>CM077643.1:280621918-281879418 GCA_039707465.1 Rhabdophis nuchalis | reverse complement strand
TAAATTTTTGAGAGACCAAGATAGATCTCAAAAATTTAAATTTATTGATCAGCTCATAAAAACTAACACATATCTAAAAAAATATTACACAACGTAACTAAAAAATGGTTCTCTGTCTAGATGGTCTCTGGTGATGAGCCGACAGGCAGAGAGGGAAACAGCATGTCTCCTCCCTTAATTGGGGCCCTTACAGGAAGTTGTGGAAACAATTATCTATATCTACATCTATATCTATATCTATATCTATATCTATATCTATATCTATATCATCTATCTATCTATCTATCTATCTATCTATCTATCTATCTATCTATCTATCTATACATATATATATATATATATGCTGGTATTGCTGGCTTTGGTGATTTTCCCGTGTATATAGCATGGAGATGTTTTTCATCTCCATGCTATATACACGGGAAAATCCCCGATTTTCACAGGTGTGGGTATGCTGGTATTGCTGGCTTCGGGGATTTTCCCGTGTATAAGGCATAGAAATGTTATTGCAACGTTTCGACAAGATCTCACTTGTCATCATCAGGCAGGCTTCAGTCACATACAGTCACATACATACTGTTTCCTTTTCTGCCTTTCGGCTCATCACCAGAGACCATCTAGACAGAAAGCCATGAGTTCCGTTGTGTGATTTTTTAAATATGTGTGTTAGTTTTATGAGCTGATCAATAAATAAATCAGAGAGACTAGTATAGATCTATTTCGAGCTTTTTAGCTCTCATCAGCTAGCCATACCCTTACCTGTTCGAATCCCAGTAAGGGTATGGCTTGCTGATGAGAGCTAGTCTCTCTGATTTATTTATTGATCAGCTCATAAAACTAACACACACACACACACACACACACACACACATATATATATATATATAATTGTTTCCACAACACCCTTGTTGATTTGATCAATATATATGTGTGTGTGTGTGTGTGTGTGTTTCTGTGTGTGTTAGTTTCATGAGCTGATCAATAAATTTAAATTTGAGAGACCAAGATATTATTGATCAGCTCATAAAACTAACACACATATCTAAAAAAATTTACACAACGTAACTCATGGTTCTCTGTCTAGATGGTCTCTGGGGATGAGCCGAAAGACAGAGAGGGAAACAGTATGTCTCCTCCCTTAATGGGGCCCTAACAGGAAGTTGTGAAAACAATTGTCTGTCTATCTATCTATCTATCTATCTATCTATCTATCTATCTATCTATCTATCTATCTATCTATCTATCTATCTATCATCTATATCAGCACAAATGCAACACAAATGTAACGAAGGCAACATAAAGAAATAGTTTCTGCCTGGATGGCTCCTAGGGTGAGCCGAAAGGCAGAAAAGGGAAGCAGTGTGCTCCCTCCCATATTTGGGCATACCAGGTGTTGTGACACAAGGGGTGTGTGTGTTTGTGTATATCAGAATATTCATGAACTAGCAGAGACATGGTAACAAGGTCAGCCAATCAATAGACATAGAAACTAAGTCAGCCAATGAGGGCTGTTTGGAAACAGAAAGCAAGGAGTGTGGGCATTGCTTACCTCTGTGCTCAGCTCTAAAATGAAACTAATCTGGTCTGTTCTGAACTCTGAACTGAAACCAATCTCACCTCTGTACCATGTTGGCAAAACCACTCTTGGTATTGTATATATTGCTTCATGTGTTATTATGTATATAAAGAGAAGTTAATGAATCCTGCTGAATCAGTTACCTGTGTGTGCTTTCTGGATTTGATTTCTGCAACAAACTCTGATGAAAGAGACAGAGAAGAGGAGGAGGGAGGGAGGGAGGGAGGGAGGGAGGGAGGGAGGGAGGGAGGGAGAGAGAGAGAGAGAGAGAGAGAGAGAGAGAGAGAGAGAGAGAGAGAGAGAGAGAGAGAATAAACAGTGTTGAATTAACTTGAAAGGAATATCACCTTCATTGAAAACGACAGAAAGAAATATATACTGCATATATTTCCTATTTCTAAAATACTACAAAACTTTGCTCCCGCGTACCCTTTACTCTCTATAAGATTTAGCACAACAATGCAAAGTGCGCGTGAACACGCACACACACATACAGGCTCCATCCGTCCAAACCATTTTGCAGAAAACCTGCTGAACAGACACATGTTTCGATCTTTTTTTATTAACATACTTCAAACTCATTTAACTATCTTCATATTATACTACTACCAAGGTAAATTTGAAATAAGAAAAGGGGGGAAAAGAATTCCTTCCTTCCAGCCCAGAAGGCTAATCATAAAATAACAACCAACTTTTTCTCTTTCTTTTTTTGGGGGGGTTGGGTGTGGGTGTGGAGGAGGGAGGCGATGGGAGAAGCAGCAAGGGCATTTTTTCCTCTTCTTCCCAACAGAATTGATTGAGCTCATTACCATGCTGCTTATGAAGTGATTTGAAATGAGGCAACATGAAAGCATTCTGGAAATCCCTTGTACTTAGTCATCTTGACACTTTGTTTGAACTCGGGGCATTAATATGAAATATCTGCAACAGCCCTATATTTTTGGACTCTATTGTTTGACAGCCCATTTAAAAGCTAAAGATGATGCGATTAAGGATTTTAAGGGAGGGGTTTTTTTTTATTATAAAAAAAATAAATGTGGTAATTTGTAGGAGTGTCTCGAGCATTCACAATGGTCGGGATACGAAACAAGGCTAACTGTAAGAAACAAGGGAGGAACAATCCTTGTCAGCTCCAACCAAGGTGGATGAGTTAATAAGATTGTAAAATGCTACTGGCACAATTTTTTTTTTTTTTTTTTTGGTATAGGCAAGATAGAAAATTGAAAAATGTACTTCAAAGCTTCTGGAGACTTCCCCAAATAGTATAACCGCATTAACCTAGTTGTAACTTCCCGTAGCATATTATTCAAGATGCGTCATCAGAACTGACTTATTTGGGGTCGTCAGAAGGTCATAAGGAATATATTTGATGAGAAGTCAGTGAGATTCAAAGGGTTTCTTTTTTTAATTATATAGGACAAGGGTAAAAGCTATGTAATTCTATACTACACTAAAAAAAAAATGGAAATTCTGTTTCATCAAATGGCTCCCTTCCACTTTTCAGTATTAATTAAAAAAATGAAAAACACTTTTTCCAATTTTTAACCATGTAAATATAGACAGGCTCTCATCCATGCAAACCTGAACTGAATTTTAGTAAACGTGATGATTATTTTGAACGCTGTGAATAAAAGAAAAATGCCTCCTGCACTCGTTTATATTTTGTGTTAGATAGAATGAAACATCTGAATGCTTAAGGTTAATGTTTATTTGATTACCTTTATATTTCCTCCCTACTGAATTTTCTACAAGAAGTTAAAATTCTGGAAGGAAGTCCTTGGGACAGAATAGATTTTTTTTTTAAATGGCCTACTTTGGCAGTTTAGTTATATTAATACTGTTATGCTCTTTTTGTCATTTGGAGAATTTGGGGGAGGGAGGGAGGATATGTCAAAGACAATATATAAGCTTTGACAACCCTATAGGAAGTTGCAATGTTTTTTTGGTAAATAGCTTTGAACTAATCTAAATCTCTTTATAATCATTGGGTTACTTACAGGTGAGTAACTGAAGAGAAATTTCAAAGGCTAGTAATATTGCAAGGCTGCTTTTAACATTCAGGAGAGAGGAATTTAATTTCCTGAAATAAATTCTAACCACCTAGGCCTATATGTGCTTATTTACAAGGCAAATAATATTGTACCTCAAACCTAAACAAAAGATGGGACTGCTGTAAAATGATATACCTACCAATACGGTGCAATGGGGCCCGGCATCCACCACATGAATGTGTGCAGCATGCGTGCACACACACACAGCGCGTGCATGCGTTCTTACCTCCTGTGATGCCTCCATGAGCCTCACGATGCGTCGTGCAGGTGCCATACGTGTAGTGAGCAGAAGCATCGAAGATTTCAAATACAGGTAAAGAGGATGGGTGTCCGGGAACGGTACCCAGTGTGCCGGGGTGTACCCCCTGCAATTCACAACTGTACCCACCCACCCCTTTGAATTAGACAAAAGCTTGAAAAAATGGGCTGCTTTGAGGAGTATTATAGAAATGTTTTAAGCTCCTAAGAGCAGCACATGATCAAGGAACAAGACTCATACTATCTTGTTGACGCCAGAAAAATGGGTTAGACCACAAAATCATGGAAATTAGATAGCAGGACCACTATCCTCATGTTTGGCTGAGTACGGTATATTAATGCAGAAGCTCTATGAGTCATTTGAATTTCTCTCCCTTTGATTCCCAGCCAGGCAGGGACCTGTCTTATATGATAAGGCTGAAATATCCCTCATTTTCTGTGTTTTGAGCAACTCTTTTTTGTTTTCCAACTTTAGATGATCTTATTACTGATGCTGTGTCCTGGTTTTGCATTATTGCAAAGCTTGCCAGCTCTAAAGCTTATCTATTGTCAGCCTCTGACCATGTATGTGAGGTAAACAATAAAATCCCCATAGTCATTTTACAAATCATTGCCCTAAATAAAGCAATTAAGATTCCTTGTACTCTCTTGTCTGACGTCAGAGATAAATACACCATCTTTGAAAAGAAAATCCAACTTGGCATCCTCCTCTCAGCAACCTTCCAACTTTGGGGATTGACCTTTCCAGTGTAGGGAATAGCCAACATTTCTTAAATGAGGCACCATTACTGAAAGCCTTCTGCTAGGTTACTTGCAGCTGAAAGGTATTATTTACATCAATATGCTGTGTTCTTAGGTAAAATTAATAATACCTGGAAAGGGTTATGCAATATCTTACAAGCTTTTGGTAATTTTGTGGGATTTCAGGAGTTTTTTCCCCCTCCTGATGTAGGAACACATCTTGGGATTTATTAACAAAAGACGAAACCAGAGGTGGGTTCCTACCAGTTTGGACTGGTTCGGCCAAACTGGTAGTGATTTGCCAGCCTGGGTCACCAGAACTGGCAGCAACCCAGGCATGCCTCTCCTCCAAACCAGTTCCCCAGTCGGCACGGCATGTTTTCCCCCCCATTTTTTTAATGTTCTGCACATGACAAGCTCAGTGTCTTAGCCACTGAACCATCACGTCTCTTGATAATCTGTTAGTTTATTATTAAATAGGCTGGGTAGAATCCATAGATTTGATGCAAGTGGTAGGAAGGTGGTAATGCCTTTCAGAAAGACACAGACTGGGTTGCATAAAACAGTTTGATTGGGGAATGTTTTGCATAAATTCCAAGGACAATTTTTAAAAAATCAGCAATTTCCAAAGGATACCAAACCCATTCAGGTTGTCTTACTCACTGGATCTGCATTAGAATCATCAGAGCAGAACAAAATAATGTAAGGGAACATTGAAAAGCATTATCCAGCTGTCTCATTTAAAATCAGTCAGTCTTTCTCTAGTTAAACATTCTGTCTCTACCTCATTTTTTTCCTTTCGGCAAAATGACCTGGGAATATAACGTCCAAGTCACTTTTTATTTTTATTTTCTGATAAGTAGAATACTAGCAGGAAATGGAGATATGCGAATTTGGAGGATACCAGGCCCCATTGCACCGTACTGGTTGCAACGGTTTCTGGAACCCACCAGTGAAGCATCAGTACATATTTCACAAAATTTTGACCCCAGTGGTTAAACAAAACTGCATCAAAATTATTTTGTTTAGTTGTTAAACTGTAGAATTATAAAACAGAGATGATTGTTAGAGTAGAAATACAAATGACAAGTCAAGAGATGAAAAATGAGCTGGACAAGACTTCACTGTTGGGTTTACAAAACAAAACTCCTAAATCTCTGAGGAAATCTTTGAGGAGGAAAGTTTGGATGGAGATTCAACAACAAACTGATGAATCAAAGGTTAAGACTGCCAGAGTCAAAAGGAAGAATTATAAAGCCAATTTATTTTTATCGGGGTTAATATAAGAATTGTTTTTATGAAGTTCTGGAAAACCGTTATGGACTTTTTGCTGACAGAAAAGATAATGATTTTTGGATTTTCAATTGGATAAAGGGGAATTGTAGGGTTATGGGAAGAAGTGAATTATGTATAGATGAGAAAATCTTAAATATTGATTTTCTCATTTTTTTTCTTTAATCTTTAATCTTTTTTGCTCCTTTCTTTTTCTTCTTTTCTTGTTCTTTGGTGCTTAGCATTTTGTTTCTGTTCTTTATTTCTAATTTGTGTATAAAATTCTTCAATTAAAAAGGATTTTTAAAAACAATTAGGAGAAAAAGACAAATTAAAATAGTAATGAAACGTAATGCAAAAGAGTAACAAAAGCTTCAAATGTGCTTGTAAAATAATAATTTCATAATGTTTAATAATTATTTAGCACTGGACTAACTATCCTCTCCTGCACCAGCTTTTCATAAGAGGGTTCATTCTTGGAGCAACTTCCTTTTATTTGGCAAATAGTCCCTTCCTTTAGCGACAGTTCTCCTGAATGAGACCAATTCAAGCTAGCATTAACCCACCTGAAAGCATCAGCTTGGGGATTGAGGAGAGGGGTATAACAAACAGCCAGGTCCATGATTTTGCAATGGAAGCCCTGCTGCTTTTTGAGTCACTTGTTAGAAAAAGAAGGCAGGAGTTAGATTGTGTGGTTGCAAATACCATCTTGACTTTTTTCACACTCCCTCAGGCGTTGCCCATGGAGGGCAAACATACTTCACTGCAGTTCTATTTTTGTTATTTCCAGTATCTCTTGCCTATTGGTGATAACATATCCAAAGTTTACATGAAAGGAAAAAAAATTCCCAGTATAGTAAATGTAAATAAAACATAGAAGACGGGCATCATTTTCTTCTTGGAAGCTTAGCAGAGGTTTGCAAATAACTTGTAATCCATTTCATGCTGTTTAACTGCCCCACAGGCACAGCCAAAATCCTGGCTACAAGTTCAGATGGGTGAAAAAATTCAATTGGTTCAGGTTTCAGGTTGCACATACCAATTCACACTTAGAAAATGTATGAGCTAACCAGAATGCTGTCATATGCTGAAAGCTGCATTTGGGAGGGGGGTGTTATGATACAATTGTTGGCTCAGATAAGGATACGTAAAACTGTGTGTGTGTACCAAATGCATTATAGGATGTGCGTGTTTGCAAAAGAAGATTCACACAATTAGGAACGGTGCAGGTAATGTTGGAGAAAATGGGTACAACAATAATACAAACAGTGTTAACCATATTTCATATTGTTAGGATTTACCCTAAAATGTTAGTGCTAGTCTTGTAAACTGCAAAGAAATTGTTCACCTTATTAACAATTGTTAGACCTTGTTAATTGCAAATGTATGTAATCTTCCTTTGTTTATTAGATTTGATAAGAAAGAGTATGCCTTAAATGTAGCCTTGGTAACTCAGCTGGGAGAATTTGGTTGGGTGAATTTTTCCCCATAATGTGTAAGATAATGAAAAGTTCAGCCTTCTGCCCTGGAAACCGAAGTCTGAATCTGCTCAGGAGGACTGGAGATAAGTATAATGCTATAATTATTCATGATGCTTCCAGCAGAATTCTTAACTATAGTTATTCTTATCCGCATTATCTGCATTGGTGTGTTTGCTTGCGCATACTTGCTTTTTCTTATCTCAAATTTAACTGAAGGATTACAAATAAAAATAGTGATTTGTTAACATTTATGATCTTATCCAGTGTTCTTCAAGCTGCAAAAAGCAATATATTATCAAACAAGGATACAGGGGGGGGACGGGGGGACATGATTGTTGGCCTGCTGAACTCACAAATTGAGTTCTATTTTTCCACCGTATTAGAGGACTAAGAGAAAGAGAGCCATCCACAGTTGGGGAAAAAATACAAAGTGGGCCAGGAAAAAAGTTTCCTGGCCCACCCATTCATAAAACACAAGTGTTATGGCAGCAGAACAATATCATGCATTAGGCCTGAACATAATTTCAAAGAAATTCTGGTGTGACAAAACTCCATGCAAAGCACCTCTCTGAGAAAAGTCTCAAAATGCATCCCAAATGAAGTCCAAACTGAAATTACATTGAAGAACAGTTTCATTAAAATGCATCTGGAACTGCTTTCCTTTACTAACTTATTTACTTACGCAAATATCTTCCCAAGTTCTTGGAGGGATGTTTCAATTTAAATGTTATAATTGCCTCTTTAAGTAGGCAGGGATAGATCCAGCACACAACCATGTTCTTAACAGCAGTTAAAGCTGATTTTCATGATAGCAAGAGAAGGGATTTAATCAGTCAGGATGCAACAATCAGGCAGGTGGGATCCTCATCTCTCCACATAGACCATCAACATAGTCAACATCTGTAGGATGAAAAATATCCATCTGCTAGGATTATCACCCTGTAATATACAGCAACAGTCAACATGAGACCAACTGATATTATCTACAAAGAATGATAGTGAGCCTCTTATTGTTCTGGCTCCCCTCTGCCAATATCATGCTAAATGAAGTACAGAAAAGTATGGCCAACCACACTACATCAAGCACTGTGGTGGTGGCACAATGGTTAGAATGGTTAGGATGTGCTTAGACTGCAGTATTGCAGGCTAACTCTGCGGACTGGCAGCAGTTTGATCCACCTCAAGGTTGACTTAGTCTTCCATCCTTCCGAGGTTGGTAAAATGAAGAGCCAATATGCTTACAGAGAGCTATAAAGCACTATGAAGCAGTATATAAGTTAAGTACTATTGCTGTTGCTATATAGAAGCAATGAAGATGGACAAGTATGCTTCTTCTAAGAGATCCCATTCCAGGTTTAATCTAAACTACCTGAAAAGTTCTGTTTGTACGCTGCAGAAAATACTTTCTTTCTGCATTGATGCCTTGCATTCAGACTTGCCAGCATTTTTTAAAAAATTCTTAACCCTGAAGTCTTTTCATTAACTGAACCTGATTGCATTTCCCATCCTACCCCAGCATTACTTATCAGTAAGATCCATCAAATCCATTAGGCAGTTTCCATATCAGTTAATAATAGAATAATAATAGAGTAATAACTTTATTGTCACTTTGAGTGTACACTAATTGGTATCCATTAAAATGAAATTTTGTTGCATACAACTCTCAAAGGGTCACCGCCAGAGCTAGTATGCTGCCAGTTCTGTCTGCTTTGCCCAAACCAATAGTGGAAATTTTAGGTGCCACCCACCCCCCATCTGCCCCGACTCTACAGCATCCCATTTAGGCCCTTTTTAAGGAAAAGCGCATGTGTGGAAGGCGGAGTGCTTGCGCGGACTCACTTTTGTGAACCAGT
The DNA here is from genome assembly GCA_039707465.1 of Rhabdophis nuchalis. Lineage (NCBI taxonomy): Eukaryota > Metazoa > Chordata > Lepidosauria > Squamata > Natricidae > Rhabdophis > Rhabdophis nuchalis. The sequence continues at coordinate 281,870,189 of CM077643.1, read as the reverse complement.
AGGGAAGGTAAGTTAATGCCACCCTTGGTCACCACCTCCAATATACACTACATAAACATGACAAAATAAATAAATAAATACAAAATTATGTATATACTCACATATAATATATGATATAGAGCAGTGGTAGTCAACCTGGTCCCTACCACCCACTAGTGGGCATTCCAGCGTTCATGGTGGGCGATAGGGGTTTTGGCCGATACTGAAGCACTTTCCTTTTTTAATTTAATTGACTTCCCTACTTTATAGATCACCATTACTGTGGAACCGGTGGGCGGTTAGAAAATTTTACTACTAACAGAGATACAAAAGTGGGTGGTAGATATAAAAAGGTTGAACTACCCCTGATATAGAGAAACAAGACTATTTAGTTTGGTACATGGTAAGAAAAACTTCATCTTGCAGCCTCTTCCTTGGCCCTGGCATGCCAGCAAGGCTAGTGAGGGGACTAGATTTAGCATTATTTCAAAAATAGCCCAGCAGAAGAGTTTATAATCAGAGACGAGAAATTTCGCAGCATGAAACAGGAAGGCACAGTCAATAACTGTCAGCAAGGAGTGGCTGGCAGTAGCCCTTGAAGTAGGTAGCAAAACTCAAAAGAATTTTAAAAGTACTATCTTGGCAAAACTCTTATTGAAAGACCTGTGACATATTTATCAATGGCATTATCCCATTTAGAGGCAACAGAGAAATATCTTATAACAACCACGCAGTACCCCAGAGAACAAAGTATTAAAGTTGATCCTCTGCTATTCCAGACCAGGACTTCAGAATTGTCAGATGTTGATTTATCTACAAACACCATTGATTTCGTTACATTGTACAACCTTTCTCATTTTTTTCATTTTATATAAGTGCTAAAAATATCTCAATACCATTGGCATATGAAAAAGAGAGATCATTGATTCAAGTTAAGATTTTTTTCAAATGATAAACTTATAGTTCCACCCTGGTGGGTTACAAGAGAAGGTTTTAGATGCCTGCTGGCGATACCCAAAAATTCTTTGATCAAGGAAGAAAACGCTCCACCACTTTTGCCCAGAATAAGGTGATCCTTACTGGTTTATCTTAGTAATTTTGCCTACATCCTATATGGGTCAAAGAAGGAAAAATATTGTCTATAATTAGAAAGATTAATATGTCTTTAAAGTTAATGCTTAATAAGATTTCCTCCAAAAGCTGACGCCTCCTTGGAAATGGATTAGCCCTGGAGCTGCACCGTTTCCCTAAGCTTTGATTGTACTGCTCTCCCTCTCCCTCCTCCATTTCCAAAGCTAGTTTTTTTTTCTATGACTGAAAGGGTAATTAATACAGGAGAGGATCATCATAACTGGTTTTCATTAACGGAATTAAATGTAAAGTTAAACCAATGTTGGTTGTGTTTTGAATTTCACCAATGAAATTTCACCAATGAAATTTCACCAATGAAATTCAATGGTGAAAAGAGTAAGGTTCTACATTTAGGCAACAAAAACAAAATGCACAAGTACAGTATAGGTGGTACCTTGCTCAATAGCAGTAACTGTGAAAGGGATCTTGGAGTCCTAGTGGACAACCATTTAAATATGAGCCAGCAGTGTGCAGCAGCTGCCAAAAAAGCCAACAAGTTCTAGGCTGCATAAATAGAGGGATAGAATCTAGATCAGGGGTCCCCAACCTTTTTTGCACCAGGGACCGGTTTCATTTTAAAGAAAGTTTTGCGGACCGGCTGAGTGACTTAGCAGTCATGTGACTGGGTGGGCGTGGCCAACTTGGAAAATGTGAAACTCACTTAACAATGGTCTTGATTAACAACCAAACTTTTGGACTCAATTGTGGTCATAAGTTCTTGCTTGCTTGCTTGCTTGCTTTCTTTTTCTTTCCTTCTTTCTCTCTCTCTTTCTTTCTCTTTCTTTCTCTTTCCCTCTTTCTCTCTCTTTCTCTCTTTCTTTCTCTTTCTTTCCCCCTTTCTCTCTTTCTTTCTCTCTTTCTCTTTCTTCCCCCTTTCTCTTTCTTTCTCTCTTTCTTTCGCTTTCTCTCTCTCTTTCTTTCCCTCTTTCTTTCTTTCTCTTTTTCTTTCTCTTTCTCTCTCTCTCTTCCTCTTTTTTCTTTCTCTCTCTTTTTTCTCTTTCCTTTCTGTCTCTCTTTCTCTCTCTCTCTCTGTCTGTCTTTCTTTCTCTCTTTCTTTCTCTCTCTCTCCCACTTTCTTTTTCTTTTTCTTTCTCTCTCTCTATCTCTGTCTCTCCTTCGTCTGCCCATCAATCACTGTGTGTGTGTGTGTGTGTGTGTGTCGCATTCACGCACTTAATCACTCATTCTGTGTCTCTCTCTTTCTCTCCTTGTCTCTCTCTGTCTCTGTGTGTGTGTCTGTCACTCTGATTCCCCCTTCCCTCCCTGTCTCTCTCTGTGTCTGTGCCTCTCTCTGTCTGTCTGTCGTCGTCCCCGCTCCGCCCCTGCCCCCCGCGGAGCCTCCTCAGCCCGGCTCACTCGCCTTAGCCTGCCCCGGTCGCCCGGCCACCCGCTGTGCTTGATCGCTCGTTCGCTCGCTCAGGCTCCTTCCAGGAGCTGAGAAGCCTCCGTGTGTGCATGTGCGTGTGTGTGTGCGCGCGTGTGACGAATGGCAGTCCCTGGAAGATGACGAGTGGCCAGCATGCCGGCTGTGGAGGGAGGGAGGGGGAGGGAGGAAGGGAATCGGCAGCACTCGGGAATCCAACCATCGAGGAGGGTGGAAGAGCCATACTCCAATGGCGCGAACAGCTCTCACGCACGCTCTTCCCAGGGGGCTGCCCCCTCCTCCCTCCTCCTCCTCTCCGGCCCTGCGGCCCGGTGCCTACCAAGCCACGGACCGGCACCGGTCCGCGGACCGGGGGTTGGGGACCCCTGATCTAGATCATGTAAAGTGTTAATACCACTTTATAATGCCTTGGTAAGGCCACGCTTGGAATACTGCATACAGTTTTGGTCGCTACAATGTAGAAAAGATGTAGAGACTAGAAAGAGTGCAGAGAAGAGCAACAAAGATGATATGGGGACTGGAAGCTAAAACATATGAGAAACGGTTGCAGGAACTGGGTATGTCTAGTTTAATAAAAAGAAGGACTAGGAGAGACATGATAGCAGTATTCCAATATCTCAGCGGCTGCCACAAAGAAGAGGGAGTCAAACTACTCTCCAAGGCACCTGAGGGTAGAACAAGAAGCAATGGGTGGAAAGCAATCAAGAAGAGAAGCAACTCAGAACTGAGGAGAAATTTCCTGACAGTTAACACAATTAATCAGTGGAACAGCTTGCCTCCAGAAGTTGTGAATGCCCCAACAATGCAAGTCTTTAAGAAGATGTTGGATAGCCATTTGTCTAAAATGGTAAAGGGCTTCCTGTCTAGACATGGAGTTGGACTAGAAGACCTCCAAGGTCCCTTCTAACTCTGCTATTGTATTGTCTCTGCCCCTTATGACTAAGTTCACTTTGAGGATAGTGACCACATTAGGCCTGTCATTAGGTGATTAATTAGAATGCCTTCATTCAGTGGGCTATGCAATGACTTGAAAGGTCACAAAGCCTGTCTTCTGACCAATGTCTCCACTGATTAGTTTTGTCTTAATGCCATAGATGGTAATTCAAACAGATGCAGCTTTATTCGAGGTTTAGCTTCAGTTACTAGGGGAAGCTGTGCTTTCCGAAGAATTTCTATCCCATGTGTATCGACTAGAAGGTCTATATTCATACAATCCAGTGTTGCATGCTGGACAAGATGTTAGACCAGGAGCAGGGAAATGCAGAGTCAAGTCCATGCTGATTAACTTTGCCACAGTTATACTCTGTCAGTCCCAGCTATAGGTAGTGGCTTTGAAAAAAAAATAGAAAGAAGAATTGCAGTAATTATCCTGCCGTGAGCTCCTGGGTATAGCTCTAACAAATAAATAATTAACACTGAATGCCAGTTATTAGCAACCAGCAGTATTGTGAAATGAGTGTGGAGCTGTGCTCTGCATCTGGTATTTGGGGCAGTACTGACTAGTTAACCCTATTAGAAACAAGCTTGAGAGACTTTTTGGATGCTTCCAACAGAGGTCCTCTTATACTCTAAATTTTATAAAATTCTGTTTGTAGTTGATGAACCAACAGTTATAATTGCTTCTGGACTTTCCCTTCACTGCACTATGCCCAGGCTGGGCTTTCTCCACACTCATTCAGCTTAATTGTACTTATTCCTACATCAGTTTCCTGACTTCTTATTCCTGCCTGAAAAATAGCTATGTGCAAAGCTCCAAGCAGGTAATTAGTTTTCTGTTTCAGTTTAGTGCGGTGAGTACCAGCTCATACACTGTACAAGACATCATTAACCCAACTTTCCCCCATTTCAAACAGATGTGATATAAAGTCACAACCTCAGGCATCTGCAGAGCTCTGGACCACTTAACACAGAGTGGGGAATTTATTGCAGATGCAGTACTTTGGAGCACAACAGCATCCTATAAATTAGGACAAGAAACCACAGTGAGAGAATGAACAGATCTATTTCAAGCAAAACTGTCTCATTGCTTGAGATTTAGATATTCATTGAAGCTAGGGCATTGACCCTGTCAAACATTCTTCTCAAAAGCTCATTATACAGTAGTCCTCATTTTCATTACTTTTAACCTATGAGAGGAATTCATGCAGCAGGAAATAAGGAAGGTCAAAACAGGTAGGAAGATGGTTGTGGGACCACAATCAAAGCCCCACCCCTTTTGATTATGTGTCAACATGAAACACATGCCAAAACAGGGAGCTTTCATTGTAGGGTCAAAACAACTTTCATGGCTGTTTTCATTCCCTCCATGCAACCATGGATACTTCTGGATTAGTACATGTGTTGCTAATAATTCCCCTAGCTTGCCTTCTTTTCTTTACTTTAGTACAGAATAATAAGAGTTGGAAGGAACCTTGGGGGTCTTCTAATCCAATCCCCTGCTCAAGCAGGCCTTATACCAGGGTTGTCAAACTCCCGGCCCACAGACTAGATGCATTATGCACTGGCCAGGCCGGCTCCCATTTTAGCAAAGGGGGGGAAAAGTCCCGATATGTCATGTGATGCTGCCGTAACAACATGAGTTTGACACCCCTGCCTTATACCATTTCTGACAAATGGCTGTCCTATCTCTTCAGTGAACACCTCCAGTGACGGTGCACCTATAACTTTTGAAGGCAAGCCGTTCCACCGGTTAATTGTTTTCACTGTCAGTAAATTTCTCCTTAGTTCTAGATTGCTTTTCTCTTTGGTTATTTTATTTTCCATCCATTGCGTCTTGTCGTGCCTTCTAGTGTTTTGGAAAATAGGTTGAACCCCCCTTTTTGTGGCAGCCCCTCAAATACTGGAACATGCTAACAGGTCACCTCTAGTCCTTCTTCTCAGTAGAGTAGACATAGACAAGATTAGACAACCCCAACTCCCGCAACCGTTCTTCAGCCCTAATCATCTTTGTTCCCCTCCTTTGCACTCTTTCCAGAATCTCAACATCTTTTTAATATTGAGACGACCCAAACTTGATGCAGTATTCCAAAGTGTGGTCCTACCAAGGTAATATAAAACAGTACTAACACTTTACATGCTCTTGATTTTGTCTCTCAGTTAATTCAGCCTAGAATTGCATTGAGGTTTTTTTTAGTGACTGCAGCATGCTGCTGGTTCATATTTATCTGATTGTCCACTATAATTCAAAGATCCCTCTTGCAGTTACTGCTATTGAGCCAGATTTCATTTATTCTGTACCTTTAAATTTGGTTTTTCTTGCCTACATATAAGACTACTTTTCTCTCCACTAAATTTCATTTTGTTTGATAGAGCCCAGTGTTCAAATCAGTTGAGATCCATATGGAGCCTATCTATCGGTGTCATCTGAAAATTTGATGAGTTCACCTTCTGTTCCTTTATCTAAATCATATACGAAGATATTGAAGAGTACTGGGCCTAAGACCAAACTTTTGGGTACCCCTCTGCTTATTTCTTTCCATCTGATCATAAGATGTTTTATCTGCTCTTATCAAATTACATCCAGATAGATACTTAAGTTAAAAGCTCATGAAAAATTTTGACATTTATGTTACACCTGCTAGAAAAAACTAGTTACCATACATTCTGGAAATATATATATAATATAATATATATATATGCTGGTATTGCTGGCTTCGGGGATTTTCCCGTGTATAAGGCATAGAAATGTTATTGCAACGTTTCGACAAGATCTCACTTGTCATCATCAGGCAGGCTTCTGTCTGTGACAGAAGCCTGCCTGATGATGACAAGTGAGATCTTGTCGAAACGTTGCAATAACATTTCTATGCCTTATACACGGGAAAATCCCCGAAGCCAGCAATACCAGCATACCTACACCCGTGAAAATCTACGAATATATATATATATATATATATATATATATATATATATATATATATATATATATATATATATATATATATATATATATATATATATATATATATATATATATATATATATATATATATATATATATATATATATATATATATATATATATATAGGGATTGATATAGGGGGTGGGATTGATATCCTACATTACTTTCTTCCAATTTTACATCAATAACATTCACTTCTCTGCCACAGTTAGTGTAATAGACCAGTCTGGTCTCAGGACATTTGCTTCTAACCTGCTAACTCTTGAGTTGAGCTCACACTTCTACAGCCTACTGACATACAGTTCTTTCATTTGTTCAACTCTCCTAACAACTTGCGATATTCTGAATGTAAAGTAGAGAATGGGATTATTAGTTGAAAGTGCTCTCTATTTTAAAAGGGCCAATAAGAGCAGACTGGCTTATTTTGTAAAATGAAGGCAAAAAAAGGGAACAAACTGAAGATTCATTAATAATAATGGGAGCCAAGGATTATAATTGGCATGACGATGCCCCAATGAAAGCTATGAAATAAATTATGGATAAAACAAGTAATAAATCCGGAAACGATTTACCTGGGTCACAGAAACAGAAATGGTTTTATTATTCTTGTTTTTAAAGCAGCATTAAAGTAAGGGTCATCAGTGGATTTTTGAGAAAATTTCTATGCTATTAACCTGTATCCAAACATTCTCTTGTACTGAAATGAGAAAAGTTTCACCAGCATGCCTCTTATATACTTGATAAAATACAGGAACTTTTAGGCAAACTTATCTGTCGAAGTGCATTTGCATCTGTCAATCTTCTTTCAAGACTATTCTTTTTTTTTAAAGGACTCTGTCACACACTAGAAGCAATAGGAGAGAGGATTCTGAAATAGTTGATCTAAATTCCACTCTCATTTGAGAACATGATGGAGCTCGAGGGGGTTTGACTCTATGAGGGATTGAACACCTTTTGCCCTGACCGTGATCCTGGCTCAGTCCTGATCATGTTCCTTCAGGGATTGTCAGAGTTTTGACAGCATGACTATTATTATGAGATAAACCCAGGTGTAAAAAACAGCACACAGCACACAGAGCCTTTAGAGAATTAATAGTGGTTTATATATACATATATGCAGACACACACATTGTAGATAAATCCCTTACCACTCAGCTACAGACACAAGGAGAGAAAATGAGACACAGGACAAGAGAGAGAGAGATGCCCTCTAATGGCCACCTATATACAGATACCTCTTAAGATGGTAAAAGAGCTGTGCGGACCCCACCAGAGTCTTAAACTGGCTGTACTTGTATTGCTGATTCATCCTCATTGCATCATTTTATAGTTTACAGCTTACAACCTTACATCAGCTGGCAGCTATTAAATCCTCAGTACCTGACAGGGACCTTCTTATGTCAGGATTTCCTACCGTCAGGAAAAAGTCAGCTGCAAAATTCAGCAGAGAAATGGATGGAGAGATGGTTGTTTCATCTCCAAGACTGAAGAAAATTAGTGTGTGTGTGTGTGTGTGTGTGTGTGTGTGTGTGTATCCTCTAGATCTTATCAAGGGGGCATAGAATTGTTCCCTTTGAATATAGTACTAATGTACAAAATTTTCTTAACAGAGAGAATAAGGTAAGAGCTTCCTTTCTAGATCCAAAAAGAATAATTGGTGGAGTTTTCATTCCCATCACATAAATTCTCCTATCTGGGATCTTTATTTATTTATTTTGTGTAAAGATAGTAGAGTTTGCCTTCCCTCCCTCGGGTATAGAGTGGATCTTGATGCTTGAAAATTGTATTGGCAAAAATCCTAACTTTTTCCAATAAGAACTTTTCAATATAGATCATAGAATAACAGAGTTGGAAGGGACCTTGGAGGCCTTCTACTCCAACTTCCTGCTTAGACAGGAAACCCTATACCACTTCATACAAATGGTTATCCAATATCTTCCAGTGTTGGAACATTCACAACTTCTGGAGTCAAGCTGTTCCACTGATTAATTGTTCTAACTGTCAGGAAATTTCTCCTCAGTTCTAAGTTGTTTGTTTCCTTGATTATTTTCCACCCATTGCTTTTTGTCCTGCCCTCAGGTGCTTTGGAGAATAGCCTGACTATCTCTTCTTTGTGGCAGCCCCTGAGATATTGCTATCATGCCTCCCCTAGTCCTTCTTTTCATTAAACTTTCATTAAACATAGTATGGGGTACCTCAAGACTCAATGCTTACCCTTTTAACATCCACATGAAACTGCTGAATGAACCAGTTCAGCATTCAGTATCAAATATAAGCTGATACACAGCTGCATATTTAGCTCCAGGTTGTCCAGGTAAAGCAGGTGATGTACTGACACAGTATCTGGAAGCTGTTCAATCTGAATAGAGAGGAACAGACTTCTACTCAATTCTGATAAAACTGAGTGGCTGTGGGTATTTTTCCCTACCAACCCCTAGACTGGACACACTTTTTTTTTAAAAAAATTTTTTTACTAAAACATTTTTACAAGATAAAAATGAAAATAAGGGAAAGTAAAAAAAAGGGATAAGTAAATAAGAAAACAAATTAAAAAGACCAACTAAAAGAAAAATATTTTAAAAGATATAAATAAGTGACTTCCAATCTTTACAGCAATTATAAATGCATTTATATTTTATCATCTCTCTCTAAGGCTACATCATGGCGCCTTTCTTTCCATATTCTACCTTTTCTAATCTTTTCTAATTCTAAGTCCATAAAAGGATTCTGATCACTAACAAATGCGGATATTGTCTTTTCCCCACCATCTCTGCAAATTCTATCACCTTCACCAATCATTCTTCTACTATAGGTATTTCAGAGTCTAGGACGGTGCATATTTTTATCATTGGTTTTAGATTGGTCTTGGATTTTTCCATTTGACACTGGTGTACAACTTGTGCATCCTCCTGGATTTTAGCTTCTATTCAAAGAACAGGTGGCAGTTGTGGCCAGGAGGTTCTTTGCAAGATTCATCTTGTATATCTGTTTTAACCATTTCTTCAACCCAGGGGTCTTTCAAATGGTTACTTACACAATTGGTCTATTGCAATGGTTGGGGCTGCCCTTCCATCAAGAGGCTGCAGTCATTTAAAATGTAGTGGTGCAGGCAGTAATGGGCAATTTTCATCACACCCATGGGTCATGGTTGTGGCATGAACTGCACTGGCTGCTAGTTGACTTCAGGTATAATTGAAAGTGTCAGTTATGAATAAAGTTCTTCATGGCACAGAGCTGAGCAGAATTACTTGAGGGATTGCCTATCCACAATTTTTTCTACCGACCCAGTACATTCTGACAGAGAAGGTACACTCCAGGTCCCCTCTATTAGATTCATCTTATGAAACCAAGCTAGCATGCCTTCATTGTCTTTTTAAAATCATCAGGTTTCCTACCAATAAAATAATCACTTTTTTAAAATTTCAGATCTTTTAGATGCTGAATTGTGTTATGAGAAATTCCAATTTCCTCAAGATCCCATATTAATGCAATGGCAATGAAACAGCTCTTTGGTCTGTGAAGAACAAAGAGATGCACAATTGGTGTGTGTGGTTTTTTTTCTTTCCTTAAAAAGTTTTACAAATTGCCTCCAGAGACATGTAAAACAAGGTTATTCTGTGCATTTCATTTAATTACTAGATTCAAGGCAGTTACAGAAACCCTGTTAATTGGGTGTGGAGAATTTCTTTTTCTATACACTTGGAAACAACCTTTTTTGAAACCTCTTAATCAAAGGAGAGAAATTAAACAGAAGGAATGAGGTAAGGGTAATAATCTGCAACTTTCCATTCTGTGATTTGGTAAACAAAAAGGGGTAGTATTAACTTCTGGTCAGCAGATTTGTTTCCTTTTCAAAGCTAGAAAATTGAGAATAAATGTAGAATCATTGTAAAAACATTGTAAAAATCTATTATATTTAGAATATCAAGTACAACTTGATTTTAGGAATCCAAATTATCTCAGACAAATGGATGGACTGTATAAATATATCCAATGAAGGGAAATCAGTTTTACCGAGAAGAAATTTTTTCTAACATTCAATTTGAATCTAGCTTCCTATAACTTATTCCCATTATTCCAATTCCTATTTTCCTGAACAAAAGAGTGGAACTATTGAGCCTCTGTGTGATTCCCTTCCAGATGGGCTTAATTTCAAGATTCTCTGAACTAGATTCCCTGTCACTGCCCTTTTCTGAACTCACTCCAGTTCACGAAAGTCTTCTTAAAGAATAATTGATGTCCAGAAGAAGACACTCAAAGTGGAGTAGAATAGAATGGCCGCTTCTTGAGATTTGTAAATTACACTTTTGTTGATCCAACAATTCTGCACTGCATCCTAAATTGCTTATCTTCTGCTGGGTTCCCAGTTCTTGAAACAGCTTCCAAACTCCCACTCCAGATTTGTCACTTTTTTGGTATTTTAGATTCACACTACATTTTTTTTATATAAAATGCATTCATTGGTGCGTTTATTTGCCTATTTAGACTCTGCAGATTTTCATACCTGTACTGTACATTCATTGTTCTTGTTTACATTTTATGACGTCATACTAAAGAGTGATCAATTCTCAAATTACAACAGAGAAGATTTTCTTCTGTAACAGAGCAATTATGCTGCATAAAAGGTGATAAGCTCACCTGAAAGAAATTTCAGGTTTCTTTCCTGTTTCAGAGGCTATCAAGAACATTTAACCAGGAGCTGTGGTGGTGCAGTGGTTAGAATGCAGTATTGCAAGCTGATTCTGCCCACTGCCAGGAGTTCGATGCCGACAGGACTCAAAGTTGACTCAGCCTTCCATCTTTCTAAGGTTGGTAAATTTAAGACCCAGATTGTTGACTCTGTAAACTGCTTAGAGAGTAAAGCACCGTAAAGCACCATGAAATTGTATATGAGAGTAAGTGCTATTGCTATTACTCTTGATTTTCTTTCTTGACACTTACTTACAGTGTGTGTTTTTACATTTGAACATTTTAGCCTAAAATAGTTTCATTCATTGGGTACTGAAAAGCCTTTTGTTTTTTAGACAAAACTGCACATTTGTCCATTCTGTATTTCTAAGGTCATGGGGGAAATTATATTAATAAATAGAAAACAATAAAATGAATAGAAACATCTGATTTTCATGAACTGCCTGTTTCTCCAATCTTTCAGTAAAAAAGTTGCTGGTCAGGTTTTTCTCATTCTATCAGTCCAGTGTAATATTTTTCTTACATACTCTAAATTATGTAGTGCCTTTAGACAATGCAAGCACAAGAGTGGAATATAAATAAAACTGAAATGGCTGCAAGAAGGTCACAGAACATAGTGAGACTGGATCTAATAGGTATTATCATTTACCTAGATTCATCATAAATGAAACTGGGCTGCAGTGATGTTTTTTGGTCTTGTTCTCTTTTTCTTTGCAAACCTTAGGGCCATGTTCTCTTTCTTTCTATTTCTTTCTTTCTTTTTTCTTTCTTTCTTTCTTTCTTTCTTTCTTTCTTTCTTTCTTTCTTTCTTTCTTTCTTTCTTTCCTTTTGAAAGTCAACATCCATTCTTTTCAACTGGCCCCATTTTCCTATAGTGATGTCATCAGCTAGCCAGACCTCAAGAGCTATTTATCATAGAGACAACATCATGCTCCAGACAGGATCCCTGATCAAGTGGTACCATTGAGAAACTAATCTCGAAAGGATGAAAATGTCATCAAAACATCTGAAGCCAGGGGGATTTATGTTATCCAACAGGGTTTAAAAAAAGGGGTGGAGGAGAAGGAGGAATATACACACTATATATTTAGGACAAAACTCCATTCTGTGAAAGTCTGAAATAATTGGTAAGGTGGGTAAGATGAATCAATGAGATGCTTTACATCAGGGGTCTCCAACCTTAGCAACTTTAAGACTTGTGGGCTTCAACTTCCAGAATTCCTCAGCCAGCTTTGCTGGCTGAGGAATTCTGGGAGTTGAAGTCCACAAGTCTTAAAGTTGCCAAGGTTGGAGACCTCTGCTTTACATCACAGAAACAGCAAGACTTTCTCTGTGTTGCTTCAAGGCCTTATAAGGCAATTCTAAGTCCAGGTCCCAAAAAAACTGTTTTGAGGTGGGCAACCAGCAGTGGTGGGTTCTGGATCCCATTTCAACCGTACCAGTTGGAATATGTCTGGCAGCATCCATATGGACACACGGACCACGCACATGCATCTTAGCGCTTCCGCGAGCCTCCGCGATGCTCCAGCTGCTCAGCGGAGAGTTGCACAGGGGCTATACACACCGTGCGCAGAAGCGCTGAAGACTTAAAAGATCAGTAAGGAACTTGGTTGGGTGGGCAGGCATGTGGGCCCTCCGGTATCCGGTGCTCTGGGCAGGCTCCAGTATGCCCGTAACGGGGCGTACTGTCTGCAATCCACCTCTGCCAACCAGATCTTATTAGGGCTGTACTGCATCTATTTTAAAGATGTCAAAACTTCATAAGGACAAAAGGCATTTCCAATTTCCTTCACAAAGCAACATTCCGTCTTTTAAAAATAAAACAAAGATGTGATGTTGACCCACTTTTCATCTCTTCAACCTTTCCAATAGCTAACTGGAAAGAGGAGGGTGTTACACATGTTTATATCATTGAGCCAGTACCCTGCTCAGAGTATGATTTGTACCAGGGTAGGAACTGCCCATTGAGGCCTCGGACCAATGCAAAGTGAGGTAACACATTCATTTTCCACTTAGAGAAAAAAATGTGCATTGCTTTCTGAGGCAGTTTTGAATGCCCATGGTACAAACCTTCACCCATACAAAGCATGCCTTTACAGTTTTTGCACACATCTAGAATGTGTGCAGAGCAAATCTAATGGGATCTACTCTAGTTTAAAACAGAGAATTCATTCAAGTACCCAAGTTACATCCATGTAATTGCCCTTCATTTTGCAAATCGGAGTGCACTGGATGCTTAATGGGAGCTCTTATCTTTTGCTATTCCAGCTGTATTATATTCTTCCCTTACTTCTTCCCCCTACTTAAAAGGAAGGCACAAGCAAAAAAATTAGGCAGAGACATGCACTAAAGTTTACAGTTTGGCAAACTGCTGCCTATCAAAATGGTTAACAATTCTCTTTTTTTAAATCAAAATGGTTAACATTTCACTAAAAAGAGATCTGTGAAAGTCTCTTTTCAGTAGCATAAACAAAGCAGTGCTTGTGCTAATGAAACAAAGGCTTGATCTACTATATTGATTATGTGGCTATTTAGAAAGTCAGTTTGCTTTCTTAGGTTGCTTTAAAACAGAGGGTAAAATTAATGGCATTTTTTATGAGACACAAAGTTACTTTTGCTCTTACTCTGAATAATATTTTTTCTTTTCTTTCCCAACTGTAGATTATTGATATTTAGAAATTCTTTCCTCCAACCTATATTTTAACATTGAAACAATGGTAGATTCAATGAACCGCTTAAAATTAAATATACTGACTTCCTTCCGGTTGGTCGGAGGCAACGGTCGAGTCTTGGTGCTCGTCCGCCGCTTGGTTGCCTCTGCCCCCCCCCGGGGGCAGGGAGTTCTTTTAAAGGACTCCGGCGGCTTGCGGGGAATCCCCCCACCCCGACGGTGGTCGGGGGGTGGCCCCTGCTTCAACCTAGGCACAGAAGAACGAGTCGCGGGGGGGCGTCGTCCCCTTTGCCGATGGAGAGCCGGAACAGCTATCTGGTTTAAAGAAGAACTGAAATGCCGGAGTTGAAGGCAACACCGAGGCTCCTGGCTGCAAAGTGGATCGTGAGTGACTTTATTTTAATGCTTGCAACTTTAAACTTGAAAGAAGAAGGAGGGGGGAGTTTGTAATACCCCCCCTCGGAATGGAAAAAAGCGGCGTTTAGAAATGCTCCCCAGGCTTGGAGAAGCGGAGAAATCAACATCCGATTTTTTTAAACCATAAGTGAAAGTCTTTCCTTCACGATCTTTGGATACTTTGTATCGAAGTCTGGCAACATTGAAACAACTTTCACTTGCTAACTCTCGGCAGCTTCCAGGAGGGCGGGGGAAGATGGTGTTCCTTTGTTCTCAGGAGACATACTTTTCTTGGAAAATTGCTGACATTCCCTTGTGTTCGGGACTGTTTTTCTCTTTTTATTAATGGGTGAATAATTGATTAATTGGACCTTTCCTTGAAGTGCCTTCTTTTTTTTTCTTATCTGATTGTTTTTAAGAACTTTTTCTCTCTCTGGATTATAACTAAATGAAACTTTGAATTGGGACATTGGATACTGCTCCCTCCTTGGCTCGCAGACTCCTCTCCAGCGGACGCCATTTTAGTGACAAAAACTTAAATCTTTCATTATGGCTTCAAAAAAGCAGCTACATCAACCTAAGATTACTTCAATGTTACCCAAAGAAGCAGATGTGGACGCTAAATTATCAGCAATAGATGAAACTCTTCAGAACATCATGAAAGAAATTAAAGAAATTCGGAAGGACAATGTCAGTTCAAAATTAGAACTTTTGGAGACACAGAAAGCACTAATGGAAAATAAACAAAAAATTGATGGTCTGGAGGTGGGGTTGACTGAGACAAGGGAAGAGCTTAAAAATTCTCATAATGAAATAGGGGATTTAGCTGGTCATATGTCTAGAATGGATTTTGAAAGAATGTCTTATTTTTTAAGATTTCAGAACGTTCCTGAATCAAGCACTGAGGATCTGGAAGATTTAATGTGTACGATTTTAGCAGATTATATAAAAAAGAGTAAAGAAGATATTCGGGGGACATTGATCTGATTTATAGAATTAATTCAGCATATGCCAGGATAAATGAAGTACCCAGAGAGATACATATTAAATTTGTAAGAAGGTCAACAAGGGAACGGATCCTGAGAGCACAGAGAGACGGTCCTTTAATTTATCAACAGCATGAGATTGCCATCTTGAAACAGGTCCCGAAAAAGATTAGAGAGATAAGAAGGAAGTATTCCTTCTTGTCCAAAAGATTATTCAAAAAGGGGGTCTGGTTCAAGTGGGTGATGCCTGAGGGAATGTTGGTGTTCTGGGAGGGAGGGAGGGTAAGAATTAAAACAATTGCAGAGGCGGAAGCCTTTCTTAAAAAACACTCCTCAATCCTGGAGGATGAAAATGGGAGAGTGGAGGGTGCCGCGGCCCCACCCATTGGAGGTCAGGGAGAGGAAGACACAATTGCCAAAAGACTTAGATCTCATAAGTGACTTTATTTTTGTATAGTATAACTTTTATTTGGATGTTTATACATGATTGTTAGCATAGATTTTAAAATGATATATTTGTATTTCTTTTCACTTTGTAGTACAAATGAAAATTTATTGTATTATCTATAATTTTTTTTGAAGCCTCGGAGGGGGCTGACACGTCCAACACAGAGGTTCTCAAAATGTCTTTGTAACTCCTTATCTACCCTTATCCTATTTTTATAAAAATTTGTAAAACCCAATAAAACTTTTTCAAAACTAAAATTAAATATGCTGATATCTTGAATGATCATATTTTCACAATTTGAAATTGATTATATAATTTTAAGAGAGCAGAATATTAAATTCTTGGCCATCCTATCTATTTTGACTTGAATGCTATAACAAACAGGAAAGGAAAGTTTTGTGGTGAAACTTATTGTGTCATATGTCAAGGCAAATTCAAAGTTGTTCCTGGGACTCTGAAGCATTTGGTTAGGTGGAAATGTGGAAGACTTTTAATAACTCTCCAGCACACCTAAACTTTAAATGTCCCTGAGTGAAACTGACTTATCACCTTTAAATTTCTATTAAGAAGATTTCAAGTGCAATTCACCAAATCCTTGATCTTCAGTGATGTAGTCAAGAGCAGGACAGGTATTCATATGAGTTATCAAATTAGCTTTTCAGGTGAGCTAAGAAACCCCCATCAGTGGTAGGACCATGGTAAGAAGATGAGGTTCAGTGATGGAGCACATTCATTTCTCTATCAGTAGTAGCAGACAATCTCAAGATTTTAAAAAAAAAAACTTCTTTAAGGATATCTCTTTAAAATGTGGGGAAATCATTACCTGTGACTGTGTAATTACCTGTGTAATCCCACATGGTGCAAGAAAATAATAAGCTGACACATTTTTCCCTTGACTTCCTTATTCCTTTTGGCAGTTCCTGAGCCCCTTCCTTCCCCTTTTCTTGTTCAGGGGTTCTTAAACTTGTGTTTTAGGCATGTTGGGCTTAGAACAATAGCAACAGCACTTAGACTTATATACTGCTTCATAGTTCTTTACAGCCCTCTCTAAGTGGTTTATAGCAGGGGTCTCCAACTTTTGCAACTTTAAGTCTGAAGAACTTCAGCTCCCAGAATTCTCCAGCCAGCAAAACTAGCTGGAGAAGTCTGGGAGCTGAAATCCTTCAGACTTAAAGTTGCAAAGGTTGGAGACACCTGGTTTACAGAGTCAACATATTACCCCCCAACAATCTGGGTCCTCATTTTACCAACCTGGGAAGGATGGAAGGCTGAGTCAACCTTGAGCCAGTCAGGATTGAACTCCTGGCAGTGGACAGTTAGATTGCAGTACTGCATTCTAACCACTGCACCACTACGGCTCTTATGCTATGACTTTCAAAATACCTGGGTAAGTAGCATACTGTATATGTATCAACTAGATCCAACCAAGACAATTCCACAGGAAGGAATACAGCTTTTTTTTTTTATTGACCAGATCAAAGATAGAATTTTCTTTTTGATAGACCACTTCCCCTTCTTATGCATCAGTGAATTTGAGAAGTGTCACTCTGAGACATTTCTAGACATTATCTGCAATTAATACATTTTATCCCTTGTTTCCTTGGCAATAGAACTTGCATATTTCTGTCAAGTATTCTTACTCTCCACAGTATGACAGAAGAGTTGAAACAAAAACAAACAAAAATAATGATAACATTTTAAAACTGAATTTACAAAATAAAAACCTGGTCAATAAAAACACAGACTCTCTCAAGTCAGCCATATCCAGGGATTTGAATGAAAGAGAGAATGGAAAAGCTCCAGGATATCTGATACTTTTCAGCAGAAGCAGTGATCCATGTAATTAATTATTTCTGAAACTGTATTGATAGAGGGAGATTCATGTTACATTTTTCTTTGGAAGTTTATTTTCTCATTCTTTATCTGTTGTTGCTTTGTCATTATTTGTAGGTGTGATTGCTGTTTCCCATTGATCCTCATGTGACATAAAGAGTTTATTAATGCCAGGTGGAGAATCCAACTTTTAAGGGGAGAATTAAGACAACATTGTATGGGCAGGAGGATACAATACCTGTTTTATTTCATTCCCCAACTCCTTGGTTTCTCATGGAAGACTTAAAGATTCTAAACATTACATGAGTACTGATGTTGTACTGAAGTACTCGTCCAAAACCAAAAATGCAAACTGAGAGTCCTTCATGAGAATCTCTAAGGCAGTGTTTCTCAACCTTGTCAACTTGAAGATGTCTGGACTTCAACTCCCAGAATTCTGCCCAATATACCTAGCATGGGAGGATCTAATGCTAATGCCAATGCAGCATACAGCTAAGGCAAACTGAATGGAAAAACTCTGATCCCAGGCACAAGTTTGGCTAAATAGGATGGATCCATTCTAAAGGGTATCCTAAACAGATCCAGTATCTAGCCAAGGGTCACACTTGACTTTTGCCTACCATGGGAAAATATGCTTGAAAGAGTGGGGGATGTCAGGACAAAAGCACCATCCCGTTTCGTTTCATTTACATTTAAATTAAATTAAAACTAAATTAAATTCATTAAACATACTTACTTTGATTACTCCAGTCATGCTTTTAATCACTATCCCCGTCTGTCACATTGCAAATTAAAGTTGGTTGCTAACTTTTGAAGGTGCTCTGGGGGCCACAATCAAGGCTTCCAAAAGCTGCGCATTGCCCTGGAGCAACAGAATGCACTATAACACTGGCTTAATGTTAGCATCTTTTGGTGCTTGCCAAGACCCATTAAATCTTTCTTGTGCACTTGGCTGACCCATCCCTGCCCCTACTTTGTACTGATGATGCTTGTGATTAACTATCACAAGATGCAAGCAGTGACTAGACTGAAGATGGGATCCCCAATTCCACTCCATTTGCTCCCTACCCCTGAGGGCAAACAAGTCAAAAGTGGGGATCAGATGGATCTACCCAGAATACATATCTAAAAATAATTCCTGATGTCAGCCTGATACGGAACAGTTTTGAGTTAATAATTTTCTCCCTGAATACTGTAGAATAATCACAGGCTAAATTTGGGTCAGTGGGATGGGAAGGGACACTAAAATTGATCCCATTATTTCATTCTTGTTCTGAGCCTTTGTTCCTGCTATCATTTTCCTCAGGAGCATTTCCTCCTTCTTTGCTGTCACTGTGCTCTGTCCTATTTGCACACACTCTCCTCTAACAAAACATGCTATGTTATAGATATGTCCCTTAACATTGTCGGTCTGTCTCAGCTTTCAGCCTTCCCTCATCTCATGTTCCATGGCTGAATCAGAGTAATTCATCATTGTCTCTATAGACCATTTCTCGCCAAATGTAAAAATGAAAGAAAGCCATATAAATCAAAAATTGTACATACTACATCCACTCCAGCTTCTGCCAGGGGGAAAAATGGATATAACTATTAGCTGTGTTTATTCAAAAAAAATTCTGACTTTGGCAGATTGATATGCTTAAATTTTCCATTGATGTGAATAAAATACTTCATACCAATTCTCATTTATACCTCCACCATAAGTGTGAATCACTAAAGTAGATGCTCTCAAATATGGTTTTCTTTCTAAATCAGGAACAATGGGTGTTAGCATCCAATTGCAATGTACGGGTCTAACTGTGGCTGTAGTTTCCCTGATATTTTGCAGTAATACTGACAAATTTGAAGTTGGTCTCAGTATTTCGTAAATATTGAGTTCATAGCACTTCAATTGAGTTTTTAACTGATACACTTTACTTATTCAGTGTTCCATAAATAATGTTGATAACCATTACACAACTTCAAAAAAAATGAAATAGTACACCATTCCGATAAAAAAGCCAATTTGCAGTACACTCTTTATTAGATTATTTTTGATTAGATTATAGAAAATGAAATCGCAAAGGCACCACCATTGCAAGGGCTTCAATAAATAAGTATTAAAACACTTTATTTGAAAAAAAATGTGGGAGAACAGAATCAGCTCAGAGAATAAAAAGTTTGGTATGGGCAAAGATTTTGTTCTTGGGGAAGCAATCCAGAATTATGGGTCATCATTCTAAATCTCAGAATCAAAATACCCTTGAAATGGAATCTTAAGATATGATTAAATATCTATGGTGGGAGGATAGATCCGTATAAGTAGTATTTATGAAATAAGACTTCAAATTATACTTAATCCATATTTCTAAATAGCATATAAAGCATTTATTACAACGATTTGGATGAGGGGATAAATGGGGAACTCATCAAATTCGCAGACGACACCAAGCTGGCAGGAATAGCCAATACTCCAGAAGATAGGCTTAAGATACAGAAGGATCTAGACAAACTCGAACATTGGGCACTGTCTAATAAAATGAAATTCAATTGTGAAAAAAGTAAGGTCCTACATATAGGCAAGAAAAACCAAATGCACAAGTACAGTATAGGTGGTACCTTGCTCAATAGTAGCAACTGTGAGAGGGATCTCGGAATCCTAGTGGACAACCATTTAAATATGAGCCAGCAGTGTGCAGCAGCTGCCAAAAAAGCCAACACAGTTCTAGGCTGCATCAACAGAGGGATAGAATCTAGATCGCGTGAAGTGTTAATGCCACTGTATAGTGCCTTGGTAAGGCCACACTTGGAATACTGCATACAGTTTTGGTCGCCACGATGTAGAAAAGACGTGGAGACTCTGGAAAGAGTGCAAAGAAGAGCAACCAAGATGATTAGAGGACTGGAGACTAAGACATATGAAGAACGGCTGCAGGAACTGGGTATGTCTAGTTTGATGAAGAGAAGGACCAGGGGAGACATGATAGCAGTGTTCCGATATCTCAGAGGGTGCCACAAAGAAGAGGGAGTCAAACTTTTCTCCAAGACACCTGGGGGCAGGACAAGGAGCAATGGGTGGAAACTAACCAAGGAGAGAAGCAACTTAGAACTAAGGAGAAATTTCCTAACAGTAAGAACAATTAACCTCTGGAACAGCTTGCCTCCAGCAGTTGTGAATGCCCCAACCCTGGAAGTCTTTAAAAAGATGTTAGACAGCCATTTGTCTGAAATGGTATAAGATTCCTGCCCATGCAGGGGGTTGGACTAGAAGACCTACAAGGTCCCTTCCAACTCTGCTATTGTATTGTATGTATTGGGAAAAGGAATAAAGAAAAATAATGGAAATGCTTTGGAGAATCTTAGGGGAATTAAAAGTTTGAAGCTGAATTATTTTTATAAAGATAAATATATACATTTGGCTACCCACATAGCAATCTCATAAATCTTACTAACAGAGAGCATCTTTGGGGTATGAATTAAGGTGCTGGGGTAAAGGTATTAAAGAACTGGGAGGCCATGAATTCTAGTCCTCCTTTAGGCATGCACATTATCTGGGTGACTATGAATCAATAACTTTTTCAACCAACATCTCCGAAGATTGTTGCTGTTATAAAAAATACAAGGCAAGAATATTATGTATGCCAATTTGAGTTGTACAGAATAAAGGCAAATATATAACATAATATGAAGCTGGAATATAAATCTGAGGGACAGTTTGTTATAGTGGTTAAGTGCCTGGTAAGAAACCAGGAGGATGTGAGTTATACTCCTGCCTTAGGGCAGCTGGGTGACATTGGGCCAGTCCATCTCTTTTCATTCATTGATTCATTCATTGATTCATTCATTCTAATGAATAAAATAATTTCCAATAACATACATTGATGTTCCAATGTACAGACAGTGCAGTTCTTGAAATTAAAGGTGAAATCAATGGAACTGCAAACAATGGATGAAGATAAGGATATGTTCACTGAAGAATGGTAAAATGAAATACTCTACCTAATGGCAAGAATTATTACATCTGTCCCATTGCAATTATATAGCTCCATATTATGGTGATTTTATTATGGTTTTATTTTAACTTAATATATTATGTCCTATATTGTATTGTCCATCTATCTATCGAGCATCTACCTACCTATCTACCTACCTGTGTGTGTGTGTATACATACATACATACATACATACATACATACATACATACATACTGTACACACACACACACATATACATGATTTATTGAAACTAAATATATATATATATCGTTGATTGCATGACATCTGTAGATGCCATATACTTAATAAATAAATGACAAGCTATTTGGAACTATTTGGTTACTCCAATAAATTTTCCTCTTATCAGAATCAGGCTTAAATATCATATGTACTAAAATTAAATATGTACAGACAATGTCAATTGGCCAATTTATGCAAAACAATAGATGTGGGACTGAACTATGAGATAATTAAGTTGCTAAATTTAATATAGCAATTGCTAATGCATGACATCAGCAAAACAATCTCACAAGAAAAAGAAAAAGTGTCCTCCTTCCAGAAAATGTTCTTTAAAAATAAATAAACACAATGCCTTTTCTTTTCCTTTGAAAACACTTTCAGCAGTCTCCAGAGATAAGCAAAGGCCAGTTTCCAAAAGTTTTTTGGCAGTCAGCACAAAGAATTCAGGCCATCAGTGACAATTGAAAAATGGCCACTTTCAAGAAAATGAAAATTATCCCAAGATGGAATGGAAGAAGCAAAAGAAAAAAAAGAACGTTAATTGTTAAAAGGTCATGCAATCACCCTCTTTTTTTTGTCCAGAAGAGTACTAAGTAGCAGGAATGAAGTAAGCTTCTTTGCCAATGTTAACTGGCAAAATGGAGCACCTGAGAAATATCTACCACCCTTACTATTCAACCTTAGCAGCCAATTTAGTTTAGTGGTTAAGGTACCAGGCTAAAAAGCAGAAGAATGTGAGTTCTAGCCCTGCTCTTAGGAATGAAAACTGACCAAGTGACTTTCTGCCAATCACACACTCTCAGCCCAACCCACTTCATGGGATTGTTGTTGTGAGAAAACTATGAGGAAGAAAGGAGCATTAGATATGTTTACTGCCCTGAATTGTTTGTAGAAATAATAAAGCAAGATAAACAATACAATATGACAAACTGAGGGTCCTTCATGAGAATCTCTAAGGCAGTGTTTCTCAACCTTGTCAACTTGAAGATGTCTGGACTTCAACTCCCAGAATTCCCCAGCCAGCATTCAAGTTGACAAGGTTGAGAAACACTGCTCTAAGGTGTAGAAAGTTATCCCAATAGTTTCAAGTCAATTTTTTACCCCAAGTGTATGTTGCTATATTTTGGAGAAAAAAATGCATAGCTAATTTTAATGAAAAACTTTGCACTTTGGGTTAGGCAAAGGTGTCCAACTGGTCTCCCACAGGCCAGATGCATCATGCATAGGCCACAGCCATCTCAGCTCTGTGAATGGGGAAAAAGTCACAAAACATCACATGACCAGGGGTGGGATTCAGCCAGTTTGGACTGGTTCAAGTTAACCAGAAACTAATTTTACATCTGGTTCGCCAAACTGGTAGTTGCAAGGACTGGCTGGCCCGGCCCCTCCCGCCCCTCTCAGGAATCTCCATGGGGCCCATTTTGAATGCCAGGTATGTTCAGGGTTTTCACGGAGGTTCTGGGAGTATGAAAAAAAGGCCTCTTGGAAATTCTGGAAGTCCAGGAACAGGGCCTGTTTCCAGCCTCCAGAGAGCCTCTGGAGCCCAGGAGAGACTGTTTTTGCCCTTCTGAAGGCTTGAGGAAAGCCTCCGGAGCCTGCACCTCCCTGCCATGGTGCAGGAAGCCAAGTAGACCACACCCACCATGGCCAAGCC
Source organism: Rhabdophis nuchalis (assembly GCA_039707465.1). Lineage (NCBI taxonomy): Eukaryota > Metazoa > Chordata > Lepidosauria > Squamata > Natricidae > Rhabdophis > Rhabdophis nuchalis. The sequence continues at coordinate 281,846,902 of CM077643.1, read as the reverse complement.
CACCCAGCAACCGGGCAGAGAACCAGTTGCTAAATGTTTTGAATCCCACCCCTGCATGTGATGGCAACATGACACCGTGAGTTTGACAACTTTGGGTTTTGGTTTGGATTAGAGAACATCAGTTGCTTCCTGACAGACAAAAATAATGTTGAGGTAACAATGTTCAGAAGGGTGTTTTTCAAATTGTGTGAGAATTCAGGATCTGGCTTTATAAAATGACCTGTCTCTGCCATTTTGAAATATTGCTTGTTAAATATGATGGTGTTTCATATAAGGTAGGCCATTAACTCAGAGAAATGTTGAGTAATAGAAACTTACCTTAACCCTAGCAATTCATCATTGAGCTAATTCAAAATTCTCTTTGGGAGAAAAAAAATCTGTTTATGCCCTTATCTTCTGCAAAGTTAAATGTATATCAGAACGCAAAGGTTCACAGATTATTCTAATAATTGTCATATCAAGGAAAAAGACTACTTAACATGTTTTGTTTCCCTAGTTCAGTTGTTGTTCTTTCCCACTTATCCAGATGGTTATTCATAGTTGCCTGATGCAAAAAGTCATCTGAATCTAATGAAACAATAGACAGCATTTGAATATAGCGGTACATTTTCCTGGGAGAACAAGTATAGGATCCATGTGGCATTGAAAAGATTTGAGCAGCTTCATATTTGCTTCCCTGAGGGCTTTTTTTTTTAAGGGAAGCGGAAACAAATTTCAGATAATATGCATTTACTGGGATAATTTTGTTTCATTGATGAGATTGTCAAGCCCCGAGCCCTGGGCCTGTCACAGAGGGGAAGGAAGGAGGATGGTTGATGTGGGGTGTTGGGACTGCCATCATGACACCGTCACCGGGGGTAGCTTAGAATGTAGAATATAGAACAGTAGAGTTGGAAGGGACCTTGGAGGTCTTCTGGTCCAAACCCCTGCTTGAGCAGGAGACTCTTTGACATTTCAGGAAATGGTTGTCCAGACATTCAATTTTGAACGACTTTATGAAGTTTTCTCTCTCTCTCTCAAAAACATGTTTTTCAATTTGTTTTAAAGTTTTTAGCTAAAAAAAATTTCAGAAGATTCCTACTGTGTAAAGTCTGATACATAATGATAACACTACTGCTGAAAATGATGCTCAGTACCATTTATGCTGTTCTTCACAAAGATCAAATTTTTCAAGCATCTCTATGGGGACAGGTTTCTCAATGAGCTGCCAGATTTCTTCCCTACTCTGCATACCAACTTTGATTACAGGAATGGCTGACTATTCCCCTAGCCCTAACCTCTGGCACAAGAGGGCATGCAGTGGCCTCTCTAATGGCACATGAGTGTCGCCCCAGTTCAGCTCCGCCACACATGCCTGCACGCCTCCCACCAGCCAGCTGGTCTTCAGGTCTCTGTCATGCATGTCGCGTGGGGGGGGGGCAGTACATGTGGAGGGCTGCAATCACATGCACAGGAGACTACATCTCTTCCGTCGGGCCCTGAAGACGCACTTATTTTGCACTGCCGGGCTATCATAATTTTAAAGGGATTTTTAAATAGTGATTTTAATTTGGGATTTTTAAATATGGGCCAATTATTTAATATTTCTTTTTAATACTGTTTTTTAAACTCTGTATCATCATTTTTATTCTGGCTGTACACCACCCTGAGTCCCGAAAGGGAGAAGGGCGGTATAGAAATCAAATAAAAGTAAAGTAAAGTAAAGGAGGTGGGGCATGTGCCAGGGGCACATGCATGTGGGGGGAGCATGCATGGGGATGCACACATGCATTGCATTTTGGAGATTCGGGTACACACACGCTTTGGGCACTCACTCTGGAAAAGAATAGCCATCACTGCCCTAGCCTATTCTTGTTCATCCCTATAATTATTCACTGAATTCATCAAAAGGAGTAAAGAAACTTGAAAGGGTGAAGACAGTAGAATTGCCAGAATGAAGGAAGGCTATTCAGGATATCCTTCCAAGTGCTCCATCTCTCCCCCTCCCCCTCAATTTATTTACTTCTTAGATAAACTTTCCTTTCCTCTTTCCCCTATCAAACACAGCACGGAGACCTAACCAAAGCTAATCCATTCAATACAAGTTTGCCAGAAAAAACTATAAATTGTTCTCAAGTTTGATAATATAAGAAAAGACAGACCGGGAGGCACTATTTTTCTATTGCAGGCAAGGTTTGTGCAATAGTCCATCTAAGAACTTTGATTACCTCCTTCTTTAATGGGGTTTTGGAAAATGTTAAACATTGATATTTTGATGCTTGACTGTCACCATTATCTTTAATATAGATTTTTATTTCTTAATATTATTATTATTATTGCACGGACCATGTTGGTCTCTCAGAATTGGAATAGTTGTAATTTCAGTATATATTTATATTTTTCATGGCTGTTTTATTTTTTATTTCATTGTCTATATCTTGATGTTGAGGAAGAGAGAGAAGGAAGGGGGAAAATATTGTAAGGTTCTTCAATAAGTATTCTGACTAACTAGCATAAATATGTGAGATTGGAAAGTCTTCATATTTCTATGGATGAGGGGTTGTCTAAATCCTAAAATTCTACATATTTGGACATTGTTCCATAAAGGTATGACTCTGAAATGGTTTTTCTTCCTAGTCATGCAAATCCATGGACAGCAAAAAAGAAGTGAACAGCCCAAAAGTAAAAACAGGGCTAATGGAATTACCTAATAAACACAAAACAGCTTCTCCCTTCACATGAGTATACTTCAAAGTAAAATTTTAAAACCTTTCCTGCCTCCCTTATCATCTGACATAAACTTTATACAGTATCTATGGATCATTTAATATTGGTGGCATACATGAAAGATGTCAACACCAGAAATACAGACAATGTTCCAAGAATTGGGCAAATAAGGACATGGATAGATCAATAACAATGAGAATCACAAGAGCAAAGTATGTGGTCATCCTTTGAAAGCCTATTGAGACCAAGCCTGACACCAATCTGAGGCTAAATAGGGCTGTTCGTAGCTGTCAGTACCTCCTGCCATACTTCAAATGTACTATAGCTCAGAGAGATTTCATTTCCATTTATTTGGGGAAATCCTTTTGTATAACTGACATGTCTCTACTATGATGGTTGTAACAGACCTGCTTTTTTTTTTCTATTAAGGACAAGATGTCAGAATGCATCCACACTATCAATGAATTTCTCCATCTCAAAACTTAAGCTGAAATGGATATGGGGAAAATGGGAAATGGTTCTGGAAGAAGAACAGAACCTGCTTGCAATCTATAAAGAGAAGGAAGTATGAAAACAAAGACAGACAGATAGATAGATAGATAGATAGATAGATAGATAGATAGATAGATAGATAGATAGATAGATAGATAGATAGATAGATAGATAGATACAGAGGTGGGTTACTACCGGTTCAGCCAAACTGGTAGCGATATGCCGGACTGGGTTGCCTCTCCTTCACCATGTACATCCACTGCCTCCTCCTGCCTATACACAGTTAAGCAATGCAGAGGGGATGGGGGGCAGCCCAGCAAACTTTGCATGCTGGAGAGGGTGGTGGCAAAAGAAGAGGGTGGCTGTAGGAGAGGTCAGTGGCAATGACAGGAAAGGGCAGTGGTAGCAGAAGGAACAGCAGCAGCAGTGGGCAGTGCCCCTGTCCCCATCCCAGCAGCATCAGCAGCGGGGCGTTCCAGAACTCCCAAGGAGTTTTCCCATGCAGCTTTGGCCAGGATATATGAGCAGCAGCCCCAAAGGCCAGCAGGGTCCCCAGCGCCATAGAGCAGAGTCGGCACCACCTCTGCCAAAGACTGCCTGCCCTTCAGGTGTAGCGCCCATACCGGCTGCCTCTAATCTGCAGTTTACTCATGAGCACCATGCTTTCACGAGTAAATGTGGCCATGAGTAAACTGCAGATTAGAGGCAGCCGGCAGCTCCTGGCTTGTTTGTTTGGCTGCTTGCCCCCCAGAGCTCGCAGTCAATGAATGAAAACGCTGCCTCCAAGTATCGAGGAGGCCAAGCAACAGCAGGAAGAACATGGATTTTGGGAAGTGGCTGCCAGCAATGCCCTCGACTAAAAATGTAAGTGGAGAATGATAGGCAGGCAGCCAGGCAGGCAGACATGGACCTTAGACTAAATATTAATGCTGGTCTTTAAATTGAATCCCCAGCTTCTGATAACAACATCAAGCACTATATCTTAAAAATATTCATCACCACGACCACCATCATAATTATCATTGTTTATTTATTTAAAAAATTTATATGGCTGCCCACTCGTGGTTACTCTAGGCAATACAAAAGGCAATAAATCCCAACCCCTCCTGAAGCCAACAATCAAACCCGAAGGCTTCAGCTAGTCCAGAATGCAGCCAAGCGGGCAGTTATGGGAGCCTCCAGGTTCTCCCATGTAACACCGCTCTTGCGCGAGCTGCACTGGCTGCCTGTCGTCTTTCGGGTGCGCTTCAAGGTGTTAGTTACCATCTTTAAAGCGCTCCATGGCACGGGACCTAGCTATCTGCGGGATCGCATTCTGCCTCATACATCCCTTCGGCCGATTCGCTCCCACAGAGAGGGACTTCTCTGGGTGCCGTCCACTAGGCTGTGCCAGCGGGTGACGCCCAGGGGAAGGGCCTTCTCTGTGGTGGGCCCGACCCTCTGGAACAACCTTCCCCCCGAAATCAGAACAACCACGGACCTTCGCTCCTTCCGACAGCTATTAAAAACTCATTTCTTCCGTCTGGCTGGCCTAGGGTAATTTTAATTCAATTTTAAATTATTAAGGGGTTTTAGGGATAGTTATATTTTTATAGAAGTTTTAGCGCAGGGTCAGTTTAATTTGATTTTAGCTTTGTATTCTGTCTTGTTGTAATTTGTTTTTTTATTTCCCTGTGCCCCGCCTCGAGTCCCTTTGGGGAGAGAGAGCGGGATATAAATAAATTTTATTATTATTATTATTATTATTATTATTATTATTATTATTATTATTATTATTATTATTATTATTATTATTATTAAACCAGCCACTTGATGTGCTCCATATTACTCTGGATCCCAAGCCCCATTGGAAAAATACATGTGTCCAGGGCCTTTCAGATGTGTTCAAATTGTCCACCCAACTAAACCACTGAAATGATTTTAAAAACACCAGCAAAAACAAAATTAATCTGCTTCACAAATGATGTATTGGTACTTACAATACATAAATACACAAATGATGTATTTATGTGTTCTATTATTGCCATTATTCCAGTTGGAGTAAAAACGTATGACGTGTACCAGTGTTGTGATTTGTGGGTAATACATAAAACAGGAGAGCCTTTGTTTAGTGAAAGTGAACTATCTTATAGACAAGCGTAGCTAAAAAAAAATTACATGGATAAAATAAAGAACACTTGAATGTGATCAGCAGATAGCCCCCTACAAAAGAGCTTTTGTCCGTTTCAAAGGAGTGGCGTTGAAAATTGCCTGCCTTTTTCATTGCCAAACAGCCAAGGACATGAAAGTATGCTGTGAGTGACAGGATAAGAGCACGTCCTTAACAATGTTGTCCAACACATTGGGGAATGCAATGCAGAAGTCACATAGTATTGGGATAGAATAGTTCTGTTAATAAGTAGCTGCAGCTTTAAATGCACCAGCTAAGTCAAATTGTTCAAGTGACCAGTATTTAAATGTTATATGTGCTTAGGGCAAGATAATGTAGCCATTTAGGTATTCAAGTAAGGCTAGGGAGTTTCAAATCAAATCTACCTTTCGCCGTAGCACTAGCACTAGCATTTAGACCAGTGGTAGTCAACCTGGTCCCTACTGCCCACTAGTAGGCATTCCAGCTTTCATGGTGGGCGGTCGGGGTTTTGTCCAATACTGAAGCACTTTCCTTTTTTAAAATTTAATTGACTTCCCTACTTTATAAATCACCATTACTGTGGAACTGGTGGGTGATTAGAAATTTTTACTACTAACAGAGATACAAAAGTGGGTGGTAGGTATAAAAGGGTTGACTATCCCTTAGACTTTTCTAAGGGATACAGTGGTTTTACAGCCCACTCTAAGTGGTTTATAGAGTCAGCATATTGCCCCCAACAATCTGGGACCTCATTTTACCCACCTTGGAAGGATGGGAGGCTGAGTCAACCTTGAGCCAGTGAGAGTCGAATTGCCAAATTGCACTCAGCTAGCAGTCAGCAGAAGTAGCCTGGAGTACCGCACTCTAACCCCTGCACCATCTTGGCTCATAGGCATCAGTTCCTAACCACAGTGAGACCAAAATGATGAAATTTGCATCGTGAGGTCATGACACAAGCCCATCCTTCTGCAGTTGCATCAAAATGTCAGACACAAATGTATAAAAGGACAGAATGTTTGACATCACAATGCACAATCTGCTATTTGCCTTTGGTCACCACCCCGTATGGAATTCCATGGGGGTTCAGTGACCTCCGCATGATCACAGGATAATTGTTGGAAGGAAAATTGGAGAAAGGAAAATTTTCAGCAGTGTTGAGCTCCCAAGCTCAATAAGGGAAAGGTCGAAGCCTCATGGATAAATAAACAAAGCTTAAAAGGTTGTCCCCTAAACAGAGAGTTGCACCACCAAGCATTTCTGTGTTTTTCTTTCGAATGCAAATATTTCAATATTTCCCATTCACTGTTTCGTACATTGTACTAAAAGTACAGCTCCATATATTTGCCATGGGAACATACAGTCTCTGGACACAAATGGCGTTTTGCCTTTTATAAACTTTTTTTTCCCACAGCCAGGAATCATAATATATATATATATTTAAAAAGTGAACACAGAGAGAAAAACACGAAGTGAGGCATGTAGCTCTGCCTCATCTTTATTTTAAAATGGTTAGCTTTGCCAGCATTGTCCCCCAGTGAACGCAGGCACTAAAAGTTGGTGGTTTTATTGCTCTGCTTGTTACTTCTGTGACTCTGTTGAGGAATTTTATCAAAATTGCTTAGAAGTAATTGGAACTGCGGAAGGAAAGACACATATTTCATTATTTGTGCAGATAATTTTTTTTTAAAAAAATCCCACAAGATAATTTTCATATTTTCTGGCAGCAATTTTTTTGATGGTAAACTTAGACTGTCAGTTCAGTAGCCTGAACTTCCAGAGTAATGGAAAGCTGGGCCTTTGGGGAAATATCTGCCAATAGAAAAAACCGTTTTAGTTTCTTCTCTCTCTCTCCCTCCTTCTCTCTCATTCACTTTCTCTTTCTCTCTTTCACTTTCGCTTTCTCTCTTTCACTCTCTTTTGTTTTTTAAAAGAAGCAAGAATGTATTTTGGCCGATGAACTAGTTCACATTACCCTGATACCAATATTCTCACAATTCATCTAATCATCCAGTAAATGTTTAGAAGCAAATTAATCTATGCTTTGTGCTTTTATCAAAGTGTATTTCTGAGGTATTTAATTAATTTAAAAAAAAAACACTGTTGGACTATAAACAAAGGATATGAATCTATCATTTAGGTCATTTGTAAAAATACTTTGTCTTCTCTTTATACTGTATAACTAATATGTTTTGTAACCTCTATGATTTTAAGGTTTCTAATAATGTTTTTGTACTTATTCAAGTTTATTATAAACTAGCCAATAACCCGGCATTGCCCGGGTATTTATTTATAGGGGGAAATGTCCAGACCAAACATAATTTCTAAAGTTGGATTTCCCCCCTTACCAGAGGGAGCCCCCTTGTGGAGTACTCCACTACACTGTACAGTAGAAGCCAATAAGGCAGTATGCCACAACAGGCTGTATCTTAACAGAACACACACACCGAGAAGTGTTAGGGGTGTCTTACCCCCATAGTCTTTTTCTCCAGAGAGTAAGTCATCTGTGTACCAGGTTTGGTTGAAATTGCTCGAGGAGTTCCAGAGTTATGCTGGAACAAACAAACAAACCAACATACACGCACACACACATGGAGGGAGGGAGGGAGGGAGATATGATGAAATAAGTAAATGTCATGGAAAACTGGAGGAAAATATTTCCCACATCTCTTGATTAATATAGAGTATTCTTTTATTTAAAGTGCAACATATCTATAAATCAGATTCTAAACCAAATACATAGCATTGGGATTCAATTTATATAAAACCTTAGTGGAGATAAAGTTACTTAAGCACTCTCTCATTTTCATTTTCATCATACTTTTGCTCAACTTTCTCTAAAGCCTGAAAACTTTCTAGAAAGTCTTCAGATGTGGCATGTGGAATTGCAATGGATTCAGCAGCAACAACAACAGCAACAACAACCACAACAAATCAGATGGTGTGGGTCTCTGGCTGAGCAGATTGAAAACTACCTAACATGACCAAACACCTTGATATTGCAAGGATAAATCATGCATTAAATGCAAGGGTAAATCCTTCAACTAAATCATCTGTGTGTTTGAAGCCATATTAGAACTGTTTTATAAGTGTGTAAGAAAGTTAAGATCAATGATACTAAGGTATATACAGGCCATACCATCTAAGCCAGGGGTGTCAAACTGGCGGATCACAGGATGGTTACATCACGCACAGGCCAGAGGTGGGTTCCTACTGGTTTGGACGGTTTGGCCAAGTAGGTAGTAACTCGGCCGGCCACACCCCTGAACTGGTTGTATCAGCGGCGCCATAGGCACCACCATCTTGTTTTTTGCTTCTGTGCACATGCAGAAGGAACACCCACCCACCCGACGTGTGCCCGCCCAAAGAGCATCCCTGAGCGAACCAGCAGTAGAAGAAGCTAGAACCCACCCCTGGCACAAGCCACATCCACCACAGCTCCGCAAAGGGAAAAAAACATCATGATACCACTGCGAGTTTGACATCTGTGATACCGATGATCTTTGTAGGAAGTATATGAAAAGTCTTACATGAACACAGCTGTATTCTGGTAAAAAAAAACTCCTCTGTATAAGAGAAGAGTTCCTATTGGTCCAGGATCCCTTTTCATGTAGAACAAGCCTGTCAAACTGGCTCCTTGCAGGCTGGATGCATCATGCGAAGGCCATGCCCACCTCAGCTCTGCTAAGACAAAAAAAACCCATCACAATACATCATGCTACGTTTCGTGAGGCGATAGAGTTTGACACCAGGGATGTAGATGTTTTACTCATATATGCCCACTTCATATGCCAACAGATGTGCATTCATTCATTCTTACAGTTTATGTACTGTAAAAATCATATGCCTTGTGATGGTTTGTACTTATTAAAAATAGATACTATTTAAAACATCAGGCTAACAAGAAGCACACTATTATATTTATATATATAGAAAAGAAAAGCAATATGCTTCCTCCCTTAATTGGGACTTAACAGGGTGTTGTGACACAAGCATATACTTATCCTCCTGTCTCAGCTGATCAGGATAAGAACCAGTAGTCTAGTGGCAATTACAACTGCCTCACATGTAATACTTCCCTGGTTCGAATCCCAGTACGGGTATGGCTAACTGATGAGAGCTAAATAGCTCGAAATAGATCTATCCTACTCTCCCTGATTTATTTTAATTGTTTCACAACACCCTGTTAGAGCCCCAATTAAGGGAGGAGACATACTGTTTCCTTTTCTGCCTTTCGGCTCATCACCAGAGACCATCTAGACAGAAGGCCATGAGTTCCGTTGTGTTAATTTTTTAATATGTGTGTTAGTATTATGAGCTGATCAATAAATAAATCAGAGATGGAACTTTATAATCCTGATGAAAAGTCACTCGGGGGTTACCTATGTAAAGGGTTTTTTTCTTGTTATTTATGGGGGCAGCTGCTTAAACTGGTATTACAAACAGCTATGGATGGAATGGAAGGAGACCTGAAGAGTTGGACTTATGAACATTGACGCGGAAAGGATTAATATTATGTTAGTGTTCTGGGAAAAAACTTCGGCCGAACTTTGAAATTTTCTTGCAATTTGCTGTATCCTTCTTGTGATAGGATCTGAAATTTTCCTATACCATTTCTGTTTCCTTTGTGAAGAGAGAAGTAACTTTGCTTTTTTCAAATATTAGAGTAATCTTTACATTTTTTTTTGTGTTGTTAAGTGGGCAATTAAGCAAATGGAGAGGGGAAAAATAGTAAACCTTTTGAATCAGGAAGGATGTAAACTTGAGCTAGGATATATGGTTTTTTTTTTTTTTAATTTGTTTTTTAATTTTTACAATATATCACCCGGTGCTGTACAAAACAAAAGGAAGAGTTGGTTTCAAGTGTCGTCTATTGTCTTTAAAATCTCCAAAATCCACGTTCTCTCGGTACAGGCGTCGAGACATCCAAAGTTCCAAGTGCATAGTCCACAAATGGCTTCCAAGTCTTCCAAAAAATATCATTTTTATAAACCCCCTCTCTAAATTTAATATCACACGTCATTTTATCGTTTAAGGCTAATTTCCACATTTCACAATACCATTCTTCTATTTTAATATTTACCTCTATTTTCCAATATCTTGCTATTACAATTCTACCTATTATAATCATAATTCTAATCAGTTCTTTCTCATATTTTGTTAACTCTGGTTCATCAATTATCAATAACAGTATAGTTTCCGGTCTCAATATTATTATTCTTTTCATCATTTTACACATCGTTGTTTCCAATTGCTGCCAAAACTTTTTAATTTTCACACATTTATACCACATATGTTCGTAAGTTCCCAATTCCATATTACATCTCCAACATTTATCACTCATTTTTTTATCTATCTGTGATAATCTTAAAGGGGTCCAATACCATTTCCAAACAACCTTAAAATTATGTTCTTTAATCCTTATAGATAAAGTCTTCATAATCCGACTCTTCCAATTCTCATTCCAATCCAAATCCAATATTTTAATCTTTAAATCTTCTTCCCAATTCCTTTTCATTACCATTTGTGGATTTCCATCAAAATTTATAATCTTGTATATCTTACTGACAAGTCCTTTTAACCCAACTTCATCCTTAATAATTTGAGATACTAAAATTTCAAATTTAGTTTTACTTCTATCTATGTTACATATTCCCCTTACCTTCATATTCCATTTTTCTACCTGTATTTTTTCAAACCAATTTAACTCCAGTTTTTGAATTATTTTTTTCTTCCTACTTTCAGTTCCTGAAGCTTTTAACCAATCTACTATATTTCCTATATTTTCATCCTCAATTACTTTGTTCCGACTTGAATTAGTTTTAATCGGCCAACTTTCAATTGTCTTTCCCAAAAACGTTATATCCGGAATCAATTTTTTAACAAATTTATTCCAAGTTTTGCTCAACCCCTTTAACCAATAACTATTAATTACCTTTTTTGTTTTTGCTCTATCTAGGAACCATGCAGACCCAAATCTCTTAATGTCTTTTAACTCCAAATCTCTCCAATGACCATCCCCACCTTTAAGTATTTTTATCACAGTTCTAATATTATACGCCCGATAATAATTAAGTAGATTGGGAATTCCCAATCCACCCTCTTTTTGATTTTGATACCACAGTTTCTTCATTAATCTTGGTCTTTTCCCACCATTACAAAATTTATCCAATTTCTTCTGATATTCTTCTATATCTTTCTCTGTCAAATTTAATGGTAGCATCTCAAATAAAAAATTAAACTTTGGTAACAACATCATTTTACACATTGCAATTCTACCAAACCAAGACAACTTTATCTCTTTATATTTATCTATCTTTTTCTCTACTTCCTTCAACATCACCTCATAATTAATTTTTTTTAATTCTCTAACTTTAAATGAGAGTGTTATCCCCAAATATTTCAGTGTGTTCTTAACTCTTATCCCAAATTGTTCTTGCATACTCTCCCACTCCTTACCATCTTTATTTATTAATAATTCAGATTTTGACCAATTTACCTTTAAACCTGTCATTTCTTCAAATTCTATCAAATGTTTATTTATCCTCTTTAAATCTTTCTCTATATCCTTCAAAATAATCAAAGTGTCATCCGCATATAAATTTATCTTATATCCCTTGTAACCTTCCAACTCTTCATCTACTTCTATCAATTTAATCAAGACCTCCATAACTAACAAAAATAATGTTGGAGACAAGGGACACCCTTGTCTCGTACCTGCTTCCAATTTAATCTCTTCCGTCATTGTTCCGTTCACCTTTACCTTTGCACTGCTTTTTTGATATAATTTTGAAATAACATGTATAAATTTATTACCAAAGCCTAATGCCTCGATAATTACTTTTATAGTATCCCATTGTACAGAATCAAAAGCTTTAAAAATATCTAACGATATTATACCTAATTCATCTCCATTATTCTCTGCTACATCTATAATATTCAATACTCTTCTAATTATATCACTCATATATCTACCTTTAACAAACCCTACTTGATTATAACTTATATATTTGTCTATAAAACTGTTTAATCTATTACTTATAATTGCTATAAATATTTTAGCATCTTGGTTGATTAAAGAAATAGGTCGATAGGACTCGATCCTCTCAAGATCTTTATCCGGTTTAGGAATTAAAGATATTACTGTCTTATTCCATGACATCGGGACTTCTCCTCCATGTAGAATACCATTATATAATTTTTGCAGTTTTGGTATTATTAGTTCTTTAAAATCTTTATAGAATTCTATAAGGATATATGGTTTAAGTTTTATAAGTGTTAGGTTATATGACATGGTATTTAGATCTTAAGAATTATTTTCTATGTATTTTAATGTTTAACTAAAAGGGGGTGTTTATGTTGAGTTTGTTATAAGGTTTCTAATGGATTGGTTATATACAGAATAAATATCAGATTAGGAAGTACTATGTAGTTTTTAGGTAAGAATGCTTTGATTGATAGGTGAAGAGTAAATAATATTTGGGATGCTTGGAATTATTAGAGTGGTGTATAGCGGAAGTCAGGGGGGTGGGTTTGAATGGGAGGTGGGGGAGGGTTAGGGTGGAGGGCGGGGTAATATATATGTATGATTAATCTAGAGAGGGGAATAATGGGATATGCCCTTTTTTTTTTTTTCAAAGAGAAATTTATATTATGTTTTTTATATCTTTAATTAACTTAGAAGATGGTGTTAATGGGATATTAATATACTAAGAGAAACTTATATTGTGTCTGCTGGGAGGCGAGGGGGTATAATATCTGAATGAGAAACTTATTTTAAGACGGGGTGAGGGGGGGTATAGTATTTGTATGTGATTTATATTACATGTCGGAGGGGGTAAAAAGGGGGGGGGAATAAAAAAAAATAGAAAAAAAAATAAATAAATCAGAGAGACTAGGATAGATCTATTTCGAGCTTTTTAGCTCTCATCAGCTAGCCATACCCTTACTGGGATTCGAACCGGGCTAAAAAGCTCGAAATAGATCTATCCTAGTCTCTCTGATTTATTTATTGATCAGCTCATAATACTAACACACACACACACACACACGTGTGTGTGTGTATGTGTGTGTGTGTGTGTTAGTTTTATATATATATATATATATATATATATATATATATATATATATATATATATATATATATATATATATATATATATATATATATATATTCATTCAGTGGAAATGGGACAATGTAACAACTGTTTAATGTGTCTTCCAATAATAAGAGAATTTTCCGAAATTACCTCCTATGTGTACTTTGGGAAGTAGAGAAAATTGCCTGAAAAGAGCTCCTGATATGTTTCCATGTAGATAACTGTTGTGAGTCCTTGAGCTCTTGAAAAATTATTTCCTGAAATTGTGTTGCAGTTTCTAATATATTGCTCTGGGATCTGAAGATAGAAGTTGGTAGAATGTGTTACTGGAGACATCTTTTTCTTATGCCTTTTAATAAAAAAATTGTTAGGTTTAGACAACACTTTCTTTGGGACCGAGTGGCAGACACATACTTGCATACTGACAAACAAGCAATCTGAAACCAGAGTCTCACAAGTAACAAAAGAAAAAAGATTCAGGTTGGGAGCCAGACCCCACAAGAAATATAGATATCTATTTAATACAGAGGATTAGATGCCCCCAGACGCTCTTCCTCAAGAGTGACATACCATCATCTGCTAGTAAGGCCCCTCTGGAGTAAAAATTGGGCAAACAAATCATATTTTATGCAAAAGAATGAATGAACCCAAGTTTGTCATCAGGATTCAAAACAAAGTTACAGTAATATCAACATCAAAAATCTCCCCGAACACTCAATTATAGATTTCCAAGTGACCATCTTAGAACAGTGAAATTATATCAGCATCATAAAGCAAGAGAGAGCCAAACTCATATATTAAAAGATTCTCAGAAGGTCTTAGAAAATGTATTTTAACACAACTGCTAATCGATGAGGTAATTTGTCTCACATGTAACTGAGATCATCATAATAACTTTTCATCCCTCCCAACATTTTTTAATCTCCTTTTTATTGGTTTAACCACTCCATATGTGTGATGAAGCGAGCTGAAGCTCTCAAAAGCTTGCGCCTTTAATAAAATGTTAACTAAGGATGTATGGTCACCATAAACAAATGGAGTTTTCCTTTTTTCAAAAGGATTTAAGGAACTCCTCTTATGGGTTTGTAGAATGAAAGAAGGTTGAGCAAAGAGTGATTTGAACTCAGCTTATCATTCCAGAACCCATCATATTAAATATAAATATATTCCTACAAAAGCCTATGATCGTCCAATATCTACAAAGAGATTGTAAGTAATTGAAGATTTCAGTTTGGGGAAACTGAATGGTTTGTTGCAAACCCACAAAATGAATATACAAACATTCCATTTTCCCCCCCAATTTACATGGCCACTCATCTTGCATAAACAACGTTGAGTGGCAATACGGTTTAAAACATTAGTCTAATGATATGAAATGAAAATATGCAGGAATTAAATGAGAAAACCAAAACTAACTGCCTCTCACAGGCTCACCTAACCTCTTGGCTACCATGACAGGGAAGCACATCTGAGGTAGCTGTTCCTAACAGAAAGCAAACGGTACGTTTCATAGACTGCAATGTTTTTTTGAAACTGAATACCCTCATCTGAACAAGCCTATAATGGGCAATATTTTGGCAGCCACAAATACCCTCAAGATATTTTGTTGTCAAGAATAAGTATTTTCTTCCCTTGAGGTGCACTCGGAGGCTCCAGCTAGTTCAGAATGCGGCCGTGTGGGGGATTTCGGGAGTCTTGAGATATTCCCATATAACACCCCTCCTGCGCAAGCTGCACTGGCTGCCTGTGGCCTTCAGAGTGCGCTTCAAGGTGTTAGTAACCATCTTTAAAGCGCTCCATGGCATGGGACCTGGCTACTTGCGGGACCGCCTCCTACCACATACTTCCCTTCGACCTGTCCGCTCCCACAGGGAGGGCCTCCTTAGGGTGCAGTCTGCCAGACAATGCCGGCTGTAGACTCCCAGGGGGAGGGGCTTCTCTGTGGCAGCCCCCGCCCTCTGGAATGACCTGCCCCCCAACCTTCGTACAATCACGGACCTGCGCCTCTTCCGCCGGGCATTAAAAACACACTTATTTCATGCGGCCGGCCTGGCATAGTTTTAAATATGATTTTAGTAAGGGATCTTAATTACAATTTTAGCACGGGTTTTCAAATTTAATCTATTTTTAATATTTTTACTGTATTCATTGTTGTTGCTTTTATCATTTCCTGTGCACCGCCCTGAGTCCCGTCAGGGAGATAGGGCGGTATACAAATGTAAATAATAAATAAATTAAATAAATAAAAAGTATGTATGGGCTCATAAAAGAAAACCATTTCATAATCTTGCCAGGCTATTCAGATATATTTTAGCTGGGTTATTGTGTGGCAAACTTCACAGTTTGTAAGTATTGAGCCGAGGTGGCGCAGTGGTTAGAGTGCAACACTGCAGGCTACTTCAGCTGACAGCTAGCTGCAGTTTGGCAATTCAAATTTCATCGGCTTAAGGTTGACTCAGCCTTCCATCCTTCCGAGGTGGGTAAAATAAGGACCCAGATTGTTGGGGGCAATAGGCTGACTCTGTAATCCACTTAGAGACGGCTGTAAAAAGAACTGTGAAGCGGTATATAAGTCTAAGTGCTATTGCTATTCAAAATTATAGAAAGTTCACCCACACTTTTTACCAGTCCTGATAGTGAAATTCAGCAGCTTGTTCGGAGAGAAGTTCAAAAATTGAAGACCATACCAGCCCTGAAATAACCATCAAAGCACCTCTCTCTAGTTTGGCCCTTTAAATCTCTGGGGACATGATATAGTATAGTGTCAGTCAACTGAAGATCACTTTATTTACATTTCTAGCTAAGTGTTAGAAATCTAAACAAAAACTCTCTCAAAGAGGGCATGTTTTTGTGAATTGATCTGTCCTAAGAGGAGAGCTCCTCATTTATTTTGTGTGTGTAACTTTTCAATGAGCACCAAATATGATCCACTCTCACCCTGGAACCAAAATAAATATCTCAGAAGATGCTTATAAATATACAATAGCCTAGAATACAAGATGCTCAGACTGTTTCACTTTCTGACTGGCTAACTGAGTTAAGAAAGAGGTGAAAAAGAAGGAAGAGGGAGAAGCTGTGGATCTTAAAAACAAGGCAAATAATGTTTAACTTCACTGGCTGAAGAATTCAGGCTCCACCTAGTGGATGAATCTGCTCAGTTGTCTGCAAAAACAAAGCCTAAATCAGCGATTCTCAATCTTGGCAGCTTTCCGATGTGCGGACTTCAACTCCCCCAATCACCTTAATATTGCCAAGGTTGAGCAACATTGGTATAGAGTGAACTTGATTTCTATTCATATTCCAAAGAAACAACTATCTAAAGAAATTTCAACTTGCTCCATTCAAACATGAATATAGTTTGAGAGATGTTTAAAGGGATGCTGCATTTTGATAAATTCCCCAAAGCTGCTTTGACAAGCCATGCAGCACTGCTCCCCCTCCCACCACCCAGCCATACACACACACACACACACACATGCACAAACACACATACAATTCTAAAGGGTAAAGCAAAAGCGCCAAAGAGTTTCACATCACTTCCCTCCGAGGTCTTCTCCAAAACATTCAGAAATCTTTTTCAGTCACTACCAGTGCTGGATGAAGCATCAGAGTGACAGAAAACCTTGTGCCCTCCAGGCAGGTGGGTTGGGGGGGGAGTTGTTTTAAAACTAGATGAGATGCCTGTTTGTGACTAGTGTTTTCACAATAGACATTGTGAAAAGGTCTGAACTGTCTCTAAAGAATGGTTCTACCAGAGATGGTATTTAGCAGGTTCTGACCAGTTCTGGAGAACCGGTAGTGGAAATTTTGAATAGTTCATGGAACTGGCAAATACCACCTCTGACTGGCCCTACCCATCTATTCTCTTCCTCCCAAGTCCCAGCTGAACAGGAGGAAATGGGGGTTTTGCAGTAAACTTCCCCAGGAGTGGGGAGGGAATGGGGATTTTGCAGTAATCTTCCCCTGGAGTGGGAGGGAATGAAGATTTTACAGTATCCTTCCCCTGCCATGCCCAACAAGCCATGCCCAGGAGAACCGGTAGTAAAAAAAAATTTGAATCCCACCACTGGTTTCTAAAGTAGTTTAATGCATCCCCAGATTGATCAAGTTCCACATAGTCCTTTAAGTGTGCCTTGGGTAATGTCACTATGTCTCAATATGGCATTCTACAGATGAGGTTGCCCACAATTTCCTGCCCCAAAATAACAAACGTGGACAAATTCACTATTATGTGCATCATATCAAATGCCACATCCCAATAAATCAGACATAGCATAATTCAAGATGTATTGACTATACAATACAATACAATAGCAGAGTTGGAAGGGACCTTGGAGGTCTTCTAGTCCAACCCCCTGCCTAGGAAGGAAGCCCTATAACATTTCAGACAAATGGCTATCCAACATCTTCTTAAAGACTTCCAGTGTTGGGGCATTCACAACTTCTGGAAGCAAGCTGTTCCAGAGGTTAATTGTTCTAACTGTCAGGAAATTTCTCCTCAGTTCTAAGTTGCTTCTCTCCTTGATTAGTTTCCACCCATTGCTTCTTGTTCTACCCGCAGGTGCTTTGGAGAATAGTTTGACTCCCTCTTCTTTGTGGCAGCCCCTGAGATATTGGAATACTGCTATCATGTCGCCCCTAGACCTTCTTTTCATTAAACTAGACATACCCAGTTCCTGCAACCATTCCTCATATGTTTTAGCCTCCAGTCCCCTAATCATCTTTGTTGCTCTTCTCTGCACTCTTTCTAGAGTCTCCACATCTTTTCTACATCGTGGCGACCAAAACTGAATGCGGTATTCCAAGTGTGGCCTTACCAAGGCGTTATAAAGTGGTATTAACACTTCATGTGATCTTGATTCTATCCCTCTGTTTATGCAGCCTAGAACTGTGTTGGCTTTTTTGGCAGCTGCTGCACACTGCTGGCTCATATTTAAATGGTTGTCCACTAGGATTCCAAGATCCCTCTCACAGTTGCTACTATTGAGCGAGGTACCACCTATACTGTACCTGTGCATTTTGTTTTTCTTGCCTAAATGTAGAACCTTACTTTTTTCACAATTGAATTTCATTTTGTTAGATAGTGCCCAATGTTCAAGTTGGTCAAGATCCTTCTGTATCTTAAGCCTAACTTCTGGAGTGTTTGCTATTCCTGCCAGCTTGGTGTCGTCTGCAAATTTGACGAGTTCCACATTTATTCCCTCATCCAAATCATTGATGAAGATGTTGAAGAGAACTGGGCCTAAAACAGAGCCTTGGGGTACTGCACTGCATGCTTCCCTCCATGTAGATGCAGTTCCATTGAGGACTACACGTTGAGTGCGGTTGGTCAGCCAGTTGCGAATCCATCTGGTGGTGATGCTGTCTAACCCGCATTTTTCTACTTTATCTAATAGTAGGTTATGGTCTACTTTATCAAATGCCTTGCTGAAGTCCAAGTAAATTATATCGACAGCATTCCTCTGGTCCACTAATTTTTCCACTTTGTCAAAGAATGCAATTAGATTAGTCTGGCATGATCTGTTTTTGACAAACCCATGTTGGCTTTTGGCTATTTGACTATACCATCTATAGGTAGACCTCAACATGATTATAATGGAGTCTTCCCATTATGATTAGAAGTCATGAGTCATGACAGTCATAAAGTGTGTCACCATGTGACAAACCCAATTTTATGATATGTATATATTTTGCAGTGATCATTAAGCAAACCCATTGTTCATATAGGGTATTTTTTTCTCAAAAACCAGAAGTAAACTTCAGGTATTAGCAAAAATGTCATAAATTGTGGTCAGGTGACTGAAGGATGCTGCAAAGGGTGATAAATGTGGCCCTGTTGCCAAGCAGCCAAAATGAAGTCATGTGACTGCAGAGCTGTCTCTGGCCATAAGAACTGCAGAACTAGGTCCTGGGTACCTTTGGGCTGTCATAACTTTCAATGGTTGCTAAGTGACTGGTTGGTGGAGCAACTATCCCATAGCAGCTTTAGGTTGGATTCTGGCATGGAAACAAATTTAGCTATTTTGTGATCAGCAAAATCATGACAACATGAACATTGCCACAATTAATGTGTCAGTATTTTAAAAAAAAAAATTAAGAAAAATTAAGAAAAAAGGAAGAAAGTTCTCAACTGAATTTTTAAAATTAAATACTACTACTATTTAAAAAAAAACAAAAACCAGAATTTTCACAATACTTTGGTACAAGTACTTGCCATAGTTAGATATCTGTCTCAAGAGGTGGTCAGTTAATATCAGCAAACCTAGCAAGGTTCACTATTCCTATGCAATACAGCAAGAGAAAATCAGCGAATTCGCCGCATGATAGAAATACAGGACCATTCCTTTTCATCATTTCAAAAGCAGGTGATGGAATGACTTGTTTTGCTTACAGAGATGTCATCCCAACCCACTTGATTAGCTGTGTGACCCTATGCATTGTCTTGTTTTATGTATGATTCCTGACCAGCCGAGATCACACAGTGAAGAAACGTCTTCATAGAAGCAGCAGGATAGACAGCCTAAAGTGCTTTTCATTTGCCCTTACTTCAATTCAATACCTTGATGACATTTACTTAAAGCCAAAATCACTCTTCAAGATTTGTTTGATGTCCTTTATAATAGTTCTTTGTTTGTGTTGCTAGACTTATTATCAACCTTTCTTCCAGGAGATCAAGGCTGCCATTGATACCCCTCATAGTTTGGCAATGATTATGTGTGCATTGGCCAATTCTCTATTTTGATTCTTAACAATACAATAAAACATTATGCAGTAAATATTAAAAGAAAACATTTTGACGCTCTCTAGCAGATACTATTCTGGGATAAATACAGAATCTTGGGAACTGTATCAGGAATTCCCAGTTTCCTTTATAGTTGATTAATTAAGGTGGAGCCTCTTTGAAGTCTACGTACTTTTTCTCTAATGTGCCACTACCCGGGCTGAATTTTAATTCCCACACCACCAAATCCACATACAGCATGCGCACACAGATACACAGAGAGAGAGAAAGAGAGAGACAGACACACACACACACACAGAGACACACACACACTCTTTCAGCCTCCCTGCAATTTTTCACAGAGAACTGAGGGGTGAGTGGCTTTTTTTGTTTTATTCTAAGTATGATCCAATCCTGTTTGTTCTGCCAAGCTCGTTTTAGCCAGCAAAGGAGAATGAATTGTCTATTTAAAAACTGCAGCTGGTCACTTTTATTTCTTCCAGATTCATAAATACAATCTATAAATATACTTTGTACTTATTTTGTTAATCTGGTGAGAGGGAGTTATACTCTCATAGATTTCAGGTGGAAGTATTAGATCTTTATTGTTCTCCTACTGAATGTTATGGAACCTAAGCATAATTAAACATAAAGTATAAACAGATCATATAAAATGGTAAAACAAGATTTTGAGGATTAGAATTGGATGAAGGTGACAGCAAATGACAAGGAATCTTTCTCCTACACCCTGATATCCTCCTGTGCAGAAGGGTTCACTTCATCCAAGTTTAAGATTTAAGATTTATTGCATTTATATACCACCCTATCTTCCTTTTGGGACTCAGGGCGGTGTAAAGCCAACAGTAAAAATGAGTAATATAAAAGTTAAGATCAAATGTTAAGATATAATTAAATAAATTGGCCTGCCAAATTAAAACCCCCTACTAAAATCAATTTAAAAACTACGACAGGCCGGCAGCACGAAATAAATGGGTCTTCAGGGCCCGACGGAAAAGGCATAGGTCGGTGATCGTCCGTAGGTCAGGGGGTAGGTCATTCCAGAGGGCAGGGGCTGCCACAGAGAAGGCTCTCCCCCTAGGGGTCGCCAGCTGACATTGTTTAGCACCATAGGAGGCCCTCTCTGTGGGAGTGAACTGGTCGGTGGGAGGTATTCAGTAGCAGGAGGCGGTCTTGAAGATAACCAGGTCCCTTGCCATGGAGTGCTTTAAAAGTGGTTACTAGTACCTTGAAGCGCACCCGGAAAGCCACAGGCAGCCAGTGCAGCTCGTGCAGGAGAGGTGACACGTGGGAGCATCTGGAGGCTCCCAGAATCCCCTGCGCAGCGACATTCTGAACTAACTGGAGCCTCCGGGTGCACTTCAAAGGAAGCCCCATGTAGAGAGCATTGCAGTAGTCCAGGCAGGAAATGACGAGGGCTTGAGTGACCGTGCGTAAAGCGTCACGATCCAGAAAGGGGCGCAACTGGCGTATCAGGTAGACCTGATAAAAAGCCCCCCTGGCCACAGCTGTCATATGATCTTCTAGAGACAGCCGAGAGTCCAGGAGGACACCCAAGTTGCGAGCTCTCTCTGTGGGGGCCAATGACTCGCCCCCAATAGCCAGAGCTGGCACCAACTGGCTATATCATGACGCCAGAAGCCACATCCACTCGGTCTTGGATGGGTTGAGTCGGAGCCTGTTTCTCCCCATCCAGACTCGCACGGCCTCCAAACAACTGGACATCACTTCCACGGCATCGTTGGGGTGGTCCAGGGTAGAGATGTACAGCTGAGTATCATCAGCGTACTGGTGGAATTCTACTCCGAAACCACGGATGATCTCACCCAACAGCTTCATATAAATGTTGAACAGGAGAGGCGAGAGGACCGACCCCTGTAGTACCCCATAAGTGAGGCACCTCGACGTCGACCTCTGCCCTCCTGCCAACACAAATTGCGACCAGTCAGAGAGGTAGGAGGAGAACCACCATAAAACGGTGCCCCCTACCCCCAGCCCCTCCAGCCAGCACAACATGATACCATGGTCAATGGTATCGAAAGCCGCTGAGAGATCTAACAGGACCAGAATAGAGGAACAACCCCTATCCCGAGCCCTCCAGAGATCATCCACCAGTGCTGTGCGTGGGTCCAGATAGACAGTTTCCTCCAGGTGCTGAGGGAGTTGTCGCACCACCACACTCTCAACAACCTTCGCAAGAAATCGAAGGTTGGAGACTGGATGGTAGTTGGCCAACACAGCCAGGTCCAGGGAGGGCTTCTTGAGGAGGGGCCTCACCACCACCTCTTTCAAAGTGGCCGGCAGAAACCCCTCACTCAAAGAAGTGTTGACAATTCCCTGGGAGGCCAGTACCAACCAGGAGGGACACGGGTCCAATAAACATGTGGTGGCGTTCAGCCGCTCCAGCATCCTGTCCATGTCCTCAGGAGTCACAGGACCGAACTCTTCCCAGATAACAGACTCAAGACCTGCCTCTGTCAGCCCGTCTGAACTAGTCCAATCGGAGGCCAACCCGTCCCAGATCTGATCAATTTTATCATGCAGATAACACCCAAATTCCTCCGCACGACCCTGCAAGGGGGCATCCCGTGCCCTCTGGTGAAGGAGGGAGCGGGTCACCCTAAACAGGGTGGCAGGCCAGTTATCTGCAGATAAGAGTGGAGAAATAATTACGTTTTGCCGCTTTTATCGCCACTAGGTAGGTCTTCAAATGTGACCTTACCAGTGTCCGGTCAGACTCGGAGCAGGTGGCCCTCCAACCGCTCTCTAGGCATCTCTTCTGACGTTTCATCACCCTCAGCTCCTCAGAAAACCAAGGGGCCAAGGTGGTTCAGCGCTGGGTGACAGGCCGCAAAGGCACGACCCGGTCCAGGGCCCCCGTGGCCGTACTATTCCAAGCGGCCACTAGGTCCTCAGTCGAGTCGCGGGTCAGGGTCTCAGTTGATATGGCCCATAATGTCCTTATGAATGAAATGGATAATAGTCCATTTCTTAAATATGGGAAGTATTCTCCCTAGTGTCCCATTACTTAAAAATAAGAATCAGAGGGTGTTAACTTGGCATAACAATATTCCTGTTGCAAATTACATTAGACTGAATTATAATTCTAATAAAATTATTATTAGGTCTTGGAAAACAGTAACTATGTGGACTATAAGACATAGGAGCATTATTAATTTTGTGGATAGTTTATGCTTTTTAGGATCAGTTATCAATAATAATGGAACCAGCAATCAAGGAATATAGTAATATAGAGAGCCAATTTGGTCTAGTGGGCACCAAAGCTAGAAAGTGAGAGACCGTGAGTTCTAATCCTGCATTAGCCATGAAAGCTAATTGGTGATTTTGGTCAGTCATTCACTCTCAGACCAATCCATCTCATAGAGTTGTTGTGGGGAAAATAGGAGGAGACAGATGTGTTGAATATGTTCACAACCTTGAGTTATTTGGAAAAAAATAGAACAGGTGGGATACAAACAAATAAACAAATAATTAAAATATACCCCACTTGGCAGGGTATTTAGATACCATGAGAGGTCTATAATGACAACAGCAATCTGAATCATGCAGGCAATGATTTCCCCTGTTTTCCACCATCTGTGGAAGTGAAAGATGGACTTTGAAAAAGCAGGCTAGAAAGAGTATTGATGTTTTTGAACTTGGGTGTTGGATCAGCCTTGTGAGAATATTATGAACAGCTGAAAAAACAAATCACAAATCCAAGATTATCAAATAAATCAAAACTCAGAATTCTCACTCAAGGTACAAATGAAAAGACTCAAATTATGTTATCGACACTGGAGATGTCTATAATGCTGAGATAGTTGGAAGGAAAAAAAAGAGAACACCAAGCAGCAAGGTGCATGGACCCAATGATATTAACTGTGGGTATGAACCTGAAGAAGTGGATAAGGGACATGCCATCCTGGAGAAAATTTAAAGTTGACACCAGCGTAATGGCATATAATCAATCAATCAATGCATATGTGTCAGTAAGTCTCTAAGCATTGAGAACTATATTTGTTTAGATAGATAAATAATTTGCTGAAGTGCATATACAGGATTAACAAAGTTGGCAGCTCTTTTCTTAATTCTGACAAATATCAGTTTGACTGCTACCTTATGGCAGATAGCACCTGAACTCCATCCTCATATAGGAACTAAAAGTCCAATTTGTTTCCAAATTGGCAGAAATTTCTGAGACTGGAAATCCAAGCACATCTGGAGAATGTCACGTTGGGGCAGACTTGGGAAAAAGTTAACACTTAACTCCTGTAGTATGCTCCCAAGTACGATTCTACAGTTCTGTGTAGAATCAGAATTAATGTTTAAAAAGTCATATTCTGAAATCTACTTTATTCCACATGAGCCAGTCAAGTGTATGTTCAAGTGGTGCTTCTGCTACTACAAATCTGTTTTACTTTGGTGGATCATCAAGGTTAAGTACCATCTTTCTGTTCAGTAGCTTGGGCTAAAGCACATTAATGATTTTTGTTTAATGTCTTCCATATTTTAAAAAAAGGAATACTTAAATGATATGTTAATATATCACATGAATCCACATATCATATATTCCACAACAAATAGATAATTGAGTTCACTATTTAAGAGCTCAAGTTACCTGGCCTAGTACTTTCTGTGGGAGATCACAGGTAACCTCAAACAGCTTAGGAAGGAATGTTTATCCTTTGTTAGTAGGAGAACTGCAGACAGGTAAACTGTTAGATTGTTGTTTAAGTGAAGTAGCGCTTCAATTTAACTGCTTTCTTATTTCTGCTGGGAGGCTCCATAGCTTATGAGCTTTTCTTTTCAGTAGGAAATGAAAAAGAATAGAAGTGGATTACTTTCCTTGTGCAGGTCTGAGGTCAACTCAAAAGAGGTTTTGGGTCAGTCTCCCTCCTTCGCATTTCATAG
The DNA here is from genome assembly GCA_039707465.1 of Rhabdophis nuchalis. Taxonomy (NCBI): domain Eukaryota; kingdom Metazoa; phylum Chordata; class Lepidosauria; order Squamata; family Natricidae; genus Rhabdophis; species Rhabdophis nuchalis. The sequence continues at coordinate 281,821,824 of CM077643.1, read as the reverse complement.
CATGGTCAACATATCCCAGTTAATAATTTAAAAACAAAACAAAAAAATATGATGGAACTACACTGCTTTCTTATTTAAGAACTTTCAGCCTATGCATTTGTTTCCTTGGGGAAATGATTGATCTAATTGGAGAAATTCTAAGTCACTTAGAACATTTCAAGCCATGCTGGTATTTTACTCTCTTGAAAGTTGCCAGAATTGGGGAAGAGGATATATGGAAGTCATGTTTTAGGACCTGTTAAATCAGAAGAGATCTGTGTAGGAAGAAGGACTCAGGTTCAACATTCTTGCAATTTCCAGGTAAGGGTAGAAAAATCCCTGTCCAAATTCCAAAGACGTGCTACAAATTGGTCTGTCTCAAACTAAAGCAGCTCTTGCGTGACATAAAGTGGGATATGGTGGCTCAGTGGCCCAGACCCTGACCTTGTTGATCAGAAAGATCAGTAGTTCGGCGGTTTGATCCCTAGCGCTGTGTAACGGAGTGAACTCCCGTTATTTGTCCTTTCTTCTGCCAACCTAGCAGTTCAAAAGCATGTAAAAATGCAAGTAGAAAAATAGGAACCACCTTTGGTTGGAAGGTAACAGTCTTTGGTGTTTAGTCATACTGGCCATATGACCATGGAAACATTTCCGGACAACGCTGGCTCTTTGCCTTTAAAATGTAGATAACACCGCCCCCCTAGAGTCGGGAACGACTAGCACATATGTGTGAGGCGAACCTTTACCTTTATATGACATATGTGCATTGACTGTGACAACTTGTTTCCATCTGGCTTCTACATTTTGTAGTGCAACAAGGCTATGTGTTTTACAGGTGCCTGGATTTGGTGACTATTTGAGTAAGAAGCAGTGACAGCAAGTGTGGCCTGATCTTCAGTGAGAATGTCCATGTGGAAGGTGAGGAATGGGGCAGACAGTTGAAGAACTAATGACAGGTTCTATAATCTAATCTTCCCATGCTGAATTCTAGATACTGGATGTGATGTTGCCAACCTACACGGATTAGATGTAATGTGATGAAATGTGTTTGAGGTAATGAATTAGACATCCGATCACATGGTGTATCTTATACAGACATTTACACTGAGCATACTGGCGTAAAGTGTCAACCCTGAAGCTGCCTGCCTGAGGCCATTTTGAGACTTCAGTGCTGATACACTGGAGAAGAGGGATTGGGAGGGGGGAATAGAGATAGTTAGGGTATTGTAGTCAAAACAGAATACTTCCCTTGGGAACCAAGGACATTCCTGAAGGTGTTTGGAAGGAGGGGACTGGAGTCCCCTAGCAACCAGATAGTATCCTGATTGGAACATGTGCCTGATTGTTTTGAGAAAGTGAAAATCACAGGATTATTCAGAGTCGGTTTTCACCAGGCTGTGCCAATATGGCATATCCAATAAATCTATTCTTTGAGGAAATTGCCTGCTTCAAAGTTTTGTTTGTTATGGGTATGTTACTTGAAACGCTGATTAAGATGTAATCCCAAATATACTTCTCCCTGATGAGGTTACCTATTTAGCTAATGAAATGACTGCAAGAAAACAACCAAGCTCAAGTGCACCAAAGACTGCACAATACTTTTCCCTTCCTTAATTCTTTTGTTCTGTGTAAAGAATGAAGTCCTAGGCTGATTAGAATGTTTAGATGAAGAATATCTACATGCTATTGGGAGTAAGGAAACCGTAAGCCTCTTATGTTGGTCAAGTGTATATTCTTACATACTTTGTGATAAAGGATGCTGGGAAACTGCAGTTCAAATATAAGGAGGACTCAAGGTTGTTTCCTTGTGCTGAATGTTGAATGGAAATGAACAGAAGGTATTGATGGAATCTCTGTGTGTCATTTTAGCCGAAGCTGCAAACTTTGTGCTATCTAGGTTATGAAAGGCTAAATTTTAAACTTGCCCACAGTTTCAAAAAATGTATGGATAGGTGAGGGAGAATATATTTTGAAAAGGAAGGCACTCTGCACAAGAAAAGGAGCCCTGTGGTTATGGGTCCTAACCTTGTGGCGAAATTTATTTCAGAACAAAAAGCATGCAACTGATACAGAGGCCCTTAACAGAATTCACACATTTCGTCATTCCATTCCTATTGGGGAAAAATTGCAATTAAAAAAAGAGAGTTTATTACCTCATCATCATAACTCCATCCCCGCATACAATTAAGCACTCAGTCCTAGCTACCGATTTTGTAGAGTTACAAAAATATCCATACGGAAACCACCCGGTTTTTTGCATTTCCCCCTCCTCCTTCCTGAGTGAAGCAAATTTAGTCAAGGTGGAGATAATAAAGCCAGGGGTGTCACCTGCTCTCTGTACGCTCTTGGTTATCAGCCCAACCGCATAGCAGCATTTTGCATTGCAGGCAAAGTGCAACAGATAGCCAGCATGGTGGTTCTGTAGATTAAACAGGACAGCAAGGTAATCAGACACGGAATGTTAAAAGAGAGTGCTGAACCGCTCAGGAGCCTTGAGACTTGATGGCAACAATTTTATGTGCTTATTGTGAATAGGAGGGTATGCCTGCATCTGCTAGCCTTCTTGGCTTAATTGCTTTTAGACTGTTGCTTGACTAGAGTGCAGTTGGGCTTTTCAAGGGCCTGTCAGTATGACAGATTGTATTTATGTTCACCCATAAAAAGCAGTGGGCTCTATTGTCCGCTCTGGTACGCTTCACCAGATATTTTCTCCACCCAGACTCCACACTCCTAGAGAAGGGGAAGAGAGAAAAGGAGACTGAAAAGAGTCTTCTTTCCACTGGTAATTTACTTACCGCAGAGGCTGAAATAGAGGACATTCAATGAGACAAACATGAGTACCAAAAGAAGAAGGAACAAGGATTGAGGAGATGAAGCAAAGGACTGGCTTATGGGCAGGCCATTGTTGGAAACACAGAAGAGCAAATCTGTGGGAGAGGATGATTGGTCTGTTTCCAGTAGTGCATAGTACATGGAAAAACTCTCCAGTTGGTTTCTACCCATTCTTATACAATTTGATGAAAGGAAATTTGCTTCTGAAAGCCCTTCTCAGGGAGAAGAGAATTTTGCTTTTATGCATCCATGAAAGCGATGCTCGGGCACTTGTTTAGTTAGAAATTGTCAAGCTTTCTTGACTTCCCAGACTTCAGTTAAATCCCAAGGTAGCCACCACAAGGGAATTTCACATCAGAAACTAAAACAATCAGGGAATTCCAGAATGGTGGAAAGATGTACCACGTGAACTTTCCTGCTCCAGGCCAACCCCCACAAACTCCACAACACAAAGTTTCAAGATCCTTGAAATTAAGATGAAAACACAGAAGTCTCTTTTAGGAAGAAGAATATTTTTCAGAAGTTGCACATAGCATTCAGCTTTTCTCTCTGATATACATATACATGGGGCTGCGATAGCCAGTGGTTAAAGCCCCAAGTGCTGTATGATGGAGTGAACTCCCGTTACTTACCCCAGCTCCTACTCATCTAGCAGTATGAAAGCATGCAAATATAAGTAGATAAATAGATACCACTTCAGTGGAAAGGTAACAGCATTCCATGCACTTCAGCATATAGTCATGATGGCCACATGATCACTGGCTCCCTTGGCTAAGAAGCAGAGATGAGCACCACCTCTTCAAGTTGGACACAACTGGGCAGGGAACTATTTATCTTCTATACACATACACCAGTGGTGGGATTCAAAAATGTTTACTACTGGTTCTGTGGACGTTGCTTGGTGGGGTGTGGCATGGCTTGTTGGGCTTGGCTTGATGGACATGGCAGGGGAAGGATACTGCAAAATCTCCATTCCCTCTCCACTCCAGGGGAAGTTTACTGCAAAATCCCAGTTTCCTTCTGATCACCTGGGACTCGGGAGGCAGAGAATAGATGGGTGTGAGGCCAGTCAGAGATGGCATTTACCAGTTCTCTGAACTACTCGAAATTCCCGCTACTGGTTCTCCAGAACTGTTCAGAACTTGCTGAATACCACCTCTGGCATACACATACACTTAAGCATAAAAGAGATACAAAGATGGGTATGGTAAATAGCAGTAACAATTATATGTAACCACAAAGTACAAAACCAAATCCAAAGTTGAAAAGTATTTATTCTCATAAAACCTATTTCTTTCACCTGGCCTATGAAGTCATTACCTTAAAAGGTAAACCCCACTGTCCTCCTTTCCTTCATTACTTGATTATTTTTCTGGGTTCAAAGTTTGTTTTGTGCACTTTCCCCCCCCAGGAAAATGAATCAAAATGCCTCTGCTTCAATCTCACAACCAGATCTGTCCTCATCATTTCTTGCTCTTAGACCTTGCAGTATCTGAATTCAGTTTGGAATTTAGAAAAAAAAAAAGTAGTTATGGTAAGAAAGTGGAAGATGAGGGTGGTGCTATTTTTTTTCCAGGGTTAAGCTTTTCAAAGTTTAAAGAAAGAAAGCCTGCCTCCTCTGTCTTCTAAGGTAAGTCAAATCTTCTCCTGCCCACACCATGCATTTTTTAGAGAAAAGGCCAGATGTTAGCTGAAATACTTTCTTACTTGTATTTTATTTCCCCACTTAATACTATGTGGGACTGAAATGCCCAATTTCATCAGGATTCCAAGCAACTTTCCTCTTCATCTCTACAGTCACTTAATTCCAGTCCTCTTTCTCTCTGCCCCTTCTCCCCATCCTGTCAATGTTCTGGGATGCAGGAGGAGAAAAAAATAAAGTAGATTCTGCAAATGTGATGCTTCATAGAATATCAAATCATTTACAAAGCCTCTACTTCCCTTTGTAGAAATCCATTTTTTGTCTTGCATAGCCCCAAATTTGGCCCCAAGCAGCCTGACTCAAATTCACCCTGGATTCAGTCAACTCCAGTATAAAGGTAAAGATGCCCTCAAGTCAACCTTGACTCTGATGAGATGTCCATATAGTATAAGAGAAGTGCCTCGCCACTGCTTTCTTCCCAATCTAATATCCCATTAGTTCCAAAAGTAGGCTAGACATTACAGCAGTTACTGGATATCTTCACAGTACTCTCCAAGGAAATTTCTAATAATCACTCTGGTCTTCTGAATTTCCTTTTGCTGTTTCTGCACAAGCAGGGGCATTATCCTGTCATCAGTGAAATGAGACCATGCAGTTCTGCCCTATTTGCCTTATTAAACTTGAATTAAGCTCATCAACCAGAGTACAACAGAGAATTAAGCAGGTTTCCATCTATAAATGGAAAAGATATATGCTGATATGACATACTGTAGGACACTGTAAGGAAGATTACGGTGTAACCTAATGCTATCACCATGGCTTTCTTTTCCAGTACATATACATAAATACATACATACATACATACATACATACATACATACATACATACATACATACATACATATCAGAAATTAGTTGCATCCCGGATCGGGCAAACCAGTAGTAGTGGTGGCAGGAGGCTCTGCATACTCGCCAGGATGCCCATGAGCGCGCATGAGTGCATGAACAAGCCAGTAGGAAAAGAATTAGAAACTTACCACTGATACATACATACACACACACACACACATACCTACATACCTACATACATAGTCTATCTCAAAAGTTATTGGTGTCCGTTACCTAGTAATTCCTAAAGTTCACTCATGAACCATGTTCAGGAAATGTTTTAAGAACCAAATGAGTTTATCTCCTCAGTAGCAGACCCACTCACTGTGACTCCCCTAACAGTATGACTATGTTTGACTATGGTGAAGTGCTTGTTTTCCCTGACATCCAATACGTGACTGTTAGAGACAGGGAGAGAGGGATGAGCAATGAGTTGCAATCCTACTGTCCCTCACTGATTCATTGAAAGTAGAAGCATAGGTGGGCAATCTTTTGGGATCAGCGGGCATATCTGGAATTCTGAAAGCGTTCTTTTCACAAAAGATCATTCTTTTGACTGGCTCTGTGTGTGAGAGTGTGCTTCTGTTCATTTTCTTATACGGAGGTGAGAATGGCTATGATGGGAGAAACATCAAGTGAAGCTGAATGCAACAGGATAAGGTTTCTTATAAAGTTTGTATGGTAAAACCAAAAGAGGTGGGTGGGTGCATGATAAATGAATGTGGATGGACTATAAAAATGAATGCCCAGTTCAAAAGTGTATTGAAATTATTTAATCACATAGAGGAAACAAATGATGATATACTTGAAAAAAAAATAGGATGAGTTGAGAGGAAAGAAAAGACTGATAAATAAAAACAGGCTGGAATTAAAGAGCTCATCAGAAAATGAAAAAGGAAAAGTTTAAAGAACAAAAGGTAATGCCTGAAAAAGAGGCTGGAAATATGATATTCAATGAGAGAATGGGATGAGGAGGTATTATTATTGGTATTGGTGCAACCAGGATTTTATTTATTGATTTGTCTTAATCTTACTTCATGCCTTTAATTCCTAGGGCTTCCTACCTCTTCCTCCCTTTCTGCACTTTGCATAACACTGCTTACACCCAAGGGAATAGAGTGATGGGTACAGATACATGTGAGAGCATGTTATGGGTCAGTCGTATTTTCCTACCAGTTCAATGAGGGCCCCACTTTGTGCAGCACTCAAAGACCACCCTCACTGTCAACGCTGGTGAGCTGAGCTGTTTAACTCAGCTGAGGCACTGCAATCCGCTCAACTGAGCCAAAACAACAAGGGAATGTAGGGCAGGAATCAGCAGAGGCAGGAGGGCAGGGCCAGCCAGAGGTGGTATTTGCCGGTTCTCTGAACTACTCAAATTTATGCTGCTGGTTTGCCCAAACTGGTCCGAACCGGCTGAATATCACCTTTGGTATGGGTACTTCAACAAGTCATTGTTATGCCCATTCCCAAAATGGCTTTCATAGCATGAAGTTAGCCCCAATATAATGACCGAAGTCCAACTAATCAGTATGCCTCCCATTATCTCTTGGCATTAGATCAAGTTAACCTTTGACTTTTTTCTAAGCAGCCTTTCCAAACAAAACCCTGCATTTGACCCATCTTTTTATTTTGTAAATGTGTTTTAATTATAGAAAATAATAGTCATTTGCTATTTTTAAATTTTAAAAAATACAGCAAAACATGTGGCCTTCTGGATCCTTGATCTGCTCTGCAGTTAATAATAAGATATTATAACAAATATGTTTATTATAAGGGGGAAAGATTAATATAAATAAATACATCTGGGTGCTTTTGAGCAGCAAGTTTCATTCTCTCTTTTCTAATATTACATAGGCATATTTGTGTAAAATCATTTTGCCCAAACTTGTCAACAGGGGCCGTAAAGGGAAAAATGAGGGGGAAATGAATATTATGATTAGCTTCCAATGATTTTATGAGCTCTTCTTTCCAATGCCCTTTCCAACATTCATGTTACATTTCTTATCTGCCAATAACACCCTGTGCAGATGAGCTTTATGATTATGTTTATGTTCTATATGGAAGTCAAGTTCAATTCATTTCTGCTTCCAATAGACTAATTTCTTACTGTCTCTCAATTATAGTTCTGTTTTTGCAGATAGCCAGCGGTAGTTCTCATCCTGACAAACCAGCTTGTATAAACAAGATCAGTTTAAACGCAGCTGTAACCAATCCATTCTATGTAGTCATGATATCTTATTCTTGTAAACATTCTCCTATATCCTAGAGCCCAGAGACAAGATCTCAGTGCTGGTTTTACAAGCTCACCTTCACATTGTGGAATAAGTCGGGGGGGGGGGGGACAGAAGCTAAATTTGATAGACTTGGGGCTTTCCCCTAAGGAAAGAAAAAAATAACAAATCCTAACAGTAAAAGATGGTCCCAAAGGTGCCTTTTCATGTACAGAAAACATCTTGGGCTTAAAAACTAGATCACATGGTGGGAAAAATAACATTAAATCAAAAGATGGTACTTCTTGTGGTTGGGTTGCTTCGCCTTAAAGCATGAAAAGAAATCTATGAAAGCCTTTTGGAAGCATTCTGACTAGTGGCTATTTTGACTCTGTTCACATATTTTGGAACAATTCCCAGGACTGGCACAGTTTGATCCTAAGGTAACTTAAATCCATGGCAACATGCTAATCAATTAAATAAGTCTTATAAGTCTATTTATTTGTCTAATTTACATAGCTGCCCATGTCACCAAACAAGCAACTCTGGGCAGTGTACAACAAAGCTAAACAATCAATAAATACCTAAAACCATTAACATTATTATCTTTAATGTGTGGATTATTTAAAACAACTTCCTCTATTTTGAGGCTCATGAAGTAGACAGGGTGTCAGGGCTGCAGCCGGTTCCTTTTGGGATATTTGGCCTGCCACACTAATATTCTATTCTGCTATGTTGTTTCATTAGTGGGGAATTGAGAGAAGGAATAGTAAGGAGTAGAATGTGATGTCAAAATAAAATCCCTTTCTAGAATCCAAGGTCATCCTTTGTCTCTACACCTCAGCACCTGACCAGAACTGGATGGGTGGAACTGCCAGCATAGCAGTGGAAGATTGGATCATGTGATGGACATGTGGGTGTGGGGACAAGATCATGAACTTTTAACTGGTGGGGAAAACCCAGGAAGCTCAGATTCAGGTTTTCCCAGATGTGCCAATATGACTCTCTTAATAAATTGGAACGTAGAGCAATACTTTGCCTTGGACTCTGATTTAATTTTGGATGTTATTTGGAACCCTGATACAGAGGTTGGATATCCACAGGGAAAAACACTTTTCAGAGTGGAAAAAAAATCACCATTTGATAGGTGAGTATTTTTTTTGCTAACTTTGCCTTCCCCTCTATAAAATCCTCAGCCTCAAATACTATGTGCACTGGCACTAAGACAATTTTGGCAAGCGGCAAACCTTGGCAATTTTAAGAGTATGGGCTTCAATTTCTGAAAACCATGGCTGGCTGGGGAATTCTGGGAACTGAAGTCCACATGTCTTATGGTTACCAAGATTGGACTAAAGGAAGGTGGGTTCAAGAGATATGGACAATATGATTAAGGATATGGATATATCCTTAATCAAACAAAAAAATACAGCTCTAGATCCAATCCATTTTTATATTTCCAAAATCGATTCTGCCTGTTGTCTCCCATCCTTCAGTAGGGCCCGGCTGTACATCCACATGTGATCTGTTTATCTTGCCTTTTGGTCTATGACTGCAATAAAGTTTTATTATTATATTATTATTTCCAAACATCCAAAGATATCTTATGCAAAAACAGGCCAAAAAAAAGAAGGTAATCCACAAGGTTGAAGGGGTTTCCATGCCATTTTGCAAAAATAAAACTGAAAATAAAATTACTGTCCTATTTCCAATTTAACAAAAAGCAAAGCCACTGAGTCCATTGGAATTTATTTCCTGTTAACTGAAAATCACCAAATTGGGGAAATAATATGAAAAGAGAAGACATTTCACAAAGCTATTATTGAATCAGTGTTATTAATAGTGGATTGAATCACTGTTTTCTCCAACCTTAACATTTAGCATGAAAGACTAGAAGCATAACTGGTTAACTTGGTTCTTGGATCGTTTGCAAAAGACCAGTAACGTCTGTAGGGGAGAATTTAATTTACATGCAAAAAATGTCAACAAGATTGCAGCCTTAATCAACAGTACACCAATTACCATATTTTTTCAGAATATAAGATGCATCAGAGTATAAGACACACCAATGTTTTGAAGAGGTAAATTAAAACAAAAAACAGTTTTTGCAGTGTGCAAACCTCCCTGAAATGGGTCCATTTTTTTTCAAAAAAAGGGCATGAAAAACCCTTATGTAACTTGTAGAATGCTTCTGCCCCCCCCCCAAACGAGCCAAAAATGGCCCATTTTTCATGAAAGTGGGCCAGTTTTTTGTCAAAAAAGGGGGGCATGGATAGCCTTTAGGAGGCTTGTAGAGTGCTCCTGGGGACTGGGAGACAAACAAATGACCCATTTTTGTTTATTTCTGACCTCCCCAGCCCCCGGGAGCTCTCTGAAAGCCTTCTAAAAGCTAAACACAGCCATTTTGGTAAAGGGGGCAGGGTTTCAGGGGGCAAATCATGCTGTATAAGACACACCCAGATTTTCAGCCTCTTTTTCGAGGGAAAAAGATGAATCTTACACTCTGAAAAATATGGGTACTTAAGTTTTTCTTCTGTTTCCAAAACATTTTTTTTTGAGAGGGAGACATAGGATCAGAGAAGACGAACAGCTATCAAGTGATTAATAAAAGCTCCAGCAATATGTCTATTTGTAAGGCATTCTGTTTGGGGCAGGGGAGGAGCAAATATTTGCATAGTGTTCCATAGAAAATATTATGAAATTACACAGGTCTCAATGTAGCTGTTATTTGGAGTTTTATCCTAAGAATATCAACAAATGTTTTCCTGTATGTTTACAGAATGTCATTGTTAATACAGACACCCTCTTGTCAAGTATACTGTAGAAAATTATAAGGATTGAGGCTGGTGAGATACCATTTTCCAGACGAAAGATGGTCATTGTCTAAACTGCTATTTAGCTTCAAGTTCACCAAAGATTATGTCAAGCATCTGTTCATCCCCAACAATTGTAAGAAGCAACCTAGATATATAGAACCTTTTGCACTGTAGATGGTAATCAGTGAGAATGTATATGGATTCATTCTTTTCTGCTACTGGAATTCAAATCTACCAAAAACATGTCCGTGGGAGTCTTCTACCTAGTCAAACCAAGAATTAAGCTAATATCAAATTGAACATAGCTCACCAGTTATAAATGATAGTTATCTGGGTACTTTCTGATGTTTGACCAGCTCCTTATGCTATATTTCCATTGCAGTGAACCCTCAGCAAAAATCCAAGGCCTATAAAACTCCAATTTTTGAGTTGGCCTTTTTATAGTGATGCACTGTTATATGAAGACTGTAGGGCAAAATTAATAAACAAAGCTCAGTCAAAAGTGGCCAATCAGATCTAAATAAAAATAAGAGGAGATAAAGTCAAGTCAGGCTTCCTCTGAAGAAGTGTCTTGCAGGAAACAGAACCTTGGATAGCTCCAGACTAATGTCAGATGTCTCCACTAAGACAACAGAGGATGTTTCTTCAGCAGCATGCCAAAGAAGCCATCCTAATATGGTTGTTTTCCAGATGTGTGGATGCTAAATTGATCTGCAAATCTGGAAGGTGTATTCTAATGCCTATTGATATTTTATGCAATGCAATCAAATTTGCTTTCCTTGGAGGAAACGGCTTAACTATTAAAGGGCTTTGATCTGTTCATGTGATTTCAGACTTCTATAGGAAATGGGACATAGACATCCCTCTAGAAGCTCACCCATGGATTGAAAGAAGGAGGTAATTTTATATCCTTTGGGCCCTTTACCTAAGAGAGCTCTGAATTATCTATAGCTTCTATATTCTGAAAAGCCCAAGAAATACAAACTATGATTGTCAATCATAAATGATACAAGTCTATTCTGACACGGCAACCTTATTATTGATTCATAATACAGTACTGCCACAGACTTTCTAATGGATGAGACATTACAACATTTGTGATGATGAGCACTTCCTGCTCAGAGCTCATTAATTATGTTGGATAATCAGACCAAAAATCCATTATCCCAAGTGCCTGATTGAAGTGTTTTTCCTGACTTGTTTGTAAAAACATTTTGCTATGCAAATTCAGATTGAAAAACTTGAGTAAGACACATTTAGATATTGAGATGCGGAGAGAAACAAGGATAACAAGAAAAGCTCAACAAAGACGTACATCTTGATGCCATCTTATTTTACACAACAACTACCATTTTTATAGTTGAATTCATAATTTGATTTCATAATTTCAACAGCTCGTCTTAAGTGGTTGCTTACCTGAATCTCTAAGCTTGAAAATCAGTAATAGAGAAATCCCTAAACTGAAATTCCCAAATCTTCTATCATTAGATGGCTTACATTGTTCTTCTAATTGTATTGGAGTAATAGAATGACTATAATACAAAAGAAGAAGCATTGTTCAGAAAATAGAAGATGTTCCAAGTAAATGAAAGACACAATAGATATGTTCAGATATGCAATGGACTGATAACAGGCATATACAACCCAAGAGGAGATACATTTGCTCTTTTTTTAAATTCTACCTATAATTTAGATATTTAAATTTAGGCATTATAGTTTATGTTGTCAATGTGCACATCTGTGTATTAAACTTAAAACGGTATTCTTCCTTTAAAAGTGATACTGTCAGTTTCACATTACAGGTTATAAATTTTTCATTTGTAGAGATGGACTTTTATTTTTAATCATATTGAGCTCATTACAATTTTAGTCTCAAACTATTTTCTCTGTCTGTAAACTGTACTCTGTACTCCAACAAAGATTTTTTTTTGTTACTATTTATTCCTTGCCTTAGCAAGATATTTAATTTGGAAATAGAGAGAAGAGTTGTTTATTTTTATTATATTTTATTTGTTCAATTAAAAGTTTCTTTTCTGTTTTCTCTCCAGATAAAACATTCAATAGAATCACTAGGAGCAACAAACCAAAATACAATTAAAAGCAGTAGTAAATCAATGAGATTGCTTACACAAACACAAACGCACACCGCACATACATTATCTTACGAATTCTCAATGACATCTGAGAATTGTTGGGAAAATAAGGCCAAAATGATATTTCTAGAAGATTGCTCTAAAGTCAGAACACAATCTCAGTTGGTACCTTAACTTAGCCATTTCAATATAGTCTCTGAAAGAATTGGACACTTTAAAAGAAAGGATGTGAACCTTTAGAAATCCTAATCCCAGATTGTACATAAACATATTCTGAACCTGTTTAAAATGTATGAATCATTTAGAGTCATTGGGAGTTGGATTATACACAAATTGGATGATATACACATGGCAGCAGGAGGTTGGATAGTTCTTAGATGGTAAGCTAGCAGGAAATGCTATAGGCTACTGTACAAACCTATCCAGGAAAAAGGCAGTGGCACATCATGCTGCAAAGAAAACTATGTGGATCTGTCCTTAAAGTTTTTAGGAACAGAAATTGACTAAAAAGAAAATTAATTCCCAAAGATTTAGAACACATCTGAGAAGTAAGTAATTTTGGTGGCATTATATTGTTCCCAACAAAAAGCAACATGGTATTTAGGAAAGTGAAATACGTGTAACCACAGTTTTTGAGACAAGAGCGACTTTGCCTCAGAATGCTTAAAAAACGTTGAACAAATATTTTGTGGCTATCATTCTCCACTCAAAAATGGCACAGACAGACAGACAGACAGACAGACAGACAGACAGACAGACAGACAGACAGACAGACAGACAGATACATATAGAGAGGAGGAGGAGGAGGAGGAGGAGGAGGAGGAGGAGGAGGAGGAGGAGGAGGAGGAGGAGGAGGAGGAGGAGGAGGAGGAGGAATGGGTGGGTGGGTGGGTGGGTAGGTAGGTAGGTAGGTAGGTAGGTAGGTAGGTAGGTAGGTAGGTAGATAGATAGATAGATAGATAGATAGATAGATAGATAGATAGATAGATAGATAGATAGATAGATAGATAGATAGATAGATAGATAGATAGATAGATAGATAGATAGATAGATAGATAGATAGATAGATATCTAAGATGATAGAATGAATACTACACACACACACACACATTTTTATCTGTGATTTTATTTGTATCCTACTTTATTATTTTTACAAATAAGACAGCGAACATATCCAACATACCTTCCTCTTCCTATTTTCCCCATAACAACAACCTTGTTGAAATGGGTTGGGCTGAGAGAGAGTGACTGGCCCAAAATCACCCATCTGGCTTTTGTGGCTAAGGCAGGACTTGATCTCATGGTTTCCCACATTCTAAGCTTGGGGCCTTAACTGGTACACCAAATTGGCACTCATCTATGGTAAATGTAAAGGATTATATAAAGAATGCATACATTGTTTCAGCTATATTTTTAAAGAGCCAAACGCTTACAGTAAGGCAGTTTCACATCTGAGGGTTGGGATGGAATGATATATGGTCTTGTAGAGTATACCAAGGACTAGATAAAGACAACCACATATCCTTATTAGAAATATTACAGCATGACAAGTACCAAGGATTTTTGGCAATGATAACAAATTGTAGTTTGACCTCACATTATTTGCTTCCATGACATTCTCTCAAGGTTTGATTGAATCACTATTCCAGGACAAGGAGTTGGATAAAGCTGTCCAGGAACTCTGAAGTTGCTTTTTGCCTATTTAGATTCAGTCCCAGGACCTTCACACTACCCCTTCTGTTTTCCATAGGGTTCTGCAATTACATTACAGAGTCATAATTTATATACATAAAGTGGTGGCATTAATGGAGTTGAAGTCTAATCAGAACGAAGTGGGATTTAGACTAATTTTTTTTCCTGTCAGGGATGAGAGGATAATTGTAACATTAATGCCAAACTTAGAATGTCATCTGCATAAAATTCCATCAGCCCAGTTCTGAAGCTGACTTGCTCCAGAAACATAACATAATATGTTAAGCATCTCTGGCTGCCATGCAGTAGCAATAGGATTCTTGGTGCAGGGCAATTCCTATGGATTAATGAATGGCTGGGGTTAATGGACTGAGGTGAAAGCCAAGGCCATCAACTCTTTCCAACCAGTCATTAATCATAGAGAAGTACCCTATGCACCAACAGTTATGGCTTTTTATTTAGTTTCCTCTAATTTTCTAGCATAGTCTTCAAAGTACTGCTGCAGCCACTGAACACCTCCAGATTTTATTAGGCTCTACTTTCTATTGCTAAGAAAGACTACCGGTTCCCACCTACAGATATTGCCCAAACACTGGATATACTTTATTAAAATTAGGTTATTTGAGCCACTCAATATCTTCAAACATTTAAATATTTTACATGAGTTTGATTTGAGCAGCCTCTCCCAATTAGCATGTTGCGTCATTAAGACAGCTTTTTCCTGGCCACTATATGGTTCTTGAGAACTAGAGCATCTTTAAACACAAGTAAGGGACTAAAATGTATTTTTCCTTTCAAAAATGTTTGAACATGCTCATTCCTCACAAGTAATTTCCAGCTACTCTTGCTCTAAGTGTAATTTTTTATTTATTCATTTATCTGTCAAACTCCCATATGACTTTTTCTTCTTCTTACATTTCTTTTCATGGAAAACTCCACCACTACATCACTGAATAATCACAGTGGAACAACATAAACAGGGATTTTGCCTGCACCACATAAATAGAAAGAATCAGTCAGTTCAAACAGCAAAATCAGACAGCAAAATATTGCTTTAGAATTTAGATATAAAATCCCAAAGACTGATATTGCAACAAGCGTAAAATTCTGAATTAAAACAATTTGATATAAAGTGAGATATAGATCTTTAAAATGTATATAAGAATCATCAGCATGTTAATTCTTTTCCAAATAGGTTGGACTATGATATAACAGTGGGCTTTCCCCCCCCCCCAATAGCCCAATGTTTTTCAACTTTGAAACTTAAAGACATGTAGACTTTAGCTCCCAGAATTCCCCAGCCAGCAAAATTGGGAATTGAAGTCCTCACGTCTTCAAATTATCAAGGTTGAGAAACACTGCTATATAGCCAATAATAGACACAAAAGGAAATTCCAGAACCCTCAAAAGTGATAATACAAATTATTTTCTCTATTCTGATACATTTTAATTAGGATTATAGTGAAGTGATATTTACTAAAATGCATATAAAAAGCTATATCAACTTCGGAAAAATATAATGATAGGTAGTTTTCTTTAAATCTTCTTCTTGCAATTAGTAATGCATAATACGGCAACCGCCACCATCCCAATGTCAGAACAGTTATTTTTCAGCTGATGTTTTAACCAAAATTGATAATGAAGGGAATTCATGCCGCTATTATTAGAAAGCATCATTTTGGCCTTGCACACTAGCATCTTATAGAGTGGTGTGGTGGCTTAGCGGTCTTGCCTCATAATCAGGAGGCTGTGAGTTCGATCTTAGGTAGAGGCAGATATTTTTCTCTCTTGGCACAATGGGAATATGTCTGCTGAACATAACTCTGCATTGGGGACAGGAAGGGCATCTGGCCAGTAAACACTCAGCTCCATTCAGTTGCCCAGACTCCACCCATAATTTCTTATAATTTCCATCTTGACTACATCACTTATTTATGAGTAGAGATCTAGGTGCTCTGAACTTTAATTCCCATCTCATTGATTCCAGCAAGCATTTCCGTAATGTAAATGGTATGAGGGAATGACCCTGAGAGACAGAAGGAAGAGCCACATACTGGACTACCAGCATGTAAACAATATTTCAGCCCACAGAAAGAGAGGAAACATGGGTTATATTTCAGGTTTCATGTTCCCTAATTTTCCAGAGAGAAAAAATGAAAGTGGTGGAAAATACTCTTAATCTTGCAAGATTCTGTTAATGTAACCTTCCAATAAAGTTAAGAGTTAGTACTGTACTTCTTGTCTGGACTATTTTGAAAAGTTAACACATCATCAAGGGAATCTAAAACACCTGAAAAGCATTAAGTTAATTACTCGTTAGCAAACTCTGGAAATTAGGAAAAGCTATCATCAACAGCTGTGTTTGCAGAATTAACTACCATCCTCTGCTATAGGGGTGCACAACTTATTTTTATTTTCCTGATCTTACCTAACCTCAGTGAAGCAAAAAGCTACCCACCTCGGAAGGATGGAAGGCTGAGTCAACCTTGAGCCTGGTGAGATTTGAACTGCCAAATTGCAGGCAGCCGGCAATCAGCAAAAGTAATTAACCACTGTGCCGCCGCACCTCCTAAACAACTGCAATGATTTGGTTTATCAACCATGGCAAAAAAAAAAAAATGTTCATAAAATTGGCCCTGACTCACTTAACAACTGCTTTGTTTAGCAACAGAAATTCTGGTTGCACTTATGATTGTAAGTTGAGAACCACCTTTAATAGAACCATTCTCTTCAAAATTAATAATTTCTCTGCTTCGGTCATAGTAAACACAATACTTTGATTACAACTTCTGAAAGACTCTGCAGGTTGTGTCCAAAGTTTCTGAATACTGCAGCCTTAAATTCTACATCAGTGGTAGTCAACCTGGTCCCTATCACCCACTAGTGGGCATTCCAGCTTTCATGCTGGACGGTAGGGGTTTTGTCCAATACTGAAAGCACTTTCCTTTTTTTCATTTAATTGACTTCCCTACTTTATAAATCACCATTACTGTGGAACCGGTGGGCGATTAGAAAATTTTACTACTAACAGAGATACAAAAGTGGGTGGTAGGTATAAAAAGGTTGACTATCCCTTTTCTACATGGTCGGGATATTAATATGAGAAAGAATATGTCCTGGCCCCCATTGGCTTGAGAGTAAACTGCTCTTGAATAGAGACAATAATATCTTCAATTATTATTGAGAACATTGAAATTTGATGCAGCAAGTTCTAAAAACACTATCATCTGGGTGCTTCCAGAAGTTTCCCAGTGCAATCCATTAATTTTTATGCCACTTTTCTACTTTTTTTCTCCCTAGTCTTTTTTTTTTATGGATAAAAGGCAAAATGGAAGAAACCCAGGGAAAAAATGAAGATTTAATAAATGATGAACGCTTCTATAAAATGTCATGCTTCAGCCAAAGATATCCTTCTGACTATATGAAACCTGCAAAATGTCAGACAAATAACTAAAGGCCTGCATTGCTTTTTTTTTTTTTTTTTTGGCTACTAAACTTAAATTTTAGAATGTTTTTAATAACAATCTATGCTCTGCTTTCTCTCTGGTTTTAAAGGCAATTTACATAAGCATAAAGTAAAGGTAAATTTACTTGATATTTCTGATTTGTTCCTTTTGGAATTAACTTTAAAAGGTGAAATACATTTGTTATTGCTCAACTTGTTTTATTTTAATACATTCGCTTACCTTACATTTAATTCTTAATAGTTGAAATATCAGTGCAAATACAGACTGAAAGCGATAAATGAGTACTAAAAAAAAAAGACAATGTTGATCAACCTTTTGAAAATAGAGAAGCATAATCATATTGAAATTGGATTCAGTTTGGTCCATGGGGAATGAATTCATTGTTTACTGTATCTTGAAATATACAAATCTGTTATATGGAACAGCAATATCAGATTACACCAAAAAAACCTGGGTAATGATTCATTGCCTTAAAAAAGCATATTTGCCTTTCATCATTCACATAATTCCTCTTATGTCGCTGTAATATTGTCTTGTTGATTAGAACTGCATATGATAGATCAGGGATGAAACTTACTTACCTTCACTACTGGTTCACAAATGTGAACACATGTGCATGCGCAGAACCTTCTGTGCATGCGCAGAGCATCAAAAAGGGGCACGACATCCAGGTGAGTGAGCGGCGCCGGCTACTGAGCATGCCTACAAAGGTAAGTAGAACAGGCGAGAGAGGATTCTCTGTGCCACGTAATTTAGATTAGCTAGCAAGCAGGATATCTTGCTTTCTAGCTAATATAAATCACACGTCACAGCTGATAGTCAGAAATACCGGTTGGAGTGAACTGGTCCGAACTGGTAACATTTCACCCCTGGGATAGATATAAGAAAGCTCTTTTTTCACTAGCAGTCTGTATATACACACATGAAGATGGAGCGAATATAATCTATTAGGAAACTGGATGCTCTCTCACTTTCTCCTAAGCTCAGTGGTCCATGCTTCTGGTATGCCAAGGGGGGGGCGAGATGTGACTGCAAAGAACAAAGGCATTTAGAGATAAATCTTTCTTCTAGGATATAAACATTGGAAATGAATTATCAACTTCATCTTCAGCTGGATCCTTTATTGAAGTGGGTTCTCTTTATTATTGGTCTCACGTGGCACAAAAACATTTGGAGCATATTGTTTGTGATTAGGAATAGATTTCATGGAAGACATCTCTGCAATTTAATTAGCAAAAAGGAAGATATGAGCATATATCCCCATGCTCTTTCACCATTCTATGAAGCTTCTTTATTCTCTAATGCATTTTCTATTGTGATCGCTTATGCTGAAAAAGTTGTCCTTTCTCACTAGAGATGCTCATAATCTCCTAAACAATATTTTGAAAAGGTCTAGGAGGATTTTAAATATTTAATAATACTTTTATATAAAGTTTTTTTGTATAGTGATTAACATGTAATATGATATAGTGGAATAACTTGCTTCTGTTGCTGGATTCTTATAGTCATATATACATTTAAGGATATTTGTCTACTAGATGTTTAAACTGGAAATAGTTTCATTGGACACCATCACCGTTCATTGTTCAATGATCGGGATGCCCTGCGCACAGTCACTCATGCCCTCATCTCTTCCCGTTTGTACTACTGTAATGCTGCCTACAAGGGGCTCCCCTTGAAGAGCACCCGGAGGCTCCAACTGGTCCAGAATGCAGCCGCATGGGTAATTATGGGGGCGATGCAACGCTCCCATGTAACACCCTTCCTGCACAAGCTACACTGGCTTCTGGTGGTCTTCCAGGTGCAATTCAAGGTATTGGTTACTATCTTTAAAGCGCTCCATGGCTTAGGACCTGGGTACCTATGAGATCACCTTCTGCCACCGAGAGCCTCCCACTGGCCAGTACGCTCCCATAGAGAGGGTCTCCTCATTTATTTATTCATTTATTTTTCATATTTATATCCCGCGCCCATCTCCCACAAAGGGACCCGGGGCGGTGCACAGGAAGATTAAAAATACAGATATACAAATATACAAAATACAAAGACTCATTAAAACTATATTAAACCCAACCCTGGCTAAAACATAATTAAAACCCCCAAATTAAAACTTTGATCAACTAAAAGTCAGTTCGGTGTCGGGTAGTTCATGCCAGGCCGACTAGATGAAAAAAGTGCGTTTTTAGGCGCTGGCAGAACAAGCGGAGGTCAGAGATGACACGGAGTTCAGGAGGTAGATCGTTCCAGAGGGCTGGGCCCACCACAGAGAAGGCCCTTCCCCTGGGCATCGCCAACCGGCATTGCCCGGCCGACGGCACCCGGAGAAGACCCTCTCTGTGGGAGCGAATTGGATGTAGGGACGTATGGGGCAGCAGACAGTCTCGCAGGTAACTAGGCCCCGTGCCATGGAGCACCTTGAAGATGGTCATCAATACCTTGTAACACACCCGAAAGGTCACAGGTAGCCAATGCAGCTCGTGCAGGAGAGGTGTTATATGGGATTGCCGAGAGGCTCCCATGATTACCCACGCGGCCGCATTCTGGACTAACTGCAACCTTCAAGTGCATCTCAAGGGGAGCCCCATGTAGAGAGCGTTACAGTAGTCCAGACGGGAAGTCACGAGTGCTTGAGTGACTGTGCGAAGGGCGTCCCGGTCAAGTAAGGGGCACAATTGGCGGACCAGGTGGACCTGGTAAAACGCCCCCCTGGCCACGGCCGTCACATGGTCCTCCAGGGACAGCCGGGAATCCAGGAAGACACCCAAATTGCACGCCCTCTCCACGGGGGCCAATAATTCGCCCCCCATGGCCAGCGATGGAATCACCTGGCTAAACCGGGGCGCCGGAAAGCACAGCCACTCGGTCTTGGACGGGTTGAGTTTGAGTCTGTTACTGCCCATCCAGATCCGCACGGCTTCCAAACACCGGGACATCACCTCGACAGCATCGTTGGGGTGGTTTGGGGTAGAGATGTACAGCTGAGTGTCATCAGCATACAGATGGTACTCTACCCCAAAACCACGGATGATCTCGCCCAGCGGCTTCATATACGTGTTGAACAGGAGTGGCGAGAGGACTGACCCCTGTAGCACCCCACATGTGAGGGGCCTTGAAGTCGACCTCTGCCCTCCTGTCAACACGAATTGCGACTGACCAGAGAGGTAGGAGGAGAACCACCATAAAATGGTGCCTCCCACCCCCAACCCCCCCAGTCGGTGCAATAGGATACCATGGTCGATGGTATCAAAAGCCGCTGAGAGATCTAACAGAACCAGGATAGAGGTGCCATCGGCTAAACAATGTCAACTGGCGACACAGAGAACTCCCTTCTCTGTGGGAGCACCTGTCCTCTGGAACGAATTGCGCCCAGAGTTACAAATTATCCCTGACCTAAGCACCTTCCACCATGCTCTTAAAACTTTTCTTTTTCAACAATCTGGGCTGGCGTAAATACAAATTTTATTAATCTTAATTGGGTTTGTTTGGTTTTTAACTTTTATTATGGGCCAAATTATTTAATATGTTTTTAAATTGTTTTAACTTTTGTATATCTGTGTCTTATTTTGTCTGTACCGAAGGACTCCCGAAGGGCGGTATAAAAATATAAATAAATAAAATAAATTGTAATGTCATCATCCAATCATAAATCCTGTTTGGGAAAGAGATCAAATACTCCCTTTTCACATTCTTCCTTCTGTGATTCAAAATCACAAATTATAATGTAAACTAGGCAAAGATCAATGTGCATCAGAAAACACCAAAATCTAATTGGGTGAACATTCTTCCCTGTCTAAAATGTAGATCTCTTTGGTCAAATAAGAAAAAAAGATATTTTAGCTCAGAAAACATTGCCATTTCCAAACAACAACCATTAAAAAGTGAAAATCACAGCTCAGTAGGATGCCTAACCACTAAAAGTACCACTTGCTGGTAAATTCCTAGAGGCTGCCATCTTGCATGTTTTCAAGGCACAAAGGCAATACCTTTTTATATAAGAAACTATTGAGAGTAATTCAAAACCTGGGGTCACATCCAACAGCTGCCTTTTGTGCATTGGGCTCAGTAGGTCCATTTTTCGCCCTCTCCAGGCTTCAAAGGGTTTCTAGGAGGTCATAAAACAGCCCAACGCGCAAACCAGAAGTCCATTTCTGAACTTCCGGTTTGCGCGTTGAGTGGTTTTTCACCAGTGAGGTGAAAAATGGCCAAAAATCAAGGCCAAAAATCAGCTGCACAGCACCTGCATGCATGCTGGAGCTGACAGGACACGGCCTCACGTGCCCTTAGAAATGGCTCTGCATGCCAGCTGTGGCACGTGCACCATAGGTTCGCCATCACTGCTCTATACCATTTCAGACAAATGTTTATACAATCTCTACTTTAAAACTTCCAGTGTTGGAGCATTCACAACTTCTGGAGGCAAGTTGTTCTATTGATTAATTGTTCTCCCTGTCAAGAAATTTCTCCTAAGTTCTAGGTTGCTTCACTCCTTGATTAGTTTTCACTCATTGCTTCTTGTCCTACCCTCAGGTGCTTTGGGGAATAGCTTGACTCCCTCTTCTTTGTGGCAGCCCCTGAAATATTGGAACACTACTAACATGTTACCCCTAGTCCTTCTTTTCATCAAATTGGAAAGGAAATAAAACTTTGCCCTATCTTAAAAAGAAAATCACTGAAATCATCACTGATATCACTGAAATCACAGCCAAGTATCTTCCACCCTCCCACCTTCACAATCATTTATATGAATGGAAAATAGTGATATAACGATGATCACAATTATCACAATTCCCACCCCTGCAAGCAGCAACCAATGGAATGTGATAAGGCAGAGGAAAGTGCAGCACAAAAGCCAGCAATAACATAGGGGAATGCAGACAAAATCAGTTTCCCATAGGCTGAAAATCCAGTCATGTCAAAATAAGAATGCTGGCAAGAGCCGTAATAAAAATACGACTTTTAAAATTTTATAGTTTACTAGCAATATGACTGTCAAGACTTCCATTCAAGGGAATGATATGACAAATTATGACATTTTGAAGAGAATGGTAGCGTCAAAGCAACAGAAGAGTTTATTATAGCCCTTAAATCAGAGCAAACACAAACAGGTTAATCGATCTTGCTTACAAAAATTGCCCTTTAATACTTCACAATGAAAGATCACAGTATGAGATAAAAGAAGCACCCCAACTGCGTACAAAAGTGCCCCACTCATCAAAATCCCTAGTAATTAGGTGTGCTACAGATCCTTCAACACATTTTTTTTTGTGTGGAGAAAGAAATAAGAGGCTACTTTTGTTTTCTCTCTTGCATGCTATTTTTCCCAGAGATAAAAGGAAAAGTTTCATTTTCATCTGAAGCCTATAAGTGTCTCAGCTTAAGCAAAAAGAATTTACTAGCTCTGTCTCTATGCTCAGTCCTGTCACTGAATAACAACAGTCAATCCTTTGTAATGAGATCCTTAATAATTTACTTTTATCACTACAGTAGGTTAAACCACATCAGCATGACAGAGGAACAGAAGCCAACCAGAGCAGGGACAAAAGGTCAGAGCAGTGAGAAGACCAGGGATCAGTTTTATGTTTTATTATCAGAAGACAATGCCTAGTATGGGGGGAAAAATTCAGGTGAAATCATTTTATGTCCCCGGAATTGCCTTTCCAAGAACAAACATCACTAGTGACTTTTCTCCAATACACCAAGAAAATAAATACACTACTTTTATGGAAGCTAGAAGATAACATGGGAAGATATAGAGAGGGTGTGTGTGTGTGTGTGTGTGTGTGTGTGTGTGTGTGTGTGTGTGAGAGAGAGAGAGAGAGAGAGAGAGAGAGAGAGAGAGAGAGAGAGAGAGAGAGAGAGAGAGAGAGAGAGAGAGAGAGAGAGAGAGAGAGAGAGAGAGAGAGACTAATCCTATGAAACTTTGGCATAGTGTAGTAAAAATCCTGAAGAATTGACTTAATTTACATCTTTCAATTGAATGTCTAGATTGGATGCAGTTATCCCCTGGATATTGTACCAAATTTTCTGAGCCAATTCTTGGCACAAATATTTCTTTTAAAATGTCATATGTCCCAGAAAATAACTATGATTTAAATGCAAATGTTCATGCTTCTTTTTTCCTTAACTCTTAGAAAACAGAATGAAATGAACTTATGATGGAACACATGATGAAAATAGACAGTCTATTTATTGAAACATTGGAGGTTCATAAAATAAACGTCTGAAAGTAGTGATAATGTAAAAATGAGGAATGAAATATATCAATGCACTAAAATACCTATTGTGAGTTACAATATCCACACACTCTTTATTTGTTCAATTTCTGTAGCCACCACTTCAGCCAATTAACTCTGGGCAGCTTACAGTTCTAAATAACAAAACAATTAAAAACAATAAAAAATAAAACATTCAAATAATATGATTTGAAAAGATGGTTCATATGCTGAATCGTACATCTGAAAGCAAACTTTGCTGATTACACTGGACAACAAAGATTTGCTTCTTGAACGCTTTTAGATATATCTTATAGATTTTTGTGCTAATCATGAAAATAACCCGTACTTTAACCTATCATTTACCATTTTAGTAATCTGTTTTTACACAATGGCAATGTACCTTTTAGTACCTGTTGGTTATGCTGCACACATGAAAGAAATATATGAAAAAAAGACATGTCCCAGGACAGAAAAATGTGGCACTTGAACCATTTATTGACTCAATAAAGATACATTTTCTCCACTTCACATAAAACTCAGAGTGATGAAACATTAGAGTGAAAGTGATGAACAGGGAGGTTGAAGGTTTTTGTTATTTGAGACAGATGTTTCCAAGAGTAACTGATACCAAAATTAAGGAAGGCATTTTTGTTGGTCAACATATCAGATACATTTTCAATGACAAGCAGTTTGAAGACAAGCAGGGGCCTGGAGAGCATTCAAGGATGCTGTTGATAATTTTCTTGACAACTACAGAACACCAAACTATATTCATCTGGCTGACAAATGCTTGGCCACTATTTAAAATGTGTTTCCATACTACTCAAGCTATAAGTCCTAATTATATTTGTCCCATCCTTGTAAACTGCTTAAATAAGATGTTTTGCTACACAACAATAGCTAAATAACATTAAGATTTCTATTTTGTTATTTTTATTTTGCTTCAGTTGGAAAGTAGAAATGGGGTAAAAAGTATCCTAAAATGAAACAGGATATTTCTGAATGTTCCTTCATTTGCTTTAGCATAAATTAATGCTATAAGAGATTTTTGAACTATATTTCATTTTAAAAAATCATGATCTTAGTTGTTACAGAGAGGCCAAATAGTCTACATCCATGACACTGGAGATGGTAAGGCAATAACCTTATTATTTCCCACAAATATAGTTCTTCCCATCAATAGCATCCAAAGTTTCTGCTTGTTCCATTTTCATAGAAGAGCTATTTTTAAAAATAGGGAAAAGAATATACCTCCAAACCTCAATACAATTGTCCAATTTTGATGCTGTCCTCTGCTATAAATTTGCACACAGCTGCAATTAACACTTTACATAAAATGCAGAAATCCTATTAAGGGATCTTTCACCCCATGTCTAGATTAGCTTTTAAGGATGAGACATAGTGATAAATCATAGTCTGAGGAGCAAATTATAAGGAGTTTGACACTAATGAAGAATTCCCTTCTATTTCTCTCCCTCTCAGAGAGAGAGCAATATAAGGAATTATGAGAGAGAGGAGGGAAGAGAGAGAGAGCAAATAGTAGCTTGAGGAAAGAGATTTTCAGATTTCTAACAATAGATTACAATTTGCATTTAAAAAAAAACCTGACATATTAAGTAAAACCAAGGCAAACAATTAGCAAACCAAATATTCTTCTTTTCTTGTTATCTAGAATATTTCTGCATCAACCCTTCATACATTGAAGTCTTTAGGCAAAGTTCCAATGAGAAGAATAGGAAGGATAAAATGTAGCATAAAGAACAAAAATGTACACTCCACAAACTATACGGTAAATGACAAATTGGAGGACAAAACCAAGGATTAGCCAGAAGCTTTGGCGAAAAGCAAGAAATTGTGTCAAAGTCAGCAACTAGATTTACATTCAGGCCACTCTGACAATAAGGTCTTGTTCTTTGGTCTTTCCACAGAGAATTACCAGGATATTCTGAAACTTTCAAGCAAAGCCGATCATGAAAACAGCAGCTTTCATTTTATTACTTTCAGAGCACTGCCTTGTCTTGTGGCAAAATGGAATTCTGCTCTATTGCCACATTTGACAGTTCTCAGACATAATATATTTAGAGAATACCATACTTCTACAGTTAGCATTACTAAGTCTGGCTGAGTAAGAGTTGATTGTATTTAATTCTGTCATATGACATTGCTGTAAGTCTAGATCCAATTTCCTGTTGATAATTCTATTGAATTCAGCGGATCTAACTACTGAGTACATATCTTGGATTGCATTTCCCAAAGTGGTTATTTTGCCTCTAATGTCAGACCCAAAAAGAGCGTATCATAATTTTCCATTTTCCATTCAATTATTTTACTCATTAGAAATACATAACTCATTATCCTGCCAGAATGAAGGATATTTAAGTCCTATCAATTTTACCATGAAAGTGATCTATGCAAATCACTCCTAATGAACTCTGTAGGACCTTGCAAGTCCTTCTCGTTGACTGGATTATACCCAGCTGAATCAATGGGCACTTAGCAAAATAAAAGAAATAATCGCAGTGAAATGCTGAGTATAAAGGGCTGCGTTATTATTTTGCACAATCGTTTTCTCTGAAGAGAACAGTCTAACTACATAACACTTTTCTCTCAATATATAGTCCAATGTTTCTCTATCTGGGATCACCTTCTGTTATTCTTACAGGCCATTTTAAAATCATCTCATGCCCTACAGAAATTAAGGTGTTTTTTTTTAAAGGAAATGGAAACTGGCTAGCAAATCAAATTGTAAAATGCTGGATAGGTCAAAGTGGTAGAATTTCCCATCCTCTTTCCAAGATTATATGCCAAAGTACTGCATAACATATGAGATTTCTCCAACCTTGGTTTTCTCCCCTCAATAACTTTAATGCATCTACACAATATCACTTTCACAAGCCCTTTTAGATGAAATTGCAGAATCAGGCAGAATTTTCAACTATAATCTCAGCCAAACCATGCTCCAACAGCTTCAACTGCCCAAACTTGTATTTATGTTTTTAGAATTCCATGTACAAAAATGAAGCAGCTGGTATAAAGAACAGTTTAGCACAAACCCTGTTTTGTTTCCAGAACCACCAAAGAGCTACCAATTAACTAAGACAGAGAACACCCTTTTCTACTTCCCTTAATTATAAAGCCAGAAGTAAAGCAGGGAATAACCCTGCAGTAAATGTTAAGGTGACATCAACTGACCATGCCAGTCACTCACAGTCTCCTAGTTTTGCTTTAGGAGAAAAAAAAATACTATTTGCATGGGAGTTGATCTTTAAAAGACCCAGAACTGTAAACTCATCAACTAAGCAACATTAATCACCTTGACTTTGTTTGAAATGGTGACACAGACTGGAGGAGTCTGAAGTAAGTCTGGAAGGGCAAAAGCCAAGGCTCAGGAAACAAACAAGCTTCACTTCAGCCATAATAGCCCAGTAAAAGGCATAGAAATCTTCTACATAGGTAGATATATTGCCCTGGCGAAACATGGAAAGGATGAGGGAGGGAGAAAAGTCAGCAAGCCAAACTGGAGTTATGTGGGATTGACAAATAGCTAGATTGGATTACTCAGAAAAGGTAGGAAGCAATAATGAGCAAGTAAGTTTATAAAAACCATTAACAGGGAAAGATTTAAGAACATTCAAAGTGAGTCAACTTCCTGGTGCACCAGGTTATATAAGCATTTTTTTCCCTAAGAAAATAATCAAATAAAGTTGGTGAATCTGTAGATGATTTTATATTGGCAATTCTACTCCTACAACCAAGTTACAAACTGTTGTAGTTACCTAGTGGGGTTTTTTTTTTACTTCATTTCTTTATGAACCTTTTTTGGAAATTAAAATAAGAATTATGTTCCAATTCAGTCAGAATCAGCTGAAGTAAAAACTTCTCAAATTGGAACAACTTCTTCTCTTCCTTTTGGCACCAGTAGCAAAGTTAATATTGATATCAGCACTTAAATAAGAAGCTCTTACTGCAGCATAATGATAGCATACAAATTGTTGGAATGTATTAAAATACTAATGGTGTGTGTGTTATAAGTCTTATTCTAAGAGAATTAGGGAAATGTTTCTATTTGCTCATATGAATAATACAGGTTGATATAAAAATTAAAGTCTATACCCTGCATGTTTCAAAATTAACTGTCAGTGTAGCTAGTCATTGAGAAATCGTATTTACTTCAAAAAGCCAACCAAATATTATACTCAAGTGCTTGGGATTTTGATTGGCTCATCAGAAATGAAGAGCTTTCTAGAATGCAGATTTCATCTTTTCTTTAGAATATTAAATGTGATAAGGAAAATGACCAAATATTGAGCATGTTTTATGATTTTGAATGATGTAGCTTACCAATGGTATGGGGTCTTCCTCAGAGGTGGTACTCAGCCAGTTCTGACAGGTTCTGGAAAACCAGTAGCAGAAATTTTGAGTAGTTTGGAGAACCGGCAAATAGGCTGGCCCTTCTCCCGCAGCCTCCCAGCTGATCTTATTTTGTTGCCCTGAACAGGAGAAAGGAGCTGGAAAACAGGGTAGTGGAGTGGGGAGGGAATGTGGATTTTGCAGTATCCTTCCCCTGCCATGCCCACAAAGCCATGGCACATCCACAAAGCCATGCTCACAGAACTGATAGTAAAAAAAAAAAGAATTCTACCACTGGTCTTCCTTCTTGATCAGGGGGTTGCACCAGAACATATCCAAGGTTCTTTCCAACTCTGTTATTCTGTTAATTTTTTCTGTGTACTTTTCTAGAATTCAAAACCCATAAACCTTACCAGTTAAATTTCAAGAAGCTGATAAACAATGTATTTCAGGTATATTTGATTTCAAGACTAAAAGGTATCCTGAAGTATGACGATAAGCTTGGAAGAATAGCAATTTAATGTTTAATGGAGAATGGAGACAAATGAAACCCATTCAATGTAATTTACACCATAGGAAGAGTGGGGATGGACAACAATGGTCCCTTTTACAACCTATGGCCTTCAACTCCCAGAATTCTTGAGCAGGCCATGTGAGTTTAGGAATTCTGGGTCTTGAAGTCCACAGGTTGTAAAGGGGACATAGTTGCCCACTCTTGGACAAGAGAAAAGGTCTTTCCTTCCTGCCCCCCTGCTGGAGGCTTAACATGTTTATTTTATTTCTTACTACCATCAAAATATTTCAGCTGTATTATCTGTATTAGGAGTTGGGTCCAAACTGAAAGGTGTACTTCCTCTTAGCTGGGGAAAATTTTCAGTACTGCTGGCAAACATCACTGTAGCAAACCTTGTTTCAGGGGAAAGCAACTCTTTTGTTGCAAAAGGAGGCAAGCCAAACATTAAATGACTGAATAAGGCCAGTAAGGCAGTTGCAAAAATATGCAAAAGCGACCCAGAAAGGAACAAGCACCTCTCTACCATCAATCAGCATCCAGATCAGCATAGGTTAATTTCAAGGTTAACATCTGACCAGCAATCAAGTAAACAACATCCCAATCAAGCAACTGATCAAGCAAATAATGTCCAAGACCATCCCCACCAACCAACCCTACACCATATAGTGACAGCAAATAGCATTCCTTACTAGCACTGATGATACCTAGTTTAGGTAATGAAATATCTGCAAGAAAACAAGCAAGTTCAAAGAAGCATTAAGGATCCCTCACATCAACCGTAAGCTACAAATATTCTCCTTTATTAATTTCTCCACTCTAAATCAAAATCAGATCCTAATCTGCACCCCTTCTTTACTACCTTAATTTACTCTAAAATGTTTTACATCCTACATTGTTTCTGATAGAGTTTGAGTCAATTTACAGCAAAAACCACAATGCAAGAGTTAAAAGAAATGCCATTTTTTCAGCTACAACAAAAAGTTAGGTATTAAAACATAAGAAACTACAATAGAAAACTAAATGCAACAATAAAATAATTAAAAATTTTCAGAAGGCTGAGATACATTAACCCTAACACATGCCAGTTCCCTTTCCCCATTTCTTTATATGGTTCAGGATCTTCCAACTTGCTAATCAGCTCATCTTGATTGTCAAGGATTTGCATTCATGGAGTAAATTGTGTCTATTACCCATTCAATTGTACCATGTCATTCTATATCTATTATGCTATGACAACAAGTGTCAAACTTTCTGCATTATGTTGTCATCACGTGGTGTTTCATGACGTTTTCCCCATTCACGAAGCTGGAGTGGGCATGGCCTACATGTGATGCATCTGGCCCACGGGCCACCAGTTTGACACCCCTGTCTTATGATATCGGATATGGATATGAAGCTGAGTCTCCAATATGGGCATGTCATTGTGGAGGTGGTTAATGGACTAAGATAAGACCCCCCCCCACCTCCTCACCGCATGCATCTTGCTCCTTTCCTCCCCTTCTTTGTCAATCTTAAAGCAGTATCACTTTTAGTATCACTATTTATTGTTTTAATAGTGTAATGTCTTATATTGGTGCTTTATTGATTGTAAGCTGCCTAGAGTAACCTTTAGGTGAGATGGGTGAGAAAGACAGGCAGACAGATAAGCAGGCAGGCAGGCAATCTTATGAAACTCTTCCCATCGAAACCACACATTTATTAAACAACTTTAATTGACATTTATGGTCTCATTGCTCTGAATGTTACATTTTATAGGATAAACACATGGAAGATAACTATTTAAGTTCCTGCCACTAGCTATTATACACTATTAAAAGCTGCCATCAAAGGCAGGCGCCCCTCATGCCATAACTAAAGTGTGAAAGTGAGCTACAGAAACTATGGAGCTATACTACGTTGTACTTGTTGTATTACATCACAACTATCCAGAAAACATCTAGGCTCTCACTTCAATCAAAAGCATCTGCTTCCTTTTTCTCTGAATACAATGCAATAATTGATGTACGTAAGTCTGATGGGAGGGCATAGGCACTATTTGAGATCCCAAACCCCAGGACAACCATACTATGAAAAGGGTAGACAACATGAGGATTGAATGTTTGGATGCTCTCCCCAAGCATCATCCAAACCTATCACTGGAATTTAATTTGTAATACAATGTATTTAAAAGTATTACATTAAATTAATATTATTTAATTTGCAATAATAAGGAATTAAATGTAGTTGAACTATACTTAGTCAAGTATAAAATTCAAATTAAGAAAAAATTAGATGGTTCTCCCTGGCCTACATTGTTCTATGTCATACTGTCAACTGTTTTTGTAGGGGCCAATGTTATTTTTCTCCCTCTAAAGGTTGTGCATCTTTCCCACGAGATGGAACAGGATATTTTTTTAAAATGTTGGTTTATTAAGTAACATGAAACTTAATAAATTTATTTCAACTAAGAAATTTTTCTCCAGCTTTTGAGATCTAAGAAGAGAGTAGAAAGTGATGTAGAACAATGCCCTTATCACATATATGCCAATATCTTTGCATGACACTTTCTAAACACCACTGAATATCCCACTCAAGCTTCACTGAAAACTAAAGTAAATGTAACTGGTAAGTGAATTATATGCTTTTGCTAGTGTACAGATCAAAAAGTACAGTAATAAAAGCCAGTGTTTTGGCTAATTAAATTTGCTAATTATTAGAAGTGTTTGCTGCTGAAAGATTTAAATCACTTATTGAACCTGATTGAAAGCGGTAGCAGAAAGCACAGGCCTCTTGAGAGCTTGGTGGGAAAGGAATGTATTAAAAATATAATTGGTTTTAAAGCATGTTAGATTATTTTGTTTCTCATGATTTACTGTATACAGTCTGATTTCCAGTCACCTTAATGTTGTGGGCTTTTCCTTCCAGCTTGTACTCCGTTAATAAATTCTTCGGAAAAGGTGCTAAGATGGTTCTCTTTTTGTGCCAAAATTCCAGTATTTCAGAGTCCAAATTAAAGTTGAACAGCAAAGTTTCTCTTGAATTGCTTTGGGAGATGAAGGTTTTCTGAGATAGTTACCTATAAAAAGCCAGTCCAATCCTTTTGTTGTTTCATTTTTTTAAAAAGAAAAATTAGGTGATATCTGACAATGAATCTGTACATTTATCTACCTTGTTTCCCCGAAAATAAGACAGCGTCTTATTTTGTTTTGACCCCTGAAATAAGCACTTGGCCTTATTTTCAGGGAGGTCTTATTATTTTTGAGGTGCAGGAGGTGGCAAGCGTGGTCACCTCATGGCTGCTGCTGTGTTGCAATATTTTAGGGGAGGGCTTATTTTAGCACATGCACTTAAAAGCCCGATTGGGCTTATTATCCGGGGAGGTCTTATTTTCAGGGGGAAAGTCAGGACATTCAGATTTCAAGCATTTCTGCAACTTTTGAACTAGAAAGCTCTAGTTACATTGCACCAATGAGCTGCAATGGCGAACCTATAGCACATGTGCCCAAGTGGCACACAAAGCCATGTCACCCGGCATGCGCAGCCTTACCTGTTTGTCTTTTGGGCTTGTGGTACACATGCATGCATAATGATCAACTATCCTGTGTGGGTGCGGCAGTGCCAAAAACTGGTGTAAGCATGCGTGCCGCCCAGCTGATTGTCGGGTGCGCAGGTATGCCAGAACCCAGAAGTTTGGTTTTTCCCTTCACAAGTGCGGCAGTGCCAAAAACCACCCTGCGCATGTACGCCGGCCAGCTGGTCATCGTGCGCTCATGTGCGCTAGAACTTGGAAGTTCAGCTTTTCCTGAGAATGGCGTTTCCACGTGACCTTTTTGGCACTCAGTGCCAAAAAGGTCTGCCATCACTGAGCTAGAGTGTACAGTTATATGGTGGTGCTGATTGTTGTTTTTGTTTCCAGTGCAATACAGCCAAATTTGTTATCATGATTGCCATCTACAGAGGAAAGGGATGGTGGGGAGGCAGTTAAAAAAACAAAATGGATGCGGTAACACTATGAAGGAAACCCTACTTCTTTTTTTAATTTATTTTTATTAATGAATGCCAACCAAGCAAGACTAATAATACATCACTGATAGAATAGAATAATACTGATTAAAATCAAATAAACTTAAGGAGAAGAAAAAAGAAACAAAGGAACAGAGAAACAAGGCACCACATCATAATAACATAAAATGGATTCAATCTTTAATCTTATTAAATCTAAATTAGAAACAAGATATTGTTCCATCTTCTCATTTTTAAATAAAATGACATTGATAACCCATAGCTTGAATCCATTCTTAAATATCAGCAGTATAGATTTCTTTCCAACTACATAAAATACTTATCTTTGCCAAGCTCTAGGCTTAACAAGCAGAATTTTTAATAAGTATCAATGCCGTATTTCAGGAATATAACATTGCATTATATTTTTAGCTATTATCCATTTTTCCTAAAGCAATATTAAACATAGAATATATTGTAGCTTGAAACCAAAATATGTCATGACTGGACAAGATCAAGTCATATAAGCCAGAAAGCCCTCAAAAGTCTTACAATGCTCCATCACTTCTTGAAATGATGATCAAACATTATTTTCCCCTTTGTTAAATAATGAAAAGACCAGTGAAACATTTGCCAGTTCAGATTACTCAAATATGCAGGCATTTTAAAGAGAAATCATCAGTCCCCCACAAAAAGCCTGCAGCCATTCCTCCACTTTTGAAAGCAAAGGAAAAATCTTCTCCCTCCTCCAAAATTGTAGATACTATAAAATCTCAGTTAGAGATAGATTGAGGGGAACTTACTGGGCTTCTTTTCTGTTCCAGCTTCTGTGATCCTTAGAATATCAAACCTGGTCAGGATCAGAGGTGGTATTCAACTAGTTCTGACAAGTTCTGGAGAACCGGTAGCAGAAATGTTGAATAGTTCAGAGAACTGGCAAATAGGCTGCCCCTGCCCCCGCTGCCTCCCAGCTAATCTTCTTTTGTTACCCGGAATAGGAGAATGGAGCTGGAAAGCAGGTTAGGGAATGGGAATTTTGCAGTATCCTTCCCCTGCCACGGCCACAAAGTTTAGTTTAGTTTAGTTTTATTTGATTTATATCCCGCCCTTCTCCAAAAGGACCCAGGGCGGTGCACAGGAATTTAAAATAACATACAAAATAATACAAAAATACAAAAAAATTAAAAACCTATTAAATATCAAGTCCTGCGCTAAAACCAATTAAACCCCCCAATTAAAACTATCTATACTAGTCACAGCGGAGGTTATGTTAGACCAGCTTGATGAAAGAGGTGTGTTTTTAAACACTGGCGGAAGAGGCGGAGGTCAGTGATGGTACGGAGTTCTGGGGGTAGGTCGTTCCACAGGGCAGGGCCCGCCACAGAGAAGGCCCTTCCCCTGGGTGTCGCCAGTCGGCATTGTCCGGCCGACGGCACCCTGAGAAGGCCCTCTCTGTGGGAGCATATCGGTCTAAGGGATGTGAGTGAGAACTGCGCATGCGCGAGAGATGGCGGTCTGCCGCTGAGCTCCGCGCGGGCCACGGGGCTCATTGGCAGAGGGGGATGGTCCCCGGCCCCTTTTTACCAACTTTGAGGGTCGGGGTCCAGTAAGTACCCTCCAGTAAAAGCCACACCACACCCACAAAGCCACACCCACAGAACCGTAGTAAAAAAAATTGAATCCCACCACTGGTCAGGATGGCATGGGATATCCTGAAGTTATAAGAGAAATCTACAATTTTAGCTAGTGAAACAATCATTGGGTCTGACATGCATATGAAATTCAAGATATATCACATTCTGTTTCATTCTGAACATCATTCCAGGGGATATCCCTTCAAACAATGGGCGAGGCTTGACAAATCTTAACCTGCATTTTTATTACATTTAAGGTAATAAAAATCTAATTTGTGTTAACTCATGATATAGTTTCCCCTTATATATAATAATTTCCCTTGTTTCATATCAAAAATCACAATTTGGTAGCTTTTGGATGGTGTACAGAGATCGTACCCACAGTAACCTTAGAATCACAGGGTTGGCCAAGGTCTGCATTAAATTATCTTGCTTTATGGATAACCACTACCATATGAGATGAAAATATAGTTTTTTTCTTAAATTAGTTCACCATTCAGATTTGCATATCCTACCTATCTGTCTGTCCTTCTCTGTGTCTTTCTAACATCTACCATCTAGCTATCTTTTTATTACCAAAAGTGGCAATCAACTTACTTCATTAGAGGGTTGGAATTAAGATTTTTTTTTTACATCATCTAAAAAAAAAACTAAAGCAATTTGGGAACCTATAATTATATAAGAATTGATTGACACACATTCAGATCTTTGCATTTGCATAGCTTATATAGCATGTAATTAAATGGAGATTAATATGCAGCTGACTCTTAATGGAAATTAATATTAGGTACATCAGCTTTTCACTATTATTTAACACTGGATTCCTCATCTCAGAAACCCTCTGAAATATGACATGCTAAATAGAGACTGTTTCAGAGAAGCAGGATTTTTCTAAGGACAAGTACATTAAGCAACATATTCAAAAGTGTCATTACAAAATTGTCTGGCAAGCAATAGCAGTTTGGCCCTTAATGAACTTACAAATAAATGTTTGTCTACTGCCGCAGCAAGTACACAGATGCTTATTCCTAACTATCTGTGGATGTCAAAGTCAACGTAATTTATTAACTTCCATTGAAACTTCTTTTCAATGTGAAACAAAGCTGGCAGGAAAGCGCTACTTAGCATGCCATGTTACGATGAGAACTTTATCCCTACAATTTTTATAGTTTTCGATATGCATTCACTCTAATTGCTTCGGAAAGACACTTAAATGTCTTCATGGGAAATAGGTTGAAAAAAAAATATTGTTCCTTTTACCCTTATTTGGCATGACTAAGTTGTATTACATTATATGAGTAGGGCTAATATTTAGCGATAACATTAAATTCCACAAGTCCTAAGATCCACATGGGAAGAGCAATATTGTGAAAGAAATGTACATACTGGTAATATCCATGATAATTTGGATTCTTACGCATGTGGAAGCCACATAAGAGGATATCTCTCATCATCCAACTTTCAAGGCACCTCTGCAGTGATGGGTTCTGTATTCCATTCTAACCGGTACAGCCCCGGCATCACCCACATGCACGTGCATGGCGCATACATGCATCGTACTTGCCTGCGATGCTTCCGCAAGCCTCCATGACACTCCAGCTGCTCAGCGGAGCGTTGGGCAGGTGCTGTACGTGCCATGCGTGTGCGCAGAAGTTCCAAAGGCATAAAGGACAGGTAAGGGGTGAGGGCGGGCGGGTGGGCCCTCCGTAGCACTGTACCGGAACGGTATCTGGTGCTCCGGGCAGGCTCCAGTATGCCCATACCAGGGCGCACCATTTGCAACCCATCACTGCACCTGTGGCACCTCTCTTCTTCCCCATGATTTATAATATACATGGAAGGCTACTTGAGAAGAAGGCTATATCCACATGGCAAAAGGAAAATCTGAATTTGCATTCTATCATTTTCTTTTGTCTTTAACAGTTCTTGCAGAGAATAAAAGTTGAATGATCTTTAAGAGCCCTATTTTGCACAACAACAATGATCATTCAAGGTATAAACCTAACAAGACACATTGCCTCCAAACAGATGGGATCAAGGAGATCTTTTACACATTCTGTAAACTAAGTAGAATCTGGCTTTTTAAAATAATTTCTTTATGTACAGTACTACTCTCTGACCTATCTTGATGTTCATTTTTTTTTAAAGCAGAGGAATTTGTTTGAAATCTGTTTTGGTTACAATTTTGTGATCCCTACTGTTGTTAAACTCTCTGTAATTCAGTCCATTTATCCAGACACACAGTTAATACTTTTCTCTTAAAATTAAAGCTGTGAAAAGTCCACAAGGAACTTACTTTGTCTTTCAGATTGGCAGTCTCCAGGAAAATGCTTTCAACAAGGAAATGTTAAACCAGGACCTATTGCCCTCTTCGATGATTTTCTGGGATTAGAGAAACACCATTTACCCTTTTATAACTAAAAGGAAGCTCAAATTTGCATTTCTGAATACATTTCTTTATGTGAGGCTCCATGGGATATTCTGATCCAAGGGTTACAGTTTTCACACTCCCCTTAGTCAAATAAATCAGTTTTGTATTCCAACATATCACTTTCTCTATAAAATAAAGCAAGAGAAATCTCTTCCATTTATAAACAGATGTTTAAAGCCTCCTCATTCAGTTCTGGTCAAAAAGAAATTCCATTAATAGCTACCAGGAATCACAACACATATATTTTAATCCTGGTCAAATAACTTCAGTTTATATTTCTTCCATTGACATTTATAAAACATAATCTTTAATCCCATCAAATAATGTCCTACAAGTTGATTTATCATTTTCTATTTGTCTTCTTTTAGGGACAACTTCAGTAGTTTAACACGTCCCCTTTGCAAATCCAAGATAAGAAGGCTTTCCAAATCATTACTCTGATTTATTATTTGTGTGTCCTCTTTAGTTGTTAAGACAGCAGCCAGTGTCATATGTAAATCCATCGTGTCATTCTTTTCCATATCATTCTTTTAGTCAGGCATTTATAAATCCATGTTCAAATCCATAGCATCTTTTTTCCATTTCACTCTTGTAGTCGGGGATTTTTAAAAAATCCATTTTCAAATCCACATTCAAATCAGTCTAAATCTCTTTTATATCCAGTAAACTCTGTTCTTTTATATCTTCTGTTAAATCAATTTTTATAGTATCAGGCAATCTTGTAAGTAATTTCTGAATATATTGTTCTCAAACAACTTTAATTTCTTCCATAATGAAATAATATGACTTCATTGTATTAATGGGCCTCTTCTTCTCTAATTGTATCCTTAGTTCTCTCAGACTTCCTCAAATCAACCTTCAAAGTCCCCTCTCACCATATGTTTATTTTCCAATCAACAAAACTTTCCCACAGGAGGATTTCTTACCGTTAATTTCAAAATCTTCATCATATTCTTTCAAAACATTTTAAACACCTCACAGGAAATGCTCTTTCAACTCCATCCGGCCTTTTGGAACATTAGTGTTCTAGTTCCCCATTTTCTGTTTTCTAAACATTAAAGTTTTCTTTTTAATTCTTAAACTTACATAATAAATTCCATCCAGAGTAAAAAGAATCTTTCCTGGTATGATGAAACTTGTGCTAAGAAAGTTCTTAGCATACAAAAAATCAATAACTGTCAATAATCACTGTGGATAGTGAGAGGGGCAACATATAAATTTAATAAATACATGAATAATAAGAAATAATAAGAAACTTCTTAAAGTAATTAAGAATTGTGGGCAAAGCCATGTTTAATGGAAAGTGCAAGACCAAAACTTGAGCTGAATGAGTTTCTCCCTGCTCCCAAAGTTGTCGCACCTGAGGATATTGCTATTTTACAATCTCTTACACTGTGCTTGTGCTTGTGCAGAGGAAATTTGCAGGTGGCCATAGTCAATTTATTGATCCAGAGGGGAGTTCTGGGAAACTGGCCCATTCACTGACTCCTTTTATTACCAGTCATTGGCTTCACTCTCATGGAGCTATCTTCAGCCCACCATTTGCTTCTCTGGAAGTCTCCAAGTAAACATAATTTTAGACTTAAATGGCATTGATTTCTAGCCTACTCAACAGGGATAACAATTACTTTTGCTGCTCAAACCTATATCTCTGCTAGAATTTAAGGCAGCAAACATAGCAATAACACTTAGAGTTATATACCACTCCATTATGCTCTACAGCACTCTCTGGGCAATATATAAGCATATTGCCCCAATAATCTTGGTCCTCATTTTACTGATCTCAAAGGGATGGAAGGTTGAGTAAACCTAAAGCCCATCAAGATCAAACTCCAGGCTGTGGGCAGAGTTTGCCTGCAGTACTACATTGTAATCACCAAGCCACAAGAGCTCTAGACATGGTTTCCTTCCCCATTCTATCCTCACCACAGTCCTGAGAAATATATTAGGCTGGGAGAGTAGTTGATCAAAAGTTATCCATTGAACCTTATGGATAAATAGAGATTAAAATCTGGTTCTTTGAGACATAGTGTTAATTATCTAGCCATTGCATTTATTCTCATTCCCTAACAAATGAGCTGGTAACCTGAAGTTCAAAACTGACCTAGGACCAGGTAGATAAATGATCTCATTTTCTACTAGTTGACATTCATTTAGGTGAAGGGGAATTTATTTTGGAAATTCTTCCAAAGAAAAGAGGATTTCCAAGAAACGCTCATGGATGGAATTTGACGTTCTTGCACTAATTAGTTACAAAGTGTCTAGGGATCGGCATGATTGACTTTTTTCACCATCATCTTTCCAGAGGTGCACAATTTCTCTGGATTCAGTTAAATCTTAGTAAAAACACAGAATGAAAGTCCACAATTTATTTTATTTTTTCAATAACTCTTCTACCTTTAGTGATAAAATGGAATCTTCTTTAGAAATTTGGGGGTAATTTTTCCTTCCATTGGAAAAGACCCTTTGTACCTGGTTCTACTGTGGGTTCATTTCTTGCTTGGTATAATTACTGCCTTTCTGATTATTCTGTGAAAGTTAACTAGCAATAGTAGCCGATTGTCTTGGGAGCCTCAATTATTGCTCTCTGGTAGTAAGAAAAATCCCCTTTCCCAGTGGATAGGAAACTCTCTGCATCTTTGGGAAAATTAAAAATTCTGCTGTTGTTGCTGTTTCCTCTAATAAGTACTATGGGGCACAGACAACTTCAGACTCTATTAATTTTTAGTGTGACTGCTACAGCTAAGCAGAATATCATGCCAACATCCTCAAAACGAACTTTTCTATGAATAAGAAGGTATCGATGCACAACTAAATCTGTTTTTAAAAGAAAACTCCCCCTTTATAGCCCAACCCTATATACCCTGTAGGGCTCTTTCAAAGGGAGCTGATGCAAATGTGACTGAGGATGATTAATAGAAAGCAAATTGAAGAGTCATTTATCAACTGGCCTGGCAGTGGGGAGGAGGGCCCAGGAACCGACAAGAAAATTCTAAGTTCCTTGAACTTGGTGTTAGATGAAAGCGAAAACAGGACAAGGCGAAAAATTCATGAATACGCTCCAGTTAATCTGTATGCGTGCTGCAGTGCTGCGTGGTTTAGATGCGTTGAAATCTGAAATTCCCTTCCCTGTTGATGTCAGCTAGTTAGCCAAGATGGTGCATTACAGTTATGATCACTGCACGGCACATAATTTAGATTTATCTCTTTAGGGATTCAGCTCCACCCCCTGCTAGCTAATATGTTCACCATGTTTAATGATGCACAAAATTTCCCTGAGTACAGGTTATTTATCTTTATCAGGGCTTGCTTTTGGCTGGCTGTCAGTTATCAACAAGAATATTTGTTCCTAAATGGTTTGTGCTCATCCATATTCCAGTGCAATCCAGGGGCCCATAACATCTCTAATATTTGCAGTAAAAGTGCTTCAGATCTTCTGATATATTTTAGTAATACTGATTTATGAGCCCCAAGTAGCTCTCCTTTTGATTCAAGGATATGAATGTCTTGACAAAAAGTAGCAAAGGCTCTATCCAATATAAGAAAGCAAGCTGATGTGTTTTGTTATTTATTTGTTTGTTTTTCTCAGCAGACATACAATGACCTCTACATGATTATGTGCACGTAAGCATGCCTAGAATCAAGATTGAAAGTGGGGAAACCCTCTCTCCCCCACTCCACTCCCCCATCCCCTAGCTTTCATACAGAAGCATTACATATTCAAGTTACCGTACCTCT
This sequence comes from Rhabdophis nuchalis, assembly GCA_039707465.1. Taxonomy (NCBI): domain Eukaryota; kingdom Metazoa; phylum Chordata; class Lepidosauria; order Squamata; family Natricidae; genus Rhabdophis; species Rhabdophis nuchalis. The sequence continues at coordinate 281,781,342 of CM077643.1, read as the reverse complement.
CTACAAAGCCAGATGTGTCATTTTCACAAGGACAGAATTCATTTCTTATTCAAAGTATCTGGCTGGCTTGCAGCTGAACGTGGAGCTGGATTCTTAATCAAAAATGTGAATTGTGGCGTGCAACTGTACTCATTATCCAGAGCTTTTTGCCACTGCTAATGTATCCATGCAACTATATGGAAACCCAATGCTTTTATTTGGAACACTTATACATAACTGTCTGCATTCATATTTTTGCACAATAAAACTGTTATAATAAATGGTCTTGCCAAGCATTGTTAAATTCATTGTCATGATGTGATTTCTAATCCACCTTAAGGGACAATGACGTTTCTAATGAACACTAACCTGTATGGAATGGAGGCAGGGGTTATATATGATAGAACTGAATATTATTGGTATCGTTTTCAGAATACACTTTGATTGCAAGACCTCAAAATAGCCATCATGTTTCTCCTTACTTCTGCAGCAGGGATCTATTGTCTTCTAAGAGGGGAGGGCATAATTAAGTTCCTTGGAGAACTTGATCATCTGGGTTATTTTTTTGTCAAAGTTGCATTGGAGCCAGCAGTTAAAATAAATAAACTAAATCAAAAATAAGAATTCTAACCTTTCTTCAATGAGGTTTTCTTCCCCGTATTTTTTTTTAAAAAGCTGTAGCGCCTGAACTATCCTGAACATTCATGTGGGGGGAAAATGTTTTGACTGCTGTGTTTGAGCCATAGTGGTTAACTAGGAGTTAACTCCAACCATAGAAACATGAGGCTCAGGCAATCTAGAATACATGCTTAACCTAAGATTAATGCAATTTATTTAAATGGGTACTTTGAGGAGTAGCATGGAGAATCTGCATGACTTGCTGGTGAAGGTTGAACTTGCTCTCAAGGTTTCCTGACTTGGACTCAGCAGTAAATCATCCATCTTCTGACATTTCACAGCTTAGCGCCATCTCTCAGCTTGACTCAGCAGAAGAGCCACAGACATGGCAGAGCTGAATTGGAGTCTTTAATGCAGATGTAATGCAACTACCACAAAGCAAGGCTATATAATTGATTTCCCACTGCCAATAAGTAGAGGTTTGTGATTTCCATGCTCTTCAGAGTTTAAACTGATGGCTTCTTTCTCCCACCCTTTCAAATTAACTCGGTGCAGTACTTGGTGGCCCTGAAACTGAGCAGTTATATTACATTGACATTTACAGCCATTGCTGGATTTGAAAATTACTCACCATCCTTTTCTCCATTTACTCTCTTTCCTCTCCATATGAATTTAGAAGTGTTGAATCCTTCTTCTTTTACCTCATTTTTGCTTTTGACAACTATAGAGTTAGTTTATTTCATGGATTATCCCATGGGCCATATCAAAGTGCAGAATTCCAAACAGCAGTTATTAGTAAAATCCAATAAAAAACCATTCAAAATGGAATTGGAGACAACTCTTTTGCCGCTCACTTAAAACATATCTTTTCCATCAAGCCGGTCTAGCTTAGCCAATGAGTAAATGTATTTTAGAATTTTAATGGGATGTTTTAGCACAGGTTTTTTAGTTTAATCTATTTTAGTTACTCTGTATTTATTGTTATTTATTGATTTTTAACTTCCTGTGCACCGCCCTGGGTCCATTTCGATGGAGAAGGGCGGTTCTATAAATCGAAATAAATTAAATTAAATTAAATTAAACTATAGTTTAGTTTTAGTTTTTTTAGTTTTATTCGATTTATATCCCGCCCTTCTCCATGAAGGACCCAGGGTGGCGCACAGGAATTTAAAAACATATAAAACAGAATATACAAAATTTAAAAGCATATTAAATTACATGAAACAATCTTATGCTAAAAACCAAATTAAAAACCCCAATTTAAAACTATCTAAAATAGCCCCAGCAGGAGGTTAGGCTAGGCCGGCTTGCTGAAAAAGATGTGTCTTTAGACACTGGTGGAAGAGGCGGAGGTCCGAGATGGTACGAAGTTCAGGGGGAAGGTCGTTCCAAAGGGCAGGGCCTGCCACAGAGAAGGCTCTTCCCCTGGGTGTCGCCAGATGGCATTGCCCGGGCGACGGCACCCTGAGAAGGCCCTCTCTGTGGGAGCGAATCGGCCGTAGGGATGTATGGGGCAGGAGACGGTCTCGCATATAACTAGGCCCCGAGCCATGGAGCGATTTAAAGATGGTCGTCAGAACCTTGAAGCGCACCCGAAAGACCACAGGAAGCCAGTGCAGCTCGCGTAGGATTGGTGTTATATGGGAGTATCTCGGAGCTCCCATTATTACCCATGCGGCTGCATTCTGGACTAGCTGTAGCTTTCGAGTGCACCTCAAGGGAAGCCTCATGTAGAGAGCATTGCAGTAGTCGAGCCGGGATGTCACGAGTGCTTGAGTGACTGTGTGAAGGGCAGCCCAATCCAGTAAGGGGCGCAATTGGCGCATCAGGCGTACCTGATGAAATGCCCCCCTGGCCACGGCCGCCACATGGTCCTCCATAGAAAGTCGGGAATCCAGGAGGACACCCAAATTGCGCACCCTCTCCACGGGGGCCAGTGTTTCACCCCTGATGGCCAGAGTTTGCCCACTCTTTCCATCTTTATGTTATTTTCTTTCATCGAATTTTTCCATTTCTAAATTCTTCATGTCTCCCCTTTCCTAAGGCAACATTAATTTCATTTTTTTCCCTTGCCAGAAACTATCTATTTCAAAACTCACTTCGCCATCCACTTATTGGATAGAGAAATCAGAAACAAAAGTATTTTCCCCTTCTATTGCATCATCAGGAATTTCCTCCCATTCCTCTAAAGTTCTCCTTTCCATGTTCTGACAGGGCAGTTTCAACACTTTTCTTGTCAGTCATGCAGTTGTTACCTTTCTCCATTAATTAACTTCTCTTCAGAACTGCCGACAGGTGCAAAAACATTACTTCATGGACAGTGAGGTGACCTGGTCATAAGGTGTTGCAAATGGACCTACTTACAAAAGGAGCTATAATCTGCTGCTTCTCATGAACATACTTTGTCTCGATGTCCCTTCCAGTGAATATTCAGGTTTTCCTCACCTGCAACATGAGTCAAAATATCTTGTTCTTTCATTCTTCATATACTACCACAAGTTCTTTTTGGACTCCTAACTTCTTGTTCAATGAGCAGGTAGCAGCTGTAGCTGAGATAGCCATTGTCCCAGGTTCCTGTTTCACCCTTTTCTAGGTCAGGGATCCTTCATATAGTCACCCATTCCCTGGTCACCTCAGAACTTGACTACTGCAAAGTGGTCTATCTGTGGCTGTCATTGAAGACCACCTAGAACAGGGGTGCCAAACCCGATCACATTGTGGACCATATCATGATATATTGGGATTATTATTATTTTTTTTGCCCTTGTGGGGCTGGGGTGGGTGTAGCCTGTGCAGGCTGTGTGTTTGGCATGTGTTTGACCTAGAAGCTTCAACTGGAAGATCCAAAATACTGCAGTCCTAGAAGATACAAAATATGGCAGTATAAGCAGTGAGGGACAAGCCTTTGTGAGCTGCACTAGATGCCAGTTTATTTCTGGGTACGAGGCAAGGTATTGCTTGTTTCCTCTAACCCCTTCATGGCACAGGGCCCCTCAGGTTACTTGAGGGGCTGCCAATCTCCTATATCATCCCAGCCAGTGGTTGGCCTGGTACATCCTGGGTTCCTCCAATTAAGCATATATTGACATGTGTTGGGACCTCAGAAGGGTGCCTTCTCTGTTGCAGCATCTGCTCTTTGGAATGCGGTGCCCCAAAAGATCTAAAAGCCCCCATCTTGTTGATGCTTTGAAGGCCTTAAGATCTGACTTTTGGGCAAGTGTGATTGAAGCCCCTTTTAACTTAGATTTTTTTTCTTTTGTTTCTGCCTGGTTTGTATTATCTTGTTTTTCACGTTTTAAATAATTTGTAAACTGCCGAGAGTCATTGCGAATTGGGTTACATATTGCATATAAATATAATAAACAGCAGCAACAACTAACCAAATGGCCATTAAGAGGACAGGAGCTCCACAGCATCTTCCCTACAGTTCATCAACTGTCTTTCAATACCAGGCTGGATGAAAACTGTCACATAATTTTTCACATGGGAAAACTGTGTTGGCTTCCAGGAATCTGAAAAAATATGCAGAATTTAACATTTATTTTCACCTTGCATTTTCTGCTAGTCTCTCAGCATTGGAATAAAACTCATCCTGTTTTAATTATATGAGCACTAAGCCAATATAGTAAAGCCAATAACGAGCAAATCACTTACACACCACTGAGGTCTATAGGGAGAAACAGCAAGTTCAGAATGGAGAGCCAGTATGAAACATCCATCTTCCCTGCTTATCCACTTGGGAAAATATTATTCCAAGGTGGAGAATGGCCCCTTCTCTAAGCCAAAGTTGAATGAGCTCATGATATAAAAAGTGAAATATGCCTGAGGGCTACTTGTTATAAGCTGCTCAGTATTTTAATACCAACTCCTGAGTAGAAAATAGATCCAATTTGTATTCTAGCTGTAAATAGTGGAAATGCACACAGCCATTTTCTCTTCCAACCAAATGACTGGATGGAAACAGTGATGAGAAACGTATGGCACCTCTGATATTGTGAGACTGAGAGAAATGAGAAAACCCAACATTTAGAATTCAGTTTCTTCTATCTGTCAACATGTCAAATCTTCCTAGAAGAAAACGTTTTAACTTGAAACTCTAAGGCTACATACAGTTCCAGAAAGTACTGAGTACAGCACCCAAGTACCTTCAGAAACTGATGACAGTTTTCAAATATTAGATGGGAATTGTATTAATTGTATTTATATTTTAATTAAAAATCAAATGGAGTTTATAACCTTGTCCCATTCAGCACTATTGGGGGTTTGGCTCTTGGCACTTGCTCCTGAAGAGATATTTAGTCCCCTGCTCATTTCGGCAATAAAATTGCAGCTCATTCTCTATGGTTGTCTCCAATGGTGGGTTTCAATTTATTTTACTACAGCTTGCGCACTCATGCAATGCTTCTGCACATGCGCAGAAGCCTCTGGGCAGGTGGACAGAGCCTCCCGCTACTGCCTGATCCAGGGCAAACCGGAAGAAACTCACCTCTGGTAGTCTTCAGAACTGTAGATCTCTTTATGCTACGGCACACATACAGGGCCATTAGTAGCCTCTGTACCTCCAATATAGGTAAGCTATGGTTCAAGTACAGAAGTTGACCAAATTGCTTCAGAAAACCAGGCTTGCATCTGAGGTTACAATATAGTTATTCATGTTAGTGTGCATGTGTAGAGTGACAGAAGGAAAAAGAAAGAGCAGATGTTTATACTGGTAGCTGGTATAGCTACTGGTATATTGGTTTGAATCCCTCGTGCCATGTAACAGAGTGAGTTCCCATTACTTGTCCAAGCTTCTGCCAACCTGGTGGGCACTACTGCCAGTTTGTTCAAGTGCACGCTCTGCACCGGACTGAATTGGTAGAAACCCACCACTGCCTAGTGCCGTGTAATGGAGTGAGCTCCCATTACTTGTCCCAGCTTCTGTCACCTAGCAGTTCGAAAGCAAAAGGTGGTCGTTATTTTGAAGCAGGTCCCCAAAAAAATTAGAGAAATGAGAAGGAAATTTTCCTTCTTATCCAAAAAATTGTTTGACCACGGGATCTGGTTCAAGTGGGCGATGCCCGAAGGGATGCTGGTGTTCTGGGAAGGAGGAAGAGTGAAGATTAAAACAGTTGCTGAGGCGGAAGCCTTTCTTAAAAAACATTCCTCTGTCCTGGGGGAAGATCCAGGGGGGGCGGAGGGGGCCACAGCCCCGCCCACTGGGGGCCAGGCGGGAGAAAAAGAAGATACAATTGCCAAAAGACTTAGATCAAAAAAATGATTTTGCTTGATTTTCTTTTTTTTTACTAACTTTTTTTTTACTCCTTTTGTACCAGGATGTTTGTACATGTCTGCCATCTGAGAATTGGAAATGTATTATGTATTCACTTGTCTTTATCTTGTAGTATTTTTTCGGATAAATTTCTTTACTATTGTTTTATTATGTAGCCCGGGATGGGCCAAGGACTCTGACGCAAAGGTTCTCAAAATGTTTCTGTAACCCTTACCTTACCCTCTAGAAAATTGTTAAAACTCAATAAAACTTTTTCAAAACGAAAGCATGTAAAATTGCAAAATAGGGACCACCTTGGTGGGAAGGTAACAGCATTCTGCACACCTTCAACATCTAGTCATGCTGGCCATATGACCATGGAGATGTCTTCTGATTGCACTGGCTCTTCAGCTTTGAAACGGAGATGAGCACCGTCCCCTATTTATTTATTTATTTATTTTATTAAATTTATACCCCGCCCTTCTCCAAAAGGACCCAGGGCAGTGCACAGGGATGTTAAAATACATACAAAATATATAAAATTTAAAAAACTTATTCTAATAAAACCCTGCGCTAAAAACCGAATTAAAAATCCCAAATTTAAAACTGTCTAATAGTCAGTAATGGAGGTTACGCTAGGCCGGCTAGATGGAATAGATGTGTCTTCAGACACTTGCGGAAGAGGCGGAGGTCGGAGATGGTGCGGAGTTCAGGGGGTAAGTCATTCCAGAGGGCTGGGCCCGCCACAGAGAAGGCTCTTCCCCTGGGTGTCGCCAGTCGGCATTGTCCAGCCGACGGCACCCTGAGGAGGCCCTCTCTGTGGGAGCGTATCGGTCTGAGGGATCTATGGGGCAGGAGGCGGTCTCGCATATAACTAGGCCCCGAGCCATGGAGCGCTTTAAAGATGGTCGTTAAAACCTTGAAGCGCACCCGAAAGACCACAGGAAGCCAGTGCAGCTCGTGCAGGATAGATGTTATGTGGGAGTGTCTAGGCGCTCCCATAATCCCCCGCGCGGCTGCGTTCTGGACTAGCTGCAGCTTTCGGGTGCACCTCAAGGGGAGCCCCATGTAGAGAGCATTACAGTAGTCGAGTCGAGAGGTGACGAGTGCTTGAGTGACTGTGCGTAAGGCACCCCGGTCCAGTAAGGGGCGCAATTGGCGCATCAGGCGTACCTGATGAAATGCCCCCCTGGCCACGGCTGCCACATGATCTTCCATAGACAGCCGGGAATCCAGGAGGACACCCAAATTGTGTGCCCTCTCCACGGGGGCCGGTGTTTCGCCCCCAATGGCCAAAGTTGGAATAATCTGGCTGAACCGGGGCGCCGGAAGCCACAGCCACTCAGTCTTGGACGGGTTGAGCTTGAGTTTGTTACCACCCATCCAGATCCGTACGGCCTCCAAGCACCGGGACATAACCTCGACGGCATCGTTGGGGTGGTCTGGGGTGGATATGTACAACTGAGTATCATCAGCGTACAGATGATATCCCACCCCAAAACCACGGATGATCTCACCCAGCGGCTTCATATATGTGTTGAACAGTAGGGGCGAGAGGACCGACCCCTGAGGAACGCCACATATGAGGGGCCTCAAGGCCGACCTCTGCCCCCCTGCCAACACATATTGCGTCCGACCAGAGAGGTAGGACGAGAACCACCGCAAAACGGTGCCTCCCAGCCCCAACCCCCCCAGTCGGCGCAATAGGATACCTTGGTCGATGGTATCAAAAGCCGCTGAGAGGTCTAATAGGACTAGAGATCATCAACCCTCCAGAGATCATCAACCAACGCGACCAATGCCGTCTCGGTGCTGTGCCCGGGTCGGAAGCAGGACTGGCGCGGGTCTAGATAATCAACTTCCTCCAAGTGTCGCGGAAACTGTTGAGCCACCACACTCTCAACAACCTTCACTAAAAAGTGGAGGTTGTTAAGTGCTAATTGATCCCTAGAGTTGGGATCAATTAGCACTTATGTGTGAGGGGAAACTTTACCTTTACCTTAAACTGGTAGTATTAGAAGAGCTTCCTGGTTCTAGAGATACTTCGATTAATAATAATCCTGAGCATTTAAGAAGACAGAAAGAAAGAGAAGGAGGAGGTCTTGTCTTTGGGATACTTTTAGATGACAAGAGTTCTGCCAGAATCCCACATGACCAATTATCAAAACATCTTCATCATTACCATAAATTGCCACAACGTTTCTCTAATTTGTCCTCACTATGTTCAACTCCCAAATTTATTTCCCTAGCAGTTAGCAGTTTTATGAAATACATATGGGGAGATGATTTGAAATGACATTCTCACATATAAAGCCTTTCATAGATAGAGGAATGATGCCGAGGAAAGTATGAGCCATCCAATCAAAAAGCAGCTGCTTTCCAGAGACCATACCTGGGGTTGGGAGCAAGAGGGAGAGATTATATTGCTTAGTCTTGCTTTGCTGCCACTGTCTTAGGACATGCACTAAATAAATGAATGGTTTACCCCTCCTGTGATAAAACTCAATAATCCTTAGTTGGAAGAGCACAGAACTTGTGCATAACCATCACCAGCTCTGTAAGTATAGTTCAGCATCACCCAGGGGTCTGCAAAGTCGGCTCTTTTAAGACTGGTGGACTTCAACTCCCAGAATTCCACAGCCAGCTATGCTGGCTGGGGAACTCTGGGAGTTGAAGTCCACCAGTCTTAAAAGAGCCGACTTTGCAGACCCCAACCCTAGGACCAAAAACTGCCTTACCTTTGCCTTATAACCTAGGTCTGTAATACTAATGTCTCCTATTATTAATGAGAGTGGAATCCCCAGCTGAAAAACCAGGTGTTAACAAATAATTCTGTCTTAGATTTAATAGGTTTTTCTTCCTAGTGAATGGGATTGTTATAAGAATGCAAACTTTGCCACTAACAATATCCATATATTTAAGATGCTTCTGATATTAAACAAGACAGAAGGAAACAGCTTTTGAGAGCATTGCTTTAGCACCCCTAATTATCCTTCATTACACACCACCACAGCTATCATTTCCATGATTTACAACACACACTTACTCTATTCCTTTAAAGGAGTTTTCTTTTCATAAATAAAGAACAAGCTTAATTTTAAAGATATTGTTTTCCTGTGATCTATATCTGCATTTTGATCTATTATTTATATTATATTAGCCCCATGCGAGAGATTGATGATTGTGTGTGTATGTGTGTGCGTGTGTGTATTGCTTCTTATGTGTGGAAGGAAGGAAGAGGAAAGAAGCACCATATTTGCATGTATGAAAAACATCTATTAGCATTAGAATGCTGGCATTATCCTTTCTTCAGATGACAGCATTATCTAGAGTTATCAACTAAGATCAAATCCTCTTTGTGCTCTGCATTACAAGTAGTCCCAGGTTTTAGACACTACCAGCAACTAATTAATCAATTAAAGATAGGCAGCCATTTTATAGGAAGATCTAATTTTAATATTCCAGATTTTCAAAGAAAGTCATCATGACACTTCCAATGCATTTGTGAGTTCCAAGTGCACATTTATTCTATACATATATAGCAAGATAAACAATAGGTTTGTGATGAAAGTCATCTACTATATATGACTGACAACTTGGTTTGTTCCAAATGTTCTGATTTTGTACGAGGCTGGAAAGAATGTTATGAATTCTTCCATCTTAGGCTGTCTACCAAATTAATAGTGAGGAAGTTACCAAAAAAAAAGGCATTACACATGTTCAGCCTTGACTTTGTCTGGTACCTCCTAAGGGCATTATATGATCCCTGTTTAGCAATGCTGATTGGCAATTAGGATAAATTAAATTATTCTATTCTAACTGTAGACCTAAGGTGGCCCTACCATATATGGTCTGCATTCATCTAGGGCACCACTAAATTGCAGTAAAAAGATATACGGTAGACAGCGAACTGAAACATCTGTAGCCACTCAAAAGTTTTGTAGCCAAGAGATGGCAGCCTTATCATAAACATCACATTGGGGAACATCAGAAATGTGCAGTTGAAGTGGATGGACAACTGGATTCAATTGTGATGACTAGTTCTCAGGCAATGGAACCAAAGCTGACAACTATTAGATTTGTACCACAGAACACTAGGCATCTAGCACTGAAAAGTTCACAATTCGCCATTAAAATATAATATATAAAACAGCTGAACTACTGTTGCAGTCATTTGAGAAAGAATACTTTTCTGTTTTTTCTTTCTGCCAACTTCCTATGGTTAATACATGTTTTAGTCCACAAATTAAATTAGTTAAAAGAGGCTGAGACTTCCTCCCATTTGTCATGTTAAGCCTGGACCTCTTGTGGAATGGAACTAAGATTTCCTTGCTCCTTTTTAAAATACATTTCTTTTTTCAACATAAACCTTTCCATCTCACGAAACACCGGGAAAACCAAATACTCCAGCCTCTTTAATACCATTTTATTGTTTCTTCTGGAGCCAGATAGGTTCTCATTTCAAACATAGTTTCTGCATAGTTTCAAATGCACCACCACAAAGGTTCTCCCCTCTCCCGGATAAATCTAGAAATAAAATCACACAAAAATTGAATACTTTAATACTTCTGAGCATTGCTTACTGACCACAAGGGCTTTTTTTCCTCTGCTGTCAAAAATTCTGCACCTACCATTTATCATAGGCATAGCAATGGTGTGTTTACAGTCTTTATTGAACTTGTCCTTGCAACAACTCTATCAGACAGGTTAACATTTTTTTTACAGCTGAAGAACTAAAGCTAAAATGTAATGTCTTGTGAACTGTGAGAATATTACTATAGTGGGTCTTGAATCTAGGCACACAGGCTTTTAAAACCTAGAAACTGATAGCAATAACAATGACCACTTTTAGCCAACATAGGAAAAGTGAACTTATTTTTCCTTCTTTTCTTATTACAATTAATTTACCAGTTTTTATAACAAGTATTTAACATTCTCCAGAACAGAATAACAGAATTGGAAGGAACCTTGGAGATCTTCTGGTCCAACCCCTTGCTCAAGCAGGAGACCTTAAACCAGGGGTCTGAAAAGTCGGCTCTTTTAAGACTGGTGGACTTCAACTCCCAGAATTCCCCAGCTAGTCTTAAAAGAGCCGACTTTGCAGACCCCTGCCTTAAACCATTTCAGACAAATACCTTCTTAAAAACTTCCAGTGTTGGACCACCCACAGCTTCTAGAGGCAATTGTTCCACTGATTAATTGTTCTAACTCTCAGGAAATGTGTCCTTAGTTCTAGGTTGATTCTCTCCTTGCTTTACAAGGATAGCATTAGTTGACAAGGATGACAAAGAATCATTTAAAAATACAATAAATGTTATTTAAACATGTACCATAAATGGAATGAGGTAGTCTGGGGGAAATCCTGCTAAGCAGAAATTCTAAAGAGAGTTCTCCACCATATATTACTTCTGTCACATGCCACAAATAATAGACCCCTCAGTGAAATTTTTAAAGTTGTAATAAAACAGTAACCAAACAAATCTACAATCAGTTACACAGATACAAGAATAATTTCACACATAACTGCTGAAGTCAGTGGACCAGAATCTCAATGTCCAGAGGCTTGCTCAGCATATCACTCACCCAACTCATCGATTTCCTCAAAAGGTCAATTACTTCTCAATCACAGGATAAAGACATAAATACAAAGAGTGAATTTCTACACAATTTAGTTCACATCATCCTTTGGTCAAGATGCTAAGCCAGAGTTATCTTGAAGAAATCTTGCTTCTACTGCCTTGGTTTCCTGTCAAATCTTCAGACAGTTTCTTGTCACCTCTATGGCACAGCCAGTCCTGGTCTACTTCCCTAAAGGTAAATGTAAAGGTTCCCCTTGTACATATGTGCTAGTCTTTCCTGAATCTAGGAGATGGTGCTCATCTCTGTTTCAAAGTCGAAGAGCCAGTGCTGTCCAAAGATGTCTCTGTGGTCATGTGGTGGGCATGATTAAATGCTGACAGCACACAAACACTGTTACCTTACCACCAAAGTGGTTCCTATTTTTCTACCTGCATTTTTACATGCTTTCGAACTGCTAGGTTGGCAGAAGCTGGGACAAGTAATGGGCGCTCACTCCATTATGCGGGGCTAGGGATTCAAAAAGCCGAACTGCCTACCTTTCTGATTGACAAGCTCAATGTCTTAGCCAATGGGCCACCACATCCCCTACTTCCCTAGGTATGGCATTAAATGGGCATTCCTTGCTGTCTTGGCCTCAATCCAAGTGACATGTTGGATGATTCCCTTGATGAGAGAATTTGCCCACTAAAGCATCTCCCTTGAATTGGGGCTGCAGGCAGCTACACCATCACAGTAAGACCTAAAGAAGGGAGAAAAGCCTGGTATATTCTCTATTTATCTCTTACTCGAAAGTACTTTTTTTACATCTGTTATCTATATAAATAAAAATGCAACAAGAGTTTGTTCAAAACCACTAATCTCCAAAAGTACTGCATTGATCACTCCCAAATTTTCACACAACATTCCTTTCAAATATATATATATGTATATATGTTTTCTGAGGTTTTCGCGGGTGTTTGTATGTAGGTCTTTGGTTGTTCGGGTTTTCTCCCGCGTAGAATTGGAAGTATCTTCACGACGTTTCGATGAAGTCTCAGTCATCATCTTCAGGCTGGTGCTTCCGGCTTGGTGCTTCCTGGACCATCTCTGGAAGAGGGATGACGTTGAGTCACCTCCCCTTAAAGGGACCTCTGAACAGGAGCTGTGATAATATTCTCTCATTTAAGAGTCCTGTAAATTGGCTGATGTATCAGGGATACCAGATAGCTCAAGGCATAGAGAGGCTTGCATCAAATGCTGGAAAGCACCGGTTCAAATCCCAGTAGAAGGAGTATGGCCAGCTGAAGAAGGCTAATAAGCCTGAAATGGATCCATCCTGGTCTCTTTATTTTCAGCCCTTAAAAATCTGACACATATCTAAAAAATGTCACACAGCAGTAATCTATTTGGTTCTCTGTCTGGATGATCTCTAGGTTGAGTCGAAGGGCAGAGAGGGATGACGTTGAGTCTCCTCCCCTTAAAGGGACCTCTGAACAGGAGCTGTGATAATATTCTCTCATATATATATATGAGAGAATATTTTACAGCTTCTGTTATTTTTAGGTCCATTTTAAGGGAGCAGACAAACTTGTCATCCTTGTCATCATTTTTAAGGGATTATTTAATCATTAATTAAGAGACCAGGATGGACTCTATTGATGAGCGAATATTTTACAGCTCCTGTTATTTTTAGGCCCATCTTAATTAATTATTAAATCATCCCTTAAAAATCTAACACATATCTAAAAAGACAGCAGCAATCTTAATAGGTCTCTGTCTGGATGATCTCTAGGTTGAGTCAAAGGGCAGAGAAGGATGACAAGTTTGTCTCCTCCCTTAAAATGGGCCTAAAAATAACAGGAGCTGTAAAATATTCGCTCATCAATAGAGTCCGGTAAAAGGATGATGTAATCAGGGAAGCTGGTTAGCTCAAGGCATAGAGAGGCCTGCCTCGAGTGCTGGAGAGCACCAGTTCAAATCCCTGTAGGGAAGTATGGCCAGCTGAAGAGGGCTAAGGAGCCCGAAATGGATCCATCCTGGTCTCTTAATTAATTATTAAATCATCCCTTAAAAATCTAACATATATATGTGTATATATATATATATATATATATATATATATATATATATATATATATATTGTGTAGATGTCACACCTGTGCCAGGTACATGCAACAGAAATGTAAAAAATTGTAAAAAAGGATACAGAGAGAGCAGTGGGCCTCAGGTATTATGTCATCCTTTATGACATAAAATACTCTGTCCATAAGATTCAGGGAGAAATACAGTAGGTAGGTAGGTAGGCAGCTATAGGGATAGAAAGAGGGAGGGAGACATGCAGTAGTAGGTAGGTAGGTAAGTGGGTAGGTAGGTAGGTAGGTAGGTAGGTAGGTAGGTAGGTGGTTGAGGGATAGAGAGGGAGAAATACAGTAGGTAGGTAGGTTGGGGGTTATACAATGGTTGTGTGTACATGTTTGTGTGTGCAGGTTTAGATCTACACACAGATTGGTTGGCCATTTAACCAGACTGGGCCATAGCAACGTCTGGCCAGGAACGGCTAGTATAAAATATGGGAAGAAACAATTCTATTAAAATCATTATTAAAGTTAATGCCATCAGAATCAAGTAATAATTTAAAATTTGTTAAGAAACTTGTGACTTTATCATTTTTCTAAATACTGTAAGATTACAGGCCACCCAAGATTTCTTGAGAAATGTATCCCATAACCTGGAAGTCATATTGGGGACAGTGTTCTTCCATATACCAGAAAGCTGAGTTTCTGGAGAGGCATCTTTTAAAGGATCTCTTTTGTTATTTAAGTAACTGAGAAAGTTCATAGTAAGAATGACAATCCCCCCAATAAACCTTAACCATAGACGTACTATTTTGGCTATGCTATTACAGACATGAGGTCATAATGACCTCAGTAGCAAAGAGACATTCAAGGTTTTCATGACTTGATCTAAACATTGATGTATAGAGCAGTAAACCAAAAAAATATCAAATTCACATCGCGCAGTTCACTTTTTGTTTCTTCATCCTTGAACGTCAATCGTTCGTCTCTAATTTTTACATTGGTCCATTGAATGATGGCATTAATAATTTCTTTAGAGAATAATAATTCCCAAATCTCTAGTGGAGTAAGTGAATTTCTGAAATTTCTAAAGGGTGAAGAAGACCATTTGAATTTGTTCTTGCCATATAAATTATTGCATGACAGATTGTACCTGGTCATCAATTTCATTGGGAGCTTCATCATTGCTGATTCAGAATCAGCGGAAGTGGCGGGTTCCTCATCGTCCATTACAAAAATTTTGTCACAATCAATTCCACTTCACTCAGATCACTCTCTGCTTCTCCATAACATTTTAAAACAGTTTATTCAACTTTTGGATCACCAAACCTCACTCTTTTTGATGGAAAATGTGGTCCTGAAATTATAAAAAGAAATATGTTAATGAAGATCTGCAGTCAAAATGACCGAAACGCAAATTGAAAGGCTGCTACAGAAAACACCAAATAATTGATGCAAGCGTGATACTGCATACACTCTTATTGGTGGGGAAACAAAAGCTATTTGCAACCAGCATGGTCCATTTCTAAAAAAAGGGGTGTTCCGAACATTTTGGAAAACTGCTGTGGTCACTATGACCGCAGATCAGTGGTTATGGGTTAAACTATCCTGGGCTTTGAGATATATATAAATTCTTCATATATTGTATGCACGCGGCTGGTTGTTGTTGTTTCGTCAGTTGGTCTTGAATCTTTTATCCATTTCACTTCAGCTCTCCACACAGGTCATTGTTCTGGAGAAAATAGAAGGCAGGTGGCATGTTCACCATTTTGAGCTAACCAAATTTTAAAGTCAGAATAAGAATCTAAGATTTTTTTCCCAAAGAAAACTGTTTTGTTTGTTTGTTTGTTTTGTATAGTCTTTTCTTCATATTACATATTGGAATAAGTGGAAGATTTTCTTCAAACCCCAAAAAACCACAGGCACGTTTATGATCCAAGTTGGATCAGCTCTTGCCTTTCATCCCATAGAATCACCCAAACACTGTGTTAGCTTTGATCCCACTTCTGTCTGATGGAATTGTCAACTTTCTAGATGGGAACTATGCAACTCCTTTCTACATCTGATTAAAACTCATCAGCTTATTCAATTACCTTGACTAGGTGTTTAGTTTACAATTGTTGTGCTCCCTATTCACAGTGAAAGAAATCGTGGGCTTTACACACAAAACACATTTTATGTTATGCTGATCTTCACCATATTTTTAGTGCTGTAGTCTTCATTAACTGGAAAGTTTCAGTTGACAACAATATGAACTGTAAAACTGATTATCATAACCTTGAAATATATACAGCATATGAGAAGAGCTCTTATCATCTTTCTTGAAGTTTAATCAAGTCTAACATTGGCCCTGCTAACCTTCATGCTATTAAAATACATATAGACTTTTTTTTTAAAGAACAGAGGCATTTAAATGCCAGGAATTGGTTCTTTTTTTCTTTGCATCCCCGAAATAATATAGATACACAGATCATCATTTAAGTGAATTATGGAACTCAGTTGCAAGCAAAAATAGATCTGCTACTATAATAGGCAGAACTCAGCTAATAATTCTGTAAAAGTGTTACTTTCAAAAGAAAGGGAAAATGCTTAGGGAAAATTATGCAGGAACTTTATTATACTCCTTCCCATAGACTGATGGTTTATGACTATCTATTTTAGCAAAAGGGAAAACATTCACTTATTTTTTCCCCAAACATTTTAGTAATTTGAAAATCAACTGAGTGTTCTTATATTCTATTTTTGTAATAGTCCTATACTTACTATCAAGCCATGTGTCTCCTTATAATTTGTACTGTAGCTTCGGTTTTCTGCCTCTCTTAGATTCCTAAGAACCTAAAACCAACCCTAATCCTAACATTAACCTTTAGTGGTTATCCATCATTTTGGGATTTTTCTATGTATTCTACCAGGAAAAACATATAAGGTGTGAGATGCCTCCTAGACATATCTATACTCTACAACTCTATTGACAGTATTTATTTTATCTATAAATTCTTGGAGATATAATCTTAACGCTAAGTGTATTTCTTTCCCGGTGGTATTTGTCCATATATTTTACCAAGAAACACAGATAGGGCAGTTTCAAAACGTAAGAGGCTTCCTACAGTAAGCATGCTGATAATTGGCGATATCTGTTTTATTGGGCAAATTCATGGAGTCCTAACCCTAATCCGAAACCTAATCATAATCTTAATCCTAACCACAATTGGAATTCAGTATTTATTAGAAATCTGGCCTTTAATGAGCCATGGTGGCTTAGTGGTTAGAATGCAGTACTGCAGGCTACTTCAGCTGACTGCCAGCTGCTTGAAATTTGGCAGTTCAAATCTCACTCAGCCTTCCATCCTTCTGAGGTCAGTTAAAATGATTACCCAGATTGTTGGGGGCAATATGATGACTCTGTAAACTGCTTAGAGAGGACTGTAAAGCACTGTGAAGTGGTATCTTACATAAGTGTTAAGTCTAAGTGCTATTGCTATTGCTAATATAAATCCATATTAAGAATGAAATCAAATCACATGGAGATTCAAATTTCAATTTACCTTTTCAAATACTGTTAAAATCTCTTGAACAACTGACTATAGACCATCTTGCGTCCCAGTGAAGTAACATGATTTTTGTTACATTAATCATCTCTTGAAATTAATATAGCAGGGAATTCAGTATCTCCAGCACTAGTACTCATCCTAATGAAATAAGTTGGCTAATTATAAATGTTAGTTAGTAAAATGGATTGCACTATTGCAGTGGTAGTCAACCTGGTCCCTAATGCCCACTACTGGGCATTCCAGCTTTCATGGTGGGTGGTAGGGGTTTTGTCCGATACTGAAGCACTTTCCTTTTTAAAAAAATTTAATTGACTTCCCTACTTTATAAATCACCATTACTGTGGAACGGTGGGCGGTTAGAAAATTTTACTACTAAGAGATACAGAAATGGGCGGTAGGTAAAAAGGTTGACTACCCCTGCACTATAGGGTTGATAACGCTGTTACTCAGACAAAAATAGTGCCATTTCCATTTCTATAAAATTTGAGATTTGATAATACCATCAGGTATTATTATCAGAATGTAAGAATCATCAGTGTCTTAAGAAGTTTATAATAGTAGGAAATGTGGAAGGAAATTAAAAATGAGGACAATATGCTCATAGCAAGATGTATGGATTCAATTACAGCAGTGATGGGTGCAACATTGGAAAACCTCAAGGACCATGTTGAAGTCATCCTAGATAAGGTCTATCTATGTGGTTCCTAAGGGTAGTGCACAATCAATCAAACTATTCATCAAACAACAAGATTACTTTGAAGAATAGTTTGGCATTCTCTCATAATTATTACATTCAAAGAATGAAGCTTCTCTAGTTTAAACTCCTCCCCACTGTTATTTACTGATATTCATCTACAGAATGAATGTATACTCCTTGCCTCCATGAAAGAGACCTAAAACAAAATGGATCTACTACATCAGCAAGTACTGCAGGCTTAATTGGCAAAAGAAAGCTCAGGACCATATTGGTTGAAAACAAGTGGAAGAGGTCTTCATCCTGCAATGGATAGACATTGACTAAAATGATGATGACGATGATGACGACGACTCTACAGAATACAGAAAGTTTTTAACATATCAGACTTTATATTGAAAAAGTTTTATTGGTTTTACAGTTTTTCAATAGGGTAGGGTCAGAGATACAAAGAAATTTTGAGAGCTTTCGCGTCGAAGTCGTCGGCCCTTCCGGAGCCTCATAATAAATCATTAACAAAAAGCATTTTTCATAATACTACAAAGTGAAAACAAGTACATATATCTAAGTTCTTTCTATGCTGTCAGTCATTTGCAAAAATCCAGATACACATGTTATACAATATTACTCAAAAAATCAAGGCAAAGTTATTTTTTAGATCTAAGTCTCTTGGCAATTGTATCTTCTATCCCTCCTTCCAGGCCCCCAGCGGGCGAGGCCGTGGCCCCCCCTGACCCCCCTGGATCTTCCCCCAGGACAGAGGAATGTTTTTTAAGAAAGGCTTCCGCCTCAGCAACTGTTTTAATCCTCACTCTTCCTCCTTCCCAGAACACCAGCATCCCTTCGGGCATCACCCACTTGAACCAGATTCCGTGATCAAACAATTTTCTAGACAAGAAGGAAAATTTCCTTCTCGCTTCTCTAATCTTCCTTGGGATCTGCTTCAAGATGGCAACCTCCTTTTGTTGGTAAATTAACGGTCCTCCTCTTTGCACCTTCAAGATTTCCTCTCTGGTTGACCTTCTAACAAATTTAATATGTATCTCTCTGGGTACTTCATTTATCCTGGCATATGCAGAGTTTATTCTGTAGGCTAGGTCAATGTCCCCTCTGATCTCATCCTTAGGTTTATGTAAATAATCTGCTATAATTGTGCTCATGAATTCAGGGAGACATTCACCAGATTCCTCAGAAATGTTCTGAAATCTCAAAAAATATGTCATCCTTTCCATATCAATCCTAGACACATGCCCATTTATTTCTACAACCTCATTAGTAACATTTTTAATCTCTCCCTTCGCCCCAGCCAGCCCCCCTTCCAACTCTTCATTCTTCTGTGTGTTCTCCAGCACTTGTTTCCATGTGTCCAGTAGCTCCTTTTTAAAGTTGATGTTTTCTTCTCTCTGGGCCTTGATTTCTTGCACCAAAGTTTGTATAACTGATTCAAGAGAAGCCATCCTTAGTTCTAAGCCTGCCAGTTCTGATTTGCCATTTTTGTGCCATAATTAGCTGTTAAAGTCAATGCCACTAAAATGGCGTTTTTTGGGTGGGGCCGTTAAGGCAAATCAGGAGCTGGAAGTTCAAATCAGGATTGTGAAAAGTTCAGGAACCAAAAGAGAAACAGTTTTCCAGATCAATAATTATAATAACGAAGGCACTCCAGAAAAGAAATCACATAATCCAAAAAAATTCTTCTTTAATAACAAGAGGAAGTCCAAATCACAAAGCGATGCTGGAAATTTTCCATAAGTAAAATAGTCATTCAGGGACAAAGAGAAGCCATCTTCCACCGCCCAGACTCAGAGCCAGAAGGAGAGAGTGGTAAAAAAAAATGTTTCAAATCAGCCAGACCTAGATACTTTGTTGCAAGACAAATCACAGATCACTTTCCCTTGTTTCAAACAGTCCGGATTAAAGATATCCGCTTCCTCGCAACGAGGAGCCATTTTCAAGTGCCGCTTTGAGTCCGAGGGGGGGTTTATCAAGCAAACACCCCCCTCCAAGTTCTTTCAGCCCAGGCTGACAGCAAAAAAAAATGTTTAAAATCACTCACTTTCCCCCTCACAGCCGAAGCCCCGGGAAGCCTTCCGACTCGGACGGCCAGCTCTCTCCATATTCACAAAGCGATGCCACCCACCGTTGGCGAAGGGGAAACCCCCCACAGCATGTCCTCCTCCACCTAAGCCAAAGACAAGGGTCTCCTCCCCACTGCCGCTGGGAGAGGGTGACCCAGGCAAGCCGGCTTTATGGGAGACCCCCAAAAACGGGGCGTCTCGCCCCCGTGGGGGGCAGGAAAAGAAACAAAGCAGCGGACGAACCCTAGGCTCGCCTGTCGCCGCTGGAGCCGGAACCGGAAGTCCAACATATCAGACTTTAGATGCCTCTATAAATGTCTTTATAGTCTAACTGGGAGCACTTTTTCAGAGTCTGGTATTTTCCATCCCATTTTATCTGGATATATCAAACGCAATAGTGCTTAGATTTATGTACTTCTTCATAGTATTTTACAGCCCTCTCTAAGTGGTTTACAGAGTCAGCATATTTCCCCCAACAATTTGGGTCCTTGTTTTTCTGACTTTGGAAGGACAGAACGCTTAGTTAATCTTCACCTGATCAGGATTGAACTCCAGGCAGTGAGAATGCAAAGTTAGCCTGCAGTATTGCATTCTAAGCACTGCACTACCACAGCTCCTTGGCCAATACTTCAGAATCTGAAGCCTTATAAAAATCTATTCTATCCTTCAGCTGCAAATACCTGTTCAGGTCAACTGTACACCCATTCAGACTTGCCTACACTGACAGACTGGAGATTTTCAGGTTTCATATAGTAAGTATTTTTAAATTTCATCTGCTGACTGATCTTCTATTTACATGGACATATCAGAAACATCGTAGCATCTAAAACGTTCTTCACTCCAAGCACATTCTTTTTGTATCCACACTATCATTAAATGGCAAAGAAAATTAATAATCCCACTCTCAAATACACCATCTAATATTTATAAAATGTTGTCAGTTTGGGGAAGTGGGTTACCCTTAATAAACCTAATCCAATCTGTTGTCATCCATGCACCATTTGTGGAGCTGAATGCCTTCTTTCCATCTACATGTTCATTAGTGCATTTTAATATCCACTCACTTTATCCACTTTGTGGACTATGGATTCTCAACCTCGCATTTCAGTTATTTGTTTGAAACTTGTCTGAATCCCCATATTAACTGGAATGAGAAATCAGGGAAGCAAGGAGAATAATAACAGATGGATAAAATTCGCTGTTCAGAAAAAGTAATTTAGTAGCAAAGGTGAGATAAGAGACACTCCAAAGAACATCCATCTGCTATTATTTCCTCTGCTTCGTTGATGTCTAATTTATTCTCTTCTGAGCCTTTACTTACTCCATTTCCCTTGACTGCCTCAAGGCCCACAGGAAGTGAAATTGGTGAGATGCAAAGTAAGTACAAAGTCCTGTAATCTGCAGGATTTCAACTCACTGAAAAGAAAAAATATTTTGACGAGAACAGCATAAGCCTGTCATAATTTGCTATGGCATCATTGTCTGCCCCAAGTGATACCGTCAAGGTCCTATATTGAGTATCTGGAAATTGTGGCAACTAGACAAAGAATAACAGACTTTGGCTTAACTCTAAAAAGACCATGTAGCTGTGGGTTTTTTCCCCTTGAAGCTGAATCTGTAGATTTTCTACCAGTGGTTCTGGACAGGCTTTATGTTCTATCACTTAGAACAAGTGTGCTATTTGGAGATTGTCCTGGACTCACTGCTCCTGCTCAAAAAGCAGGTGGCAGGTGTGCAGGAGAGCCTTTATGCAACGCCATTCTGTGTGTCAATTGCACTCATTTCTTTATTGGTAGTCCCTACTTATGCAGTTCTGAAGCTGAAGCTGAAATACTTTTAGCCACCAAATGAGAAGAGAGGACTCACTGGTAAAGACTCATGTTGAGAGAGATTGAAGGCAAAAAGAGAAGGGGGTGGCAGTGGATGAGTTTTTTAGATAGTATCATTGACACAATGAACATGAATTTGGGAAAACTCTGGGAGATAGTGGAGGACATGCTATGGTTTATTGAGTCGCAAAGAGTGGGACATGATTTAGTGACTGAACAACACTTATGTCCTATTCACTGGACTGCCCTTGAAAACTATGCAGAACCTGAAATTATTCATAATGTGGCAGCCCAGTTAGTTATAGGTATATACCTGTTCATACCTGTAATACCATTGCTCTATGAGCTACAGAAACTCTCAATAGGCTTCCGAGTACAATTGAAGTTGCTGATTATCATGTACAAAATTGTACAAGGCTGGGTTATTTGGGAGACTGCCTGTCTCTATTTCTGCCCATGCCATGTGATTTCACAGGTTGGACATGCTCTATGTCATCTCTTTAAAGCAATGTCATTTAATGAAACCTAAAAGGCATGCCTTCACTCTAGCTGCACTGGCCATTTGGAATGGTCTTCCCCTCTCTATGAGGTTTGGATGGTCCTGTCTTTTGGTTTTTCAGAAGGCTTTAACAACTTATTTTGCCCTAGACTTTGGCCACTATGATAGCAAACCCAATATTCGGGGGAGGGGGGGGGGATAGAGTATGTTTTGTTGACCCTGGCAGGGTTAGGGTTAGGGTTAGGGTTAGGGTTAGGGTGACCCTATGCTGTTTAATGTGTTAGTGTCAGATTTTTAAAAAATGATTTTTTTTCCATGTGGACTTATTGAGTTTAGTTTGCTTATTTTTTCTTGTTCTATACTGGCCAATGTAGTATTAGACAAGTTATGTAGCCATATAAATCAGATCAAATAAATAAACAAATATTTTAGTGACTATCATTAATGGCCTCATCAACTTAGGAGTTCAAATGTTGAGCCATTAGTCCAACCTACAAACCCCAGATTTTCCACTCTACCATTACCTCATCATACCCTATTTATTCAGTTGTGTCTCTTATGCCTTTGTTCCTTTGCAACATGTAAGCTGTCTTTTATATCTATTTAAAAGTATAATCATACTATATTGTTCTTGTTAGGATTCAAAAGAAATGCCCTCTCTTCTCCTAAGACCACTTTTACCATTTTGAATTAGATTATATGAAAGAAAACATTGTGAATGGCATACCTTCTTTTGAGAAATTAATGCTAAACTGTAGTGTCAGTGCAAAGCATTGAATTAGTTTTCTTTGTGAAGAGAAGAAAGGGATATGAGCTAGGTAACAAAAACATGACCTAAGTGTCTATTGTTGAGACGGTAAACAGAGATTTAGCAAATATTACAATTGGATATAAGAATGTGGTATAATCATGGAATAAAAAGCTTGATTCAAAATAATTGTGAGCAAGTTAAGAATGAGGGAAGAATGAAGCATTGGGATTAAAAATGAAAGCTAAATTACTTATACAACAGGAAACATGGATTTTGATTTGAACTTCAACATCAGAAAGATGTTTGCTAAACAATAAGGGAATTATTTCTTTAGTATCAAGTCTTAGTTAGATTGTTCCGATCCCCCTCTTCCTAAAATATCTTCATTTTCAGAAGTTTCTTGATTTACCATGTTAATATTAAGTTGTGGGCAGAATCAGATACACCCAAAGGAAAGGTAAAATATGGTTATTATTTCTTTGTAACATTTTCTAACTTGGTATCGTATCGAAGCACTGCTCATTTTAATAGGACAGAATTGTTTCTTTAGACAAAATGTAGAGATGAGAGTCATTGCAGCTGAATCGAAGAGTGTGCCATCTATATTTGAAAATTTCAAATCCTATAAGAGTATTGGAAGAAAGGAACTTCAGGGGGAAAACAACCCAAGAGACAACACCCCAAAAAGTCCCTATGGAATATTGTCAATTAGAAAAGAAAAGTGGGGGGAAGTGGCCCATGCCAGAGATGGCCAGTTAAAAGAAAGACATGGTCACAGAAGCTAAAGTATGCTTTGAAGTACCCTTTCTCAAAACAAATCAAAAAATTCACTAAAACACAGGACCGAAGGGATAAAGGGGAAAACAGAAATATTGCCTATATACTTTTGACTTCCTTTTTTCTATTATCTTTTCTCCTATTTTTCACTTTCTTCTAGAGAAACAAACCAAAAAGAAGTGACACATAGCTAAATCACTAAGTATTTTTCCGATGAGAAAAATACTTTTCTCCAGTCTATCAGGGCAACAGGTCTACCCATATATGGGATGGAGCACACTGCTTCTGCTTTCGCCTTTCAGCCCCAATCCAGGACACTTTGCAGGCAATCGCTTCCATGACAAACTATTTTTGTGTTAAATTTAAATTTATGGGCAAAGAAATAAAGGGAAACTATACTGTAGCTATACTAGTCTCCCTTTATTTCTTTGTTGGTAAATTTAAGTTTAGTTATATGACTGTTTCAGAAAAAAAATATTTCACTGTATGTGTGAATAATACTCAAGATCATAAGTTAAAACAATTTAAAAAGTTCCTGAGGACAGAATTTTCCATGGAAAACCCAACATTTTAATGTAAGTTGACCAGTTCTCATATAAACTTTATGAAATTCTCACCGTCTATTATGTTTACTCATATGTTGTGTCCCAGTCCTATGGGAAACAGATTATTGAATTTACCGAATCCATCCAGCTGCGCCATTCCAATGTTGCTAAAATGATGGTGTAGGTGGGCAAACTCATTAGTCAAGGGAGCCAAATATCAACAATACAACGATTGAAATTTCTTTTGAAAGCCAAAAGAAGGTGTGGCCTGTTTTGTGGGAGTGGCTCAGTGGTCATGTGACCAGGTGGGCATGGCCAATTTGGAAAATGTGGTGAAACTCACTTAACAATGGTCTTGCTTAGCAACCAAAATTTTGGGCTCAATTGTGGTCATAAGTTGTTTCTTTCTTTATCTCTCTCCCACTTTCTTTTTCTTTCTTTTTTCTTTCTTTCTCCTTCTCCCTTTTTCTTTCTGTCTCTCTCTCTCTCTATGTCTGTCTGTCTCTCTCTGTATCTGTCTCTCTCTCCTCCCTCCACCCATCTCTGTCACTCTGTGTGTGTCTGTCTGTCTGTCTCTCACTCACTTAATCAGTCTCTGTCTATCTGTCTCTCCCTCCCTCCCTCTCTCTGTCTCTGTATGTCTGCCTCTCCCTCTTTCCCCCTTTCTGTCTCCGATTCAATCCCTCCCTGTGTCATTCTCTGTGCCTCTCTCCGTCTCGCTCCCTCCCTCTCTCTGTGTCTCTGTCTCTCTGTCTTTCCCTCCCTCCCCCTCTGTCTCTCTCTGTGTCTGTCAGTCCCTCGCTCTCTTCCTTCTCCTCCCCGCCACCCCGGGAAGCAGCGGAAGGACCGGCATGCCGGCTGGGGGGGGTTAAGGATGCCTCCTCCTGCAGCAGGTGAGCAAGCGAGCAAATGGGCGGGGCGAGCACCCGAGGCTAATTTCATCTTAAGCGCCGCTGAAGCTGTTGCCCGGCAGGTCACCCGGCAGGGGCATCGGACTTGGAAGCCGGTCGCGTCTCCACCGGCTCCCTCCGACAGCCACCACGGCGCACGTTCTGGGGCCACACGTCCACCTCCCTCCCAGCCACACCTGGCGGGCAGCCGCAGAACGTGCGCCATAGTAGCTGTCAGAGGAAGCCGGTGGAGACGCGTCCGGCTTCCCTGCCCGATGCCCCTGTCGAGCGACCTGCCGGGTGACCTTGTGTGGCGGGAGCTGCGCGTCACAAGGCTCGGGGGTAGCAGAAGCAGCAGCAGCCACCTATGCTACAGACAGAGTCTGCCTGGCAGAGGAAGAGCCGCACTCCAGGGGCCAAAGAGGCTCGTGAGCCGCGGTTTGCCGACCACTGGTATAGGTTGTTGAAAGTTAAACATTGCATAGGCCATTATGACACAATGATGAACTTCTTAAACATTCCTTTTTATTCATTTATTTAATACAAAAAATTCTAAGAACAAAAGAAATAAGAAATTAGAGGAGGGGAAAAGAGAGGGGGGGAAGAAATGTGAGGTACAAAGGAAGGGGGGAGAAGGTGTTGACTTCCTATTCTTTTTAACATGCTACAAAAAAAAACCACTCCAGTGTCAACTTGCTTTTTGCTTTTACACATTAGTATATAAGAGTCCATTTCTATTGGTGGGACGCGGTGGTTCAGTGGCTAAGACGCTGAGCTTGTCAATCAAAAGGTCAGCAGTTTGGCGGTTCAAATCCCTAATGCTGCATAATGGGGTGAGTTTCCATTACTTGTCCCAGCTTCTACCAACCTAGCAGTTCGAAAGCATGTAAAAATGCAAGTAGAAAAACCTTTGGTGGGAAGGTAACAGCGTTCTGTACACTTTCAGTGTTTAGTCATGCGGGCCACTGACAACGGAGACGTCTTTGGACAGTGCTGGCTCTTTGGTTTTGAAATGGAGATGAGCACTGCCTTTAGCCATTTCCATAATGACAAATCTATCTAATCAACAAAATAAAAGCCAGAATTTCAATGATTTATTTCATCACAAGCACAAAATCCAGAATTGATATCCAAGTAAAAAAAGTTCGAAAGCATGTAAATAGATTTAAGTAAATAGATTCTCCTCTCTGAATAAAATAATCAATTTAACCATTTCTGCTTCATCTTCCTTGCTAGGGAAATAGTATATATTTCTATTTGCACCTAATAATCTTTGTGTACTATCACAATTTTTATTAACAAGGTTCGCTATATTCTTTCAGATTCTTTGACTTTACAGGGAAAAAATACTCTTTTTTTCATCCTTTTTAAAATGTGAAACTTTTCTTTAAATACATTTCTAAAATCAAAACTTCTGTTGTGTTGACTACATCCATTATGGGAATGGAAAAGCTTATGTTCTCTGTGCTGTCATATAACTGACAGAATACAGAACTGTCTTCAGACTACAAATTTCCATATTTTTCGGAGTATAAGACGCACCTTTTTTCCTCTAAAAAGAGGCTGAAAATCTGGGTGCGTCTTATACACCGAATGCAGCATTTTTGCCTCCTAAAACCCCACCCCAAAATGGCCACGCGCATACCCTTATGGAGGCTTCCAGAGAGCTCCTGGGGGCTGGGGAAGACAGAAATGAGCAAAAAACAGGGCGTTTTTGACTCCCCCAGACCCCAGCAGCACCCTATAAGCCTCCATAAGGCTATGCATGCTATTTTTTTTACCAAAAATGGCCCATTTTCACAAAAAGAAACGGGCCATTTTTCCTCATTTTGGGCCCTCTACCCCCCAGGAGCACTCTGCAAGCCCCCCCCCCCAAGGCTGTTCATGCCTTTTATTTGGAAAAAAAAGGGGCCCATTTTTGCAAAAAACAGGCCGTTTGGGGGAGGTTTGCACAGTGCAAAAAGGGTTTTTTTTCCCTTTCAGAAAGTTGTTTAATTAGAGTGATTGATGAGAATTAAGTTGGTCAAGTACTGTGCCTGCGGAAACAAAGATTTCCAAAGTTCCAAAGGTGGCCAGTGATTTCCTTCTCCAGCAAATACACTGGAAACATCTACCTACCTACCTACCTACTCTCTCTCTCTCCCTACCTATCTACTGTATTTCTCTCTATTTCTCTGTCTATTTTTCTCTCTCTATCCCTCTACCTACCTACCTACCTACATTCTCTCTCTCCCTACCTACCTCCTGTATTTCTCTCCCCCCCCTCTATCTACCTATCTATCTACTCTCTCTCCCCCTACCTATCTACTGTATTTCTCTCTCTCTCTATTTCTCTCTCTCTATCCCTCTACCTACCTATCTATCTACACACACTATCTCTCCCTACTTACCTACCTACTGTATTTCTCTCTCTCTCTCCCTATCCCTTTATCTATCTACCTACCTACCTAACTACACACTCTGTCTCCCTACCTACCTACTTACTGTATTTCTCTCTCTCTCTCTCTCTCCCTCTACCTACCTACCTACCCCCTCTCTCTCCCTACCTACCTACTGTATGTATCTCTCTTTCTCTCCTTCTTTATCCCTCTATCTACCTGCCTACTTTTTTTTAAAAAAAATTGCCTCTTAAAAATCTGGGTGCATCTTATACTCTAGTGCATCTTATACTCCAAAAATACGGTAATTTCTGTGCAAAGAAAAAATCACAAAGGAAAGAAGGAGGGAGGGGCGAGGGATAGAGGGAGGGGAAGGAGTGGAAGAAAGGAGAGAGGAAGGGAGGGAGGGAGGAAGAAGAGCGGGAGGGAGGGAGGGGGGAAGGAGGAAAGGAGGAAGAAAGAAAGAAGGGAGGGAGGGAGGGAGGGAGGGAAGGAAGGAAGGAAGGAAGGAAGGAAGGAAGGAAGGAAGGAAGGAAGGAAGGACACAACCCAAATCACATCCAGGGAGCCAAAATAAGTTCTGCACAACTCTGCCTATTTTATCCAAATGAACCTAGACTAAGGCTAAAAAAACATTTCTAAAATGCAGCAAATTAAATCTTGACAGCATGTTTCCTAATGTTTATAACATGGATTACAAGAATAATCAAGTCATTAGAAATATAGGCAAAGGGAGACATTAAAGAAAGGAGGGGAAGAGGGAAAGAGAGAAATGTTAAGTGTTGATTTGTTCTTCTTTCAAATGATTTTCGTTATTTCCTTGAGGCTCAGATCTAAACTCTCATGCGTATAATTGTAATTTGAGACTCTGCATTGTGCTAATGACCTGTTTGATGAGAAGAATAATTAATAATAAAAGCATCTGTCTCTTTCCAGGGTTATCCATATACTATGTGGAAAGCCAGTTGCTTGTCATTTCTATTTAGAGTATTAAAGGAATACAAGTACACCACTTTAGCTAAGCCAATTGTAACAACAAAGACAACAAAGGTGATGGCATTATAAGCTTAACTGTTTAATGAGCTCAAATCACTGAGCCAACAACTTCGAAACTTAGGCCACTTTGGTGACAATTTATAGGCCTCTATTTCTTCAAAATAGGGAAACGGTGGCTCAGTGCTAAGACGCTGAGCTTGTCAATCAGAAAGGTTGGCAGTTCCGTGGTTTAAATGCTTAGCACCAGGGTTGGGTTCTGGTGGGTACTACTGCCAGTTTGCTCAAGTGCATGCTTCATGCACACACTTGATGTGCACTGCACACGCATGCACAGTGCAATTAAAATTGTTCTGAACTGAAAAACAAGATGGCAACACCAATAGCTCTGCCCAGAGGACCAGTTCGGGGGCATAGCAGGCCTGGGTCACTGCTGGTTCTAGCAACCCAGGCCGCCAAACTTCTACCAGTTTGGCCGAACAGGGCTGAACTGGTAGGAGCCCATCACTGCCTAGCCCCGTGTAATGGAGTGAGCTCCCATTACTTGTCCCAGCTTCTGCCCACCTAGCACTTTGAAAGCATGTAAAAATGCAAGCAGAAAAACAGAAACCACCTTTGATGGGGAAGGTAACAGGATTCCATGTGCCTTGGGTGTTTAGTCATCCTGGCCACATGACCACGGAGATGTCTTCGGACAGCGCTGGCTCTTCAGCTTTGAAACGGAGATGAACACCACCTCCTAGAGTCAGGAACGACTAGCACATATGTGCAAGGGGAATCTTTACCATTACCTATTTCTTCAAAGCATTCTGAAATAGCATTCAAAGCATTCTTCACTCCTATCAAACTCAGAACCTAGAAACTTGGTACAGAACAACAAGGAGAGCCAGTTTGTTATATTGATTAAGGCACTGGGCAAACAACTGGAAGTGCTAGTTCTGCCTTAGATATGAAGCCAGCTGGGTGACTTTGGAGTAGTCTCTCTCAGCTCCAAAAACACCTTTCCAAAGACTTGACTTGAAGGTACTCAACAATGAGGAGAGGAAGTCCCAGTCACTCTAGTCAACTAATGGGAGAGCATACTGCACTTTGAGCTCCTGGACTGAACGTGGCCTGCACCCAGCAGAAAGAACAAAAAAAATGAATTGCTACTAACACATTCTGACATATATCTATAGTTGTCTATACTGTACTTGGTCTTTTTCCTCCAACAATCAAATTGTTACTATGAAGTTGCCTCCTCATGGGGACTTCATTTCTCTGGTACATGTTTTTTCATTGAGAATTTAACTACGTAGTTATTTTTCAAAAAGCTACAACCAGGATTACAAAGGAAGGATCAGTGCATATTTTTTTGCAAGTAGCAAACAAAATTGAGAGGGACACTTTTATAGGGAGTATTACACTGATTAACATCTTTCCGGAGGACTGAAGAAAAGGTTTGCAATTAAAGTCTATTTAGACAATTGGAAAAAATCAACAAGGAGTACCAAACTGGCTAACACTAACTGGAAGGATTAATCAAGAGAGTGAAATTTTGTTTGGTTGGATTAATCAAGAGAGGGAAGGATGGTTGCTAAGGCTGCCTGAAATTTACCAGGAGGTTAATAGAATCTAGACCAAGCAATAGGAGGCAAAATGAGGCAAGAGCTCCCCTACATGGGAAAGTGAATTACTTCCAGACCCCACAAAGTTGGTGGGGGAAGGATTGTGGTTTCTCTTGTGACATAAGTAAAGTGAAAGTAAATCATCTCAACTACCCAACACCTGAAAAAATTTAGAATATGGAACTGTAGACCTAAATTCAAAGTGACACAGTGCTCTTTGCATTCATAGAGGAGGCGATGGGATTCATAAATGTCTCAAATTTTAGATGATCCAATAAAAAGGTTTGGTTAGTGACAATATGCTGGGATGGAATGAAATTATTCTCTTTTTAATTCAAGCATTCTAGTGGGCCTGCCACTGTTTGCAGGAAGAACCAGTGCAATAGCTGGACAACTCGTGTTTAGGCTGGCCAACTGTTCAGTACTGTGTATCAAGGAACTTTTCTTATTTGGTATTCTTCTCCAAGCTGAAAAAGAAACACCACTTGTTCTTTTCTTGGCCTTGGGCAATATAGAGTGTAAGCACAAAAAAAGAGTTTTCATTTAACTCGTGCTATATGTATAAATTGTTTGATATTTTATTGTCACCCAGCTTCCTTTCCTGCTGCTTTTAGAAATAGACATTACAGGATGCCATTCATAATATGTTGCTTCTGAGAAGCACTATTAACAGACTTAAGTCTAATGTTGGCTTACAATTGACTTAACATGAAGACTAGTTATGAATGATAAATAAAGATAAATGTTTCCCCTGTCCAGTTGTGTCTGACTTTAGGGGGCAATGTTCATCTCCTTTTCTTTAGCCAGCTTTGTCCAAAGATACTTTTCATGGTCATGTGGCCAGTATGACTATACACTGAGGTGCACAGAATGCTGTTTCCTTCCCACCAAAGTGATGCCTATTTATCTACTCACGTTTGCATGCTTTCAAACTTCTAGGTGGGTAATAATGGGAGCTCACCTCATCACTTGGTTTCTCAAACCCGGGCTTTCCACTTTACAGTTTACAAGCTCAGAGTCTTCAACCGCTGAGCCATCATACCCCTTGCATTATAAATAGAGCAAGGTAAGAAAGGGAGCAGAAAAATATATTATTCAAGTCAGTTTATCCTATTGCACAGTCAGTAAGTGCTTAAACAAGATTGAATAAAAATGGAAGGAGTAATCTGAAATTCTGCACAGTTGAGATGGCAACCTCCAAGTTATCTTAGACATATTCCTTCCTCCAAGAACCTCTAGTATAAATGGTTAGATCATCATTCCAGTTATTACCAAATCGTAAGGCTATCGGAATTAATGGACTGTTTACATAAATATGACAAGAAGCAGTTGAAAAGGAACATGAGATTATTATTTTTTTACTAATGGATGCCGGATAATGGAGAAAGCCAAAAAAATGAGTAAATCAAAGGTTTTTATCATGCCAAACATATCAAGCTGTGAAATATCATAGGAAAATGGGAATCCCAGAACATTTCATTATCTTCATGCAAAACCACAGTCTTGAAAAAAAACACATTAAGAAACCACAGTCTAGACACAACATGGTAAAGCAGAGTGGATGTAGCAAAGGAGTGAGAGAAAGCTACAGTATGTAGTTTTCATATATGCTGAACAGGCACATAAATATATACATATAGAAGGTGAGCATGGTTTTTAAAAATGGAGAAATGATCAGTGTTCATTCCATTGCCACAAAAAAGGGTGAATCCAAGAATTTCTCCAATTACTGCACAATTGACCTTATCTGTAATGCTTAAGATCAAACAACAATGTCTGGTGCCAACCATAGAAAGGGCATTACCAGGTGTTCAATCTGGCTTCAGAAGGGGTTGTGACATTTGTGGCATATTGCAACTCTATACTAGGCAATGAGAAAATCCCAAGAAACATCAAAAAAATCACAAGAACATCTATTGTGCATCTGCTTTATTGATTAAAAGAAAGCCTTCAATTAAGTTGATTATGACAAGCTGTGGAGAGTCCTATAAAACTTGGGAATGCTAACACATCTGGTCAAGTTAGTGCACTCACTGTACAAAAATCAAGAAGTCACAGTGTGAACACCATATGGAGACACTGATCTGTTCAAAACAGAGAAAGGGGTAAGGCAAGGTTGCATTATTTTACCTTACTTATTTAACCTGTAAAGCAAAGTGATAATGAGGAAGCTGGAACTTGAAGAATGAAAAACCAAAGTAATGATTGGAGGAAGAAATATAAATAATCTTTGATATTCTGACAACACAACTCTCTTTTCAGAAACCAAAGAAGACTTGAAACATCTGATCAAAAGGATTAAAGAAGAAAGCTAGAAATTTGGCCTCTTCCTAAACATCAAAAAGACCAAGTTCATGACAACTGCGGAATGGAAATGTCAAAATAACAATGAACAATGATTTTGATGAAGAGATCAAATACATGCAAGAATTCACTTTCATAGGATCGCAGATTGATCAAAGCAGTGGATATAGTCCAGAAGTAGTGTCAAATAGCATTGATGAGCATGAATCAAGTATGGAAAAGCAAGAATATCAGTCTGGCAACTAAATGAAGATTAATCCATGCTATCATGTTTCCCGCAGCTACCTATGGCTGTGAAAGCTGGACCATGGAAAGAAACTAGAAACAAGGAAAATCAACTTGTTTGAGTTGTAATGTTGGAGAAGGCTCCTGAACATTCCTTTCTAGTACAAGTAGGTACTAGAGCATATAAAATCAGACATTGCTGGGGGGAAAACTCACAACATTCAACCTTACTTTTTTCACTCGTGTCATGCAATCAGACTCACTGGAAAACAGTTGTACTTTGGAATGAACAACAGTAAGGGGAAACAAAGGTGCCCCCCAAACCCCTTAGGTGCATAGACACTTTCAAAGCCAACACCAGGCAGAGCATAAAACAACTAAAAGAAATCACGGGTGATCAGAAGATGTGGAAAGAGCAGGTAGAATCCCTGTGAATTGAACAGAATTAAATGGATAGCAGCAGCATCAACAAGAATAAAACAATAAAGCAGACAAGAAATACAGTATGCAGCAGTCAAGAAAAGAGCATATGAAAAGATATTCAGCTGCCCCAATGTGTCTGTATTTACAAATATGAGAATGGTGCAGACAATGGCTTTCCCTGTGACACTTTATGGAAGTGAAAGTTGAAAGTTTGAAGAAGTAAGATAGAAAGTGGAGTGATGCTTGAACTTGGGTGTTGGAGAAGACTTCTGAGAATACTATGGACAGCTAAAAATAAACAAGCACATCAATCCAAAGTTTGCACTTGAGGTACAAATGACCAAATCATCATGCCTCAGAGACATTGTGTAAAGACCTTGCTCTCTGGAAGAGTCTATCATGCGAGAGAAATGAAAGAAAAGACAAGGTGGCCAGGAGCAAGGTGAATGAATTCATATATTACAGGTAGTCTTCAACTTACAACCATTCATTTAGTGATCGTTCAAAGTTACCGAAGCACTCGAAAAAAAATAACTTAGGACCATTTTTCACACTTATGACCGTTGCAGCATCCCATGGTCATGTGATCAAAATTCAGAGGCTTGGCAACTGGCATATATTTATGATAGTTGCAATGTCCCAGGGTCATGTAATCACCTTTTGTGATCTTCTGAAAAATAAACTCAATGGGGAAGCCGATTTCACTTAAGAACTGTGTTACTAACTTAACAACTGCAGTCCTTTCCTTAATAACTGTAGCAAGAAAGGTTGTAAAATGGGGCAAACACACTTAGCAACTGTTTTACTTAGCAATGGAAATTTTGGATTTAGTTGTGGTTGTAAGAACTGCTTATAGTTGCAATAAATGCACCATTGAAAGACCCGAAGGACCAAAATCTATGGCACATAATAAATATTGAAGACTATTCAAACAAGATACTCTTCATATTCTGATTAAGCCTTTCATTTTCCACTCCCTTAGTAAATTGTGTCCTTTGGAACACAGGAGCCTCTTTTAGCATCCCATTTCCATCCCCCAACATCCTTAGCTTATGGTTTGGAAAATCAGCAGCAAAATGGCTGAATTTCAGCAACATTTATTTCAGTTCAATCCATTTGGGGGCAGGGTTTTTGTATTCGAGGATGAAAAAGGGAGCAGTTAACTTCTTAATAGACTTCCAGTCTGAGTCCTACCCAAAACTCCCAAAACTGGATGTGTTTATCAATGTGACTCCATCTATTTCAGAGGAATGGGATGTGGTGGCTCAGTGACTAAGATGCTGAGCTTGTCGATCAGAAAAGTTGACAGTTTGGTGGTTCAGATCCCTAGTGTCAAATAACGGAGTGAGCGCCCGTTACTTGTCCCAGCTTCTGCCAACCTAGCAGTTCGAAAGCATGTAAAAATGCAAATATAAAAATAGGAACCACTTTTGGTGGGGAAGTAACAGCGTTCTGTGCACCTTCATCATTTAGTCATGCCAGCCACATGACCACAGAGACATCTTCGGACAGCGCTGGCACTTTGGCTTTGTAGTGGAAATGAGAACAACCCCCTAGAATCAGGAACGACTAGCACATATATGCAAGGGGAAGCTTTACCTTTATTTCAGAGGATTAAATAATGCTAGCTTCTACCTCCTCTAATAAGTCAGAAAACTGATCCAGAGCATTCTCATAAACAAAGATCCTGTCATAATTAAGAAAGGGAAAATATTCTATTCTTAAATATATAGCCTGTGCGGTATAAGTACAAAATAACTTACAACTTGGAACTATTAGCTGTGAAATTCATGGGGTGGTTTTGAGCTAGTTGTTTCCGTTCTTTTTTTTTAAAATCAATTATTATTTTTCAGCTTGCATTGCTGCAGGCCACTGGCATTTCTCAGTGATTTATGACCAAACATAAAACTAAGGCTAAAACTAGCAGTTAAGATTAGTTTAAGTTCACAGTACCTTTCGACTGGCTCATTTCTTTGTTGTCAGTGGGATCTCGCCTGTTAAAGTGTCCAGCATTATGCTATTGTCCCCATTACTGGTAGGAAATGGAAACCCCATTTTGTTCTTTGTCAAGAGCAACAAAATATCTTGAGTCCCTGGTGGATTCTCCCATTTTCTTCAATAATGAGAATTCATCAAGCGAGAGAAACAAAGACACTTTTTGAGAAAACTTGGAAAGATCCATCATGGACGAATTCATTCATGGCCTTCTCTGCCAGTCTCCATTTTGAAATGTTTAAAATGGCCACTTACAGAAAGTGCTGGTATGAAAAATTTCAGGAGAAGAAGAAACTTCATTATTAAGATCTAGAACAGATTCTTCTTTATATGATGTAGCATAACTGGCAAAAAGGGGTAGCCTTTTTATATCAATCTAATGGAAGTCTAGATTTTTACAGTATGTGTATACCAGTATGTATGTTAGCCCTATTATCCTAAATCCATCCCAAAGAGAAGGCCATGGACTCACCCTGTGGCTACTCACAAACCATAACACAGAACAGAACAACAATAGAACAGAACAGAACAGAATAATAGAATTCTTTATTAGCCAAGAGTGATTGGACACACAAGGAATTGGTTTCTGATGCATAAGCTCTCAGTGTACATACAATCAACAAGTGATAAATCACAATTATAAGTGTAAAATACATTACCATAAATCATAAGATACAACGCTCAGTGATAGTCATAGGATATTAAATAAGCAATCAACATAAATCACACTAGGATACTAAATAAAACAATTAATATAAATTGTAAGATACAAGCAACAAAGTTATAGTCATAAGAAGATAAGGAATAGGTAATAGAAAAGGTGAGAAGGATAATAGCAATACAGCCCAATTCGGTAGTTTGACAATATAGTGGGATTTAGTTGTTTAGGAGAGTGATGGCATGGTGTGGGGGGAACTGTCTTTGTGTCCAAAGTGAAGTGCAACCCTATCTAGAATTAAAAGTGGAACATCTGTATTAATATTAACCCAATCCTGTTGGCATTAAATTTCAAACTTGTTCACCCCATCCAGTTCATCACAGCCCCCAAGCTCTGGATCCATTCATGTTAGGGATTTTATCATACATTTGCTTGGCTAGGTGTCAAGATGTAAAGCTGAGAATCATTAACATGTTGATCATACCAGACCCCAAAGAGATGGTTGATTCCCCCCCCCCCCAGCAACTTCAAACACATGTTAAAAAGTTAGGGTGAGTACACTGGAGTACAGTTTCACCTTTCCTGTCCCAGCAAAAATGACTGGCATTTCCTGCTCAGGAAGAATGGAACCACTACAAAAACATTGTCTCCAATTCCCAATCCTTGCAGATCAGTGGTGGGCTCTGGATCCCATTGCAACCAGTACAGTGCAACGGGGCCTGGCAGCCACCACATGAACATGCACAGCACGCGCATGCATCCTTCCCTCCTGCGACGCCTCCGCAATGCTCCAGCTGCTCGGCAGAGCATCACACAGGCACCATACGTGCCATGTGCATGCACAGAAGCACCAAAGAACTCAAATACAGGTAAGGACGTCGGGTGGGCCGGTGGGTGGGCCCCTACCATGGAGTACTGCCTGCAACCCACCACTGTTGCAGATGGACCAAAAGAATAACTTGACTGATGTTAGTGAACACTGCTGAGATTTAACAAAACAAGGAAAGGTATGCCCCTTCTCTTCAGGTCTTGCCATAGATCATCTATAACGGTGACCAGAATGACCTTGGTCCCTCTGCCTGAGCCTAACTTAAAGGAGTACAGATAATCTCATCCAGGATGCTATGTAGTTAGAAACAAACCACCTTCTCAACAAACCAGGAAACAACAGGCTGGAAACAAGCCAAAAGTTATCTAAGAGAGCTGAGTTAAGGGGTAGCTTTGTGAAGAGAGATGTACTTCCCACCATCTCCTTCAAAATAGTGGCACATCTCTCCCTTAGAGATGATTTAATCCTTTTCCTGGATCCATGCCATCCGCCTTCTTTATAAATCAAGACCACAGTTCTCAGTATTCATATTTAAACCGTCTCTAGAGTAATAGAGTAATAGAATTTCTATAAACTAAGGGACTTGTGGAATGGCTCATTAGTTATTTTTACTTGCTCAATCCACATTACATCATGGTATAATAAAGCAGCTCTTTTACACTTTTTCTTTGTTTCTTTTTCTTATTTATTCCCGAACATTGCTCCCTCGGAAATTAAGTTTCTACCTAGGTATTTTATAATCCGAAAGATATATAGACAAATGGAAATATTATTAAGGAATTGAAAATTAATTTGGAGTGAAGGAATTAAATATGTATGAGAGAGCTTGACTAGGAAATGACAAATGAAATGCTATAATGTATTTGAAGGTGCAAACCCTTGGGAGCAGAAAGAATTATTTAAGAGTTGTTCAAAGTATTAAAACTAAGTCTGATGGGGATGAAATTAAGAAAGTAAAGAGCTATCAATTTCAGGCTTGGAAAAGCTAGTTGAAATTTAGATTTCTGTTACATAGTGCAAAAGGTTCCCATATGAACTCCTTTAGCACTTCAGCTTGGACAACATCCAACAAAAAGTGCACCAGGAATGAAACTACTTGATGAAAGAAAATTTCGCATCACTATAATTTTACTGTAATGTTTATTATATATCTTTCATTTCCAGTAAGAATAAACTCAAGATCACATACCTTTTTGTTATTTAGAATACCCAGACCTACAATTTCAAGATTTCTTGCCAAATCTTCTTCAAACAAATCTTCTTTTTCTTCTGGCATTGTCAGTTATATGTATGATGCAAAGTGTACAAGTTTCTATTATTTCTAAAATGATCCATTCTACTTAAAAACTAGCAATCTCATGTTCTATTTTCCTTCTAATGAAAGAGTGGAATTTTATATTATCATGGAGGCACTTTTTCAAATGGAAGCATTCATAGAGGACAGGGTTTGGTGTATATTTTGGGAAATCATCATCATCATGAAAGGCATCTCATAAGGGTAAATGCTTTGTTTTGATCTGGTTCATTTTTTTCCTATCTAATGCCAAAACAGTAGCAAAGATCTATTTAGAAATAGTTGCCATTTTGCTTTCCTGAAATGAGGAATGCTTTTTTTAGGGCATGCTGGGGAAAATGGTTGTAGAAAGGATCTCTTTTGCCACCAGTGATGGCAAAAACATATTTAAAAGGGCTACTGTACTGATCCCATTTCTTTTGACATTGCTAAGCAACATTTCAAGATATAATCATGCTGATTGGGATATTGTTTACTTCTTGATTGTTGGCCTAATATTAATCTTGAGGTTAATTTTGTTTTTACCTCAGTGTCAATTCCGAGAGAGGATGTGTTATAGTACTTTTGTTCCTTGATTGACTCTTTTGAATGGCTTGTAGATGTTGTTTATCTCTATATGCCTGTTGATGACTGTTTTGTCTGAGTGCTAGGCTCCCAGGATTTCTCTAGAATTTTTCGACTTAGCTTGGTCACAGTTTACCTGTTGAAGCATGAATATGCTTGGGGATGGTAGCCTCAGTCAACACTGGCTTCCGATGGTTCTCCTATTGGATCCTACGTTGTTCTGATGCCCCTTACACATGTGTATGGATGCACGCACACGTGCATGCATGCACACGTGCACACACACACAAACACACCGCTATGGTGTCTCTAATTACTCTGCCTACAACTGATTCCTTTGTTTGGCATCTCAAGTGCTCATATATTGAGTGCTTTGGTCCTTGTATAATGATCCAGTCCCAGTCCAGTTCTTTTTACACTTTCAAGACTTGGATTCCTGTCCTGTGCATCTTGTGTGGTTCGTGCACATATGCACATGATGTGCATGAACAAATACAGAAAGGTACGATGAGGTTAATAATAATAATAATAAATTTATTTTGTATACCGCATCCTCTCCCCAAGAGGACTCGGAGCGGTGCACAGGGAAAAAATTAAAATACTATAAAAAATACATACATAGAATAAATACAGTGAATAAAAACGAATTAAATTAGAATTATCCCTGCGCTAAAATCCCCAAGTTATAGCACTAAAATTCCCTAACACCCCAAAGGTAGAGACTAACCTAGGCCAGCCAAGCAGAAAAAGTATGTTTTGAATTTTTGACGGAAGGAGCGGAGGTCCGTAGTTGTTCTGATGTCGGGGGGAAGGTCGTTCCAGAGGGCTGGGCCCGCCACAGAGAAGGCCCTTCCCCTGGGCGTCGCCCGCTGACAAAGTCTAGTGGACGGCACCCGGAGAAGTCCCTCTCTGTGGGAGCGAATCGGCCGTGAGGATGAAAAGCTTTCTGTGCAGAAACTGGCGGAACAAAGTTAACACTGTTATGTGGTAGTGGGATTTTAACTCTGGAAAAGGCCAATCCCTCACAATGCTTAATGGATGGGAGAGAACAGGCACTAAAGTCAACCCAAGTGTGCAGCAAAGTTCTCAGCATGGGAACTAGCAATTTTAAAGACAATGCAGATCACCAGTATGGAAGGAAATAGCAATAGGAGCAATAGCAATAGCACCTGGACTTATAAACAGCTTTACAGTGCTTTTTAGCCCTCTCTAAGCAGTTTACAGAATCAGCATATTGTCCCCAACAATCTGGAAACTCATTTTACCCACCTCAGAAGGATGGAAGGATGAGTCAACCTTGAGCCTGGTGAGATTCGAACTGCCAAATTGCAGTCAGCTAGCAGTCAGCAGAAATAACCTGTAGTACTGCACTCTAACCACTGCGCCGCCATGGCTCAGGAGACCATAAGGTGCAGATCTGGCCTTAAATCAAATAAGTGTCCCAAGTTGTCCCAATTTCAGAATTTCAATTTCTGTCTCCAAAGCATCAAAGGTTGGACTTTAATGTTGAACTTTGGAAGGTGTACATTTTCAGTTCTAACATGCTATTGAAACTTGATTGTCTGAGGGGGAGTCAAGTCTGAAATTTCAAAAAGCCTCCGCTTCAGTTTCCAAAGCTAGTGGAGCCTATGTCACATCAAAGGAATCAATTTTGTCTTTGGTGATGAATTCCAGATCCAGCTGTATTATACTAATACTTTTCCACCTTTTGTTGTCAGCCCTGCCATTTGGACTACTTGGAAACTAAATGCAACATTTTAGAAAGACACTTGGTGTGAATTTCCTGTGTGTCTGGTCTTCATAGGCCACTGTGAGTTAAAAAACACCCCAGAATCAGCATGCAGAATAAGTGCCATAAGTAGTTGAGATTGCTGTGGTTTAGATGTGGTATTTTCATAGTGGTATTTCTGAAGCTAATATTTTACACACAAAAACATGAAGATCCATTTGGTATCAGACATTTGCCCCCATGTTGTTCCCTGTGCATGAGATTATAGCCCTTCATTAGCCTGTATCACAAATGGTGACGATCTGTGTAATTAGTGTGGAAGAAATTCCATTTCTTTTCATGCAGGAAGATTGGTAGCTATGGGTTGAGCTAATGTGTGAAGGAATGGGTTTGAAATGTTTGAACTAAAAGCCCTCTGATTTTTTTAAAGCTTTATATACCCTAAGATTTAAAATGCTTTTAATTTTATTTAACTTTCATTTGAATTAAAAATGTAAAAAAATCAGATGCTACAGAGGACCTAAATGACATGATAGCTCATGCAAAGTTATGAAATGTTTCAGCTTTTATTTAGGTATAAAATCACTTCCAAGTTAATGACACTGCTGAAGAGTTTTAGTTTCACATTAGGCTATTTTAAGAATTATTTTATTCTAATATGACAGATACTAATGGAAAGAAATCTCAAAACTGGGAAATGCTGGGAACTCCCAGGAAAGGGGTTTATCATCAACCATGATCAGGGGTTCCCTCTCTGGATTGAAAAAGTCATCAACAAGTGAAAAACAAAATACAATAAAAGAACATGCGAACAATTATCAATAGAAAGAAAATGCTTAGAATTGGCAAAAGTTAATTATCCAGAAAAGAAAACTGAACTCATTCATGATTATAATAGTCAGAAACCTCTTCATGATATAAGTATCCCCAAATGAGATAATCAACTAATCAGGAAGGAATTATAGCAGTGGTGAGTTTCCATTTTTTTTACTACTGCTTTGCGTGCATGTGTGGGACACTTCTGCTGATGCACAGAATAATCTGGTGAAGCCTCCCGCCACGGCCACTACCAATTCACCCGATCTGGGACGAACCAGCAGAAACCCACCTCTGAATTATAGGGGGAAAAAGAGGGCATGCTCAGAGACATGACTGAAATAATTCTAACATCTTCTAGGGCAGGGGTCCCCAACCCCCGGGCCACGGACCAGTGCCGGTCCATGGCTTAATAGTCACCGGGCCGCAGGGCCAGAGAGGAGGAGGAGGGAGGAGGAGGCAGCCCCCTGGGCAGAGCGCGCACCAGGGGCGGGAGATCACAGGTGCGGCCACTTGCACTGTTGGGGGCTGAGAACGGCAAGTGAGCCGACTTACACCCCCCTGGGTGGGAGAGCGCAGGCGCAGCCGCTCATGCCGTTGGGGGCCAAGAGGGGCATGTGAGCTGACTGACACACACACACCCTCGCGCGCGCCTGCGCCGCCTATTCCTCCTCCACCACCACCCGCTCCCCCTCTACGCCAGCCGAGCCATGCCCACCGGTCCGCGGAATTTTCTTCAAAATGAAACCGGTCCCTGGTGCCAAAAAGGTTGGGGACCCCTGTTCTAGGGTTTATATAAGTAATTATTGAAATATGAGTCAGATATTTCATGTTAAAGATTGCAGGATCAAATGAATGCAGGACTCGAAGGGACAAGCAATATGCAAGAATGGGAATATTAGTGGAAGACATATATAATATGCCAGGAGAAAATGGATGTTAAGGTGTTTTTCTGCTGGTACATTACCCTAATTATACTGGATAAAATAGATATTCCAAAAATTGGTGGACTTATAAAAATCATATTGGAATATTTTACCATACGCAAAAACAATGTCATAAAGTCCAATTACTCTGTAAGATGATTGCCCACAGGATGCAATAAATCTAAATGCTGACTTCCCTTTTTATCACTTATTTTTCTGTTTACTAATACTTACTGTGTATGTGCGCGCATGTGTGCATGCATGCGTGTTCGTGTATGAGCAAAAAGTGAGATTTTCTTCCAATGGGATGATTTATATTTTGTTTTGTCTTATATTGCTTTATAGAAATAGTTTCTATAGTGCAGTGATGGCTAACCTTTTTGTTATCGTGTGCCAAAAGTATGCGTACATGCACAACAGCACATGCATGCATGCCTTCATCCATAGTGCAATGCACGTATCACACACACACACACACAGTCCCCCCCCCCATGCATGTGCTTGTGACCCCTCCCCACACCCCATTTTGGACCTAGCAAGTCTCCCTTTGGGCCTAGCTGGGCTCCCTGAAGTCTCCTGGGACCAAAAACGAGGCACTCTTTTTTGGGAAGGCACCACATCCCCCCCCCCCAGCCTGTTTTGGGCGTAGCAGGCCTCCCTGCATCCTCCTGGGACCAAAAACGCTGCATGGGGGAGCACACCGCATCATCCCCTGCACCCCCCTGCCCCCACTCATGCTTGCACATATCCTGCATGTGTCCTGCCCCCATGCATGCGCAACAGAGACCCAAAAGTCAGCTGGAGGGCAGGAGGCATGTGCTCATGCGCAGTGGAGCTGAGCTGGGCAATGGCTGGCGTGCCCACAGAGGTTCACCATCCCGGCTATAGTGTATGACATCTATGTATATATCTGCTTCTTTTTAATAAGTAATTTAAACAAGAAAAAGAAATGGGTCAATGGGTCATTTTTAATCAGCCTTCTTACTATGAAAATAGCCCTATGAGACACTTCCCCCCTCCCCTGTGACTTTGAGTCTGCATTGACTCCTGGACAAGTCCCTGAAGTTTCTTGGCAAGATTTTCAGAGGGAGGTTTACCCTTGCTTCCTTCCTTCCAGTGGTGGGTTTCAAATCTTTTTAGAACCTACTCTGTAGGTGTGGCCTATTTTTGTGGGCGTGGCTTGGCAGTCATGTGACAGGGTGGGAGTGGCCACCTTTTAAAATGTGGTGAAACTCATTTAACAACGCTCTTTGGTTGCAACCAAAATTTTGGACTCAATTGTGATGATAAATTCTTTCTTTCTTTCTTTCTTTCTTTCTTTCCTGTCCCGTCCCATTGGGTCACTGGCAGTGGCGGGCCAGATTTACTTCCAGGTACGCCGGTGGAACTCCCTCTCACCGGTTCTCTAAATTTCACCAACCGGCTCTCGCGAGTAGGTGCGAGCCTGCAGAAACCCACCACTGCTTCCTTCCTTCCTCAGGCTGAGAGAAAGTGACAGGCCCAAAGTCCTCCAGCAGGCTTCCATGCCTAAAGCAGGATCAGAACTCAGGGTCTCCCCAGTTTCTAGCATGGTACCTGAACCACTACACCAAACAGGCTCTCAATGAGCCACTATAGAATCATTCAAGTAGTTCAGCACTCTAATTGTAATAAAAGTAGTTCAGCACTCTAATTGTAATAAAAGTAGTTCAGCACTCTAATTGTAATAACTTTTGTTGACTGAATGACTGTATAATGAATTGGGTTTTTCATTTTTGTTAAATGCAGATCCTTCACTTACAATACAAACCGGTGGTTAATTCTGGAGGAAGTATTATGTTTAGAATCACACTCTTCGAGCTGGCTTTTTCTTCCTGTAGCTCC
Organism: Rhabdophis nuchalis; assembly: GCA_039707465.1. NCBI lineage: Eukaryota > Metazoa > Chordata > Lepidosauria > Squamata > Natricidae > Rhabdophis > Rhabdophis nuchalis. The sequence goes on along the minus strand of CM077643.1, from coordinate 281,737,645 downwards.
TGACATCTCTGAAATCTTGCCAGGTGCCCACCCTAAATTAACTCTGGTGACAAATATATATGCCTATCGATGCTGCTGAGTTCAATTGTGTTTTGTTTCAAAGGCAGTGGCAAGTTGTGCTTTTATTTAAACAGAATTCTCTGCTGATTTGGCTTAATTTAGTTCAAACCATTACTGGTTCAGTCTAAACCAGCAAAATTTATGGACCCATTTACCAGGTCTTTTAAATGCTTCTTTTGTTTCTGCAACAATGAACACTGAAGGAGATGTGATTCCAGAAGCTGGGCCGGCTTCTGTTCCTTTGTGCCAAGTTCCACATTATATTTATCTCTCAGCTATCATCCAAACACAGGCCTATTTAGCACAAAACTGCCTTTGTCCTGCCAGCAAGATTTCTTTCTTCAGGCAACATACAATGAACTATGAGTTTGTTTTCCTTTCTTAATTGTTCTCTTCCTCCCATCATTCCTTCAACTCTTTGGCATTCTCAGCTGCTTGTTCACTTAGGTCTTCATTTACTTTTTTTTTTAACCTTCTCTTCCCTACCCCACAACTTTACCCACAACAATAGTAACATATTTTATTTAGTTATATGTATGTATATGTATGTGTATGTGCATGTGTATGTGTATATGTATTGTGTCACAACACCTGGTATGCCCAAATATGGGAGGGAGCAGAACTGCTTCCCTTTTCTGTCTTTCGGCTCACCCTAGGAGCCATCCAGGCAGAAAGCCATTTTTATGTTGCCTTTGTTACATTTCTGTTGCATTTGTGCTGATAAATAAATAAAGGGAGACTAGTATAGATCTATTTCAAGTCAATTTCAAGTTCAAATCGCAGTAAGGGTATGGCTAGCTGATGAGAGCTAAATAGCTTGAAATAGATCTATACATACGTATATAAATGGCTCTGAGTGTGGGCATGTGTGGGTGGGTGTATGTTCCAGCATAACTCTGGAACGCCTTGAGCAAATTCTTGGTACACAGATGACTTACCCTCTGCAAACCAATATTGTGGGGGTAAGACACCCCTAACACCCCTCGGGGGGTGTTCTGTTAAGATACAGTCTTTCGTGCCTTAAAATGAATTCTACTGTACTGCTGTAAAATGGCTTCTACTGTACATGGCAGTGGAGTTGCCATAGTAACAGCTTCACAGTACTCCACAAGGGGGGAGGGGTCCCTCTGGTAAGGGGGAAAATGTAACATTAGAAATTACATTTGGTCTGGACATTTTCCCCCTATAAATAAATACCTGGACAACATTGGGTTATCAATTAGTATGAAATAAATAAAGAAATCAAAATCTGTCATTGTCTGTATATATGAATGGAGAATCATCTTAAAAAATAATACAGAGAAAGACCACTCGCTACATGAAATGCTTTATTAATTGTAAGAAATGGTAAGCTGGAATTACAAGGTTCTTCATTCCCTTCCTTTCTTTCTTACACTCTCGCAACCTGTTTCACCTCCTCACACTAGAAAGGACCAGTTCTTGCATCAGAGATAGAAGCTGAGTCCAAAGCAACATACTTTTGACGTTAGGTTGAAGTCTATACATGCTAGAATCTACAATGTAAAGAACTGTTTCAAGCAGCGGCTACTGGCATACATAAGTGGAAACCTCCCAACTGGAAAAAAACCATTATAGACAGTATCATCTCTTATAGAGCAAAGTTGTTTGTGACCCACAGCCTTCTATTCCCAAAACAAACCTTGCCTTCCAAAAATACTATTTAGACAAGTGCAAACACACAGCAGCAACATCGGAAAAAGGGAAAAGATCATACACATCTTCAAACAATATGGATATCCATGCAACTTCATCAAATGTGCCCCAACTCAATATAGCCACTATATATACAACCACCACAACTTCTAGAGCAGGGGTCTCCAACCTTTGCAACTTTAAGTCTGAAGGACTTCAGCTCCCAGAATTCTCCAGCCAATTCTTTGCTGGCTGGAGAATTCTGGGAGCTGAAGTCCTTCAGACTTAAAGTTGCAAAGGTTGGAGACCCCTGCTTTAGACCACAAAAATATCTTGAGTCACTTAGGTGAAATCAGGTTCAAAATCACAGGTTGTTTGCCTCTCTTCTAAGAAGTTCTTGTATGAGATCTTTGCACCTTCATCTGTTAAATCCCACCTATCTGAAACTCTTCTGCTTCCTTGAAAGAGTCCTTCTGCTTCTGCTTGGAATTGTACTTTTTCGATCAGAAACCAGCTTTTTCGACCACAAACCAGCTTTTTCATGAGCTCTTCGATCAGGTTTCTAATTTCTATTGTCAGCATAACAATTCATTTTGTTCTTAAGCCAAAAGCATAGATAGCTGGAACTAGCATCTATTGCTTTTTGTTTACCTTCGGTCCTCTTCTTCTACTGGACTATGTCAAAATTGAAATTGTAAACTTTTAGGGTCAGTAGCATATCTCTTTGAACTGTCTGTAAAGCATGATGCACCCCGATAGCATTATTAGCACAGAGATTTGAAAAACATTTAATAATAATAATAATAATAATAATAATAATAATAATAATAATAATAATAATAATAATAATAATAATAATAATAATAATAATAATAATAATAATAATAATAATAATAATAATAATAATAATAATAATAATAATAATTTTATTTTTAAACCGCACCCTCTCCCCACAGGGACCCGGGGCGGTGCACAGGCAGAATAAAAACAGTCAAAAAATACATACATTTCATAAAAAACAATTAAACCATTTGATGTTGATTCATTAAGGGCAAGAATTATGAACTGCTCTTTGTGTTTTCGTTCCATCTCTTCATTTACTGGATCAAAGTGCAATTTCCTTTTCCTTTTACTTCTTTTTCACCATTTTTAATCCTTTGTGTCCCATAAATCATTCATTCATACCCCAGGGAATAAAATACCTGTTGCCATTAATGAAAGAAATCAAGCTCTGGGTTTTAAGTAAAAATTCACTTGTTTATAGATCTTCAATTCATGACGTATAGATGTGAATTTGATAGCCAAAGATGCCTTCAACCCAAAATTATTTTAATGAGACATACATTTCAGTTGTTCAACATTTACAAGACAGAAATAAAATAATGCAGATTGCTAGATTCATTGATTCTTTTATTAGCCTTGGAATGGCTAATCACATAGTCAGCAGCAGTCATGTTAGGTCTCCCCATCAAAAGGTGATATTTCTGAATTTAACAGTGCAAATTGCCAGATGCCTGCCCTAAATTAACTCTGATGATAAATATATATTACTATAGATACTGAGTTCAATTGTGTTTTGTTTCAAAGGCAGTGGCAAACTGTGTAGGATGTCCTGTTGATATTGTACCTTTCCTTTTGCTGTGTGTAAATTTAATAGATTCTATTGGTGCTGTTTCTGAGTTGTTCAGCAACTCTGAAATCCATTCAGCCACTATGAAGTTTGATTCTGTTTGCACCAGATTTAAAAAGTAATAAATTATTTCCCAACTTTCAAAATGCATGCACAGTTCTAAGGTTCGTTTCTTCTCATCTTATTTAACAAGATATACCCATATTGCCCAAAGTAGAACAGATTCCAAACTAATCCTTGATAAATATACCAGCATTTAAAAAATCAAAGGTGACCTACTGTTAGGAAAATAGCAATCCATAGGGTTTGCTGGTTCGACTTGCATCATTGGAGTGGCATCCAAAATTAATGGCTATAATTTTAAACTGCAATGGGAAAAGAAGAATTATCACCTTCAAATGATTGGATCCATGAGAATCTTCAAAATAGAACCACAGCTGTGGGTGATCTGCTACATTGTCATAAAGCTTCTTTTCATCATTTCCTCATCTCCCGAAGGAAAGAGAGAGATGAGGAAAATGTTGATAACACTTTACTGAATAGCTTGACAAGATTGCAAAAGCATTGAAAGAAAGAATTTTGGGCCCCACACAAATCAAGCTAGCAGTCAATTTTCTCACTAGGCCTTTCATCATTGGCGAATGAGCACAATTGCTAAGATACACACAGCTGAGGCAAAATGGAAAACATAGACTCTATAAACATATGCAGAATTGGAAACCAAAATAGTCTGATCTGGATTGTCAGTCACGAACCGAATGCTGGAATTTCCATATTGAAGCAAAGTTCTGTTTGCGGCACCAAAGACAGTGGACTTCAACTGAATTTGGGTAGACGCAGAACAAGTCCCTGCTTCCCTAATGATGACAGTTATGCCAAGCTACAGATGTTGACTGAAAATTGTCTTTATCGCAACTCATATAAAGAGTATGTAATTTAGTGTTTGCTGTATGTTGTCAACTATTATAGTAGCAGTACAATCATGACATTGTTAACTCATTACTGTAGTTGTAAGATTGCTTGCTAGGACTTAAAACAACAAATCTCATCCAATGCCTAATGAATGGTCTTGGACCTAAACATAGCTTTACCGCCATGCTCAACTATAGATTCATCCCATCACCTTGGTCACCAAGGTGCCAAAACTAATTTGAACAAATCCATATGGCAGTTGTCAAGATATGTGTCAATATGGATCAAAACTTCAACTCTAATTAGTTTCTTTAAGTATATCCAACTAGCTTCAGATCAGCTGCCGATCTTTAATTCTATTCAGACATTCTCTTTTATGGTTAAATGAATATGCAAGAAAGATTCTATTAGCCCCACATAGACTCAGCCTTCATTTCCAGTCTTGCTGTTCCACTCCAGTATTGGTTAGAAATCTGACACGAAGAGGCTTTTTTGCCTGAAAATGCTTGAAAGGAACCTCTGATCCTGGTGACCAACCCAGACTGGATCTTGCAACATTATCCTGGGACAAGTATATTTGCCTTCTTCATTTGTAGAATGTATGTCTCCTGATATATCTTCTTATATCTCCTGATATACGATCAGGAGAAGATATCATCCATTTATATTGTATTTGTCAGACCTCAGAATATGGTTTCCAGTGCACAAAATAGAATATTAGTATTGATAAACTGAAGCACGTCAAAAGGAAAGTAATTAAGATGATAAGGCACCTGAAAGAAAATTTATGATGAATGACTGGAAGTGCCAGGCATGTTTAGCACAGCAATGATTACAAGGAGATGTTATGAGCATCTTCAAGAATCTAAAAGGTTATCATCTAGAAGGCAAGGCAAAATTGTTCATAATTATTCCAGAAGAGAGGGCAAGAAACAAAATACTTAAATACAAGGAGGAAGAATTTAAATTGGATAAGAGACAGAATTTTGGTTTGTTTTTTAGATAAATCTTTTTCTTGATACATACAGTAGCTATGAAAAACTCTGACAAGATGATCTGGTTTCCAAAAAGATTCAATCAAATAATCTCAAGTATTCAAATAGAAAAGTTCAACCAATTAAAGGCATCAGATCAAACCAGATGTCTTTGGATTCCTTCAGAGATATTTGATTCAGAGATCCAATGAACTTTAGGCTTGCCAGAATCTCAAACACTATTGGAGTAGTTCAGAGAACTGGCTGGCTCCACTGATCTTCTTTTGTTGCCCTGAACATGAGAACGGAGCTGGAAAGCAGATTAATGAGGTGCGGAGGGAATGGGAATTTTACAGTATCCTTCCCCTGCCACACCACGCCCACAAACCCACACCACACCACAAAGCCATGCACACAGAACCAGTAGTAAAAAAGATTGAATCCAACCACTGCTGACAGTTATCTGCCATCCTAAAAAAACAAGAAAATCTTTGCCCCTTGTAACAGCTTACTTTTAAATATATTATTTTTATGTTCTTAAAGTAGAATATTTTTTTGCATTGTTTTGGTGTAAATCTATGCTTATCCAGGCAATTTAAAAACCACTGTGTTTTCTTCTTTTTCATTCTTGCTGTTTCTGTCAAAAGTTTATTGCCGTGAAGATGTTCAACAGAAACTTGGCAGAGTTAATGTCCTCTAAGGGGCCAATCATCATTACTATATATACTATATTCACCGCCCCGAGAGTGGTGCGGTATATAAATTTAATAAAATCAAATAAAATCAATACCATTTTGCCAAAACAACAAAGCAGTTTCTGGCATTTTGATGCTTTCTCTCTAAAGAAGAGAGTGGATATTTGATTTTACTAAATCACAAATCTCAGATTGATTCACATTGAATCTGGTTACCTTTAAATCTCAAAACACAAATTCAGAACAAATTATTGTATATTCAAATCTCATATTCTGACTGTGTTGGAATTTGGTTGAGGTTCAACCAAATGGTTCAAAGGGAATATAGCTCATGGAAAGAATATGAAATTAAAAGATTTTGAAGGTAGAAAAAGTGAAATGAATTGCTGTATTCATCAACATCTTATCTGAAGGTCTAACAGAGAGGCAGTGTGAAAGTTGCAACCTGGTGCAGAAGATTCGGCATTTGACCTGCAGCATAAAAAATCGTTTTGCGTCTTTTTGCCTCTGGTATATCTCTTCCTCTCAGTTGAAGCTGAAGCCAACATCCTCAGTACTGCTGAAAAATATAGCAAACAAACAGACCTAAAGCAGAGAAAATGAGTAACTGTTGTTGACAAAGCAGACAGGATAAAACTGAATAATATTTACCCATCCTCCAATCCCCTTGGAAGATGAACACAGATTCATAGAGTTTATGGGATTATTATAAATTATTTGGGGAGTCCACACTGTCAGTAAAAAAAAGATTAGAGATGTAATATAAGAATGTCCAAAATAAAAATGAAATATTGAATGGTGTCCTGAATGATTACAAAGCAAATGTAACTTTAAATTACTTTTTTTCAGCTGGGGAATCATACCTTTTAAAGTAATAAATTGTATTGGGGACAAAGTATTACATGAACCATGGCAATGATCTGACAGAAGCACCAGAAGTCAGGGACTTAATGTTCAACCCACAATCCCCTTGGTTGAAAAAGTTTGTGTTAATAGGTGCATTAACCCTATCAGAGGATTACTGCACTTGATTTCCTACCAAAAACGAATGGAAAATTGTGTGAGAATTATTTAGTGGTTTGATGCCAAATATTGATGTTATGGTCCATGGGAACATAGTAAGCACACGGACACACAATGGCTCAAAGCTCATACGTGGTCCATAGATCACTGACTGCCTATTCTACTTTCATACATATTTCATATTTCACCCTGCTTTTTGAAAGCAAATGTAAGATAAACTTGAAAGTTATGATTATGTCTTGACCTTGCATAGTAATGCCATTGAATTTTCAAAATAGTGGGTCTATTTTACAAATAATATACACATTTTACAGTGGAAGCTAGGCATTTGTGAAATATTATGTAGGGATTACTTAAATAATAGTAAATATACAAAAATAATTTCATCTTCAGTCACAGGAAGGTAATTGGTGTTAAACAAGTCCTTCCTTTCTCCATCCCTCCCTCCAGTGATTCTTAATATTCAAGTTTTGCTCCCTAGTTAAATATATATCATAAATTCCAAGTTGTCCCATGGCATACCTTTATTATTAAATAACTTTTAGCTAGTCATACTGAATTAAAGGTTTACTTTCACAATTGATACTATTGCTGGCATATTGAATTTATCAGCCATGTCTATTTTGATTGTGGTAATTCTAATCCCACCTACTTGAAAATGAACATGCTAGAATACAATAGAATAAACGTTTGATACACAAATAGTCTTAGGATCATGTGGTTTTTGTTTCATCTCTATAGTCTTGTTAGGATCCATAAAACATTTTCAGGAAGCGAAAAAAAATGTCTAGGTCTCATCATGAGCCCAAGCAAAATACCTTCACAATCTCTTATTTCAGTTTGCTGTCTTACTTGTCAATGCATGAAGCTGAGCTCCCAAGAGACTCTGATATGCCTTATAACCAAATTGGCTTTGAAAAGAATAATATTGCCAATTTCACTGTATATTTCTGTATGCTATTTGTTTAGCAACCTGAAGCAGATGAAGCTTGGAAGTAGTCTCATTTACATTTACCCCCTGTGCTTTGTCAATAACACTTACTCAAGTTCTCTATTCAAACACTATATCTCTGTAGGTAATAGTCTTGGCATTTTCACAAGTTTACATTCATTTAGGGAAATGAGTGAATGGATGACCATCATGAATTACTGCCATCTGATAGTTAGCTCTTAAAACCATGATGAGTGAAACCCTTTTCCCAGGCTTTTTTGACAGGTTTTTCTTGACTTCATAGGTCTGTAGGGAGATTCCTGAGAAGGGACCATAAGAACAGAAAGAGACCACGCAAGAGCATATTAAAGAATGATTTATCTAGTCCACCATCTCCTCAAGCAAAGTATAGAGCTGTATAAAAAACTGTAGATAACATAAATTGTTTTTGTGAAACCTTTGATTCTAGTCAGTTCTCAGTGAAAATGTGACTGTGCAATTTAATTGAATGGTTGGTCCTGGATATCATCAAATCAGTGTGATGGATATGCTGAAGTAAGAACCTCTTAGCATATTTTAGAAAGGATGAATGCTTGGGATGATATACAACAAATGTTATCTAGATCAATATTTCCAATTTTAAGAGGCCTGGACCTCCATGAGTAATTCTGGGAGTTGAAGTCTACCATAAAGGTACCACTTTTTTAAAAAATGTGTTGATCATCATTTGTTGACCATCAACTAAAGTTGAATAAAGCTGCTAAATTGTAGGATTCATCCTCTAAAACAGAATCTTCATTTTAAGAGAAATGATGGAACTGGTCTCAACCCAAGCATATTTGAGTTACTATATTTATTTTTATTTCATGGGAAATATTTATAGCTCTTTTCTCTCCATCTTTCTCTCTGTGTCATCTTTATAGTATTTGTGGTGACAGACTTTTTTATGCTTTCTTTCCCTTCATATTATGTTCATTTATCTTTTCTGAAGTTTTGGGGATTTGGTTTACAAGCTGCTACAAAATGAAAGTAACGTCTTATTTTATTTAGGTAATTTTACTGATATTACAGCACATTTGAAATCTTTTTTTCCAACTTCAAATTCACTTGAGGGCTTCTACATCAGAAACAATGTAGTTGTTGAGAACTATTGATGCAAAATGCTTCAGACCTGCTTTGGGTTTCATTTAATAAAATTCATATTTCAAATTTTTTAACAGTTTTTTTTTAAAGAGTACAGTTCATACTAATGAAAACTAGATAGATTAGTTTTTTTATAGCTACTTTACTGTGGAAAGGCTGAAACTCAAACCAATTCTATTGCTTTGTCACTAGAGCTCAATTATAAGAAGGATAGTTTCTGCAGCTATGTTCAGATTTCTATGTGAGACATGCTTTATGTAATAGTGTGGGAAGATGACATCTCTTTTTTGTTTCCCTTATGATTTTTGGACCTGATATTAAATAGTGTAGATGATAGATAGATAGATAGATAGATAGATAGATAGATAGATAGATAGATAGATAGATAGATAGATAGATAGATGATGGATGGATGGATAGGGCACGGCAGGGCAGGGCACAGCAGGATGGGAAGGCATAGAGAAAGTGGTTAAGATACCAGTTTCTTTCTGAGTGACTTAGACATAAAGTTAGCTGAATGATCATGGGATCATGATCACTCTGTCTTAGCTTTAGGAAGGAGGCAATGGCAAGCCATTTCTGAAAAACTGGCCAAGAAAATTGCAGACCAAACATTTGCAAAGAGTCAATAATGATTCAAAGGCACACGCACAAATTATATACATACTTAAGGGAATATTTTAAAAACTGTAGAAAGTTTAGGGAATTGGCTTGAAGGACCAGAGAAGAAGCTACTAGAAATGCAATGGTCAGATAAACAGGGTTTGAGCCTATTCCAAGAAATTAGTCTGAATAAACGTTAGAGTCCTTTGTGATTCACACAAGATGTGCAAGTTTTTATTGCTGTAGCTGTTACAATAAAGTAGTTATGGCCTATATGGCACTAGTATAAACCTTATAGGACTAAATCAACCCAAATATGTAACCCTAAATATCTCAAGGAGAAGAAATCCTCATGCATGTCACTACCCAAAACTATGGTCATCCTCAAAGACCTTCAAGATACCTCTCTAAGTGAAAGTAGGCTGATGGCTACAAATAATAGGAACTTCTCATAAACTCCCCCCTCAATAGACAAGTAAAGTGATGATGATGATGATGATGATGATGATGATGATGATGATGATGATGATGATGATGATAGTTGACTGAGTGCTTTTCATCACTGCAACCTTCAACACCATGTCTTGCATACTGAACTGGTTGGAAATGGTTTCATTTTCCCTCTCATCATTGTCAGGAAAGCAAATTGTGTGATCACCAAACTGGTTTTTAAACCAGGAGGATGTCACCACTGCTTAATGCCAATATGTTATTGAAACCAATAAACCTGTTCTCTTTAAATCATTATTTTACATTTAAATTGTTGTTGCTTTGCAGATCCTGGGGTAGCTTTGAAGACCCTCGAGGTAGCTTATATTTTCACTTCTTCCATTTTGCAAACTTCAAGATCATCTCTTAATATACATTGTACTTTAAGGTGATTTTTCTTTAACAAATTCCTTCCCCTGCAAAATGTATCCATTTTATCCTCACAATCACTCTGTAAAGTCATGGGCAGGAGCCCCCCAATAACCTTGACAAAATAATAAAGCCAATATATCAAGACATTCTAAATTTTTGTCCAAAACCTTTACCACTGCATCACAATGCCTCTCCTTCAAGTTGAGTGGCGCTCAAGTCCATATGATGATATATTTACAACATTATTAAAAGAGCATACAACATAACCATATGGAAACCATGGTCATGTCACTTAGATAGCATATGGGGAATGTCTTTGCTAATGCCTAAGAAGGATTGGAGAGAGATTTTGTAGCCTTGAGATTTAGGCTTCCTGCTGTAGGCCTAATCTATGATTAAAACTTTAATCAGTTAATCACACCAATTAAGAGATTTAAGTTTACAGCCCTAATTAGTTCCTGTTGTCTATACTTTGGACACATACTTTATAAAGAAACAGCAATACTTTCTTTTTCATTTGGAAAGAAAACATAGTGTCTTAAAATGACATATACAACCAACACAAGCTATATCAAAACATCTCAGAGACAACCAACAGATTATTACAATTAGGTTGTATCACTGTAGCACATAAACTAACTAAAGCCCTCTAAAGCATCTTAAGTAAAGACAGAGGAGCCCAAAAGAAAGAGAAAAAAAACTCATGTCATTTACAACATTCAGTGTAAGGATTCTTATAGCCACTATGTAGGACAAAGAGGCAGAGCCCATCCATGAATATCAAAGCAGTCAGAAGACAAGATGAACATTCTTGAATCTCACAACACATAGATCTACTCAAACATCCTTTCCTTTCGGGAATTCCTTTCGGGAATTTTTGAACAGTAACTTTTAACCAAGACATATATTGTAGATAATGATGATTGTATAAATTAGCAAAAATGGTGGCCTCCAGGTGTGAGTGAACCGCAATTCCAAGAATTACCAGCCAGTATGGTCAGGATGAATTATAGGAACTGTAGTTTCAGTTCATCTGGATATACTAGATGAGGAAAACAGCTAATCATCTGCAGAACAGTGATAGCCTATACTTAGTGCATTTTGAATTTCAGAAAAATCTATCACTATCACTAGGAGAGTATATATATGCTTGTTGATGTGCCTGAAGTTACCTCTCAAATAAAGCTAATAATAGATTAGGAAGGGATCTTGAAGTCTTCTAGTCCAGTCCTTGTTCAAGGAAGAAACCTTATACCATTTCAGTCAAATGCTTGTCCAATCTCTTTTTAAAAGCACCCACAACTTCTAGAGCAGGGGTCTCCAACCTTCGCAACTTTAAGTCTGAAGGACTTCAGCTCCCAGAATTCTCCAGCCAGCAAAGCTGGAGAGCAAAGCTGGCTGGAGAATTCTGGGAGCTGAAGTCCTTCAGACTTAAAGTTGCAAAGTTTGGAGACCCCTGTTCTAGAGCACAGATGTCAAACTCATGGCATCATGTTGCCATTACATGATGTTTTGCAACATTTTCCCACTTTGTGGAGCTGGGATGGGTGTGGCCTGTATGTGACTCATCCAGCTCATGAGTTGCCAATTTGACACCACCGTTCTAGAGGGAAGTTTTTCCTCTGATTGATTGTACTAACTGTCAGGAAATTTTTCCTTAGTTCAAGGTTGGTTCTCTCCTTGATTAGTTTACGTCCATTGCTTCTTGTCCTGCAATAAAGTACTTTGGAGAATAGGTTGACACCCCCCCCCTCTCTTTTTTTGCCTTCCGGGTGCACTTCAAGGTGCTTGTCACCATCTTTAAATCGCTCCATGGCACGGGGCCTCGTTATTTGTGGGACCGTCTCCTGCCGCATACCTCCCTCCGTCCGATCCGCTCCCATAGGGAGGGCCTCCTCAGGGTACCATCCACCGGCCAATGCCGGCTAGCGGTGCCCAGGGGGAGAGCCTTCTCAGTGGCTGGGCCATCCCTCTGGAACGACCTACGCCCCCAACTTTGGACCATCACAGACCTTCCCCTCTTTCGCTGCTCATTTAAGATTTATCTGTTCCATCAAGCCGGCCTAGCTTAGCCAATGAGTAAATGTATTTTAGAATTTTAATTGGGATCTTTTTAGCACAGGCTTTTAGTTTAATTTATTCTTAACTTTTCTGTATTTATTGTTATTTATTGATTTTAATTTCCTGTGCACCGCCCTGGGTCCATTTCGATGGAGAAGGGCGGTTCTATAAATCTAAATAAATTAAATTAAATTAAATTAAATTTTATGGCAGCCCCTTAGATATTGGAACCCTGCTATCATGTCACCCCAGTCTTTCTTTTAATTAAACTAGACATACCCAATTCCTGCAATGGTTCTTCATCTGCTTCTCTATCTAGAGTCAACTGAATGCAAGCATTGTGGCCTGTTGGACACCAGCCCCTCCAACAGCCAAATCAGATGAGGAGATGTCATGAGGGTCATCAAGGCAATCTGAGAGCTTGGGGGGGAGAGGGAATGGAGCTGTCAGAGATAGAGACACAGGCAGAGCCTGGCCGGTCCATCAGCGATCAAATGGAGAGTCAATGGCCCCCAGTTCTGGAGGTGGCTGATAAGGAAGAGGAGGAACAGCTGGGTCCAGTGCCTGACACATGGATATGCAGAAGGCAAAAAAGAGCAGCGGGAATCCTTTTTAGGTATATTTTTTATTTTCTTTTTAAGTATTCATCAACATCAATATATGAACAGTGTAGCATCTGGGTGTTGTTCATTTTGATACAAATAACAATAATAACAATATTTATCACATTAGTCAAACTTTTGTAATCTTATTGTTAATACACATTTGTATTAAAATATAATCCTTCATTATTCAGTTGTTCAGAATTTCAATGCACCATTCTAATGCCAATCATAATATTATTTTATACATAGTAATACCATCTTTCAACCTCTAATCTTTCCATCTGGTTATTGCTTTTATTCTAATATAAAAATGTGTATACTAATATTCCCCCTATTTCTTATTTCTTCCGCTATTCAAGCTTCTAGTCAGGCCACCATTACTAGTCCTAGTGTTTTTACACGTTAGCATTGAAATATAGCCCTTCATTGTTTAGTTGTTCAATGTTTCAATACGACATGCTAATGCCAGTCACCATATTATTTAAACATACATAATAATACCATCTTTCAACCTTTTATCTTTCTATTATATTAAAATGTGCATTCTTGTTTCTACCTCTATTCTAGAATAGAGTTAGAAACAGGAATGCACATTTTAATATAGCCGCGCGGGCAATTCTGGGAACCTCTAAGTTTACCCATATAACACCGCTCCTGCGCGAGCTGCACTGGCTGCCTGTCGTCTTCCGGGTGCGCTTCAAGGTATTAGTCATCATCTTTAAAGCGCTCCATGGCTCGGGACCTAACTATTTGCGGGATCGGATCCTGCCTCACACATCCTCACGGCCGATTCGCTCCCACAGAGAGGGACTTCTCCGGGTGCCGTCCACTAGACTTTGTCAGCGGGCGACGCCCAGGGGAAGGGCTCTCTCTGTGGCGGGCCCAGCCCTCTGGAATGACCTTCCCCCCGACATTAGAACGACCACGGACCTCCACTCCTTCCGTCTAAAATTAAAAACATATCTTTTCTGCTTGGCCGGCCTAGGGTAGTCTCTCTCTATGGGGTTTTAGTTGTTAATTGGGAATTTTAGTATGTAAATGGGGTATTTTTAGCACAGGTATTGTTTAATTTGTTTTTAATATGTCTGTATATTTATTGTTTTAGTTTTTCCCTGTGCACCGCTCCGAGTCCCTACGGGGAGAGGGAGCGGTCAACAAATTAAAAATTATTATTATTATTATTATTATTATGTCAAGCCACCATTATATTAAAAGGCATTTGCTTTCTATCCATCATTTCTTGCCTGTTTTAATACTTTAATTCTTATTCATTTTTTTGGCTTGCCTCCCATATTCCTCTCTTGCATCTTTGTCTCTATCTACATCTACCTCTTTACTACTTACTATAAATATTTCTCCCATCTCTTCTATCTTATGCTGCCAGGCCTCCAGAGTGTCTGCCCAAGCCCCTATCTCTCTTTCAAAAGTATCTTCCTGCTTTTCCAATTCCATTTTTAAATCTCTTAAAGTACGTTTCCCTTGATTTGTTTCTTCAGTCATTATTGTCTTTACTGTCTTCTCCTTCTTGTCTTCTTGCTTTGGTTGCTGATTTGTCTGTTCTATCTTTTCCTCCATTATTTCTGTTGTCTCTTCCCTTTCCTGGACATTTTGATCTTTATTCATTGTCCCTTGTAGAATGTTTTCCATTTTCCCATCTATGCTATACATCTTTATCTCCCTGTAGTTTTTTGTCACCATGTCAGTGATACTTTGGAACATCAATGCCATTTCCTTTTTAAAAATCCACTCATTTCCCCATGATGAAGAATCTCGTCTTATTTTAGTAAGTCTCACTCTTGTTCAATAGTTCAAAAACCATATATTCAGGCCTAACATTGCTCCTCAGAGAGTACAATAATCATAGTTCTTTATATCCCAGCATTATTCAATCAGTTCCATTTAGATAATCCAGGAAGCTTTCCAAATATCTCCTTACATCCACTCTATAGGTTTAGTCATATATCTTAACATCCAAAAGTCATTTTACCTAGGTATCTTCTTTGTTCTCACGGTTGACCCTCAAGTAGTCATAAAGTAGCTAAATATAGAACAGTAGGTATCACTGCAGTCCACCAGATAAATGTTGCTTATTTCTCTTATCAAAATTTTTTCAGACTTGTAGGGGTAAGGTATATTTTCCATTCATCAGTAGGTGGTCCCCACAGCTTAGATTTCAGCATTGTCTCAGATCTCACAAGTATTTAATTGAATTTTAATTCAATTTATGGAAGCAAAGTCAGTTATTAAGTAAATAGTTCCAACACTTTCAAAAAATAATGCCTACTCAGTTTAAAAGTCCAATTTCTATGTTTTAGAGGGTTTTTTTATTTTCTCCTCTTAGTTCCTTTCTTTTGGGTCTGGAATTTTTCTCTAAGTAGTTATTTGCCGCTTTAACAAATAGTTTTAAGAATCGCATTTCCTGATTTTTTTTTCCTTTTAGGGTTAGGTTCTAGGTAAAAAAGGAATCATCTCACTCAATTCCAATCAATGTTCAACTACACTGCTCCTGCACTTTCTTTGTTGCCTGTCTCTTGGCTGTCCCGGCTTCACAGCAACCATCTCCTCATCGTGGATGAGAGGGAAAAGAGTCCTGGGTCAAGTGGGAGGGATGTGACTCTCTGCAACCTACAGGGTGCCCCACTTTTCTTCACCACCCCTCCAGGGTGGCTTTAGCTCCTTTTAGAGCCTCCAATGGGGAGAACTCAGCGCAGAAGCACAGAGACCTGCTCCTTGCATCCATTCTTGCTGCGATGTCTTCCAGAAGTCAGCAGCAGAAATCTATGGGCCTGTTCTTGTGACAGAAAAGCCACCGCTGCTAGCCCTACCCTAGCTCTGGGGATAAAAGGCAGGGGACAGAGATGAATAGATGTGATAGACAACTATTCATCTCCCTGTCATCAGCCATTGATAAACTGAACTTCTGAATCCTGTCTGGAACATATCAGAATTCTATCTTGGAATTTATGGTGTTGAGAGTTGGGCACACTGAGTGTGTGTGTGCGCATGCGCACTGTTGGAAGAAAGCAAGCGCACCTTCCAGAACTTCTTTTGCAAGGATGGGGGGAGAGAGAGAGAGAGAGAGGGAGACTCCTGGTGTGTTGGGGTCATTTCAGGGGGGAAGAAAGTGAGTGTCGCTTTCCATAGACACTTAGAGACTTCTGTGAGAGACAGAAACCTTGCCAGGGATGCTGGCATTCCTAAAAAGGGAAGGTTTAGTTAAATACAGAGGGCTCATCATGTTTGGGAGCCTGGTCATAACAGCAAGTTATTCTCCTGTCCAGACCTTGTCATTTAATAGGAGACGGAATGAAACAAGTGACCTGGAACACTTTACCCTTGGAGAATGTATCCAATAAAATGTTCTCAGAATTTCCTCTCAGTTTTGTCCTTCAAGTAATGGTTTGAAAAGGGCTTTTATATACCCCTATAAGTGTGGAATAACAGTTTATGTATACAAAGCATACATTTCATCCTTAAGATACACTGTTCTAAGATCTAGTATTCCTAATATGTGAATGATACCTTTGGCTGAAAAATATAGCAAAATCCAGATCAACCAAACAGACCTTATAAAATGAATTCTCTGGTGTTGGCTGAAGTGAGTTAATATTCAGGTTTTCTTGTGTGCTGCTTGTGTTTTACTGCATATGACGTGTGTCTAAAATTACTTTAAAGGCATGCCCATGTCTATGTGTGCCTAAGAATAATAATTTTAACACAACAACTTAAACTTCACCCTGGACCTCCACACACTCAGGAGCTGTCCACCAAAAAAAAATGCATTTTGGGAATTTCTGGCTTATGAAATAGTTGAGCAAAGTTGCACAGGTGATCAAGAGTAAATATTTGACTTTATATAGAAGACAAATTGAAGTGTGCTTAGTATGTGGTTAAAATGCCTTGGGAAAATTTTGAAAAGTTATCCGCTTCTACCTACTTAATGGTGAATGGAGGGTAAATTATGGGATTTATTTTAAAATTGCACCTGAAAGAGCAATGTACATTCAAAGACACTAGTCCAGTTGAAAGAGCAAAAAAGTATCTTGGAAATAGAATTGGGAAAACACAAAGTTGAATTTTGAATGATTAAAAAAATGTTTCCATTTAGCCAAATCCTCCCTCTCTCTCTCTCTCTCTCTCTCTCTCTCTCTCTCTCTCTCTCTCTCTCTCTCTCTCTCTCTCTCTCTCTCTCTCCCTCCCTCTCTCTCCCTTTGTGTGTGTGTGTTTGTGTTATAAATGGAATGAAACGGAACAGAAGAGAACAGAAGAGAACAGTTCTTTATTGGCCAAGTGTGACTGAACACACAAGGAATTTGTCTCCAGTGCATAAACTCTCAATGTTCACGCAAACAACAAGGTGCTAAGTCATAGATGATAAATCATAAGATACAAACAACATGTGATATATCAGAAAATACCAATAGAAGAAGGTGGTAGATAAGAAGACAAGAAAGATGACAAGATGAGAAGGACAACAGCAATATAGCCCTACTGCATTGATAAATATCTTTAGGCATAAGACAGTGCTATGGGAATTAGGTGTGTGTGTACATATATCTGTGAATGCAAAACGTATTTGTGTATATGTGTGTGAGTGTGCACGTGTACATGTGTATACACCATACATACACACACACACACACACAGTACATATACTATATATCTCTCTTTCAAAACATTTAAAACTGCTTGTACATAGATGGATCAATTTGTTTATACCACTATGTTGCTCACTAGAAAGTTTTCTTTTATGGAGTTTTAGCTCTCTGGAGCTTTGCTGTTCCAGCATAGCCCCATTGTCCTCTGTATGATGAAGATGAGCTCAATGTTCTGAATAGATCAAAGTTCTAAATTGCATTTGGATCCTGTAAAAATGACAACTTTTATTATATATAGAACTTGAGACTTCCAGAAGAGACACCGCTAGTCAGCTCTCCCAATACTTTGAGTCTCTGTCTTTTTTACTCACAAAGATAGGTGATTGATCATGATGACAATCATGATAAGAGACAGAGAAAGACTATCCTTTTATGGGCATGATGGAGTAATGATACATCTATTCTCTTCGCTACACGCACACGCACACACACACACACACACCAGAATATGTAATATGAATATATTAGAAAGAAGCCTCTGGATATATGAATGTCAATTTATTTTCAGTAAACTCTTTATATACATCACCACTTTAATCCTGACTGGGATATGTGCAAAATGTATAGAAAACTTACTGATGTCTCTCAGAGATTGTGATAAAATAATTTCATATACACAGGGAACAACAGATGTTGAAATCTAAGTTGGTCTTATGGACTACACTAGTTAATATTGCAATATTATCCCTATATCAAGAGGAGTAACAGATCAACAAACATTTATCCTTATTTTCCTTGTAAAAGAATCCAAAACACTGGATTGTCATTCTAGGAAAGTTATCCAGAAACCGCATTTTTAATTAGTAATTGACTTTTTAAAAGTAAAGATGCCCTCAATATAAATATGAGTACAAAAGTAGTTTTCCAATTAATCTCCTCTGACATATTTCTTGAATTCCACTATAGTATAAACCAACCCAGTCTGCTATATTGGGGTTACACTTCAATTATGATTGCACAAAATTTTGGAATTAATTCAGAACATGTGTATTTAAGTGGGGCAACATGAAGCTGCCAGTCTGAAACTATTTAAAGCAGCTCCATCTTTCCCCAGACCACATAATTGCTGGGTGTAGCTTCCACATGATTCTGAAAAATTGATATGGCTGCTCTAAAGAGATGAAGGCATATATTACATACAAATCTCCAAGCTCTCCAAAATGCTTTTAAAAAAACAAAGCTGACGTGTTGCATAGCCCTAATCTAGCCCCAAAATTCCTACTCAGTATTCATCAACTTTAGAAAACAGCCATGAAGATTATTTTTATGTGTGATTATTGTTACAAAGCTATTGTATGCAGGAAAAAATGGAAAGGTTCTGAAATATCCACAATGTAGGAATGGTTGGTGAAGATGACAGAACTAACAAGAGATGACAATAATTAATTTATTTTATTTATTTTTATTTTATTTTATTAAATTTATACCCCGCCCTTCTCCTTGTTAGGACCCAGGGCGGCGCACAGGCATTATTAAAACCACAAAAATACAATAAATATCAATTTAAAATATATTAAATTAGATTAACCCGTGCTAAAACCCATGTTAAAAACCTTCCCAAATTATAATTTATTTATTTATTTATTTTTTTAAAAAGTCAGGAACAGGGGGCTATCCTAGGCCGGCTTGTTGAAATAAATACGTCTTAAGATTAGAGAATGATCAACAATTATATTTATTAATGCCTGGGAACCCCTTATGGACTTTTTGCCAAAAGAAAGAAGAGAGAAATGAGCTTATGATTGATGGGTTCAAAGACTAATTTATGGAAGGGAGCAAAATATGACGCAATTGTGAAGAGAGGGGACAAGTATATTTATAACTGCTGTCAGGAAGATCGGAAGCTACTTATTTATCATCTTTCTTTTCTTTTTTTACTTTTCTTTCTTTCTTTCTTTTTCTTTTCTATTTCTTTTTTGTTTCTATTTCTTTTTCTAATATCTTTTCACTATTTACTATTCTTCATGAACTTTATTTTCTCTTATGTTTTTTAATTATTTTCTAAAGCGTTATTTAATAAAAAATATAGAAAAAAGGGGGGGAAAGGAACTTTTCTATTTCATGAAAAATTATTTTTATACAATCATTTGTATAACATAACTAGGAAAAATTAGGAATGATATATTACGACTTCAAAAAGATACATATTTAGTAACCCACCTGTATTTCATTTTTAGTAAGCAAACCTCAGATGCAGTGAATTTACCTGGTGGGGGGGGGGGAAATCACACAGTTCAGCAATTTTAGGGCTCACAACTTGCAAAGAACAAGAACAGTTAAGAAGATTGATATGCAGAGTCTCTAAAGCAGAGCAAAAAGTAATTTGCTCTCAGTTTAGTGATATGCCATCCAAAAATCCAAGGCAAAATACATATGATGGTATTTAAGCAATTCGTCCATAGCCAATTTGCATAACTGTTGGATCTCTGTTGGCCACAGTTGATGGTGCACAAATGCTATTTTATGCAAGATTAACCTTCTTATGTATGTCATCAGAACTTATCCAAAATGTAGATTCGTAATGACAGCTTCCGCATATACATGGCACTGGCTTTGTGCATAAGTCCTTATATAGGTATCTAACAGATACAGCAATGTCAGGAGCCCATCAGTATTTTTTTGTATACATGTGTATATAGATTATCAAGAACAATAAGAACAGCAATTCTTATTTAGACTATAGTAAAATCCAGAGCCAGAATAAATTCAGAACTTCCTTAAGGACTGGGCAATTTTTATGCAGAGGTGATTGTTGTTGTTGTTGTTGTTATCAGTTTCTGGAAGGCTCAGGTTACAGAAATATAACTGTAATGGACATAACTGACATGTTTTTTTTTATTATTTGGGAGGTGGGGAAGACACAAAAGATAACATGACATCCCTAGTATATATTTAAATGCCAAAACAGCAGCATGAAAATCCTATTGGATTTTTTTGTTACAGATTTTCAGTAGGCATTTGAATATCACTGGAACTTGATGCTGAGGGGATAAACTTTTTTTTTTTTAATCAGAAATTATCTTGTATCTGCTAATTTCCTTTCTGCTGTTTTTTTTCCCTTTTTTTAAGCCATCAAGTGCATGCAATCAGAGTGGGAAACCCAGGTGAAATGAGAAAAGTAAACTAATGGAAGCTATGAACTTACGTGGCATTTTCTCCCGCCATGGAGTCCCCTCATCCCACAGAGCAATGCTGATTATCTTTCATTTGAGTGGCTGTTGTTGTTTTCCCAACATGACCAAATGTTGCTCCTTTTAGATCCCCTCCTTATTAGATATGAAAGGGCATGGAGAAAGTTTTATTAAAGAACCTTAGGAATTTGCAAGCACATGTGTGCCACTGCTGTGGAAACCACTTTTCACATTCAACATTACCAGCAGGATGCAGACAGATGCTCTCTGAGCACTTAATAGCTACAAATGTTTTCAAAATTGTTGTCTGCAAAGACAAGTACATTCTTCCTTATACTGAAGAGAAGGAAGACTTGTTCAACCATCAGAAGGAGCTTGCTTTCATCTCACAGTTTAAAGAAGGAAATGCGGAGCATCTCCAGATGTTTTCAAACTGATCAAACTGACTAGCACCAGCTGTGCTTCTCCCTCTCCCACACAGTTTACTGAGCTGATTGCAAAGTAAACACATCCATTCTATTAGCTCATTCTTCATAACTTCTTTTCACCCCACATACATAAATGGTCGTCCTATTTTGCTACACTCAACACGTCTATAGCAATACCTCCACTTCAAATTACTAATAAAGTTATAAAAAACAACTTTCATTCAACTTGGAAAAACATGACTCTCCGGGTTCTGGAATCTTCTTTCTTAAAGAGGTATTTCACAAGAAGAGTCCTCCACTCCTCTGCTCACAATAGAATACCTTATGCCACCAGGCTTGAAATTTT
The DNA here is from genome assembly GCA_039707465.1 of Rhabdophis nuchalis. NCBI lineage: Eukaryota > Metazoa > Chordata > Lepidosauria > Squamata > Natricidae > Rhabdophis > Rhabdophis nuchalis. The sequence continues at coordinate 281,715,931 of CM077643.1, read as the reverse complement.
GGGCTTGGACAACATAGAACTACACTGATTAACGTCTGACCTAAGCGTGGTACACAAAATTGTCTCCTACAACGTCCTACCTGTCACTGATTACTTCAGCATCAACCGCAATAATAGGTACAAACTCAAGGTAAACTGCTCCAAACTTGATTGCAGAAAATATGACTTCAGCAACAGGGTGGTCAATGCCTGGAATGCATTACCTGACTCTGTTGTTACATCCACAAACCCCCATAACTTTAACCTTAAACTGTCTAGCATGGACCTCACCCTTTTCCTAAGAGGTCTGTAAGGAGGTGTGCATACGTGCACTAGCATACCTACCATCCCTATCCTATTGTCCCCATTTATTCATACCCATTTCCTGTATTCATGTCCATTTTATACTTATACCTGTTATCTCGTACATGTTTGACAAACTAAATGAATAAAATAAAGAAGATTCCAGAAACTGGAGGGTCATGTTAAGCCAAGCTGAATACAGCTTATTTCCTGAAGGATTCCTTCCTGTCATCTACTTAATGTTCACAAAAGACATCTTTCAAAAGGGTTGAAGCCACCGTTTGGTTGCAAACAACTACGTTTTAAACAAAACAGTTTTTTTATGTTTTCAGCATCAAATATTCAGATAGATTTCCCAAAGCAAGTGGCAACATTTCAAATTATTTCTCATTTCTAAGTTCTAGTTAGCTCATATTTCAGTTTTAATATAGCATCTGCCAGATCCAACAAAAACACACACTAATATAAATGCATATAAGCAAACAAAAAAACTGACATTAGTCTTAGTTCAAATAGATGTGTCTGCTTTCTCAAAATAATGCTTTTTACAAGGAAGTTTTAGGAAACCGATGGATGTGTGAATAATAGCAGTGATCCATTTTCTTTATAGGCCTTACTATAGACTGAAAATAAAATGGGCAAATTAATGGATGATGTTGTATCTCCATTACTATTGCGATATAGTTAACTTTATGAAAAGATTGTATCAAATCTAGTGGTGGGATTCAAAAATCTTTTACTACTGTTGTGTGGGCATAGCTTGGTGGGCTTGTCAGGGGAAGGATACTATAAAATCTCCATTCCCACCTCACTCCAGGGGAACAATACTGTTAAATCCCCATTTCTTCCCAATCAGCTGGGACTTGGGAGGAAGATAATAGATGGATGCGGGGCCAGGCAGAGGTGGTATTTACCGGTTCTACAAACTACTCAAAATTTCCGCTACTCGTTCTCCAGAACTGGTCAGAGCCTGCTGAATATCACCTCTGCTTATCTAAATGGGACTATATCCAGAACTATAGACATGTCAAACTCTGCAAGGGAAACTGCTTCTGCTGAGTTAACACGTAAAATGGGATAAATGCAAGCAGATTACAAAATATTATTAGCAGGCAAGTGAAAAGGGGGAGGGGGAGGGAGAAAGAGGCAAATCCATTATTCTTGTTGTTACGGTTACTGTTGTTGTTGTTGTTGTTATTAATAATATTATCCCTGTATGTTTCAATATAAATCAAATTCTAGTATGTAAAATTCTTGAAATGACCTGCTTTGAATCTGTGAAAATGTCCTGCAACTAGCCATATACAACCCTGGAATTTCCAGGAAATTCCCTCATGAGTAGGAAGATCAAGCTTCATGTGATTCCAGCTCCATGTTCAAGGAACATCACTGCATGTTACAGAAGAGTCACCAGCCCCCCAAAAAACATGGGATTTGGCAAACATTTTTTTTTTAATAAAAGAGATGCCATTCATAGGAAAGGATGAGCAACATCGCAAAAGAAAAGGGATGACCTGAAAAAAGATTGCATGGGAATAAAGATTCAAGAAATATTTGTTGGTATTTGTGGTCTTAAAGACAAACTCTTGATCCGCTTCCGGTCTTCCGGAGGTGACGGACGGGTCCTAGACGCGTCGCCGCTTGGTTGCTCCGGCGGCGCCTTTGGGGGCACGGGGGCTCTTGCTAAAGAGCCCCCACCGCACGGACAGCTCGTGGGGAGTCCCCCACCCTGACGGCGGTCGGGGTGGTGGCTCCCGCCTCATCCCAGGCACCGGAGAACGAGTCGCGGGGGGGAGTTCCCTTTCGTCCCCTTCGCCGATGGAGAGCCGGGACAGCTGCAATTAAAAAGACGGGCTGAAAGCCGGGGCTGAAGGCAACACCGAGGCTCCGTTATTGCTGCAGAGTGGATTGTGAGTGATTTAACAATTAATGCTTTCAACTTTCGTTTTTAAAGAAGAAGGAGGGGGGAGTTTGTAAAACCCCTCCTCGGAAGAAAAAAAAAGTGGCGCTTTAAAATGCTCCCCAGGCTTTGGGAGGAGGAAAAAACTACATCCGACTTCTAAACAATGAAAATGAAAGTTTTTCACTTTAACTCTGTTACTGATACTTTGTATCTCCATCTTGCAACAACTGAAATGGACTTTTACTAGTTCTCCATGGCTGCCAGGGGAGTGGGAAAGATGGTGTTTCTTTGTTCCCTGCAAGCAATATTTTTCTTTGTGATGTGCTGACACTCCTTCGTTTTTATGGGACTAAATTTTTTACTCACAAGCTAAGGCTATTGACTCTTAGGATTTCTCCCAGATGTGCCTTCTTTCTTTTCCTATCTGATTGCTGTTAAAAAATTGTTCTCTCTCTGGACTTTAGGCAAATTGTATTTTGAATTTGGATATTGACTCTTGCTCTCTTCTCACCTCACGGACTACCCCTCCAACAGACGCCATATTAGTGGCAAAAACTTAACACTTTCATTATGGCTTCAAAGAAGCATCCACAACAGCCTAACATTACTTCAATGCTATCCAAAGAAACAGTGGGGGAGGCTACTCAGCTATCAGCAATAGAGGAAACTCTTCAAAACATTATGAAAGAGATAAAAGAAATCCGGAAAGACAATGTTAGTTCAAAATTGGAGCTTTTAGAGACACAAAAAACACTAATGGAAAATAAACAAAGACTTGATGGACTGGAGGGGAGGCGGCTGAGATGAGGGGAGAGATAAGTAATTCTCAAAAAGAAATAGTGGAATTAACTGGTCATATGTCGAGGATGGATTTTGAAAGGATGTCTTACTTTTTAAGGTTTCAAAATGTTCCTGAAGCAGGCTCCGAGAATTTAAAAGATTTAATGTGTACGATGTTCGCAGATTATACTAACAGGAGCAAAGAAGATATTTGGGGGGACATTGATTTGATTTATAGAATTAACTCAGCAGATGCCAGAATAAATGAAGTACTCAGAGAGATACATATTAAATTTGTAAGAAGGTCGACGAGGGATGAGATCCTGAGAGCACAGAGAGATGGTCCCTTGATATATCAACAGAGTGAGATTGCCATTTTGAAACAGATCCCGAAAAAGATTCGAGAGATAAGAAGGAAGTATTCCTTCTTATCAAAAAGATTATATAAAAAAGGGGTGTGGTTCAACTGGTCGATGCCCGAAGGAATGTTAGTGTTCTGGGAGGGAGGGAGAGTAAGAATTAAAACAATGGCAGAGGCGGAAGCCTTTCTTAAAAAACATTCCTCAATCCTGGAGGATGAAAATGGGGGAACGGGAGGGGCCACGGCTCCGCCCACTGGCAGCCAGGGAGAAGAGGATACAATAGCTAAAAGACTCAGATCTCACAAATGACTTTCTATTATATAGCGTAACCCTTATCTGGATGTCTATAGAAATAAATGATTGATTGCATGAAGTTGTGAAATGATATATGTATGTATCTCTTTCCACTTTGTAGGGAAATGGAAAAATTATTGTATTGGGTTTTTTTTCTGTATGAAGCCTCGGAGGGGGCCGACACCTCCGACACAGATGTCCTCAAAATGTCTCATTTATACCTTATACCCCTTTTCCTATCCAAAAATTTGGAAAAACCAATAAAACTTTTTTGACCAAAAAAAAAAAGACAAACTCTTTATGTAGGACAGTAATCTGGCTGTTTTATTAGGATGAGTTATTAGGAAATGTTGAAAGCAAAACACTCATACCTTCATTATTCTCATAATAAAAACTCCTGAAAACGGCTCCACATCTTATTGCAAACACCAATGAAAACCACAGTTGCTTAGAATTCTAGGTACCATTCAAGCTGTTTTTCTGGTTCATTAGAAAGTTTCTCCTTAATTCTAGGTTGCTTCTCTCCTTGATTAGTTTCCATCCATTGCTTCTTCTCCTACCCTCAGGTGCTTTGGAAAATAAATTGATCACCTCTTCTTTGTGGCCAGCATCTCAAATATTGGGATACTGCTATCATGTGTGTGCGTCCCCACTACTCCTTTTCTCTTAGATTAGCCAAACCCAAATCCTGCAACCATTCTTCATGTATTTTAGTTTTTGCACCTTTTCCAAAGTCACAACCTATTTTTTTTTTGTAATGTGGTGACCAAAACTGGCAGCAGTGTTCCAGGTATGGTTGTATTAAAGGTTTATAAAGTGGTATTAATACTTCACGTGATTTTGATAGTATGCTTCTGTTTATACAACCAAGAATTATATTAGCTTTTTTGGATTCTGCAGCACACGCTCTTAAACATTAAACGGTTCAGTTTGTGACTCCACCTATAAAAATGTTTGGTTCTACCCACCATTAGCAGTTTTGTGCTCTGCCCCACCAGTCCCTCAGCCAGTGCTTATTTACTCAGAAGTAAACAATGGTGGATTAGTTGGAAACATTCTAGGAATGGCTTACTCCCTATTAGCAAAAAAGGAAGAGCTAAGCTTTAGAGCAGAGGTTCCCAAACTTGGCAACTTTAAGACTTGTTTTAGGGAGTCTAAATTCTGGGAGTTGAAGTCCACGAGTCTTAAAGTTGCCAAGTTTGGGAACCTCTGCTTTAGAGGAAAAGCTATCACCTTATGACAGAACACATATCTGACATACAAACTCCCCTAGGTTAGAAAGGAAACATAGTTAAGATGAATGGGATAGACGTATCACCAGGCACACATAGTAGATATACAGACCACCCTTGGGAACCACAATAAGGAGGTGAGGAAGACAGCAATGTCCAACTGCCACCAAAGGATCAAACAGGTCCTGAAGAGTCAGCTCAATAGAAAGAACAAGATCCATAAACATGTATAAACTTCCAGTCATCAGATACCCTGCCAATATAGTGAGCTGGCCAAATGACGATATACCAGGCAACAAGTGATCAATACATACATACATACATACATGCAATTAAAATAACAGGAAGAAAGGAGCAAGGCCAGCATCAGCATCGTTATCTTGTTCTTATAGCAGAGTCTTGTCATTTTTATAGGATAGAAAACAACTATGTGTTTTCACAAACAATTGCAGTGAAGCTTTTAAGATCATGTTGGGTTTTGCTGTTGTTTGTGGTTAGCAATTTGCAGCAAATAATGTGGACAGCCATTTTTTCCCCAATTACCTTCAGAAATTGTATTGTGGTTTTTGTGCCAGGAAAGCATGATTAACTGCCTTAAGAGAAGACAAAAGTAACATTTAAAAATAAACCTGGAGGATTGTTCTTCATACCAATAAAGTTCTTGATGCTGAACGCAGCAAGGCTATAAGCCAACTAAAGCCAGGTCATGCCTTTTCTCATTAAGTGACTTTTGGTTTGGAGGGCTTATTGCACTGCTTCAGTTATTGGTGAGAATATCTCTTTTTATTTCCCACAAGCCTTGCCTTACTAAATGAAAATGTTATCCTTTCATGTATATCTCCTGGAGAGCTGAAGAATGTTAATGATTGGAAAGCCACTGTCCCTTGGAGGCTGGTTCTTCTAACAATGGTTAAGGCACAGGACAGGCATGGTTAGGATAGACACACACACACACACACACACACACACACACACACAGAACCTCTATGTGCCCTGTAAGCTGTTACAAAAACAAGCAATTAATTTAGAGTGCTCCATGTTATGCTTAGAAAATAAGCAACATATGTAGAAGAAATTGCATTCCCACGGTTTATAACATGTTAGCAAAACATTGTGAATAGACATGGTTGAGTTCTGAAAGAGAAGAAGAGGAAAAAAAGAGAGGGAAAAGGATGTTTTCAGAACTTGTAGAAACTTCATCACAGAGTCACCTTCTCTAGTGATTTGAAAGAGGTTTGTTTTACTGATTCTTTCTCCAATAATTATTGTTCTTCAATGAGTAGACTATGTCAGAATGGGAAACGTCTCTTTAGTGTATTCATTAACAAGATGGCCAAATTCCTTTTCCACTAGAGCTGAAAATTGTGGGTACTCATCAGAGGGCAACAATATTGCAATGACTGGTACAGTTAGCGGACATTAAAGAACCCCATTCATTTCTTAATTTGGCTTTCTTTTTAAAAAAGCAGCCTAAGATCCACCAAACAAGACATCTGCTAAAGCATTTACTTCATTTGAAGGATATTAAACCTGGGGAATTGTCTTTGTGAGAAAAATAGGAATCTGAACTCACATTCCTTCCACACACAAAATATCCTTGATAAACTAATCCGTTTTCTTCCATTCTAGCATTATCATTTAGAGTAGAAGTATGGCCAATCAACTTTAAATCACACAGTGATTTACCAGGCGATCCATCCTTATCTCATGTGATATTCAGGGTCATCTCACCCATTATACAGAGCAAGCAGCTTCCTTCATCAGCAGATTTTGGCTGCCAAAGCAGAATTTGTTTATTATTTAACTTACTGTAATAACTCATTATTTAACTTATTATGTAGCACAGGTAATTGCTAAGACTAGAAAGAAGGAATGTCATATTTCTCTGACTCATATTTCACAGTATTCAGATGTCGGGACTTCGATACTTATCACTACATCGTTGTCATGTCAGCTCTGATGTTATAGGTTTCAAGCAATTCAATTATGGAGCATCATACTGAGTAAGTTACACAGCTTGTCAAGATGTAGTAAAGTTGCATGGCACCTGCCCCCAGGATGAAGGGAGATAGTGAATTAAGTAAGCATGAAAGAGCCATATGTTCCTGTAGCTATTGACTATGATGTGATAAAAGCTCTTGTCAAGACATACAGAAGCTGAAAAGCAATTACAACAGGGCGTTCTATGGTAGAACATTGGGTAGAAGTGATATGAAACAGCTCCATCAAAATCCCAGACATTGGTTGTGTGTCAGCACCTAGCCAAATAAAAAGGCAAATCAGCCCACTGCAAAGCAACAGGTAGGTAAAATAACCAAGAAACATTTAAGTTGGATATTAAGCATAATTAAGGCCCACACAATAGTCAATAATCATGTCAGGGATCCTAGTCATCAATTTTTTCAAGTTATCATCAAATCTCTTACTACAGGCCCTTTAAATCAGCTGTGTATGCCTTAAGATGCTGTCTTGTAAGAGGAAGCAATCACACCTCTACATAATGTAATTTCAGCATGAGATTCTTGAGAAAAGTTAGTAAAATGCCACACTTGTTTTGAGAGTGAACTGTGCACCAAGGCAATTATTTGCTGAAGCATCGGCTGTGAAAGAATATGTTTCTCATGCATATGTATGCAATGTATAGAGTCATTTTCACTCATTTCATTAGCTGTATTACACAATAGTCCATTAAGTCCCTTCAAGAGCTGAATTAGGGTTCTGGGGCAATAAGAAACTACAATTTAAAGTTGCATTCTTCCAACGGTGTTACTGGCATTTTAAGGAAGAGATTAAAAAGAAAAAGGCATTGGTTAAATTGTGGAAATTCTCTTCAGGTGCAATCAACTCCAGGGTAAATAAATGATATTTATATGTTAACATATTCATTTACTATTTAATTGCAAGGGGACTGTGAGTCTTCCTAACTATCTACATAGCTTTGCTGCTGTTCAGTGGAGGAACACTTACCTTCATAAAAGACTGCCATCACATCAACTGTCCCTAAATCTCTTATTGAGGAGATACTTGAATGCTTCCCATTACAGCATGATTACACTCATTTGTAGTTAAGCATAATTAAAATAATGGTACTCGTGTTACCTTGGGTGTATTACACCCACTTTCAAATTGTCCTATGGAATTAAAAAAAAGAACCACACATATGGCTATTGAAGCCATGAAAAGGAAATGAAATATAATTCTTTCGGTATTAAAAAAAAGAATATTTAAGAAATTACGCCAAGTCATCTTTTTACAAACAGCAATAAATGCCTTATATCTAGAATGAGTTCCACCCACCCCCTTTTCATGTTATCACAAAGATCACTTCTAGAGAAGTTCAGACCAGTGAGCCAAATCTTTTTTCCCATTTGCAATATCGTTTACGGTCTCTGGATATGACCCCATTCGCTTGCAGCAAAGATGTCTCTTTTGAAGTGCTTTTTGCATATTTAGCCGCCTTGGGAAAGGTATATTAAGAGACTAGGCATTGCTGCACACCAGGTCACCTATTTAATGCTTTGCAGCTGAATAGGTCAGAAGAAAAAGTATTGGTAGAAAGGTCATGTATCATAATCAGTAAAAATGCAAGAGAAGTCGTCATATTTGTTCACCTGAGAACAAGATGGAGAATTTCTGGTCCATGATCTAATCTGACTCCCCAGCTTGGTTGTCCTGATCTTCAGGTCTCAGTCAAGGCCACTCCCTTCAACAAGAGTTACAGCCTGTCAGTCTCGAATAGAAGCAGAGCTTCTTTTCCCCCACAGGCAGTGGTGGGATTCAGCCAGTTTGCACCTTTTGGGACAATGGCTATTGGAAGAAATCTTATTTTGTTTCTTTCCAAACATTCTGATGTTGTTTCTAGTCTAATCTTTATTGCTTTGCTTACAGAAACTGCCTCTCCAGTTAACTCTAATTACATTGTAGCAGCTAAGACGAAGAGCCCATCGACATGAGTGATGTTGAGTTGGCCACGCCCACCCAGTCACATGACCACCAAGCCCTGCTTACCCAGATGATCATTAGGGCAGAGAATCAGTTGTTAAATTAGTTGAATCCCACCACAACCCACAGGCTATCTATTTTTTTTCTGCAGGCTTTTGATCCACATATTTATTCCCCAAATAAAGAGATTTTTTTTACTCATTACATGAGATAGAAATAATTATGGGCAAAAGGGTGAAAGTTCAAACAAAAGAGAGAAGCTACAGGACGGAGTTTGTTACCTTTGTCAGGATAATTTGACAACCCTACCTATGCCTTTAAATGAAGTTACATTGAAAGAAAAGCTATTTCAATAACAATCAGAAAAATTATGCTGAAGTTTCAGTGAAGTCATAAATTTATTTAATCCAATCTTTATTTATGTCCTGCTGGGCTCTAAATCTTTCCTGAAAATGGAGCCTAATAAAATATATCAGTTTCTTTCCTTTGGATTCCAAAAATAGGTATTCTTGTTAGATTTCTGAGTGACCTCAGCATCTTTAATACTGTTTATGGCTGAGTAGTAATCCCTTTAGGAAAACCTCTAAAGCCTTACGTAAAGCAATAGTCACATCAGTTCTGATTCACTGACAGTGACTTTCGGAGTCTTAACGTGCAGGTGAAGGTGCCTGTTATTTAGAACAGCTTGGGTAATGAGGCTCAGAAGGAAGAAAGTGAGTTGCAAGTGGTTTCACACCAAGGGTTGACATGATGCCAATGTGACATGAGACCTGGTAGATTAGAATACAAATTAAATTGAGACCACTTCATCCATGAAGATGATTTCCAACAATTCTCATGGCACCCTGTAGCCATTTCACATGCTAGTCAGAGATTTTGAGAACATATGTAGATAGATAGATAGATAGATAGATAGATAGATAGATAGATAGATAGATAGATAGATAGATAGATAGATAGATAGATAGATAGATAGATAGGAAAGAAAGAAAGAAAGAAAGAAAGAAAGAAAGAAAGAAAGAAAGAAAGAAAGAAAGAAAGAAGATGGACAAGAGAGAAAGAGAGAAGATTAGAGAGATAGACAGACAAAAAGATAGGCAGAGAGAGAGTTACTTTAATGATTATATTCATTTATTTTTAGTCTCCTAACATTAATCTTACTTTTATTTTTGAACATTCCAATATGAATTCATTCTCCCCAAACTAGGAAGCCTGAATTTAATATGAACCATATCCTCTATATTGGCACCATGAATGGCATACATAAATATAAATGTTTTAATTGTTTTAATAAAAGAAATAAAATAAAAAATTAAGAAAAATAAATAGGGATTAATGAAGAAGATAAAATTATCTTTCATTGTCAGCGTCTTCACAACTCTGCAGTTGTGTTAATTTTTCAACCAATGCAATTTCTCATACTTTTATTTACCACTTTATTTTATTTACTAAAATAAACAATAAATCAACTGCAGCATTGATTGGCAAAATTATTTTCTCAATTTCTTCAAAAATGTAGATCTATTGGCGTTGCCAACAAATAAGACAGTAACTTACTTCGAGATCTTTCAAAACAATCTAAAAAGATTACAATTTATATACCGGTAATTGATCTTGGAGGAGCAGAGTATCATCTATGCACGCTTTTCATGGTTAATTCACAATTATTTATTCAGAATGTATTGAAAAGGAATTCCATCCCTGGAAAAAAAATCATCAACTTTAAGAAGCAAATCATTCTTGAATTTCTGAACTCATTCAGAACAGCATCCTGTGTCAGACATAAGAACGGGATAAAAATTAAAGAGATGATAATAATAATAATAATAATAATAATAATAATAATAATAATAATAATAATAATAATAATAATAATAATAATAATAATAATAATAATAATATTATTATTATTATTATTTAGGGGACTCGGAGCGGTGTACAGGGAAAAATTAAAAATACTATAAAATATACATACAAAGATAAATACAATAAATAAAAATGAATTAAATTTGGTTGTCCCTGCACTAATATCTTTGTGCCAACTTTTAAATACTGTTAACTATACCAAATTGATACAGTCTTCTAAATACGGTATAAATTAATTTCCTCCATTTGATTGCAAGCTGATCCAGTAATTCGGGTAAACTATACAGACTGCCCACCACTATCATAGTGCCCTATACCCTACATATGGTACCTTTTTTATTGGTCCCATGTCTACAAAGAGGATGCTTTCATACTGCCAACTTTCATTGAGACATGTGAGGCTAATGTTAGCCTAACTTTCATTGAGACATGTTAGGCAGAAAATGTTTCCTAAATTTTCTGGGCAATCAATCAGAATAGAGCTGGAAGGGACCTTCAAGATCTTCTAGTCCAACCCCCTGCTCAAGCAGGAGACACTATATAATTTCAGACAAGTGACTGTCCAGTCTCTTCTTAAAAACATTCAATAATGAAGCCCCTACAACTTCTGAAGGCAAGTTGTTCCACTGGTTAATTGTCCTCACTGTTAGGAAGTTTCTCAATGTAATTCCAGATTGCTTCTCTCCTTGATTAGTTTCCATCCATTGTTTCTTGTCCTGCCCTCTGGTGCTTTGGAAAATAAATTGACCCTCTCCTTTTTATGGCAGCCTCTCAAATACTGGAATACTGCTATCCTTTCTGTGCACCGCCCTGAGTCCCATTGGGGAGATAGGGCGGTATACAAATACGATGAATGAATAATAAATAAATAAATAAATAAATAAATAAATAAATCACATCCCCCCCACTACTCCTTCTTTTCTCTAGAGTAGCCAAACCAAAATCCTTCCTCTTCATATGTTTTTCTCTCCAGGCCTTTAATCATGCTATATAAATGCCATTAATATGCAGGTTTTTGCAGATTTTTTTAAAAAACTGCACTTACTGTTTTAATGGGCAGAATGGCATTTCTGGAGGATATATATGCAAACAAGACTTACTAAGAAATAAACACCCAATTATCCCCCTCTGCTTCCAAGTAAACTTTCTTCAGATTCTACAAATTGCAAAAACCCACCATCTATGATGGAAATGGAGAAGGGGGGAGAAAGATGAGGAGGAGGAAGGAGGAAGGAGGAGGAGGAGGGGGGAGGAGGGGGGGAGGAGGAGGAGGAGGGGGGAGGAGGAGAAGAAGGAGGAGGAGGAGGAGGGGGGGAGGAGGAGGAGGAGGAGGAGAAGGAGAAGAAGAAGAAGAAGAAGAAGAAGAAGAAGAAGAAGAAGAAGAAGAAGAAGAAGAAGAAGAAGAAGAAGAAGAAGAAGAAGAAGAAGAAGAAGAAGAAGAAGAAGAAGAAGAAGAAGAAGAAGAAATGCCTTGAGTACAATTCCAAAACATCTGCAGCATTACTTGAACACCATCAGCCTTGACAAAATCATTATCAGTCAATTGCAAAAGGCAGCTTTACCACTAAGAAATATCTGTCTATCTGAGGTCCTTGGAAAGGACTCAATAAATACAGACTAAACATCTGGCTGATTGTGTGACCAGCACTCCAACAAAAACAATTTAACCTGTGGCTGATGTTTTTCTGCCTCCCCTCCCTTTTGTCAGATGAATGAATGGTGTTAATGTGATGCAAACTAGCAAAGTAACATGTAAAAGCTCTATTAAGAAGCACTGACCGCAGTGCAGTGAGAAGACTTTCTCATTATAAACTCATGTTTTAGACATAAAAAGAAGGAAGCGGGATTAAGGAATTTTGTCTGCCTCAACGGAAATATATTTGCTTGGAGAGTATTTCAAATGTAGCCTGGGAAAAAAAAGAGCTTCACATTTATGGAACATTTTTTTTACATTAGATGTCCAAGGAAAGACCCCTAAAATCAACTGAAGACTGAGAAACCATGAGCCAGAATTTAGTGTGTGGTTTCCAGTCTAATACCTCCTCTGCAAACTCATAAAACTCCAGCCCATACAAATCACCCCAGTTCATTTCAATGGAAGGACTACATAGCATGGCAAACTAAACCAACAAGAAAAAAGAAAAGCTCTTAAATAAAGGCCCAATAGCTTCTCTTCATCCCTTCCCTCCACCCAAAGTGCTTTCAGTTTTCTTGGCCGCTGGTGTCTTCTAACTTTATTTCTGTTTTTCAAGATTATTTGCTTGTGTGAATTGCACCACTCACTCAACCCTTGCTGAGGACAATGGTCACTTAAGGACATTAATGAAGGCATGTGGGTTGATTACAGAAGCAGAAGGCTGATTAAAAACACTATAAACCCCAGAAGTCACTTTTTTCAGTGCTGTGGTAACTTTGAATAGTCACTAAGTGAATTGATGTAAGTCGAGTAACATCCTTAAAAAATGGGGAAAGAACAGTATTTACATCCAAATAGTTCACCATCATCATCACCATCAAATAAATATTTGCCTAACTGTCTAAAAAAGTAACAAAGGTTAATTTGAGTTTTCGGTGAGCTGAAAAAGATAACACAGAGAAATATTTTTGTGCTTCAGGTTTGATGAGCCTAGATTTTTTATTTAGCCTTCAACATTGATTATTGCAGTCATTTAGTGAATGAGTAAGGCTCTTCGTGGCAAGAATAGCCTTCCTTCCATGCTCTTGAAACACCAGAATGGGCCATGGTGAGGTGCTCAATACCTGACCGAGTATACAAAAATGTATTATGCATTAAGAGATCCAGGAAGTGCTGTTTGTATTCCCATGGGTTGGAGGCAGGGCTGCAATACAGTGCACCCCTAAGGCTCCGATCCAAACTTATTTATTTATCAAATTTTCTACGTTATGTGTTCCTACCCCATACATCTCTTCGACCGATTCGCTCCCACAGAGAGGGTCTTCTCCGGGTACCGTCAGCTGGGCAATGCCGGCTGGCGACGCCCAGGGGAAGGGCCTTCACTGTGGCGGGCCCTGCCCTCTGGAACGAGCTGCCCCCTCTCTCAGGAACATCATGGACCTCCGCCTCTTCTGCCAACATCTAAAGACACACTTCTTTCTTTTAGCTGGCCTGGCTTAATTCCCCAAGACTATTTTACCGACTGATTTTAAATTAAATTAAATTAAAGTTTTAACAAATGGGTTTTTAAACTGTTTTTAGCACAGGGTGTAGCTTAATTTAATAAGATTTTATTGATCACTAGGTATACCCGGCCACGCGTTGCTGTGGCCCAGTCTGGTTAAATGGCTAACCAATCTGTGTGTTGATCTACACCTGCACACATACACCCAACCACCATATAAGCCCCAACCTACCTACCTACTGTATTTCTCCCTCTCTGTCTATCCCTCTACCTACCTATCTACTGTATTTCTCCCTATCTATCTATCCATCCCCCTACCTATGTACCTACCTACCTACCTACCTACTATATTTCTTCCTTTCTCCCTCTACCTACCTACCTACCTACCTACCTACCTACCTACCTACCTACCTACCTACCTACTGTCTCTTTCTTTCTTTCTTTCTTTCTTTCTTTCTTTCTTTGTATCTATCTATCTATCTATCTATCTATCTATCCACCTACCTACCTACCTACCTACCTACCTACATACCTACCTTATTTCTGCCTCTCTATCTATCCCTTGGGGGTCATCTAGTCCAACTCCCTGCTAGGCAGGAAGCCCTATACCCATGATGGCGAACCTATGGCATGGGTACCACAGGTGGCACACGGAACCATTTCTTAGGCCACTCGAGGCATTGCCCTGTCAGTTTCAGTTTGTATGTGTGCCCTGGCCAGCTGATTTAGGCCTTCTTTTGAGGCCATTTTTTGCCCTCTGGAGGTGGGGGAAGGCTGTTTTCACCCTCCCCAGGCTCCTATAAACCCTCTGGAGCCTGGGGATGACGTAAAAAGCATGCCAAATGCAGGGGGTCATGCACATAGCATTATGGATGTGGCACACCTGTGCACATCTCCCCTGCACTCCCCCTGCTACTGGCAAGTGAGCCAAAAAAGGTTAGCCATCACTGCCCTATACCATTTCAGACTAATGGCTATCCAACATCTTCTTGAAGACTTTCAGTGTTGGGGCATTCACAACTTCTGGAGGCAAGCTGTTCCACTGATTAATTGTTCTAACTGTCAGGAAATTTCTCCTCAGTTCTAAGTTGCTTCTCTCCTTGATTAGTTTCCACCCATTGCTTCTTGTCCTGCCCCCAGGTGCCTTGGAGAATAGCTTGACTCCCTCTTCTTTGTGGCAACCCCTGAGATATTGGAAGGCTGCTATCCTGTCTCCCCTAGTCCCTCTTTTATTAAACTGTATTTCTCCCTGTCTCTCTATTCCCCTATCCACCTACCTACTGTAATACAATAATACAATAGCATAGTTGGAAGGGACCTTGGAGGTCATCTAGTCCAACCCCGCTGCTCAAGCAGGAGACCCTATGCCGTTTCAGACAAATGGTTTTCCAGTCTCTTCTCTCTTCAGTGTTAGGGCATCCATAACTTCTGGTGGCAAGATGTTCCACTGGTTAATAGTTCTCACTGCCCGGAAATTTGCCCTCAGTTCTAGGTTGCTTCTCTCCTTGATTAGTTTCCACCCATTGCTTCTTGTTCTGCCCTCAGGTGCCTTGGTGAATAGCTTGACTCCCTCTTCTTTGTGGCAACCCCTAAGATATTGGAAGGCTGCTATCCTGTCTCCCCTAGTCCCTCTTTTATTAAACTGTATTTCTCCCTGTCTCTCTATTCCCCTATCTACCTACCTACTGTAATACAATACTACAATAGCAGAGTTGGAAGGGACCTTGGAGGTCATCTAGTCCAACCCCGTTGCTCAAGCAGGAGACCCTATGCCGTTTCAGACAAATGGTTTTCCAGTCTCTTCTCTCTTCAGTGTTGGGGCATCCATAACTTCTGGTGGCAAGATGTTCCACTGGTTAATAGTTCTCACTGCCAGGAAATTTGCCCTCAGTTCTAGGTTGCTTCTCTCCTTGATTAGTTTCCACCCATTGCTTCTTGTTCTGCCCCCAGGTGCCTTGGTGAATAGCTTGACTCCCTCTTCTTTGGGGCAACCCCTGAGATATTGGAAGGCTGCTATCATGTCTTCCCTAGTCCTTCTTTTCATTAAACTGTATTTGCTGTCAGATGGGTGATTCTTTGTTACAGTTTGGTTCAGTTCGTATTAAACAGTTTAAAGCAGCTGCCTGTCTCCGTTTTTTTTACCTCAGAGAACAGTCCTGAGCAGAATTTCTCCCCCCCCCCTCTATGGGCCACCTGGGAGTTTGCTGTCCTCTGTGCCTTTTTGGCCCCAAGAGGCCGCCGTATGAGGCCTATTCCAACACTGGCAGTTGAAAAGCAGTTTGATGGGCGTGGCTACAGGGTTGTTTACACACATTCAGTGGGTACATTTTTGTGTGTGTCATTTGTACACAACTCACGCGTGCTAGGCACAAAATGATTAGCTATTCTATTATCGGAGGTCCTTGGCTACGTTGTGTCAAAATTTGAGGCAAATTGGTCCAGTACTTTTTGAGATTAGTGGATTCATACAAACTATTTTACATTTTTATTTATATAGATTTATGATGTATTTATTCTTTTTGGTATATGTTTATATTGATGTTTTTAGTTTCCTGTGCACCGCCCCGAGTCCCTTTTTTGGGAGAGTGGCGCGGTATAGAAGTTCAATAAAATCAAAATCAAAAATCAAATCAAATTTTAAAACTGTTCATTTTTTTTCCTCAGAGGGACTCAGGATGGCATAGGAATAAAATATTAAAAGATAAAACTCGTATGTAAAAATTTTAAAAGCCACGGATGAATTAAAAATGAGTGTTGAAGATAATGAAAGGTTGGGGGAGATTTCAGGGCTCTATCCTCAACTCTGAGTGGGGGCGATATTCCACAGGAAGGGGTGAATGGCTGAGAAAGTTTTCTTTCGGCTTTCCATCAGTTGGAATTCTTTATGTCCATAACATACTTTTTCCTCCCTGAATTCTGCCAGATTTTGCTACAATATCCATGGAGATTCTCAGTCAGCCAGGTCATAGTTGTCCCAAAGGTGCTTTTTCAAGAGGCAACTGGCAACGAGCCTGCACCATGGCGGGAGGGAGAGCGGTTTTCCCGGGTCCTGGAGGCTTTCCTTGAGCCTCAGGGAAGGTGAAGACTTCCTGCCCCAGCCTCCAGAGACCTTCTGAGAGGCCTGTTTGCCCCCCTCCCTGAGCCTCCACATCGGCCCTGTACTTACCTCACATCCAAAATGAGCCAATAGAGATTCCTGGGAGGGGAGGGGTGGATTGGCAGGGGGGTGAGCATTGGGGGGGGGGCAGCCAGGGGGGGCATTTGGAAGTTCTCCGAACTGGCCATAACATTAGCTACGGGTTCTCCTGAACCCGGGCAAACCTATAGCAGCCCACCTCTGAATACACCATTACCAACTTTGAACCATAGAAAACTAGGCAATGAGATCCCATTGACTTAACTATGGTGGGGCTATTAAATCTGTGGTGGAAAAAGCTGGATAGTCATTAGTTGTCAGCAAAGAGCATTTTCTTAACTCTTTGCTAACATTTGTTTCTTTATTTTATTTATATATGTGTATCCCACCTTCGTTATTTTTTTACAAATAACTCAAGGCCCGCAAACATATCCAACACATCTTCTGCTTCCTATTTTCCCCACAATAACAACCCTGTAAGATGGGTTGGACTGAGAGAGAGGGTGACGGGCTCAAAGTCACCCAGCTGACTTTTCATGGCTAAGGAGGGACTTGAACTCATTGTCACCCACTTTCTAGTGTAATACCTTATCTACTAGACCAGGGATGGCGAACCTATGGCACACTTGCCAGAAGTGGCACGCAGTGTTCTCTCTGTGGGCATGTGAGCCATTGCCCCAGCTCTGCTCTACTGCACATGCGCACATGCCTCCCGCCAGCCAGGTGGCCTTCTTGTCTCTGCCGTGTATGCGTGGGGGCAGGGTGTATGCATGGAGGTGAGGCTCATGCATGCATGGGGGCAGGGCGCATGCAGGGCACACATGCATGTGGGGGTGGAGTCCCGCATGTGCATTGGATTTTGGGGGTTCAGGTGCACACACATGCATTCACATGCACGCTTTGGGCACTTGGTCCAGAAAAGGTTAGCCATCACTGTACTAGACCAAACTGGCTCTCATGTACTGGATGTGTTGTTTCTTGCACTATAGATCTCACAGTGTCTTTCCTGAGTTTCAGGCAGGAATTCTTCTAGCCAACTGTGGAAATATCTAGCTTTTTGTTCTTCCTATGAACTACAGCCTCTTCATGCTAAAGGCCCTATATGTCCCCTCAAATAATGTTCTAGCCGGCTGGGAGATTCTTCAGAATGCCTCCTTGGAAACCCAAGAATCTGTAGGGAAAAGGAAGACTTGGAGGGGAAATGGATCCCTCATTTCATCCATTATGCATTTATTTCATCCTACTTACCTCCATAAATGGAAGAAATTCAGTGGTTAATGGCAACATGAGCCTAGATCAAAATCAACATCCCTTTTTAAAAATGCAAAAGTTTACCCTTCATTCTGTCCTTTAAAAGAACTGAAAGGAAAACATAGATCTGAATCTAAAAGAAAATCAAGGTTATGTGTTCCTGTTTTATCTGTAACAACTCACCTTAATGAGAATTAATATTACAGCAACTTCCCCCCCTTTTCTCTGTTTTGATAAAAATATTTCCCAAGGTGCATCCATTTCCATATTTTATCTGCTTTAACACACACACACACACACACACACACACACATAGACGCACATGCACAGACACACACACAAAATTTCAGAGGAGATTTACCACCTGCTTTGCAGATAAATACGTTTTTATGATATATAGCCTGCTCAGGCTTAGAAACGTAATAAATATTTAAATTTTAACGCAGAGACCAAGAGCAAAGTAACAAAAATTGTCATTGGATAAAAACAATTTTCAACAAACTGAATAACAGGATGAAAAGCTGAGGAGTAAGTTTTTCTGCATGAAGAAGTGGATCCAAACACGTGTTTAGGAATAGGACCCCGCCCTAAAAAATATTTATTTATTTATCAATTTTTTAAAGTTGCCCACCTCACAAAAGCAATTCTGGGTGGCATAAAATTTTATTTCTCATGTCAGAGATGTGTATTTTTACCACAGATGTAAAAATATAAAAATTGGCATGAGAAGAAAAATATTATAAAAACAAATATATAAACCTGAGGCAAAAGGAGGATAAAAATGGCTACCTCAGCAATAAAACCATCTAAGCAACCTCTAGTTCCTGGGATCCTCATGCCTGATAATATAACCAGGTCTTGAGGGCCTTCTGGAAGATCAGAAAGGATGGGTCTAATCTAATCCTGGGAAGATGAAGAAGAATGTTCCCTAAGGTGGGTACCATGACAGAAGAGCCATGTCTCCTGCAACCCACCAAATACCTGATTGACACTCACCCACCATTAGTTCTGCTTTCTCTGACAGATCTGATGGTGTGGGCCAGTGTTGGGATTCACTGGACTGTAAATGTGCTCGGACATTTCATCGGGGTGGGTGGAGCCTTCTACAGCCGCTGCTACTGTTTCACCCAAACTGGAGAGAAGCGGCTGAATACCACCTCTGGTATGGGTTAATATAAAGGAGAGGCGGTCCCTCAGATAGCCTACTCCCATGCTAGGAAGGGGTCCCCAGGGAATTCCATGTGGGAAACATCTGCCTGCATTTTTTTTCCTACCCTGCCTGTTCTCATTCAGTCTGATGCAAGAGAATTTGCTGTCTCATAAAACTCTAAAAGATGGGTCTAAACACATTGAGAAGATACAGCATACTGTATAGCAGTGATGGTGAACCTATGGCATAGGTGCCACAGGTGGCACGCGGAACCATTTCTTAGGGCACGCGAGGCGTTGCCCTGTCAGCTCCAGCAGGCTTGTGTGTGCTGGCCAGCTGATTTAGGCCTTCTTTTGAGGCTGTTTTTCGCCCTCTGGAGGCTCCTAGAAAGCCTCTGGAGCCTGGGGAGGGCGAAAAAAGCACGCCAAAAGCAGGGGTTCATGCACATAGCATTATGGGTGTGGCATGCCCATGCACGATCCTCCTGCACTCCCCCTGCTTTTGGCACGTGAGCCAAAAAAAAGTTAGCCATCACTGCTGTATAGTGAGCATATTTTAACTGCATCCAACAGAAATGACAAGAATGTCACTAAACACAATGCCTGGGTAGCCAAATCACATTGCATCATATGTCTGTCTGTCTGTCTGTCTGTCTGTCTCTGTCTCTGTCTCTCTCTCTCTGTCTCTCTCTCTCTCTCTCTCTCTCTCTCTCTCTCTCTCTCTCTCTCTGTCACACACACACACTTCCTTAAGTGGGTGGCATGAGCAGTCTGCATCAAATGATCCCTTCCTTTTCTTCGCCAGGTGTCCATTCCATCCTAGCCTTGGCCCCAAACAGAGGCGAGTGCAGGGTTCCTCATGAAGGAACATGGGAGTCAAAGTAGTTGGCTGCAGAAAACTGCAATAAGAGAAAACAAAACAAAAAGGAACCAATGTTAGAGGTCACATTTTACATTGTTTACAAGCCTTCAGGAAAGGTATTTAGATTTGTAAATGGGTAAGAAGGAACATATATTTATTACATACAAAATGTTAAAGGCAAGTGGGAAGACAAATCATCCTGACAGCTGGGCCACCACAGTCTAGAGGAAGGATGGGGGGAAGACTTTCTAGTTCAGTTTGCAGTATGATAAATGAACAGCTCTTCGATGCAGTTCGGTTGAGAGGAATCTCATTTTCCAAGCAATGGTTGAAGTACATGTAGACCCTGTTCACGTGATTTTTCTATCTCAAAGCATCCTGCTCTTGGCAATTATTATTTTTAATCATCTATCTTCTGTACTTTAGTCATCCTTCTAAAATGCCCACACGTTTTCATCTGTCTTAAAGCACGTTGCAGACTGCTATTATAAGACGTTATTACTATTTTTCATCATCTAACTCTTAGATTTTATATGTTGATACTCATCAAAAGAATATCAGGATATTAAAAGCATATCAAGATAATCCTGTTGAATATTTCCTTTTTTTAAAAGCTGCATTTAAAAAAAAAACAGATAATGCAGATGGTGTATTCTCTCTTCTCCATAATTCAAGACTTTCTCTTTGGAATTAGGTTCAACTAGATTATGTCAGTGAAATACACACTTGTTCATTCAACTCATTTGGCTTACTGCTGACTCATAACCCAAGCAGTTATAAGACAGCAACATAAATGTTAAAATTAAAAGACAGTCAATGATCACAGAATGATTATCAACTTAATGTCCTTCTATTTGATGACAATTTGTTACTCATGTCTGAATGCCTTCCTAAAGAGCCAGGTATTCACGAACCTCTGAAAATGTCCTAGGAGGAAGATGGTCTAGATAGAATAGGCCCATGATGGCGAACCTATGGCATGTGTGCCACAGATGGAATGTGAAGCCATCTCTGTGGCCACATGAATCACCACCCAGGTCATCTCCAATGCACATGCGTGTGTAACTCCCGCCCGCCAGTTGATTTTTGGGTGTCTACTGGGAGACGCGCATGCATGTGGGGGGTCACGCACATGTGTGTGGTGGGGAGATGCGCTGCCCACCCTGCACCCTGTTTTTTGTTCCAAGAGGCTTCAGGGAGGCCTGCTAGCACCAAAAGAGGGGTCACACACGCATGTGCAGGGGGGTGGGGGTCATGCAGGGTGATCACCTGTGCATGTGCGGGGGGCAGAGCCTGCAGGGGGGTGGCTTGCATTATGCATGTCAGCACATACACATACTCTACACATGCTTTCGGCATTTGAGGGAAAAATGGTTTGCCATCACTGGAATAGGCTGATCCAAAAGAAGAAAGCCATTTCAGACAGCTTGACATGGAGTCCCTCTAGAAATCAGAGGTTCCCAAACTTGGCAACTTTAAGACTTGTGGACTTCAACTGCCAGAATTCTCCAGCCAGCAGAGCTGGCTGGAGAATTCTGGCAGTTGAAGTCCACAAGTCTTAAAGTTGCCAAGTTTGGGAATCTCTGCTCTAGATGATATTCCCTCAGTAATGAGAATCTCAGCATTCACTTTAGATTTTTTTTTCAAACGGTGACCTTTTGCAACAATGAACCACATTCAAGATGTAGAGCATATCGACCGCATATTTCCAGAGGAGATTTACACAATTTGCCAACATAGAAACTGTCATGTTAGCAGCATCCACTACATAGGCAGCATTGAATAAGGTCTACTAACATCCATCTTTTTCTGATTGAAAATCCATATTAAATCCCATTTGTCTGCAAAAGTTGGTTTTGGAAAAGAATGTATTCTGCATTGATTAAAAAATATAACGGTTAAAATGCATACAACAATCATTACTGTAAACATCATGCAAATCATGCAAATAAATAACATTGAAAAATGTACATCTAGGAAATGTGTGTAAAAATGAAGGCATTCGGGTAATTTGCATTAGCAATCTTACAAGGGAATATGTATAAATACTTATAGAGTTATAATAAGTTAGGTTGGCCATGAGGAAAAAAGAAGGCAGCTGGCAGTGCTTAGAAACTGTGGTTGATCTTGAAAAAGCTAAGTAGGGTCAACACTGGTTACTAATTAGATGAAACAAAGGACTGCAGGCTTGACTGTAAAAAAATAAACATCCTGGTTGAAAGCAATAATAAATCATGTCCATATTGCCCCCAAGAAAACTGACATGTAGTAATTCACACAGTTGCACAAGTTCAACCAAAGAAAGTTGCTATCTTTGCAACAGTTTTATTAACCAAAGTGCAATTTTATATGGTTGCAGATTTTCAAATTTCTTTGAACTCTGCATTAACCAACATAGTTTAAAAACAATGGAGGTGGAAAGTGAGGAGAGAGGTGAGCAGCATTTCTATTTTACAGGGGTAGAATTCTTAAACATAAGTATCTGCAAAAAAAAAACAACCCAAGGGTTTTATCCAGACAAAAAGAGCATTGCACAGTTGCCACACAAGTATTATCCTTTATATACTTGCAATCAGTATTGCAACACACCTCTAAAGGAGTGGAGCTTATGTCATTTGTTACAACACTAATATCAAATGTTACAATGCGAGTTTATCATTTTCTGCTCCTTATCCCTATCCCACAGATATCCAAGAGAACGGAATGGGAAAACTGACCATTGCAGTGGTGTGTTCAGGATCCCATTACAACCGGTATGGTGCAACAGGGCCAGGCACCCACCATGCTTACCACCCATGATGCTTCAGCTGCTCGGCAGAGCATCGCACAGGTGCCGTACACTCCATGTGTGCGTGCAGAAGCCCCCAAAACTTCAAATATCGGTAAGGAGCACAGGCTGTTGGCCCCTCCAGAGCACCATATTGGAATGGTACCTGGTGCTTCCGGCAGGCACCAGTATGCCCATACTGGGTCGTACCGGTCGTAACCCACCACATGGCCAACTGACCATGGCCAACTCGCTGCAGGACAGTTCATCATGGCTAACTCAGCCTGGACAACTCGCCATAGGACAATTCAACATAGGGCTGCAACTGGTTTAACAACTGGTTTTATGATTGCACACTTTGTGTATACTCTTGCACTTCGTGCATGCACAGCATTAAAAAACCACCCATTTTAAGCTCTAAAACGTACCTTCTACTGCAACATCGGTGGGTAAAGCAGCTGAGGCACAGCAATCCACTGTGCCATGACCGGAGGCCCATTCGGCTCCGGAGGATGCGGCCGGCCCCTTAGGGTGATCAACGAGGGCCGGCCCAGCGAGTCAAAGTGCCAGCCATCACACTGAGGCCTTTCCAGCGCCGGTCAGTGTGACGGCTGAGACAGGAGGCGTGGTGGAGCGCTGGAGGAGAAGCGCGGAGCGCCAGAACGCCGGAGGCCCCAGCGGAGCAGCGGCAGAGCAGCGGCGGACCGTCGGAGATTCTGGCGGAGGCCCTGGCGGAGCAGTGGAGGCCTGGTGGAGGCCCCGGCGGGGAATGGCTGGTGAGGTGGTGGCCGTGGAGAGGCAGGAAGAGCAGCGGACCGACGGAGCGCCGGAGGCCCCGGCGGAGGCCTGGTGGAGTGGTGGAGGCCCTGGCGAAGGCCCTGGCATGGAGTGGCAAGCCTGCGACGTGGCGAGGCCCTGGCGGATGCCTGGTGGAACAGTGGAGGCCCCGGCGGAGGCCCAGGTGTAGAGTGGCGAGCCTGCGATGCAGCGGAGGCCTTGGTGTGGACTGCTGGTCAGCGGAGGCCTTGGTGCGGCCTGATGGCTCCGGTGAGACCCTCCCCCCCAGGTTCCCCCAGTATAACATCTACGGGGGGAGGGTGAGAGCGAAGCAAGAACAGCCCGAAGGAAGAACAGTCCCAGCCACCCCATTGAAAGCCCCTGCCCGAAGGAAGAACAGACTGAGCTGACCGACACAGACTATTATTTTTATCAATACCTTCTGTTTGACTTGCACTTTTATCTAGGCGTTCCTCCCCTTAGAGCCAGCAATGGAGTCACAGGATGCTTTCATACTCAAGGTCCGCCCTCCTTTACCTGCGAGAGTCTCCCCTCTCGCAGGTTTGGCCCCCTGGTCTATCTCGGGCCCACCTCGAGGATGGATTAATTAATCCAGAGAGGTGGGCAAAGCGCAAGCTCAGGGGATTTTTAGGCAAATTTTTAATTCGGTTTTTAAGGGGTTCTCGGGTGGGGGGAGGGTTTATTCAGTCAGAGGGGGGTCAAGATATAGGGTCGGCTGGCGGAAGTAGGATTAAGGAGGGGTCCACTAGGGAGGGGGGATCCGGGGTCGTCTCTGTTGAGGGCCGTCCCATTAGATTGGTCTTGGGGAGGGGGAGGGGCGGTGGGAGACAGGATGTCCATTGTGGGTTAGGGGCTCGTGGTCGCTGGTTACGGGCGATCGCTTGCCCCAACCCCCTGTGCTCCACTTGTGGGCTAGGCGGTCAGGGATTACAGAGCCGGGGCCCTAGGCTGATGTTCTGCAACGCCAGGTCCGTGGTGAACAAAGCCCCCCTCATAAATGACCTTGTGTCAGAGGGGGACCCGGACCTGGTGGGAATCATGGAGACCTGGTTGGGCCCCGAGGGGGGTTTACCCCTCGTGGAAATGTGCCCACCAGGCTACCGTGCATTTCATCAGCCTAGGGCCCTAGGCAAGGGTGGGGGGTGGCAGTTATTGTTAAGGAAAGTCTGGAGCCGAGGGAGACCACTGTGCCTCAGATGACCGGCTGTGAGTCCCTCTTCGTGAAGTGGGGCCAAGGGAGGCAGTTGGGCTTGCTGATTGTATACCTGGCTCCCCGCTATGTAACAGCAGCCCTGCCCGAGCTACTCAAGATGATCGCCACGACGGCGGTGGAGACCCCCAGACTGGTAGTCATGGGGGACTTTAACCTGCTGTCGGCGGGCAAAACATCCGAGCCAGCTCGGGAGTTCATATGGCTTCCATGACGGCCATGGACCTGACCCAAGTAGTTCAGGGCCCCACTCATGACGGGGAACACACGCTGGATCTGATTTTTGTCTCTGGACAGTGGAGAAGTGATCTCGGAACAGGGGATTTAGTCATCTCACCCTTGTCATGGACAGATCACTCTCTCTTTCGGATGGACTTTCCAACCGTCACACCCCACCGCGGTGAGGCGGAACCGGAAACATCGAGTTGGTTCCGCCCCAGGCGCCTGATGGACCCGGAAAGGTTCCAGAGGGAGCTTGGGCCAATACCTGTGTCCCTGCCCCACGACTTGACTGAGGATCTAGTGGCCGCATGGTATAGTGCAGCCACGGGGGCCTTGGACCGAGTCGCGCCCTTGCAGCCTCTCATGCGGCATCGAGTCACCCAGGCCCCTTGGTTTACCGAGGAGCTTCGGGAGATGAAACGCCGCAAGAGATGCCTAGAGAGTAGGTGGAGATCTTCTCGATCCGAAGCTGACCGAACACTAGTGAGAGACCATATTAGGACTTACTTAGTGGCGCTAAGAGTGGCCAAATGTGAGTATTGTGCCACCCTTATCGCGTCCGCGGAAAACTGCCCTGCCGCCCTGTTTGGGGTGACCCGCTCCCTCCTTCACTTGAGGCCGCGGGAAGCCCCTTTGCAGGGTCGAGCAGAGGAATTTGGAGAGTTTCTGCAGGACAAAATCACTCAGATTCGGAACGAGCTGCCCTCCACTGAAAGTGATCCAGTCAATTTGTCCGGTGCTGGTCTTGAGATAACACCTTGGGAGGAGTTTGACTTTGTCACTACCGAGGATATGGACAGGTTGCGGAGGAACCTTAGAGCCACCACATGTTTATTGGACCCATGTCCCTCCTGGCTTGTACTGGCATCCTGGGAGGTGACACGAGGCTGGCTCCAGGATATCGTGAATGTGTCTTTGGGTGAGGGGTTCTTACCTACTGCCTTGAAAGAGGAGGTGGTGAGACCTCTCCTCAAAAAGCCTTCCCTGGACCCAGCATTGTTGGTAAATTACCGTCCGGTCTCCAACCTTCACTTTCTTGCGAAGGTTGTAGAGAGTGTGGTGGCTCAACAGTTTCCTCGTCACCTGGAGGAAGTTGATTATCTAGACCCACGCCAGTCCGGCTTCCGACCTGGACACAGCACTGAGACGGCATTGGTCGCGTTGGTTCTGTGAGTTGATGATCTCTGGAGGGCGCGGGATAGAGGCTGCTCCTCTATCCTAGTCCTATTAGACCTCTCAGCGGCTTTTGATACCATCAACCATGGTATCTTATTGCACCAATTGGGGGGATTGGGGCTGAGAGGCACCGTTTTACGGTGGTTCTCGTCCTACCTCTCTGGTCGGTCGCAATGGGTGTTGGCAGGAGGGCAGAGGTCGTCCCCGAGGCCCCTCACATGTGGGGTTCCTCAGGGGTCGGTCCTCTCTCCCCTTCTATTCAACACCTATATGAAGCCTCTGGGCGAGATCATCCGTGGTTTTGGGGTGGAATACCATCTGTACACTGATGACACCCAGCTGTACATATCCACCCCAAACCACCCCAACGATGCCGTCGAGGTGCTGTCCCAGTGTTTGGAGGCCGTACGGATCTGGATGGGTAGTAACAAACTCAAGCTCAACCCATCCAAGAGCGAGTGGCTGTGGTTTCCGGCACCCCGGTTCAGCCAGATAAGTCCAACACTGGCCATTGGGGGCGAACAACTAGCCCCCGTGGAGAGGGCGCGCAACTTGGGCATCCTCCTGGATTTCCGGCTGTCCATGGAGGACCATGTGGCAGCCGTGGCCAGGAGGGCGTTTTATCAGGTACGCCTGATATGCCAGTTGCGCCCCTTACTGGACCGGGGGGCCCTTCGCACAGTCACTCAAGCGCTTGTGACTTCTCGGCTGGATTACTGTAACGCTCTCGACATGGGGCTCCCCTTGAGGTGCACTCAAAAGCTACAGCTAGTTCAGAATGCAGCCGCGCGGGTGATTATGGGTGCCCCAAGGCAAGCCCACATAACACCTCTCCTGCGCGAGCTGCACTGGCTGCCTATGGCCTTTCGAGTGCACTTCAAGGTGTTGACGACCATCTTCAAATCGCTCCATGGCTCGGGGCCTAGCTATATATGAGACCACCTTCTGCCCCATACATCCCTTCGTCCGATCTGCTCCCACAGAGAGGGCCTTCTCTGGGTACCGGGCGGGCCCGGCCCTCTGGAACGACCTACCCCCCGACCTTCGCACTACCTCGGACCTCCACATCTTCCACCAATGCCTTAAGACATACCTATTCCAACAAGCCGGCCTAGCGTAGCCTCCCGTTTCTGACTATATTTATAAATTTTAATTTTTTAGGGTTTTAAAGGGTTTTTAGCACGGGTTTTAATTTAATTTAATATGTTTTTAATAGTATATATTGTTTTGTAATGGTTTTTAATAATTGCCTGTGCGCCATCCTGAGTCCTAACAAGGAGAAGGACGGGGTATAAATTTGAAAAAATAAAATAAGAATAAATAAGAATCAGATGAGCTGAAAAACATGGAAATATAGGACAGGATAGGGCAGGGATGGGTGGGCAGGGCCAACTGCTCACCAGAACTACCAGTCTGCCCGAACCAGTCCGAATCGGCATTAGCCCACCACTAATTCAACAAATGCAAAATTTAAATTAATTTTAGTGGAGCAAGAGTAATAAAAGAAAGAATGTCAATCCAGAATTACAAGAGTTAGTATCATTTTGATGAAAATCACTAAGAATAAAAGTTACTGAATGAAACGATTAATACAGCATTGAATTGACTCACAATGAATTGTCCCATTATGAGTTGTCCCTTTGTGAGTTGTCCTGTGGTGAGTTGGCCATGATAAATTGGCCATGGCAAGTTGGCCATAGAGAATTGTCCTAGACGCCATGAGAAACCCAAGCATACTCATCAGGAGACTTAGCAAGTACAAAGTAGTATAAAATAATGAAGATGTTTGGGGCAAGGTGGTTGGTTTTATTAGCAGGTTTCCCAACAATACAGTTTATGTTTGTGGATCAAAAAAAAAATCCATGGAGAAACATGAACTGGAATAATATCTTATTCATGTGGACAAATAAATCGAATTTCTATTGAACATATCTGATTTACATCTGGTTGACTTTCTGGAAGTATGGACTTAAAAACAATATCACACGATGGATCCTTCAAAATGATAGATTGCCATAAAAGAGATTCCACTTGGATATTAGTTTGTGTTTTAAACTGAGCAAAAATTCCAAATGTTTTTTTTTTAAATCTGGTTGTTAGGATGGCAGCTTCAGATCATCTTTCAAAGTATCTCATTTTTCAAATTGAAAAGCAGAGCTTAATGAGCCACTCAAAATATTAGAAAACTGAAATGCACCTTTACAAAACATTTGTGTATTTCCTCTTACAGGTTGGTGTAGTACTTAGAAAAAGAAGATAAACAGAATAGATATCTCTGATTCATGCTTACTATTGTAAACTTTGTGTCACAGTGTGTGTGTGTGCAAACTATGTGCAAAATTACAGAGAGACACAAGTGTGCAAAGTGAGACACAAGTGTGTAAAATGCGACAGAAAATGACAGCAGAAACAGCAGATCAATGAAGACAGATTATTTTTGATCCTTTCAGAATGGATTTCACTATTTTTCTGTTTACACCATTCTCTCTTGTGGATCAGCCTTCTCTTAAATTCCATTCCTTGCTCAGTCTTTTTAAAAATTGTGTTTGCATAGCCCTTCCACTATTTTTGTTGTACAAATCCTATTCTCTTTTCCTTGAGGTTGTTTTATTTCTTAAGAAACAAAAGGTCCATGCTTTTTTTGCAAAATGATTCATAGTACAAAAACATTTACAACAAGAAATAGTAATATTAATACTGTGTTTCCCTGAAAATAACACTGGGTCTTATATTAATTTTTGCTCCAAAAGATGCATTGGGGCTTATTTTCTGATTAGTTCTTATTTTAGGCAAAATACAATACTAAATGCATTCATTGGGCTGACAATCTTAATTGGGACTTATTTTGGAGGTAGGGCTTATAATATATCCTGAAAAATCATTGTAGGACTTATTTTCTGGTTAGGTCTTATTTTTGGGGAAACAGGGTTTAACTCATACCATTAATTAAACAGAATACTTAATAGCAATAGATGAGATTTTGCATCTAGAAAAATGATAGAGGGTTGTGTAATTTTCCTATCTTTCTGTTTCTGTGGTTTTTTTTTCTTTTCCCTTCTAATACTTTTCCCTACAAACATGTTTCCAGTGACCAAAAATTCTGTGTTATGTAACATCCAATGCTCTCTGTTCTTTCAGTCACTGAGTCCCATAGAGAGGAAAAGCAAGAGACTGGTAAGGCACATAGGAAGAAAACAGAGCATTGCTAAACAATTTTAGCTTTGTTTTCAAGTGTAAAAGATAGCTCAAGGAGTATTTACCTGAGTGAATTCATCTGCATTTCACAAAAACAAGTGTTTGGAGATAAAGATTAATGCAGCATTGTCAACTGGTAACAACAACATGAACAATTGGCTTGCAAATGTCTTTGTAGATTATCTTTCTCCTTTTCTGAAGGGAAAAAAACACGAAAGATTGATGAAGTATCATTAATTTTTATTTTTTGGGAGAGTCTTAAGAAACACTACACTGATCAACATAGTTAGTCTTCTTTGTTTGTTTGTTTATGAAACAAAACCAAGCCAGACATAATAAAGCTGCCATCTTTATCCTCGGAGAATAATCAGAAAACAGAGGACATCAAGAAAAGCAACCTATTGTCAGTTAAGCATCTTTATGTCTGATGCTATTCAAGCTGCTATGAGTCAACAATGACTCGATAGGACATGATCAATCAATTCTCGCATTGCAGGAATCCTTCAGATAAACACTTTTCCCAAATCCTTGTTAAAGAAAGCATGTCAGAGCATGGAGGAGGGGAGAAGAGGGGGGAGAAATAGAATAGAATAACAGAGTTGGAAGAGACCCTGAAGGTCTTCTAGTCCAATTCCCTGCTTAGGCAGGAAAGCCTACACCACTTAAGACAAATGGCTATCCAACATCCTCTTTAAAATGGCCAGTGTTGGAGCATTCACAACTTCTGGAGGCAAGTTGTTCCACTGATTAATTGTTCTAACTGTCAGGAAATTTCTCCTAAGTTGCTTCTCTCCTTGATTAGTTTCCATCCATTCCTTCTTGTTCTACCCTCGGGTGCTTTGAAGAATAGCTTGACTCCCTCTTCTTTGTGGCAGCCCCTGAGATATTGGAACACTGCTATCATGTCACCCCTAGTCCTTCTTTTCATTAAACTAGACATGTCCAGTTCCTGCAACCATTCCTCATGTTTTAGCCTCCAGTCCCCTAATCATCTTTGTTGCTCTTCTCTGCACTCTTTCTAGAGTCTTCACATCTTTTTTACATCCTGGCGACCAAAACTGAATGCAGTATTCCAAGTGTGGCCTTACCAAGGCATTATAAAGTGGTATTAACACTTCACGTGATCTTGATTCTATCCCTCTGTTGATGCAGAAGGAGGAAGAGGCCCAAGAAACTGACATTTTCCCAGGGTATTTTTTTTTAAAATTCCAAATGGGAACTACAACTTTCTTCTGTAGATAATATTTTTTCTTAGTATTATTCTAGTTCTAACCAAATCCTTTTGTGTGCAATTCCCCAGAATTGATGAAATATGTGAGGGAGTAAACACTTCATCCAGCTAACATTTTCAGACATTTGTTCAAAACCAGACAAGAAAGTCGCATTCATTCATTCATTCATTCATTCATAGTATTCTCTCACAACAATGTACATACATTGTTGAAATGATTCCAGGAAATACTAGCATTTTGCTCTAAGAGTATTGTTAGAAGCATAACTATTCACAATCTTCCTTCAGGAAAACCTGAAGGAGTAAGGCTGAGAGGACCAAATCCAAGGACAATTCTTTATGCAATACATCACTATTCCATCAGGATATAAGGTGTCTGATTAAACCAAGAAATAAAGCAAGAGGGCTGCCTTTTTCAACAAGGGAAAATGAGCCAAGCACAAATTCAATGCACATCTTTTTAGAATTTGCTGCCTGCTGCCAACTTGGTCCAAGCAGTTCTCATGCCAGTCTCTATAATCTATCTATCCCCATTTCCTACTAATTAGGTGATTCATTGTTGAGGACAGGAGTCAGTCGTTTGCACCACAAGGCAGCTACTCATTTACAGCCCTGGGCCAGCTGTTCCCTTTTGGAGGGGAGGGGGCTCATATTGTACCAAGAAGAGTAGAATGCCTTCAAGGAAGTACATTTGCAGCCCTGCCAAATTAACTCACTGCAATTAGTAGCTTTGATTTCAATGGAACAGCAAAACATAAAGCAGGGACCATGAATGCAATAACTGGGTAAAATAAAATGTGGAGGTTACTATTTAAAAGGATCACTGGGAAGCCAGGTTTTTAAATGATCTCTAAAAAAGAGATGAGAACTGAAAACCATTGACAGAAAGCTTTAGAGTTCAAGAATGAAGACCAGATGAAGCCAAATATCACAGTTTTTAGTCCATCAACAGCATCCAGCTGATATTTTTATATAGTTTATTATATGAGCTACACAGAAGGAACGATCAGAAGCATACAGGTGAATTCTGATTTTCCCAACCACAGAGCTTCCAATGGAGCAGACTACAAAGTACATTATCATTCATCTTCTTAACAAGCTTTTGATCTTTGATTAGCTAAGGCAAAAGGTTCACTCTAGTCTAGGAACTTAGGCAGTGAATAAATCAACCTTAAAAATGGGGATTATGTAGAACCAGCAGAGCAGAGACAGTGCTGGCCTCTAAACATGCCACTGAATTCAGACCATTTTCTGACAAACAAATATATAACATGGACTCTGGCTTCAGCAAGAGTCCATTATGCAGATTTGCAAGGAAAATCACGCATGTGGTCCCTACTTCTGCAATTATAGCGTGAGTGGGTTTTTTGAAGACTTCATCCTATGAACATCTGGTAGTGATTGTGATTGCACAATATAGGATTAAAATTGACCTGGAGAGAGTGATTGGGAGTGTGCATTACTACCTCTGGCCCAAAAAAAAAAATGGCCATCCCAGAATCTGCATCTATTAGGTGGCTAATCATGCCTTGTATATAGTGATTGAAGAAAGAAGCATGGTTTGGAGTCATGCAGTCTTGGTATGATCACTCTACAAAATGCTGCCCAAATGAGACACACCTATGGATTCCAGACTGGTGTACCTTGCCAATTCAGCCCCTTCACAAAGTAACCCAAAGTTTTTTCCCCTTAAAGCTCAAGGGGAGCAGCAAAGCTATTTCCTTTCCCTTGTTTTAACAGTGGCTGTAGTTCTGAAATCTCTCAAACAAGGTGGGCATCTTCTTTTGCCACTCAATACATTCTAAACCTCTCTCTCTTTTTTGTTAAGTACAGAGCACTTGAGAGGAAGGCACAAGTTTTAATACACAAATATTTCATACTCATACAGACAATATATTATTCTGTTTCTCCCACAAAATAGGCAAATCTGAGCCCATGCAGAGCTCCTCCATAACATTGGACATAGAGTGAAAGTATCACCTTGAAGCTTAAGCTAACAATAACATATACAAGCTGCAGAAATAACTCTGGACTCCATATACTAGCAAACAGATACACATATTGCTAATTTTCTACTGTCTTCTTGATTTTGTCAGGCTAGATAGGAACCCACTTGAGGTTGTGGCACAGTGACTAAAACACTAAGCTTGTCAATCAGAAAGGTCAGCAGTTTGGCGGTTTGAATCCCTAGTGCCACATAACAGAGTGAGCTCCCATTACTTGTCCCAGCTTCTGCCAACCTAGCAGTTCGAAAGCATGTAAAAATGCTAGTAGAAAAATAGGGACTATCTTGGGAAGGTAACAGCATTCTGTTTGCCTTTGGCTTTTAGTCATATGACCATGGAGACATCTTCAGACAGCACTGGCTTTTCGGCTTTGAAATGGAGATGATCAGTGCCCCCTAGAGTCGGGAACGACTAGCACATATGTGCAAGGGGAACCTTTATCTTTACCTTATCAGTTGAGCATGAGCTAAAAGTCCTGCAACATTCTGGAAGTCTGAGTAAGGGGGCAAGAACCAAAAGTGAAAGAGGAGCTGTTGCTTGGATTCAAGGGCAGCTATAGGAGCACAACTATAGAATTGGTGTAGGGGTTATGCTCCAAATGGGAAAAGTTAAACAAATCCAAAAACTTTGTGTTGTGGGAAATTCTTGGCTAATACACTGAAGTATATCTGTTCCTCAAAAGACAAGCTACAAGGATACTGCAGTATGTCTGAGCTGCAGTAATATGAAAGACCTCAAGCTGGCAGCAAAGCATTAAAGGTTTTTGTAACTTTGCTGCCATCTAGTGGTCAGGCAGTCCAAATATGGTTTGGTAAGCTTTAGACCGGCAAGTTTCAGAATATAGGAAAACCAATGTCAGAATGGATTCTTGATTGGTTTACTAACCAACTGATCTATCATTGAGGTGGATACTTCTAATTCTCCCACAAAAATCATTAATTAGACAATTTAAATCTACTGTCATGAACTAAGAAGCAAGCTGATTTAGAAACCACATAGGGATTTGCATGCCAGCAGAGTAGTAGAACAAACAGATTTACATGCAATCAAGCAAAGGAGCATAATTCTCCCACATTAATCAAACTAGGTCCTTCACTCTGCAGTCCTCAAAGGTAATATTCATCTTCCACACAACAGAGTTTAAAAAGGAAGTGCAATACATTTTCATGCCTCGATGTATGACCCATATGTCAGAGAATTGCATAGCCAGTGTCCAAATGAAGTCAGAGATGCTGATGTAAAGTTGTAATTTTATATAAATAAATATATTTTACATCTATATAGACAGCTAACTAGAGAGTCAGGCAAACAGGAGCATTAGGAGATATATATGACAGAGCACGTAGGGCACCCAGAAGAAAAAGATGGGGGAACAAAAAAGAAACTCCCCCTCCACATCCATAGCAACCAATCACAGCACAGATCGCCTCACTCAGGAGCAACCAATCACAGCACAGATCACCTCACTCAGGAGCAAGCACTCTGGTATCAATCAACCACAACTGTGTGTTCTTGCTCACCACCCAACCCCACTGCTCCAATGACTAAATTTAAACATCTTAACATCATATATCACTCAATATATGACCCATTTTTCTGTAGTTTTCCCAATTTTTAGAAATCAATAATAAAATGTGCCAGATAGGAAAGTGGCACCTTCCAAAGGGACAAATTTATCCTAGCCCAGTCATTACTAATAGATAACAATGAGGGTGGAAATGATGCAGATGATGGAGCTGCCATATTTGTCTCCATTCCCTTTATAGGATTTAAAAACATTAAAAATGATGATGATCCAAAAGGGCTAAACCAGGGGTCTGCAAAGTCGGCTCTTTTAAGATTAATGGACTTCAACTCCCAGAGTTCCCCAGCCAGCATAGCTGGCTGGGGAACTCTGGGAGTTGAAGTCCACCAGTCTTAAAAGAGCCGACTTTGCAGACCCCTGGGCTAAACCATCAGTTGAGTGTTATTTCTCAATTCCAGGCAGTTCTGAAGCAGATAATCTGCTAGGGAAGTGTTCTCACATTGATGCTGAAGGCTTCTTCAATTCAGAAGCTGTCTATTTGTATCATTTCCATTGTCTCTCAGTATATTCTGACTCTTTATTGAGCAAAACGTGACTGCTGGACTTCTGCTAGAGGCTAATTCTCCTCTGCTTCAAAAGCCTTTTGTCCAAAGTCAGTCTTAATTGCTCCTGTATGAAAAAGTCCAAGGGCATTCCTTAAAAACCTTACTTCAATATGTTAATTCATTTAAGCTTTCTCTGTGTGTCTGTCTGCCCTCCAACATCTCCCAACCCTCCAGTATAATTACTTCTTAGATAAATAACATTAGCAATAAAAAATGCAAAAGAGGCTGGGGGATCAGATTAAACAAAACAATTAAAATGATGCAGTGTGTGTGAGTGAGTGTGAGTGCATTTTGTTTAGAGTTGCTTAAGACACAAAGTCTGTGTCAATGAGGATAAGGATCATGCAATCCTTGCTCCTGCTTATGAAAACACAGCAAGCAGCACCTGGCAAGATTGAAAATTTAATTGGAAAAAATACTTTGCATGGGCCTTTAGAACCGTGGAGTGGATTCGTGAAAACTAGAGTTGTAACTGAATTTACGTTTGTTCCCACTGTATTTTCAAGAGCAGGGATGGTGGTAAGGATGATGAAGAGAGGGGAGGAGAAACACCTTACATTTTATGTCAACCCAGAAAATGTGTGTGCAGTGTTCACATGATCCAAGAAATTGGTCTCCATTTTGAGCTCACAAACTTTACCGATAGCACTAGAAATTAAATTGACCCATTTTGTTTAAAGATTTCAGATGAGGTGTAAACCTCAGCAGTGTGGTTACCAGTGTGTTAGGACTATCCTGACCTATACCTGGAATTCAAAGGATTGTGCTGGCAACACTTTATAATAAGTGGCAAAAGATTATTTCTGCCTTTGGTTCTCATTATTATAACATTAATTGAGGTGAAAGGTAATCCATTTTGTATGCTAAATCATGAATCTTCTTTTAAAAGTGGGGAATGTATCATTCAGTGCATTATGCTAACAGCTAATGCACTTCTCTTACACCTCTACACAGTGCCAAGTTTTAAAATTGTATTATATAAACTAATCAGATTATTAAATTGCATACAGTGGCATTAACAATGTAGTGTAAAAGTCACT
Organism: Rhabdophis nuchalis; assembly: GCA_039707465.1. NCBI lineage: Eukaryota > Metazoa > Chordata > Lepidosauria > Squamata > Natricidae > Rhabdophis > Rhabdophis nuchalis. The sequence goes on along the minus strand of CM077643.1, from coordinate 281,679,957 downwards.
CCAAAAAGTCTAAAATTGTTCAAAATTCAAGAAAGAAAGAAAGAAAGAAAGAAAGAAAGAAAGAAAGAAAGAAAGGAAGGAAGGAAGGAAGGAAGGAAGGAAGGAAGGAAGGAAGGAAGGAAGGAAGGAAGGAAGGAAGGAAGGAAGAAAGAAAGAAAGAAAGAAAGAAAGAAAGAAAGAAAGAAAGAAAGAAAGAAAGAAAGAAAGAAAGAAAGGCGGGAGGGAGGGAGAAGGTAGGGAAGGAAGGAAGGGAGGGAGGGAGGGAGGGAGGGAGGGAGGAAGGAAGGAAGGAAGGAAGGAAGGAAGGAAGGAAGGAAGGAAGGAAATCACACAATAATCTATTGCAACCAGATCAGATATAGTGAAAATAGATATAAATTTCTCTTTCCAGTATTGCATAGCAATTATTTTGGTCATCTCTGTGCCCCAAATCCATAATTCTTAATACCTTTATAGTCCATAATACCTTAATACCTTCCAAATATTGGAGATACAGTAAAATGCTGTTTTTAAAAATGTCTGGCTATATACAACTGCCACAGGAGTAAGCTAGGAACAGACTGCTGAGCACGCATCCTCTGTATGGATTTTCCCCGTGAACTGCAGTCTTGATCAAATTTTTCAAAGGACAATGGTCACGGTCCTACATTGGGGAAATAGTGAACTGCTGAATGAACCTGAAATCTAAGTCTGTGAATGTTTTGTATTGTGTGAGTTTAGAATGCAAAATGTGATGCCTGTGAGTGAGTAATGTACTTATCTGAAAGTTAGATTAGGGAAGAGAGGTACTCCCTTGGCGATCTACCTAAAATGGGGAGATTACCTTTGATTCATTGGTTTTTTTTCCAATTTTATTTATTATTTTGTAAACACTAAGCCTTCACGCTTCTATTTCACATGGGGCAAAAAAAAGCATAGCTTAATTAAAGAAAACCAGTCTTTCTGCATGTCCTCTTCAGCAATTCTAGCAACCTCATTATTATAATTATTTTAGTTATCTATGTGTGAAACATAATCAACACTAATTAGAATAATGACTGATTAGAATAACAGAGTATTGGAAGAGGCCTTGGAGGTCTTCTAGGCCAACCACCCTACTTAGTCAGGAAACCCTATACCATTTCAGACAATCTCTTCTTAAAAACTTCCATTCACAACTTCTGGAGGCAAGCTGTTCCACTGATTAATTGTCCTAACTGTCAGGAAATTTCTCCTCAGTTCTAAGTTGCTTCTCCCCTTGATTACTTTCCACGCATTGCTTCTTGTTCTGCCCTCAGGTGCTTTGACTCCCTCTTCTTTGTGGCAAGCCCTGAGATACTGGAACACTGCTATCATGTCTCCCCTAGTCCTTCTTTTTATTAAACTAGACATACTCAGTTCCAGCAACTGTTCTTAATGTGAGATAAAATTCTCGACATCCTATTTTAAAACTATTTATGTGCATATTAGTCCAAATGGAATTAACAATGGGTCTTTGGCAACTTGAGCAAGGAGATTCATCTACAGTAGGTATGCACCTGGAGAGTCAGGAAAGCAAAGCCAAAATATCCATGAAAAGCAATAGTAGATAAATAGTGGGAAATGCCAAATGATTGGATGAATAGTAGTGCAGCCAGAGGCATTGGGTGACCAAACTATGTAGTAACAATCCTGTCACTGTACAATCATTATTACTCTCCCTAGATGGACACTTGGCCAATCTTTCATCCACAGATGTTAGGTTAAGGTATCAGAAAGGGTTTCCTATGCTTATTAGATCTATATTTCAATTTTAGTTTATTATGCCAGTTCACACACAGCTAAGAAACTAAAATAAAAGAGCCCCAATTAAAAAACTCAATGAAAACTATTAAAATGACCAATCTGTCATAAGTGGAAGGGTCTATTTCTTAAAGATGGAAAGAGAAGGGGAATGCATGTGTTTTCAGAGTTCACATTCTATAATCAGAAAGCAGCACCAGACATCTTCCTGACTGGCCTCTGAAACTGGAACATTTTAAAAAGCTTCTTTCCTATGTTTAATGTCTGGCCCAGTCTAAATCAAAATAGATTCCTCCGATATTTTCTTTGAGCTTTTTAGGTGATACCGTTTCACCTAAATTTCCTATATTTCCCATAGCACATTTCTACTTGTATGGATGGATCTTCCCTTTGTTGGAGATGTTCCGCTGGGCTTCTTTTGTTAAGTTTACCTATTAGGTTTTCTGATTTCTTCCTTTCAGTTTAAGTAACATATTTACATTGATGATATCCAAATCTACACTAGTGCACTGGTCTTAGGTAATGAAGTGAAGACTTCTTTGTCCAGCTGCCTTATTGGGCTTTTAAAATTGGACACTTCCTTAAATTAATGGAATAAGAACTACTTTTTAGGACTGTTAGATGCCAGCTTTACTGGTGGTCTGAAATGTGGGGGCCTTACGGAATATAAACTTTCCTCTTTTATTGATGAGACTATAAAATCTTTCAACATTTGCCTTCAGAATATCTGAGCAATCCAACTATTTCTTAATGTTGAAAGGGCTTAGCAGCCGGCATCTCTGTGGACTCTTAAGTGTTACTAGCATAATTTGTTGTCAGGCCATATTGTCCATATTTGCTTCTCTATCTTTTCCTTGGGCATAGAATAGCACAGCCTGAGAGTGTCAGTTCTTCAAGGTAGACCAGACAAGGAAACCAATGCCATGTAGGTGAGTACTATTTTTATTTTAAAGCTTTAGTAAGTTATTCTCCAAAGTACCGGAGGGTAGAACAAGAAGCAATGGATGTAATCAAGGAGAGAATGCATTTCCTTCTCCATCCCTTTATCGTCATGTGAAGGAAGGGGGGGATTTATCTGAGATGTTTACTCAGATTACACTTTTGCCCCAGGCTCAGGAACCTTTCATCTGACTCTTGCCTCCCTGGCAGCTCTTCCTCCTGTCCCTCAAGGTCATTCCCTATAGCATCTACAGATGGCTTCTGAACCTGTCCCAATTTACCCTTATCCCTTCTGCCAGTCTCTATATAATCTGTTTGTGCTGACTTTCCAGTTTATATGTACAGGAACATCCAGGTTTTTGAAAAGTCAAACATGATTAAAATTAATGTTCTCATAGGTCAGCTCAGTTGTGCAATCAGAGTCACTTGGTTTTCCCATTGGTCAAAATGCCACCTCATGTTTCCCTCCCTTTTCCCATTTAGCTCCCATTTTGACCCAAACAATGTTATGTATGTGTATATGTTGATATATGTGTACCAAATTAAAAAAACAACTACTAAATAGTAAATAGCAATTTAATGTAGAAAGATTAATATTACCAGAACTGAAATATGGGGAGCTGCCCTATGCCATTAGATCATTGTTTACCTCACAATGTGTTGTGTTCTGTCTAGACCAGCGGTTCTCAACCAGTGGGTCGTAACCCCTTCAAGGGTCAAGTGACCTTTTCACAGGGGTCACCTAAGACCATCGGAAAACACATATTTTCGATGGTCTTAGGAACCGAGACACCAATTTTGTGGTTGGAGGTCACCACAACATGAGGAATTGTATTAAAGGGTCACAGCATTGGGAAGGTTGAGAACCACTGGTTTAGGCAGCAGTTATCCATCAGACAGAAGTTTGATACTGCTCCTTTCCCAGGATGGATTATTTTATCTTAATGTTGTTGTTGTTACATTGAACAAGAACATATTCCTTAATTGCAATCTAACTTCCTCTCATATGTCTAGCCCCCTTTTTAATTATTTGTTAATTTTCTGGCTTCAAACACATATTGTACAGTTCTGAACAACAAAACAATTTTCCAGGTATTGTGAGGTCACAGCCTGTATTGGCTAAATATATGTTCACCTATGGCTTTAAAAGGCCTTGAACACCCAAATTCCAAACTTTTTTGTGATCCCTAGCCCTTGAAAACCAAGCAAAGCATGAACAGTTCCAAAATATATCTCCTGAGATTAAAAAGAGAATATTCCCCATCATTCAGAATATATCGATCCAATCTATTTGATGCTGTTTTAGGGGGGAAAATAAAAAAAGAAATTTTATTGAATAAAACAAAATTGGCTCGTCTCAAAACATATGTCAGCTACAATTTTTTTAAGTGTTTCGTCCTTTGCCTGCTTTTTATTTAATTTTGGAATGTGTCTAGTGTAATTTATCAGACAAAAACACAGTATTCTGCAGTTAACTTTAATAAATATAACTGAAATAAAATTGAGGTGCTTTCCTATGTATAATACATAGACCAGATGAATGCTCATAAAGAAAGAAACCAGCACCAAATGGCAAAGAAAGCTAATTACTTTAATGGTTAAGTTCTCTGCATTAATTTGCTTAATCTGCAGTTTTTTCTCACAGAATCATATATCCAATGAATAAAGGTCTGCCATTTTTGTTATCATGAAACAATAAAGTACCAAAGTTTTTTAGAAATATTCAGAGGCCAGTATGTAGAAAAACACCAGCTCGCATATTCTCAGATGTGAATTGTCCTGATTTTCCAGCTTCTGAAAATCAGCTCAAAAACCTAACACACACACACACACACACACACACACACACACACACTGTATATGTAACTTTATATTATATACTATATATATAACTTTATATATATATAAACTTTCCCCCTAGAATTAGAATTTGTTCTGAGTTGTGTTAATGCTAAAATAAATACAATACTCAGTGAATTTTGACATTTACCAAAAACTATGAAGACCAAAGTTGTAACAGTGGCAAATAACCAAGATTTCATATTTCCTCATTTATTGACAAAGAATAACATCTGAGAGCCTTTAATAACTACATTTCCTCTTAAAGCCTTGAAAAGCAACCATTCCTGATATTTAGCAACTAAATCCTTTTAGTATAACCAGGCCTTGCCACATTTCCTACTTATGCTGGTAAATAATAATTTGAAATATATTGTGCTCTAATAATTTCATGAAGGTTTCAAGTTTGATTTTGTACGCTATCTGTTCAAAACTGTAACCTTTTGGAAATAAGAATATATGCTCATATAAACATTGAATATGTACAGTCTATTCCATAGGGTTTTCTCTTGAATATTTTAGTTGTTGTCTTAACTCTGTTAGAAATTCTGGGTTGGATTATTGGGTTTAGCCCCAAATGTTTCTGAAATCATGACCTGGATCAAGGTATGGCTTATTCTGACACTTTTCATGATTCAAATTTCCTGAGAATTTTGAGGAGTTCCTGTCTCCCCTCCATGGGCCTGATTCATATTTCTGGGTGACTGTAAGACCAAACATTTCTTCCAGTGTTTTTAAACCATTCCATTTGAAAGAAGAAAAGTTGCTTGTGAACAAAGCATCAAAGAGCATCAACATACTGTATACTCTTGGGTCTTGGGTGTGAGGCCTTTGGCTTGCTCCATTAAAAGTTGTGTGAGATAGGTGATGCTTAACTAAAAGACTGCGCTATCCTTCATTTTACCAATAGAAAGTTCTTATGAAATAAGAATCTCCCGTAATAGATGTGGAGGACTTTGGGAGAGTGGATCAAGTGAAGCAGATGCCAATATACCATCAAAACAATTCTAAAGTCTGCCTCCCCACCTCACTCATTGGAATAAAACTTTAAATAAATTGAAATAATGCAGACCTGTCAAACTAGCAACCTATGGGCCAGATGTATCATGCATAGGCCACACCCACCTCGACGCCACAGAGGCAAAAAATGTCATGATACATCATGTGACGCAATTGAGTTTGACACATGTATAATATAGGTTTCAATGCAAAAGCTGTTGAGAAGAGAGGGCAGGATCATCATAAACATTATTTTAGCCATTATCTATCCACTGCAGGATAAAGGCCTCTTCCACATAAGACCAACCTATATGATCCCAAGCTTTCTTATGCCAATCAGGCTTGCAATTGTTGGTGGTGGTATCGATCCAGCTAGTTTTATTCTCTTTCTTGGACGATTTTTATCAAGTGGGATCCATTTTATGACTGCCTTGTTCCACCTGCCATCAGTTCTGTTTGCCACACGCCTTCCGAGTCGGCATTATGTACATTCCCTGGCAAAATGCATGGGAAAATCCCATAGGGCAAAATTCCACTTAGGGTTAGGATGAGCTCTCCATGAATCCACAGAGCAAAACAGACATTGCCATTGGACTCGGAGCCCGTCGCTATGGTTACGAGGGGGCACACCTTCCAAGTCGGCTTTATGTACATTCCCTGGAAAAATGCATGGGAAAATCCCATAGGACAAAATTCCACATAGGGTTAGGATGAGCTCTCCATGAATCCGCAGAGCAAAACGGACATCGCCATTCGACTCGGAGCCCGTCGGTGTGGGTAGGAGGGGGCACGCCTTCCGAGTCGGTCTTATCTACTTTTCCTGGCAAAATGCATGGAAAATCCCATAGGGCAAAATTCCACTTAGGGTTAGGGTTAGCTCTCCATGAATCCGCAGAGCAAAACGGACAATGCCATTGGACTCGGAGCCCATCAGTATGGTTAGGAGGGGGCATGCCTTCTGAGTAGGGCTTATGTACATTTCCTTGCAAAATGCATGAGAAAATCCCATAGGGCAAAATTCCACTTAGGGTTAAGGTTAGTTCTCCATGAATCCGCAGAGCAAAATGGACATCGCCATTGGACTCGCAGCCCGTCGGTATGGTTAGGAAGGGACACCCCTTATGAGTCGGCCTTATATACTTTATACGGCAAAATGCATGGGAAAATCCCATAGGGCAAAATTCCACTTAGGGTTAGGGTTAGTTCTACATGAATCCGCAGAGCAAAACGAACATCAGCATTGGACTAAGAGCCCGTCGGTATGGTTACGAGGGGGCATGCCTTCTGAGTCGGCTTTATGTACATTCCCTGGAAAAATGCATGGGCAAATCCCATAGGGCAAAAATCAACATAGGGTTAGGGTTAGCTGTACATGAATCGGCAGAGCAAAATGGACAGCGCCATTGGACTCAGAGCCCGTCGGTATGGTTAGGAAAGGACACGCCTTCTGAGTCGGCCTTATGTACATTCCCTGGAAAAATGCATGGGAAAATTCCACATAGGCTTAGGGTTAGTTCTACATGAATCCGCAGAGCAAAACGGACATCACCATTGGACTCAGAGCCCGTCGGTATGGTTAGGAGGGGGCACGCCTTCTGAGTCGGCCTTATGTACATTTCCTAGCAAAATGCATGGGAAAATCCCATAGGGCAAAATTCCACTTAGGGTTAGGGTTAGCTTTCCATGAATCCGCAGAGCAAAACGAACATCAGCATTGGACTCAGAGCCCGTCGGTATGGTTAGGAGGGGGCACGCCTTCTGAGTCGGCCTTATGTACATTTCCTAACAAAATGCATTGGAAAATCCCATAGAGCAAAATTCCACTTAGGGTTAGGGTTAGCTCTCCATGAATCGGCCGAACAAAACGGACATCGCCATTGGACTCGGACTCCGTCGTTATGGTTAGGAGGGGGCATACCTTCCGAGTCGGCCTTATGTAATTCTCCTGGGAAAATGCATGGGAAAATCCCATAGTGCAAAATTCCATTTAGGGTTAGGGTTACCTCTCCATGAATCCGCAGAGCAAAACGAACATCAGCATTGTACTCAGAGTCCGTCGGTATGGTTAGGAGGGGGTATGCCTTCTGAGTCAGCCTTATGTACATTCCCTGGAAAAATGCATGGGTAAATCCCATAGGGCAAAATTCCACTTAGGGTTAGGGTTAGCTTTACATGAATCCACAGAGCAAAACGGACATCGCCATTTCACTCGGAGCCCGTTGGTATTGTTAGGAGAGGAAACGCCTTTTGCGCTGGCCTTGTGTACATTTCTTGGCAAAATAAATGGGAAAATCCCATTGGGAAAATTCCACTTAGGGTTAGGTTTAGCTCTCAATGAAGCCACACAGCAAAACCGAAATAGCCATTGGATTCGGAGCCCGTTGGTATGGTTAGGAGGGGGCACGCCTTTTGCGCCAGCGTTCTGTACGTTTCCTGGCAAAATACATGGGAATATCCCATTGGGAAAAATTCAACTTGATAGGGTTAGGGTTAGGGTTAGGGTTAGGGTTAGGGTTAGGGTTAGGGTTAGGGTTAGGGTTAGGGTTAGGGTTAGGGTTAGGGTTAGGGTTAGGGTTAGGGTTAGGGTTAATTTTGGTTAGGGTTAGGGTTAGGGTTAGGGTTAGCTCTCCAAGAAGCCGCACAGCAAAACGGACATCGCCATTGAACTTGGAGCCTTTCGGTATTGTTAGGAGGTGTCACCCCTTTCGAGCCAGCCTTGTGTACATTTCTTGGCAAAATACATGGGAATATCCCATTGGGAAAAATTCAACTGGTTAGGGTTAGGGTTAGGGTTATGAAGCCGCACAGCAAAACGGACATCACCATTGCACTCGGAGTCCGTCGGTATGGATAGTAGGGGACACGGCTTTCGAGACAGCCTTATGTACATTTCCTGGCAAAATACATGGGAAAATTCCATTGGGGAAAATTCCACTTAGGGTTAGGGTTCAGTCTCCATGAAGACATCCAGGAAATGTACATAAGGCCGGCTCAAAATCCGGGCCCCCTCTTATCCATACTGACAGGCTCCGAGTCCAATGGTGATGTCCGTTTTGCTGTGCATGAAGCCGTTTTGCCAGCTTCATGGAGAGCTAACCTTAACCCTAAGCCTAAGCCTAACCCTAACCCTAAGGCTAACCCATACCCGAACCACAACCATAACGCTAACCCTAACCCTAACCCTAACAAGTGGAATTTTCCCCAATGTGATTTTCCCATGTATTTTGGTTAGGGTTAGGTTTAGGGTTACAGTTAGGATTAGGGTTAGGGTCAGGGTTAGGCTTAGGGTTAGGCTTAGGGTTAGGGTTAGGGTTAGGGTTAGGGTTAGGCCTCCATGAAGCCGCAGAGCAAAACAGACATCGCCATTGGACTCGGAGCCCGTCGGTATGGATTGGAGGGGGCACACCTTTCGTGCCAGCGTTCTGTATGTTTCCTGGCAAAATACATGGGAAAATCCCATTGGGGAAAATTTCATATAGGGTTAGGTTTAGGTTTCCACTTGTTAGGGTTATGGTTAGGGTTAGGGTTAGCTCTCCATGAAGCCGCACAGCAAAACGGACATCGCCATTGGATTCGGAGTCCGTCGCTATCTTAAGGAGGAGAGAAGGCTTTCGAGCTGGCCTTATGTACATTTCCTGGCAAAATACATGCGAAAATTCCATTGGGGAAAATTCCACTTAGGGTTAGGGTTCAGTCTCCATGAAGACGTCCAGGCAATGTACATAAGGCCGGATTGAAAACCGTGCCCCCTCCTATCCATATTGACAGGCTCCGAGTCCAATGGTGATGTCCGTTTTGCTGTGCGGCTTCATGGAGAGCTAACCTTAACCCTAACCCTAAGCCTAACCCGAACCCCAACTATAACCCTAACCCTAACCCTAACCCTAACCCTAACAAGTCGAATTTTCCCCAATGTGATTTTCCCATGTATTAGCCAGGAAATGTACATAAGGCCTGGTCGAAAGGCGTGCCCTCTCCTAACCATACCAACAAACTCCAAGTGCAATGGCGATTTCCATTTTGCTGTGCGGCTTCATGGAGAGCTAACCCTAACACTAAATCAAATTTTCCCCAATGGGATTTTCCCATGTATTTTGCCAGGAAATCTACATAAGGCCGGCTCGAAAAGGGTGTACCCTTCTAACCATACCAATGAGCTCCGAGTACAATGACGTTGTCCGTTTTGCTGTGCGGCCTCTTGGAGAGCTAACCCTAACCCTAAACCTAAACCTAAACCTAACCAGTGTAATTTTCCCCAATGGGATTTTTCCATGTATTTGGGTTAGGGTTAGGGTTAGGATTAGGGTTAGGGTTAGGCTTAGACTTAGGTTTAGGCTTAGGTTTAGGCTTAGGTTTAGGTTTAGTCTTAGGCTTAGGCTTAGGCTTAGGTTTAGGCTTAGGCTTAGGGTTAGGGTTAGCTTTCCATGAAGCCGCACAGCAATACCGATATCGCCATTGGACTTGGAGCCCTTCGGTATGTTTAGGAGGGGGCACGCCTTTCGAGCCGGCCTTGTGTAAATTTCATGGGAAATTACATGGGAAAATACCATTGGGAAAAATTCCACAGCCGTGCCCCCTCCTATCCATACTGACGGGCTCCGAGTCCAATGGCGATGTCCGTTTTGCTGTATGGCTTCATGGAGAGCTAACCTTAACCCTAAGCCTAAGCCTAACCCAAACCCTAACCCTAACCTGAACTCCAATCCTAACCCTAACCCTAACCCTAACCCGAACCCTAACCCTAACCCGAACCCTAACCCTAACCCGAACCCTAACCCTAACCCTAACCCTAAGTGGAATTTTGCCCTATGGGATTTTCCCATGCATTTTGCCAGGAAAAGTACAAAGGGCCGACTCGGAATGCGTGCCGCCTCCTACTCTTACCGATTCGCTCCAAGTCCAATGGCGATGTCCGTTTTGCTCTGCGGATTCATGGAAAGCTAACCCTAACCCTAAGTGGAATTTTGCCTTATGGTATTTTCCCATGCATTTTGCCAGGAAAAGTACATAAGGCCATCTCGGAAGGCTTGCTCCATCCTAACCATACCGATGGGCTCCGAGTCCAATTGTGATGTCCGTTTTGCTCTGCGGATTCATGGAGAGCTAACCCTAATCCTAAATGGAATTTTGCCCTATGGGATTTTCCCATGCATTTTTCCAGGGAATGTACATAAGCCGATTCGGAAGGTGTGTCCCCTCCTAACCATACTGACGGGCACCAAGTCCAAAGGCGATGTCCGTTTTGCTCTGCGGATTCATCGAGACCTAACCCTAACCCTAAGTGAAATTTTGCCCTATGGGATTTTCCCATGTATTTTGCCAGGAAATGTACATAAGGCCATCTCAGAAGGCTTGCCCCCTCCTAACCATACCGACGGGCTCCGAGTCCAATCGCGTTGTCCGTTTTGCTCTGAGGATTCATGGAGAGCTAACCCTAACCCTAGTTGGAATTTTGCCCTATGGGATTTTCCCATGCATTTTTCCAGGGAATGTACATAAGGCAGACTCGGAAGGCGTGCCCTCTCCTACCCATACCGACGGGCTCCGAGTCCAATCGCGTTGTCCGTTTTGCTCTGAGGATTCATGGAGAGCTAACCCTAACCCTAGTTGGAATTTTGCCCTATGGGATTTTCCCATGCATTTTGACAGGAAAAGTACATAAGGCAGACTCGGAAGGCGTGCCGTCTCCTACCCATACCGATGGGCTCCGAGTCCAATGGCGATGTCCGTTTTGCTCTGCGGATTCATCGAGACCTAACCCTAACCCTAAGTGGAATTTTGCCCTATGGGATTTTCCCATGCATTTTTCCAGGGAATGTACATAAGCCGATTCGGAAGGTGTGTCCCCTCCTAACCATACTGACGGGCACCAAGTCCAAAGGCGATGTCCGTTTTGCTCTGCGGATTCATCAAGACCTAACCCTAACCCTAAGTGGAATTTTGCCCTATGGGATTTTCCCATGCATTTTCCCAGGAAAATTACATAAGGCCGACTCGGAAGGTATGCCCCCTCCTAACCATAACGACGGAGTCCGAGTCCAATGGCGATGTCCATTTTGTTCGGCCTATTCATGGAGAGCTAACCCTAACCCTAAGTGGAATTTTGCCCTATGGGATTTTCCCATGCATTTTGCCAGGAAAAGTACATAAGGCAGACTTGGAAGGCGTGCGCTCTCCGACCCATACCGACGGGCTCCGAGTCCAATGGCGATGTCCGTTTTGCTCTACGGATTCATGGAGAGCTAACCCTAATCCTAAGTGGAATTTTGCCCTATGGGATTTTCCCATGCATTTTGCCAGGAAAAGTACATGAGGCAGATTCCGAAGGCGTGCCCCCTACTAACCATACCGCATTTTTCCAGGGAATGTACATAAGGCCGACTCGGAAGGCGTGCCCCATCCTAACCATACCGACGGGCTCCCAGTCCAATGGCAGACTCGGAAGGAACCAAGTCCAAAGGACATCGCCTTTGGACTTGGTGCCCTTCAGTATGGTTAGGAGGGGACACACCTTCCGAATCGGAATGCAGGGATGTCAGTTTTGCTCTGCGGATTCATCGAGACCTAACCCTAACCCTAACCCTAAGTGAAATTTTGCCCTATGGGATTTTCCCATGCATTTTGCCAGGGAATGCAGGGATGTCAGTTTTGCTCTGCGGATTTATCGAGACTTAACCCAAACCCTAACCCTAAGTGAAATTTTGCCCTATGGGATTTTCCCATGTATTTTGCCAGGAAATGTACATAAGGGATTTTCCCATGTATGTACATGGGATTTTGCCATGTATTTTGCCAGGAAATGTACAAAAGGCCGACTCGGAATGCGTGCCCCCTCCTACCCTTACCGATTCGCTCCAAGACCAATGGCGTTGTCCGTTTTGCTCTGCGGATTCATGAAGAGCTAACCCTAACCCTAAGTGGAATTTTGCCCTATGGGATTTTCCCATGCATTTTGCCAGGAAAAGTACATAAGGCAGACTCGGAAGGCGTGCCCCCTCCTAACCATACCGATGGGCTCCGAGTCCAATGGCATTGTCCGTTTTGCTCTGCTGATTCATGGAGAGCTAACCCTAACCCTAAGTGGAATTTTGCCCTATGGGATTTTCCCATGCATTTTGCCAGGAAAAGTACATAAGGCAGATTCCGAAGGCGTGCCCCCTACTAACCATACCGCTGGCCTCCGCGTCCAATGGCGTTGTCCGTTTTGCTCTGCGGATTCATGGAGAGCTAGCCCTAACCCTAAGGGGAATTTTGCACTATGGGATTTTCCCATGCATTTTTCCAGGGAATGTACATAAGGCCGACTCGGAAGGCGTGCCCCATCCTAACCATACCGACTGGCTCCCAGTCCAATGGCGATGTCCGTTTTGCTCTGCGGCTTCATAGAGAGCTAACCCTAAACCCTAAGTTTAATTTTGCCCTATGGGATTTTCCCATGCATTTTGCCAGGAAAAGTACATAAGGCAGACTCAGAAGGCGTGCCCTCTCCTACCCATACCGATGGGCTCTGAGTCCAATGGCAATGTCCGTTTTGCTCTGTGGATTCATGCAAAGCTAACCCTAACCCTAACCCTAAGTGGAATTTTTCCCTATGGGATTTTCCCATGCATTTTTCCAGGAAAAGTACATAAGGCGGACTCAGAAGGCGTGCCCCCTCCTACCCATACCAATGGGCTCCGAGTCCAATCGTGTTGTCCGTTTTGCTCTGTGGATTCATGGAGATCTAACCCTAACCCTAAGTGGAATTTTGCCCTATGGGATTTTCCCATGCATTTTGCCAGGAAAAGTACATAAGGCAGACTTGGAAGGCGTGCCCCCTCCTAACCATACCAATGGGCTCCGAGTCCAATGGCATTGTCCGTTTTGCTCTGCGGATTCATGGAGAGCTAACCCTAACCCTAAGTGGAATTTTGCCCTATGGGATTTTCCCATGCATTTTTCCAGGAAAAGTACATAAGGCGGACTCGGAAGGCATGCCCCCTCGTACCCAAACTGATGGGCTCCGAGTCCAATGGCAATGTCCATTTTGCTCTGCGGATTCATGGAGAGATAACCCTAACCCTAAGTGGAATATTGCCCTATGGGATTTTGCCCTATGGGATTTTCCCATGCATTTTGCCAGGAAAAGTACATAAGGCAGACTTGGAAGGCGTGGCCCCTCCTAACCATACCAATGGGCTCCGAGTCCAATGGCATTGTCCGTTTTGCTCTGCGGATTCATGAAGAGCTAACCCTAACCCTAAGTGGAATTTTTCCCTATGGGATTTGCCCATGCATTTTGCCAGGAAAAGTACATAAGGCAGACTTGGAAGGCGTGCCCCCTCCTAACCATACCAATGGGCTCCGAGTCCAATGGCATTGTCCGTTTTGCTCTGAGGATTCATGGAGAGCTAATCCTAACCCTAAGTGGAATTTTTCCCTATGGGATTTGCCCATGCATTTTGCCAGGAAAAGTACATAAGGCGGACTAGGAAGGCATGCCCCCTCGTACCCAAACTGATGGGCTCCAAGTCCAATCGCAATGTCCATTTTGCTCTGCGGATTCATGGAGAGATAACCCTAACACTAAGTGGAATTTTGCTTTATGGGATTTTCCCATGCATTTTGCCAGGAAAAGTACATAAGGCAGATTCCGAAGGCGTGCCCCCTACTAACCATACCGCTGGCCTCCGCGTCCAATGGCGTTGTCCGTTTTGCTCTGCGGATTCATGGAGAGCTAGCCCTAACCCTAAGGGGAATTTTGCACTATGGGATTTTCCCATGCATTTTTCCAGGGAATGTACATAAGGCCGACTCGGAAGGCCTGCCCCCTCCTAACCATACCGACGGGCTCCCAGTCCAATGGCGATGTCCATTTTGCTCTGCGGATTCATCGAGACCTAACCCTAACCCTAACCCTAACCCTAACCCTAACCCTAACCCTAACCCTTACCCTAACCCTAACCCTAGCCCTAACCCTAAGTGAAATTTTGCCCTATGGGATTTTCCCATGTATTTTGCCAGGAAATGTACATAAGGGATTTTCCCATGTATGTACATGGGATTTTGCCATGTATTTTGCCAGGAAATGTACAAAAGGCCGACTCGGAATGCGTGCCCCCTCCTACCCTTACCGATTCGCTCCAAGACCAATGGCGTTGTCCGTTTTGCTCTGCGGATTCATGAAGAGCTAACCCTAACCCTAAGTGGAATTTTGCCCTATGGGATTTTCCCATGCATTTTGCCAGGAAAAGTACATAAGGCAGACTCGGAAGGCGTGCCCCCTCCTAACCATACCGATGGGCTCCGAGTCCAATGGCATTGTCCGTTTTGCTCTGCTGATTCATGGAGAGCTAACCCTAACCCTAAGTGGAATTTTGCCCTATGGGATTTTCCCATGCATTTTGCCAGGAAAAGTACATAAGGCAGATTCCGAAGGCGTGCCCCCTACTAACCATACCGCTGGCCTCCGCGTCCAATGGCGTTGTCCGTTTTGCTCTGCGGATTCATGGAGAGCTAGCCCTAACCCTAAGGGGAATTTTGCACTATGGGATTTTCCCATGCATTTTTCCAGGGAATGTACATAAGGCCGACTCGGAAGGCGTGCCCCATCCTAACCATACCGACTGGCTCCCAGTCCAATGGCGATGTCCGTTTTGCTCTGCGGCTTCATAGAGAGCTAACCCTAAACCCTAAGTTTAATTTTGCCCTATGGGATTTTCCCATGCATTTTGCCAGGAAAAGTACATAAGGCAGACTCAGAAGGCGTGCCCTCTCCTACCCATACCGATGGGCTCTGAGTCCAATGGCAATGTCCGTTTTGCTCTGTGGATTCATGCAAAGCTAACCCTAACCCTAACCCTAAGTGGAATTTTTCCCTATGGGATTTCCCCATGCATTTTGCCAGGAAAAGTACATAAAGCCAGCTCGGAAGGCGTGCCCTCTCCTAACCATACTGATGGGCTCCGAGTCCGTTTTGCTCTGCGGATTCATGGAGAGCTTACCCTAATCCGAAGTGGAATTTTGCCCTATGGGATTTTCCCATGCATTTTGCCAGGGAATGCAGGGATGTCAGTTTTGCTCTGCGGATTCATCGAGACCTAACCCTAACCCTAACCCTAAGTGAAATTTTGCCCTATGGGATTTTCCCATGTATTTTGCCAGGGAATGTACATAAGGGATTTTCCCATGTATGTACATGGGATTTTGCCATGTATTTTGCCAGGAAAAGTACATAAGGCCGACTCGGAATGCCTGCCCCCTCCTACCCTTATCGATTCGCTCTGAGTCCAAAGGCGATGTCCGTTTTGCTCTGCGGATTCATGGAGATCTAACCCTAACCCTAAGTGGAATTTTGCCCTATGGGATTTTCCCATGCATTTTTCCAGGAAAAGTACATAAGGCGGACTCAGAAGGCGTGCCCCCTCCTACCCATACCAATGGGCTCCGAGTCCAATCGTGTTGTCCGTTTTGCTCTGTGGATTCATGGAGATCTAACCCTAACCCTAAGTGGAATTTTGCCCTATGGGATTTTCCCATGCATTTTGCCAGGAAAAGTACATAAGGCAGACTTGGAAGGCGTGCCCCCTCCTAACCATACCAATGGGCTCCGAGTCCAATGGCATTGTCCGTTTTGCTCTGCGGATTCATGGAGAGCTAACCCTAACCCTAAGTGGAATTTTGCCCTATGGGATTTTCCCATGCATTTTTCCAGGAAAAGTACATAAGGCGGACTCGGAAGGCATGCCCCCTCGTACCCAAACTGATGGGCTCCGAGTCCAATGGCAATGTCCATTTTGCTCTGCGGATTCATGGAGAGATAACCCTAACCCTAAGTGGAATATTGCCCTATGGGATTTTGCCCTATGGGATTTTCCCATGCATTTTGCCAGGAAAAGTACATAAGGCAGACTTGGAAGGCGTGGCCCCTCCTAACCATACCAATGGGCTCCGAGTCCAATGGCATTGTCCGTTTTGCTCTGAGGATTCATGGAGAGCTAATCCTAACCCTAAGTGGAATTTTTCCCTATGGGATTTGCCCATGCATTTTGCCAGGAAAAGTACATAAGGCGGACTAGGAAGGCATGCCCCCTCGTACCCAAACTGATGGGCTCCAAGTCCAATCGCAATGTCCATTTTGCTCTGCGGATTCATGGAGAGATAACCCTAACACTAAGTGGAATTTTGCTTTATGGGATTTTCCCATGCATTTTGCCAGGAAAAGTACATAAGGCAGATTCCGAAGGCGTGCCCCCTACTAACCATACCGCTGGCCTCCGCGTCCAATGGCGTTGTCCGTTTTGCTCTGCGGATTCATGGAGAGCTAGCCCTAACCCTAAGGGGAATTTTGCACTATGGGATTTTCCCATGCATTTTTCCAGGGAATGTACATAAGGCCGACTCGGAAGGCCTGCCCCCTCCTAACCATACCGACTGGCTCCCAGTCCAATGGCGATGTCCATTTTGCTCTGCGGATTCATCGAGACCTAACCCTAACCCTAACCCTAACCCTAACCCTAACCCTAACCCTTACCCTAACCCTAACCCTAACCCTAACCCTAAGTGAAATTTTGCCCTATGGGATTTTCCCATGTATTTTGCCAGGAAATGTACATAAGGGATTTTCCCATGTATGTACATGGGATTTTGCCATGTATTTTGCCAGGAAATGTACAAAAGGCCGACTCGGAATGCGTGCCCCCTCCTACCCTTACCGATTCGCTCCAAGACCAATGGCGTTGTCCGTTTTGCTCTGCGGATTCATGAAGAGCTAACCCTAAGCCTAAGTGGAATTTTGCCCTATGGGATTTTCCCATGCATTTTGCCAGGAAAAGTACATAAGGCAGACTCGGAAGGCGTGCCCCCTCCTAACCATACCAATGGGCTCCGAGTCCAATGGCATTGTCCGTTTTGCTCTGCGGATTCATGCAAAGCTAACCCTAACCCTAACCCTAAGTGGAATTTTTCCCTATGGGATTTCCCCATGCATTTTGCCAGGAAAAGTACATAAGGCAGACTCGGAAGGCGTGCCCTCTCCTAACCATACTGATGGGCTCCGAGTCCAATGGCGATGTCCGTTTTGCTCTGCGGATTCATGGAGAGCTAACCCTAATCCTAAGTGGAATTTTGCCCTATGGAATTTTTCCATGCATTTTGCCAGGGAATGCAGGGATGTCAGTTTTGCTCTGCGGATTCATCGAGACCTAACCCTAACCCTAACCCTAAGTGAAATTTTGCCCTATGGGATTTTCCCATGTATTTTGCCAGGAAATGTACAAAAGGCCGACTCGGAATGCGTGCCCCCTCCTACCCTTACCGATTCGCTCCAAGACCAATGGCGTTGTCCGTTTTGCTCTGCGGATTCATGGAGAGCTAACCCTAACCCTAAGTGGAATTTTGCCCTATGGGATTTTCCCATGCATTTTGCCAGGAAAAGTACATAAGGCAGACTCGGAAGGCGTGCCCCCTCCTAACCATACCAATGGGCTCCGAGTCCAATGGCATTGTCCGTTTTGCTCTGCGGATTCATGCAAAGCTAACCCTAACCCTAACCCTAAGTGGAATTTTTCCCTATGGGATTTCCCCATGCATTTTGCCAGGAAAAGTACATAAGGCAGACTCGGAAGGCGTGCCCTCTCCTAACCATACTGATGGGCTCCGAGTCCAATGGCGATGTCCGTTTTGCTCTGCGGATTCATGGAGAGCTAACCCTAATCCTAAGTGGAATTTTGCCCTATGGGATTTTCCCATGCATTTTGCCAGGGAATGCAGGGATGTCAGTTTTGCTCTGCGGATTCATCGAGACCTAACCCTAACCCTAACCCTAAGTGAAATTTTGCCCTATGGGATTTTCCCATGTATTTTGCCAGGAAATGTACAAAAGGCCGATTCGGAATGCGTGCCCCCTCCTACCCTTATCGATTCGCTCCGAGTCCAAAGGCGATGTCCGTTTTGCTCTGCGGATTCATGGAGATCTAACCCTAACCCTAAGTGGAATTTTGCCCTATGGGATTTTCCCATGCATTTTTCCAGGAAAAGTACATAAGGCGGACTCGGAAGGCGTGCCCCCTCCTACCCATACCAATGGGCTCCGAGTCCAATGGCATTGTCCGTTTTGCTCTGCGGATTCATGGAGAGCTAACCCTAACCCTAAGTGGAATTTTGCCCTATGGGATTTTCCCATGCATTTTGCCAGGAAAAGTACATAAGGCAGACTCAGAAGGCGTGCCCCCTCCTAACCATACCAATGGGCTCCGAGTCCAATGGCATTGTCCGTTTTGCTCTGCGGATTCATGGAGAGCTAACCCTAACCCTAAGTGGAATTTTGCCCTATGGGATTTGCCCATGCATTTTGCCAGGAAAAGTACATAAGGCGGACTCGGAAGGCATGCCCCCTCGTACCCAAACTGATGGGCTCCGAGTCCAATGGCAATGTCCATTTTGCTCTGCGGATTCATGGAGAGCTAACCCTAACCCTAAGTGGAATTTTGCCCTATGGGATTTTCCCATGCATTTTGCCAGGAAAAGTACATAAGGCAGACTCAGAAGGCGTGCCCCCTCGTACCCAAACTGATGGGCTCCGAGTCCAATGGCAATGTCCATTTTGCTCTGCGGATTCATGGAGAGCTAACCCTAACCCCAAGTGGAATTTTGCCCTATGGGATTTTCCCATGCATTTTGCCAGGAAAAGTACATAAGGCAGATTCCGAAGGCGTGCCCCCTACTAACCATACCGCTGGCCTCCGCATCCAATGGCGTTGTCCGTTTTGCTCTGCGGATTCATGGAGAGCTAGCCCTAACCATAAGGGGAATTTTGCACTATGGGATTTTCCCATGCATTTTTCCAGGGAATGTACATAAGGCCGACTCGCAAGGCCTGCCCCCTCCTAACCATACCGACGGGGTCCGAGTCCAATGGCAATGTCCATTTTGCTCTGCGGATTCATGGAGAGCTAGCCCTAACCCTAAGGGGAATTTTGCACTATGGGATTTTCCCATGCATTTTTCCAGGGAATGTACATAAGGCCGACTCGGAAGGCGTGCCCCCTCCTAACCATACCGACGGGCTCCCAGTCCAATGGCGATGTCCATTTTGCTCTGCGGATTCATCGAGACCTAACCCTAACCCTAACCCTAACCCTAACCCTAACCCTAACCCCAACCCAAACCCTAACCCTAAGTGAAATTTTGCCCTATGGGATTTTCCCATGTATTTTGCCAGGAAATGTACATAAGGGATTTTCCCATGTATGTACATGGGATTTTGCCATGTATTTTGCCAGGAAATGTACAAAAGGCCGACTCGGAATGCGTGCCCCCTCCTACCCTTACCGATTCGCTCCAAGACCAATGGCGTTGTCCGTTTTGCTCTGCGGATTCATGAAGAGCTAACCCTAACCCTAAGTGGAATTTTGCCCTATGGGATTTTCCCATGCATTTTGCCAGGAAAAGTACATAAGGCAGACTCGGAAGGCGTGCCCCCTCCTAACCATACCGATGGGCTCCGAGTCCAATGGCATTGTCCGTTTTGCTCTGCTGATTCATGGAGAGCTAACCCTAACCCTAACCCTAAGTGGAATTTTTCCCTATGGGATTTCCCCATGCATTTTGCCAGGAAAAGTACATAAAGCCAGCTCGGAAGGCGTGCCCTCTCCTAACCATACTGATGGGCTCCGAGTCCGTTTTGCTCTGCGGATTCATGGAGAGCTAACCCTAATCCGAAGTGGAATTTTGCCCTATGGGATTTTCCCATGCATTTTGCCAGGGAATGCAGGGATCTCAGTTTTGCTCTGCGGATTCATCGAGACCTAACCCTAACCCTAACCCTAAGTGAAATTTTGCCCTATGGGATTTTCCCATGTATTTTGCCAGGGAATGTACATAAGGGATTTTCCCATGTATGTACATGGGATTTTGCCATGTATTTTGCCAGGAAAAGTACATAAGGCCGACTCGGAATGCCTGCCCCCTCCTACCCTTATCGATTCGCTCTGAGTCCAAAGGCGATGTCCGTTTTGCTCTGCGGATTCATGGAGATCTAACCCTAACCCTAAGTGGAATTTTGCCCTATGGGATTTTCCCATGCATTTTTCCAGGAAAAGTACATAAGGCGGACTCAGAAGGCGTTCCCCCTCCTACCCATACCAATGGGCTCCGAGTCCAATCGTGTTGTCCGTTTTGCTCTGTGGATTCATGGAGATCTAACCCTAACCCTAAGTGGAATTTTGCCCTATGGGATTTTCCCATGCATTTTGCCAGGAAAAGTACATAAGGCAGACTTGGAAGGCGTGCCCCCTCCTAACCATACCAATGGGCTCCGAGTCCAATGGCATTGTCCGTTTTGCTCTGCGGATTCATGGAGAGCTAACCCTAACCCTAAGTGGAATTTTGCCCTATGGGATTTTCCCATGCATTTTTCCAGGAAAAGTACATAAGGCGGACTCGGAAGGCATGCCCCCTCGTACCCAAACTGATGGGCTCCGAGTCCAATGGCAATGTCCATTTTGCTCTGCGGATTCATGGAGAGATAACCCTAACACTAAGTGGAATATTGCCCTATGGGATTTTGCCCTATGGGATTTTCCCATGCATTTTGCCAGGAAAAGTACATAAGGCAGACTTGGAAGGCGTGCCCCCTCCTAACCATACCAATGGGCTCCGAGTCCAATGGCATTGTCCGTTTTGCTCTGAGGATTCATGGAGAGCTAACCCTAACCCTAAGTGGAATTTTTCCCTATGGGATTTGCCCATGCATTTTGCCAGGAAAAGTACATAAGGCGGACTAGGAAGGCATGCCCCCTCGTACCCAAACTGATGGGCTCCAAGTCCAATCGCAATGTCCATTTTGCTCTGCGGATTCATGGAGAGATAACCCTAACACTAAGTGGAATTTTGCTTTATGGGATTTTCCCATGCATTTTGCCAGGAAAAGTACATAAGGCAGATTCCGAAGGCGTGCCCCCTACTAACCATACCGCTGGCCTCCGCGTCCAATGGCGTTGTCCGTTTTGCTCTGCGGATTCATGGAGAGCTAGCCCTAACCCTAAGGGGAATTTTGCACTATGGGATTTTCCCATGCATTTTTCCAGGGAATGTACATAAGGCCGACTCGGAAGGCCTGCCCCCTCCTAACCATACCGACGGGCTCCCAGTCCAATGGCGATGTCCATTTTGCTCTGCGGATTCATCGAGACCTAACCCTAACCCAAACCCTAACCCTAACCCTAACCCTAACCCTAACCCTAACCCTAACCCTAACCCTTACCCTAACCCTAACCCTAACCCTAACCCTAAGTGAAATTTTGCCCTATGGGATTTTCCCATGTATTTTGCCAGGAAATGTACATACGGGATTTTCCCATGTATGTACATGGGATTTTGCCATGTATTTTGCCAAGAAATGTACAAAAGGCCGACTCGGAATGCGTGCCCCCTCCTACCCTTACCGATTCGCTCCAAGACCAATGGCGTTGTCCGTTTTGCTCTGCGGATTCATGAAGAGCTAACCCTAACCCTAAGTGGAATTTTGCCCTATGGGATTTTCCCATGCATTTTGCCAGGAAAAGTACATAAGGCAGACTCGGAAGGCGTGCCCCCTCCTAACCATACCAATGGGCTCCGAGTCCAATGGCATTGTCCGTTTTGCTCTGCGGATTCATGCAAAGCTAACCCTAACCCTAACCCTAAGTGGAATTTTTCCCTATGGGATTTCCCCATGCATTTTGCCAGGAAAAGTACATAAGGCAGACTCGGAAGGCGTGCCCTCTCCTAACCATACTGATGGGCTCCGAGTCCAATGGCGATGTCCGTTTTGCTCTGCGGATTCATGGAGAGCTAACCCTAATCCTAAGTGGAATTTTGCCCTATGGGATTTTCCCATGCATTTTGCCAGGGAATGCAGGGATGTCAGTTTTGCTCTGCGGATTCATCGAGACCTAACCCTAACCCTAACCCTAAGTGAAATTTTGCCCTATGGGATTTTCCCATGTATTTTGCCAGGAAATGTACAAAAGGCCGATTCGGAATGCGTGCCCCCTCCTACCCTTATCGATTCGCTCCGAGTCCAAAGGCGATGTCCGTTTTGCTCTGCGGATTCATGGAGATCTAACCCTAACCCTAAGTGGAATTTTGCCCTATGGGATTTTCCCATGCATTTTTCCAGGAAAAGTACATAAGGCGGACTCGGAAGGCGTGCCCCCTCCTACCCATACCAATGGGCTCCGAGTCCAATGGCATTGTCCGTTTTGCTCTGCGGATTCATGGAGAGCTAACCCTAACCCTAAGTGGAATTTTGCCCTATGGGATTTTCCCATGCATTTTTCCAGGAAAAGTACATAAGGCGGACTCGGAAGGCATGCCCCCTCGTACCCAAACTGATGGGCTCCGAGTCCAATGGCAATGTCCATTTTGCTCTGCGGACTCATGGAGAGATAACCCTAACCCTAAGTGGAATATTGCCCTATGGGATTTTGCCCTATGGGATTTTCCCATGCATTTTGCCAGGAAAAGTACATAAGGCAGACTTGGAAGGCGTGCCCCCTCCTAACCATACCAATGGGCTCCGAGTCCAATGGCATTGTCCGTTTTGCTCTGAGGATTCATGGAGAGCTAACCCTAACCCTAAGTGGAATTTTTCCCTATGGGATTTGCCCATGCATTTTGCCAGGAAAAGTACATAAGGCGGACTAGGAAGGCATGCCCCCTCGTACCCAAACTGATGGGCTCCAAGTCCAATCGCAATGTCCATTTTGCTCTGCGGATTCATGGAGAGATAACCCTAACACTAAATGGAATTTTGCTTTATGGGATTTTCCCATGCATTTTGCCAGGAAAAGTACATAAGGCAGATTCCGAAGGCATGCCCCCTACTAACCATACCGCTGGCCTCCGCGTCCAATGGCGTTGTCCGTTTTGCTCTGCGGATTCATGGAGAGCTAGCCCTAACCCTAAGGGGAATTTTGCACTATGGGATTTTCCCATGCATTTTTCCAGGGAATGTACATAAGGCCGACTCGGAAGGCCTGCCCCCTCCTAACCATACCGACGGGCTCCCAGTCCAATGGCGATGTCCATTTTGCTCTGCGGATTCATCGAGACCTAACCCTAACCCTAACCCTAACCCTAACCCTAACCCTAACCCTAACCCTAACCCTAACCCTAACCCTTACCCTAACCCTAACCCTAACCCTAACCCTAACCCTAAGTGAAATTTTGCCCTATGGGATTTTCCCATGTATTTTGCCAGGAAATGTACATAAGGGATTTTCCCATGTATGTACATGGGATTTTGCCATGTATTTTGCCAGGAAATGTACAAAAGGCCGACTCGGAATGCGTGCCCCCTCCTACCCTTACCGATTCGCTCCAAGACCAATGGCGTTGTCCGTTTTGCTCTGCGGATTCATGAAGAGCTAACCCTAACCCTAAGTGGAATTTTGCCCTATGGGATTTCCCCATGCATTTTGCCAGGAAAAGTACATAAGGCAGACTCGGAAGGCGTGCCCCCTCCTAACCATACCAATGGGCTCCGAGTCCAATGGCATTGTCCGTTTTGCTCTGCGGATTCATGCAAAGCTAACCCTAACCCTAACCCTAAGTGGAATTTTTCCCTATGGGATTTCCCCATGCATTTTGCCAGGAAAAGTACATAAGGCAGACTCGGAAGGCGTGCCCTCTCCTAACCATACTGATGGGCTCCGAGTCCAATGGCGATGTCCGTTTTGCTCTGCGGATTCATGGAGAGCTAACCCTAATCCTAAGTGGAATTTTGCCCTATGGGATTTTCCCATGCATTTTGCCAGGGAATGCAGGGATGTCAGTTTTGCTCTGCGGATTCATCGAGACCTAACCCTAACCCTAACCCTAAGTGAAATTTTGCCCTATGGGATTTTCCCATGTATTTTGCCAGGAAATGTACAAAAGGCCGACTCGGAATGCGTGCCCCCTCCTACCCTTACCGATTCGCTCCAAGACCAATGGCGTTGTCCGTTTTGCTCTGCGGATTCATGGAGATCTAACCCTAACCCTAAGTGGAATTTTGCCCTATGGGATTTTCCCATGCATTTTTCCAGGAAAAGTACATAAGGCGGACTCGGAAGGCGTGCCCCCTCCTACCCATACCAATGGGCTCCGAGTCCAATGGCATTGTCCGTTTTGCTCTGCGGATTCATGGAGAGCTAACCCTAACCCTAAGTGGAATTTTGCCCTATGGGATTTTCCCATGCATTTTGCCAGGAAAAGTACATAAGGCAGACTCAGAAGGCATGCCCCCTCCTAACCATACCAATGGGCTCCGAGTCCAATGGCATTGTCCGTTTTGCTCTGCGGATTCATGGAGAGCTAACCCTAACCCTAAGTGGAATTTTTCCCTATGGGATTTGCCCATGCATTTTGCCAGGAAAAGTACATAAGGCGGACTCGGAAGGCATGCCCCCTCGTACCCAAACTGATGGGCTCCGAGTCCAATGGCAATGTCCGTTTTGCTCTGCGGATTCATGGAGAGCTAACCCTAACCCTAAGTGGAATTTTGCCCTATGGGATTTTCCCATGCATTTTGCCAGGAAAAGTACATAAGGCAGATTCCGAAGGCGTGCCCCCTACTAACCATACCGCTGGCCTCCGCGTCCAATGGCATTGTCCGTTTTGCTCTGCGGATTCATGGAGAGCTAGCCCTAACCCTAAGGGGAATTTTGCACTATGGGATTTTCCCATGCATTTTTCCAGGGAATGTACATAAGGCCGACTCGGAAGGCGTGCCCCCTCCTAACCATACCGACGGGCTCCCAGTCCAATGGCGATGTCCATTTTGCTCTGCGGATTCATCGAGACCTAACCCTAACCCTAACCCTAACCCTAACCCTAACCCTAACCCTAACCCCAACCCTAACCCTAACCCTAAGTGAAATTTTGCCCTATGGGATTTTCCCATGTATTTTGCCAGGAAATGTACATAAGGGATTTTCCCATGTATATACATGGGATTTTGCCATGTATTTTGCCAGGAAATGTACAAAAGGCCGACTCGGAATGCGTGCCCCCTCCTACCCTTACCGATTCGCTCCAAGACCAATGGCGTTGTCCGTTTTGCTCTGCGGATTCATGAAGAGCTAACCCTAACCCTAAGTGGAATTTTGCCCTATGGGATTTTCCCATGCATTTTGCCAGGAAAAGTACATAAGGCGGACTCGGAAGGCATGCCCCCTCGTACCCAAACTGATGGGCTCCGAGTCCAATGGCAATGTCCGTTTTGCTCTGCGGATTCATGGAGAGCTAACCCTAACCCTAAGTGGAATTTTGCCCTATGGGATTTTCCCATGCATTTTGCCAGGAAAAGTACATAAGGCAGATTCCGAAGGCGTGCCCCCTACTAACCATACCGCTGGCCTCCGCGTCCAATGGCATTGTCCGTTTTGCTCTGCGGATTCATGGAGAGCTAGCCCTAACCCTAAGGGGAATTTTGCACTATGGGATTTTCCCATGCATTTTTCCAGGGAATGTACATAAGGCCGACTCGGAAGGCCTGCCCCCTCCTAACCATACCGACGGGCTCCCAGTCCAATGGCGATGTCCATTTTGCTCTGCGGATTCATCGAGACCTAACCCTAACCCTAACCCTAACCCTAACCCTAACCCTAACCCTAACCCTAACCCTAACCCTAACCCTTACCCTAACCCTAACCCTAACCCTAACCCTAACCCTAAGTGAAATTTTGCCCTATGGGATTTTCCCATGTATTTTGCCAGGAAATGTACATAAGGGATTTTCCCATGTATGTACATGGGATTTTGCCATGTATTTTGCCAGGAAATGTACAAAAGGCCGACTCGGAATGCGTGCCCCCTCCTACCCTTACCGATTCGCTCCAAGACCAATGGCGTTGTCCGTTTTGCTCTGCGGATTCATGAAGAGCTAACCCTAACCCTAAGTGGAATTTTGCCCTATGGGATTTCCCCATGCATTTTGCCAGGAAAAGTACATAAGGCAGACTCGGAAGGCGTGCCCCCTCCTAACCATACCAATGGGCTCCGAGTCCAATGGCATTGTCCGTTTTGCTCTGCGGATTCATGCAAAGCTAACCCTAACCCTAACCCTAAGTGGAATTTTTCCCTATGGGATTTCCCCATGCATTTTGCCAGGAAAAGTACATAAGGCAGACTCGGAAGGCGTGCCCTCTCCTAACCATACTGATGGGCTCCGAGTCCAATGGCGATGTCCGTTTTGCTCTGCGGATTCATGGAGAGCTAACCCTAATCCTAAGTGGAATTTTGCCCTATGGGATTTTCCCATGCATTTTGCCAGGGAATGCAGGGATGTCAGTTTTGCTCTGCGGATTCATCGAGACCTAACCCTAACCCTAACCCTAAGTGAAATTTTGCCCTATGGGATTTTCCCATGTATTTTGCCAGGAAATGTACAAAAGGCCGACTCGGAATGCGTGCCCCCTCCTACCCTTACCGATTCGCTCCAAGACCAATGGCGTTGTCCGTTTTGCTCTGCGGATTCATGGAGATCTAACCCTAACCCTAAGTGGAATTTTGCCCTATGGGATTTTCCCATGCATTTTTCCAGGAAAAGTACATAAGGCGGACTCGGAAGGCGTGCCCCCTCCTACCCATACCAATGGGCTCCGAGTCCAATGGCATTGTCCGTTTTGCTCTGCGGATTCATGGAGAGCTAACCCTAACCCTAAGTGGAATTTTGCCCTATGGGATTTTCCCATGCATTTTGCCAGGAAAAGTACATAAGGCAGACTCAGAAGGCATGCCCCCTCCTAACCATACCAATGGGCTCCGAGTCCAATGGCATTGTCCGTTTTGCTCTGCGGATTCATGGAGAGCTAACCCTAACCCTAAGTGGAATTTTGCCCTATGGGATTTGCCCATGCATTTTGCCAGGAAAAGTACATAAGGCGGACTCGGAAGGCATGCCCCCTCGTACCCAAACTGATGGGCTCCGAGTCCAATGGCAATGTCCGTTTTGCTCTGCGGATTCATGGAGAGCTAACCCTAACCCTAAGTGGAATTTTGCCCTATGGGATTTTCCCATGCATTTTGCCAGGAAAAGTACATAAGGCAGATTCCGAAGGCGTGCCCCCTACTAACCATACCGCTGGCCTCCGCGTCCAATGGCATTGTCCGTTTTGCTCTGCGGATTCATGGAGAGCTAGCCCTAACCCTAAGGGGAATTTTGCACTATGGGATTTTCCCATGCATTTTTCCAGGGAATGTACATAAGGCCGACTCGGAAGGCGTGCCCCCTCCTAACCATACCGACGGGCTCCCAGTCCAATGGCGATGTCCATTTTGCTCTGCGGATTCATCGAGACCTAACCCTAACCCTAACCCTAACCCTAACCCTAACCCTAACCCTAACCCCAACCCTAACCCTAACCCTAAGTGAAATTTTGCCCTATGGGATTTTCCCATGTATTTTGCCAGGAAATGTACATAAGGGATTTTCCCATGTATATACATGGGATTTTGCCATGTATTTTGCCAGGAAATGTACAAAAGGCCGACTCGGAATGCGTGCCCCCTCCTACCCTTACCGATTCGCTCCAAGACCAATGGCGTTGTCCGTTTTGCTCTGCGGATTCATGAAGAGCTAACCCTAACCCTAAGTGGAATTTTGCCCTATGGGATTTTCCCATGCATTTTGCCAGGAAAAGTACATAAGGCGGACTCGGAAGGCATGCCCCCTCGTACCCAAACTGATGGGCTCCGAGTCCAATGGCAATGTCCGTTTTGCTCTGCGGATTCATGGAGAGCTAACCCTAACCCTAAGTGGAATTTTGCCCTATGGGATTTTCCCATGCATTTTGCCAGGAAAAGTACATAAGGCAGATTCCGAAGGCGTGCCCCCTACTAACCATACCGCTGGCCTCCGCGTCCAATGGCATTGTCCGTTTTGCTCTGCGGATTCATGGAGAGCTAGCCCTAACCCTAAGGGGAATTTTGCACTATGGGATTTTCCCATGCATTTTTCCAGGGAATGTACATAAGGCCGACTCGGAAGGCGTGCCCCCTCCTAACCATACCGACGGGCTCCCAGTCCAATGGCGATGTCCATTTTGCTCTGCGGATTCATCGAGACCTAACCCTAACCCTAACCCTAACCCTAACCCTAACCCTAACCCTAACCCCAACCCTAACCCTAACCCTAAGTGAAATTTTGCCCTATGGGATTTTCCCATGTATTTTGCCAGGAAATGTACATAAGGGATTTTCCCATGTATATACATGGGATTTTGCCATGTATTTTGCCAGGAAATGTACAAAAGGCCGACTCGGAATGCGTGCCCCCTCCTACCCTTACCGATTCGCTCCAAGACCAATGGCGTTGTCCGTTTTGCTCTGCGGATTCATGAAGAGCTAACCCTAACCCTAAGTGGAATTTTGCCCTATGGGATTTTCCCATGCATTTTGCCAGGAAAAGTACATAAGGCAGATTCCAAAGGCGTGCCCCCTACTAACCATACCGCTGGCCTCCGCGTCCAATGGCATTGTCCATTTTGCTCTGCGGATTCATGGAGAGCTAGCCCTAACCCTAAGGGGAATTTTGCACTATGGGATTTTCCCATGCATTTTTCCAGGGAATGTACATAAGGCCGACTCGGAAGGCGTGCCCCCTCCTAACCATACCGACGGGCTCCCAGTCCAATGGCGATGTCCATTTTGCTCTGCGGATTCATCGAGACCTAACCATAACCCTAACCCTAACCCTAACCCTAACCCTAACCCTAACCCCAACCCTAACCCTAACCCTAAGTGAAATTTTGCCCTATGGGATTTTCCCATGTATTTTGCCAGGAAATGTACATAAGGGATTTTCCCATGTATATACATGGGATTTTGCCATGTATTTTGCCAGGAAATGTACAAAAGGCCGACTCGGAATGCGTGCCCCCTCCTACCCTTACCGATTCGCTCCAAGACCAATGGCGTTGTCCGTTTTGCTCTGCGGATTCATGGAGAGCTAGCCCTAACCCTAAGTGGAATTTTGCCCTATGGGATTTTCCCATGCATTTTGCCAGGAAAAGTACATAAGGCGGACTCGGAAGGCATGCCCCCTCGTACCCAAACTGATGGGCTCCGAGTCCAATGGCAATGTCCATTTTGCTCTGCGGATTCATGGAGAGCTAGCCCTAACCCTAAGGGGAATTTTGCACTATGGGATTTTCCCATGCGTTTTTCCAGGGAATGTACATAAGGCCGACTCGGAAGGCGTGCCCCCTCCTAACCATACCGACGGGCTCCCAGTCCAATGGCGATGTCCATTTTGCTCTGCGGATTCATAAGGCGGACTCGGAAGGCGTGCCCCCTCCTACCCTTACCGATTCGCTCCAAGACCAATGGCGTTGTCCGTTTTGCTCTGCGGATTCATGAAGAGCTAACCCTAACCCTAAGTGGAATTTTGCCCTATGGGATTTTCCCATGCATTTTGCCAGGAAAAGTACATAAGGCAGACTCGGAAGGCGTGCCCCCTCCTTACCATACTGATGGGCTCCGAGTCCAATGGCGATGTCCGTTTTGCTCTGTGGATTCATGCAAAGCTAACCCTAACCCTAACCCTAAGTGGAATTTTTCCCTATGGGATTTCCCCATGCATTTTGCCAGGAAAAGTACATAAGGCAGACTCGGAAGGCGTGCCCTCTCCTTACCATACTGATGGGCTCCGAGTCCAATGGCGATGTCCGTTTTGCTCTGTGGATTCATGGAGAGCTAACCCTAATCCTAAGTGGAATTTTGCCCTATGGGATTTTCCCATGCATTTTGCCAGGGAATGCAGGGATTTCAGTTTTGCTCTGCGGATTCATCGAGACCTAACCCTAACCCTAACCCTAAGTGAAATTTTGCCCTATAGGATTTTCCCATGTATTTTGCCAGGAAATGTACAAAAGGCCGACTCGGAATGCGTGCCCCCTCCTACCCTTATCGATTCGGTCTGAGTCCAAAGGCGATGTCCGTTTTGCTCTGCGGATTCATGGAGATCTAACCCTAAGTGGAATTTTGCCCTATGGGATTTTCCCATGCATTTTTCCAGGAAAAGTACATAAGGCGGACTCGGAAGGCGTGCCCCCTCCTACCCATACCAATGGGCTCCGGGTCCAATCGTGTTGTCCGTTTTGCTCTGCGGATTCATGGAGATCTAACCCTAACCCTAAGTGGAATTTTGCCCTATGGGATTTTCCCATGCATTTTGCCAGGAAAAGTACATAAGGCAGACTCAGAAGGCGTGCCCCCTCCTAACCATACCAATGGGCTCCGAGTCCAATGGCATTGTCCGTTTTGCTCTGCGGATTCATGGAGAGCTAACCCTAACCCTAAGTGGAATTTTGCCCTATTGCATTTTCCCATGCATTTTTCCAGGAAAAGTACATAAGGCAGACTCAGAAGGCGTGCCCCCTCCTAACCATACCAATGGGCTCCGAGTCCAATGGCATTGTCCGTTTTGCTCTGCGGATTCATGGAGAGCTAACCCTAACCCTAAGTGGAATTTTGCCCTATGGGATTTGCCCATGCATTTTGCCAGGAAAAGTACATAAGGCCGACTCGGAAGGCATGCCCCCTCGTACCCAAACTGATGGGCTCCGAGTCCAATGGCAATGTCCATTTTGCTCTGCAGATTCATGGAGAGCTAACCCTAACCCTAAGTGGAATTTTGCCCTATGGGATTTTCCCATGCATTTTGCCAGGAAAAGTACATAAGGCAGATTCCGAAGGCGTGCCCCCTACTAACCATACCGCTGGCCTCCGCGTCCAATGGCGTTGTCCGTTTTGTTCTGCGGATTCATGGAGAGCTAGCCCTAACCATAAGGGGAATTTTGCACTATGGAATTTTCCCATGCATTTTTCCAGGGAATGTACATAAGGCCGACTCGGAAGGCGTGCCCCCTCCTAACCATACCGACGGGCTCCCAGTCCAATGGCGATGTCCATTTTGCTCTGCGGATTCATCGAGACCTAACCCTAACCCTAACCCTAACCCTAACCCTAACCCTAACCCTAACCCTAACCCTAACCCTAACCCTAACCCTAACCCTAATCCTAACCCTAACCCTAACCCTAAGTGAAATTTTGCCCTATGGGATTTTCCCATGTATGTTGCCAGGAAATGTACATAAGGGATTTTCCCATGTATGTACATGGGATTTTGCCATGTATTTTGCCAGGAAATGTACAAAAGGCCGACTCGGAATGCGTGCCCCCTCCTACCCTTACCGATTCGCTCCAAGACCAATGGCGTTGTCCGTTTTGCTCTGTAGATTCATGAAGAGCTAACCCTAACCCTAAGTGGAATTTTGCCCTATGGGATTTTCCCATGCATTTTGCCAGGAAAAGTACATAAGGCAGACTCGGAAGGCGTGCCCCCTCCTAACCATACCAATGGGCTCCGAGTCCAATGGCATTGTCCGTTTTGCTCTGCGGATTCATGGAGAGCTAACCCTAACCCTAAGTGGAATTTTGCCCTTCGGGATTTTCCCATGCATTTTGCCAGGAAAAGTACATAAGGCAGACTCGGAAGGCGTGCCCCCTCCTAACCATACCAATGGGCTCCGAGTCCAATGGCATTGCCCGTTTTGCTCTGCGGATTCATGGAGTGCTAACCCTAACCCTAAGTGGAATTTTGCCCTATGGGATTTGCCCATGCATTTTGCCAGGAAAAGTACATAAGGCAGACTCAGAAGGCGTGCCCTCTCCTACCCATACCGATGGGCTCTGAGTCCAATGGCAATGTCCGTTTTGCTCTGTGTATTCATGCAAAGCTAACCCTAACCCTAACCCTAAGTGGAATTTTGCCCTATGGGATTTGCCCATGCATTTTGCCAGGAAAAGTACATAAGGCAGACTCGGAAGGCGTGCCCTCTCCTACCCATACTGATGGGCTCCGAGTCCAATGGCGATGTCCGTTTTGCTCTGCGGATTCATGGAGAGCTAACCCTAATCCTAAATGGAATTTTGCCCTATGGGATTTTCCCATGCATTTTGCCAGGGAATGCAGGGATGTCAGTTTTGCTCTGCGGATTCATCGAGACCTAACCCTAACCCTAACCCTAAGTGAAATTTTGCCCTATGGGATTTTCCCATGTATTTTGCCAGGAAATGTACATAAGGGATTTTCCCATGTATGTACATGGGATTTTGCCATGTATTTTGCCAGGAAAAGTACATAAGGCCTACTCGGAATGCGTGCCCCCTCCTACCCTTATCGATTCGCTCCGAGTCCAATCGTGTTGTCTGTTTTGCTCTGCGGATTCATGGAGATCTAACCCTAACCCTAAGTGGAATTTTTCCCTATGGGATTTTCCCATAGGAATTTTGCCAGGAAAAGTACCGTATTTATCGGCGTATAACACGCACAGGCGTATAACACGCACCTTCATTTTAAGAGGGAAATTTCAGGGGAAAAAATTAAATTTCAAATAAAGAACTTTGAAGCAAAATAAGGGTAGCTCAGAACTTTTTTTAATTAATATTATTACCACTTATAAGGTAAATAATGTAAAAGGACAGTAAAAGCAACTGTTTTAACAAAGAAACTTGGATATTCTGTTTTTACAAAAGTTTACTCAGAAATCGCTATCCCCTCCCTTCCTGTCTCTCTTTGTCATTCTCTCTGTGTCTGTCAGATTCTGATTCCCTTCCTTCCTTCCTCCCTCCCTCCCTCCCTCTCTCTCTCTCTCTCTCTCTCTCTCTCACTCTCTCTCTGGCGGGCAGGCAGGAAAGCAAGCAAGGCGGCTGGAGGAGGAGGAGGGGAAGGAGGAGGAGATGACGGGCACGGAGGCACGGAGCTCTTCCCCGCGGAAGAGGAAAGAGCCACCGAGTCAGTGAATGAGTCTGGGAAGCCAGAGATAGCAAAAAGAAAAAGAAAAAAGGAGGGTGGAAGAAAACTGATCCGGACTCTTGTTAGCGAGAGGGAAAAAGAAAAGAAAAAAAAGAGCGCTCGCAAGGGAAAAGGCATTCAAGGAAGAGATGGCGAGAGAGGTTTAAGAGAATCTTCACGTTGTCCTCGAGAAATTCAGGGATTTAAAGTTTAGCGTCGCCGAACTGCTCTTTGCTTTCCTCCCACCCCGCCACATCTTTTCGATGGCTGTAATATCTTCTGGCTGTTTTTAATTTCATCTGTCTCCCCCCCTCCCCTCCCCGGGAAGAGGGAGGGAGAAAGAGCAGCTTTTCTTGGGTCGAATTTATTTTTCTTCCACCGAAGGGGGCATGTCCATCGGTTCTTCTGACAGCTTTCCCCCCCTCTTGCTCCTACAAGGAAGCCAACCCGAGGATAATCTTGAAATACACCAGTTCCCCCGGATTTGCTGCTGCGGGCGCCTCCTTCTGCGCTGGCTTCTCCCCTTTCCCCACTTCCCGGCTCTTTCCAAACCTCGGGAGCTCGCCGAGGGGCGGCGGCGGCGGCAAAACAGCCAGGAAGTGGGGAAAGGGGAGAAGCCAGCGCAGAAGGAGGCGCCCGCAGCAGCAAATCCGGGGGAACTGGTGTATTTCAAGATTATCCTCGGGTTGGCTTCCTTGTAGGAGCAAGAGGGGGGGGAAAGCTGTCAGAAGAACCGATGGACATGCCCCCTTCAGTGGAAGAAAAATAAATTCGACCCAAGAAAAGCTGCTCTTTCTCCCTCCCTCTTCCCGGGGAGGGGAGGGGGGGAGACAGATGAAATTAAAAACAGCCAGAAGATATTACAGCCATCGAAAAGATGTGGCGGGGTGGGAGGAAAGCAAAGAGCAGTTCGGCGACCCTAAACTTTAAATCCCTGAATTTCTCGAGGACAACGTGAAGATTCTCTTAAACCTCTCTCGCCAACTCTTCCTTGAATGCTTTCCCCCTTGCGAGCGCTCTTTTTTTTCTTTTCTTTTTCCCTCTCGCTAACAAGAGTCCGGATCAGTTTTCTTCCACCCTCCTTTTTTCTTTTTCTTTTTCTTTTTGCTATCTCTGGCTTCCCAGACTCATTCACTGACTCGGTGGCTCTTTCCTCTTCCGCGGGGAAGAGCTCCGTGCCTCCGTGCCCGTCATCTCCTCCTACTTCTCCTCCTCCTCCTGCTGCTGCTGCTGGAACTGGCGGCGGTGGTGGCGGCGAAACAGCCGGGAAGTGGGGAAAGGGGGGAAGCCCCTCGACCTTGCTCTATCTGCCAGCGGAGGAGGCGCCCACCGCGGGGAAGAGCTCCGTGCCTCCGGGGCCATCATCTCCTCCTCCTTCCCCTCCTCCTCCTCCAGCCGCCTTGCTTGCTTTCCTGCCTGCCCGCCAGAGAGAGAGAGAGAGAGAGAGAGAGAGAGAGAGAGAGAGAGAGAGAGAGAGAGAGAGCAGACGTCCGCGGCGCTTCGCTGAGGGAAATAGAAGACAGCGCAGCCACCTTGAGAACGCGGAGGACTTACGGTTCCCGGGTCCATGTAACCTTATATCGGCGTATAACGCGCATATCGGCGTATAACACGCATACATCATTTGCCCTCTATTTTCAGGGGGGGAAAGTGCGTGTTATACGCCGATAAATACGGTACATAAGGCGGACTCGGAAGGCATGCCCCCTCATACCCAAACTGATGGGCTCCGAGTCCAATGGCAATGTCCATTTTGCTCTGCGGATTCATGGAGAGATAACCCTAACACTAAGTGGAATTTTGCCCTATGGGATTTTCCCATGCATTTTGCCAGGAAAAGTACATAAGGCAGATTCCGAAGGCGTGCCCCCTACTAACCATACCGCTGGCCTCCGCGTCCAATGGCGTTGTCCGTTTTGCTCTGCGGATTCATGGAGAGCTAGCCCTAACCCTAAGGGGAATTTTGCACTATGGGATTTTCCCATGCATTTTTCCAGGGAATGTACATAAGGCCGACTCGGAAGTCGTGCCCCCTCCTAACCAAACCGCCGGGGTCCCAGTCCAATGGCGATGTCCATTTTGCTCTGCGGATTCATCGAGACCTAACCCTAACCCTAACCCTAACCCTAACCCTAACCCTAACCCTAACCCTAAGTGAAATTTTGCCCTATGGGATTTTCCCATGTATTTTGCCAAGAAATGTACATAAGGGATTTTCCCATGTATGTACGTGGGATTTTGCCATGTATTTTGCCAGGAAATGTACAAAAGGCCGACTCGGAATGCGTGCCCCCTCCTACCCTTACCGATTCGCTCCAAGACCAATGGCGTTGTCCGTTTTGCTCTGCGGATTCATGAAGAGCTAACCCTAACCCTAAGTGGAATTTTGCCCTATGGGATTTTCCCATGCATTTTGCCAGGAAAAGTACATAAGGCAGACTCGGAAGGCGTGCCCCCTCCTAACCATACCAATGGGCTCCGAGTCCAATGGCATTGCCCGTTTTGCTCTGCGGATTCATGGAGAGCTAGCCCTAACCCTAAGTGGAATTTTGCCCTATGGGATTTGCCCATGCATTTTGCCAGGAAAAGTACATAAGGCAGACTCGGAAGGCGTGCCTCCTCCTAACCATACCAATGGGTTCCGAGTCCAATGGCATTGCCCGTTTTGCTCTGCGGATTCATGGAGAGCTAGCCCTAAACCTAAGTGGAATTTTGCCCTATGGGATTTGCCCATGCATTTTGCCAGGAAAAGTACATAAGGCAGACTCGGAAGGCGTGCCCTCTCCTACCCATACTGATGGGCTCCGAGTCCAATGGCAATGTCCGTTTTGCTCTGTGGATTCATGCAAAGCTAACCCTAACCCTAACCCTAAGTGGAATTTTGCCCTATGGGATTTTCCCATGCATTTTGCCAGGGAATGCAGGGATGTCAGTTTTGCTCTGCGGATTCATCGAGACCTAACCCTAACCCTAACCCTAAGTGAAATTTTGCCCTATGGGATTTTCCCATGTATTTTGCCAGGAAATGTACATAAGGGATTTTCCCATGTATGTACATGGGATTTTGCCATGTATTTTGCCAGGAAAAGTACATAAGGCCTACTCGGAATGCGTGCCCCCTCCTACCCTTATCGATTCGCTCCGAGTCCAATCGTGTTGTCTGTTTTGCTCTGCGGATTCATGGAGATCTAACCCTAACCCTAAG
Source organism: Rhabdophis nuchalis (assembly GCA_039707465.1). NCBI lineage: Eukaryota > Metazoa > Chordata > Lepidosauria > Squamata > Natricidae > Rhabdophis > Rhabdophis nuchalis. The sequence goes on along the minus strand of CM077643.1, from coordinate 281,643,412 downwards.
TGGAATTTTTCCCTATGGGATTTTCCCATAGGCATTTTGCCAGGAAAAGTACATAAGGTGGACTCGGAAGGCATGCCCCCTCATACCCAAACTGATGGGCTCCGAGTCCAATGGCAATGTCCATTTTGCTCTGCGGATTCATGGAGAGATAACCCTAACACTAAGTGGAATTTTGCCCTATGGGATTTTCCCATGCATTTTGCCAGGAAAAGTACATAAGGCAGATTCCGAAGGCGTGCCCCCTACTAACCATACCGCTGGCCTCCGCGTCCAATGGCGTTGTCCGTTTTGCTCTGCGGATTCATGGAGAGCTAGCCCTAACCCTAAGGGGAATTTTGCACTATGGGATTTTCCCATGCATTTTTCCAGGGAATGTACATAAGGCCGACTCGGAAGGCGTGCCCCCTCCTAACCAAACCGACGGGATCCCAGTCCAATGGCGATGTCCATTTTGCTCTGCGGATTCATCGAGACCTAACCCTAACCCTAACCCTAACCCTAACCCTAACCCTAAACCTAAACCTAACCCTAAGTGAAATTTTGCTCTATGGGATTTTCCCATGTATTTTGCCAGGAAATGTACATAAGGGATTTATCCATGTATGTACATGGGATTTTGCCATGTATTTTGCCAGGAAAAGTACATAAGGCCTACTCGGAATGCGTGCCCCCTCTTACCCTTATCGATTCGCTCCAAGACCAATGGCGTTGTCCGTTTTGCTCTGCGGATTCATGAAGAGCTAACCCTAACCCTAAGTGGAATTTTGCCCTATGGGATTTTCCCATGCATTTTGCCAGGTAAAGTACATAAGGCAGACTCGGAAGGCGTGCCCCCTCCTAACCATACCAATGGGCTCCGAGTCCAATGGCATTGTCCGTTTTGGTCTGCGGATTCATGGAGAGCTAACCCTAACCCTAAGTGGAATTTTGCCCTATGGGATTTGTCCATGCATTTTGCCAGGAAAAGTACATAAGGCAGATTCCGAAGGCGTGCCCCCTACTAACCATACCGCTGGCATCCGCATCCAATGGCGATGTCCGTTTTGCTCTGTGGATTCATGCAAAGCTAACCCTAACCCTAACCCTAAGTGGAATTTTGCCCTATGGGATTTCCCCATGCATTTTGCCAGGAAAAGTACATAAGGCAGACTCGGAAGGCGTGCCCCCTCCTAACCATACCGATTCGCTCCAAGACCAATGGCGTTGTCCGTTTTGCTCTGCGGATTCATGGAGAGCTAACCCTAATCCTAAATGGAATTTTGCCCTATGGGATTTTCCCATGCATTTTGCCAGGGAATGCAGGGATGTCAGTTTTGCTCTGCGGATTCATCGAGACCTAACCCTAACCCTAACCCTAAGTGAAATTTTGCCCTATGGGATTTTCCCATGTATTTTGCCAGGGAATGTACATAAGGGATTTTCCCATGTATGTACATGGGATTTTGCCATGTATTTTGCCAGGAAAAGTACATAAGGCCGACTCGGAATGCCTGCCCCCTCCTACCCTTATCGATTCGCTCTGAGTCCAATCGTGTTGTCTGTTTTGCTCTGCGGATTCATGGAGATCTAACCCTAACCCAAAGTGGAATTTTTCCCAATGGGATTTTCCCATGCATTTTGCCAGGAAAAGTACATAAGGCGGACTCGGAAGGCATGCCCCCTCATACCCAAACTGATGGGCTCCGAGTCCAATGGCAATGTCCATTTTGCTCTGCGGATTCATGGAGAGATAACCCTAACACTAAGTGGAATTTTGCCCTATGGGATTTTCCCATGCATTTTGCCAGGAAAAGTACATAAGGCAGATTCCGAAGGCGTGCCCCCTACTAACCATACCGCTGGCCTCTGCGTCCAATGGCGTTGTCCGTTTTGCTCTGCGGATTCATGGAGAGCTAGCCCTAACCCTAAGGGGAATTTTGCACTATGGGATTTTCCCATGCATTTTTCCAGGGAATGTACATAAGGCCGACTCGGAAGGCGTGCCCCCTCCTAACCATACCGACGGGCTCCCAGTCCAATGGCGATGTCCATTTTGCTCTGCGGATTCATCGAGACCTAACCCTAACCCTAACCCTAACCCTAACCCTAACCCTAACCCTAACCCTAACCCTAACCCTAACCCTAACCCTAACCCTAACCCTAACCCTAACCCTAACCCTAACCCTAACCCTAACCCTAACCCTAACCCTAACCCTAACCCTAACCCTAATCCTAACCCTAACCCTAACCCTAAGTGAAATTTTGCCCTATGGGATTTTCCCATGTATGTTGCCAGGAAATGTACATAAGGGATTTTCCCATGTATGTACATGGGATTTTGCCATGTATTTTGCCAGGAAATGTACAAAAGGCCGACTCGGAATGCGTGCCCCCTCCTACCCTTACCGATTCGCTCCAAGACCAATGGCGTTGTCCGTTTTGCTCTGCGGATTCATGAAGAGCTAACCCTAACCCTAAGTGGAATTTTGCCCTATGGGATTTTCCCATGCATTTTGCCAGGAAAAGTACATAAGGCAGACTCGGAAGGCGTGCCCCCTCCTAACCATACCGATGGGCTCCGAGTCCAATGGCATTGTCCGTTTTGCTCTGCGGATTCATGGAGAGCTAACCCTAACCCTAAGTGGAATTTTGCCCTATGGGATTTTCCCATGCATTTTGCCAGGAAAAGTACATAAGGCAGACTCGGAAGGCGTGCCCCCTCCTAACCATACCAATGGGCTCCGAGTCCAATGGCATTGTCCGTTTTGCTCTGCGGATTCATGGAGAGCTAACCCTAACCCTAAGTGGAATTTTGCCCTATGGGATTTGCCCATGCATTTTGCCAGGAAAAGTACATAAGGCAGACTCGAAAGGCGTGCCCCCTCCTAACCATACCAATGGGCTCCGAGTCCAATGGCATTGCCCGTTTTGCTCTGCGGATTCATGGAGAGCTAGCCCTAACCCTAAGTGGAATTTTGCCCTATGGGATTTGCCCATGCATTTTGCCAGGAAAAGTACATAAGGCAGACTCGGAAGGCGTGCCTCCTCCTAACCATACCAATGGGTTCCGAGTCCAATGGCATTGCCCGTTTTGCTCTGCGGATTCATGGAGAGCTAGCCCTAACCCTAAGTGGAATTTTGCCCTATGGGATTTGCCCATGCATTTTGCCAGGAAAAGTACATAAGGCAGACTCGGAAGGCGTGCCCTCTCCTACCCATACTGATGGGCTCCGAGTCCAATGGCAATGTCCGTTTTGCTCTGTGGATTCATGCAAAGCTAACCCTAACCCTAACCCTAAGTGGAATTTTGCCCTATGGGATTTTCCCATGCATTTTGCCAGGGAATGCAGGGATGTCAGTTTTGCTCTGCGGATTCATCGAGACCTAACCCTAACCCTAACCCTAAGTGAAATTTTGCCCTATGGGATTTTCCCATGTATTTTGCCAGGAAATGTACATAAGGGATTTTCCCATGTATGTACATGGGATTTTGCCATGTATTTTGCCAGGAAAAGTACATAAGGCCTACTCGGAATGCGTGCCCCCTCCTACCCTTATCGATTCGCTCCGAGTCCAATCGTGTTGTCTGTTTTGCTCTGCGGATTCATGGAGATCTAACCCTAACCCTAAGTGGAATTTTTCCCTATGGGATTTTCCCATAGGCATTTTGCCAGGAAAAGTACATAAGGTGGACTCGGAAGGCATGCCCCCTCATACCCAAACTGATGGGCTCCGAGTCCAATGGCAATGTCCATTTTGCTATGCGGATTCATGGAGAGATAACCCTAACACTAAGTGGAATTTTGCCCTATGGGATTTTCCCATGCATTTTGCCAGGAAAAGTACATAAGGCAGATTCCGAAGGCGTGCCCCCTACTAACCATACCGCTGGCCTCCGCGTCCAATGGCGTTGTCCGTTTTGCTCTGCGGATTCATGGAGAGCTAGCCCTAACCCTAAGGGGAATTTTGCACTATGGGATTTTCCCATGCATTTTTCCAGGGAATGTACATAAGGCCGACTCGGAAGGCGTGCCCCCTCCTAACCAAACCGACGGGATCCCAGTCCAATGGCGATGTCCATTTTGCTCTGCGGATTCATCGAGACCTAACCCTAACCCTAACCCTAACCCTAACCCTAACCCTAAACCTAAACCTAACCCTAAGTGAAATTTTGCTCTATGGGATTTTCCCATGTATTTTGCCAGGAAATGTACATAAGGGATTTATCCATGTATGTACATGGGATTTTGCCATGTATTTTGCCAGGAAAAGTACATAAGGCCTACTCGGAATGCGTGCCCCCTCTTACCCTTATCGATTCGCTCCAAGACCAATGGCGTTGTCCGTTTTGCTCTGCGGATTCATGAAGAGCTAACCCTAACCCTAAGTGGAATTTTGCCCTATGGGATTTTCCCATGCATTTTGCCAGGTAAAGTACATAAGGCAGACTCGGAAGGCGTGCCCCCTCCTAACCATACCAATGGGCTCCGAGTCCAATGGCATTGTCCGTTTTGGTCTGCGGATTCATGGAGAGCTAACCCTAACCCTAAGTGGAATTTTGCCCTATGGGATTTGCCCATGCATTTTGCCAGGAAAAGTACATAAGGCAGATTCCGAAGGCGTGCCCCCTACTAACCATACCGCTGGCATCCGCGTCCAATGGCGATGTCAGTTTTGCTCTGTGGATTCATGCAAAGCTAACCCTAACCCTAACCCTAAGTGGAATTTTGCCCTATGGGATTTCCCCATGCATTTTGCCAGGAAAAGTACATAAGGCAGACTCGGAAGGCGTGCCCCCTCCTAACCATACCGATTCGCTCCAAGACCAATGGCGTTGTCCGTTTTGCTCTGCGGATTCATGGAGAGCTAACCCTAATCCTAAATGGAATTTTGCCCTATGGGATTTTCCCATGCATTTTGCCAGGGAATGCAGGGATGTCAGTTTTGCTCTGCGGATTCATCGAGACCTAACCCTAACCCTAACCCTAAGTGAAATTTTGCCCTATGGGATTTTCCCATGTATTTTGCCAGGGAATGTACATAAGGGATTTTCCCATGTATGTACATGGGATTTTGCCATGTATTTTGCCAGGAAAAGTACATAAGGCCGACTCGGAATGCCTGCCCCCTCCTACCCTTATCGATTCGCTCTGAGTCCAATCGTGTTGTCTGTTTTGCTCTGCGGATTCATGGAGATCTAACCCTAACCCAAAGTGGAATTTTTCCCAATGGGATTTTCCCATGCATTTTGCCAGGAAAAGTACATAAGGCGGACTCGGAAGGCATGCCCCCTCATACCCAAACTGATGGGCTCCGAGTCCAATGGCAATGTCCATTTTGCTCTGCGGATTCATGGAGAGATAACCCTAACACTAAGGGGAATTTTGCCCTATGGGATTTTCCCATGCATTTTGCCAGGAAAAGTACATAAGGCAGATTCCGAAGGCGTGCCCCCTACTAACCATACCGCTGGCCTCTGCGTCCAATGGCGTTGTCCGTTTTGCTCTGCGGATTCATGGAGAGCTAGCCCTAACCCTAAGGGGAATTTTGCACTATGGGATTTTCCCATGCATTTTTCCAGGGAATGTACATAAGGCCGACTCGGAAGGCGTGCCCCCTCCTAACCATACCGACGGGCTCCCAGTCCAATGGCGATGTCCATTTTGCTCTGCGGATTCATCGAGACCTAACCCTAACCCTAACCCTAACCCTAACCCTAACCCTAACCCTAACCTTAACCCTAACCCTAATCCTAACCCTAACCCTAACCCTAAGTGAAATTTTGCCCTATGGGATTTTCCCATGTATGTTGCCAGGAAATGTACATAAGGGATTTTCCCATGTATGTACATGGGATTTTGCCATGTATTTTGCCAGGAAATGTACAAAAGGCCGACTCGGAATGCGTGCCCCCTCCTACCCTTACCGATTCGCTCCAAGACCAATGGCGTTGTCCGTTTTGCTCTGTGGATTCATGAAGAGCTAACCCTAACCCTAAGTGGAATTTTGCCCTATGGGATTTTCCCATGCATTTTGCCAGGAAAAGTACATAAGGCAGACTCGGAAGGCGTGCCCCCTCCTAACCATACCAATGGGCTCCGAGTCCAATGGCATTGTCCGTTTTGCTCTGCGGATTCATGGAGAGCTAACCCTAACCCTAAGTGGAATTTTGCCCTATGGGATTTTCCCATGCATTTTGCCAGGAAAAGTACATAAGGCAGACTCAGAAGGCGTGCCCTCTCCTACCCATACCGATGGGCTCTGAGTCCAATGGCAATGTCCGTTTTGCTCTGTGTATTCATGCAAAGCTAACCCTAACCCTAACCCTAAGTGGAATTTTGCCCTATGGGATTTCCCCATGCATTTTGCCAGAAAAAGTACATAAGGCAGACTCGGAAGGCGTGCCCTCTCCTACCCATACTGATGGGCTCCGAGTCCAATGGCGATGTCAGTTTTGCTCTGCGGATTCATGGAGAGCTAACCCTAATCCTAAATGGAATTTTGCCCTATGGGATTTTCCCATGCATTTTGCCAGGGAATGCAGGGATGTCAGTTTTGCTCTGCGGATTCATCGACACCTAACCCTAACCCTAACCCTAAGTGAAATTTTTCCCTATGGGATTTTCCCATGTATTTTGCCAGGAAATGTACATAAGGGATTTTCCCATGTATGTACATGGGATTTTGCCATGTATTTTGCCAGGAAAAGCACATAAGGCCTACTCGGAATGCGTGCCCCCTCCTACCCTTATCGATTCGCTCCGAGTCCAATCGTGTTGTCTGTTTTGCTCTGCGGATTCATGGAGATCTAACCCTAACCCTAAGTGGAATTTTTCCCTATGGGATTTTCCCATAGGCATTTTGCCAGGAAAAGTACATAAGGCGGACTCGGAAGGCATGCCCCCTCATACCCAAACTGATGGGCTCCGAGTCCAATGGCAATGTCCATTTTGCTCTGCGGATTCATGGAGAGATAACCCTAACACTAAGTGGAATTTTGCCCTATGGGATTTTCCCATGCATTTTGCCAGGAAAAGTACATAAGGCAGATTCCGAAGGCGTGCCCCCTACTAACCATACCGCTGGCCTCCGCGTCCAATGGCGTTGTCCGTTTTGCTCTGCGGATTCATGGAGAGCTAGCCCTAACCCTAAGGGGAATTTTGCACTATGGGATTTTCCCATGCATTTTTCCAGGGAATGTACATAAGGCCGACTCGGAAGGCGTGCCCCCTCCTAACCATACCAATGGGCTCCGAGTCCAATGGCATTGTCCGTTTTGCTCTGCGGATTCATGGAGAGCTAACCCTAACCCTAAGTGGAATTTTGCCCTATGGGATTTTCCCATGCATTTTGCCAGGGAATGCAGGGATGTCCGTTTTGCTCTGCGGATTCATGGAGAGCTAGCCCTAACCCTAAGGGGAATTTTGCACTATGGGATTTTCCCATGCATTTTTCCAGGGAATGTACATAAGGCCGACTCGGAAGGCGTGCCCCCTCCTAACCATACCAATGGGCTCCGAGTCCAATGGCATTGTCCGTTTTGCTCTGCGGATTCATGGAGAGCTAACCCTAACCCTAAGTGGAATTTTGCCCTATGGGATTTGCCCATGCATTTTGCCAGGAAAAGTACATAAGGCAGACTCAGAAGGCGTGCCCTCTCCTACCCATACCGATGGGCTCTGAGTCCAATGGCAATGTCCGTTTTGCTCTGTGTATTCATGCAAAGCTAACCCTAACCCTAACCCTAAGTGGAATTTTGCCCTATGGGATTTCCCCATGCATTTTGCCAGGAAAAGTACATAAGGCAGACTCGGAAGGCGTGCCCTCTCCTACCCATACTGATGGGCTCCGAGTCCAATGGCGATGTCAGTTTTGCTCTGCGGATTCATGGAGAGCTAACCCTAATCCTAAATGGAATTTTGCCCTATGGGATTTTCCCATGCATTTTGCCAGGGAATGCAGGGATGTCAGTTTTGCTCTGCGGATTCATCGACACCTAACCCTAACCCTAACCCTAAGTGAAATTTTTCCCTATGGGATTTTCCCATGTATTTTGCCAGGAAATGTACATAAGGGATTTTCCCATGTATGTACATGGGATTTTGCCATGTATTTTGCCAGGAAAAGTACATAAGGCCTACTCGGAATGCGTGCCCCCTCCTACCCTTATCGATTCGCTCCGAGTCCAATCGTGTTGTCTGTTTTGCTCTGCGGATTCATGGAGATCTAACCCTAACCCTAAGTGGAATTTTTCCCTATGGGATTTTCCCATAGGCATTTTGCCAGGAAAAGTACATAAGGCGGACTCGGAAGGCATGCCCCCTCATACCCAAACTGATGGGCTCCGAGTCCAATGGCAATGTCCATTTTGCTCTGCGGATTCATGGAGAGATAACCCTAACACTAAGTGGAATTTTGCCCTATGGGATTTTCCCATGCATTTTGCCAGGAAAAGTACATAAGGCAGATTCCGAAGGCGTGCCCCCTACTAACCATACCGCTGGCCTCCGCGTCCAATGGCGTTGTCCGTTTTGCTCTGCGGATTCATGGAGAGCTAGCCCTAACCCTAAGGGGAATTTTGCACTATGGGATTTTCCCATGCATTTTTCCAGGGAATGTACATAAGGCCGACTCGGAAGGCGTGCCCCCTCCTAACCATACCAATGGGCTCCGAGTCCAATGGCATTGTCCGTTTTGCTCTGCGGATTCATGGAGAGCTAACCCTAACCCTAAGTGGAATTTTGCCCTATGGGATTTTCCCATGCATTTTGCCAGGGAATGCAGGGATGTCCGTTTTGCTCTGCGGATTCATGGAGAGCTAACCCTAATCCTAAATGGAATTTTGCCCTATGGGATTTTCCCATGCATTTTGCCAGGGAATGCAGGGATGTCAGTTTTGCTCTGCGGATTCATCGACACCTAACCCTAACCCTAACCCTAAGTGAAATTTTTCCCTATGGGATTTTCCCATGTATTTTGCCAGGGAATGTACATAAGGGATTTTCCCATGTATGTACATGGGATTTTGCCATGTATTTTGCCAGGAAAAGTACATAAGGCCTACTCGGAATGCGTGCCCCCTCCTACCCTTATCGATTCGCTCCGAGTCCAATCGTGTTGTCTGTTTTGCTCTGCGGATTCATGGAGATCTAACCCTAACCCAAAGTGGAATTTTTCCCTATGGGATTTTCCCATGCATTTTGCCAGGAAAAGTACATAAGGCGGACTCGGAAGGCATGCCCCCTCATACCCAAACTGATGGGCTCCGAGTCCAATGGCAATGTCCATTTTGCTCTGCGGATTCATGGAGAGATAACCCTAACACTAAGTGGAATTTTGCCCTATGGGATTTTCCCATGCATTTTGCCAGGAAAAGTACATAAGGCAGATTCCGAAGGCGTGCCCCCTACTAACCATACCGCTGGCCTCTGCGTCCAATGGCGTTGTCCGTTTTGCTCTGCGGATTCATGGAGAGCTAGCCCTAACCCTAAGGGGAATTTTGCACTATGGGATTTTCCCATGCATTTTTCCAGGGAATGTACATAAGGCCGACTCGGAAGGCGTGCCCCCTCCTAACCATACCGACGGGCTCCCAGTCCAATGGCGATGTCCATTTTGCTCTGCGGATTCATCGAGACCTAACCCTAACCCTAACCCTAACCCTAACCCTAACCCTAACCCTAACCCTAACCCTAACCCTAACCCTAACCCTAACCCTAACCCTAACCCTAAGTGAAATTTTGCCCTATGGGATTTTCCCATGTATGTTGCCAGGAAATGTACATAAGGGATTTTCCCATGTATGTACATGGGATTTTGCCATGTATTTTGCCAGGAAATGTACAAAAGGCCGACTCGGAATGCGTGCCCCCTCCTACCCTTACCGATTCGCTCCAAGACCAATGGCGTTGTCCGTTTTGCTCTGTGGATTCATGAAGAGCTAACCCTAACCCTAAGTGGAATTTTGCCCTATGGGATTTTCCCATGCATTTTGCCAGGAAAAGTACATAAGGCAGACTCGGAAGGCGTGCCCCCTCCTAACCATACCAATGGGCTCCGAGTCCAATGGCATTGTCCGTTTTGCTCTGCGGATTCATGGAGAGCTAACCCTAACCCTAAGTGGAATTTTGCCCTATGGGATTTTCCCATGCATTTTGCCAGGAAAAGTACATAAGGCAGACTCGGAAGGCGTGCCCCCTCCTAACCATACCAATGGGCTCCGAGTCCAATGGCATTGCCCGTTTTGCTCTGCGGATTCATGGAGAGCTAACCCTAACCCTAAGTGGAATTTTGCCCTATGGGATTTGCCCATGCATTTTGCCAGGAAAAGTACATAAGGCAGACTCAGAAGGCGTGCCCTCTCCTACCCATACCGATGGGCTCTGAGTCCAATGGCAATGTCCGTTTTGCTCTGTGTATTCATGCAAAGCTAACCCTAACCCTAACCCTAAGTGGAATTTTGCCCTATGGGATTTCCCCATGCATTTTGCCAGGAAAAGTACATAAGGCAGACTCGGAAGGCGTGCCCTCTCCTACCCATACTGATGGGCTCCGAGTCCAATGGCGATGTCAGTTTTGCTCTGCGGATTCATGGAGAGCTAACCCTAATCCTAAATGGAATTTTGCCCTATGGGATTTTCCCATGCATTTTGCCAGGGAATGCAGGGATGTCAGTTTTGCTCTGCGGATTCATCGACACCTAACCCTAACCCTAACCCTAAGTGAAATTTTTCCCTATGGGATTTTCCCATGTATTTTGCCAGGAAATGTACATAAGGGATTTTCCCATGTATGTACATGGGATTTTGCCATGTATTTTGCCAGGAAAAGTACATAAGGCCTACTCGGAATGCGTGCCCCCTCCTACCCTTATCGATTCGCTCCGAGTCCAATCGTGTTGTCTGTTTTGCTCTGCGGATTCATGGAGATCTAACCCTAACCCTAAGTGGAATTTTTCCCTATGGGATTTTCCCATAGGCATTTTGCCAGGAAAAGTACATAAGGCGGACTCGGAAGGCATGCCCCCTCATACCCAAACTGATGGGCTCCGAGTCCAATGGCAATGTCCATTTTGCTCTGCGGATTCATGGAGAGATAACCCTAACACTAAGTGGAATTTTGCCTTATGGGATTTTCCCATGCATTTTGCCAGGAAAAGTACATAAGGCAGATTCCGAAGGCGTGCCCCCTACTAACCATACCGCTGGCCTCCGCGTCCAATGGCGTTGTCCGTTTTGCTCTGCGGATTCATGGAGAGCTAGCCCTAACCCTAAGGGGAATTTTGCACTATGGGATTTTCCCATGCATTTTTCCAGGGAATGTACATAAGGCCGACTCGGAAGGCGTGCCCCCTCCTAACCATACCAATGGGCTCCGAGTCCAATGGCATTGTCCGTTTTGCTCTGCGGATTCATGGAGAGCTAACCCTAACCCTAAGTGGAATTTTGCCCTATGGGATTTTCCCATGCATTTTGCCAGGGAATGCAGGGATGTCCGTTTTGCTCTGCGGATTCATGGAGAGCTAACCCTAATCCTAAATGGAATTTTGCCCTATGGGATTTTCCCATGCATTTTGCCAGGGAATGCAGGGATGTCAGTTTTGCTCTGCGGATTCATCGACACCTAACCCTAACCCTAACCCTAAGTGAAATTTTTCCCTATGGGATTTTCCCATGTATTTTGCCAGGAAATGTACATAAGGGATTTTCCCATGTATGTACATGGGATTTTGCCATGTATTTTGCCAGGAAAAGTACATAAGGCCTACTCGGAATGCGTGCCCCCTCCTACCCTTATCGATTCGCTCCGAGTCCAATCGTGTTGTCTGTTTTGCTCTGCGGATTCATGGAGATCTAACCCTAACCCAAAGTGGAATTTTTCCCTATGGGATTTTCCCATGCATTTTGCCAGGAAAAGTACATAAGGCGGACTCGGAAGGCATGCCCCCTCATACCCAAACTGATGGGCTCCGAGTCCAATGGCAATGTCCATTTTGCTCTGCGGATTCATGGAGAGATAACCCTAACACTAAGTGGAATTTTGCCCTATGGGATTTTCCCATGCATTTTGCCAGGAAAAGTACATAAGGCAGATTCCGAAGGCGTGCCCCCTACTAACCATACCGCTGGCCTCTGCGTCCAATGGCGTTGTCCGTTTTGCTCTGCGGATTCATGGAGAGCTAGCCCTAACCCTAAGGGGAATTTTGCACTATGGGATTTTCCCATGCATTTTTCCAGGGAATGTACATAAGGCCGACTCGGAAGGCGTGCCCCCTCCTAACCATACCGACGGGCTCCCAGTCCAATGGCGATGTCCATTTTGCTCTGCAGATTCATCGAGACCTAACCCTAACCCTAACCCTAACCCTAACCCTAACCCTAACCCTAACCCTAACCCTAATCCTAACCCTAACCCTAACCCTAAGTGAAATTTTGCCCTATGGGATTTTCCCATGTATGTTGCCAGGAAATGTACATAAGGGATTTTCCCATGTATGTACATGGGATTTTGCCATGTATTTTGCCAGGAAATGTACAAAAGGCCGACTCGGAATGCGTGCCCCCTCCTACCCTTACCGATTCGCTCCAAGACCAATGGCGTTGTCCGTTTTGCTCTGTGGATTCATGAAGAGCTAACCCTAACCCTAAGTGGAATTTTGCCCTATGGGATTTTCCCATGCATTTTGCCAGGAAAAGTACATAAGGCAGACTCGGAAGGCGTGCCCCCTCCTAACCATACCAATGGGCTCCGAGTCCAATGGCATTGTCCGTTTTGCTCTGCGGATTCATGGAGAGCTAACCCTAACCCTAAGTGGAATTTTGCCCTATGGGATTTTCCCATGCATTTTGCCAGGAAAAGTACATAAGGCAGACTCGGAAGGCATGCCCCCTCCTAACCATACCAATGGGCTCCGAGTCCAATGGCATTGCCCGTTTTGCTCTGCGGATTCATGGAGAGCTAACCCTAACCCTAAGTGGAATTTTGCCCTATGGGATTTGCCCATGCATTTTGCCAGGAAAAGTACATAAGGCAGACTCAGAAGGCGTGCCCTCTCCTACCCATACCGATGGGCTCTGAGTCCAATGGCAATGTCCGTTTTGCTCTGTGTATTCATGCAAAGCTAACCCTAACCCTAACCCTAAGTGGAATTTTGCCCTATGGGATTTCCCCATGCATTTTGCCAGGAAAAGTACATAAGGCAGACTCGGAAGGCGTGCCCTCTCCTACCCATACTGATGGGCTCCGAGTCCAATGGCGATGTCAGTTTTGCTCTGCGGATTCATGGAGAGCTAACCCTAATCCTAAATGGAATTTTGCCCTATGGGATTTTCCCATGCATTTTGCCAGGGAATGCAGGGATGTCAGTTTTGCTCTGCGGATTCATCGACACCTAACCCTAACCCTAACCCTAAGTGAAATTTTTCCCTATGGGATTTTCCCATGTATTTTGCCAGGAAATGTACATAAGGGATTTTCCCATGTATGTACATGGGATTTTGCCATGTATTTTGCCAGGAAAAGTACATAAGGCCTACTCGGAATGCGTGCCCCCTCCTACCCTTATCGATTCGCTCCGAGTCCAATCGTGTTGTCTGTTTTGCTCTGCGGATTCATGGAGATCTAACCCTAACCCTAAGTGGAATTTTTCCCTATGGGATTTTCCCATAGGCATTTTGCCAGGAAAAGTACATAAGGCGGACTCGGAAGGCATGCCCCCTCATACCCAAACTGATGGGCTCCGAGTCCAATGGCAATGTCCATTTTGCTCTGCGGATTCATGGAGAGATAACCCTAACACTAAGTGGAATTTTGCCCTATGGGATTTTCCCATGCATTTTGCCAGGAAAAGTACATAAGGCAGATTCCGAAGGCGTGCCCCCTACTAACCATACCGCTGGCCTCCGCGTCCAATGGCGTTGTCCGTTTTGCTCTGCGGATTCATGGAGAGCTAGCCCTAACCCTAAGGGGAATTTTGCACTATGGGATTTTCCCATGCATTTTTCCAGGGAATGTACATAAGGCCGACTCGGAAGGCGTGCCCCCTCCTAACCAAACCGCCGGGGTCCCAGTCCAATGGCGATGTCCATTTTGCTCTGCGGATTCATCGAGACCTAACCCTAACCCTAACCCTAACCCTAACCCTAACCCTAAGTGAAATTTTGCCCTATGGGATTTTCCCATGTATTTTGCCAGGAAATGTACATAAGGGATTTTCCCATGTATGTACGTGGGATTTTGCCATGTATTTTGCCAGGAAATGTACAAAAGGCCGACTCGGAATGCGTGCCCCCTCCTACCCTTACCGATTCGCTCCAAGACCAATGGCGTTGTCCGTTTTGCTCTGCGGATTCATGAAGAGCTAACCCTAACTCTAAGTGGAATTTTGCCCTATGGGATTTGCCCATGCATTTTGCCAGGAAAAGTACATAAGGCAGACTCAGAAGGCGTGCCCTCTCCTACCCATACCGATGGGCTCTGAGTCCAATGGCAATGTCCGTTTTGCTCTGTGTATTCATGCAAAGCTAACCCTAACCCTAACCCTAAGTGGAATTTTGCCCTATGGGATTTCCCCATGCATTTTGCCAGGAAAAGTACATAAGGCAGACTCGGAAGGCGTGCCCTCTCCTACCCATACTGATGGGCTCCGAGTCCAATGGCGATGTCCGTTTTGCTCTGCGGATTCATGGAGAGCTAACCCTAATCCTAAATGGAATTTTGCCCTATGGGATTTTCCCATGCATTTTGCCAGGGAATGCAGGGATGTCAGTTTTGCTCTGCGGATTCATCGAGACCTAACCCTAACCCTAACCCTAAGTGAAATTTTGCCCTATGGGATTTTCCCATGTATTTTGCCAGGAAATGTACATAAGGGATTTTCCCATGTATGTACATGGGATTTTGCCATGTATTTTGCCAGGAAAAGTACATAAGGCCTACTCGGAATGCGTGCCCCCTCCTACCCTTATCGATTCGCTCCGAGTCCAATCGTGTTGTCTGTTTTGCTCTGCGGATTCATGGAGAGATAACCCTAACACTAAGTGGAATTTTGCCCTATGGGATTTTCCCATGCATTTTGCCAGGAAAAGTACATAAGGCAGATTCCGAAGGCGTGCCCCCTACTAACCATACCGCTGGCCTCCGCGTCCAATGGCGTTGTCCGTTTTGCTCTGCGGATTCATGGAGAGCTAGCCCTAACCCTAAGGGGAATTTTGCACTATGGGATTTTCCCATGCATTTTTCCAGGGAATGTACATAAGGCCGACTCGGAAGGCGTGCCCCCTCCTAACCAAACCGCCGGGGTCCCAGTCCAATGGCGATGTCCATTTTGCTCTGCGGATTCATCGAGACCTAACCCTAACCCTAACCCTAACCCTAACCCTAACCCTAAGTGAAATTTTGCCCTATGGGATTTTCCCATGTATTTTGCCAGGGAATGTACATAAGGGATTTTCCCATGTATGTACATGGGATTTTGCCATGTATTTTGCCAGGAAAAGTACATAAGGCCGACTCGGAATGCCTGCCCCCTCCTACCCTTATCGATTCGCTCTGAGTCCAATCGTGTTGTCTGTTTTGCTCTGCGGATTCATGGAGATCTAACCCTAACCCAAAGTGGAATTTTTCCCAATGGGATTTTCCCATGCATTTTGCCAGGAAAAGTACATAAGGCGGACTCGGAAGGCATGCCCCCTCATACCCAAACTGATGGGCTCCGAGTCCAATGGCAATGTCCATTTTGCTCTGCGGATTCATGGAGAGATAACCCTAACACTAAGGGGAATTTTGCCCTATGGGATTTTCCCATGCATTTTGCCAGGAAAAGTACATAAGGCAGATTCCGAAGGCGTGCCCCCTACTAACCATACCGCTGGCCTCTGCGTCCAATGGCGTTGTCCGTTTTGCTCTGCGGATTCATGGAGAGCTAGCCCTAACCCTAAGGGGAATTTTGCACTATGGGATTTTCCCATGCATTTTTCCAGGGAATGTACATAAGGCCGACTCGGAAGGCGTGCCCCCTCCTAACCATACCGACGGGCTCCCAGTCCAATGGCGATGTCCATTTTGCTCTGCGGATTCATCGAGACCTAACCCTAACCCTAACCCTAACCCTAACCCTAACCCTAACCCTAACCCTAACCTTAACCCTAACCCTAATCCTAACCCTAACCCTAACCCTAAGTGAAATTTTGCCCTATGGGATTTTCCCATGTATGTTGCCAGGAAATGTACATAAGGGATTTTCCCATGTATGTACATGGGATTTTGCCATGTATTTTGCCAGGAAATGTACAAAAGGCCGACTCGGAATGCGTGCCCCCTCCTACCCTTACCGATTCGCTCCAAGACCAATGGCGTTGTCCGTTTTGCTCTGTGGATTCATGAAGAGCTAACCCTAACCCTAAGTGGAATTTTGCCCTATGGGATTTTCCCATGCATTTTGCCAGGAAAAGTACATAAGGCAGACTCGGAAGGCGTGCCCCCTCCTAACCATACCAATGGGCTCCGAGTCCAATGGCATTGTCCGTTTTGCTCTGCGGATTCATGGAGAGCTAACCCTAACCCTAAGTGGAATTTTGCCCTATGGGATTTTCCCATGCATTTTGCCAGGAAAAGTACATAAGGCAGACTCGGAAGGCGTGCCCCCTCCTAACCATACCAATGGGCTCCGAGTCCAATGGCATTGCCCGTTTTGCTCTGCGGATTCATGGAGAGCTAACCCTAACCCTAAGTGGAATTTTGCCCTATGGGATTTGCCCATGCATTTTGCCAGGAAAAGTACATAAGGCAGACTCAGAAGGCGTGCCCTCTCCTACCCATACCGATGGGCTCTGAGTCCAATGGCAATGTCCGTTTTGCTCTGTGTATTCATGCAAAGCTAACCCTAACCCTAACCCTAAGTGGAATTTTGCCCTATGGGATTTCCCCATGCATTTTGCCAGGAAAAGTACATAAGGCAGACTCGGAAGGCGTGCCCTCTCCTACCCATACTGATGGGCTCCGAGTCCAATGGCGATGTCAGTTTTGCTCTGCGGATTCATGGAGAGCTAACCCTAATCCTAAATGGAATTTTGCCCTATGGGATTTTCCCATGCATTTTGCCAGGGAATGCAGGGATGTCAGTTTTGCTCTGCGGATTCATCGACACCTAACCCTAACCCTAACCCTAAGTGAAATTTTTCCCTATGGGATTTTCCCATGTATTTTGCCAGGAAATGTACATAAGGGATTTTCCCATGTATGTACATGGGATTTTGCCATGTATTTTGCCAGGAAAAGTACATAAGGCCTACTCGGAATGCGTGCCCCCTCCTACCCTTATCGATTCGCTCCGAGTCCAATCGTGTTGTCTGTTTTGCTCTGCGGATTCATGGAGATCTAACCCTAACCCTAAGTGGAATTTTTCCCTATGGGATTTTCCCATAGGCATTTTGCCAGGAAAAGTACATAAGGCGGACTCGGAAGGCATGCCCCCTCATACCCAAACTGATGGGCTCCGAGTCCAATGGCAATGTCCATTTTGCTCTGCGGATTCATGGAGAGATAACCCTAACACTAAGTGGAATTTTGCCCTATGGGATTTTCCCATGCATTTTGCCAGGAAAAGTACATAAGGCAGATTCCGAAGGCGTGCCCCCTACTAACCATACCGCTGGCCTCCGCGTCCAATGGCGTTGTCCGTTTTGCTCTGCGGATTCATGGAGAGCTAGCCCTAACCCTAAGGGGAATTTTGCACTATGGGATTTTCCCATGCATTTTTCCAGGGAATGTACATAAGGCCGACTCGGAAGGCGTGCCCCCTCCTAACCATACCAATGGGCTCCGAGTCCAATGGCATTGTCCGTTTTGCTCTGCGGATTCATGGAGAGCTAACCCTAACCCTAAGTGGAATTTTGCCCTATGGGATTTTCCCATGCATTTTGCCAGGGAATGCAGGGATGTCCGTTTTGCTCTGCGGATTCATGGAGAGCTAGCCCTAACCCTAAGGGGAATTTTGCACTATGGGATTTTCCCATGCATTTTTCCAGGGAATGTACATAAGGCCGACTCGGAAGGCGTGCCCCCTCCTAACCATACCAATGGGCTCCGAGTCCAATGGCATTGTCCGTTTTGCTCTGCGGATTCATGGAGAGCTAACCCTAACCCTAAGTGGAATTTTGCCCTATGGGATTTGCCCATGCATTTTGCCAGGAAAAGTACATAAGGCAGACTCAGAAGGCGTGCCCTCTCCTACCCATACCGATGGGCTCTGAGTCCAATGGCAATGTCCGTTTTGCTCTGTGTATTCATGCAAAGCTAACCCTAACCCTAACCCTAAGTGGAATTTTGCCCTATGGGATTTCCCCATGCATTTTGCCAGGAAAAGTACATAAGGCAGACTCGGAAGGCGTGCCCTCTCCTACCCATACTGATGGGCTCCGAGTCCAATGGCGATGTCAGTTTTGCTCTGCGGATTCATGGAGAGCTAACCCTAATCCTAAATGGAATTTTGCCCTATGGGATTTTCCCATGCATTTTGCCAGGGAATGCAGGGATGTCAGTTTTTCTCCGGATTCATCGACACCTAACCCTAACCCTAACCCTAAGTGAAATTTTTCCCTATGGGATTTTCCCATGTATTTTGCCAGGAAATGTACATAAGGGATTTTCCCATGTATGTACATGGGATTTTGCCATGTATTTTGCCAGGAAAAGTACATAAGGCCTACTCGGAATGCGTGCCCCCTCCTACCCTTATCGATTCGCTCCGAGTCCAATCGTGTTGTCTGTTTTGCTCTGCGGATTCATGGAGATCTAACCCTAACCCTAAGTGGAATTTTTCCCTATGGGATTTTCCCATAGGCATTTTGCCAGGAAAAGTACATAAGGCGGACTCGGAAGGCATGCCCCCTCATACCCAAACTGATGGGCTCCGAGTCCAATGGCAATGTCCATTTTGCTCTGCGGATTCATGGAGAGATAACCCTAACACTAAGTGGAATTTTGCCCTATGGGATTTTCCCATGCATTTTGCCAGGAAAAGTACATAAGGCAGATTCCGAAGGCGTGCCCCCTACTAACCATACCGCTGGCCTCCGCGTCCAATGGCGTTGTCCGTTTTGCTCTGCGGATTCATGGAGAGCTAGCCCTAACCCTAAGGGGAATTTTGCACTATGGGATTTTCCCATGCATTTTTCCAGGGAATGTACATAAGGCCGACTCGGAAGGCGTGCCCCCTCCTAACCATACCAATGGGCTCCGAGTCCAATGGCATTGTCCGTTTTGCTCTGCGGATTCATGGAGAGCTAACCCTAACCCTAAGTGGAATTTTGCCCTATGGGATTTTCCCATGCATTTTGCCAGGGAATGCAGGGATGTCCGTTTTGCTCTGCGGATTCATGGAGAGCTAACCCTAATCCTAAATGGAATTTTGCCCTATGGGATTTTCCCATGCATTTTGCCAGGGAATGCAGGGATGTCAGTTTTGCTCTGCGGATTCATCGACACCTAACCCTAACCCTAACCCTAAGTGAAATTTTTCCCTATGGGATTTTCCCATGTATTTTGCCAGGAAATGTACATAAGGGATTTTCCCATGTATGTACATGGGATTTTGCCATGTATTTTGCCAGGAAAAGTACATAAGGCCTACTCGGAATGCGTGCCCCCTCCTACCCTTATCGATTCGCTCCGAGTCCAATCGTGTTGTCTGTTTTGCTCTGCGGATTCATGGAGATCTAACCCTAACCCAAAGTGGAATTTTTCCCTATGGGATTTTCCCATGCATTTTGCCAGGAAAAGTACATAAGGCGGACTCGGAAGGCATGCCCCCTCATACCCAAACTGATGGGCTCCGAGTCCAATGGCAATGTCCATTTTGCTCTGCGGATTCATGGAGAGATAACCCTAACACTAAGTGGAATTTTGCCCTATGGGATTTTCCCATGCATTTTGCCAGGAAAAGTACATAAGGCAGATTCCGAAGGCGTGCCCCCTACTAACCATACCGCTGGCCTCTGCGTCCAATGGCGTTGTCCGTTTTGCTCTGCGGATTCATGGAGAGCTAGCCCTAACCCTAAGGGGAATTTTGCACTATGGGATTTTCCCATGCATTTTTCCAGGGAATGTACATAAGGCCGACTCGGAAGGCGTGCCCCCTCCTAACCATACCGACGGGCTCCCAGTCCAATGGCGATGTCCATTTTGCTCTGCGGATTCATCGAGACCTAACCCTAACCCTAACCCTAACCCTAACCCTAACCCTAACCCTAACCCTAACCCTAACCCTAACCCTAACCCTAACCCTAACCCTAACCCTAAGTGAAATTTTGCCCTATGGGATTTTCCCATGTATGTTGCCAGGAAATGTACATAAGGGATTTTCCCATGTATGTACATGGGATTTTGCCATGTATTTTGCCAGGAAATGTACAAAAGGCCGACTCGGAATGCGTGCCCCCTCCTACCCTTACCGATTCGCTCCAAGACCAATGGCGTTGTCCGTTTTGCTCTGTGGATTCATGAAGAGCTAACCCTAACCCTAAGTGGAATTTTGCCCTATGGGATTTTCCCATGCATTTTGCCAGGAAAAGTACATAAGGCAGACTCGGAAGGCGTGCCCCCTCCTAACCATACCAATGGGCTCCGAGTCCAATGGCATTGTCCGTTTTGCTCTGCGGATTCATGGAGAGCTAACCCTAACCCTAAGTGGAATTTTGCCCTATGGGATTTTCCCATGCATTTTGCCAGGAAAAGTACATAAGGCAGACTCGGAAGGCGTGCCCCCTCCTAACCATACCAATGGGCTCCGAGTCCAATGGCATTGCCCGTTTTGCTCTGCGGATTCATGGAGAGCTAACCCTAACCCTAAGTGGAATTTTGCCCTATGGGATTTGCCCATGCATTTTGCCAGGAAAAGTACATAAGGCAGACTCAGAAGGCGTGCCCTCTCCTACCCATACCGATGGGCTCTGAGTCCAATGGCAATGTCCGTTTTGCTCTGTGTATTCATGCAAAGCTAACCCTAACCCTAACCCTAAGTGGAATTTTGCCCTATGGGATTTCCCCATGCATTTTGCCAGGAAAAGTACATAAGGCAGACTCGGAAGGCGTGCCCTCTCCTACCCATACTGATGGGCTCCGAGTCCAATGGCGATGTCAGTTTTGCTCTGCGGATTCATGGAGAGCTAACCCTAATCCTAAATGGAATTTTGCCCTATGGGATTTTCCCATGCATTTTGCCAGGGAATGCAGGGATGTCAGTTTTGCTCTGCGGATTCATCGACACCTAACCCTAACCCTAACCCTAAGTGAAATTTTTCCCTATGGGATTTTCCCATGTATTTTGCCAGGAAATGTACATAAGGGATTTTCCCATGTATGTACATGGGATTTTGCCATGTATTTTGCCAGGAAAAGTACATAAGGCCTACTCGGAATGCGTGCCCCCTCCTACCCTTATCGATTCGCTCCGAGTCCAATCGTGTTGTCTGTTTTGCTCTGCGGATTCATGGAGATCTAACCCTAACCCTAAGTGGAATTTTTCCCTATGGGATTTTCCCATAGGCATTTTGCCAGGAAAAGTACATAAGGCGGACTCGGAAGGCATGCCCCCTCATACCCAAACTGATGGGCTCCGAGTCCAATGGCAATGTCCATTTTGCTCTGCGGATTCATGGAGAGATAACCCTAACACTAAGTGGAATTTTGCCTTATGGGATTTTCCCATGCATTTTGCCAGGAAAAGTACATAAGGCAGATTCCGAAGGCGTGCCCCCTACTAACCATACCGCTGGCCTCCGCGTCCAATGGCGTTGTCCGTTTTGCTCTGCGGATTCATGGAGAGCTAGCCCTAACCCTAAGGGGAATTTTGCACTATGGGATTTTCCCATGCATTTTTCCAGGGAATGTACATAAGGCCGACTCGGAAGGCGTGCCCCCTCCTAACCATACCAATGGGCTCCGAGTCCAATGGCATTGTCCGTTTTGCTCTGCGGATTCATGGAGAGCTAACCCTAACCCTAAGTGGAATTTTGCCCTATGGGATTTTCCCATGCATTTTGCCAGGGAATGCAGGGATGTCCGTTTTGCTCTGCGGATTCATGGAGAGCTAACCCTAATCCTAAATGGAATTTTGCCCTATGGGATTTTCCCATGCATTTTGCCAGGGAATGCAGGGATGTCAGTTTTGCTCTGCGGATTCATCGACACCTAACCCTAACCCTAACCCTAAGTGAAATTTTTCCCTATGGGATTTTCCCATGTATTTTGCCAGGAAATGTACATAAGGGATTTTCCCATGTATGTACATGGGATTTTGCCATGTATTTTGCCAGGAAAAGTACATAAGGCCTACTCGGAATGCGTGCCCCCTCCTACCCTTATCGATTCGCTCCGAGTCCAATCGTGTTGTCTGTTTTGCTCTGCGGATTCATGGAGATCTAACCCTAACCCAAAGTGGAATTTTTCCCTATGGGATTTTCCCATGCATTTTGCCAGGAAAAGTACATAAGGCGGACTCGGAAGGCATGCCCCCTCATACCCAAACTGATGGGCTCCGAGTCCAATGGCAATGTCCATTTTGCTCTGCGGATTCATGGAGAGATAACCCTAACACTAAGGGGAATTTTGCCCTATGGGATTTTCCCATGCATTTTGCCAGGAAAAGTACATAAGGCAGATTCCGAAGGCGTGCCCCCTACTAACCATACCGCTGGCCTCTGCGTCCAATGGCGTTGTCCGTTTTGCTCTGCGGATTCATGGAGAGCTAGCCCTAACCCTAAGGGGAATTTTGCACTATGGGATTTTCCCATGCATTTTTCCAGGGAATGTACATAAGGCCGACTCGGAAGGCGTGCCCCCTCCTAACCATACCGACGGGCTCCCAGTCCAATGGCGATGTCCATTTTGCTCTGCGGATTCATCGAGACCTAACCCTAACCCTAACCCTAACCCTAACCCTAACCCTAACCCTAACCCTAACCTTAACCCTAACCCTAATCCTAACCCTAACCCTAACCCTAAGTGAAATTTTGCCCTATGGGATTTTCCCATGTATGTTGCCAGGAAATGTACATAAGGGATTTTCCCATGTATGTACATGGGATTTTGCCATGTATTTTGCCAGGAAATGTACAAAAGGCCGACTCGGAATGCGTGCCCCCTCCTACCCTTACCGATTCGCTCCAAGACCAATGGCGTTGTCCGTTTTGCTCTGTGGATTCATGAAGAGCTAACCCTAACCCTAAGTGGAATTTTGCCCTATGGGATTTTCCCATGCATTTTGCCAGGAAAAGTACATAAGGCAGACTCGGAAGGCGTGCCCCCTCCTAACCATACCAATGGGCTCCGAGTCCAATGGCATTGTCCGTTTTGCTCTGCGGATTCATGGAGAGCTAACCCTAACCCTAAGTGGAATTTTGCCCTATGGGATTTTCCCATGCATTTTGCCAGGAAAAGTACATAAGGCAGACTCGGAAGGCGTGCCCCCTCCTAACCATACCAATGGGCTCCGAGTCCAATGGCATTGCCCGTTTTGCTCTGCGGATTCATGGAGAGCTAACCCTAACCCTAAGTGGAATTTTGCCCTATGGGATTTGCCCATGCATTTTGCCAGGAAAAGTACATAAGGCAGACTCAGAAGGCGTGCCCTCTCCTACCCATACCGATGGGCTCTGAGTCCAATGGCAATGTCCGTTTTGCTCTGTGTATTCATGCAAAGCTAACCCTAACCCTAACCCTAAGTGGAATTTTGCCCTATGGGATTTCCCCATGCATTTTGCCAGGAAAAGTACATAAGGCAGACTCGGAAGGCGTGCCCTCTCCTACCCATACTGATGGGCTCCGAGTCCAATGGCGATGTCAGTTTTGCTCTGCGGATTCATGGAGAGCTAACCCTAATCCTAAATGGAATTTTGCCCTATGGGATTTTCCCATGCATTTTGCCAGGGAATGCAGGGATGTCAGTTTTGCTCTGCGGATTCATCGACACCTAACCCTAACCCTAACCCTAAGTGAAATTTTTCCCTATGGGATTTTCCCATGTATTTTGCCAGGAAATGTACATAAGGGATTTTCCCATGTATGTACATGGGATTTTGCCATGTATTTTGCCAGGAAAAGTACATAAGGCCTACTCGGAATGCGTGCCCCCTCCTACCCTTATCGATTCGCTCCGAGTCCAATCGTGTTGTCTGTTTTGCTCTGCGGATTCATGGAGATCTAACCCTAACCCTAAGTGGAATTTTTCCCTATGGGATTTTCCCATAGGCATTTTGCCAGGAAAAGTACATAAGGCGGACTCGGAAGGCATGCCCCCTCATACCCAAACTGATGGGCTCCGAGTCCAATGGCAATGTCCATTTTGCTCTGCGGATTCATGGAGAGATAACCCTAACACTAAGTGGAATTTTGCCCTATGGGATTTTCCCATGCATTTTGCCAGGAAAAGTACATAAGGCAGATTCCGAAGGCGTGCCCCCTACTAACCATACCGCTGGCCTCCGCGTCCAATGGCGTTGTCCGTTTTGCTCTGCGGATTCATGGAGAGCTAGCCCTAACCCTAAGGGGAATTTTGCACTATGGGATTTTCCCATGCATTTTTCCAGGGAATGTACATAAGGCCGACTCGGAAGGCGTGCCCCCTCCTAACCATACCAATGGGCTCCGAGTCCAATGGCATTGTCCGTTTTGCTCTGCGGATTCATGGAGAGCTAACCCTAACCCTAAGTGGAATTTTGCCCTATGGGATTTTCCCATGCATTTTGCCAGGGAATGCAGGGATGTCCGTTTTGCTCTGCGGATTCATGGAGAGCTAGCCCTAACCCTAAGGGGAATTTTGCACTATGGGATTTTCCCATGCATTTTTCCAGGGAATGTACATAAGGCCGACTCGGAAGGCGTGCCCCCTCCTAACCATACCAATGGGCTCCGAGTCCAATGGCATTGTCCGTTTTGCTCTGCGGATTCATGGAGAGCTAACCCTAACCCTAAGTGGAATTTTGCCCTATGGGATTTGCCCATGCATTTTGCCAGGAAAAGTACATAAGGCAGACTCAGAAGGCGTGCCCTCTCCTACCCATACCGATGGGCTCTGAGTCCAATGGCAATGTCCGTTTTGCTCTGTGTATTCATGCAAAGCTAACCCTAACCCTAACCCTAAGTGGAATTTTGCCCTATGGGATTTCCCCATGCATTTTGCCAGGAAAAGTACATAAGGCAGACTCGGAAGGCGTGCCCTCTCCTACCCATACTGATGGGCTCCGAGTCCAATGGCGATGTCAGTTTTGCTCTGCGGATTCATGGAGAGCTAACCCTAATCCTAAATGGAATTTTGCCCTATGGGATTTTCCCATGCATTTTGCCAGGGAATGCAGGGATGTCAGTTTTTCTCCGGATTCATCGACACCTAACCCTAACCCTAACCCTAAGTGAAATTTTTCCCTATGGGATTTTCCCATGTATTTTGCCAGGAAATGTACATAAGGGATTTTCCCATGTATGTACATGGGATTTTGCCATGTATTTTGCCAGGAAAAGTACATAAGGCCTACTCGGAATGCGTGCCCCCTCCTACCCTTATCGATTCGCTCCGAGTCCAATCGTGTTGTCTGTTTTGCTCTGCGGATTCATGGAGATCTAACCCTAACCCTAAGTGGAATTTTTCCCTATGGGATTTTCCCATAGGCATTTTGCCAGGAAAAGTACATAAGGCGGACTCGGAAGGCATGCCCCCTCATACCCAAACTGATGGGCTCCGAGTCCAATGGCAATGTCCATTTTGCTCTGCGGATTCATGGAGAGATAACCCTAACACTAAGTGGAATTTTGCCCTATGGGATTTTCCCATGCATTTTGCCAGGAAAAGTACATAAGGCAGATTCCGAAGGCGTGCCCCCTACTAACCATACCGCTGGCCTCCGCGTCCAATGGCGTTGTCCGTTTTGCTCTGCGGATTCATGGAGAGCTAGCCCTAACCCTAAGGGGAATTTTGCACTATGGGATTTTCCCATGCATTTTTCCAGGGAATGTACATAAGGCCGACTCGGAAGGCGTGCCCCCTCCTAACCATACCAATGGGCTCCGAGTCCAATGGCATTGTCCGTTTTGCTCTGCGGATTCATGGAGAGCTAACCCTAACCCTAAGTGGAATTTTGCCCTATGGGATTTTCCCATGCATTTTGCCAGGGAATGCAGGGATGTCCGTTTTGCTCTGCGGATTCATGGAGAGCTAACCCTAATCCTAAATGGAATTTTGCCCTATGGGATTTTCCCATGCATTTTGCCAGGGAATGCAGGGATGTCAGTTTTGCTCTGCGGATTCATCGACACCTAACCCTAACCCTAACCCTAAGTGAAATTTTTCCCTATGGGATTTTCCCATGTATTTTGCCAGGAAATGTACATAAGGGATTTTCCCATGTATGTACATGGGATTTTGCCATGTATTTTGCCAGGAAAAGTACATAAGGCCTACTCGGAATGCGTGCCCCCTCCTACCCTTATCGATTCGCTCCGAGTCCAATCGTGTTGTCTGTTTTGCTCTGCGGATTCATGGAGATCTAACCCTAACCCAAAGTGGAATTTTTCCCTATGGGATTTTCCCATGCATTTTGCCAGGAAAAGTACATAAGGCGGACTCGGAAGGCATGCCCCCTCATACCCAAACTGATGGGCTCCGAGTCCAATGGCAATGTCCATTTTGCTCTGCGGATTCATGGAGAGATAACCCTAACACTAAGTGGAATTTTGCCCTATGGGATTTTCCCATGCATTTTGCCAGGAAAAGTACATAAGGCAGATTCCGAAGGCGTGCCCCCTACTAACCATACCGCTGGCCTCTGCGTCCAATGGCGTTGTCCGTTTTGCTCTGCGGATTCATGGAGAGCTAGCCCTAACCCTAAGGGGAATTTTGCACTATGGGATTTTCCCATGCATTTTTCCAGGGAATGTACATAAGGCCGACTCGGAAGGCGTGCCCCCTCCTAACCATACCGACGGGCTCCCAGTCCAATGGCGATGTCCATTTTGCTCTGCGGATTCATCGAGACCTAACCCTAACCCTAACCCTAACCCTAACCCTAACCCTAACCCTAACCCTAACCCTAACCCTAACCCTAACCCTAACCCTAACCCTAACCCTAAGTGAAATTTTGCCCTATGGGATTTTCCCATGTATGTTGCCAGGAAATGTACATAAGGGATTTTCCCATGTATGTACATGGGATTTTGCCATGTATTTTGCCAGGAAATGTACAAAAGGCCGACTCGGAATGCGTGCCCCCTCCTACCCTTACCGATTCGCTCCAAGACCAATGGCGTTGTCCGTTTTGCTCTGTGGATTCATGAAGAGCTAACCCTAACCCTAAGTGGAATTTTGCCCTATGGGATTTTCCCATGCATTTTGCCAGGAAAAGTACATAAGGCAGACTCGGAAGGCGTGCCCCCTCCTAACCATACCAATGGGCTCCGAGTCCAATGGCATTGTCCGTTTTGCTCTGCGGATTCATGGAGAGCTAACCCTAACCCTAAGTGGAATTTTGCCCTATGGGATTTTCCCATGCATTTTGCCAGGAAAAGTACATAAGGCAGACTCGGAAGGCGTGCCCCCTCCTAACCATACCAATGGGCTCCGAGTCCAATGGCATTGCCCGTTTTGCTCTGCGGATTCATGGAGAGCTAACCCTAACCCTAAGTGGAATTTTGCCCTATGGGATTTGCCCATGCATTTTGCCAGGAAAAGTACATAAGGCAGACTCAGAAGGCGTGCCCTCTCCTACCCATACCGATGGGCTCTGAGTCCAATGGCAATGTCCGTTTTGCTCTGTGTATTCATGCAAAGCTAACCCTAACCCTAACCCTAAGTGGAATTTTGCCCTATGGGATTTCCCCATGCATTTTGCCAGGAAAAGTACATAAGGCAGACTCGGAAGGCGTGCCCTCTCCTACCCATACTGATGGGCTCCGAGTCCAATGGCGATGTCAGTTTTGCTCTGCGGATTCATGGAGAGCTAACCCTAATCCTAAATGGAATTTTGCCCTATGGGATTTTCCCATGCATTTTGCCAGGGAATGCAGGGATGTCAGTTTTGCTCTGCGGATTCATCGACACCTAACCCTAACCCTAACCCTAAGTGAAATTTTTCCCTATGGGATTTTCCCATGTATTTTGCCAGGAAATGTACATAAGGGATTTTCCCATGTATGTACATGGGATTTTGCCATGTATTTTGCCAGGAAAAGTACATAAGGCCTACTCGGAATGCGTGCCCCCTCCTACCCTTATCGATTCGCTCCGAGTCCAATCGTGTTGTCTGTTTTGCTCTGCGGATTCATGGAGATCTAACCCTAACCCTAAGTGGAATTTTTCCCTATGGGATTTTCCCATAGGCATTTTGCCAGGAAAAGTACATAAGGCGGACTCGGAAGGCATGCCCCCTCATACCCAAACTGATGGGCTCCGAGTCCAATGGCAATGTCCATTTTGCTCTGCGGATTCATGGAGAGATAACCCTAACACTAAGTGGAATTTTGCCTTATGGGATTTTCCCATGCATTTTGCCAGGAAAAGTACATAAGGCAGATTCCGAAGGCGTGCCCCCTACTAACCATACCGCTGGCCTCCGCGTCCAATGGCGTTGTCCGTTTTGCTCTGCGGATTCATGGAGAGCTAGCCCTAACCCTAAGGGGAATTTTGCACTATGGGATTTTCCCATGCATTTTTCCAGGGAATGTACATAAGGCCGACTCGGAAGGCGTGCCCCCTCCTAACCATACCAATGGGCTCCGAGTCCAATGGCATTGTCCGTTTTGCTCTGCGGATTCATGGAGAGCTAACCCTAACCCTAAGTGGAATTTTGCCCTATGGGATTTTCCCATGCATTTTGCCAGGGAATGCAGGGATGTCCGTTTTGCTCTGCGGATTCATGGAGAGCTAACCCTAATCCTAAATGGAATTTTGCCCTATGGGATTTTCCCATGCATTTTGCCAGGGAATGCAGGGATGTCAGTTTTGCTCTGCGGATTCATCGACACCTAACCCTAACCCTAACCCTAAGTGAAATTTTTCCCTATGGGATTTTCCCATGTATTTTGCCAGGAAATGTACATAAGGGATTTTCCCATGTATGTACATGGGATTTTGCCATGTATTTTGCCAGGAAAAGTACATAAGGCCTACTCGGAATGCGTGCCCCCTCCTACCCTTATCGATTCGCTCCGAGTCCAATCGTGTTGTCTGTTTTGCTCTGCGGATTCATGGAGATCTAACCCTAACCCAAAGTGGAATTTTTCCCTATGGGATTTTCCCATAGGCATTTTGCCAGGAAAAGTACATAAGGCGGACTCGGAAGGCATGCCCCCTCATACCCAAACTGATGGGCTCCGAGTCCAATGGCAATGTCCATTTTGCTCTGCGGATTCATGGAGAGATAACCCTAACACTAAGTGGAATTTTGCCCTATGGGATTTTCCCATGCATTTTGCCAGGAAAAGTACATAAGGCAGATTCCGAAGGCGTGCCCCCTACTAACCATACCGCTGGCCTCTGCGTCCAATGGCGTTGTCCGTTTTGCTCTGCGGATTCATGGAGAGCTAGCCCTAACCCTAAGGGGAATTTTGCACTATGGGATTTTCCCATGCATTTTTCCAGGGAATGTACATAAGGCCGACTCGGAAGGCGTGCCCCCTCCTAACCATACCGACGGGCTCCCAGTCCAATGGCGATGTCCATTTTGCTCTGCAGATTCATCGAGACCTAACCCTAACCCTAACCCTAACCCTAACCCTAACCCTAACCCTAACCCTAACCCTAACCCTAACCCTAACCCTAACCCTAATCCTAACCCTAACCCTAACCCTAAGTGAAATTTTGCCCTATGGGATTTTCCCATGTATGTTGCCAGGAAATGTACATAAGGGATTTTCCCATGTATGTACATGGGATTTTGCCATGTATTTTGCCAGGAAATGTACAAAAGGCCGACTCGGAATGCGTGCCCCCTCCTACCCTTACCGATTCGCTCCAAGACCAATGGCGTTGTCCGTTTTGCTCTGTGGATTCATGAAGAGCTAACCCTAACCCTAAGTGGAATTTTGCCCTATGGGATTTTCCCATGCATTTTGCCAGGAAAAGTACATAAGGCAGACTCGGAAGGCGTGCCCCCTCCTAACCATACCAATGGGCTCCGAGTCCAATGGCATTGTCCGTTTTGCTCTGCGGATTCATGGAGAGCTAACCCTAACCCTAAGTGGAATTTTGCCCTATGGGATTTTCCCATGCATTTTGCCAGGAAAAGTACATAAGGCAGACTCGGAAGGCATGCCCCCTCCTAACCATACCAATGGGCTCCGAGTCCAATGGCATTGCCCGTTTTGCTCTGCGGATTCATGGAGAGCTAACCCTAACCCTAAGTGGAATTTTGCCCTATGGGATTTGCCCATGCATTTTGCCAGGAAAAGTACATAAGGCAGACTCAGAAGGCGTGCCCTCTCCTACCCATACCGATGGGCTCTGAGTCCAATGGCAATGTCCGTTTTGCTCTGTGTATTCATGCAAAGCTAACCCTAACCCTAACCCTAAGTGGAATTTTGCCCTATGGGATTTCCCCATGCATTTTGCCAGGAAAAGTACATAAGGCAGACTCGGAAGGCGTGCCCTCTCCTACCCATACTGATGGGCTCCGAGTCCAATGGCGATGTCAGTTTTGCTCTGCGGATTCATGGAGAGCTAACCCTAATCCTAAATGGAATTTTGCCCTATGGGATTTTCCCATGCATTTTGCCAGGGAATGCAGGGATGTCAGTTTTGCTCTGCGGATTCATCGACACCTAACCCTAACCCTAACCCTAAGTGAAATTTTTCCCTATGGGATTTTCCCATGTATTTTGCCAGGAAATGTACATAAGGGATTTTCCCATGTATGTACATGGGATTTTGCCATGTATTTTGCCAGGAAAAGTACATAAGGCCTACTCGGAATGCGTGCCCCCTCCTACCCTTATCGATTCGCTCCGAGTCCAATCGTGTTGTCTGTTTTGCTCTGCGGATTCATGGAGATCTAACCCTAACCCTAAGTGGAATTTTTCCCTATGGGATTTTCCCATAGGCATTTTGCCAGGAAAAGTACATAAGGCGGACTCGGAAG
Organism: Rhabdophis nuchalis; assembly: GCA_039707465.1. Taxonomy (NCBI): domain Eukaryota; kingdom Metazoa; phylum Chordata; class Lepidosauria; order Squamata; family Natricidae; genus Rhabdophis; species Rhabdophis nuchalis. Next base: position 281,612,312 of record CM077643.1, on the reverse strand, counting down.
GCATGCCCCCTCATACCCAAACTGATGGGCTCCGAGTCCAATGGCAATGTCCATTTTGCTCTGCGGATTCATGGAGAGATAACCCTAACACTAAGTGGAATTTTGCCCTATGGGATTTTCCCATGCATTTTGCCAGGAAAAGTACATAAGGCAGATTCCGAAGGCGTGCCCCCTACTAACCATACCGCTGGCCTCCGCGTCCAATGGCGTTGTCCGTTTTGCTCTGCGGATTCATGGAGAGCTAGCCCTAACCCTAAGGGGAATTTTGCACTATGGGATTTTCCCATGCATTTTTCCAGGGAATGTACATAAGGCCGACTCGGAAGGCGTGCCCCCTCCTAACCAAACCGCCGGGGTCCCAGTCCAATGGCGATGTCCATTTTGCTCTGCGGATTCATCGAGACCTAACCCTAACCCTAACCCTAACCCTAACCCTAACCCTAAGTGAAATTTTGCCCTATGGGATTTTCCCATGTATTTTGCCAGGAAATGTACATAAGGGATTTTCCCATGTATGTACGTGGGATTTTGCCATGTATTTTGCCAGGAAATGTACAAAAGGCCGACTCGGAATGCGTGCCCCCTCCTACCCTTACCGATTCGCTCCAAGACCAATGGCGTTGTCCGTTTTGCTCTGCGGATTCATGAAGAGCTAACCCTAACTCTAAGTGGAATTTTGCCCTATGGGATTTGCCCATGCATTTTGCCAGGAAAAGTACATAAGGCAGACTCAGAAGGCGTGCCCTCTCCTACCCATACCGATGGGCTCTGAGTCCAATGGCAATGTCCGTTTTGCTCTGTGTATTCATGCAAAGCTAACCCTAACCCTAACCCTAAGTGGAATTTTGCCCTATGGGATTTCCCCATGCATTTTGCCAGGAAAAGTACATAAGGCAGACTCGGAAGGCGTGCCCTCTCCTACCCATACTGATGGGCTCCGAGTCCAATGGCGATGTCCGTTTTGCTCTGCGGATTCATGGAGAGCTAACCCTAATCCTAAATGGAATTTTGCCCTATGGGATTTTCCCATGCATTTTGCCAGGGAATGCAGGGATGTCAGTTTTGCTCTGCGGATTCATCGAGACCTAACCCTAACCCTAACCCTAAGTGAAATTTTGCCCTATGGGATTTTCCCATGTATTTTGCCAGGAAATGTACATAAGGGATTTTCCCATGTATGTACATGGGATTTTGCCATGTATTTTGCCAGGAAAAGTACATAAGGCCTACTCGGAATGCGTGCCCCCTCCTACCCTTATCGATTCGCTCCGAGTCCAATCGTGTTGTCTGTTTTGCTCTGCGGATTCATGGAGAGATAACCCTAACACTAAGTGGAATTTTGCCCTATGGGATTTTCCCATGCATTTTGCCAGGAAAAGTACATAAGGCAGATTCCGAAGGCGTGCCCCCTACTAACCATACCGCTGGCCTCCGCGTCCATTGGCGTTGTCCGTTTTGCTCTGCGGATTCATGGAGAGCTAGCCCTAACCCTAAGGGGAATTTTGCACTATGGGATTTTCCCATGCATTTTTCCAGGGAATGTACATAAGGCCGACTCGGAAGGCGTGCCCCCTCCTAACCAAACCGCAGGGGTCCCAGTCCAATGGCGATGTCCATTTTGCTCTGCGGATTCATCGAGACCTAACCCTAACCCTAACCCTAACCCTAACCCTAACCCTAACCCTAACCCTAACCCTAACCCTAACCCTAACCCTAAGTGAAATTTTGCCCTATGGGATTTTCCCATGTATTTTGCCAGGAAATGTACATAAGGGATTTTCCCATGTATGTACGTGGGATTTTGCCATGTATTTTGCCAGGAAATGTACAAAAGGCCGACTCGGAATGCGTGCCCCCTCCTACCCTTACCGATTCGCTCCAAGACCAATGGCGTTGTCCGTTTTGCTCTGTGGATTCATGAAGAGCTAACCCTAACCCTAAGTGGAATTTTGCCCTATGGCTTTTCCCATGCATTTTGCCAGGAAAAGTACATAAGGCAGACTCGGAAGGCGTGCCCTCTCCTAACCATACCAATGGGCTCCGAGTCCAATGGCATTGTCCGTTTTGCTCTGCGGATTCATGGAGAGCTAACCCTAACCCTAAGTGGAATTTTTCCCTATGGGATTTTCCCATGCATTTTGCCAGGAAAAGTACATAAGGCAGACTCGGAAGGCGTGCCCTCTCCTACCCATACTGATGGGCTCCGAGTCCAATGGCGATGTCCGTTTTGCTCTGCGGATTCATGGAGAGCTAACCCTAATCCTAAATGGAATTTTGCCCTATGGGATTTTCCCATGCATTTTGCCAGGGAATGCAGGGATGTCAGTTTTGCTCTGCGGATTCATCGAGACCTAACCCTAACCCTAACCCTAAGTGAAATTTTGCCCTATGGGATTTTCCCATGTATTTTGCCAGGGAATGTACATAAGGGATTTTCCCATGTATGTACATGGGATTTTCCCATGCATTTTGCCAGGAAAAGTACATAAGGCGGACTCGGAAGGCATGCCCCCTCATACCCAAACTGATGGGCTCCGAGTCCAATGGCAATGTCCATTTTGCTCTGCGGATTCATGGAGAGATAACCCTAACACTAAGTGGAATTTTGCCCTATGGGATTTTCCCATGCATTTTGCCAGGAAAAGTACATAAGGCAGATTCCGAAGGCGTGCCCCCTACTAACCATACCGCTGGCCTCCGCGTCCAATGGCGTTGTCCGTTTTGCTCTGCGGATTCATGGAGAGCTAGCCCTAACCCTAAGGGGAATTTTGCACTATGGGATTTTCCCATGCATTTATCCAGGGAATGTACATAAGGCCGACTCGGAAGGCGTGCCCCCTCCTAACCATACCGACGGGCTCCCAGTCCAATGGCGATGTCCATTTTGCTCTGCGGATTCATCGAGACCTAACCCTAACCCTAACCCTAACCCTAACCCTAACCCTAACCCTAACCCTAACCCTAACCCTAACCCTAATCCTAACCCTAACCCTAACCCTAAGTGAAATTTTGCCCTATGGGATTTTCCCATGTATGTTGCCAGGAAATGTACATAAGGGATTTTCCCATGTATGTACATGGGATTTTGCCATGTATTTTGCCAGGAAATGTACAAAAGGCCGACTCGGAATGCGTGCCCCCTCCTACCCTTACCGATTCGCTCCAAGACCAATGGCGTTGTCTGTTTTGCTCTGTGGATTCATGAAGAGCTAACCCTAACCCTAAGTGGAATTTTGCCCTATGGGATTTTCCCATGCATTTTGCCAGGAAAAGTACATAAGGCAGACTCGGAAGGCGTGCCCCCTCCTAACCATACCAATGGGCTCCGAGTCCAATGGCATTGTCCGTTTTGCTCTGCGGATTCATGGAGAGCTAACCCTAACCCTAAGTGGAATTTTGCCCTATGGGATTTTCCCATGCATTTTGCCAGGAAAAGTACATAAGGCAGACTCGGAAGGCGTGCCCCCTCCTAACCATACCAATGGGCTCCGAGTCCAATGGCATTGCCCGTTTTGCTCTGCGGATTCATGGAGAGCTAACCCTAACCCTAAGTGGAATTTTGCCCTATGGGATTTGCCCATGCATTTTGCCAGGAAAAGTACATAAGGCAGACTCAGAAGGCGTGCCCTCTCCTACCCATACCGATGGGCTCTGAGTCCAATGGCAATGTCCGTTTTGCTCTGTGTATTCATGCAAAGCTAACCCTAACCCTAACCCTAAGTGGAATTTTGCCCTATGGGATTTCCCCATGCATTTTGCCAGGAAAAGTACATAAGGCAGACTCGGAAGGCGTGCCCTCTCCTACCCATACTGATGGGCTCCGAGTCCAATGGCGATGTCCGTTTTGCTCTGCGGATTCATGGAGAGCTAACCCTAATCCTAAATGGAATTTTGCCCTATGGGATTTTCCCATGCATTTTGCCAGGGAATGCAGGGATGTCAGTTTTGCTCTGCGGATTCATCGACACCTAACCCTAACCCTAACCCTAAGTGAAATTTTTCCCTATGGGATTTTCCCATAGGCATTTTGCCAGGAAAAGTACATAAGGCGGACTCGGAAGGCATGCCCCCTCATACCCAAACTGATGGGCTCCGAGTCCAATGGCAATGTCCATTTTGCTCTGCGGATTCATGGAGAGATAACCCTAACACTAAGTGGAATTTTGCCCTATGGGATTTTCCCATGCATTTTGCCAGGAAAAGTACATAAGGCAGATTCCGAAGGCGTGCCCCCTACTAACCATACCGCTGGCCTCCGCGTCCAATGGCGTTGTCCGTTTTGCTCTGCGGATTCATGGAGAGCTAGCCCTAACCCTAAGGGGAATTTTGCACTATGGGATTTTCCCATGCATTTTTCCAGGGAATGTACATAAGGCCGACTCGGAAGGCGTGCCCCCTCCTAACCAAACCGCCGGGGTCCCAGTCCAATGGCGATGTCCATTTTGCTCTGCGGATTCATCGAGACCTAACCCTAACCCTAACCCTAACCCTAACCCTAACCCTAACCCTAAGTGAAATTTTGCCCTATGGGATTTTCCCATGTATTTTGCCAGGAAATGTACATAAGGGATTTTCCCATGTATGTACGTGGGATTTTGCCATGTATTTTGCCAGGAAATGTACAAAAGGCCGACTCGGAATGCGTGCCCCCTCCTACCCTTACCGATTCGCTCCAAGACCAATGGCGTTGTCCGTTTTGCTCTGCGGATTCATGAAGAGCTAACCCTAACCCTAAGTGGAATTTTGCCCTATGGGATTTGCCCATGCATTTTGCCAGGAAAAGTACATAAGGCAGACTCGGAAGGCGTGCCCCCTCCTAACCATACCAATGGGCTCCGAGTCCAATGGCATTGTCCGTTTTGCTCTGCGGATTCATGGAGAGCTAACCCTAACCCTAAGTGGAATTTTGCCCTATGGGATTTGCCCATGCATTTTGCCAGGAAAAGTACATAAGGCAGACTCGGAAGGCGTGCCCCCTCCTAACCATACCAATGGGCTCCGAGTCCAATGGCATTGTCCGTTTTGCTCTGCGGATTCATGGAGAGCTAGCCCTAACCCTAAGTGGAATTTTGCCCTATGGGATTTGCCCATGCATTTTGCCAGGAAAAGTACATAAGGCAGACTCGGAAGGCGTGCCCCCTCCTAACCATACCAATGGGCTCCGAGTCCAATGGCATTGCCCGTTTTGCTCTGCGGATTCATGGAGAGCTAGCCCTAACCCTAAGTGGAATTTTGCCCTATGGGATTTGCCCATGCATTTTGCCAGGAAAAGTACATAAGGCAGACTCGGAAGGCGTGACCTCTCCTACCCATACTGATGGGCTCCGAGTCCAATGGCAATGTCCGTTTTGCTCTGTGGATTCATGCAAAGCTAACCCTAACCCTAACCCTAAGTGGAATTTTGCCCTATGGGATTTCCCCATGCATTTTGCCAGGAAAAGTACATAAGGCAGACTCGGAAGGCGTGCCCTCTCCTACCCATACTGATGGGCTCCGAGTCCAATGGCGATGTCCGTTTTGCTCTGCGGATTCATGGAGAGCTAACCCTAACCCTAAGTGAAATTTTGCCCTATGGGATTTTGCCATGTATTTTGCCAGGAAATGTACATAAGGCCTACTCGGAATGCGTGCCCCCTCCTACCCTTATCGATTCGCTCCGAGTCCAATCGTGTTGTCTGTTTTGCTCTGCGGATTCATGGAGATCTAACCCTAACCCTAAGTGGAATTTTTCCCTGTGGGATTTTCCCATAGGCATTTTACCAGGAAAAGTACATAAGGCGGACTCGGAAGGCATGCCCCCTCATACCCAAACTGATGGGCTCCGAGTCCAATGGCAATGTCCATTTTGCTCTGCGGATTCATGGAGAGATAACCCTAACACTAAGTGGAATTTTGCCCTATGGGATTTTCCCATGCATTTTGCCAGGAAAAGTACATAAGGCAGATTCCGAAGGCGTGCCCCCTACTAACCATACCGCTGGCCTCCGCGTCCAATGGCGTTGTCCGTTTTGCTCTGCGGATTCATGGAGAGCTAGCCCTAACCCTAAGGGGAATTTTGCACTATGGGATTTTCCCATGCATTTTTCCAGGGAATGTACATAAGGCCGACTCGGAAGGCGTGCCCCCTCCTAACCAAACCGACGGGCTCCCAGTCCAATGGCGATGTCGATTTTGCTCTGCGGATTCATCGAGACCTAACCCTAACCCTAACCCTAACCCTAACCCTAACCCTAACCCTAACCCTAACCCTAACCCTAAGTGAAATTTTGCTCTATGGGATTTTCCCATGTATTTTGCCAGGAAATGTACATAAGGGATTTTCCCATGTATGTACATGGGATTTTGCCATGTATTTTGCCAGGAAAAGTACATAAGGCCTTCTCAGAATGCGTGCCCCCTCCTACCCTTATCGATTCGCTCCAAGACCAATGGCGTTGTCCGTTTTGCTCTGCGGATTCATGAAGAGCTAACCCTAACCCTAAGTGGAATTTTGCCCTATGGGATTTTCCCATGCATTTTGCCAGGAAAAGTACATAAGGCAGACTCGGAAGGCGTGCCCCCTCCTAACCATACCGATGGGCTCCGAGTCCAATGGTATTGTCCGTTTTGCTCTGCGGATTCATGGAGAGCTAACCCTAACCCTAAGTGGAATTTTGCCCTATGGGATTTTCCCATGCATTTTGCCAGGTAAAGTACATTAGGCAGACTCGGAAGGCGTGCCCCCTCCTAACCATACCAATGGGCTCCGAGTCCAATGGCATTGTCCGTTTTGCTCTGCGGATTCATGGAGAGCTAACCCTAACCCTAAGTGGAATTTTGCCCTATGGGATTTGCCCATGCATTTTGCCAGGAAAAGTACATAAGGCAGATTCCGAAGGCGTGCCCCCTACTAACCATACCGCTGGCATCCGCGTCCAATGGCGATGTCCATTTTGCTCTGCGGATTCATGGAGAGCTAGCCCTAACCCTAAGTGGAATTTTGCCCTATGGGATTTGCCCATGCATTTTGCCAGGAAAAGTACATAAGGCAGACTCGGAAGGCGTGCCCCCTCCTAACCATACCAATGGGCTCCGAGTCCAATGGCATTGCCCGTTTTGCTCTGCGGATTCATGGAGAGCTAGCCCTAACCCTAAGTGGAATTTTGCCCTATGGGATTTGCCCATGCATTTTGCCAGGAAAAGTACATAAGGCAGACTCGGAAGGCGTGACCTCTCCTACCCATACTGATGGGCTCCGAGTCCAATGGCAATGTCCGTTTTGCTCTGTGGATTCATGCAAAGCTAACCCTAACCCTAACCCTAAGTGGAATTTTGTCCTATGGGATTTCCCCATGCATTTTGCCAGGAAAAGTACATAAGGCAGACTCGGAAGGCGTGCCCTCTCCTACCCATACTGATGGGCTCCGTGTCCAATGGCGATGTCCGTTTTGCTCTGCGGATTCATGGAGAGCTAACCCTAATCCTAAATGGAATTTTGCCCTATGGGATTTTCCCATGCATTTTGCCAGGGAATGCAGGGATGTCAGTTTTGCTCTGCGGATTCATCGAGACCTAACCCTAACCCTAACCCTAAGTGAAATTTTGCCCTATGGGATTTTCCCATGTATTTTGCCAGGGAATGTACATAAGGGATTTTCCCATGTATGTACATGGGATTTTGCCATGTATTTTGCCAGGAAAAGTACATAAGGCCGACTCGGAATGCCTGCCCCCTCCTACCCTTATCGATTCGCTCTGAGTCCAATCGTGTTGTCTGTTTTGCTCTGCGGATTCATGGAGATCTAACCCTAACCCAAAGTGGAATTTTTCCCAATGGGATTTTCCCATGCATTTTGCCAGGAAAAGTACATAAGGCGGACTCGGAAGGCATGCCCCCTCATACCCAAACTGATGGGCTCCGAGTCCAATGGCAATGTCCATTTTGCTCTGCGGATTCATGGAGAGATAACCCTAACACTAAGTGGAATTTTGCCCTATGGGATTTTCCCATGCATTTTGCCAGGAAAAGTACATAAGGCAGATTCCGAAGGCGTGCCCCCTACTAACCATACCGCTGGCCTCCGCGTCCAATGGCGTTGTCCGTTTTGCTCTGCGGATTCATGGAGGGCTAGCCCTAACCCTAAGGGGAATTTTGCACTATGGGATTTTCCCATGCATTTTTCCAGGGAATGTACATAAGGCCGACTCGGAAGGCGTGCCCCCTCCTAACCATACCGACAGGCTCCCAGTTCAATGGCGATGTCCATTTTGCTCTGCGGATTCATCGAGACCTAACCCTAACCCTAACTCTAACCCTAACCCTAACCCTAACCCTAACCCTAACCCTAACCCTAACCCTAACCCTAACCCTAACCCTAACCCTAACCCTAACCCTAACCCTAACCCTAAGTGAAATTTTGCCCTATGGGATTTTCCCATGTATTTTGCCAGGAAATGTACATAAGGGATTTTCCCATGTATGTACATGGGATTTTGCCATGTATTTTGCCAGGAAATGTACAAAAGGCCGACTCGGAATGCGTGCCCCCTCCTACCCTTACCAATTCGCTCCAAGACCAATGGCGTTGTCCGTTTTGCTCTGCGGATTCATGAAGAGCTAACCCTAACCCTAGGTGGAATTTTGCACTATGGGATTTTCCCATGCATTTTGCCAGGAAAAGTACATAAGGCAGACTCGGAAGGCATGCCCCCTCCTAACCATACCAATGGGCTCCGAGTCCAATGGCATTGTCCGTTTTGCTCTGCGGATTCATGAAGAGCTAACCCTAACCCTAAGTGGAATTTTGCCCTATGGGATTTGCCCATGCATTTTGCCAGGAAAAGTACATAAGGCAGATTCCGAAGGCGTGCCCCCTACTAACCATACCGCTGGCCTCCGCGTCCAATGGCGATGTCCGTTTTGCTCTGCGGCTTCATAGAGAGCTAACCCTAAACCCTAAGTTTAATTTTGCCCTATGGGATTTTCCCATGCATTTTGCCAGGAAATGTACATAAGGGATTTTCCCATGGATGTACATGGGATTTTGCCATGTATTTTGCCAGGAAATGTACAAAAGGCCGACTCGGAATGCATGCCCCCTCCTACCCTTATCGATTCGCTCCGAGTCCAAAGGCGATGTCCGTTTTGCTCTGCGGATTCATGGAGATCTAACCCTAACACTAAGTGGAATTTGCCCTATGGGATTTTCCCATGCATTTTGCCAGGAAAGGTACATAAGGCAGATTCCGAAGGCGTGCCCCCTACTAACCATACCAATGGCGTTGTCCGTTTTGCTCTGCGGATTCATGGAGATCTAACCCTAACCCTAAGTGGAATTTTGCCCTATGGGATTTTCCCATGCATTTTGCCAGGAAAAGTACATAAGGCAGACTTGGAAGGCGTGCCCCCTCATAACCATACCAATGGGCTCCGAGTCCAATGGCATTGTCCGTTTTGCTCTGCGGATTCATGGAGAGCTAACCCTAACTCTAAGTGGAATTTTGCCCTATGGGATTTGCCCATGCATTTTGCCAGGAAAAGTACATAAGGCGGACTCGGAAGGCATGCCCCCTCGTACCCAAACTGATGGGCTCCGAGTCCAATGGCAATGTCCATTTTGCTCTGCGGATTCATGGAGAGATAACCCTAACACTAAGTGGAATTTGCCCTATGGGATTTTCCCATGCATTTTGCCAGGAAAGGTACATAAGGCAGATTCCGAAGGCGTGCCCCCTACTAACCATACCAATGGCGTTGTCCGTTTTGCTCTGCGTATTCATGGAGAGCTAACCCTAACCCTAAGTGGAATTTTGCCCTATGGGATTTCCCCATGCATTTTGCCAGGAAAAGTACATAAAGCCAGCTCGGAAGGCGTGCCCTCTCCTAACCATACTGATGGGCTCCGAGTCCAATGGCGATGTCCATTTTGCTCTGAGGATTCATGGAGAGCTAACCCTAACCCTAAGTGGAATTTTGCCCTATGGAATTTCCCCATGTATTTTGCCAGGAAAAGTACATAAGGCGGACTCGGAAGGCATGCCCCCTCATACCCAAACTGATGGGCTCCGAGTCCAATGGCAGTGTCCATTTTGCTCTGCGGATTCATGGAGAGATAACCCTAACACTAAGTGGAATTTTGCCCTATGGGATTTTCCCATGCATTTTGCCAGGAAAAGTACATAAGGCAGATTCCGAAGGCGTGCCCCCTACTAACCATACCGCTGGCCTCCGCGTCCAATGGCGTTGTCCGTTTTGCTCTGCGGATTCATGGAGGGCTAGCCCTAACCCTAAGGGGAATTTTGCACTATGGGATTTTCCCATGCATTTTTCCAGGGAATGTACATAAGGCCGACTCGGAAGGCGTGCCCCCTCCTAACCATACCGACGGGCTCCCAGTTCAATGGCGATGTCCATTTTGCTCTGCGGATTCATCGAGACCTAACCCTAACCCTAACTCTAACCCTAACCCTAACCCTAACCCTAACCCTAACCCTAACCCTAACCCTAACCCTAACCCTAACCGTAACCCTAACCCTAACCCTAACCCTAAGTGAAATTTTGCCCTATGGGATTTTCCCATGTATTTTGCCAGGAAATGTACATAAGGGATTTTCCCATGTATGTACATGGGATTTTGCCATGTATTTTGCCAGGAAATGTACAAAAGGCCAACTCGGAATGCGTGCCCCCTCCTACCCTTACCAATTCGCTCCAAGACCAATGGCGTTGTCCGTTTTGCTCTGCGGATTCATGAAGAGCTAACCCTAACCCTAAGTGGAATTTTGCCCTATGGGATTTTCCCATGCATTTTGCCAGGAAAAGTACATAAGGCAGACTCGGAAGGCGTGCCCCCTCCTAACCATACCAATGGGCTCCGAGTCCAATGGCATTGTCCGTTTTGCTCTGCGGATTCATGAAGAGCTAACCCTAACCCTAAGTGGAATTTTGCCCTATGGGATTTGCCCATGCATTTTGCCAGGAAAAGTACATAACGCAGATTCCGAAGGCGTGCCCCCTACTAACCATACCGCTGGCCTCCGCGTCCAATGGCGATGTCCGTTTTGCTCTGCGGCTTCATAGAGAGCTAACCCTAAACCCTAAGTTTAATTTTGCCCTATGGGATTTTCCCATGCATTTTGCCAGGAAATGTACATAAGGGATTTTCCCATGGATGTACATGGGATTTTGCCATGTATTTTGCCAGGAAATGTACAAAAGGCCGACTCGGAATGCATGCCCCCTCCTACCCTTATCGATTCGCTCCGAGTCCAAAGGCGATGTCCGTTTTGCTCTGCGGATTCATGGAGATCTAACCCTAACACTAAGTGGAATTTGCCCTATGGGATTTTCCCATGCATTTTGCCAGGAAAGGTACATAAGGCAGATTCCGAAGGCGTGCCCCCTACTAACCATACCAATGGCGTTGTCCGTTTTGCTCTGCGGATTCATGGAGATCTAACCCTAACCCTAAGTGGAATTTTGCCCTATGGGATTTTCCCATGCATTTTGCCAGGAAAAGTACATAAGGCAGACTTGGAAGGCGTGCCCCCTCATAACCATACCAATGGGCTCCGAGTCCAATGGCATTGTCCGTTTTGCTCTGCGGATTCATGGAGAGCTAACCCTAACCCTAAGTGGAATTTTGCCCTATGGGATTTGCCCATGCATTTTGCCAGGAAAAGTACATAAGGCGGACTCGGAAGGCATGCCCCCTCGTACCCAAACTGATGGGCTCCGAGTCCAATGGCAATGTCCATTTTGCTCTGCGGATTGATGGAGAGATAACCCTAACGCTAAGTGGAATTTGCCCTATGGGATTTTCCCATGCATTTTGCCAGGAAAGGTACATAAGGCAGATTCCGAAGGCGTGCCCCCTACTAACCATACCAATGGCGTTGTCCGTTTTGCTCTGCGTATTCATGGAGAGCTAACCCTAACCCTAAGTGGAATTTTGCCCTATGGGATTTCCCCATGCATTTTGCCAGGAAAAGTACATAAAGCCAGCTCGGAAGGCGTGCCCTCTCCTAACCATACTGATGGGCTCCGAGTCCAATGGCGATGTCCATTTTGCTCTGCGGATTCATGGAGAGCTAACCCTAACCCTAAGTGGAATTTTGCCCTATGGAATTTCCCCATGTATTTTGCCAGGAAAAGTACATAAGGCGGACTCGGAAGGCAGGCCCCCTCATACCCAAACTGATGGGCTCCGAGTCCAATGGCAGTGTCCATTTTGCTCTGCGGATTCATGGAGAGATAACCCTAACACTAAGTGGAATTTTGCCCTATGGGATTTTCCCATGCATTTTGCCAGGAAAAGTACATAAGGCAGATTCCGAAGGCGTGCCCCCTACTAACCATACCGCTGGCCTCCGCGTCCAATGGCGTTGTCCGTTTTGCTCTGCGGATTCATGGAGGGCTAGCCCTAACCCTAAGGGGAATTTTGCACTATGGGATTTTCCCATGCATTTTTCCAGGGAATGTACATAAGGCCGACTCGGAAGGCGTGCCCCCTCCTAACCATACCGACGGGCTCCCAGTTCAATGGCGATGTCCATTTTGCTCTGCGGATTCATCGAGACCTAACCCTAACCCTAACTCTAACCCTAACCCTAACCCTAACCCTAACCCTAACCCTAACCCTAACCCTAACCCTAACCCTAACCCTAACCCTAACCCTAACCCTAACCCTAACCCTAACCCTAACCCTAACCCTAACCCTAACCCTAACCCTAACCCTAACCCTAACCCTAACCCTAACCCTAACCCTAAGTGAAATTTTGCCCTATGGGATTTTCCCATGTATGTTGCCAGGAAATGTACATAAGGGATTTTCCCATGGATGTACATGGGATTTTGCCATGTATTTTGCCAGGAAATGTACAAAAGGCCGACTCGGAATGCATGCCCCCTCCTACCCTTATCGATTCGCTCCGAGTCCAAAGGCGATGTCCGTTTTGCTCTGCGGATTCATGGAGATCTAACCCTAACACTAAGTGGAATTTGCCCTATGGGATTTTCCCATGCATTTTGCCAGGAAAGGTACATAAGGCAGATTCCGAAGGCGTGCCCCCTACTAACCATACCAATGGCGTTGTCCGTTTTGCTCTGCGGATTCATGGAGATCTAACCCTAACCCTAAGTGGAATTTTGCCCTATGGGATTTTCCCATGCATTTTGCCAGGAAAAGTACATAAGGCAGACTTGGAAGGCGTGCCCCCTCATAACCATACCAATGGGCTCCGAGTCCAATGGCATTGTCCGTTTTGCTCTGCGGATTCATGGAGAGCTAACCCTAACCCTAAGTGGAATTTTGCCCTATGGGATTTGCCCATGCATTTTGCCAGGAAAAGTACATAAGGCGGACTCGGAAGGCATGCCCCCTCGTACCCAAACTGATGGGCTCCGAGTCCAATGGCAATGTCCATTTTGCTCTGCGGATTCATGGAGAGATAACCCTAACACTAAGTGGAATTTGCCCTATGGGATTTTCCCATGCATTTTGCCAGGAAAGGTACATAAGGCAGATTCCGAAGGCGTGCCCCCTACTAACCATACCAATGGCGTTGTCCGTTTTGCTCTGCGTATTCATGGAGAGCTAACCCTAACCCTAAGTGGAATTTTGCCCTATGGGATTTCCCCATGCATTTTGCCAGGAAAAGTACATAAAGCCAGCTCGGAAGGCGTGCCCTCTCCTAACCATACTGATGGGCTCCGAGTCCAATGGCGATGTCCATTTTGCTCTGAGGATTCATGGAGAGCTAACCCTAACCCTAAGTGGAATTTTGCCCTATGGAATTTCCCCATGTATTTTGCCAGGAAAAGTACATAAGGCGGACTCGGAAGGCATGCCCCCTCATACCCAAACTGATGGGCTCCGAGTCCAATGGCAGTGTCCATTTTGCTCTGCGGATTCATGGAGAGATAACCCTAACACTAAGTGGAATTTTGCCCTATGGGATTTTCCCATGCATTTTGCCAGGAAAAGTACATAAGGCAGATTCCGAAGGCGTGCCCCCTACTAACCATACCGCTGGCCTCCGCGTCCAATGGCGTTGTCCGTTTTGCTCTGCGGATTCATGGAGGGCTAGCCCTAACCCTAAGGGGAATTTTGCACTATGGGATTTTCCCATGCATTTTTCCAGGGAATGTACATAAGGCCGACTCGGAAGGCGTGCCCCCTCCTAACCATACCGACGGGCTCCCAGTTCAATGGCGATGTCCATTTTGCTCTGCGGATTCATCGAGACCTAACCCTAACCCTAACTCTAACCCTAACCCTAACCCTAACCCTAACCCTAACCCTAACCCTAACCGTAACCCTAACCCTAACCCTAACCCTAAGTGAAATTTTGCCCTATGGGATTTTCCCATGTATTTTGCCAGGAAATGTACATAAGGGATTTTCCCATGTATGTACATGGGATTTTGCCATGTATTTTGCCAGGAAATGTACAAAAGGCCAACTCGGAATGCGTGCCCCCTCCTACCCTTACCAATTCGCTCCAAGACCAATGGCGTTGTCCGTTTTGCTCTGCGGATTCATGAAGAGCTAACCCTAACCCTAAGTGGAATTTTGCCCTATGGGATTTTCCCATGCATTTTGCCAGGAAAAGTACATAAGGCAGACTCGGAAGGCGTGCCCCCTCCTAACCATACCAATGGGCTCCGAGTCCAATGGCATTGTCCGTTTTGCTCTGCGGATTCATGAAGAGCTAACCCTAACCCTAAGTGGAATTTTGCCCTATGGGATTTGCCCATGCATTTTGCCAGGAAAAGTACATAAGGCAGATTCCGAAGGCGTGCCCCCTACTAACCATACCGCTGGCCTCCGCGTCCAATGGCGATGTCCGTTTTGCTCTGCGGCTTCATAGAGAGCTAACCCTAAACCCTAAGTTTAATTTTGCCCTATGGGATTTTCCCATGCATTTTGCCAGGAAATGTACATAAGGGATTTTCCCATGGATGTACATGGGATTTTGCCATGTATTTTGCCAGGAAATGTACAAAAGGCCGACTCGGAATGCATGCCCCCTCCTACCCTTATCGATTCGCTCCGAGTCCAAAGGCGATGTCCGTTTTGCTCTGCGGATTCATGGAGATCTAACCCTAACACTAAGTGGAATTTGCCCTATGGGATTTTCCCATGCATTTTGCCAGGAAAGGTACATAAGGCAGATTCCGAAGGCGTGCCCCCTACTAACCATACCAATGGCGTTGTCCGTTTTGCTCTGCTGATTCATGGAGATCTAACCCTAACCCTAAGTGGAATTTTGCCCTATGGGATTTTCCCATGCATTTTGCCAGGAAAAGTACATAAGGCAGACTTGGAAGGCGTGCCCCCTCATAACCATACCAATGGGCTCCGAGTCCAATGGCATTGTCCGTTTTGCTCTGCGGATTCATGGAGAGCTAACCCTAACCCTAAGTGGAATTTTGCCCTATGGGATTTGCCCATGCATTTTGCCAGGAAAAGTACATAAGGCGGACTCGGAAGGCATGCCCCCTCGTACCCAAACTGATGGGCTCCGAGTCCAATGGCAATGTCCATTTTGCTCTGCGGATTCATGGAGAGATAACCCTAACACTAAGTGGAATTTTGCCCTATGGGATTTTCCCATGCATTTTGCCAGGAAAGGTACATAAGGCAGATTCCGAAGGCGTGCCCCCTACTAACCATACCAATGGCGTTGTCCGTTTTGCTCTGCGTATTCATGGAGAGCTAACCCTAACCCTAAGTGGAATTTTGCCCTATGGGATTTCCCCATGCATTTTGCCAGGAAAAGTACATAAAGCCAGCTCGGAAGGCGTGCCCTCTCCTAACCATACTGATGGGCTCCGAGTCCAATGGCGATGTCCATTTTGCTCTGCGGATTCATGGAGAGCTAACCCTAACCCTAAGTGGAATTTTGCCCTATGGAATTTCCCCATGTATTTTGCCAGGAAAAGTACATAAGGCGGACTCGGAAGGCATGCCCCCTCATACCCAAACTGATGGGCTCCGAGTCCAATGGCAGTGTCCATTTTGCTCTGCGGATTCATGGAGAGATAACCCTAACACTAAGTGGAATTTTGCCCTATGGGATTTTCCCATGCATTTTGCCAGGAAAAGTACATAAGGCAGATTCCGAAGGCGTGCCCCCTACTAACCATACCGCTGGCCTCCGCGTCCAATGGCGTTGTCCGTTTTGCTCTGCGGATTCATGGAGGGCTAGCCCTAACCCTAAGGGGAATTTTGCACTATGGGATTTTCCCATGCATTTATCCAGGGAATGTACATAAGGCCGACTCGGAAGGCGTGCCCCCTCCTAACCATACCGACGGGCTCCCAGTTCAATGGCGATGTCCATTTTGCTCTGCGGATTCATCGAGACCTAACCCTAACCCTAACTCTAACCCTAACCCTAACCCTAACCCTAACCCTAACCCTAACCCTAACCCTAACCCTAACCCTAACCCTAACCCTAACCCTAAGTGAAATTTTGCCCTATGGGATTTTCCCATGTATTTTGCCAGGAAATGTACATAAGGGATTTTCCCATGTATGTACATGGGATTTTGCCATGTATTTTGCCAGGAAATGTACAAAAGGCCAACTCGGAATGCGTGCCCCCTCCTACCCTTACCAATTCGCTCCAAGACCAATGGCGTTGTCCGTTTTGCTCTGCGGATTCATGAAGAGCTAACCCTAACCCTAAGTGGAATTTTGCCCTATGGGATTTTCCCATGCATTTTGCCAGGAAAAGTACATAAGGCAGACTCGGAAGGCGTGCCCCCTCCTAACCATACCAATGGGCTCCGAGTCCAATGGCATTGTCCGTTTTGCTCTGCGGATTCATGAAGAGCTAACCCTAACCCTAAGTGGAATTTTGCCCTATGGGATTTGCCCATGCATTTTGCCAGGAAAAGTACATAAGGCAGATTCCGAAGGCGTGCCCCCTACTAACCATACCGCTGGCCTCCGCGTCCAATGGCGATGTCCGTTTTGCTCTGCGGCTTCATAGAGAGCTAACCCTAAACCCTAAGTTTAATTTTGCCCTATGGGATTTTCCCATGCATTTTGCCAGGAAATGTACATAAGGGATTTTCCCATGGATGTACATGGGATTTTGCCATGTATTTTGCCAGGAAATGTACAAAAGGCCGACTCGGAATGCATGCCCCCTCCTACCCTTATCGATTCGCTCCGAGTCCAAAGGCGATGTCCGTTTTGCTCTGCGGATTCATGGAGATCTAACCCTAACACTAAGTGGAATTTGCCCTATGGGATTTTCCCATGCATTTTGCCAGGAAAGGTACATAAGGCAGATTCCGAAGGCGTGCCCCCTACTAACCATACCAATGGCGTTGTCCGTTTTGCTCTGCGTATTCATGGAGAGCTAACCCTAACCCTAAGTGGAATTTTGCCCTATGGGATTTCCCCATGCATTTTGCCAGGAAAAGTACATAAAGCCAGCTCGGAAGGCGTGCCCTCTCCTAACCATACTGATGGGCTCCGAGTCCAATGGCGATGTCCATTTTGCTCTGCGGATTCATGGAGAGCTAACCCTAACCCTAAGTTGAATTTTGCCCTATGTGATTTTACCATGCATTTTGCCAGGGAATGTACATAAGGCCGACTCGGAATGCGTGCCCCCTCCTAACCATACCGAATGGCTCCGAGTCCAATGGTGATGTCCTAACTATCAGGAAATTTCTCCTTAGTTCCAGGTTGCTTCTCTCCTTGGTTAGTTTCCACCCATTGCTTCTTGTTCTGTCCTCAGGTGCTTTGGTGATTAGCTTGACTTCATCTTCTTTGTGGCAACCCTTGAGATATTGGATGGCTGCTCTCCTGTCTCCCTTAGTCCCTCTTTTATCAAACTGTATTTTCCCTGTCTCTCTCTCTATGGGCCACCTGGGAGTTTGCTATCCCAGTGCCTTTTTGCCCTAAGAGGCCTCCGTACATGGCTGGGGAAATGACTGTTGGTGGGAGGAGTTACAGGGAGGTGAAAACCTGATCAGTGGGTACATTTTACATTTGTGTACCTTGCACATGACACATGTGTGCTAGGCACAAAATGAGTATGTATTCTATTATCGGATGTCCTTGTGAACATTGTGTGAAAGTTTGGTGTAAATCGGTTCAGTAGTTGTTGAGATTAGTGGATTCGTTCAAACTATTTTACATTTTTATTTATATAGATAAATTTGTGACAGTCAAACCATCATCAGCATTAGACCTTTTGCAACTTTTTGTAGAATTTGGAAATGTGTGCTTCCAAATACAGGTAGTCCTTAACTTATAACCATAATTGAATCCAAAATTTCTGTTGTTAAGTAAGACATTTTGCCCCATTTTACAACTTTTCTTGCCACACTTGTTAAGTGGATCACTGCAATTCATTAGTTAGTAACCCAGATACTAAATGAATATGGCTTCCCCATTGACTTTGCTTGTCACAAGGATGCAAAAGGTGATCACATGACCTTGGGACACAGCAATGATCATGAATATGAACCAATTGACAAGCATCTGAATTTTGATCACATGACCACGGGGATGCTGCAAACACCGTAACTATGAAAAACTGTCAAAAGTGACTTTTTTTGAGCTGGAAACAGTGGTGTATATGGCCACATAAATAAGCAGTAAAACTCTACACGAACTAATTAAGAAAACCCTACATGTGATAATTGTTACAGAGATTATCAGAAAAAAAATATATCTATACAATATTTTTAGATCAGATCGATACATTACTTTTATTCATCACTTGGGATTATAGTGTAGTTTTCTGATAATGAGCGGGTTGTATTGAATACATATTGCAGGCACAATAAGATAAAATTGCACTTGCAATTTTATACTTTAAATTGGTACAAGTTCAGGAGAAATACATATCTCTGATCCATTATCTCATCCAATATCTCATTTAACTCATAATATTCATAAATCTACCCTTCCATCTTTTGAAGTAGAAATAAAAAAGGCATCAGCAGACAGCTGCTGCTCTAAACATGCTGAACAATGACATCTCTTTTTTCCAATAAAAGCCTGTTTCACAAATATGGTGTTATAGATTCAGGAATTTCAGCCATTTCGAGATGAAAGGATAGTAGCATAGTAGCTTTGCAGAATGAGTGGCTTTCCATACGGAAATCATTGTTACAGGGCCTATTAGCTGTGGCAAGTTCATTGCCAAACAGATCCATTTGCATGATGGCAAGATTTTTGACATTTGATGGCAAGGCTTCTTTTTCACAGACATCCTGCTTTAGGGTCTTATTATGACCCCACCACACTTGAGCAATTCCATACCTCACCCCCAGCTGACCTATCAGTGTGATAAGACAAACATTTGGTAAGTAATACTGGCCTACAGCGATCAAGACAGAAAAGGCAAATCCATCTTCCAGGGTTAGAATAAATCATCTGCATTACCACCATCACCCAAATGTATAGGTACTTCCTTTTGCCCTGCCAAAAATCATCCCAGGCCATGCTGAGTTAATGATATTGTTGTCAGCATTAGCGGTTTTGCTATCTCACCACACTGCTTTGAGTAGGAATTGCAAGTGATCATCATTTTTTCAGACATTTACAAAAAGAGCAGTTACATTATGACTGGAATCCCCTTTATAGGCTTTTTGCACAAAACAGGAAAAAATACACTTATGACATAGTTTTGATGATGTGGGTGGGGGATAGACAATTGAAAACAAGTGAGCTTCAAGATTGTTTTCCTGCCATCCCGTACATCCATCTTGATTGATTGATTGATTGAAATCCAATCAATCAATCAATCAATCAATCAATCTTATATTATACAACAACCCTACTTCTTCCCTCTCTCTCTCCTACCCTCCCTTCTTCTCTACTTCCTTCTTTTCTCCTCTCCTCTCTTTTCTTCTTCCCCTTCCTCTGCCCTCTTCCTTCCCTTCCTACTCTCTCTCCTACTCTTGCTACCCCTCCCTTCCTTCTTCTCTTTTACCCATAATTCTTTCCCTCTCCTCTCTTCTCTCCTCTTCCCTTTCCTTCTCTCTCCTTTCCCTCCTTCCGTTGTTGCATTTTCATATTTTATTCGATCTGATGCATTATCGGGATGGCGTTCGAACAAATCCAGTTCTATATTTACGTAGCACTCTGAAATATATTATTATATCTTTAGGGGAAGAATGGAATCATAAATGTTAAAGGATAATGTATAACACTAATAATATCTATGAGAAATGTATGTATTTGTGAAATGTATGTATGTATGAGTAAGAAAAATTTAAAAAACTTTTCAAAAAAAGTGAGCTTCTTTTGTAATCATAGAGTAAGAGATAACGTTGTAGTTACTGCAGAGGAAATTGGAAGCTTTCTTTCTATTTCTTTTTATCTTTTCTTTCTGTACTTTTGTCCTTTTCTTTCCCCCCCTCTTTTTCTTTCTGTTTTTTAGATGTGTTAGTATTTTTTTACAATGTTTAATAATAATGAGAGAGAGAGAGAGAGAGAGAGAGAGGGAGAGGGAGAGGGAGAGGGAGAGGGAGAGAAGTTATAAAGTACATGGGGAAAATATGAATATATAAGAAGATGGCCAGCTTATCTTTTCTGATAATGTAATGACTGCAGGTCTCTCATTTCTAGGGCTGTGAACATCTTCAAAGGACTGCTTCACTTCAGTCAAAGTTTGTCAAAGTATTTCTTTGAAGTGCTACCATGTCTTGCTTTTAACGATTGAAGTTGAGTGACACCTTCACTTATCAGAAATGTTCCTGCACATATATACAGAAAGGTTTCTGCAAAGTTCTGGAAAGTTCTGGTCTTAGGAATCTGAACTGTCATTCAGTTTCAGATGAGCATGACTGTGGTTGTTCACTTGTACAACTCTGGCCTCTCTAAATACATATTCCATCTCCAGATGACCCTGTTGCTACTCTGGCTGATACTATTCTATAACCTTATTTTGTGTTTGGCTCTTCCCCTAGCATAGAGCCTTCTACCTTCTTTTATGTATCTCACTTCCATTTATGGACAGTGCTGACTCTATCCTTTGTCTACATAGAAGGTTATGATCCTTTGTCCTCCATACCATGGCCTATATCTGTTTCCTCTGCTATTTTTCCCCAGTTTTGGTTTGGCTTTAGGAATATAAAAGTTTTTTTTTACTTTACCTTTTATTAGTAGTTCATAGGCCTGACTGCACCAGTTTTATAATCAATGTCTGCATGCTGTCATAGTGCCATCTCACATCCTGAGTATAACTGGTTTGCGCTTGGGAGCCATAGCATTTTTCTCAGTCTCCTTCTAGTTCTTGATCTACGTTAAACTTGGTTCTAAACTTTGTTGGATTTTTTAAATCAACTATGCACATTAAGCTTATGTTCAATCCAACCAAAGGTAATGTTTATAGTCCACACCTCTTTTTATTCTTCATTAATTCTTTCTTTAGAATATTCCTGTTCTTCTGTATGCATCTTTTTCAATATATTTGCAATCACCTCGAAGTGAAGAGTGAAATCTTGCAGTGCCATCTTTGGTTCAACATGCTCTCTTCTTCACCAGATACCAGAATCACTTTTCCCTATGTCCGTATAAGCAGGAGTTCGACAGGCATGTATTTGGGGTATCGATACTTTAGGGTTATGTAAGCCCTTCTTTAAAATCTGTCAAGGTCCACAATCCTGATTGGAAGAGTCTTCCCAAAGTACATGATCTCTAGGTTTTTCTAGCCAAGGAAAGGACTGTAAATATCATCCTGCATATAGAGCGTAACTCTCAGTGTAGATTTTCTATACTATTAATCAGTAGAGTTTTAATAAAAGGAATCTACATGGATGATTTGTACCTATGAACCTTGTTCAAAAGTGCCCCAAAGCTATCCTTAACAAATTGAGATGGATGATCAAGTCAGTTAAGGTACAAGTGTGCTGTGTTAAGAGATATAAAGCAAGATTGCTTGGTTGTGATCCACACAGACCCATCAATCTCTAGATCTTTTGTAGAGCTCTTGCCCATTACTTCCAGGAGCATAAATCAGTGCAGCAGAAATAACTCATCATAATTGTATCTGTTTCAAAATTCATTATAGAAGAAACAGTCCATAAGTTACACAGGCCATAAGATTGTTGTTGCTCTAGGCTTAGTGAAAACCATTAAAAGGATTGTAAAACATTGGGTGTGTGCAGACATGAAATCCTCTTACCTTTGCTACCGGTTCGAAACTGGGAGTTCATGCAGGGCATTTCTGCACATGCGCAGAGCATCCATGATGACGTCTGGGTGGGAGGGCAGAGCCTCCTGCCACCACCACTACCCGTTCACCCGAACCAAGGTGAACAGGCAAAATATAACCTATGGGGGGTGGGGTGTTAGAAACCTGGACTTATGTCCCAAGTGGAATTCTAGGTAGTTCCGTAGTTCACAGACAAATTATTTTGAAACTCTGAACATGGTTGGACTATCAGGGATTGGATGGGAGACCATCAGGCAATCCCATTATATTAGACTGGAAAAGAGGGAAGAAACCCAATAAAAACAACACATTTTCTGTTACTAAGAAAATTGCATGGATTAGTGCCTGAACTACCACCTAGCTTGACCAGATACACAATGCATATTAAAACAATAAATATATACTATTGAAACAGTACATTTATATACCACACTTTATTCTAAAATAAATTAAAATGTGATCATGTTTTATATAGAACTCCTCTTATGTTTGTTATTCTCAAACAAGCCAGTTAGTCGGTTGAGTCATTCTGCACCATGCAAGCTAAGACTTTTTTAAAAATATGATCTGTTGAGCAGGCCAAAATACCACATTTGCACATGATACTTAGCCCTCATGAATCCACCAATTGAAGTCACATAAAAATGAATTGCGTTATCATTTAGTTTCATGAAAAAGTCAGTATGTGCAATTGCAAAAGGCAATGAAGATGCATTAACATTTACAGGTACATAGAAATAATTGTAATGATAAGGGGTATGCTGAGGACATACTTCCTCCTCGCACCCCAAAATATATCAGACTCACTTTCCTTCTTCACAGGAGAGATCGACGGAAGGACGGACAATCCTCTTAAAGGTGTCCACATTTATTTGTACCTGTTTGTTATTTAAGACACACATAACTATAGGTAGTCCTTGACTTATGACCACAATTGAGCCCCAATTATTTGTTTTTAAATGAGACGGTTGTTAAGTAAATTTTGCCCCATTTGACGACATTTCTTGCCATGGCTGTTATGCGAATCACTGCAATTGTTAAATTAGTAACATGGTTATAAAGTGAACCTGGCTTCCCCATTGACTTGTCAGAAGGTCACAAAAGGTGATCTGAGGACATTGTGATTGTCATAAGCATGAGTCAGTGGCCAAGCATATGAATTTTGATCATATGATCTTGATCATAAGTGGGAGAAGTAGTCATAATTCATTTTTTCAGTACTGTTGTAACGTTGAATGGTCACTAAATGAACTGTTGTAAGTTGATGAATACTCATGCCATGTTTCCCTGAAACTACGACATGTCCTGATAATATGGCCATGACATATTTTTCAGGTGGGCAAAAATATACGTCCTCCCCCGAAACTAAGCCCCCTGAACAACTCCCACCTCCAGCCAGGCAGAGCGCCATTCACCAACCTAGCAATATCCTGAAGGCACCAAGCCACAGGAGCCAGGGGGGAGGGGGGGCAAAGATAATCACATTGCTTGCCACCTTCAGGATACCCCTAGGTTGGTGAGTGGTGCTGTGCTCATCTGGGGGGTTGCCGGGGTCTGCTCTCATGAGCAGCTACCCAGCAAACCCCCTTTCCAGCTGGGCAGAGTGCCATTCACCGACCCAGTAATATCCCAAAGACGCTAAGCTGCGTGGTGCTCTGCCCGGCTGGAAAATTGTGTGAGCGCCTGTTCCGCCCAGCTCATGTGCCTCCCAGCCTCACCATGCCCCTCCCAGCTCTCCCTGCAGGGCAGGGCACCGCCCCTGCCGCTCCAACACTCTGAGCATAACCAGCTTCCAAACTCTGGAGATCCACTGCCGAGTCTCCCAGCAGCAGCCGCTCTGGTTGTGGGCTGGCTGTTGGTAGACTCTGGTGTGACAGAGAGTCTTCTGGCAGCGGGTCCACAACCATAGAATGTAGTGCCAGAGCAGCTGCTGCCGAAAGACTCAGCAGTGGATCTCTGGAGTTTGGAAGCTGGTTATGCTTGGAGTGCTGAGGCAGTGGCAGCAGCAGTGGCAGCGGCGGCAACTAGGCAGTGCGGCAGTGCAGCAGTAGCAATGCCCTGCCCTGCAGGGAGAGCTGGGCAGGGCATTGTGAGGCTGAGAGGCACATACGCTAGGCAGAACAGGCACTCACGCAACCTGCCTTTCCAGCCAGGCAGGACGTCACAAGGCTTAGCGCCTTTAGGATATTACTTGGTCATTGAATGGCACTCTGCCTGGCTGGAAAGGGGGGTTTCCAGGCAGCTGCTCGTGAGAGTGGTCACCTCATGGCTGCTGTGTTGCGCTACTGCGACAGCGCAACACAGCCGTTTGCCCCTGAAGCTGTGCCTGGCTGTTCGGGCGCCCACTCGCAAGAGGGCAGCCACCCGGCAATCCCAAACCAATAAGCCCCCCTATAATAAGGCCCAAGCAACATTTGGGGGGGGGGTCAAAAAAAATAAGACCCTGTCTTATTTTCAGGAAAACATGGTACTATCCAGTTCCATATATGCAGTCATCTAACTGTGGTCATCTAGGAGACATGCATTTGCTTAAAAGTATTTTGAGAACATGTGTCTTAAGACATGAAATTATTTGTGGGGACTAATAATGTTTTATGAAGGCGGACTAATAATAATATCCCTTCACAAATGCCTGCATTTTTCTTCACAAACTCCTCATTGTTTTAACTGATTTCTTTCACTAGCGAGGAGGTGTCAAAATAATCTGTCATCTTGAGCTTTCCTGCTTAGTCTCTTCAGTTTCCAATTGCATTTTTTTTTCATAACAACCAATATGGACCATTCATTTTCTTCCCCCCCCCCCAAAACCTTTGTGATTTTGCTTCCTGTTTTCCTATTTTTTTAATTTTTTTCCCCTCAGAGGTAAAAGTAATCGGCGATATGATGGGAAGCAGTGATGGGATTAAAAAAAAATTATTACCAGTTCTGTGGGCGTGGCTTTGTGGGCATGGTGTGGCTTTGTGGGCATGGCTTTGTGGGTGTGGCAGGGGAAGGATGTGCAAAATCCCCATTCCCTCCCCACTCCTGGGGGAAGGATACTGCAAAATCCACATTCTCTCCCCACCCCACTAACCTGCTTTCCAGCTCTGTTCTCCTGTTCAGGGCAACAAAAGAAGAGTTCTTTTGTTCTCTGAACTACTCAAAATTTCCACTACCAGTTCTCCAGAACCTGTCGGAACTGGCTGAATACCACTTCTGATGGGAAGGTTTCTTTCCTAATCTCATTCTCTCAATGTCAGTTTTCGAAAGGTCAGTAATGTTTTCCCTCTTCCTTGTAGAGCATGTGGTTGTTGGGTTGTCTTTCCCTGCACTGAGCAAGATTAGGTTTCAGGAATGGAGAAAATCAATGTTGCCTTGTTCAGTGATTTCACTTTGCATGTTTCTTTCTCTGCTTGGGTAGGAACAATGCCCATGCCTTCACTTGCCTGAAAATGCATTATTTAACAATACATTTCTGGGCCGAGACAAATGTATTGTATTATATTAGTCTTCTGAAGAAGTATTGATCACTGCTATGAAATGAAAATGCATAATTGATGAAAACATCAAGATTCTGCAGGGACAATCAGGGAAAAAGAAAAAAAGAAAGAAAGAAAGAAAGAAAATGATCTGCATGCTGTCTAAATTGACTCCAGAAATAGGACTTTTCTACCCAGGCTGCAAGCATTGTTAGCAAAAAGAAAATGTTCTTGAGGGGTGAAGGATGGAAGCTAAGCTTGGCTTAATTTTAGCTTTTTCTTCCTACTACTACCATCCTCCCACATAAATAAGAGGATCAATACAATACAATACAATACAATACAATAGCAGAGTTGGAAGGGACCTTGTAGGTCTTCTAGTCCAACCCCCTGCGTGGGCAGGAACCTTATACCATTTCAGACAAATGGCTATCTAACATCTTTTTAAAGACTTTCAGGGTTGGGGCATTCACAACTTCTGGAGGCAAGCTGTTCCAGAGGTTAATTGTTCTTACTGTCAGGAAATTTCTCCTTAGTTCTAAGTTGCTTCTCTCCTTGATTAGTTTCCACCCGTTGCTTCTTGTCCTGCCCCCAGGTGCCTTGGAGAATAGTTTGATTCCCTCTTCTTTGTGGCACCCTCTGAGATATCGGAACACTGCTATCATGTCTCCCCTGGTCCTTCTCTTCATCAAGCTAGACATACCCAGCTCCTGCAGCCGTTCTTCATATGTTTTATTTGTTCATTCCTCAAATGTCTGTAGCCTACCTTAAAGGCCATCTGTGATCACTTCAAGTAAATTTGGAGAAGACTACTTCTCTCTCTCTCTCTCTCTCTCTCTCTCTCTCTCTCTCTCTCTCTCTCTCTCTCTCTCTCTCTCTCTCTCTCTCTCTCTCTCTCTCTCTCTCTCTCTCTCTCTCTCTCTCTCTCTGTTGTGTGTATGTATCTCTGTGTCTGTCTGTAAGTCCATGTGTTTTGCCAGGCTGGGTAGAATATAGGGATATTGTCCAAAAGTTGCTTTTGGACTGTAAAAGCACACACTAATTGCCCAGCAGTGACTCATTGAAGTAGCTGCCACTAGGAAAAACACTTGTACTTTAATGAGACATTGATTACTGCTCTGTTCACATTTGTCTGTGCTCTTAAACAACTTCTGCAATCAAATCCCAAGCACTGCACAGTGATAGTATTATGTGGAGCTGCTTAACAACCCACTTTTATGATGGTTCCAAGTACAATACAATAATAATACAATACAATAATACAATAGCAGAGTTGGAAGGGACCTTGTAGGTCTTCTAGTCCAACCCCCTGCGTGGGCAGGAACCTTATACCATTTCAGACAAATGGCTACCTAACATCTTTTTAAAGACTTCCAGGGTTGGGGCATTCACAACTTCTGGAGGCAAGCTGTTCCAGAGGTTAATTGTTCTAACTGTCAGGAAATTTCTCCTTAGTTCTAAGTTGCTTCTCTCCTTGATTAGTTTCCACCCATTGCTTCTTGTCCTGCCCCCAGGTGCCTTGGAGAATAGTTTGACTCCCTCTTCTTTGTGGCACCCTCTGAGATATCGGAACACTGCTATCATGTCTCCCCTGGTCCTTCTCTTCATCAAACTAGACATACCCAGCTCCTGCAACCGTTCTTCATATGTTTTAGTCTCCAGTTCCCTAATCATCTTGGTTGCTCTTCTCTGCACTCTTTCCAGAGTCTCCACGTCTTTTCTACGTGGAGACTCTGAAACAGATTTTATGAGTTAGATGTTACTCCGATGCATGCTTTTTAAAAACAGGCTTCATAGCCTGCGCTAAGGCATAAACTACTATTCCCAGAGCAAAATAACCAGAGCTCACATACTACTCCATGGCAAAACCAAATAAGTCACACAGTATAACTCAGTAAGATCTACAAACTCTGCCATCAACTCTGCCGTCACTTTCTCTGATTCGGGGCCTGTATGTTATTTAAGGGATCATAGGCTACATTATCTGAATATGATTCAGTAAAATAAATAAAAGCCAGCAGTCTTTGCATAAGGTGATATTGGAAATAAAATTAATTAATTGTGTCATTTGGAAGGGTCATATGTGAAATTATGGGACAACCTAATAGAGTCCTTCATGCTGTGATGGAATAATGAATAAAGATGATGCTTCAGTTAAAGGAACATCTGGTAAGCCACTTTGTCATCACTATTCTTCTTAGTAAAAAGTCATTTGCTTTAAGTGTACCTTTTATTTTTCACACATGAAAGATCCAAATTTGTCACACAGCTAATGAAGGATTCGTTTTCTAAAACTCCTCAGACAGAAAAATGAACTTTGTATCAGGACCAGCTTTGGGGGTTAACATTACCTATCTGAAAGACCTCAATCCTTGTTCTGAATTAAGAGCACTTTAACAATATCCAGATGGCCCAGAATTAACATCTTTGAAGCAATTTAGTTATGAAAAAGTATTCTTATTTTTTTTAAAAAAACTAGTATTGTTTAATTTAGCAGCAATTTCTCTAATTTTCCTTTATAGACTTCCTTCTAAATGGTGCATTAGTTTCCTCTTTTGTAAGTTAAGCTAGTATTTTATAAGCTAAGGGCGTACAGAAAATTTTATTCCTCTAAAATGGAGACTGAACAATAAAAAGAAATTAGGGTGGCCTTCGTAGTATATTGTTCAAAATATTGTTTCATGTCCGGTTACCTATTCTTGTTAAGTACTCCTGAATTATTTTGGAAATTAACCAGTAAATTAAACTAGTATTTCAAGTATTAGTATTTCAAGCTTGCTTTCGGCTTGAGACAAAGCCTATACATTTAAAGCATACCCTAATAAGGAACTAGCTTTGAAGTTTAATAGAGATTATGTGGATTAATTGCTTTAATATTCTAGATTTATAATGTGTTCTTGTTTTTTCACTTTGCTCTGGTCAACTTCTGCTGTGGTTCCTTTTTCAATCTTATTTCTTTATACCGTTTTATATTCTCATGTTTCTTTGAAGTAAAGTTCCAAAGGATTGAGGAGATCTGTCTACCAATCAATCCATATTGTATCAATACTCTTTCAATATATATAAGCTAAGGGCGTACAGAAAATTTTAAAATGATTTGACACTAATCAAAATATCACCACAGCAATTATAGCCTTTTTTAATGACATTGTTCCTAGAAAAATTAAGTCAATGTCATCTGTCATTTGCCTAAATGTATTCTAAGGAGCTCTCAGACCTCCTCCAACGTTTTTAGTTATAAGTTGTACTTGTGTTTGAGTATAATCTGGGACTTTAATAAAGCAATTATTATGAAATTATGGTGGTCAAAGAAGTTAGAAAAAATAGGCAGCTGGTATGCTCAAGCTCAACAGGGCCACGGCGGCTCAGGGGCTAAGACACTGAGCTTGTCAGTCAGAAAGGTCAGCAGTTGGGCAGTTTGAATTCCTAGTGCCATGTAACGGAGTGAGCTCCTGTTACTTGTTCCAGCTTCTGCCAACCGAGCAGTTCAAAGGCATGTAAAAATGCAAATAGAAAAATTGGGGCCACTTTGGTGGGATGGTAACAGCGTTCCGTGCACCTTCAATGTTTAGTCATGCCGGCCACATGACCATGGAGATGTCTTCAGCCAGCGCTGACACTTCGGCTTTGAAACAAAGATGAGCACCACCCCTTAGAGTCGGGAATGACTACCACATATGTGTGAGGGAAACCTTTACCTTTACCTATGCTCAAGCTGTGACTTGCTTTAAGCCAGGGGTTCCCAAACATGGCAACTTTAAGACTTGTGGACTTCAACTCCCAGAATTCTCCAGCATAGCATAGCTGGCTGGAGTATTCTGGGAGTTGAAGTCCACAAGTCTTAAAGTTGCCATGTTTGGGAACCCCTGCTTTAAGCCATGTATTCATGGAGATTGCTTGAGAATGGCTGCCTTTTTTTCAGTGGGGATGGCCACTGCCACTATGTGATAAACACATTTTTTTCTTCCAGTCCTACCTCCTTTTACAAATCTCCCATCATTCTTCCCCAAATTTTATTCATTAAGTTTACAGTTTCTTTGGAAAGGACTATAGAAAATATAGAGGAATAGGGTGTTATGAAATTAATGTCAATCAATTAAACAAATATTACTATATACCAGTGATGGCGAACCTTTTTTGGCTCGTGTGCCAAAAGCGGGGGGGGGGGGGGAGTGCAGGGGAGTTGTGCGTGGGCATGCCACACCCATAATGCTATGTGCACAACCACAGTGTGCATACATGCACAACCAGCTCTTTCCCCCCCCCCCCATTTTTGGCAGGCTTTTTTCACCCTCCGCAGGCTCCAGAGGCTTTATAGGAGCCTGGGGAGGATGAAAACAGTCTCCCCCAACACTCCCCCCGCAGCTCTCTGGAAGCTTCAGGAGCTTCCCTGAAACCTCAAGAGCGCGAAAAACCAGCCCTATGGGCAAACCAGAAGTTCGGGAACAGACTTCCTGTTTGCTCATAGGGCCGGTTTTCGTCCCTGAAGGCTCCAGAGGACACAAAATGACACTTCAGGCTTCAGGGAAGCCTCCGGAGGGTGAAAAATGGCCTCAAAAGGAGGCTGAACTCAGCTGGCCAGTGCGCACATGCGCGCTGGCCAACTGACAGGGCAAACCTTGTGTGCCATGACAAATGGCTCCACATGCCACCTGTGGCACATACAATACAATACAATAGCAGAGTTGGAAGGGATCTTGGAGGTCACTCACTTCTCCGACTCGACTTTCCGACCGCTGCTCCCCTCCGCGGGGAGGCGGAACCAGAGTTACCAATCTGGTACCGCCCCAGGCGCTTGATGGACCCGGACGGGTTCCAGACAGCGCTTGGGCCATTTCCTGTATCCCTGACCCGCGCCCCGATGGAGGACCTCACGGCCGCATGGAATAATGCGGCCGTGGGAGCCTTAGATCGGGTCGCGCCCTTGCGGCCTCTCTCGCGGCGGCGAACCACCCTGGCTCCTTGGTTTACTGAGGGGCTGCGGGTGATGAAACGCCGCAAGAGATGCCTAGAGAGAAGGTGGAGGGCTAGCCGCTCTGAATCTGACCGGACACAGGTAAGAGCCCATTTACGGACTTACATTGTGGCGCTGAGGGTGGCCAAACGTCACCATTGTGCTACCCTCATAGCATCCGCAGAAAACCGCCCTGCCGCCCTGTTTAGGGTGACCCGTTCTCTCCTTCATCAGAGGGAGCGGGAAGCCCCGCTACAGGGTAGAGCAGAGGAATTTGTGATTTTTCTGCAGGAGAAAACCGCCCAGATACAGAGTGAGCTAGCCCCCATTCATGGCCCAGTGGGATGCCACGAGAGAGATCTTGTTTGGGAGGAGTTTGACCCCGTTACTTCCGAGGATATGGACAGGCTACGTGGGCGACTGCGAGCCACCACATGTTCATTGGACCCGTGCCCCTCCTGGCTTGTACTGGCATCCTGGGAGGTGACACGAGGCTGGCTCCAAGAGGTTATCAACGCATCCTTGAGTGAGGGTTCCTTGCCTGCCTCCCTAAAAGAGGCTATGGTGAGGCCCCTCCTCAAGAAGCCCTCTTTGGACCCAGCTCTTTTGAACAACTACCGTCCAGTCTCCAACCTTCCCTTCTTGGCGAAGGTTGTTGAGAGTGTGGTGGCACAACAGTTTCCCCGTCACCTGGAGGAAGTTGACTATCTAGATCCGCGCCAGTCCGGCTTTCGGCCCGGGCATAGCACCGAGACGGCATTGGTCGCGTTGGTAGATGATCTCTGGAGGGCCAGAGATGGGGGATGTTCCTCCATCCTGGTCCTATTAGACCTCTCGGCGGCTTTCGATACCATCGACCATGGTATCCTATTGCATCGGCTGGGGGGGTTGGGGGTGGGAGGCACCGTTTTGCGGTGGTTCTCCTCCTACCTCTCTGGCCGATCGCAATTTGTGCGGGCAGGAGAGCAGAGGTCGACCCCGAGACCCCTCACATGCGGGGTGCCTCAGGGGTCGGTCCTCTCGCCTCTCCTGTTTAATGCATACATGAAGCCGCTGGGTGAGATCATCCGTGGTTTTGGGGTAGAGTACCATCTGTACGCTGATGACACCCAGCTGTACATATCTACCCCAGACCACCCCAACGATGCCGTAGCGGTGATGTGCCAGTGCCTGGAAGCCGTGCGGATCTGGATGGGAAGTAACGGACTTAGGCTCAACCCGACCAAGACCGAGTGGCTGTGGTTTCCGGCTGCCCGATTCAACCAGCTTTCTCCAACGCTGGCCATAGGGGGCGAACATCTTGCCCCTGTGGATGGGGCGCGCAATTTGGGTGTCCTCCTGGATACCCGGCTGTCTATGGAAGAGCAAGTGACAGCCGTGGCCAGGAGGGCGTTTTACCAGGTTCGCCTGGTTCGCCAATTGCGCCCCCTATTGGATCGGGACGCCCTTCGCACAGTCACCCATGCCCTCGTGACATCCCGACTGGACTATTGCAACTCTCTCTACATGGGGCTCCCCTTGAGGTGCACCCGGAGGCTTCAGTTAGTTCAGAATGCGGCCGCGCGAGCAATTATGGGCACCTCCAGGTTTGCCCATGTAACACCGCTCCTGCGCGAGCTGCACTGGCTACCTGTCGTCTTCCGGGTGCGCTTCAAGGTGTTAGTTATCATCTTCAAAGCGCTCCATGGCTCGGGACCTAGCTATCTGCGAGATCGGATCCTGCCCCACACATCCTCACGACCGATTCGCTCCCACAGAGAGGGGCTTCTCCGGGTGCCGTCCACTAGACTTTGTCAGCGGGCGACGCCCAGGGGAAGGGCGCTCTCTGTGGCGGGCCCGGCCCTCTGGAACGACCTTCCCCCTGATATTAGAACGACCACCGACCTCCGCTCCTTCCGGGTAAAATTGAAGACCCATCTCTTTCGACTGGCCGGCCTTGAATAGTTCTCTCTGTCTTTTAATTACAAATTTTAATGGGTTTTAATTATATATTTTTAGCATAGGTAGATTTATTTAATTTTATTTTAAGTAATGTTTGTATTTTGTATATTGTTTTTAATTATGCCTGTGCACCGCCCCGGGTCCCTGTGGGGAGAGGGTGCGGTTAATAAATCTTATTTTATTATTATTTATTTATTATCTAGTCCAACTCCCTGCCTAGGCAGGAAGCCCTATACCATTTCAGACAAATGGCTATCCAACATCTTCTTGAATACTTGTAGTGTTGGGGCATTCACAACGTCTGCAAGTCTTCAAGAAGATGTTGGACATGTGCCATAGGTTCGCCATCATGGCTATATACAGTGGTATCTCGGTTCACGAACACCTCTGTTCACGACCAATTCGGATTACGACCAAAAATTTTCCCAAAAATGTGCCCCGGTTCACGAACACCATTTCGGTTCACGAACGGAAAAGTTCGTAAAAATACGCTCCGCTTCACGAACTCCGCCTCGCTTCACGAACTCCGCCTCGCTTCACGAACTCCGCCCTCGCATCACGAACAGAAAAGTTCGTAAAAATGCTCGGATTCACGAACCCCGCCTCGCTTCACGAACCGGAGCCGTGGACATTTTAAAAACAAGGTCAGAACGGATTAACCGGATTTACATTGAACCCTATGGGAAACTGTGCCTCTGTTCACGACCAATTCTGTTCGCGAACAGAGTCAGTTCAAGAATCACGACCAAAAAACAAGGTCGGAACGGATTAACCGGATTTACATTGAACCCTATGGGAAATTGTGCCTCACTTCACGACCAAGTTGGATCGCGAACAGAGTCAGTTCACGAATTAAGTTCGTGAACCGAGATACCACTGTACTGTTAATCAGAGCAGTCAAAAATGGCATTTTTTATTTTCAAGAGTTTAGGTTTTCTGGCTATTCTCTTATAAAAGATTACCCTTCATTTTATAAAATTCCCAATCTGCTTCTCTGTATCAATATCAGAGAATAGCTATTAATTGTGTTTTCAAGATTCTGGCTCTTTCCAAAAGGTATAATTATTTTTCTATCACAAAGATCCTACAATAAATTACATTATCACCAGTGTGCACAATCAAAAAGTTCTTGAAGTTTTCAGCCTAGGTGAATTCCCTGGTCACCTGGAGGATGGAGTACAATTCCTATCATGGAAAGTTTCATTTTTAAATGCCTACATATTAAAAGATAGGATGGCAATTTCCCATCCACTAATGGAGTACTTCTACAACCCCAAAAAACTAAGAAATAAATCCAACACCTAAATTTGACTTCTTAATAATGTACATATACAGAAATCAAATCCATTATATTTTTGCTAAAAGGAAGCAAGAAAGCTCAGCTTTAAAAGCAAAGATGTAGCCTCAGCTGATTATGGGATAGATCACAAATTGTCCATGTACCATTCTAAGTGAAGCTAAAATGGGGGAACAAAATCAACCACTTTCACAATATAATATTAATTTAATTAATTTAATTTATTTCGATTTATAGAACCGATTTATTGAAGAAATGTCCACCATCAAGAATTCCTTTGAAACCCTGAACCTTATGGATAGCAAACCAGATGAAATGTGGGGTGTTGTTAAACTTGTTAAACATGAAGTTATGGGGAAAACTGCCAAGGATGAAGAAACTGACCAAGTGAAATTGGGTGTCAAAACACAGGGTGGATGTTGCCAAGAAGAGAAGGTAAAGCTAAGCAAGACAAAGATTTCGTGAAGTAACTTTGTTAAGAATTTCAGGGACCTCTTAAGGTAAGGTAAATGTAAAGGTTTCTCTCGCACATATGTGCTAGTCATTCCCAACTCTAGGGGGGGGTGTTCATCTGTTTCAAAGCCAAAGAGCCAGCGCTGTCCAAAGATGTCTCCGTAATCATGTAGCTGGCTCACAGAACATTGTTACCTTCTCACCAAAGCGGTCCCTATTTTTCTACTAGCATTTTTACATGTCCTCGAACTGCTAGATTGGCAGAAGCTGGGATGAGGAAAGGGAGCTCACTCCATTATGGGGTGCTAGGGATTTGAACAGCTGAATTGCTAACCTTTCTGATTGACAAGCTCAGCGTCTCAGTCACTGAGCCACCACATCCCTATCCTGTTCTAACAGAGTCTGTTCTAACAGAGACCTGTTAGAACAGACAAAAACAGGATTACCATAGCATCGGTAAAGAAATCGAAAATGGAAATAGACAGGAAGAATAGTCTTTTGAAGGATAATCCAATCTTAAATTGATAATCCAATCTTAAATTGACATGTTAAAAGATACACATGGACAAATAGTAACTGATTTAAATGAGATTTTAAAAGATGGAAGAAGTAATCTGAAATTATTTATAGTCGACAGTTCTATGTACACAGTAAGATAAGGTTGGGCTTTGAGGGAGGAAGATAGATTACTAACAGTGAAAGAAGTAGTCAAAAAGAATATTCAAGTAATACACCATATTTAAACACTTGGTAACAGCAAAGGCCCTGGAAAATATATTCAAAAGCCTGTGATGTGTCAATATCTAAAAATCAGAATTGTACAAGTAATGATTTTCCCTGTAGCCTTCTATAGAAATAGTAATTGAACTTCAGAATTTATTCATTTATTTAGCCTGTGGCAAAAAAAGGTTTAAAAAACGACATCACAATTGCATTCTTAATGAGCAAATATGACACTGTTTACACATTCAAAAGTAGCCTATTTATATAGTCAATACATGATGGAGTTGCATACAGAAAGTCTCAGAAGACCCTGTTCCACAATATGTCTCCCTATCTGCTTTGGAGCACCACAGCTACATTCCAAAGAGGATTGAATCTTGGAAAAGCAGAATAGAAACAGTGCATTTGAATGTGGATGTTGGAGAAGATCCCTTAGAATGTCTTGGATAGCCAAGAAAACAAAGAGGTTGAGGAACAGGGATCAGCAGTAAATGAATAGACCCAGTTATAGTGGCAATGGGGGTGTCATTGGAACATCTGAAGGATTAGTTTGGAAACAGCATGGCCTGGAGAACATTTATGTGGATTGTTAAAATACACCAGTAGTGGGTTCCTACCAGTTCGGACCGGTTCAGCCAAACCAGTAGTGGTTTGGCAGCCTGGGTCACTGGAACCGGCAGCGACGCAGGCCTGCCATGCCCCTGAACCGGTTCTCCCAGCAGTGCCATAGGCACCGCCATCTTGTTTTTTGGTTCTGCATATGCGCAGAACAATTTTGATCACACTGTGCATGTGCGCACAGTGCACATCAAGCGCATGGCATGCACACTAATGAACTGGCAGCGTGAATGCCGGAACCCATCCCTGAAATACTCCAGCAACTTGATGGTACATAAACAATCAACCAATGAACATGTCAATCTTTCTGTAATGCTTTTTCTTTCTCTTCCTCTTTTAAGGTAGAGATTTTGTCAATTGGCAAGTTTTTATCCTTACTGCTATGCACTTTCCATAATGATTAAATTTGCCATGTATTTTATAATAAGCCTTTCTTTATGTTGGACAAGCTTGGGTACCTTGATAAATACCACACTTGCCACAAGACTTCCTAACTTTGGTTTTTTTTTTTACTATGCCCTTTGAGGTTTAATTTTCAGTTCATTTGGATTACTTTTAACATTTATAATGTCCAAGTGTTTCTATGGAGTCCCAAGTTCTCTCAATTGATTTGCTGTTGTTTCTTCTGCTCAGCAAGTATCTATAGATTTTTTCCAAAGTTAAATCGCTTTCTCCAAATAATTTTGCTTGCACTTTTTCTAACCTAATTCCATAAACTGGTATTCCATGGTAATTCCATAAACTGGATAGTCCATGATAAGAGGCTTCCCATTGTCCACATTGACACATTTATTTATTTTTATTTTATTTATTTAAATTGTTCCCTACCTTTATTATTTTTACAAATAACATCAAGCAGTAAACACATCCAACACAGTTCTTCTTCCTATTTTCCCCACAACATCAATTTGTAAGGTGAATTGCTAAAAGAGAGTGAATGACCCAAAGTCACCAGTTGGCTTTTGTGGCTAAGGTGAGATTTATTATTATTATTTATTATTATTTTATTAAATTTATAGACCGCCCCCTCTCGCCCATGGGGACTCGGGGCGGTGCACAGGAAATTAAAAATCCAATAAATACAACAATATACAAAATATTAAAACCGAATTAAATTACCCCTGTGCTAAAATCAATATTAAAACCCCTAAAACCCTAACAATTACCCCTTAAAATTCAGATTAAACAATTTCTTTTTGCGGCTAGATATATAAAAAATTAGGCCAGGCCGGCCTGATGGAAGAAGTAAGTCTTTAACTTCTGGCGGAAGGAGCGGAGGTCCATCGTTGTTCTGATTTCGGGGGGTAGGTCGTTCCAGAGGGTTGGGCCCGCCACAGAGAAGGCCCTTCCCCTGGGCGTCGCCCGCTGGCATTGCCTAGTGGACGGCACCCGAAGAAGTCCCTCTCTGTGGGAGCGAATCGGCCGAAGGGATGTATGGGGCAGGATGCGATCCCGCAGGTAACTAGGTCCCGTGCCATGGAGCGCTTTAAAGGTGGTAACCAACACCTTCAATTCAATTCAATTCAATTCAATTTATTCAATTTATATCCCGCCCTTCTCTGAGAGGACCCAGGGCGGCGCACAGGAATTTAAAACAATATACAAAATAGTACCAATTATAATTTTAAAAACTTATTAAATGACAAAACCTGCGCTAAAACCAGATTAAATCCCCCATTTAAATTGTAAACTATCCCTCCCCTCCTCCCTGGAACCCCCTAAAAGCCAAATTAAGAATTTTGTTCAAACACCCCTGAAAGGCCACAGGCAGCCAGTGCAGCTCGCGCAGGAGCGGTGTTACATGGGCAAACCTAGAGGTTCCCAGAACTGCTCGCGCGGCTGCATTCTGGACTAGCTGCAGTCTTCAGGTGAACCTCAAGGGGAGCCCCATGTAGAGAGCATTGCAGTAGTCCAGACGGGATGTCACGAGTGCGTGAGTGACTGTGCGCAGGGCATCCCGGTCCAATAAGGGCCGCAACTGACGTACCAGGCGAACCTGGTAGAACGCCCCCCTGGCCACGGCTGTCACTTGCTCTTCCATGGACAGCTGGATATCAAGGAGGACGCCCAAGTTGCATGCCCTATCCATGGGGGCTAGGTGTTCGCCCCCTATGGCCAGCAATGGAACAAACTGGTTGAACCGGGGCGC
This sequence comes from Rhabdophis nuchalis, assembly GCA_039707465.1. NCBI lineage: Eukaryota > Metazoa > Chordata > Lepidosauria > Squamata > Natricidae > Rhabdophis > Rhabdophis nuchalis. Next base: position 281,574,546 of record CM077643.1, on the reverse strand, counting down.
CGGACCATTTGAACTCATGGTCTCTTACTTTCTAGCCTACTGCTTTAATCACTAGTAATAATTTTAAATCAGACACCTAAGCATATACATTTTCTCCTTTTTATTGTAGCCTTGTGCAAATTTATATCCCTCTTAAATAGAATTCTTATCCAACTTAACAAATGAAGCTGGTAGCTTTTGTTGATCCAATTCATCACTAAGTAGAAAATATTAATCATAGCTTCTTCCTCAACAAGATCCAAGAACAAAGTGGCTTGAAGGTTTCCAGTCTTTTTATCAACTCCATCACTCAGGCATAACAGGTCAAATCTGTGCCTTCATATTCTCAGGTTTTTTAATGATATCTTTGAAGTCTAAGGCTTCAATGGATCCATTCCAACTCAATCTACCTCAAACACTTTTGACAACATGTTAGGTTTGTTCTTTTACACAAACATTAGGGAAAAAAACAAGTCAATATGGAGAATTTCATTCTTTGGTTGACAACAAAGGCCTTCGCAATAATGTAGCTTCTCTATGCATCTTCAGGATCATGAGTCTCACAGGTATCATCTAACAATTTGCACATTAAACTTGAGTACGCAAAGATAATCTGATTATTCCACCATGTTTAAGAAAACAATGAGACTCCGCACCATCACCGACCTCCGCCTCTTCCGCCAGTGTTTAAAAACACACTTATTTCATCAAGCCGGCCTAACATAGCCTCCGCTGTGACTAATTTTAGATAGTTTTAAATGGGGGATTTTAATTGGTTTTAGCGCAGGTTTTTGTTATTTAATAGATTTTTAAATTTATATATTTTGTACTATTTTTGTATGTTGTTTTTAAATTCCTGTGCGCCGCCCTGGGTCCTTTTGGAGAAGGGCGGGATATAAATTGAATAAAATCAAATCAAATCAAATTGTTCTTGTAAAAATTCTGGAAGTTTTTCCTTGAGGTTACCTTCCATTTTGTAGTTCTGAATTTTCGCTCTTTTAATAACTAGTGGTAGTCTCAAACTGAGATTTGTTCAGTAACTGTTTATACAAGTCATTAGAATGAAAATTGTTTTCTTTTAGAATTGTTCTACATTTGTATTCATTAATTTGTCACAGTGACCTTGCCACTGAAATAGAAGACTGACAACTACATAAAACATTCCCCATATATTCCCTGACTCTTCTTTTTAAAAAGTGCAATTTATCAGTGCAATTTTAGTAGTACTTAATGTTTACAGCAGCAGGTGATCCAGTGCAAATGTTTTGAATGCTTATATCATGCCAAATATGTTTTTTGTAAATTATTATTCATTTAAAAACACATTTATTTTGATAAAAACATATTGTGGCTTTAAAAAAAATCAAAGAGTATAAAAAGATGCATTCATAAAGGCTAAATATTCCCACCCACTTTATGCATGAAACAAAATATTCTTATATAATCAAATGTAACTTTAATTGTAGGGATAAAAGCCACTCATAAATTGTAACCATGGAAAAAAGATCTCAAGGAGGGTTTTGTTTTTGTTTTTTGTCATTCTAGCATCACTTCTGTCGTTTCCCAAAATTGAAAACCAAATTCATCCACAAGGCTTCTGAAACAGAGAATTTTAATAGATCCTCCCTCCCTGTCGGACGGATACTGCTAACATTCTTCAGCCCACCCAAAAATAAACCGATTACAAAGATCTATTAAAATTGTCTGTCTACCATTAAATCACATCTTAGCTGCTTATATGTTCCTAAGTGTTTAAATGCCAGATTTAAAGTGCAGTTCTCTGTGTTGTTATTATGAGCAGGGGACATCATGATGTGGGACAAGCCTATGGCGCCATGACTGCTATGATATTTTAATTTTTTCATTTTAAAAAGGTAACCAAAAGTACAATTTAAACCATTCCTTAAAATGTTTAAATTGTTTTAGCAGCAAATAAGCTTTAAGCAGCTTGGGATATACGTAGATACTCTGAAGGCCTGTCCTTCTCAGTATTAGGGTTGTGATCCCATTCTCCACTAAGAACTTACATCCAAAAGGAATGTAGCCTTCAGCAACATATACAGCATAAAGATTTGTTACTCCTGGTACAAGTCCTCCAATAAAAAGGAGTCTGTATAAGTTAAATCGTGGGACATGTAATGCGACAATTCCTGGGACTTAAGTCGTTTAAGACCTTTCCCATCAATTTCAATAGTACCTATTTGGACGGTCTGACTTTTGTTTTGTTTTTAAATTGGTGCTCAAGACATTAAAATGATTGAAGATTACAACTAGGTCATTTAAAATGTCTATAAATATTGTAAAGATAGCAAGTTAATACTAAATAAACCAAGAGGCACATTTCTCCACATATCTCTGCTAATGCTACAGAGGAACAAAATGCCATCTTAAAGATTAAAGGTCAGCACAAGATATACAACCAATTGACATAGCAAACACTATATCTATCAAGAGTTCCTTTCAGGGTAGCTTTGCTTAAAGTACAGGTAGACAGATCCCAAATGGCATAGACTAGACTTAGAAATATTTAATCAATGAATTCTGTAACTTCTTCCACAAAATCAATTCTAAACTTCTTTTACAATACAATAAAAGAGTTGGAAGGGACCTTGGAGGTCTTCTAGTCCAACCCCCTGCCTAGGCAGGAAGCCCTATACCATTTCAGACAAATGGCTATCCAACATCTTCTTAAAGACTTGCAGTGTTGAGGCATTCACAACTTCTGGAGGCAAGCTGTTCCCTGATTAATTGTTCTAACTGTCAGGAAATTTCTCCTCGGTTCTAAGTTGCTTCTCTCCTTGATTCGTTTCCACCCATTGCTTCTTGTTCTGCCCTCAGGTGCCTTGGTGAATAGTTTGACTCCCTCTTCTTTGTGGCAACCCCTGAGATATTGGAAAACTGCTATCATGTTTCCCCTAGTCCTTCTTTTCATTAAACTAGACATACCCAGTTCCTGCAACCGTTCTTCATATGTCTTAGTCTCCAGTCCCCTAATCATCTTTGTTGGTCTTCTCTGCACTCTTTCTAGAGTCTCCACATCTTTTCTACATCCTGATGACCAAAACTGAATGCAGTATTCCAAGTGTGGACTTACCAAGGCATTATAAAGTGGTATTAACACTTCATGTGATCTTGATTCTATCCCTCTATTTATGCAGCCTAGAACTATGTTGGCTTTTTTGGCAGCTGCTGCACACTGCTGGCTCCCATTTAAATGGTTGTCCACTAGGACTCCAAGTTCCCTTTCACAGTTACTACTATTGAGTAAGGTAGCACCTATACTGTACCTGTGCATTTCTTTTTTGTTGCCTAAATGTAGAACCTTACTCTTTTCACCATTGAATTTCATTTTATTAGAGAGTGCCCAATATTCAAGTTTGTCAAGATCCTTCTGTATCTTAAGCCTATCTTCTGGAGTGTTGGCTATTCCTGCCAGCTTGGTGTCATCTGCAAATTTGATGAATTCTCCATTTATTCCCTTTTATGGGCTAAGATTGGCAGAGATGTAGTCTTTTGCATCTACATTTTCAGGAAGTTTTAATCAGGACATTTCCCCCATACTATGTTGTCATCTCACAATAAGATCACTCAGGATATTTCTTTTACTTGTCTTTAACTCTTCCTTATTCTGGATTTCCATTTCCTCAGCTAGAAATTGAAGTTGCCTACCAAGAGGATTGATTGAGTGATTGATTGATCGATTGATCGATTGATTGATTGATGTTAGGCAGATATCCTTCTTAGTGGTGTAGTGATTGGCAACAAGACTGCAGTCACAATGCACACATCTCCATTGAAAGTAAAATATACACTTGGGGAAGCTTGAGATTTATGGAACACAAATGTATCCACACACATCTACACACCAAAACCCCTGAATTGATCCTTTCTCTTTGAGATAAATGCATCAGAGATAGTATTCAGCAGGTTCTGACCAGTTCTGGAGAACCAGTGGAAATTTTGACTAGTTCAGAGAACCAGTAAATACCAACTCTGACTGCCCCCCCCAACTATTCTGTGCCTCCCAAGGCCCAGCTGATCAGGGGGAAATGGAGATTTGCAGTATCCTTCCCCTGCCATGCCCACCAAGCCACGCCCACAGAGCTGATAGTAAAAAAAATTGAATCCCACCACTGAAATGCATGTGTGTCCTGGATAGTAGAGCTATATGAAGCTTATATTCAAATATTAAAGTTGAATTTAATTAAATCACCTTTCCCAAATAAATCTTCAGACTGAATCATTGAATTGATTCAGCAGATCATATCAAATCAGGTCATATCAAATTGGTCAACTTCTGTGCATGCACAAACATACTTTTATAGAATCAAATCAATAGATTGAATCAATTTACTCAAATAATTCCAGTAACAAACACATTATACAATACATCTGAATTTAATCTGATTCTTTGAATGTAATTCCAGTTCTAATCAAATATTAGCTTATTCCCAATGCCCCCAAACAGTATCTCCCTAAATTTACAATACTAGTTCTGACAGATTTTAAGAAATAACTAGGGAATAGGCTAGCAACCTAATGAATAATTGGAAGGAGGATGATAGAGAGAGAAATATCTGAGCAAAGAAACTGAACATAAAGGAGGAACCATACGAATGCCTATAATGGAAGAAAGAAAAGAGGGGGATAAAGAGGACACATCAAAAAGGTGAAGGCCTTTCCCTTCACTAATGTCCATGTTGGGAAGATTAAAAGACCCATGTTCCCAATCAGAGGATAGTGCTCGTCCAGAGTAGATATCTGCATAAGTGAAATCAAAGAGGACAGCAAGCAACACATACACATCCAGTTTGTCAGCCTATTTCCTTCTCATGCACTGACACAAGCTGGCATGCCAATACTGCAAACAGTTTTAGGGATATAAACATAGTCCAATTTCTCATAGCCAGTTCCTCATATTGTATTTCTGTGGATGCTTCCAGACAAGAGTTTCAATACAAAAGTTTGCTTCTTTCACAGCATTTGATATGGAGTCTTTCCTCAGAAGGAGGAGGAGGAGGAGGAGGAGGAGGAGGAGGAGGAGGAGGAGGAGGAGGAGGAGGAGGAGGAGGAGGAGGAGGAGAAAGAAGAAGAAGAAGAAGAAGAAGAAGAAGAAGAAGAAGAAGAAGAAGAAGAAGAAGAAGAAGAAGAAGAAGAAGAAGAAGAAGAAGAAGAAGAAGAAGATTATTATTATTATTATTCAGTCAGGAGCATAAGATAGTTGTCCAATGTTGTATTTGGAAATTCCACAGACGGACAAAAAGTTGGTTATGAACTAGTGAGAAAATTCAGTTTCCTGTCACAGAACACCAAACTTCCTTAGCTGAGTTTAGCATCACCCAAGAAAGGATATAGGGGGAAGACACTGGAATCTAGCAGGAGAGAGGATGAATTAGAATTGTAGACAAGTTTCAGCGAGAAAGAAAGTTGAAAGAGATAAAACAGCAGCTTTAAATACATTTTGCAATATGTCCATATTATTTTATGAACAGCCCTTTTTATCTCTGAAAAGAACATAAATGTCTTCAGGGGCATATTTTTCAAAGAAAAAAATAGTATATGGTGGGGGAGTATAGCTTCCAATTAAAATCAAACAATAAAATACAATCAAATGTAGAGATCCAATTATCTATCTTAGGATCAATTATATAATATTAATATTAGGGGCGGTGGGAAACCTAGCTGGTTTGGGAAACAGGAGTGCTGCAAACATAACTGCGAAGGAACAGATGGCTTAGTTGCTTTCTGCTCCAATTTTCATTCCCAGACCTTGAAAGTTCAAAACTGGAGGAGGAGGGGGTAGTAAACTCAACCTTTAATTATTGCCATGCAAAGTTTGCATTATTCCAAATGTATCTCTTTTATCTGGAATGCAGCTGGACTTGTCTCCTTTAATGAGCTATTTTATGGGCTGCTACAAGGCCATACCTGTGTAATTCTTCAGCGTAAAGGTACTCTAAATATCAGCAGGAAGAACGGTTTCTTCCGCTCCTTATTTGTTAAATTCAGTTCTTTTAGAAATCTACTTCCAGTCCATTTGATTAAAGGTGGCACAATACATAGCGAGTAGGCATCCTTTAGTACTTCTTAACCAACAAGGAAAGTTTAGAAGCAAGTGGTTTGAGAGAGTGTGTCCTATCGACTTTTTCAATCCACTACACTGATGTTATTTCTTGACCCATAAAGTCTCGTATCACCTTAGAAAATGCATTCCTTCCTACCTTAGGCTGTCAAAATGAAAGAAAGAGAGAGAAAAAGAACAATCTTCTGTTGCAGAAGTAATTCTATCGGGCAGAATTCTAACTAGTGGCTTGGTTACTATATTTGCAGATCTATTTCATAAACCATATTTGTGGTTTGATATCCAATCTAGTTCTCAGATAAGCTCTTTATATAAAGATGGAGCAAATCTGATTGAAGCTATTCTCAGCTAGTAAAAGATATACTGCCAGACCATTGTTCGCACCTATTCTCCATGAAAAGCAAAACGGAGAATTGATTTTCCCCACAGATATATTGGAGCTTCTTTTGCAGCTATAAAAGGTATAGATCTCTGGCTTAATTTTATTTTAGGCAGGTCAATATATCAAGGACAATACTTTGTTTGTCATTTCTTTATTCAGCTACAGTTCAGATAAGTTTGTATTTTACGCAGCACATCTCATTTACCTTGCTAGGAAGGCTCAATTTTGAAATTTTGGGCTTAGACAATTTAGAAGTACACCACCTTCAGTCTGACCTAAGCGTAGTACATAAAATTATCTACTACAATGTCCTAACTGTCAATGACTAGCTCAGCTTCAACCACAACAATACAAGCACACAATAGATACAAACTTAAGGTAAACTGTAACAAACTCGACTGCAGAAAATAGGACTTCAGCAATAGAGTGGTAAATGCCTGGAATGTGTCACCTGACTCAGCGGTTTCTTCTCCAAACCCAAACAACTTTAATCTTAGACTGTCTACTGTTGACCTCACCCAGGGGTGGGTTCCTGCCAGTTCTAACCTTTTCTATAGAAGAGGTTCCACAAATCTACAGTGCCATTTAGAACCAGTTCCAGCTCGTCCGTCCCCCCCCCGCCCGTCCATTCATAATCAAGATGAAGAGCAAGAGGAGGAATTCAGGGAGTTGAAGTCCACAAGTCTTAAAGCTGTCAAGTTTGTACACCCCTGGGGTTTTTTTTCTAAAGGGTTAGGGGTGCAAGGGTCTTTTAACTTGATAGCTTTAAGTAACTCTGTTACTTCCGAGGATATGGACAGGCTACGTGGGCGACTGCGAGCCACCACATGTTTATTGGACCCGTGTCCCTCCTGGCTTGTACTGGCATCCTGGGAGGTGACACGAGGCTGGCTCCAAGAGGTTGTCAACGCATCCTTAAGTGAGGGTTCCTTGCCTGCTTCCTAAAAAAGACTATGGTGAGGCCCCTCCTTAAGAAGCCCTCTTTGGACCCAGCTTTATTAAACAACTATCGTCCAGTCTCCAACCTTCCCTTTTTGGCGAAGGTTGTTGAGAGTGTGGTGGCACAACAGTTTCCCCGTCACCTGGAGGAAGTTGATTATCTAGACCCACGCCAGTCCGGCTTTCGGCCCGGGCATAGCACTGAGACGGCATTGGTCGCGTTGGTTGATGATCTCTGGAGGGCCAGAGATGGGGGTTGTTCCTCCATCCTGGTCCTATTAGACCTCTCGGCGGCTTTTGATACCATCGACCATGGTATCCTATTGCATCGGCTGGGGCGGTTGGGGGTGGGAGGCACCGTTTTACGGTGGTTCTCCTCCTACCTCTCTGGCCGATCGCAATTTGTGTTGACAGGAGAGCAGAGGTCGACCTCGAGACCCCTCGCATGTGGGGTGCCTCAGGGGTCGGTCCTCTCGCCTCTCCTGTTCAACACATATATGAAGCCGCTGGGTGAGATCATCCGTGGTTTTGGGGTAGAGTACCACCTGTACGCTGATGATACACAGCTGTACATTTCTACCCCAAACCACCCCAACGATGCCGTAGCAGTGATGTGCCAGTGCCTGGAAGCCGTGCGGATCTGGATGGGAAGTAACGGACTCAGGCTCAACCCGACCAAGACCGAGTGGCTGTGGTTTCCGGCTGCCTGATTCAACCAGCTGACTCCATCGCTGGCCATAGGGGGCGAATATCTTGCCCCTGTGGATGGGGCGCGCAACTTGGGTGTCCTCCTGGATGCCCGGCTGTCCATGGAAGATCAAGTGACAGCCGTGGCCAGGAGGGCGTTTTACCAGGTTCGCCTGGTTCGCCAGTTGCGCCCCCTATTGGATCGGGACGCCCTTCGCACGGTCACTCATGCTCTCGTGACATCGCGACTGGACTATTGTAACTCTCTCTACATGGGGCTTCCCTTGAGGTGCACCCGGAGACTTCAGATGGTTCAGAATGCAGCCGCGCGGGCAATCTTGGGTACCTCCAGATCTGCCCACATAACTCCACTTCTGCGCGAGTTGCACTGGCTGTCTGTCGTCTTCCGGGTGCGTTTCAAGGTATTAGTCATCATTTTTAAAGCGCTCCATGGCTCGGGACCTAGCTATCTGCGGGATCGGATCCTGCCTCATACTTCCTCACGGCCGATTCGCTCCCACAGAGAGGGACTTCTCCGGGTGCCGTCCACTAGACTCTGTCAGCGGGCGACGCCCAGGGGAAGGGCTCTCTCTGTGGCGGGCCCAGACCTCTGGAACGAGGTCTGGGCCCGCCACAGAACAACCCCGGACAGAACAACCCCGGTCTGGGCTCCCGACATCAGAACAACCACGGACTTCCGCTCCTTCCGTCTGAAACTAAAAACTAATCTTTTCCGTTTGGCCGGCCTTGGGTAGCCTCTCTCTACATGGTTTAGCTGTTTTAATTGGGTATTTTAGCAGGTTAAGGGGATTTTAGCATAGGCCCAGATTTAATTTGTTTTTAATTGTATTTGTATATTTATTGTATTGTGGTTTTAGTTTTCCCTGTGCACCGCTCCGAGTCCCTACGGGGAGAGGAGCGGTCTATAAATTAAATCATTATTATTATTTATTATTATTTAAGATTTGCGTGCTTCAAATGCCAGAGTTTCTGAGCCAACATTTTGGTTGCTAAGAAAGAGCATTGTTAAGTGAGTTTCACAACATTTTACAAGTTGGTCACGCCCACCTGGTCACATGACTGCCAAGCCACTCCCACTCACTGACATGGCCAGCAAGCCACTTCCACCCAGTCACGTGGCTGGCAAGCCACTCCCACAAGGCCACACTTACAGAACAGGTTCTAAAAAATTTGACCTCACCCCATTCTTAAGAGGTCTGTAAGGGGTGTGCATTTATTTTATTTATTTATTTATTTATATTTATATCCCGCCCTTCTCCGCAGAGGACCCAGGGCGTAAGCGCACCAACGTGCCTACCACCCCTCTCCTAACAACCCCATTTATTCGTATCCATATTCATAATCTTGTATGTACTTATATCTATTATCTTATACACACTTGACAAAACAAAGAAATAAATAAAAATAAATACATTCTAACCTAAACAGTTTCTAAAAAAAAATACCTTGATTTGGTCCAAGGCTACAATCGGAGAAGTATTTAGCTCTAGCCTTAGGAAGGAGGTAAGAGAGATGAAAGAGTTACTCAGCCCTAAGATGTAAACAACCTTAGAAAGACACTTAGAACAACCTTTACACAACAAAAATTGTAGACAGGCTTTTTAAATTATAGGAATACACTCTACAACAATAAAGTAGCCTTCCTGGATTCTCTCCAATAACTCTTTCTTGAGCTGACCTACTCAAAAGGCTGACATTCAGTTCCGGTCTGTAAAAATTTCAGCAGCCATTAGAAAACAGCAATGTTGGAATGTTTAGAATCTATTTGCTACATTCAGTACAAACCAAATGTTTGTAGTCTAGATCTGGTTGCCCTAAAGTTGCCATGATACTGCACTAGCCTTTTAGACGTATTGTCGTTAGTCCACGAGAACTTCAAAGAAGGAGGTTTTAGGAATGTTGCCACATACAATTTTATTTATTTATTTATTTAATTTCTATAACCATCTGTCTCAATCAGTGATGTTGGGTGGCGTACAATCCTAAAACTATAAAAACAAATTTAAAAAAACTTTAAAAAAATAACAAAGACATTTAAAATAAATATACGCATCTATGACTCAAATATTTAGAATTCACTCATCATTCCTTATGTTTGGTAAAACTAAATAACAACAACCATGGTAGGTCCAGGTATGCATTCCAATAACAATTGTTTATTTGCTTCAAAATGACAGATTCAGAAATGATCGCACCCATTCGTTCTGCTAGATACTCTGCCTCCCTTGCCTATGTTTCTTAATTTCCTTCTCCTTCTGTTACTAGTCTTATGACTAAATGGTTCAATTTATTTGCCATGCAATGTCACTACACTCGATTTTGGTCGTTTATTACATTTTCTCTCTCTCTCTTGCTTTGCAGGATGGTCACGGTATAAGTGTGTTGGTGGGAGTGGGGGTTAGAAATGAATGCTTTAAAGACATTGCAATGTATCAAGGTTTTCAATTTGATGCTCCCTGGCCCTTGAGGACTCAAAAATGTGTTTCACTGAGGTCGCGGAAACTTTCTCCTTTTTTTAAATTTTATTTCTTGCCCTCTCATCTCAAGGTTCCCAGAAGTCATCCCAGATGGTACTTTGTTATGATGAAACAGATAACCTACTTTGTTGCAAATAAACAACAGAAGTTTGCAAGCAGAAAAGTTGAGCACCCGTTGACTATATTAGCCAAAGAATGCCTGTTCTGTAGCTTTTAAAAATCTAATCAACCAATCCAAATCAATCCAATGAGCACCAGTACTATTCATGATCTGCAGAAGTAGAAACAATTGATTTGTAACCAAATGGTGCCATCACACAGAGAGGAATGAAAAAAAGGAATTGCTAAGAAATGATATCCCTTTTGATCTGACTTGAAGCTGCCATTAGATTTAAGAGTATTCCATAAGTGGAATAATCCTAGTAGGATAAAAATGTATGAGTTAATTGTAATGTGTGAAAATGGGAACTATCGAGTTGCATAGCTTCTGACATTTGATTCCCAAAAAGTGCTACGGATCTTGGAGGAGCAAAAATATAACACCTCTTATTAAAACTGCTGGGCAATTGCAAGGAATACATGCCTGATTTAATGAAATGCACCTTTAAGGTTATAATATGTTTGCACCCTGTAGGATTTGAAGCACTTCCTTGGCATCATAATGTGCTGCATAATCCGAATCTCCTACTTCATTCTATATAACACGTCCTGAGCACAAGGTATCATGTACCATAGGATAATCTATGCTGAGATGCCAGCCAAAGGACAGGCCCTCTGCAACATAATCCTTTCCTTTTCAAAAATAGATTGGTAAGGATAAGGTTTACTACTGGATCCTAGGCTTTCTCTCAAGCAAAGGGAAAAGAAGAGTTCATATTTCACAAACATATTGGAGCGTGATAGTCCGGTCCTTAAAAGGGATGACTGGACCATTGCCCTGTCATCTCCAGTCTGTATGCGCACGCTGGCCAGCTGACTTCATTTTTGGCGTTTTTCACGCAATACAACCCAACATGCAAACGGGAAGTTTGGGAATGGACTTCCCGTTTGTATGTTGGGCTGTCTTTCTCCATACGGAGGCTTCAGGGAAGCCGTCTGAAACCTCTGGAGGGCGAAAAATGCTCCTTCGGCAAACCCAGGAGTTTGGGGATGGACTTCCCATTTGCATGTAGGGGCATTTTTTGCCCTCTGGAGGCTTGAGGGAAGCCTCCAGAGGGTCTCCGGGGGGGCATTTTCACCCTCCCCAGACTCCTAGAAAGCCTCTGGAGCAGGGATGGGTTCCTGCCAGTACTAAGCTCTTCTATAGAAGAGGTTCCACAAATCTACAGTGCCGTTTAGAACCGGTTCCAGCTCCCTCCCCCCGCCCGTCCACACATCATCAAGATGAAGAGTGAGAGGAGTAATTCTGGGAGTTAAGATTAAGATTAAGATTTATTGCATTTACATACCGCCCTATCTCCCTTTCGGGACTCAGGGCGGTGGCCCTGAGTTGAAGTCCACAAGTCTTAAAGCTGTCAAGTTTGAACACCCCTGGGGTTTTTTTCTAAAGTGTTAGGGGTGCAATGGTCTTGTAACTTGACAGCTTTAAGACTTGTGTGCTTCATATGCCAGGGTTTCTGAGCCAACATTTCGGTTGCTAAGCAAGAGCGTTGTTAAGTGAGTTTCACCACATTTTACAAGTTGGTCATGCCCACCCAACCACATGACTGCCAAGCCACTCCAACTTGCTCACATGACTGCCAAGCCACTACCACCCGGTCACATGGCCAGCAAGCCACTCCCACAAAGCAAGCCACATCTACAAAAGATATTCTAAAAAAATTTGAAACCCACCACTGCTCAGGAGCCTGGGGAGGGCAAAAAATGGGTCCATCGTTCACCAAATGGGGAAAGGCTGGGGTCACACGCACATGTGTGCAGGGGGTTGCATGCATAGAATTCTGGGTGTTATTGTTTATTATTTCAGTGAGGTTTATCTCCAGCTACTATTATTTCATTATTAATTGTTGTTTAGATTTAATCCTCTGGCAATGTGACATGAGTGGCATATAAATTCAGATAATAAACAATACAAATTGACATATAAGTTCCTAAACTACTTGATATCTGAATACATGGCAATTCCTTTTCACCGGTACACAATTTATCAGTTACCAAGATAATGGAACTGTATGAAAGACGTCCTACTGTATGTGCTAAGATCTACAGTAATAAATATTGTGTTAAGCTGCAGATATGTCTTCCCTATTGCAGCATTTTCATTCTGGCATTTTCTCTACCTCCTGAAATTCAAGAAATAGCTTATATTACAAATGTTGTTATTTTTGAGGAACTTTCTCTTGTTTTGTTTTTCTTGTTTTTTCTTGTGTGTGGATGTATGTGTATAATTGTTGGATTTAAATAATTGTACTGTAAACTGCTTCAAGATGTGTAGTATAGAAAGTGGCACACAAAGATATTTCGACAGTAAAAATTACATGATTTTAAAACTAATTTAAATCTTAGTTCAAGTTAGATCCTAGTACATTAGAACATTAAACATATAGACAAGAAGCAATGGAGGAAACTAATCAAGAAGAGAAGCACCCTAGAACTGAGAAATTTCTTGACAGTTATAACAATTAATCAGTGGAATGAGACTTGCCTCCAGAAGTTGTGGGCGCTCCAACATTGGGTGTTTTTAAGAAGATATTGGATGACCATTTCTCTGAAATGGTATAGGGTCTCCTGCTTGTGCAAGGGGTTAGACTAGAAGACCTCCAAGGTTCCTTCCAACTCTGTTATTCTGTTTAACTAGTACAAGCTCTGCTCTGGGAAGACCTTCCCATGTAGACCAGGAAATGCAGGCAGGAAGCACAACAAAATGAGCTAATTCTACTCTATTGTAAGACTATGTTAACAAAAGCTAGCAAGTCCATCTTTTCTTTTACAGCCTAAGACATTAGAGAGGTTGCTTTCTGAGTGTCTGCTCATTAAACATAGCTGTGCACTTCTTCCCCTCTTATCTGATCATTTTCTAGGTAGCATCTTTTCCGCCTGTCTCCCAAGGTCATTCCTTCATACCAGAGGTGGGTTCTTACTGGTTCAGACTGGTTTGGCCGAACCAGTAGTAATTTGACAGCCTGGGTCACTGGAACTGGCAGTGATCCAGGTCTGCCATGCCCCCGAAATGGTTCTCTTAGTGGCACCATAGGCGCCGCCATCTTGTTTTTGCCTTCTGCACATATGCAGAGCAATTTCTGTTGAACTGCACATGCACACACAGCGCACAAGTGTGTGTGTGTGTGTGTGCACAGCGCATCCCTGAGCGAACCAGCAGTAGCAGCAGCCGATTCATGCTACCCCTTGTAATCATACTATTACAAGACTCTTGTAAAAAGGGCTGTAATTAAATCTATATGCTCCTTACTTCTCACTACTTCTTCTAAGATTAGATTTTATCATATAACAAAAGAGAAAGGAAATAATGTTGATCCAAATGTTTAAGCAGGTAAACAAGAAAGGTTGGATCATAGTCCGGTTCTATAAACTAGAAACAAATGATTACTAAGAATACGCCAGGGATTACATTGGTTGGAAATTCCATCAAGGCTGCAGAACTAGAAATGCCAACAGAAGGCTGAGGCATAGGCATGTGGGGACAAAGTATTAGCCTGTTCTCCAAAATATCCTTTTGAGAACAGATAAATTCCTGACAACCGAGAATAATTCTACTTCATTTATTTAACAGGTGCTGGAAAATAAAAGCAACTGGATTGTGAATAATTGCTTTTTCTTTCTTCCAAATCAAAATGTGTCTTTGATTTCCAGTTAAAGACCTCATAAAGTTTTTTTTTCTTGATATCCCTGCAAATTTCAACATTCTCCCACCTAATTAACTCAATTAAATATCCAACTAACTAAAGCTGGAATAGTAAGGCACACAGAATTTCAGTCAGCACTTCATTTTACCAATCATTCTTCTGGAACAGCTCTACAAAATCCTTGATTGTACAGTCTAATAAGTAAATAGATGTGAATACATGCCAAAACTTGTTTCTGATTAAAGCTTTTTAATTTTCTTCAAGACTTGCTATGAGCACCTATAAATTAATATTCCCTTTCCAATATAAGGAGTAGTGGTGGGTTTCCATACTTTCCATTAGAAGACTCTGAAAATATATGTGTTTAGCTTTTCAATATACAATGGATGAAACTGATATTGTGAGTTTAGGACATGCCATGGATGCATTCCTTATTTTCGTATCATGGGAATGAGATTTCTTTAAACCTGCCATGTTCTCAGTCAATTATTTCATCAATAATTGGAACTAAATTGCCTAGGATTTAACTAGGAAAGGATGGAGTTGGAAGGGGGGAAATTGCTGCAGGTGGCTTGCAAAGCTCATTTTGGACTTAACTCTCCTAAGCTCATGCAGTGGTCTTGAAGAATATTAATATAATGCAATGCATCATAGTACCTTTAGGGTGTTCACCTGCCAAATGATTTAATTTATTTTATATCTCATCTAATAGCCTGAATCTCCTCAATTAAGTAAATATAATGTGAAAGTGTTTCCCTCTTTCTCTAAGGACTTTAAACCAGGAAGGTCACTCCCTCAGAATTTTCTTGCTCGTATATAATTGGGTTGAAAATTGACTCTCTATGCCTTTCAAAAGAATGTCAAAAGTACAATATGCGATTGGAGTATCTTCGAATACTGTGAAGGTACAGCAGTTGGATAATGAGGTCAAAATAGATAGATATTGCAGAAATTCACCCATGAATTAAGTCTCTCCCTTGAATCAAAAGGTTGCTACAAACAAGACAATCCGGTATTTTAAACACATGCTGGATGGTTTGGGATATGCAATGCTATACACACACACACACACACACAACCCCCCATGTATACAGGGGGGTGGATACAGAATGCCCTTCTGTATTCATTTCATGGAAATAGAAATGTTTCTGTTGACTGGTGTTTAGACCAAGGCTGTTATCTGTAGAATGCATTGTCAAAGAAAGATGGGTGGACCTATGGGAGAAAATTGTAGAAGAAAACATCGAGCTCCATCTTCTGGCAGAAAAACAGATTTGCACACAACTTTTATCAGGTTGCTGAATTTTCAGAATTGAAGCACTTCACAGTAAACCATGGAGAAGCCACTACCTTTGCTATATTTTCAGTCTTTCAGACTGTTATTTCAAAATATTATCCAAGACAATCGGACTAGAAAAAGGAGATAGTATTGGATGGCACAGAGAACAAAATGTCCAGCCAATAAAAACAGATACAGGCTCCCTGTTTTGGAGAAAGCAAAAGAAATTGAAGATCCATTACACACATTCAACATTATTCCTTTACATTATTCTAACTGCTGCTATCTTTAAATTAACTATTGAAGGAAGTTAGCACCCTAGAGAAATGAAATATTTTGGGAAATATTAAAAAGGCAGAATATTTCCCCTAAAAAGAGAAGTAGAAACTCAAGAGAGGCAGAAAACCAGCCACCTGCACCTTTGTGAATGAGCCATTAAGGCCTGAGCCAGTCTATTCTATATAACAAAGATCTACCCTCTTCATCTCCAGGGTGATGGGATTAAGGCATGGGACTGAGGAAATGATAGTATTAGCCCTTTACCCATCTTACCGCATGGCACCTGGGAAGATTACATCAGCCAGCAAGGCAAACAGGCTTGGGTCTCAGGACAGCCTGCGAGGTTGGCTGGGGCTCCCTGCCCCTGGGAGTCTGACAGCCAATCAGAGTGCATTTCTTACACAGGGACAAGGAAGTGGGACTCAGGAGTGGGTATAAAACTCAGGGACTCTCAGCATCTTGCCCTTCTTCAACATGTTTGAGACATGTGATCCCCCTTTTCCCCAGGACCACAAACCATGTGGTCCTGTCCATTAAAACCTTCTTTCCAAGCAACTTCCATGAATCCAGTGTCTTTTTCTCCATTTGGAATTGAACCAAGAAGGACATTTCTTCCACTACTATGAAACCCTCACTCACAAGGAATTTCTATGTCAGTTTTTACTCTTGGTTTTCACGGTACAATGATTTACTGGTAATTATTCTGCAGCTCTCCTTCTCTCTCTTTTCAAAAAAAAATTAAAAAGAGGTTAATGTTTCATTGCTATTCTCATGAATTTTGGACACCATTAGCTCTCTGGCCTCTGCTATTCAGTCAAAAGGGTGTTGTGGTCTGGTTTGCATGTCTACTGCACTAGAATTTCTTCTGACCCTTACTAATTCAAAACAAAGTTCGACCCAAATCAGGTCTTCTAAATCTGGAAAGATTTGGGGAGGGTGTCTATTAACTGGGATATGGGGGGGGGAATTAATTTTATTTTCACATATGTTACTGTAGTATATGTTTCTGTGTCTACATTCAAGTCAGTTTTTTGTCTCCTGGCAAACTGCCTGAACTAATCCCTGTAGTTTTCTTGGCGAACTTTTTCAGAAAGGGTTTGCTATTGTCACCTTCCTAAGTCTGAGAGAGCGTCTGGCACAAGATCATCCAGTGATTTTGGTCTAAAGTAAGACTAGAACTCACTGACTCTCTGTATTAGTGTAGAGACTGCCTTCTGCCCCATACATCCCTTCGTCCGATCCGCTCCCACAGAGAGGGTCTTCTCCGGGTACCACCAATGCCGGTTGGCGATGCCCGGGGGAAGGCCCTTCTCTGTGGCGGGCCCGACCCTCTGGAATGACCTACCCCCCCGACCTACGTACCACCTCGGACCTCCGCCTCTTCCGCCAACGTCTTAAGACGTATCTATTCCAACAAGCCGGCCTAGCATAGCCCCCCGTTTCTGACTTTTATCTATAAATTTTAATTTTCAGGGTTTTTAATGGGTTTTTTAGCATGGGATTTAATTTAATATGTTTTTAATAATATATATTGTCTTTTGTTATGGTTTTTAATAATGCCTGTGCGCCGCCCTGGGTCCTAACAAGGAGAAGGGTGGGCAGGGGTGGGTTCCTAGGGGATCGGCCAGGATCGCGCGAGCCTGTTCGTGAAATTTAGAGATCCTGGCCGATCCCGTTGGACGATGGACCCGGAAGTTACGTCCGGAACACGTGGCTCGCTCCATCAAAACCTCCATTTGAAGCTCTTTCTCTGTTGGGGCGCCTGCCTTCCGCCGCCCCTAGCCTGCCAGGCTTCAAAACTAAAGGGTGGGGGCCGGGCCTTGAAGCTCTTTCGTTGTTAGCATGGCTAGGGGGGGCAGCGGAAGGCATGCTAGGTGCGCGAAGGCCCCCCCGCCCTCCCCAGCCGCGCCAACAGGGAAAGAGTTTCAAGGCCCGGCCTGGGCCCTTTAGTTTTGAAGCTGCCAGGGCCGGGCTGAGCCTTTCGCGCTTGGCACGAACGCAGAGGCTTGGGGGGGCTTCGCGCAGCTATTCGCGGGCTGCGCGAAGCGATCCCGACCCCCTGCAGCCACGCCGGCAGCTTTAAGGGCCGAGCCGGCCCTTTCACGCTTGGCGCGAACGCAGAGGCTTGGGGGGGCTTCGCGCAGCTATTCGCGGGCTGCGCGAAGCGATCCCGACCCCCTGCAGCCACGCCGGCAGCTTTAAGGGCCGGGCTGGGCCTTTCGCGCTTGGCGCGAACGCATTGGCTTGGGGGGGCTTCGCGCAGCTATTCGCGGGCTGTGCGAAGCCATCCCGACCCCCTGCAGCCACGCCGGCAGCCCTTGAGGTGCACCCGGAGGCTTCAGCTAGTCCAGAATGCAGCCGCGCGAGCAATTATGGGGACCACTAGGTCCACCCATGTAACACCGCTCTTGCGCGAGCTGCACTGGCTACCTGTCATCTTCCGGGTGCGCTTCAAGGTGTTAATTATCATCTTTAAAGCGCTCCATGGCTCGGGACCTAGCTATCTGCAGGATCGGATCCTGCCCCATACATCCTCACGGCCGATTCGCTCCCACAGAGCGGGGCTTCTCCGGGTGCCGTCCACTAGACTGTGTCAGCGGGCGACACCCAGGGGAAGGGCTCTCTCTGTGGCGGGCCCGGCCCTCTGGAACGACCTTCCCCCCGATATTAGGACGACCACGGACCTCCGCTCCTTCCGTCTCAAATTGAAAACCTACTTTTTCCGTCTGGCCGGCTTGGGATAGCCTCCTTGTCCTGGGGTTTTAGGGTAATTTTAATTATTCGTAGTTTAAGGGGTTTTAGGGACAGTTTTTAGCTTTTATAGATGTTTTTAGCGCAGGATTTGTTTAATTGTGATTTTAAATTATGTATTCTGTTTGTGTTTATTATTTTTTAATTTTCCTGTGCCCCGCCTCGAGTCCCTCTGGGGAGAGAGAGCGGGCTACAAATAAAATTTATTATTATTATTATTATTATTTAAGGGCCGAGCCGGCCCTTTCACGCTTGGCGCGAACGCAGAGGCTTGGGGGGGCTTCACGCAGCTATTCGCGGGCTGCGCGAAGCGATCCCGACCCCCTGCAGCCACGCCGGCAGCTTTAAGGGCCGGGCTGGGCCTTTTGCACTTGGCGCGAACGCAGAGGCTTGGGGGGGCTTCGCGCCGAGCCAAGCCAAGCGCGCCCGGCTGGAGCGCACGAGCCAACCGCGAGCGCCATGGCGAGCGGGGCGTGGGGCGCGCTGCTGCTGTTGCTGCTGTGCGGGCCGGGGGCGCGGGGGTCCCAGGGCACCGACAAGCAGAACAGCCTCCGCAGGGCGGCCAGCGGTGTCTACCAGGGCGCCAGCGGCCTCCTGGGCGAGGAGAACGTGCACGCCCTGCAGAAGGTGAGCGGCGCCCGGAGGGTCCCGGGCAAAGGGGAGGGGGGGAAGGGGAAGAGGAGGGGTCTGGGGAGGGAGGGGGGTCTGGCCTTGTGGGGGGAAGGGGTGCAGAAGGGAGTCCCCCACTTTGGCGTGGGCGCTTTGCTGAAATTTAGTTTCAGCAAATTTCTTTCAGGGGGAAAAAAAGAGAGAGATAGAGAAGGCAATTCAGATAAATGATGCTTACCCAAATGCAAGGGAGTGTTCCCCAATCCATCTCGCTGGTTTGGATCAGCACCATGGTCTAAAAGCAACTGCACTAAAACACAAAGAAAGATTCTGTCAAGTTCACTTTGAAAATCATATAGAAATATCCCAAATATTAGCCCAGGGTGATATAGTTTACAGAACGCATTCTTTTACAGCAGCTCTTGGAGACAGACAGCCATCTCACCAATTTCAATCTCTTTTTCTAAGTACTTTAATGGAACAGGCCCCTATAATAAAATGCTTTTATGTCCCTTGAAACAGTCAAGCATGCATATGAAGCACTACTGAATGGACCTCTGGGCCCCATTCTTAAGTTCACACTATCCAAAATTGCCAGCAAAATAAACTGCCACAGCACAATGTGAGCCAATCTGCCACATTTGGGGGCTGTTCAAAAGTAATGGAAGGGCACTGGCTTCAAGATGATGGGCGTGATCAGGGGATTAAAGCGCAACTCTCCTTTAACCTGCATTGCATGCAACGTATACCCATAAAAAAGTCAAGGCTTTTCTTGCACAGTAGTACCTGCCATTTTGCAACACAAGCATCATTGCAGATGCCCCCCCTCCATATAGATAATTTGCCAGTGAGAATATTACCTCTCTCAGCTCCTTCTTATTCACACTGACTCTAAGAATAGGTCAATAAAGTTTAACTACATCTTATTGAATAATATCACAGATTTATTCATCGGCCTCCAGGCACTTTGGACAGAATGTAAAGTTAAGTGATGGACCCTCACATCTCAAACTGCACATTTTTTAAACTAGACACCATCTTAGACTTTGCTCAACTCTTGGTAAGCAAAAATGACCAACGTGAGCTGATATTAGCTTAACTGAGTCTGTCCTCTATCCAATAACCAAGCCCCTTCAACCTAGAAGGTAATAGAAAAGTTTTAATTAAGGATGCTGGTGTCATTCCTAATTTGCAGGAGCAACCTATGTTTTTGGGTTTTTTCCTATTCTTATTTTTTAACCAAACTTTTCAAGGAACACCCTGAAAGCTTGTTTATAAAACCACAGCACCTCTCAGAATTATTCTGGACAACAGGCAATCTCTGCAATATTGCATTTTAGAACAGAGTTTCTCAACCTGGGCAAGTTGAAAATGGATGGACTTCAACTCCCAGAATTCCCCTGTGAGCCACCAAGCTTAAAGTTGGATTTGCTGGCTGAGGAATTCTGGAAGTTGAAGCCCACCCACCTTAAAGTTGCCCAGGTTGAGAAACATGGTTTTAGGAAGTATACTTCATAATGGTATCTCCACTTCAAACTTCATTCTATCTTGTAGTGTGTCTCAACCTTAGCAAATTTATGATGCATCAATTTCAATTCCCAGAATTCTTCACCCAGCATATTCATTTTCATATCTGTTTTTCCACTGCTGTGCAAACATAATTCCAGCAGCTGCTAACATTCCCACCTGGTCACATGGCCAGAAAGCCACTCCCACCCGGTCACATGGCCAGAAAGCCACTCCCACCCGGTCACATGGCCAGAAAGCCACTCCCACCTGGTCACATGGCCAGAAAGCCACTCCCACCCGGTCACATGGCCGGCAAGCCACTCCCACCCGGTCACATGGCTGGCAAGCCACTCCCACAAAGCAGGCCACACCCACAGAACCTGTTCCAAAAATTTTGAAACCCACCCCTGAGGGTGGGGTATAAATTCGAAAATAAATAAATAAATAAATAAAATAAATATTATATACTTGTCAATATTTTGATAATTGTATTGGAGTATAATTAATTTTCTTTGCAATAGAATCTGTAGGTATCTATGCACATTATTTTGTATAGTTAGATTTTAGACTTTTTTTTAATCCCACCTTCATAAATAACTCAAGGCAGTGGATACTACTTCCTACTACTACTTTGCCCCCCAAAACCAGCCTGTGAGGTAGGTTGGGCTGAGAGAACGACTAAAGTCACTCAGCCGGCTTTCACGCCTAAAGTGGGCCCAGAACTCACATCTCCTGGTCTCTAGCTTGGTGCCTTAAACATTTTAAATACATTTTTTTCTGAAAAGGGATCTGCAGGTTTTGCCAGACTCTCAAAGGAGTCATGGCATAAAAAAAAAAAAAAAAGAATGATCCTCCTTCAAAATGCCTTATATAATGATTTTTGAGGGAAAGCAGCACCTACCTTCCACATAATCATTCTAATGAACTTGTGATTGTGCACAAATGGGTATATGTGCTAAAGTGTGAAAAAAAGGACTAAGGATGAACCAAAAGGTTTCCTGATATGAAGGGCAGGTCAACTTGGTTTGTTAGAGCAAGGGTACAAAGGGGAAGGAGGAAGAAAAGAGATCCTGGTTCTTAGTCACATTTTTAGAACAGTCCTGGCACTGGAAAGTAGGGTCACAAAGAGATAAAGTCAGAGAGAGAGAAAGTGTTCTCATCTCCTACTGTATGCTCCTTATGTTCAGACACCAGATCCACAGAGATTATTCCTGAAGAAATAATAATAATAATAATAATTTCTTTATTCGAAAGAAAAGCATAACCTTTTAAAAACAAAAATAAAAGTCAGACATACATCTCCCAGATGTATAAAGCAGGATCTACCATTGAGAAGTCTTACTGGTGTTAGATCCACAACGATAACTTAAATAATTATCACTTGCCCTAGTACAGGGGTATACCTTAAACAACCTTAAACACTCGAAGAACCACAAAGGTCCTAACTGAAAGCCCCCCATTTAATTCTGGAACAGACCAGAAGTCCGGTTCTCCAACCATAGAATATCCTGCTAGTGCGGCGTCCTTTTTCGTCTACCTGTCCTAATTGAAAACCCTATCCATTGTGGAGCTGACTGGGGACAGAGAGCCACAGTTGAGGGATGAAAGAGCCACATATGGCTCCAGATCAGTGGGTTGCCGACTCCTGCTCTAGTACATTCACATTTAAGAGTTTTACAAGAATAAGTACTGAATACTAAATTTACTGGAAGACCAATTGTCTAGCAGATCAAATTACTAAAATTTGGAAATGTTTAAGCATTCTCTCTCCACGGTGTTCACATTAAAGATGTTCATAATCTGACCGACTGTATTTTAGTAAAATCAGTCAGTTTTGTGAGACCACTTGCAACTTGCAGTAACAGCAGTGAGATCTAAAGCTTTCCTAACTATATATTCACCACTTGTCTCCACAAACAAGAATCAAACAACATTGAAATGACATACACATCCAGCACATTAAAAATTATACCAGGGTGGGGGTTCAAACACCACTATGTGGCAGTCCTATTTCTTTATTCCTCAAATACAGATTGCTGTCAGTTGTTGAAAAATATAGAATTTTTTTATATGGTGACTAGCCTCTATGGAAAATGCCTTTTTAAAGGTTACATCTGCACAATAAACAGTTTCTCATGGAACTTTGTTTCAGTGAGTTTCTGAAGGAATCATAAATCAATTGGTTAGTTTTCCTAGGGAGGCCAAATTTTTCAAAGTTACTATTTCTACAAGGCAGCAGGTAATCAAATCCTTGTGTTCTAGATATACAATAAAGAAGGTGATATTATAAATCAGGCCATTAATAGACTAACTACAAAGCAATGTGTTTGTGGTACCTTTTATATCTCGTGAGATAATCTAGGGCAGGGGTCTCCAACCTTTGCAACTTTAAGTCTGAAGGACTTCAGCTCCCAGAATTCACCAGCCAGCTTTGCTGGCTGGTGAATTCTGGGAGCTGAAGTCCTTCAGACTTAAAGTTGCAAAGGTTGGAGACCCCTGATCTAGGGGCTCTTGATATTTCACTCATACATATGATATTTTTTTTATTTCTATACATTTTAAGCTACAATAATATACCTTGGCCCATCATTCCTTGCTGAAAAGAAAGCAATACCTGTAAAACGGACCAAAGAAGGAATCATAAGTGATATGGGTGTAACTGTCAGGCATGAACAACCAGACCTACACAAGTAAAGTTCAAACTAGTTAGTTCATTGTTCCATACCTATTTCGCAGGAGTCTTGCCAAACTGGCATATTTGCCTGGGAAAAACTAGATAGGGTTTTAGATTGGGAGGGGATTACACCTTGCCTTCTAGTGTTTATATAACAAGTCCATGTTAATTCCCCATTTGATCCTTCCTCCTGATTGGGGCAGTTGTTCTCCAACTGTAACAGGCAACACCCAATAACAGCAGAGAACATAGCATCACAGTTGATCTTTACTGAAGCTAAATGACTGAGGTGGAATATGCAGTCATTTTCAAGCTGTATGCAAAACAAGTCAGGTACACCAACAAATATCCAGGTAGTCCTCGAATTGCAACGATAATGGAGCCTGCCCATTATGGTCCTATCTCGTGATGGTCATATGACCAACTCAATTTCATTACTTTTTTGGAAGTGGTCATTAAGCCAACCGAACGAGCTACCCCCTGATCTTAGAAACATCACGGACCTGCGCCTCTTCCGCCAACACCTAAAGACTCACTTCTTTCACCTAGCTGGCCTGGCCTAACTTCCGAGACTATATCATCGACTGATTTTAAATTAAATTAAGTGAATAAAGGGTTTTAAATTGATTCTAGCACAGGCATTATCTAATTTAATAGGATTTTATTGATTTTATGATGTATTTATTCTTTGTATTGTCTTTTTCGTGTTTTAATTTCCTGTGCACCGCCCCGAGTCCCTTCTGGGAGAGTGGCGCAGTATATAAATCCAATAAAATCAAAATCAAATCAAATCAACCATGGCAGCCATAAGCAAACCAATGGTATGGACACGATTTACCAAAAACCAGAAGCAAATGCCAGGTTTTTTTTGGGGGGGGGGGACCATCATAAAACACAGTCATGTGACCATGAGATTCTGCAAATGGCTATGGCTATATACAGCAAATATTGTCACATGATCATGGGAGGGGAAGTTCAAACATAGGTCGTAAGTACTCTCCACATATGTTCACCGAAACGTCAAATGTTTGCTTAGTGATTGGTCGTAAGTCAAGGAATACCTATATAATCTACTGCTTGGTGTATATACCTGGGTCAAAGTTTCTGCATTGAATAAAAGAGAAAAGCAATTATCCTTGAAAGCTAGAGAAAAGGCAATTGCCGTTATAAATAAGGTCTTGGGTGTCCTATATAGACTTTTGTTAATATTGTTTATTAAAGCAATAATCCAGAAGCAAATAAGAATATGTTGTGGCGAAAAAAATGGAGAAGCGTATTATCACAATGATATCAAAGTAAGACAAGGCAAAATTTCATGGGAAACTTTTAAAAGCAGATGCGAATCAATGATGACATTAGAGTGCAGCGAAAATTGAATTCATCCTTTCTTGATCA
The DNA here is from genome assembly GCA_039707465.1 of Rhabdophis nuchalis. Classification (NCBI taxonomy): domain Eukaryota; kingdom Metazoa; phylum Chordata; class Lepidosauria; order Squamata; family Natricidae; genus Rhabdophis; species Rhabdophis nuchalis. The sequence goes on along the minus strand of CM077643.1, from coordinate 281,549,680 downwards.
GCGTGGCTTCATTATTCAACTTTGCTTCGAAATGACATGCGATATGAGGCCATTCTCATGAAGATAAATCTGTGAGGTCTTTCTATTCTTTTCCCTTTATAAAATGAATCTACTAAAATGATGGCACCAGGAAAAGGAGATATATCTATATATTAGCAGTACACATGAAAAGACAAATAATTCAAGAATAATGATACTTGGAATGATTTTTCTATAAGGCCCTGTTATAAAGGAGGATCACACCATGCCTTTATCTGTTATTTAAACTAGATAATTAAAGTTAATTCCATTAACTTTTCATTGTGGCCCTTCGCACAGTCACTCAAGCACCCGTGACATCCCGGCTTGATTACTGTAACGCTCTCTACATGGGGCTCCCCTTGAGGTGCACTCGAAGGTTACAGTTAGTCCAGAATGCCGCCGCACGGGTGATTATGGGTGCCTCAAGGCAATCCCACATAACACCTCTCCTGCGCGAGCTGCACTGGTTGCCTGTGGCCTTTCGGGTGCGCTTCAAGATGCTGACGACCATCTTTAAATCGCTCCATGGCTCGGGGCCTAGCTACATACGAGACCGCTTCTTGCCCCATACATCCCTTCGACCGATCCGCTCCCACAGAGAGAGCCTTCTCCGGGTACCATCGGCCAGGCAATGCCGGTTGGCGACGTCCAGGGGAAGGGCCTTCTCTGTGGCAGGCCCAGCCCTCTGGAACGACCTACCCCCCGATCTACGCACCACCTCAGACCTCCGCCTCTTCTGCCAGCATCTCAAAACGTATTTATTCCAACAACCCGGCCTAGCATAACCCCCCGTTTCTGACTTTTATTCGTATAAATTTTAATTCTTAGGGTTTTATAAGTGTTTTTAGCATGGGATATAATTTAATAGTTTTAATAATGTATTATTGTAATTATGTATGGTTTTTAATATTGCCTGTGCGCCGCCCTGGGTCCTTGTAAGGAGAAGGGCGGGGTATAAATTTGAAAAATAAAAATAAAATAAATAAATTTTGAACAGTGGCACAGTTCATATCATGGCTTGCAAAACAGACTTCATACATTTTCTTATGCTACAAGTGGGAAAGTAGCTAAAATATCAGATCCCTGACTAACCCACTGAGTCATGACCATATTCAAAAGAACCAAGTAGCTGCTGCAATGTTCTTGCTGTGGAAAGAGGCCTATGAATTAAATGAAGATCAACAGGCTGACCCAAAAGCAGCATTGTGCCATTATGACACCAATCCCATCTCTTTCCTACCTGCCTCAAGATGTCACAAAGGGCAAGAGCTCGTGGCATGCCTACTTTCATCAGAATGTGAAAAACTCTCAAGTATGGGTTTCTGTTAATACTTCCCTAAAAAGCCTTGGTTACTCCCTATATTCTTATGATCCACACAGGGATTTGAAAAGCTGCCAAGGTCAAAGATGTTTAAGTTAGTTCATTGTTTTTGTTTTTTAACTTTTTTATCTTGCCTTTACATTAAATGAAATTCAATGTAGATAAGAATCATAGTACAAATATAAAGTAATGGAATAAAGTAGAACAAATAGAAATAAAACTGGAATAAATCTCTCTCTATATAAAAGAGAGTGTGTGTGTGTGTTACAGCATAACTCTGGAATGCCTCGAGCAATTTCAACAAAACATGACTTACCCTCTGGAGAAAAATATTGTGGGGGTAAGACACCCCTAAAACCCCTTGGGGTATGCGTTCTGCTAAGATACAGCCTGTTGTGCCTTAAAATGGATTCTACTGTACTGCCGTAAAATGGCTTCTACTGCACAGTGCAGTTGAGTTGCCATAGTAATGGCTTCACAGTACTTCACAGGCTCCCTCTGGTAAGGGGGGAAATCCAACTTTAGAAATTATGTTTGGTCTGGACATTTTCCCCCTATAAATAAATACCCAGACAATGCCGGGTTATCAGCTAGTTAGTAAATAAAACATCCCTGACACCTTTAAATAAAACAGTAAAAGGAAACAGTAAAGAGAAAAGTTTGGTGCCTGGTGACAACTCGGATGCTTCTATGCGGAACTGAAACAAGTATCCATTCTGTACACAACATTACTATAACTTGAGTCTTTTACTACTAGCAGAGAATACTTTCAATGGACCCTGATAGGCTACTTAAAATGTGTCTTGAAGAGCAGTTAAGTGCATCCCATTCTGCCACGTGGTTTAATCAGCTAATCAAGGCTATTTCACTGCATAGCATCTCATTTCAGTCAATCATCAAGCCAAGGGGACATTCAAGTCAAGGATCCAACATATCAGTGCTCAAGCCTGCATAGAGACACCTGCCAGCATTAGATCTTTAAAAGAGCTGGCCAAGATTTTTTTTTAAAGGCATTCCAACTAGAAAAATGCTTATCACAGGGCCAAAGAATGGCCTTAACTAAAGGAAGATCCTTAACCCTCTGAACTCAGGAGTAAGGAATATGGACACATGGTTTGATGCAACATACAGTAGTGGCCAAAATTGTGGAAACCTTTGGGAAAGTATTTTTGAGGTTTGATGCTAATAACATACTTTTTATTTTGGAGTAGTACCATAAAATTATATATCAATTAAACCACGTGATCATTTAATTTATTTATTTATTTATTTATTTATTATTTTATTCAATTTATATCCCGCCCTTCTCCAAAAGGACCCAGGGCGGCGCACAGGAATTTAAAAACAACATACAAAAATAATACAAAACATATAAATTTAAAAATCTATTAAATGGCAACCTGCGCTAAAACCAATTAAATCCCCCAATTAAAACTATCTAAAATTAATCGCAGTAGAGGCTATCTTAGGCCGGCTTGATGAAATAAGTGTGTTTTTAAATACTGGCGGAAGAGGCGGAGGTCGGTGATGGTGCGGAGTTCAGGGGGTAGGTCGTTCCACAGGATAGGGCCTGCCACAGAGAAGGCACCTCTGTGGCAGGGTAGGGCCTGCCACAGAGAAGGCACCTCAAGGGAAGCCCCATGTAGAGAGCATTGCAGTAGTCCTGTCGAGATGTCACGAGGGCCTGAGTGACTGTGCAAATTTAGCCATCAAGCCTCAGAAGTACACTTTTCTCAAAAGGTTTCACAATTTTGGCCACTACTGTACAATATACAGGCAGTTTCTTGGCTACAATTATTTATTATTATTATTATTTATTCGATTTATATCCCGCCCTTCTCCAAAAGGACCCAGGGCGGGGCACAGGAAAATTAAAATATACAAAACAATACAAAAATATAAAATTTTAAAAGCCTATTAAATATGAAATCCTGTGCTAAAACCAATTAAAACCCCCCATTTTAAAACTATCTAAACTAGTCAACAGCGGAGGCTATGCAAGGCCGGCTTGATGAAACAAATGTGTTTTTAAACACTGGCGGAAGAGGTGGAGGTCAGTAATGGTACGGAGTTCAGGGGGTAGGTCGTTCCACAGGGCAGGGCCCGCCACAGAGAAGGCCCTTCCCCTGGGTGTCGCCAGTCGGCATTGTCCGGCCGACGGCACCCTGAGAAGGCCCTCTCTGTGGGAGCGTATCGGCCGAAGGGATGTATGGGGCAGGAGACGGTCTCGCATGTAACTAGGTCCCGAGCCATGGTGCGCTTTGAAGATGGTCGTCAGGACCTTGAAGCGCACCCGAAAGACCACAGGAAGCCAGTGCAGCTCGCGCAGGATCGGTGTTATATGGGAGCATCTAGGGGCTCCCGTAATCACCCGCGCGGCTGCATTCTGCACTAACTGTAGCTTTCGAGTGCACCTCAAGGGAAGCCCCATGTAGAGAGCATTACAGTAGTCGAGTCGGGACATCACGAGGGCCTGAGTGACTGTGCGAAGGGCAGCCCGGTCCAGTAAGGGGCGCAACTGGCGCATCAGGCGAACCTGATCAAATGCCCCCCTGGCCACGGCCACCACATGGTCTTCCATGGACAGCCAGGAATCCAGGAGGACACCCAAATTGCACGCCCTCTCCACGGGGGCCGGTGTTTCGCCCCCAATGACCAGAGTTGGAGTAATCTGGCTGAACCGGGGTGCCGGAAACCACAGCCACTCAGTCTTGGACAGGTTGAGCTTGAGTTTGTTACTACCCATCCAGCTCCGTACGGCTTCCAAGCACCGGGACATCACCTCAACGGCATCGTACAGCGTACAGATGATATCCCACCCCAAAACCACGGATGATCTCACCCAGCGGCTTCATATATGTGTTGAATAGGAGGGGCGAGAGGACCGACCCCTGAGGAACCCCGCAAACGAGAGGCCTCAAGGCCGACCTCTGCCCCCCTGCCAACACATATTGCCACCGACCAGAGAGGTAGGATGAGAACCACCGCAAAACAGTGCCTCCCAGCCCCAACCCCCCCAGCCGGTGCAATAGGATACCATGGTCAATGGTATCGAAAGCCGCTGAGAGGTCTAACAGGACTAGGATAGAGGAATATCCTCTATCCCGCGCCCTCCAGAGATCATCAACCAACGCGACCAATGCCGTCTCGGTGCTGTGACCGGGTCGGAAGCCGGACTGGCGCGGGTCTAGATAATCAATTTCCTCCAGGTGTCGCGGAAACTGTTGGGCCACCACACTCTCTACAACCTTCGCTACAAAGCGAAGGTTGGAGACCGGACGGTAATTTTCCAGCAATGCTAGGTCCAGGGAAGGCTTCTTGAGGAGGGGCCTCACTACCGCCTCTTTCAAGACGGCAGGCAAGGACCCGTCACTCAAAGATGCGTTGACAATGCCCTGGAGCCAGCCTCGTGTCGTCTCCCAGGATGCCAGTACAAGCCAGGAGGGACACGGGTCCAATAAACATGTGGTAGCCTTAAGTCTCTTTGACAACCTGTCCATATCCTCGGTAGTAACAAAGTCAAGCTCCTCCCAGAATGGAGCCTCAAGACCAACCTCGGACAATCCGACTGGACCACTCTCGATGGAGGGTATTTCAAGGACATTAATGATCCACGCATATGTCAGTTGACATGTTGCATCTTTAAAAAACATATGAAGGTACAAAAAAATTTTTTAATGAAAATTTTATTCAAGTCGGTAAGATTAGTAATGTTGCTACAGTGAGACCTCGGATCCCGAACAGCTCAGACCACAAACAATTCGGGTGCCAACCCAAAAATCTGCTAAGTGTTTCATTCACCTCACAAACACATAATAATAATAATAAATCTTGAATTTATTGACCGCTCCATCTCCCTGGGGGGACTCGGAGCGGTGCACAGGGCAAATAAAACCATAAAAAACAACATACATACAATAAAAACGAATTAAATACATCCCTGCGCTAAAATCCCAGTTAAAACTACTAAAATTCCTAACTAAAATTAACAGTCCTATAGACGGGAGACTACCCTAGGCCGGCCAAGCAGAACAGATGTGTTTTTAGTTTAAGACAGAAGGAGCGGAGGTCCGTGGTTGTTCTAATGTCGGGGGGAAGGTCGTTCCAGAGGGCTGGGCCCGCCACAGAGAGAGCCCTTCCCCTGGGCGTCGCCCGCTGACAAAGTCTAGTGGACGGCACCCGGAGAAGCCCCTCTCTGTGGGAGCGAATCGGCCGTGAGGATGTATGAGGCAGGATCCAGTCCTGCAAATAGCTAGGTCCCGAGCCATGGAGCGCTTTAAAGATGGTAATTAAAATGGTAATCCAACATCCTTGGATGCTGAATAAACACAATTTTCCCTGCCACGGCAATTTCCCTTTCCGCACCATTTTTGTGTGTGCATGCAGTCGGTCTTGCTTCTGGTCATGACCAAATCTGGTGCTGACTGAAGTCCTGGAACGGATTACGGTCGGCACCCAAGATCTCACTGTACTATGTTTACATATCAGTAGAAGCCATGATGTCACTCGCTTGCTTTAGATTAGTGCAATGTGTGAATCTACATATTATGGTTTAGCCTTAGTGCAATGTGTAAAGAGCATTAGGGATAAAAACTATGAGTAGCAATGATGAATTACTGTTTTTAAAAAGGCAGCCCAAAGTAATAAGTTCAGAAAGAGGTTACACCTATTCCTTAGCTTTTGCATAAATTGTTCTCAGAATCAGATTTCTCCGAGGCATAGAAGTACTCATGGATTTAGGACAGGTCCATATAAAGTGATTTTATGCCCCCAGTACTTGTATGGATTAAAGTTAGAACTTAATCTGAAGGTTCCCCTCTGATTGCTTAAGGTAACATCTTTCTTCTGCGAATGAGAAATGTAATGAGATGTACGCTTCAAGTTCTACATGGCAAGTGTAATTTCAGAGAGATTGAGGTCCCTAGTTAACAGATACTTCAATCTCTCTGTAATTACTCTTGCCAGGTAGGACTTAATGTGTACATCTCATCTTGCCACAATGTGATAAGTAACAAGATAGATATAGCTACCTGATTGTGAGTTATCAGGCAGGAGAGTGTGGCTGTGAGTCAGTTTCAAAGAAATCCATCTGCCATTGATAACAATAGACAGACATATTAGGATTTACTAGTTTTTAGCAACAGACCTGGAAAATAGCAGTTATTGACCATTTAACCATTGAGACTTACTTTCTGTGATTCGGGTTTTAATAACATTTATATTACATGACTGGTCCCACATAGACCCAGATAGGATGAGATTGGAACCTGAAGATTGTATTGCTTGTTGGTGAGGTGCCTGATTTTTATTTTTAGTGGGTTTTTAATTGTTTTTTATAGATAGGTGTTCTGTCCTGGCCCTCTGAATACACCAGAACACAGGCTTGGCTGTTTGCAACAAGATAATGAGTCCTTTGGCTGAGAGCCCAGACAACTCACGATTCACGAGCTTAGCCCTGCAGTGACCTTTCACGCAGCTATTCAAAACAGAACAGGCACGGCTGGAAGTCACAGACAGACCTTCTTTGCTCCTAATCGAACAGTTGTTTCAAGCAAATGTCCCCTCCCATCACCTCACCTATAAGCTCTCTTGGGAGGGGCCAATCAACAACCACTTGGTGCTTAATCATTGTCTGTGAGCCTGCCTACGGAGTTGCTGCCTCCGCCTCTCAGCTCTGCTCACTCTTGTGTCATGGGCAAACTGCCTTTGATCCTCCTCACTGCTCCATGACCCATTTCATTTTTCATTTTATTACATTTATATCCCGCCCTTCTCCACAGAGGACCCAGGGCGGCGCACAGGAAATTTAAAAAACATACACAATAGAAGATAGACAAATAATTTAAAATATATATTAAATAATCCCCAATCCTGTGCTAAAAACCAATTATTAAAAACCCAATTTAAAACTTTTCTAAAAGTCCCCATGGGAGGTTAGGCTAGGCCGGCTTGATGGAAAAAATATGTCTTTAAACATTTGCGGAAGAGGCGGAGGTCGGTGATGGTCCGGAGTTCAGGGGGTAGGTCGTTCCAAAGGGCAGGGCCCGCCACAGAGAAGGCTCTTCCCCTGGGTGTCGCCAGTTGGCATTGTCCGGCCGACGGCACCCTGAGAAGGCCCTCTCTGTGGGAGCGGATCGGTCTAAGGGATGTATGGGGCAGGAGACGGTCTCGCATATAACTAGGCCCCGAGCCATGGAGCGCTTTAAAGATGGTCGTCAGAACCTTGAAGCGCACCCGAAAGACCACAGGAAGCCAATGCAGCTCGCGCAGGATTGGTGTAATATGGGAGCTTCTGGTGGCTCCCGTAATTACCCGCGCGGCTGCGTTTTGGACTAGCTGTAGCTTTCGAGTGCACCTCAAGGGAAGCCCCATGTAGAGAGCATTACAGTAGTCGAGACGGGACGTCACGAGAGCTTGAGTGACTGTGCAAAGGGCAGCCCGGTCCAGTAAGGGGCGCAATTGGCGCATCAGGCGTACCTGATGAAACGCCCCCCTGGCCACGGCCGTCACATGGTCCTCCAAGGACAGCCGGGAATCCAGGAGGACACCCAAATTGCGCGCCCTCTCCACGGGGGCCAGTGTTTCGCCCCCAATGGCCAGAGTTGGAGTAATCTGGCTGAACCGGGGTGCCGGAAACCACAGCCACTCAGTCTTGGCAGGGTTGAGCTTGAGTTTGTTACCACCCATCCAGATCCGTACGGCTTCCAAACACCGGGACAGCACTTCGGCGGCATCGTTGGGGTGGTCTGGGGTGGATATGTACAGCTGGGTGTCGTCAGCGTACAGATGGTACTCCACCCCAAAACCACGGATGATCTCACCCAGCGGCTTCATATATGTGTTAAACAGGAGGGGCGAGAGGACCGACCCCTGAGGAACCCCACATAAGAGGGGTCTCGAGGTCGACCTCTGCCCTCCCGTCAACACATATTGCGACCGACCAGAGAGGTAGGATGAGAACCACCGCAAAACGGTGCCTCCCAGACCCAACCCCCCCAGTCGGTGCAATAGGATACCATGGTCGATGGTATCAAAAGCCGCCGAGAGGTCTAATAGGACTAGGATAGAGGAATACCCTCTATCCTGCGCCCTCCAGAGATCATCAACCAACGCGACCAATGCCGTCTCGGTACTGTGACCGGGTCGGAAGCCGGACTGGCGCGGGTCTAGATAATCAACTTCCTCCAGGTGTTGTGGAAACTGTTGGGCTACCACACTCTCAACAACCTTCACCAGAAAGTGAAGGTTGGAGACTGGACGATAGTTCTCTAGTAAAGCTGGGTCCAGGGACGGCTTCTTGAGGAGGGGCCTCACTACCGCCTCTTTCAAGACGGCAGGCAAGGACCCCTCACTCAAAGATGCGTTGACAATGCCCTGGAGCCAGCCTCGTGTCGTCTCCCAGGATGCCAGTACAAGCCAGGAGGGACACGGGTCCAATAAACATGTGGTCGCTCTAAGTTTCCTTGACAGCCTGTCCATATCCTCGGTGGTAACAAAGTCAAACTCCTCCCAAGCAGGAACCTCAAGACTAGCCTCGGACAGTCCCACAGGACCACTGTCGATGGAGGGTAGCTCATTCCGAATCCGAGTGATTTTCTCCTGCAGATAAATCCCAAATTCCTCTGCTCGCCCTTGTAGAGGGGCTTCCCGCGGCCTCTGGTGAAGGAGGGAGCGGGTCACCCCAACCAGGGCGGCAGGGCGGTTATCTGCGGATGCAATTAGGGTGGCACAATACTCACGTTTGGCCACCCTTATCGCCACTAAGTAAGCCCTAATATGGGTTCTCACTAGTGTTCGGTCGGCTTCGGAGCGAGAGGATCTCCATCTGCTCTCTAGGCGTCTCTTGGCCACCAGGCTCCTCCACCAGGCTCCTCCTGGTGGCCAACCAGCCTCTCTGGTTCCTGCTCTGACTCGGAACACCCCCCAGGGTCTTCCTCGGTTTCCAGGGCAGACTCATATGGTTCCTCACTATCAGAGTCCATCAGCAGCTCATCCGGTCCCTGCTGGGCCACAACAGATAGTTATCCATATAATTCATTCAAATAAATCAACAGAAACTCTACATGAAAATTATCTTCTAGAACACATGTGGCCAGCAAGAGTTTTAACAGCAGATAGTGACACTGGGATGGATTTTTTTGCTACATTCATATAGGGATATAGTTGTCATTGAGGTTTTATGCATGTAATCACCTACAGCAAAATCTAGTAAACCAAATAGCATATCAAGTTTTGTAATATCCTGAAAGTGAAGCTGATCCAGGATGCAGTAGTCAGCTGAATTCTGAATATTACATTACATGTAACTTAAATAAGGTTCATTTCAGAAATTTATTTGTTTGTTTATTACTTATTTATTTGACCCATCTCCTCTCTATACAGGTCATTAGTCATAATATTCAACACCTTCTGCTTTTCTTTATATTGAAAAAGTTTTATTGGTTTTTACAATTTTTTCAGTAGGGTAGGGTAAGGGATACAAAGAAATTTTTAGAGCTTTCGCGTCGAAGTCATTGGCCCTTCCGGGGCTTCATAATAAATTGGTAACAAAAAGCATTTTTCCATAAAACTACAAGGTGAAAACAAGTACATATTTCTAAATTCTCAGTTCAATGCTGTCAGTCATTTGCAAAAATCCAGATACACATGTTATACAATATTACTCAAAAATCAAGGCAAAGTTATTTTTTGGATCTAAGTCTCTTGGCAATTGTGTCTTCTATCTCTCCTTCCAGGCCCCCAGCGGGCGGGTCCGTGGCCCCCCCTGCCCCCCCCTGGATCTTCCCCCAGGAAAGAGGAGTGTTTTTTTAAAAAGGCTTCCGCCTCAGCAACTGTTTTAATCCTCACTCTTCCTCCTTCCCAGAACACCAGCATCCCTTCGGGCATCGCCCACTTGAACCAGATCCCGTGATCAAACAATTTTTTGGATAAGAAGGAGTACCTCCTTCTCATCTCCCTAATCTTTTTTGGGATCTGCTTCAAGATGACAACCTCCTTTTGTTGGTAAATTAACGGTCCCCCTCTTTGCGCCTTCAAAATTTCCTCTCTGGTTGACCTTCTAACAAATTTAACATGTATCTCTCTGGGTACTTCATTTATCCTGGCATATGCAGAATTTATTCTGTAAACTAGGTCAATGTCCCCTCTGATCTCATCCTTAGGTTTATTTAAATAATCTGCTAAAATTGTGCTCATGAGTTCAGGGAGACATTCACCAGGTTCCTCAGAAATGTTCTGAAATCTTAAAAAATATGTCATCCTTTCAAAATCAATCCTAGACACATGCCCAGTTAATTCTACAACCTCACTAGTAACCTTTTTAAACTCTCCCTTTGCCCCCGCCAGCCCCCCTTCCAACTCTTCAGTCTTCTGTGTGTTCTCCTGCACTTGCTTCCGTGTTTCCAGAAGTTCCTTCTTAAAGTTACTATTTTCTTCTCTCTGGGCCTTGATTTCTTGCACCAAAGTTTGTATCACAGATTCCAGAGAAGCCATCCTTTGTTCTAAACCTGCCAGTTCCAATTTTTGTGCCATGGTTAGCTGTTAAAGTCAGTGCCACTAAAATGGCGTTTTTTGGGTGGGGCCGTTGAGGCAAATCAGGAGATTAAAGTTCAAATCAGGGTCGTAAAAAGTTCAGGAACCAGAAGAGAAACACTTTTCCAAATCAATAAGTATAATAGCGAAGGCACTCCAGAAAAGGAATCACTTAATCCAAAAAAAAAAATTCTTCATTAATAGCAAGAGGAAGTCCAAATCACAAAAAGATGCTGGTAATTTTCCATAAGTAAGATAGTCATTCAGGAACAAAGGGGAGCCATCTTCCACCGCCCAAGCTCAGAGCCAGAAGGGGAGAGTGGTAAAAGAAAAATTGTTTCAAGCCAGCCAGACCTAGATACATTGTTAAAAGACAAGCCGCAGATCACTTTCCCTTGTTTCAAAACAGTCCGGGTTAAGGATATCTGCTTCCTCGCAACGAGGAGCCATTTCCAAGCGCCGCTTTAAGTCCAAGGGGGGGTTCAACAAGCAAACACCCCCGTCCAAGTTCCTTCAGCCCAGGCTGACAGCAAAAAAAATGTTTAAAATCACTCACTCTCCACCTCGCAGCCAAAGCCCCGGGGAGCCTTCTGATTCAAACGGCCAGCTCTCTCCATGTTCACGAAGCAATGCCGTCCACCGTTGGCGAAGGGGAAACCCCCCGCAGCATGTCCTCCTCCACCTAAGCCGAAGACAAGGGTTGCTTCCCCGCTGCCGCGGGAGGAGAGCAACCCAGGCACGCCGGCTTTACGGGAGACCCCCAAGAAGGGGTGTCTCGCCCCCGTGGGGGGGCAGGAAAAGAAACAAAGCGGCGAGCGAGCCCTAGGCTCGCCCGTCACCGCTGGAAGCCGGAACCGGAAGTCAACACCTTCTGCTTTTCGACACTAAAAATGCCCTATAGTGAATATCATCAAATGCTAGGTGGTCCTAAAAGCTTCTAGTTTTTTAAAAGTAGCATCCAAATTATCAGGCAGCTACTTTCTAGTCTTAGAACCTTTCCTGCAATGGACCTTTCTTTGCACCTAAACTCAGTACAAATAAGTCTTGGCAACACATTTTTTGAGTGCGTCCTCATGAAGTTGCCTTCATTTCATCATCAGCTCATGAGTAAGATAGATTTAAGTCTTCCTTAGCTGTATACTTCCACTTCTTATTCTTATATCCTTCAAGAGCAGCTTTGAAGAGTACAAATCTGCTTGTGTTTGTAACCCATTACCTTGGCAAAAAAAAGTTAGTTGAGACAGATTGAGAACAAAGGCTATAGTGACAGGATAAAGATCAAGATCAACAGGAGAAACAGAAAGGTTTTGTACGTAGTTTACTGCCAACTCAAGAATGAAGGAAGGACAGCATTCACTAGGAAGCGAGGAGGATAGGGATTTTTGGAACAGTAAGATTAGCCACTAAGTTTTAACAAGACTAAAGTTGTAATTATTGCCTCAGATCTTGTTGCTGTTTTATGCTTCTGATTTATATTATGCTCTTATTGGTGGGATCCAAGTTTGTTCTCTAACCCCATCCCCTACCTGCCTGGATGAAAAGACAAAGATTGAGATAGAATTGGGTTATGAAGGGGAAAGCTACAAAGAGAGGTGTGAGAGAAGCGGTACATGACTGACTGACAATGATGGGAACTTAGAGATGATAAATAAACATACACAAGAAAGAATAGTGAAACCGGCCACTGCCAATGAAAATTTCTTAAATATGGTAGAAGAACTGGAGTTATCATCAAAGATCAGCATGCAACTGAAGAACAATAATAAATGAAAAATTGGTAGAATACACTTTTCACATCCCTAAGATCTCAGGGCCAATGTCAGCTGTCTCAAATGCGCTAGACATCTCTAATCTGAAACCTAATGGGACATTGGTCACCAGGGTCAAATGTAATCAGTTTGAAAGACTGAAACCATGAGACTTTTTTTTTCAAACAATGCATGTATTTAACAATGGAGTTGCACTCTCCATTAACTGGAGTTACTACCTCTCTTTATAAATGAAGTCACTTGGAGATGCTAACAGTTCATTACTGCAAAGATTTCCAAAGTGTCACACAATGTGAATACTGTACATAATTCATATTAAAGTTGAAAAGCCCTTTAAAAATCCATTAAGGAAGACAAGAGGAAGCAGCATGAAACAAAACATGTGTTTTTCGCTAGTACTCAGTACCGCGATGCTCCAAGAGATAGCCTAAATGTCTAGACAGAATAATTCTCATCAGTGTCATCAATGCTGGAAAAAATACTCCAACAACGGAACATTAGCGAAAACAGGTGGCCCTACGGAGCAAGTTATCTGTTTTGCTAAATAACAGGAGAAGGCTGCTGAAACATTTTTTAAAAGTCTCTATTCATGATATGCATCAATTTGGACCAACTGGGTTTTCTATAGAAAAAGAGCATTGTGTGCTTTCAGCTTCACTCTGAAAGCTTTATTTTCAGGAATGACTAGCAGTAGTGAGGAATAGGGAGAATAATCAAGCAGCACTCATAGGAGCAAATGTCAAACTGGTCAAAAAATGTTGTGGTGTTATGCCACAAGACCCACTGGCTTTCATGTGCACAGGCAAAAGGAGTGGAACTTGCAGCACAATGGTATAACCTGAATTTTTGCAATTTTATGAATGCTACCAGAGCTATGGACACCTTGCTTATGCATCTAAACTGATAGTCCGATAGCTCTTTGTCAACTTGAAAAGTTATTCTGGGAGAAAATGGCTGGAAAACGAAAAGTGCATGCGAGTCAAAAGTCATCTCCTGTTTGTTATTTCATCATTCCAAAGTGTCTGAGCATTCAAGGCTAGGCCTAAGACCTTTTGCTATCTGGGGTGAAAGACCCAAAGAAGCATACCTACCAATTCCATGATCAACTGGATTTTGAATTTTACTTCAACATTGGCTAAAGGACTATGACTTGCCAAAGCTCTTCACTGGGTCCTCAATCTGGTTCATGTTTGCTGTCTACGATGGTGGTGGTGGAGGTGGTGACGACAAAAATAACAGAATAAGAGTTGAAAGGCACCTTGGAGGTCTTCTAGTCCAACCCCCAGCTCAAACAGGAGACCCCATACCATTTCAGATAAATGGTTATCCAGTCTCTTCTTAAAAACAGTGTTGGAGCATCTACAACTTTGGAGACAAGTCGTTCCACCAAATATTGTTCTCACTGTCAGGAAATTTCTCATTTCTAGGTTGATTCTCTACTTGATTGACCATTGTTTTTTGTTCTGCTTGAATACTTATATGCCTTCTATGGTGTCTAGAATCCAGATGAAGTCAAATAAAATTTCTTGCTTTCCTTTTATTGCAATATTCCTACTGTTGCTAAATTACAGCTCCAATGTAGACAATAGTAGGTATAGCTGGTATAGCAGTATTGCAAAACTTGTTTGTCTTATCATATAGTACTATAATAATAATAATAATAATAATAATAATAATAATAATAATAATAATAATAATAATAATAATAATAATAATAATAATAATAATAATAATAATAATAATTTTATTTGTATACCGCGTCCTCTCCCCAAAGGGACTCGGATGCTAATTAGCATCCATTAGATGGATGCTAATTAGAAAACATTTGTACTCTCTCCCATATGCGCACAATAAACATTTAAAGGAAAGCTGGAAAAGCAGTCTAAATATGTTGAGCTATGCAATAAAGTATAAATATGTTGAGCTTTACAATTTATCGAGGTTGATAAATGACTGGGGGGTAACGTGAAACAACTTGTTCAGATACCTTTAAGAGAGATTTGATGTGCAAAACTAAATAATTTTTATTTATTTTTATTAAACATATTGGTATGCTACCCGAACAAGAAACCACTCTTAGTAGGCCACATAACAATACAATACAAAGAAAACCTATATAGACATTAAAAATACAATAATACAATCAAAATGGAAAGAAATTGAAAAATGGTAATAATAATTCAAAGGAAGGTTTTTTTTTACATCTTTCAGTAACTCAATTCTTCAAGTTCAAGTTAACTTTCATTCTTCTGAACTCTAAAAACTCAGTGAGAAACATCTCAAGCAAATATATAAAAGGATATTTTAACTCAGATAAGGGCAACCAGGTTCAAAATTAAAATATACAACTTAATGCAATTTAAGCAGAACTTGATTTTTGTAAACTACTTTGTGGATCCATTTTAGTTCAAATGTGGAATGAAAAACACCTGGCTTTAAAAAGCTAATTATTCTTTATTTATTTTAATTATTATTTCAACGTTTATGTGCTTATCCAGTCAAATAAAGTTTAAATCTCTGTTGCATTAAATAGTTGGATCTAGTTCTAATTTCAGAATCAACCACGTATCAAATGTTCTGAGCTCATCATTTGAACAATCCTTTTTTTCCTGGAGCAAAGTGCTACATCTCTTTAACCATACATTGTTAAATAAGAAACTCTATTTAAGTCCTATTGATTTCAAAAGAATTTACTCTTTATTTATAGGATTATAGCCTCAGGAGGAAGCTGAATTCCTGGAATTAAAATAACTCCAGACTTTTTATTTTGAGAGCACATTTTTTACAAACATGCTAAAATAGCTAGGCATTTTATTTGCTATGGGTGACTGGATATAATCCTATAATTTCCAGTGCAATAATGAGAGGTTTAATTTTCTATTTCTTTCCACTGTGAGGTAGTGTGTGGCCTGAATATTTATACCATTTGTGCACACGCTTTGCATGGGTATTAACACAAAACCCAGACTTTCATCTTCTCTTCTTTGCAATGACAAAAATGCAGGGAGATGGAGAATCCAGAACTGTGATTTGAAGATACTTGAATCATGTTCTTTCACTGGTTTTAGCTCTCAGGTTGTTTTAGGTAATGCTTCTCTTTCACATGGAGAGTTTACTATATAATTCCAAAAATCTATTCATTCAGACTGAGGATCAGTCCAGTCTGTCCTAGGCTCGACATTTGTCCTAGGTACTCAACGTTTACTAGATGAAGGATGAGCGAGGGCTTTAACTGAGGCCATTTTCCCATTAGTGAAATGGAGAAATATCACAGTATCTTTCCAATATTATCCAGCCATCTTAGAACTAATATAAACCTCCTTACTATTATTTGGCACAAGAATGGCTGGATGACTCTAACAGATGCTACAAATCTCTTGTGAGAAAATGACCTTAGAAAGATTTGTAAATAGGTAAGAGACCATAAGGGATGCAGTACCTCAGTGGCTAAGATGCTGAGTTTGTCAATCAGAGAAGTCAGCAGTTCAGCAGTTCAAATCCCTGGCGCTACATAACAGAGTGAGCTACCATTACTTGTCTCAGCTTCTGCCAACCTAGTAGTTCAAAAGCATGTAAAAATGCAAGTAGGAAAATAGGAACCACCTTTGGTAGGAAGGTAACAGCGTTCTGTGCGCCTTCAGTGTTTAGTCATGCCAGCCACATGACCATGGAGACGTCTTCGGACAGCACTGGCTCTTTGGCTTTGAAATGGAGAGGAACAGCACTTCCTAGAATCAGGAATGACTAGCACATATGTGCGAGGGGAACCTTTACCTTTAAGAGACCATAATTTTGTCCCTGAGGGTTACATTAGCTGATTCAAGACAACTTCAGGTAACCTTGGAGAGAAATTGTTTAAAATCTAAGACCAATTCTTATCAAATGTTATGTTTGTGATGTGGCCAGTCCACAAGTCTTAAAGTTGCCAAGAAACACTGGTTTAAATGCTAAAGTCTATTTTGACCATGTCGTCCTTGATCCCCAAATTCAGTCCTTTTGAACTTAGGAGACATCTTTTATGGCTATTATATGAGAGTGCCATTTTTCGCTAGGCCATTTTCTCTCATCCAGTTTGTAGTCTCCTCCTTTCCCATGCCTCAATTAAATCCCAAGAGAGAAGACATTGTGGGGGAATTCTGCCTATGGAGCTCTAGGTGGATGAGAACGTGGATATCCACAAACAAACCAAGATTACATTGCGAGGCAAATCCCAGCTGTATCTACTTGCGTATTGAGGTACATCATTCTTGGCATTTGTCTCATTGCATCATGACACCCATTTTGACATTTGCCCTCATGGATCTACCTTTGAATGAAAGGGGTGGAGAGATACAGGACAAAGGAAAAGCAATAGCAGGGCCCACACTCTATTGACATGCAAGAATAAAAGATGCTCAAAAATGCTACTTAGGGGGTTTATAAAGGAATTCTAAAACAACCTAAGGATGAAATTGAAAAAAATAGAACACTCTTTTGTAGAGAAAGAAAGAAAACCTTCAGGAAATTGTTGCAGACTTCGGTATATTATCAACTGGGGAAAGTGTGGAGTAGGATTTGATTGAGCTTTTTTATCCTGAAGCAATTTCTGAGGTTGTTAAACTGATAGTGCTATTATGAACTGAAAGTTACAAAGGCAAGTCAATAGCTATGCCAATCTTTTCATAATACATTTTGATTAGCAAAGTGCAATGCTCATGGTGCAAGTACGGCTATTCACAAGCAACCTAAAATTTGACAGGAAGTGTTCTGCCAAGATAAATGTTTGCAAAGGTTTGCTATGTGAACATCCCACTCAGTTTTATTTTGATTTTTTTTTGTTTGCAACATGTTGTTTACTATTAGGCTCCTCTAATCTGTTTGTTTAGATTGGAAAGCGGTTATTTGGCAAAGTACTGCATGCTGTAAACATCCCAGTGACAAACAAGTTCTTAAATAAATGCATTTTGTAATCAGAAGAGTCCAATGCATCTGATCACTTCCCCTTCTACCTGCCAGATTGGGCATGTTTAGCAACTTAACTACTGGATGTTTCAGCTGTATCCGATTAGTTCTCTTGCTATTGCCAGAAGGCTGGCATATGATATATCCAGCATCTGCACCTTGGAAGACTATTCTTCTTGGAACCAGTTTGTAAGATAAGAACAGGCAACTGGGGCTCCAGATGCCTACTATGACCTTCAAGATGTTTTTCCCAGCCATACATATGTCTTGATTCCAAATGGTTGGCCTTGCTTTTCTAGCACTTTGAATTCTTTTCCAGAACTGAGATGCTGACCCACCCACTTAGTGGTCTTTGTTCCTCTTTCAGAAGGAATAGTCCTTTGTCCAGTGGAGACAACCAAGCTTTACATTCAATTGAGTACTTTTTTTATGCATTGTGATGGAATTGTATTGCAGAAAAAGGAGTGTGATCCCCAGGCCACCTAAGATAAGGTTACAGTCGAAGACGAAAACCTTTCTTTTGGGTTATTTGCAGGACTGTATTAAAATGTGTTGAGAACTAAATTCCTACTTGGGAGCAGGTGGTACTTATTGCTGAAGATAAAAGTGAAGAAGCGCTATCTCCCTGGCTTAGGATCACCATTCTTGGATGATTATTGGGATCAATATTCTAGCAGGATTTATGAATGACCCCTTCCTCTTGAGTCCTTGAGGATTGAGCATCAATTTTTTTACACAAAGATCCTCAATCTATTCTATAGAACTTTTAAAACAGAGTCCTGTTTGATACCTAGAGATCTATTGTCAACACAGTACATAATGTAAGAGATTACAAGACCTAGTCTGAGAAAGGAGTTAAATGCATCATCAGCCAAAAGTCCCTGTGCACGCACAAGATTTCTAAGCCCAGCCCACCATGAATCCCTTTCTATTCTTAACTCGCACTAATTTCCCTTGACTGTCAGTAGTTCAGATTCTTGTAGAGAGCTTAAGCTTGCAATAAATCTTTATACTCATCTAAACTGCCTGGATCTCCTAATTTCCCCAATCTTGACACATAATGATCTCACAGATCCATGATCTGACTTGTTAAAATTTAGCTTTCTATATTCCTAAGTCATTTTGAATCCCATAATGCCCCAAAGCAGTTCTACATTGGACATTATGCGAACTATATAGTAGGTGAAAGCTACTTGGTGCTAATCAAACAAATGTCCATTAAGTCATCAGCATACTATAGGACACCAAAAGCTACTATGTCAGGGAACTTTTTGGGTCTGAAGCTGTTTTTATTTTCCCATGGCCCACTAGAATGCATAAATCATTTTTTTCTTATCAACTAAAGAGATGCTGGATGCCACAGATATAGACAGCCATGCAATTAAATAGCCATTGAATTATAGTCTCAGTCTACTGTAGAGGCATTGGGTTATCCAGTTTAGTCTTCCGTTCCTTTCCAGTCTTGACTAGCACTGGTCAATAATTTGGAGAAATTGTAGTCCACAATATCTTCAGGGCATTGGTTGTCATTTCCTAGTTAAAAGCAATGTAAAACTGAATGATTTCCATGCTATGAATCACTCAAGTTGGTCTTGATTATCTGTACTACACCTTTTGTGGAACTCTGAGAAACTAATGAAAGCTGCATTGATCTCTAACAGGCTAACACAAAAGTTGATGGATCATCACCAGGAGAAGAAAATTATTTTTGGAGGGACATAGGAAAAAGAAATGTGATTTTTCCCATGGGGAGCCCCTGTAGGAATTTATTGGTTTTATACACTTATTTATTCTGTAAATTCACATGGCTGCCCATCTTAAAATAATTCTGTAGCGCTAACAAAAAACATATGTATTTATTTAGAAAATGTTTATGGTTATCCATCTTAAATATATACAGTAACTCTGAGCAACTAACAAATCATAAGCAAACAATCCTATACAAAGACAAAAACAAAACAAAATATCAAATAACCAATTCATGGACAAATAAATGTATTAATAAAACACAACATAAATAACCATTGACAACAATCAGCTATAGAAAAGAATAGTGAAAGATTCCTACAGATTGCTTGAAAATAAAATTCACATACTGGTCTCTACTCGTACTATGTATTCAAGGCTCGAGATGGATTTAAACAGATCTGACATTGCTCAGCCATCAAGTGACTTTGGGTAGCTTTCAGACATCTTAATCTAGTTACTCTAATTCTCTCAAATTAGAGAGAGCAAAAGAAAAATAACAAGCATAAAATAAAATAGTGTTGCAGCCAATGGGGGAGCAGAGGGAATTGTGGCTCTGCATAGTCCCACTGAAAAAGGCATATCTAATCTCTGTTATCTATAGTGCAAAACAGTAAATCAGTGTTTCTCAACCTTGGGAGTTTGAAGATGTACAGACTTCAAATCCCAGAATTCCCCAGCTGGGAAGATGAAATCCACACATCTTCAAACTCCCAAGGTTGAGAAACACTGGTGTGAAACATTTCTGATTTCTAATGTGAGCCACGGTGGTGTGCAGTAGAGTGCAGTACTGCAGGCTACTTCTGCTGACTGCTGGCTGACTTCATTTTGGTAGTTAAAATCTCACCAGGCTCAAGGTTGATTCAGCCTTCCATCCTTCTGTGGTGGGTAAAATAAGGACCCAAATTGTTGGGGGCAATAGGCTGACTCTGTAAACCACTTAGAGAGGACTGTAAAGTGGTATATAAGTCTAAGTGCTATTGCTATTGCTAATTTGCAAAAAGAAACCTGTGATAGACATAAAGCAGGGATGTCCAAACTTGGGAACTTTAAGACTTGTGGACCTCAACTCCCAGAATTCCCCAGCCAGCTATGCTGACATAAAGTAATCCAATGCATTTCTTTCTCCTGATACTTGGCTAGTAAACAAATGTGCAGTTCTCCTTATTCAACTAATGCAACAAATGCAAAGAAATAACATACACCTTCTTATCTATAGAGATTTCTTGCAGACTTTTTATACTATACAAACACCATGGAACATCCAAATGGTTTAGTGGTTGGCATATGAAACTCTGTGTAATTTAATTGGCAATAATACAAAAGTGGTTTGCTGTGGTCAACGTCTGGGATTTTGTTTCCAACTTCTCAATTTAGCTAAAGTCCTATGATTTCCATGGTGGTTTCACACACCAGCTCATTGGGTAATTTTTGATGAGTCACCATCTCTCAGCAAAACCTGCTAAATACAAATATGATAAGTAATTTATTGAAACATGTAAATAAAGATTCAATCATCCAGGCCAAAAGTATCTAAAAAGTTTAAATCATGGCAACTTGATTACTTAGATGAGTAACAAAATGTCTCAGTTTTAATAAACTTTAGTCCAATTGCCATGATTTAATCTTTTTTGGCCTGGATGATTGAGTCTTCATTTACATGTTGCTTTTCATTTTGGGAAGAAACTCCCTGCAGGCTATATGGCAAGAGTTGGTTCATTCCTATGACTCTCTGCCTACACAAAATTTTCATTTTGACTGAAGAAGTTACTTGGATGATTAACGAAACATCTCAGCTTTAATAAGTCTAGTTACCATGATTTAATTATTTTAGATAATTTATTGAAAAGATATGATATCCCTAATTCTTTTAAAAGAGACTGGGAGTGCTTTATTTTTTAATTTCAAGAAAGCAGTTGTATTCCTGGGATACTTCCTCATATAATGGAAAATAGGAGGAGACAGAAAGGAGATGACAGAAAGAGAGATGATATGTTTTCCAATTTTGAATTGTTCAGCGGTTCTTATATTGTTTTCTTTGACAATCAGACATTGTGAGACATAAGAACATTGAATTCAGTCCGATTGATTTGTTTCTTTGTTTGTTTGCTTGTTTGTTTGTCAAACATGTACAAGATAACAAGTATAGGTATGAACATAAGCATAAACAAAGGAAATAAATATAGATAAATGGAACAGTGAGATGGGATGCTAGGCATGCTGGTGCGCTTATGCACGCCCCCTTTACGGACGTCTTAAGAATGGGGTGAGGTCCATGGTAGACAGTTTGAGATTAAATTTGTGAGGGTTTGAGGCTGTAACAATGGAGTTGGGTAGTGCATTCCAAGCATTGACCACTCTCTTGCTGAAGTCATATTTTTCTGCAATCAAATTTGGAATGGTTTACCTTGAGTTTGTAAATATTGTTTGCCCATGTATTATTGTAGTTGAAGCTGAAAAAGCCATTGACAAACAAGATGTTATAGCAGACAATTTTGTGTACTATCCTTAAATCAAACTGCAGGTGACGGAGTTCCTTGTTCCAATTTAGACCAAGCTCAAGATTTCAAGCCTGGTTGGCATAGGGAATTCTATTGTAAGCAGTGGAGTGGAGTACTCTTCTCGTGAAATACCTTTGAACCCGCTCAATGGTGTTACTGTCCGATAAACAGTGTGGGTTCCAGGCGGACAAGCTGTATTCAAGAATTGGTCTGGAATTTCAGAAAGTTGTTCCTTTTCTGCAGCTTTTCAAGTTCAATCAAGCTGCACCATCTACATAATAGAGTAATATGATCTTTGATATATCTAATGCAACCAAGAAAGCCAGGAGATATACAAATATGCATAAAGATACCTAGTCTCAAGCTTTAAAAAAAAATTGCTTAGATAAGGCAGGCAAGGACATGATCACAACTGTGGGATCCTACCAACAGCCTTCTCACAGCTGGCTGCAAAGTTTGATTAGCGGTTTATGTTCATTGATATGCTTTCTGAGTCATTCTAGGCTTGTATATCTGTTCAGCATCCCAAAAAAGAAGAAAAGGAACACCTGCTTCCTGCACAAAATATTTGCAGTGTCTGAAACAAAAGCTAGGTTTAAAATAGATGAGAAAAGCAAACTGGTGTGTAGCAATTCACACAGTAACCATTGAGGTACATATATTTTTAGTCTTTCCTGTAATGGTTTATAGGAGCATAGGGTTTAAAAAAATGGAGCCCCTAAACCAGCAGTTCCTAACCTTTGCATCTTGGTGGCCTGGCTGGGGAGGAAGAAGAATCAGCCCATGTGAGCAGAGGGCCAGCACACACGTACACCTAAGCAGCTCAATTTGCATGGGCAGTGGGCCAGCACACATACACACACATGCCTAGCTTGACCAGCTCACTGCTCACACTAGTCAAGCTGCACACACATGCATGGGGGTTGACTGACCAGTCACAGAGCCCAGTGCCAAATAGGTCACAGCCCAGTAGTGGATTACAGCCTGAGGACCTCTGCTCTAAACAGAAGTAATGTGCTATACTGGTGAACATTTTCTCAAGTGATACCGTTCACGAATTAGAAAGAGATCAAAGGACCTTTTTAAAACATATCACTGGCAGTAAAGCTAGGGCTTTTGGTTAACAAATAATAACACTAAGCATGTATTAACCCTGCAACAATAAGTTAGCTTTCTTTCACATTAGCACTACTGCCACTGTCCATTTATTTGTCTCTCCCTCTGTCCCCAGTTGACTGTATGGCTGGAAAATGAAAATGGGGGTTGTGGAAATTATTATTTTCTTATTGCTTTCTTGGACACAAAAACTATCAACAGGGGAGCAGAAGAGCCAAGAAGAAAGCTTGAAGAAATGGCACTTCCATCTTCCACTACCATCACCTTACAGCAGAGCAGACATAGGCAAGCAATTATACAGTCCTATTTCTAGCAGTAATGTTTTTCTGCTTTTTTGTATTAGGCTTACATTTTACCGTTATCATCTTGGGACTGAAAAATGAAAACTTTACAAAACTGATGTCTATCAGCCTCTTTGCTTCTTCTTCTGTTTACTTGGCAACTCCAATATGAAGAATAAAAACACAGTCGTTGCCAAAATAAAAAATAAAAAGATGTTCAGACCCTCGAAAGAGTGCAGAGAAGAGCAACGAAGATGATAAGGGGTCTGGACACTAAACCATACAATGCAGTTGTGGGTTTCAAAATTTTTTAGAACCTACTCTCTAGATATGGCCTATTTTGTGGGCGTGGCTTGGCAGTCATGTGACAGGGTGGGAGTGGCCAACTTGTAAAATGTGGTGAAACTCATTTAACAACGCTCTTGCTTAGCAACCAAAATTTTGGGCTCCATTGTGATGATAAATTCTCTTTCTTTCTTTCTTTCTTTCTTTCTTTCTTTCTTTCTTTCTTTCCTTCCTTTCCTTTCTTTCCTTTCTTACTTTCTTACTTTCTTACTTTCTGCCTTCCTTTGCTTTCCTTCCCATTGGGTTACCGGCAGCGGCAGGCCAGGCTTACTTCTGGGTCCGCCAGTGGAACCCCCTCTCACCGGCTCTCTAAATTTCACCATCCGGCTCTTGCAAGTAGGTGCGAGCCTGCAGAAACCCACCACTGATACAATGAATGGTTGAGAGAGCTAGGTATGTCTAGTCTAATGAAGAGATGGAGCATGATAGCAGTATTTCAGTATTTGAGGGCCAGTCACAGAGAAGAAGGAGTTGACCTATTCTCCAAAATAACTGAGGGGAGGACAGAAAGTAACGGGAGGTAAGTTCATTAAAGAGAGATCCGATAGATCCTAGAAATAAGGAGAAATTGTCTGTCAGTGGAAACAATCAATTAGTGGAATGACTTGCCTTCAGAAGTTGTGGGTGCACCATCATTTGAGGTTTTCAAGAAGAAACTGGACAGCCATTTATCTGGAATGGTGTAGGGTCTCCTGCTTGAGCAGGAGGTTGGACTATAAGACCTTCTCTTCAATTCTATTATTCTATATTACATAAGTCCTTTTCTGTCTCTTTGAAGTTGCAGCTAGACATGCCTCGTCTGTCCACTACCATCACTGCCTCCCTGTGCCATCAGGCAGATGAGAATCAAACTGTGAATATTTAAAAAGTGCACTTTTCCTGGGTGTTAATCAACTGGATCCCAGACAGTTTGTAGGAACCCACATGATTAAGAGCCTGAAGGCTAGAACATATAATGAACAGTTGCAGAAATGAGCTGTAATTTGTCTAGAGAAAAGAATGACAAGAGTGACATAATGGCACTGTTCCAATATCTGAAGGGCTGCCACAAAGAAGAGGGGGTGGGGGTCAACTTATTCTTCAAAGAACCTGAAGGCAAGACAAGAAACAATAGATGGAAGCTAATCAAAAAGAGAAGCAACGTAGAACTAAGGAGAAATTTCCTGATGGTGAGAACAATCAACCAGTGGAACCACTTGCCTTCAGAAGTTGTGGGTGTTCCATCATTGGAGACTTTTAAGAAGAGGCTGGACAGCCACCTGTATGAAATAGTATAGGATATCCTGCTTGAGCAAGGAGTTGGACTAGAAGACCTACAAGGTCCCTTACAATTCTGATATTTTATAACATGCAGAAAGCTGATGATCATAACAATGCAGCAATACTATAATTTTTTCTGCTAGAAATATAGCTTTTAACAAAATTAAAAAATTTTGTAATTTCAGAAAAAGAGCTTCTCTAGGATTTTGTAAAGCAGGCACTTTATCTGCTGAATTGTACTGAACTATTCGGGTTCGTTTCCTATTCTGAAAAATAGGAATTCCAAAATGTCTTTCTTCTTTTATCCGCATGTCTCCTCATGAGGTTACTGAAACATTATTTCATTCTGACTGTTCGTGGGAGGCATATTTTGTTTTGATAATGGCTAGTTTAAAGAACAGTCCGCTGTAGGCTCATTCAAGCAAGTTGACTTGGCACTGCTGGAAAACTAGCTATTTCTTTTTAAGCCCTCCAAGCTGGTCTCCCTTTTCTTCAGTACTTGTCACAGCAACACATAAAATCCTTGCACTGCTGTTTGTTCAGAATATAGCTCACATGGGATTTTACTGCTGTACAAATGCACCCAGAAATACAGCCAGGAAGGAAGTTGGAAACTGGAGTATGCAAATTTGTGTATTCAAGAAGAAAAAAGAAAGTCTGCCAGCCAGAGTTGTGTGCATGCACACATAGACATAAACATACTGCACATAAAAGTTAAGGTTCCCCTCGCATATATGTGCTAGTCATTCCCAACTCTAGGGGGCAGTGGTCATCTCCATTTCAAAGGCGAAAAGCTAGCACTGTCCAAAGATGTCTCCGTGGTCATGTGGCCAGCATGATTAGACGCCAAAAGCGGATGGAACACTGTTACCTTTCCACCAAAAGTGGTTCCTATTTTTCTACTTGCATTTTTACATGCTTTCGAACTGCTAGGTTGGCAGAAGCTGGGACAAATAACAGGAGCTCACTCCATTACACGGTGCTAGGGATTCGAACCACTGAACTGCCGGCCCTTCTGATCAACAAGCTCAGCGTCTTAGCCACTGAGCCACCATATCCCTTTGCTGTACATATGCACACATATATATAAACAGAGAAAGGGATTTACTGACTCTCTAAACAAAAGCTCGCGGTATGTACAGAAAGCAAATAATGTTTATGCACATGCGGACATGTACATTTGAGAGAAAAATGTTTGCTAAAGGACATGGTGCTAAAGGTGCTAATCAGAGAAAACGCCTATTTTTTTCCTTTAAAAAAATTGTAATCCACAAGGGGAAATTGTCTCCCATAATTAGCTCTCCTCCTATTACCTGTCCTACTATATCTTCTGGGTGTTCTTTTCTATGAACAAGTCCTAAAACTGTGTTTCAAAATTTCTGTTTTCATCCTTGGAGGCAAATGTTGTATGGTGCGTGTTTGTTTGTGTATGTCTTTATGTGTAGATTCACATATTGCTTTAAATATCACAATTAGACTTCCCAATGCAATTAGAAATGGGAAAAGTTGCTCTCCCAGCTTGCACACCCAATTGAGGAGTTAACCCCATGTATGAAACATCAGCAAATTGAGTCATTAATAATAATTCATAGTATGAAAAATTAGGTAGTTTGCAATTTGAAATTTTAAATACCTGAAGTTTATCAAGCCAACATAGCCTCAGAACAGGAATGCATTTCCCACTCCCTCTCCCATCTCTTTCCAGCTCTCTGTCACACGCAACCCCACACGAGTGGGAGGCTCCAATGTCGTTAGATAATATCTTTTCCCATTTATAGAATTTTCATACAGTGCATATGATTTTCAGCTTCTCCATTTTCCCAAGGTATCCAGAAGGAAGGAATGTGTGCTGTTGCTTAGCAACATCATTTCCTTTACTCTCTAATATAAAAGGACAAATACTAAATATGTTTATATATTTCGCCACCGATTGATGGCAGCAGCACTTAGAGCAGAAGCATAAGATGGGGATGTTAATGATGATGATGGACAGTCCCTTTATGGTAGGTGCCTATCATTCCTGGTCAAGCTGTATTAGTGGGATATCACCAGTAGGCCTTTGGGTGAGGAGGAAAATAAATGCAGGAAAATTGTTCCTGCAGCTCGGAGGCTCACAAGAACAATACAATACAATACAATACAATACAATACAATACAATACAATACAATACAATAGCAGAGTTGGAAGGGACCTTGTAGGTCTTCTAGTCCAACTCCCTGCGTGGGCAGGAACCTTATACCATTTCAGACAAATGGCTATCTAACATCTTCTTAAAGACTTCCAGGGTTGGGGCATTCACAACTTCTGGAGGCAAGCTGTTCCAGAGGTTAATTGTTCTAACTGTCAGGAAATTTCTCCTTAGTTCTAAGTTGCTTCTCTCCTTGATTAGTTTCCACCCATTGCTTCTTGTCCTGCCCCCAGGTGCCTTGGAGAATAGTTTGGCTCCCTCTTCTTTGTGGCACCCTCTGAGATATCGGAACACTGCTATCATGTCTCCCCTGGTCCTTCTCTTCATCAAACTAGACATACCCAGCTCCTGCAACCGTTCTTCATAGGTTTTAGTCTCCAGTTCCCTAATCATCTTGGTTGCTCTTCTCTGCACTCTTTCCAGAGTCTCCACGTCTTTTCTACATCATGGCGACCAAAACTGTATGCAGTATTCCAAGTGTGGCCTTACCAAGGCACTATACAGTGGCATTAACACTTCACGTGATCTAGATTCTATCCCTCTGTTTATGCAGCCTAGAACTGTGTTGGCTTTTTTGGCAGCTGCTGCACACTGCTGGCTCATATTTAAATGGTTGTCCACTAGGATTCCAAGATCCCTCTCACAGTTGCTACTATTGAGCAACGTACCACCTATACTGTACTTGTGCATTTGGTTTTTCTTGCCTATATGTAGGACCTTACTTTTTTCACAATTGAATTTCATTTTATTAGATAGTGCCCAATGTTCAAGTTTGTCTAGATCCTTCTGTATCTTAAGCCTATCTTCTGGAGTGTTGGCTATTCCTGCCAGCTTGGTGTCGTCTGCAAATTTGATGAGTTCCCCATTTAAAAGGACAAATTAATCGGCCTTGGGAGCCATCTTCCTAAAGACATCAAAAGCAACTATCACTAGCTTCAAGAAGGCATGTTCAACAAGGAGCATCACTTTTAAAGTGCTCCATCTGCATGGTATGCCTGCGAAAAGGGGAATATATCTGCTTGCACGCCCACCGTTTTGAAGTCAATGACTGTCATTGTGGATATCCCCACTTGAGTTGCCAATTAAGCAACACATAGGCAAAAGCAGACTGCAAATGTGCAGATCTGGTCAGTGTCAACTTATAAATTGTTTCCATGCTTATTATCAAGTTTACATTGAAAGAAAGGGAGGGAGAATTCCATGCATACCTTCGACCAGGGTCGAATCTCAAATTTCTATAGCAGGCATGTGAGGTGCAAAAGCTTCCCGCTGTGTACCTGGCTCCCCGCTATGTAGCAGCAGCCCTGCCCGAGCTCCTGGAGGTGATCGCTACGGTGGCAGTTGAGACCCCCAGACTTTTGGTCATGGGGGACTTTAATCTGCCATCGGTGGGCGAATCATCCGTAGCAGCTCGGGAGTTCATGGCTTCCATGACGGCCATGGACCTGACCCAATTAATTCAAGGCCCCACCCACGAGGGTGGACATACACCGGATCTCATCTTTGTCTCTGGCCAATGGAAGAGTGATCTGGGTATAGGGGATATAGTCATCACGCCCTTGTCATGGTCAGACCACTCACTTCTCCGGCTCGACTTTCCGACCGCTACTCCCCTCTGCGGGGAGGCGGAACCAGAGCCATCGATCTGGTTTCGCCCCAGGCGCCTTATGGACCCGGATGGGTTCCAGACGGCGCTTGGGCCACTTCCTGTACCCCTGACCCGCGCCCCGATGGAGGACCTTGTGGCCGCATGGAACACTGCGACCACGGGGGCCTTGGATCGGGTCGCGCCCTTGCGGCCTCTCTTGCGGCAGCGAGTCGCCCCGGCTCCTTGGTTTACCGAGGAGCTGCGGGGGATGAAACGCCACAAGAGATGCCTAGAGAGAAGATGGAGGTCTACCGTGCTGAATCTGACCGGACACAAGTAAGAGCCCAGTTACGGACTTACATTGTGGCGCTGAGAGTGGCCAAACGTCATCATTGTGCCACTCTCATAGCATCCGCAGAAAACCGCCCTGCTGCCCTGTTTAGGGTGACCCGCTCCCTCCTTCAAAAGAGGGTGCGGGAAGCCCCGCTACAGGGCAGAGCAGAGGAATTTGTGACTTTTCTGCAGGAGAAAATCGCTCAGATACAGAACGAGCTAGCCCCCATTGATGGCCCAGTGGGATGCCACGAGACAGATCTTGTTTGGGAGGAGTTTGACTCCGTTACTTCCGAGGATATGGACAGGCTACGTGGGCGACTGCGAGCCACCACATGTTTATTGGACCCGTGTCCCTCCTGGCTTGTACTGGCATCCTGGGAGGTGACATGAGGCTGGCTCCAAGAGGTTGTCAATGCATCCTTAAGTGAGGGTTCCTTGCCTGCTTCCCTAAAAGAGGCTATGGTGAGGCCCCTCCTTAAGAAGCCCTCTTTGGACCCAGCTTTATTAAACAACTATCGTCCAGTCTCCAACCTTCCCTTTTTGGCGAAGGTTGTTGAGAGTGTGGTGGCACAACAGTTTCCCCGTCACCTGGAGGAAGTTGATTATCTAGACCCGCGCCAGTCCGGCTTCCGGCCCGGGCATAGCACTGAGATGGCATTGGTCGCGTTGGTTGATGATCTCTGGAGGGCCAGAGATGGGGGTTGTTCCTCAGCTGTACATTTCTACCCCAAACCACCCCAACGATGCCGTAGCAGTGATATGCCAGTGCCTGGAAGCCGTGCGGATCTGGATGGGAAGTAACGGACTCAGGCTCAACCCGACCAAGACCGAGTGGCTGTGGTTTCCGGCTGCCCGATTCAACCAGCTGACTCCATCGCTGGCCATAGGGGGCGAACATCTTGCCCCTGTGGATGGTGCGCGCAACTTGGGTGTCCTCCTGGATGCCCGGCTGTCCATGGAAGATCAAGTGACAGCCGTGGCCAGGAGGGCGTTTTACCAGGTTCGCCTGGTTCGCCAGTTGCGCCCCCTATTGGATCGGGACGCCCTTCGCACAGTCACTCATGCTCTCGTGACATCGCGACTGGACTATTGTAACTCTCTCTACATGGGGCTTCCCTTTAGGTGCACCCGAAGACTTCAGATGGTTCAGAATGCAGCTGCGCGGGCAATCTTGGATACCTCCAGATTTGCCCACATAACTCCACTTCTGCGCAAGCTGCACTGGCTGCCTGTCGTCTTCCGGGTGCGCTTCAAGGTATTAGTCATCATTTTTAAAGCGCTCCATGGCTCGGGACCTAGCTATCTGCGGGATCTGATCCTGCCTCATACATCCTCACGGCCGATTCGCTCCCACAGAGAGGGACTTCTCCGGGTGCCGTCCACTAGACTCTGTCAGCGGGCGACGCCCAGGGGAAGGGCTCTCTCTGTGGCAGGCCCAGCCCTCTGGAACGACCTTCCCCCCGACATCAGAACAACCACGGACTTCCGCTCCTTCCGTCTGAAATTAAAAACTCATCTTTTCCATTTGGCCGGCCTTGGGTAGCCTCTCTCTATAGGGTCTAGCTGTTTTAATTGGGTATTTTAGCATGTTAAGGGGATTTTAGCACAGGCCCAGATTTAATTTGTTCTTAATTATATTTGTATATTTATTGTATTGTGGTTTTAGTTTTCCCTCTGCACCGCTCCGAGTCCCTACGGGGAGAGGAGCGGTCTATAAATTAAATTATTGATTATTGATATTGATTGATTCCAACCTGCAGCAGCACTTTGTTGGTGGATGTGACTGAGGGGAGGGGAGACACAGGGGTAAAGGTCAGCCACCATTAAACAGAAATCAGATCTGACTCCACGGCAGGTATCGCCAAAATGTTGCTCCTAATAAATGACTGGATTTCTTTTGAACTTTGTCTCGAGGCTCGTAAATTAATTAGGGCATCGTTTGAAGACCTGACAGTCAGAATCTTTGGGTCACCCTAGTGAATCATCACATCCTGTGGATTTAACTCAAATGTCAAATCAGTTCATCCCCACTGAAAAGCTATTTAGTCACAGAAAAGATTCCTAAGGAAATGATTTCATCCACAGAATCACTTCAAATCAATCATGCAATTCAGAAAGTCAGTTTCAAGATTCAGATCAAACCTTTGCATAGATCTATATTTGTAGCTGACATTTACATTCTTCCTGCTTTATGCCTGTTGCACAGATTCAAGCCCCATTAGCTTATAGGATAGTTGGGTGGATGAACAAAACAGTGGGTAAGATAAGATCATATGCACTGGCAAAAGTGACATTTTTCTAGGAAATTCATATTTTTTATTTTTTTAAGTATGTTAAGGAACTTTAGATGTACAGTACATTATAGATTTGGGGGTAATTTTGTATATCAAAACCAACCAGGATCTGGAGGTTCCCAGGGTCAGGAAAGGGCAAAATAAAATAAACTCAAAATCCTTCCAAGGCCATGCTGCTTTACATCAAGAGAAATATAGGAAAATCTGACCCAGGGATTGCATTTCCCTCAAAGGAGTTGGCTAATAATTCAGAGGCCTTCTGGCTTCAGCAGATAAAGGCCTTTTATCCAGGTTCATCTGGTGGTCCAGTGGCAACCATCAACTCCACCATTGCAGAAAAACAGTTTTTCACCTAAAACTAAAATGCTACCTGCTAATAGATCCAATTCAATCTGTGCTGGTCATCATGTATAAAGCCTTATTTGGCATATCCCTAGGATCCATTGTGGATCATTTTGCCAGTACTGAATCTACCCCATCAGTAAGAACATCTTGAGAAGGTTTCTTGAGAGCCTAACGTTGCCATCAGAGTAAGTGTGAATTAGTTGACAGGCCTTTTCTGTTGTGCCACAATAGATTTGATAGCACTCTACCTTTACAGAACCATGAATCATGATATTCTCAAAAGCAGTCAAAAACCCTTCCACTGAGCAATTAACCACCTCATTACTAGAGGTGTCCATCTTGGGAGAAGTATTTAGAGTTCATGTATAGTTTTCTGTTTTTATTTTGTTGCAACCTACCCAGAATTTTCGGACTGAAAAGGACTATAAAAAACTGTAACTAAACAAATATTAATGTGGAATCTCCAGAGAGCCCAATATACCTTACAAGATAGTTGTTAGGGGGGGAAAAACATTGTTTCAAAAGAAAATTGGGATACCAATCTAACACATAAATACAGGATTATTTTAAGATTCAGCCTAGAGCAGAAATTAATAAGAACTTAAGCAATGCTCTGCTGAATTAGATCCCTGGCCCATCTAGTCTAGTAGTTTACCTCACAATGGCCAATTAATTGCACAAGGAATTCCAGTAGGTAACATTTATCTCCAGGACTCCCATGAATTGGTCCAACCCATTTTTGAAGCAAGAAAAGCTGGTAGTTAGCACCAAAGCTCATGATTGTTTTCAGCATTTTGGAAATAAATAAAAAGCTTCTCTTTGTCCACTTCATCCACATCATGTATACTTTTATGGCACGTCAATCAAGTCACCTCTCATTTGCTCCTTGTTTACTCCTATTATCAGCAATTATTTCAACTTACAAATCATCATGGCCAACTAGAACAGCCAATTGCTTCCATGGAGCTAATTATAGCAATTATTATATTTTATTATTGATTACTAGCTATACCCGGCCACGCGTTGCTGTTGCCCAGTCTGGTTAAATGGCCAACCAATCTGTGTGTAGGTCTACACCTGCACACATACACACAACCACCATATAACCCCCAACCTACCTACCTACTGTATTTCTCCCTCTCTATCTATCCCTCTGCCTACCTACCTACCGTATTTCTCTCTTTCTATCTATCCCTCTACCTACCTACTGTATTTCTTCCTTTCTCCCTCTATCTACCTACCTACTGTATTTCTCCCTCTCTATCTATCCCCCTATCTACCTACCTGCCTACCTACTGCATTTCTCCCTCTCTATCTATCCCTCTATCTACCTACATACTGTATTTCTCCCTCTCTATCTATTCCCCTACCTACCTACCTACCTACCTACCCACCTACCTACCTACCTACTGTATTTTTCCTTTCTCCCTCTATCTACCTACCTACCTACTGTATTTCTCCCTCTCTATCTATCCCTCTACCTACCTATCTACTGTATTTCTCCCTCTCTATCTATCTCCCTACCTACTGTAATACAATAATACAATAGCAGAGTTGGAAGGGACCTTGAAGGTCATCTAGTCCAACTCCCTGCCTAGGCAGGAAGCCCTATACCATTTCAGGCAAATGGCTATCCAACATCTTCTTAAAGGCTTCCAGTGTTGGGGCATTCACAACTTCTGGAGGCAACTTCTGTTCCACTGGTTAATTGTTCTAACTGTCAGGAAATTCCTCCTCAGTTCTAAGTTGCTTCTCTCCTTGATTAGTTTCCACCCATTGCTTCTTGTTCTGCCCTCTGGTGCTTTGGAGAATAGCTTGACTCCCTCTTCTTTGTGGCAACCCCTGAGATATTGGAAGGCTGCTATCATGTCTCCCCTAGTTTCTCTTTTATTAAACTGTATTTCTCCCTCCCTCCCTCTCCCTCTCTCTCTCTCTCTCTCTCTCTAGGCCACCTGGGAGTTTGCTATCTCAGTGCCTTATTTTGGCCCTAAGAGGCCTCCATATGAGGCCTCTTCCAACAATGACTGTTGGAAAGCAGCCTGATGGGCGGGGCTACAGGGAGGTGAAAACATGATCAGTGGGTACATTTTACATTTGTGTACCTTGCACATGACACACGTGTGCTAGGCACAAAATGAGTACGTATTCTATTATCGGAAGTCCTTGGGAACATTGTATGAAAATTTGAGGTAAATCGGTTCAGTGGTTTTGAGATTAGCGGCTTTGTACAAACTATTTTACATTTTTATTTATATAGATTAATTAATATTATAAACAATTATATTCTATATTCATCGAATCGTTGACTGATGAAGGCTGACCATGTCTAGGTAGGCCATTTTCTCCATTGTTTTTCTCTCTACTTCTGTGCTTGTTTTTCCTCTTAAAATATTGATTAAGGAAGACATTTTGAAGCCTGCTGTTCCATTTCATTTTAGGACTCCAAGGAAAGGGAAAGAACATTCAGACTTGCAAGATTCTGTTGCTGTAGCTGTTATAATAAAAGTACTCCTAACCTATATGGAATTGCTTTTGTTAGTCTGGTCTACCTTGTTGGATTGATACAGCCCTAAACATAAATATATTTATATAAAATATATTTATTATGTTGCTGTTTATAACAAATGTAGATAGATTCAGAAAACCCGTGACTGACTTTTGTGCATTGTGTGGAAACAGGAAATGCTCAAATGTGTGCTGAGTGTGCCTCTGCTTTGTACTGTTTATCAGGCAAGATCTCATCAACTTGCATTCTGTAAAATGGTTATTGTCAAGACTTTCACCTACATTTTTCCTTTGCTCGCAGCTTGGCAATAACATGGAGGGGGATGGATGGGATGCAGGGTTGGAAGAATGATATTCAAGCATCCGTCAACTTCCATAAGACATGGCTGGCATCTCAAGGACAGACTGAGCAAAGATCCCAGCGTCATTGTCTGTTTCCCATAACAAAATGAACAGAAGCGATTAGTGGATGTTTTGGACTGTGGGTTGCCTGTAGGGAAAGAGGGGAATTAACTATGCTTGCTTTTGCATCAGAAACCCAGAGCTGGTTTCACTTCTTTTGTGCCAATGTGGTTTATTCAGTAAAGTTTTATACTTTGGGTAAAATAATGTCCCAGGAGTTCCTTTTTCTGGATTCGCCAACTGAACAGTTGACATCTATTACATTAAAGAATTATGGGTTTAAAAAAGATTTGGGGCAGGGTTGGAATTCTGATCACACTATTATTTTGCATTTAGTTTCCAATGCATTTAAAATATTTATATAAACATACCTTTCTAGCAGAAATGAATGTGCAGCTCAGTAAGTCAGTTAAAACATAGGGCATGCCTTTAAGAACAAGTTTCCAAAACAGACAATATATTCATCAGATTTGATTCTATCTCATAGATGATTGTTTGTGGTCTGGTTACGCCCACTCTGGCATTCATTTTGTGAATGGCCAAGCCATTCCAACAGCCACCATTTTGTTAGAACACATATACCAAACTCAAAATTCAAAAGTAGCTGCTACATGATTCAATAGAGTTTTTTCTTGAATTCTTGCAAAATTAGGCCTATTTTAATATAAAAGATATTGCCTAAGTGCAAAGGACCAGGAAAAATTACCTTCCTTAACATTTTATTATTCTAAATCAAACCACTTATCTGTGAGGGAAAAGAGCATGAAGGGAAGATTAAACTGGATACGTCAACCTTGAGATCAATCCACTGGGTTTTGACATTTATCTCATTTACATTCAAGAATACCAAAATTATAGTACAAAAGTACAAAGGAAAATACTATAAAAAATCTCTCCTACCTTAATATTTAGCTCCATTATTTGAGGCAGCAATAAACACATCTTTTATGGAAGAACTTGAAGGCTATGAAAGACATAAAATGCCCTAATAGATCTTTGAGCAGAAATTCAACCTTTATTGAAGAACTTTAGTGTCTACAATAATGACTTGTCATTTGTCTCATTAAGCTTGTCTAGAGATTTATCCTGCTGGACAAGATCAGTGGCCTTCTGCTTTGTGGGAGATAAAATAAAGTTGTTGAACTTATCACAGTGCTGTAGTTGGAGGAATTGATTAAAAAAAACCACCTCTCAACTGAGACTAGAGCAAGCAAGGAAGAATGCAGCCAGGATTCTAGTCGTAGCCAAATAGAATTCAGTTCACATAATAATAGAACACAATCATCCAATCATCTAATCATATGGTGAGGAAATGCCCTTTAGTCTTGATTCAACCTTAGGGCTGTATCCCAAATTACATTTAATCTTGGCTCAGACATTCCTTGGCAGCTTTCTTCTGCAAAGTACCTTCATCTTATCCCCAAACCATAATTGAGGCACTTTCCCTGTTGTCCCTAGAAATACTGGGATTAAAATAGTATTTCCTTTCTCAATCCAAATTCCTAGCAGCAAATGTTCAAAAACCGTTACATTTTACCTCCTCTTGATATTGCAGGAGAAGGTATGTGACTGTTAGTCAGAGAGACCAAAGATGTACCAATTTAGGTATTTCTGGAAGATGGACCTTGGCGCCTCTTTCCGCTGGTTCCCAGTCAGCATTTTCTACTGCCTTTCCGCTCATCACCCCATGAAGTCCTGGACACAACAGCATGTGACATGTTAAGAAAAATACTTTGTATATTATATTGCAAGGGTTTGAAATAGCTTAAGAGTGAAATAGCACAGCCATCACCTGCTCTGCCTTGAGACCACAACACAAAGCAATCCATAGGTTGGCAATTGTGACAATACAGAAAAAGGGAAAGTGAGAATAATAAATAAAAAGCTTATTCTTCAAGAATTATTGCCAGCAAACTAATTTTGTTTTGAATTATTTTTACTCCTTCCTTCCTTCCTTCCTTCCTTCCTTCCTTCCTTCCTTCCTTCCTTCCTTCCTTCCTTGTTGACTTACTTATACTGTATACTTCATTCTCCAAGAGCAGGAGTGTCAAAATTCACATGGTCACAGTGTCATCACATATCGCAACTTTTTTCTCCTTCACTAAACTGAGTGTGGGTGGGGTCAGCATGTGATGCATCCAGCCACAGGCTGTGAGTTTTGAGCCCTGTCCTAGAGGGACAGAATGGGATATAGGTACTGCAGACAAAGTTCAGATCCACTGTGTCCTGCACCAGTGCTTTATTTAGTGGCTGTTTTGTCACCAGTCGGTACAATGAGCAGACGGTCACTGTAGGTCAGTGAATTGGTCACATTGCCTATTAGGCTCAGCACATGCATAATCAAGGCACCACTCTTCAATGATTGAGAAGAGATATAACAGATCTAAGGGAGGAATTGAGAATCAGGATAGCAAATGTCAAGGGTCTATAAATTTCTGCAGACTCAAAAAGGAATGGATAGTACTTCGACTTAATAAAAGAGCATGGCAAGGAAAGAGGGGCACAAACCGACATTTCAAAAGCTGGAATGTAGATTTTGATGAAATGAATGTCTTGAGAATGTTTTCACTGCTTCTTCATCTCTTGTTTGTTGCTGTTGTTTCTCTGCATGTGCATATGCCCCTGAGCTAACCTTGATTCTTTCATTTGAACTACTAGTCCTTCCCATTTTCTTGGCAAGATTTTCATGAATGGCCTATCCTTAGTGGGTAGGGCTTTGGGGGTGCTGAGAGAGAAAGGGTTGAGAGAGTGAGTAGCCAGGATCACTCAGCTGGCTTCATGCCTAAGTTAGGCCTAGAACATATGGTCTACAGCAGGGGTGTCAAACTCAATTTCATTGAAGGCCTCATCAGGGTTGTGTTTTACCTCTGGGGGCCAGAGTGGACGTCGCCAGGGTGAGCGTAGCCAGCTCAATATCACTCATGTCAAGGGTGCCTGTGGTAGCCCAAGCACTCTGTCAGCAAAAATAGTCTCCTGAGCTCCATTTTCGGCTGCCAAGGCCTCCTTCAACCCTCTGCCAGTGAAAGTGCATGCGGGCCTACTCAGCTCCATTTTTGCTGACAGAAGCACCACAGACCAGTTCTTTGCTGTTTCCAGGGCAGCCCCACTGGCCAGATCTAAGTCCCGCATGGGCCGGATCTGGCCCCCAGGCCTTGAGTTTGACACCCTTGGTCTACAGTTTAGTATCTTAACTCCTACACCAAACGTGTCTCCTCTATTTACCATGAAGTAAATTCACAAGACCTCATTATTAGGCATATGTAAGATAGACCTGATGACATCTGATTCCCCCCAAAATAGGATGACTTTTAAATGCTTGAGTTTAATTTTAACAGGAAAATGCTCTTTAATTTGAAATTTTGGAAATGTTCTGACACAAAACTTGTCAATGGAATGTGTTTTTTAATTGCTGGAATTTCATATTTATAGTTGCATTTACATGGAAAAAGATGAGGGCGTGTCAATCCAGGTTATTAAATAGTAGCTAATAAAGCAGAATAGAGAAGCATTTGTTAACCTGATACCCTCCAATTGCATTGGACACTGGTACTCACATTACCGGTCAGTATGCCTGTAGCACTGGGAGTTTCATTCAACATATATAAATCTCATCAATTTGAAATGTAGGAGAGCCAAATATCTCCGTGCCTGGGAATACACTATATCAGTGATGGCGAACCTAAGGCACGCATGCCACAGGCGGCACATGGAGCCATTTGTCAGGGCACATGAGGCAATGCCCTGCCAGCTGGCAGCACGCATGTGCGTGCTGGCCAGCTGAATTCGCCCTTTTTTTCATGCTTTTTTCAACCTCCCCAGGCTCCAAAGGCTTTATAGGAGCCTGGGGAGGGCGAAAAGAGCCTCCCCTGTCCCTCCCCCACAGAGGCCCTTTGGAGGCTTCGTGAACTTCCCTGAAGCCTCCGGAGCACTCAAAATGATGCTGCCAGCAATCGGAGGTCACTTCCGGTTTCGGCGGCGCATCATTTTTAGTGCTCCAGAGGCTTCAGGGAAGCCTCCTGAAGATTGCTGAAGCCTCCAGAGGGCCTCCGGAGGGCCTGGGAAGCCTCTGGAACACTCAAAATGACGAACTGCTAAAACCAGAAGTGACCTCCGATTTGCTTGCAGCGTCATTTTGAGTGCTACAGAGGCTTCAGCAACCTTCAGGAGGCTTCCCTTAAGCCTCCGGACCACTCAAAATGACGCTGCAAGCAAATCGGAGGTCTCTTCCGGTTTCAGTGGTGCATCATTTTGAGTGCTCCGGAGGCTTCCCAGGCCCTCCGGAGACCCTCCAGAGGCTTCAGAAACCTTCAGGATGCTTCCCTGAAGCCTCCGGAGCACTCAAAATGACATGCTGCCGACACCGAAAGTGACCTCCAATTGCTTGCAGCATAATTTTGAGTGCTCAGGAGGCTTCAGGGAAGCCTCCTGAAGGTTGCTGAAGCCTCCAGAGGGCCTCCGGGGGGGCTGGGGAGGGTCTTTTCGCCCTCCCCAGGCTCCTATAAAGCCTTTGGAGCCTGAGGAGGACGAAAAAAGCATGTAAAAAATGGGAGGGGCATCTGTAGTGCGCGCATGCGCACTGGGGGGTCACGCATTGCATTATGGTTGCAGCACGCCCACACATAACCCCCCTATGCTCCCTCCACTTATGGCATGCGAGCCTAAAAAGGTTCACCATCGCTGCACTATATAAAGATATAGATTACCTAAAATTGAAAGGATCTCTGTATAGTAGTTTGTAGCTAATTATGATGATGCCAAAATTCTGAACATTACAGTGTGTGTTAATGTCAAGTGCTTCTATGCCATACTTGTGTTACAATTTCCCATACAGTGACATAAGTGGTGTATTTACATCACAATATTGTAGCATCCACTTTAGCCCAGTCCCCTTCTCCTCCATGTGTATAGGTCTTCTAAAGATATTTTTCTAAAGCTGAAAAAAGGCAATATTACATTTCACATTTTTGTGAATTCTGCAGTTTGGTCATCAGAATATAACTTTCTAAAAAACAAACAAACCCTAAACTCTTCTCACTTCACATATCTTTATTTTCTTTTCTTAATTTTTCTATGGCTTAAATTAAGAAGACTTGACATCAGTTCCATCAAAACTGCAAAATAAATTTGCTTTAGAATATATATTAGAGCTGTGCAATATAGCATCTGCCTGCAACTCCTTTAAGTAGCTGAATCTTTTCTCAGGATCATCCTGCTGCCCTTTGTATCTCTTGTATAGCTGTAGAAAAAATGAGCTTGGTTTGGAGTTTAGAGTAGAGTAGAGTAGAGTAGAGTAGAGGAGAGGAGAGGAGAGGAGAGGAGAGGAGAATAGAATAATAACTTTATTGTCACTTTGAATGTGCACTAATTGGCATACATTAAAATGAAATTTCATTTCATTAAAAAGTTACAGACAATGCTACATGCATGTCCTTGTACCAAAACATCTTCCTGCTTTCAAACACGAAGTTCTAATATTTATTTCTTAGTTTTCTACTAAGGGGCACACCTTAAGTATATTCTCACTCCCCCATTCCAAAGTCTGGAAATAAATTAGGTTGAGAGAGAGTAAGAAGCCAAAGGTCTGCTTTTAAGCTTCTTATGAGGGTTGCCATAGGTCAAACAAAGCTGAGTCAAACAGACGTTCTGATCAGGATAGCACAGAATCTTATAACACTGACCTCTTAACTAATCTGCCATCAATCGTCCTGAGAATGGAGCAACTGCGCTAACAACCACCTTATCGAACAACAGAAATTCTGCTCCAAAATGTAAATCGACTGCCGTCTCCCATGCAGGAACCTCTTAGATCCCATTCTACACAAATGCTTCTGGGTCCTTCGAGTATAAAAGATGACAGTTCTGTGAGAAATGTCCCAAGAGCAACAATCCTGAAATAGCCTGGGATTCAGACTGAAAGTAAATCAAAGTAACTGCAAAACAACTTTTTGACTAACGGAGAGCGCAAAGACATCCTGATCATAGATTTAGTACCCAATTTATATAGAAAATATTGGAGTATAAAAGCAGCGCACAGAGCAGAATGTGCCATATGGTCTATTGCAATCTTGAAGAATTCCCATATGCTCATTCTCCTGCTAACAAAGGCATCCCATGTGTTTGCAATAAGCTGGAATTAACTTTGACTTTCCCCTTTTTATATCTTTTTTTAAAAGAAGCCTCAGAAATCCAAGTAAGATGAGGGAGAAAATAAATAGTTGAACGCATGCACTTTGAAGGAATAACTATCAAGGAGGTTGAATCTATAATTTCACACCAGGATAGGTTTATTGTATTAAAACCTTTAAAAGCCTGTCTTCACTTAAAGGTGCTAACTATCCTGCAGTTGGTTAAAACCCATTTTTGTGGCTTCCGATGGCAGCAGCTGCGAGAAGACCTCCTGCCATCTGGATCAATAAAGCTTATTTTAATAGCACTTTTCCCTCCTACCTCATAACCTCAAAAATTATTTTGTGCCACGATGATCGTTACTGGGTAGGAAATAAAAGGGTGTTGAAATCCATCAAAGTTTTCCTAGGAAGACAGGATTAGTTCAGAGCTACTCCGCATGCTAGCTAACATTGACAACTTACAGTGTTCTCTCCAGTCACTGCCTCTTTTTGGTTCGGCCTTATTTCATTTAATGAAGAAACAAAAGAATCAGTACTTTTTTAAAAAAAAAAGCTACACAGTGTTTTCAAGAGTCTGTGGGTATTCAAAATGAAACTAATAATTTAGCTTAGGAAACCTTGCCTCATAGTGGTGACATTAGAAATATTTGCAGCACAAAGGGGTAAATGTTATTTTAAAGGAGCCCCTACTAAACGGTGAATTTGAATTTGAATTTTATTGAATTTTTATACCGCACCTTCTCCCCAGAGGGACTCAGGGCGGTGTACAGGCAAACAGTAAAAGTCAGTTAGTATAAAATTGATAAAAAACAAGTAAAATTAAAAATGTATTAAACAGTTCGCCTAATTTTCAAATTTTGATAAAAAAAAACCTACCTAAAAGCAAGTTAAAAACTACGCCAGGCCGGCCGCATGAAATAAACGGGTCTTCAAAACCCAGTGGAAAAGGCGCAGGTCCGTGATCATGCGAAGGTCAGGGGGTAGGTCATTCCAGAGGGCAGGAGCAGCCACAGAGAAGACTCTTCCCCTGGGCATCGCCAGCCAACATTGCCTAGCCGATGGCACCCTGAGGAGGCCCTCTCTGTGGGAGCAGACTGGTCGGCGGGAGGTATTAGGTAGCAGGATGCAGTCCTGCAAATAGCCAGGTCCCATGTCATGGAGCGCTCTAAAGGTGGTTACTAGCACCTTGAAGCGCACCCACAGGCAGGCAGTGCAGCTCGTGCAGGAGAGGTGTCACATGGGAACATCTAGAATCTCCCAGAATCCCCCGTGCGGCCGCATTCTGAACTAACTGGAGCCTCCGGGTGCACCTCAAGGGAAGCCCCATGTAGAGAGCGTTGCAGTAGTCCAGGCGGGAGATGATGAGGGCTTGAGTGACTGTGCGTAAAGCGTCACGATCTAGAAAGGGGCACAACTGGCATATCAGGCGAACCTGATAAAAAGCCCCCCTGGCCACGGCTGTCAAATGATCTTCCAATGACAGCCGAGAGTCCAGGAGGACGCCCAATTTGCGGGCCTTCTCTGTGGGAGCTAGTGATTCGCCCCCAATAGCCAGAGATGGCACCACCTGGCTATATCGTGACGCCGGAAGCCACAGCCACTCGGTCTTGGATGGGTTGAGTCGGAGCCTGTTTCTCCCCATCCAGACTCGCACGGATGGGGCCCTACAATCGTGCCCTACAATCAGTGCACTTGTCAGAAATCCTGACAGCCATTCAAAAAAGCATTTGCATTGGAATTCCTTTTCATGATCTAAACGCTATTCCTTATGCAGCCAAGCTAAACAGATCAGGGCCATTATTTACTTCTGCATGTTTACATTGCTAGATACTAACATCCCAAGTGGGATCCCCTGACTTATCAAGTTGAAGGATTCAAGCTCAGGAAGAATTTAAAAGAATTAAACTAAAAGAAGGTGTTCCATTTGAAAGGGAGAAATTGAAGAGGTGAACATGTCTTCTTCTGCAACTTATACAACAGCCACTGGTAGCAGGGAACCAGTTAAATATAACCTCCGAAATTACATTTGCTGAGCCACCTCCATCTCGTAGCTTTGGTGGTATTTTCAGAAGCATCTGAGAAAGTTTCAGGTTCTAGATATTCTGGTAAGGTGTATCTTTCCACAGATGCTATTGAGAAGGTTGGGCTCGCTGTGGTAGAAAACATTCCACTTTTCCACTTTTCCTTCTCTAATTTTTTCTTTTTTCCAGGTCCAACCTTTTTAATCTTGCTGGTTTCAACTCGCTTTTTCTCTCCTCCTTCAGGAATTTCGGTTCCATTCTTTTAAGATCTTCCTGAGCTTAGAACCTCAGTTTCTTTCATTCAGGTGGTTCAAAGGATCCCAGCACTGGATGCGTGTGCTGGCTGTTCTTGACCATGATGGTTTTGGAGTCTGTTGCCCCCTAAGATATTTTCTGTGGGCTGGACTGGTGAGATGCCTTCTCATTTCTCAAGGACATACAGGAAAACCTGGCCCTGAACATGGGGCCTAAATAAAACTGATATACAAATATACGTATGAATATTTTTTTTTAAAACATTCAGTTTTTTAGGAGTAAAGTAGAATTTAATCAATGCATGGCTTCCTCTTTCAGAGCAATATGAGTAGTCCTCAGTGGTTCAAAGTTACACACAGCCTCAGAAAAATTGACCCATCTTCAAAGTTAAGACCATTGCAATATCACCATTGTGGTTGCAATTTAGGCATTGGGTAATTGGCTCACATTTAGAACTGTTGCAGTGTCTTGCAGTCATATGATTGTGATTTTTAGCCTTTTCAGCAAGCTTCCAGCAAGCAAATCGATTAGGAGAAAGGAAGGGGGATACTCGAGTCGTTCCACAGGAGGGCAATTTTCATCCTCCCGGTTGGTGGCACGTAGCCGTTGGTTGCAAACGGTCGGGTGCCACAACCCCCGCAGGCTAGGTGGCCAGGGAATACAGAGCCAGGGTCTGCGGCTGATGTTTTGCAACGCCAGGTCCGTTGTCAACAAAGCCCCCCTCATTAGTGACCTTGTGTCAGAGGGGGAGCCGGACCTGGTAGGAATTGCGGAAACCTGGTTGGGCCACGAGGGAGGACTTCCCCTCGTTGAAATGTGCCCACCAGGCTACCGCGCATTTCATCAGCCGCGGGCCCTAGGCAGGGGTAGTGGGGTAGCGGTCATTATTAAGGAAGGCCTTGAGCCGAGAGAGACCATTGTGCCTCAGACTACCGGCTGTGAGTCCCTCTGCGTGAAGTGGGGCCTAGGGAGGCAGTTGGGCTTGCTAGTTGTATACCTGGCTCCCCGCTATGTAGCAGCAGCCCTGCCCGAGCTCCTGGAGGTGATCGCTACGGTGGCAGTTGAGACCCCCAGACTTATAGTCATGGGGGACTTTAATCTGCCATCGTTGGGCGAATCATCCGTGGTAGCTCGGGAGTTCATGGCTTCCATGACGGCCATGGACCTGACCCAAGTAATTCAGGGCCCC
The DNA here is from genome assembly GCA_039707465.1 of Rhabdophis nuchalis. NCBI lineage: Eukaryota > Metazoa > Chordata > Lepidosauria > Squamata > Natricidae > Rhabdophis > Rhabdophis nuchalis. The sequence continues at coordinate 281,505,596 of CM077643.1, read as the reverse complement.
ACCCACGAGGGTGGACATACGCCGGATCTCATCTTTGTCTCGGGCCAATGGAAGAGTGATCTGGGTACAGGGGACATAGTCATCACACCCTTGTCATGGTCAGACCACTCACTTCTCCGGCTCGACTTTCCGACCGCTGCTCCCCTCCGCGGGGAGGCGGAACCAGAGTTACCAATCTGGTACCGCCCCAGGCGCTTGATGGACCCGGATGGGTTCCAGACAGCGCTTGGGCCATTTCCTGTATCCCTGACCCACGCCCCGATGGAGGACCTCACGGCCGCATGGAACAGTGCGGCCGTGGGAGCCTTAGATCGGGTCGCGCCCTTGCGGCCTCTCTTGCGGCGGCGAACCACCCTGGCTCCTTGGTTTACTGAGGAGCTGCGGGTGATGAAACGCCGCAAGAGATGCCTAGAGGGAAGATGGAGGTCTAGCCGCTCTGAATCTGACCGGACACAGGTAAGAGCCCATTTACGGACTTACATTGTGGCGCTGAGGGTGGCCAAACGTCATCATTGTGCCACTCTCATAGCATCCGCAGAAAACCGCCCTGCCGCCCTGTTTAAGGTGACCCGTGCCCTCCTTCAACAGAGGGAACGGGAAGCCCCGCTACAGGGTAGAGCAGAGGAATTTGTGACTTTTCTGCAGGAGAAAACCGCCCAGATACAGAGTGAGCTAGCCCCCATTCATGGCCCAGTGGGATGCCACGAGAGAGATCTTGTTTGGGAGGAGTTTGACCCCGTTACTTCCGAGGATATGGACAGGCTACGTGGGCGACTGCGAGCCACCACATGTTTATTGGACCCGTGCCCCTCCTGGCTTGTACTGGCATCCTGGGAGGTGACACGAGGCTGGCTCCAAGAGGTTGTCAACGCATCCTTGAGTGAGGGTTCCTTGCCTGCCTCCCTAAAAGAGGCTATGGTGAGGCCCCTCCTCAAGAAGCCCTCTTTGGACCCAGCTCTTTTAAACAACTATCGTCCAGTCTCCAACCTTCCCTTTTTGGCGAAGGTTGTTGAGAGTGTGGTGGCACAACAGTTTCCCCGTTACCTGGAGGAAGTTGACTATCTAGATCCGCGCCAGTCCGGCTTTCGGCCCGGGCATAGCACCGAGACGGCATTGGTCGCGTTGGTAGATGATCTCTGGAGGGCCAGAGATGGGGGATGTTCCTCCATCCTGGTCCTATTAGACCTCTCGGCGGCTTTCGATACCATCGACCATGGTATCCTATTGCATCGGCTGGGGGGGTTGGGGGTGGGAGGCACCGTTTTACGGTGGTTCTCCTCCTACCTCTCTGGCCGATCGCAATTTGTGCGGGCAGGAGAGCAGAGGTCGACCCCGAGACCCCTCACATGCGGGGTGCCTCAGGGGTCGGTCCTCTCGCCTCTCCTGTTTAATGCATACATGAAGCCGCTGGGTGAGATCATCCGTGGTTTTGGGGTAGAGTACCACCTGTACGCTGATGACACCCAGCTGTACATATCTACCCCAAACCACCCCAACGATGCCGTAGCGGTGATGTGCCAGTGCCTGGAAGCCGTGCGGAGCTGGATGGGAAGTAACGGACTTAGGCTCAACCCGACCAAGACAGAGTGGCTGTGGTTTCCGGCTGCCCGATTCAACCAGCTCTCTCCAACGCTGGCCATAGGGGGCGAACATCTTGCCCCTGTGGATGGGGCGCGCAATTTGGGTGTCCTCCTGGATACCCGGCTGTCTATGGAAGAGCAAGTGACAGCCGTGGCCAGGAGGGCGTTTTACCAGGTTCGCCTGGTTCGCCAATTGCGCCCCCTATTGGATCGGGACGCCCTTCGCACAGTCACTCATGCCCTCGTGACATCCCGACTGGACTACTGTAACTCTCTCTACATGGGGCTCCCCTTGAGGTGCACCCGGAGGCTTCAGTTAGTTCAGAATGCAGCCGCGCGAGCAATTATGGGGACCACCAGGTTCACCCACGTTACACCGCTCTTGCGCGAGCTGCACTGGCTACCTGTCATCTTCCGGGTGCGCTTCAAGGTGCTAATTATCATCTTCAAAGCGCTCCATGGCTCGGGACCTAGCTATCTGCGAGATCGGATCCTGCCCCATACATCCTCACGACCGATTCGCTCCCACAGAGAGGGACTTCTCCGGGTGCCGTCCACTAGACTTTGTCAGCGGGCGACGCCCAGGGGAAGGGCTCTCTCTGTGGCGGGCCCGGCCCTCTGGAACGACCTTCCCCCTGATATCAGAACGACCACTGACCTCCGCTCCTTCCGTACGAAATTGAAGACCTATTTCTTTCGACTGGCCGGCCTTGAATAATTCTCTCTGTCTATTGATTCCAAATGCATTTTAATGGGTTCTTAATCATTTTTAGCACGGGTAACACTGTTTAATTATGTTTTAAAGTATGTATTTTGTATTTATTGTATATTGTTTTTAGTTTCTCCTGTGCACCGCCCCGGGTCCCTGTGGGGAGAGGGTGCGGTTAATAAATCCGAATTTGAATTTGAGGAAAGCTAGATTTGCTTAATGACTGTGTTGATTCAGATAATGACTTTGTTCTGGTCATGTGATGACTCACTTTATAACTGTACTGACTTACAATGGAAGTTCTGATCCCAATTATCGTTGTAAGACAAGGACTATTGAAACTTTTACCTTTTTTGACAAAACATTCCCATCCTAACTTTAGCCGATTTGGAGAAACAAGGATTAGAATGCTCCATTCCTACTTAAATGATAATGAGCTATTAGTCTCTGCAGTTTCTATACAATCTGAAAAAAAGATTGTCCTTCTTGCTCCTGCATCTGTGTCTTTATTTTTTTTTTTAAAAGAACAAAAAATTTAAACTCTGTGACCATAAGGCACCACTACCTCTTATTTCAGATTTGCTAGATCACCTTCAGAAAGCATGCATTTTCCCTAAATTGGGCTTGAGAGAAGCTTTTAATTTAATTCAGATGAAAGAGCATAAATGCTTAATTGCCTTTGTTGCTCAATATAGCAATAATTAGTTTCATTAACTGCCTTACTGTGTACTTCAGATTTATAAATAAGATCTTCTCTGATACTTTGGGCAAATACGTAGTTGTTTACCTAGAGGATATTTTGGTTTTTACAGAAAGTCCTTCCCTAACCATGTCGGGTATTTGTTGCAGTAACTACACAAAAAGAAACTCTGTGCTAAATTGGAAAAACGTACATTTGACCTTCCTAAATTAAACTATTAGAAGTAAGGGAATTTCTACCCAAAGGTATGTAGATAATTCCTGCAAATATTTATATGACAGGGGGCTAGAAATGTTAAGATTCTTCGGTGTTTTTTTAGCAGATGATGGGAATATGACAGAAGAGAAGTAAACATATATACAGGTATTCATTGTCTTACACCAATTCATTTAGTGACCATTCAAAGTTACAACAGCACTGAAAAAAATGACTTATGACCATTTTTCACAGTTGCAACCATTGCAGCATCCCCATGGTCATGTAAACGAAATTCGGATGGTTGGCAACTGACTTGTATTAATGATAGTTGCAGTCTTCCTGAGTCATGAAAAATAAATAAATAAATGTGATCACCTTTTGCAATCTCCTTATAAGCAAAGTCGATGGGGAAGCCAGATTCACTTAATAACCATGTTACTAGCTTAATAACTGTAGTGATTCACTTAACAACTACAGTAAGAAAGGTCATAAAATGGCCAAAATTCACTTAACAAGTGTTTCACTTAGCAACAGAAATTATAAGCTCAACTGTGTCATAAGTACAGGATTACCTGTATACATAGTCCACGTAATTATTATTAAAACTTCTACAAGGGGATTGCAATGGCCTCATAAATGGACGCTCAGTTCAGCTGATTACCTCTGGCATTGCTCCATGTAGATCTTCTAGGCAACCCGGAAAATGCATGCCATGGGCAAACTTTGCCCATGTTTATAAAGGAGTCATCCCAGTGGTGGGATTCAATTTTTTTTTACTACTGGCTATGTGGACATTGCTTGTGGGTATGGCATGGCTTGGTGGGTGTGGCTTGGTTGTTGTGGCAGGGGCTGGATACTGTAAAATCTCCATTCCCTCTCCACTCCAAGGGAAAGTTATAGCAAAGTCCCCATTTCCTCCCGATCAGCTGTGACTCATGATAGAATAGATAGTGGTGGCACCAGAGGTGGTATTTGCCGGTTCTCCAAACTACTCAAAGTATCTGCTACCGTTTCTCCAGAACTGGTCAGAACTTGCTGAATACCACCTTGGGTGCATCCCCATTACACAGGACGCTAGACTGTGGAAATCAACTGCTGAAAAAAGGAATTTAAATGGATTACTCAGGAAGAAGCTGCCTTTCGGAGCTTAAAGATGGGTTTTGGGAGGGGGCATCATCCCAGCTGCTACTCATATATGTAGATCTCATCTATCCCTTTGTTGTGCAAATCGATGTCTCAAATTTTGCTTGGAATCTGTTTGGTTTTTCCCAGGTGGCAATGAGGGAAGGGCTCGCTACCATGTTCCTCTCACTCTAGAGTCCTTTTTGCTGACTAAATGGTACTCTGATATCTTCAAGAAAGAGTTGCTGGCAATAAAAGCAGCAACAATTCAGCAATGGAAACTTTCTTAGGAGGAGTAATCCATCCAGTACAGATATGGACAGAACACAAGAACTTGGAGCACCAACAGAAGGAGTCTCATTCACTGTCATACCAGATAGGTACAATTTTCCTCCCAATGCGTACATCACCTACGTTCCTAGCTCACAAAATAAACCACCAGGTATTCAATCACACATGAGCCTAAATTTGACATTTCCTGCTCCTCCCCCATCCATCTTTCTCTGTGACTGAAGGGCAACTTTCATGACAGTCATATTTATTGCCCTTTTCTTATCAGGAAATACATATTGCAATTTTGCTATAACAATAAAAGTGCAGGACATGGGGGAGAGTTCAAAAAGTTGCAGCTTTGGCTCAGAGAGCAAATGCCAAAGACTATGCAGCATCATATCATGTCTATTGCTGGGCCAAGACCATTATTGCTAAACTGGCCAGTTTGCTTGGTTCACTCCCTTTTCCTTCAGGGCAATTTGGGCACAATTTTCCTGTATTTTATTATTATTATTTGAAAGTTTTTTTTTTATTTTGACACATACAAAAACAAACAAAACATATAAATTTATAACATCCTCATCAGTTACATATAGCATGTCGTTTGGTTACAAGAGTTTTGTGCTTCCATATTTCAATTACATATACAGTCACTAAATAGCGATCCAATATAAATAAATACATCACTATCCTTATGCATCACATATTCAGTTTCCTGTACTTTATTATTGATCTTCCAGGAAATGACTCTTTTGATAGTAGTAGAACTATTTAGGAAAAGAGCTCATTTTATTCCATACAAGTGCCATCTGTTCCGGAAGCTGCACAGCTCTGTCTAGATTGTGTTTTTTTCAGTACAGGAGCTTAGTCAATCATGTTAGATCAGAGTTTTCAATTTACATGCCAGTTCTGGACAGACTTGTTCCACCTGTGGGATATTTGCATTCATATCTTGTCATTTCATCCCCCCAGAATCAAATGGATAGTCAAAGAAGACTGGAACGATATCTGTTGTTATGTTTCCTATTAATATGACAATTGGCCTAATTTATTATCACTTGTATCTAATCACTCTCTGTATTCCTCAAGTGATATGTTTCCTTTTTAAATAGTGTGTGGCCTTAGTGGGATTCAATTTTTTTTACTACCAGTTGTATGGGCATGGCTTGGGGGACATGGCAGAGGAAGGATACTGTAAAATCTCCATTCCCTCCCCACTCCAGGAGAAGGTTACTGCAAAATCCCCATTTCCTCCTGATCCGCTGAGACTTGGGAGGCAGAGAATAGATGGGGGCAGGGCCAGTCAGAGGTGGTATTTACCGGTTCCCCAAACTACTCAAAATTTCCACTACCAGTTCTCCAGAACTAGTCAGAACCTGCTGAATACCACCTCTGGTGTGTGGATATAATCTTCATGTATGCTCTTTAAAACTCTTGCTTCTATGGCTCCTTAAGACTCTTATTTTCTCCAGGAGACGAGCAGCACAATTCCTTTTAAACCAACCATTAGATTTGGCCAAGGCTGCACACAAAAATGCAGCAGATGTACATAGGCAGAAAAGTGCCAAGGTTGCTATTGGGGATTTAGTATGTCTTTCCACTTAATTTTTATTCTCCTCCCATCCATCCAAGAAATAGACTTGCAGTTCATTGGGCCCTTCCCTATCAAAGATCAGATCAGCCCGTGGACTTTTGCTCGCAATTTCACACTTCAGTGAATATGCATCCACTGTTTCACTACTCTCTCTCTCTCTCTATGTGAGGGAGGGGACATCTTATACCTTATGTTCAAGACCTTTTCCTCCCCTACCATTTCTCATTGATGGGAAAGAAGAATACAAGATGGAATGTATTTGGATTCTAGATAGAAGGAGAAGTTCAAATGTTTGATCATATATAGCAAAGTGATCATATGTAGGAACTGTTTGTGGAACCAAACAGTTATTTAGTTCAACCCCACACTGTCACAAATGTAAAGGTACAGACATATGAATGTATGTTTGCATTATCATAGCATAATTAGTATTCTGGAATCCAGTTTATATAGAATATATGCAACATAAATATTACAGTATCTTGATTCTTGATATTTATGGGACAAGGGGGAAACTTCTAGATGGGATATTTCTTTATCATTTTAATCTTCTGAATTATAATAATAATAATAATAATAATAGTTGAATTTATTGACCGCTCCCTCTCCCCACAGGGACTCGGGGCAGTGCACAGGGAGAATAAAAGCAATAAATATACAAAATACATACAAATTTAAAACAGATTAAATTAATTCCTGTGCTAAAATCCCATTAACTAAAAATCCCCACTAAATATAAATATACATTAAAAAAACCCATAGAGAGAGAGACTACCCTAGGCCGGCCAGGCGGAAAAGATGAGTCTTCAATTTCAGGCGGAAGGAGCGGAGGTCCGTAGTTGTTCTAATGTCGGGGGGAAGGTCGTTCCAGAGGGCTGGGCCCGCCACAGAGAGAGCCCTTCCCCTGGGCGTCGCCCGCTGACACAGTCTAGTGGACGGCACCCGGAGAAGTCCCTCTCTGTGGGAGCGAATCAGCCGTGAGGATGTGTGAGGCAGGATCCGATCCTGCAGAATTAATCAAAATGTATGTCCCAACACACACACACACACACACACACAGAGAGAGAGAGAGAGAGAGAGAGAGAGAGAGAGAGAGAGAGAGAGAGAGAGAGAGAGAGATTTCTCTGTGTATGTGTCTGTCTGTCTGTCTTTCTCTCTCTCTCTCTCTCTCTCTCTCTCTCTCTCCATATTTATTTATTTTATTTCAATCACCTCCTGACTTAAAATCCTAAAGTAAATAAGTTTCTATATCATAACAATTATAATGATTTGATGGAAACTAAATATAGAAATATGGAAATTAAATATTCTTGCCTCATAAAGCTCAAAGGCATATTTACTTACAAAGGCAAGAAAAACGCAATTTAAACAACATGATTTATTAGCATGAAAATAGGAGGAAAACATCCGACTTTTGACTTTAGGATACCATACCAGTTTTTGCCTCCATCTCATACATCCATCTTCAGGAAAATTAATTGCAAATTTGCCATATTTGATGGATGCCAGTGCCTTGTCTCCAGATGTTTTCATGCTTCATGTAATTGCTCTTATGTCCCCTACATTCTATACCTCTTTTCCCAGGAATTGTGAATTGCCAAACTCTATGGCCACTTTCATTAAAGTTTTGTTTATTTATTTAGAGAAAAAATTACAGCCACCCATTTTAGCTATGAGCTTGGCGTACTAATAACAACAAATTAAGACAAGATAATAAAACCTCTAATAATCAAACAAGAAACACCAAATTAAAATAGTCCTAATACTGTCCTAATACTGTAAGCCAGGCATTGTGAATTCATTCAACATACCACAACTATATTAGGCTCATTCCATACTCTGGCCCAGCATCTGGAGAAAAACCCAGATCTTCAAAACCTTTCAGAAAGTTAAGACAGCCTTACTGTGTAGACCAAATTTTTAAAAATCCAACTCCACAGGAAAGCTAAAATTACTTTTATTAATACAGGTTACAATAGCAGAATTTTGCAAATCTGATTGTGTACTTCATTACAATCCTCACTTATACTCGTATGAATTAGAGAAATGTCTACCTGAGGTGCTTATACATGTCTTCTTGTTTTGTGCTTAAACTATGCTGTCACCCAGTGGTGAAATTCAATTTCTTTTACTATCAATTCTGTGGCCATAGCTTGATGGCCGTGGTAGGGGAAGGATACTGCAAAATCTCCATTCCCACCCCACTCTGGGGCCAGTCAGAGGTGGTATTTGCCAGTTCTCTGAACTACTCAAAATGTCTGCTACCAGTTCTCCAGATCCTTGCTGTCACCTTGTCATTTGATAATGGATCTGTCCTATGTCTATGACAGTCATATTCCTTTCTCTCTACCAATCAGAGGCCTCGAGAAGGGGGATACTGTTCTTATGAAAATCATCCTGACTGTAATTTTTAAATATCCAAAACTTATGTTGAAAAGGGGAAATTAATAACATTAAAATAGCATGACAACCATGACCTGGAGGATTGAGAATCTCCATAGACATTAAAATAGCAACATTTACAAAGGGGTATAGTTTAGGAGCATCATTTAGGTCAGGGGTCCCCAACCTTTTTTGCACCAGGGACCGGTTTCATTTTCAAGAAAGTTTTGCGGACCGGCTGAGTGGCTCAGCAGTCATGTGACTGGGTGGGCGTGGCCAACTTGGAAAATGTGAAACTCACTTAACAATGGTCTTAACCACTTAACCATATCTCTCACTTAACCATATCTCTAACATGAAGATATGGTTTTTGGTGTTGCACATAATTATTGCGGCAAGATTGGCATTTGCCCAGGAATGGAAGAGTGATCAAATACCGATGGATAGGGCAGTAATAAACAAAATTAATGAGTGCGCAGAATCGGATAGATTAACAAAATTAATTAAAGGAAAAAAGGACTCAGAATTCTATAACTCGTGGAAGAGGTGGTATAACTGGATACGGGAACGACCGAATAATAACAACTGAAGCAATAATATATGTTTAAATCAGATATTGGTAAATAATATCAATCAGAAATTAAAGGACGAATAAGAATTGATGAAGTAGGTAGGGTAACTAGATGGGCTGTATATAGTGTAAATATTGGTGTTAAATATTAGGCCTATTATTAGGACGGTAATGTTAAGTTTGGTTATTTAAATGTTATCGCTTTCTCGCGCTGTGACGGCAATATGTTTAAAATTATGTTTGTATGATTTTATTTTTATAAGAATAAATAATATATATATATATATATAAAAAAAAACAATGGTCTTGGTTAACAACCAAACTTTTGGGCTCAATTGTGGTCATAAGTTCTTTCTTTCTTTCTTTCTTTCTTTCTTTTTCTTTCTTTCTGTCTCTCTTTCTTTCCCTCTTTCTCTCTCTCTTTCTTTCTTTCTCTTTATTTCTTTCTCTTTCTTTCGCTCTTTCTTTCCCTCTTTCTCTCTCTCTCTCTTTCTCTTCCTTTCCCTCTTTCTTTCTCTCTTTATTTCTCTTTCTCTCTCTCTTTCTTTCCCTCTTTCTCTTTCTTTCTTTCTCTTTCTTGCTCTCTCTTTTTCTTTCTCTCTTTCTGTCTCTTTTTCTTTCTCTCTTTCTCTCTCTTTTTCTTTCTCTCTTTTTTCTCTCTCTCTCTCTTTCCTTTCTGTCTCTCTTTCTTTCTCTCTTTCTCTCTGTGTGTCTTTCTTTCTCTCTCTCTTTCTCTCTCTCTCCCAGTTTTTTTCTTTTTTTCTTTTTCTTTCTCTCTCTCTCTCTCTGTCTCTCTCTCCTTCATCCGCCCATCTGTCACTCTATGTGTGTGTGTGTCTGACTGTCTCGCATTCACGCACTTACTCACTCATTCTGTCTCTCTCTCGCTCTCTCTGTCTATCACTCTCTGATTCCCCCCTCCCTCCCTGTCTCTCTCTGTGTCTGTGCCTCTCTCTGTCTGTCTGTCGTCGTCCCCGCCGTAGCAGCCCTCCCTACCGGCCGCCGATTCCCTTCCTCCTTCCCCCCGCGGAGCCTCCTCAGCCCGGCCTGCCGCGCTCACTCGCCTTAGCCTGCCCCGCCCACCCGCCGTGCTTGGTCGCTCGTTCGCTCACTCAGGCTCCTTCCAGGAGCTGAGAAGCCTCTGTGTGTCGGGAGGGAAGGAACGGCAGCCTCTGGAAGATGACGAGTGGCCGGCATGCCAGCTGTGGAGGTTCCGCGGGGGGAAGGAGAAAGGGAATCGGCGACCGGTAGGGAGGGCTGCGGCGGCGGCGCCCAGGAGTCCCACCATCGACGAGAGTGGAGGAAGAGCCGCACTCCAACGGTACGAACAGCCGCGTTCTCCCACGCGCTCTGCCCAGGGGACTGCCCCCTCCTCCTCCTCTCCGGCCCTGCGGCCCAGCTCCTACCAAGCCACAGACCGGCACCGGTCCGCGGCCCGGGGGTTGGGGACCCCTGATTTAGGTGATGTTGTCTCAAGTCAATCTTGCCACTTGTTTAGATTAGTATTATTTTGTCTGAAAGTTCTTGTTGCTTAATGTGAGCATTTGAAAGTAGACAGAATTTTTTTTTAGTAAATCTATCTATCTATCTATCTATCTATCTATCTATCTATCTATCTAGGTCTTTGGTTGTTCGGGTTTTCTCCCGCGTAGAATTGGAAGTATCTCCACGACGTTTCGATGAAGTCTCATTCATCATCTTCAGGCTGGTGCTTTCGGGTTGGTTCTATCTATCTATCTATCTATCTATCTATCTATCTATCTATCTATCTATCTATCTATCTATCATCTATCTATCTATCAACTCTCTATCGCTCTCCCTATCCTCCCAGAAACTCATGGAATCTGGAGGCTACAAACGGTAGTTTGCCTTAACACCATGTAACTAAGAAATTATTTTCATACATAACTAAATAAATTATACTTCATTATTTATTATTGGAGAAATAGAGCAAATTGATTGCCTTTTGTATCTCACTCTCTAATGAAGTTGGTTCCTCAATCTATTCTCTTTCCACAAACAATCCTGTGTCTTTCTGATAAATTTAAGATGCTGATCATTAACTTATAAATCCAACGTAGCATAGAGCTGTGCTATTTGAAGAACTGCTAGTCTTCATAGTATTTGCCCAATCTATATAATCTAGCAGAGTTGGTATGCTCCTGATTCCTTTGATTAAACAATGCCTTCTATTGGAACTCCAGACGAATACGGTTTTTGGCCTCTGGAATGAGGTTGCCCCTAAGATCCAGATGGACCCCGCCCTGCTGATATTTCAAAGGGCCTTGAAACCTGGCCCCCCACTCTGGCAAAGAAAACTGAAATCCTTTTGTCTCATTTCCATCCAGTCTTTTATTTTCACTACCTCTTCTTTTCTACTATTGTTTTTCTCTTGTTTCAGTTGTGGACCAGATAGGCAGCATGAATGATTGACTGGTTGATAGATTGATTGATTGATTGATTGAATGATTAATAACATGTTCCATCATTTTTTCATACTATTATCGAGCATATACTGTATTTAGCAAAGTCTTTTTAAGTAGTACATTGTTCAGGACAGCTGTCTTTACAGACTCATCTACAAAATGTTGATAGGAGGGATGCCAGTATTTGAGAGAGGAGAGGGCACGAAGGTTCAACAACATTCTTTAGGATGCACATTTCAGGATGCCGAAGTGCATGATTAAAAATAAAATTGGCATGTACAAATAAAACTTTACAAAGGGAGCACCACGTTTCTTTGGTTAACATTTACAAGTACAGTACAGTGAGATTCCCAATCACAAAGTTGCAGCTTTTATTTATTTATTTTTCATATCTTCAAACTACCCATCTCCCCCAAAGAGGGACTGTGACTGGTATACAATTAGCCTGGATTTAAAGAAAGATAAATATCTTATCTTTTTAAAGGGATGCAGTGGCTCAGTGGCTAAGACACTGAGTTTGTTGATCAGAAAGGTCGGCGGTTTGAATCCCTAGCACCGTGTAACAGAGTGAGCTCCCGTTACTTGTCCCAGCTTCTGCCAACCTAGCAGTTCTGAAGCATGTAAAAATGCAAGTAAAAAATAGGAATCACCTTGGTCAAAAGGTAATAGTGTTCCATGCACCTTAGGCATTTAGTCATGCCGGCCACATGACCACGGAGACGTCTTCGGACAGTGCTGGCTCTTCAGCTTTGAAACAGAGATGAACACTGCCCCCTAGAGTCGGGAATGACTAGCACATATGTGTGAGGGGAACCTTCATCTTTACCTAAAGATCTCATTACTCTCTTTGCTTCTGGTTTTTTAAAATTTGCTGAAGGAATGTTTAATCGCCCAGTTTAAAAAGTCTGTGAGCATCATTGAAAAGCAATTAGAAAATCTGTAAAATTTGGTTGAAGTATGCTAAATCAGTGCAAATTTACTCCTGCACTAAACATGATCCAGGCTATTTTTCTGCCAAAACTCCAAGGACTTCATCTATCTCTTCCTCTTAGAGGAAAAGATGAATGCTTTTAACCTAGGAAAATATCAGTGACAGAAAATCCTTGAGATACTATAAAGGCTAAATGACAGGGAAATGTGTCTGGTAGAATTTATCCTGTTCAATTTTTTTTAAGTAGATAGAGACAGACAAGCAGATGAAGGTATCATCAAGGTTACTCCTTGTGGCTCTTTACAACTGACAAAGAGAAAATCCCATTGGGCCAAGGACAAAGTTCTTACAAACCGCAGTAAGCATCATCAAGTAAGTGGCAGGCAATCCCAGGCAGAAAAAGACAAGGCTCTTCCAAGAAAGAAAATAACAATGAAGCATCTGGGACATTTCTACAAATTTAAGAAAGGTTCTGAACACTGATTGCCATAGAGTTCAATTGGCTCAAGCAGAAAATGGGGTGGCAGGTTTGCTGAAAGCAATTCAAAGAGGGTATGTCTGTGAATAAATGAATTACATGTTTTTCATTCATTTCATTTTTCACGATAGGAAACACCTAACATTACATCACTTGCAGAGTTACAGAAGCAAAAAGGAATTAATTCTACCAAGAACTTTTTGTTCTATGGATGAATTAATTCCACAGAATCCAACCTGTTGAGTCTTGGAAAGAACATAGAGTGGCCCTCCCAAAGGTGCTTTTTCAAGAGGCAAATGGTTTTTCTTTGAAGACATTTTGCTTCTCACCCAAGAAGCTTCTTCCTCTCTGCCTGGATGGAGGGGAATGGAAGGATTTATACTCTGGTCATTTGCATTCTTTTAGCGAGTGGTTGAGGCCAACTGCAGGTTTATCTGTGTCATCAGGGTCACCTGAGTGAAAGGTGTTCCTTAATGACTTGCTAAAAGAATGCAAAGGACCAGGTGTTTGTAAGGAGTATAAACCTTTCCAAGGACTTTCTCTTGTGTGTCAGAATAACATAATAACAGAGTTGGAAAAGAGATTGGAGGCCTTCTAGTCCACCCCCTGCTCAAACAGGAAACCTCTGTTATTTCAGATAAACGAATCTCTTCTTAAAAACCTGCATGTTGAAGCACTCACAACCTCTGGAGGCAAGTCATTCCACTGATTAATTGTACTAACTGTCGGGAAATTTCTCCTTAATCTAGGTTGGTTCTCTCCTTGATTAGTTTCCATTCATTGCTTCTTGACCTTCAGGTGCTTTGGAGAATAGGTTGACCCCATCTTCTTTGGTCCCCAACCTAGTTTCTAGCCCTGAGATTTCCTGATGGCCTCCCATCCTAATGCTAACCAAGTCAAATCTTGTTCTGTTTTTATGATAACAACCAAGATCTGTTAGACAATGCCACTTGTTAAGATACTGAAACACAAACATTGATATTTCTTTCATTGCCCATGAAAGGTTTTGAGATTTCTATTTATCTCAAAAGGAAAGGAATTCTGTAACTAGGATGGAGCAACCATCCAGATCTTTGCAAACTTATCATATATAAATTTTTGACAGCAAGGAAACAGTCCCTTTTGTGCCTTTTTGGTTATGAATTTTATATCTGAGCATTCAGACGGTTCAAGTAGACAAATGATCTCACTCACAAAATGATCCCTGCACTTTGTCACTAGAATTCCATGTTGATTGTACATTTACTTCCCCAAAGCTCTAAAACCTATTGATTTGTTCATATTGGCATCCTACTTAAGGACTTTGAATTTCACAGACCACTATAAGAAAAAGCATCCTAGGAAGATCTAAAATCAACAGACCTCCTGGACATATGTTCATATAAAAATGAAATAGGATTATGCCTCTTACATGGGATGGTTCTACCCTTATAGATAAGGGTATATGAAATAATACTTTAATGAACATAAATTGCTGGTGGGAGGTATATTCAGAAGAAATTCAATAATTCAGCATGTTTTCAACTATCCAACTTAACAACCCACCTATATATTTTAATTAGTTGTGAGTTTTCTTTCTCCTGGACAGATGTGCTTTGTACCTGAGAAAATATAAACATTTAAAAAGCCAATTTCAAATGCTCATAGGACTACCAGCAAATTCACCATTTGAGCTCAATTGTTTTCTTGTTACTAGAATTGTAGAATTGTACAAAATGTTATAACTCAGTTGGGTTAGAAGGCTAACCACCTGATCTCTGCCTCATGAATCAGTAACCAAAGCAGGACTTACACTTCACCTTGTTGTTGAAGCAATACTTGTGGCCATCCAGATGTTGCTAATAGACAGACAATTAAACTACAACTCTTAGGGATTCTTGATTTTAGTCATGGTGGCTTATTTAGCCAGCTAATCTAACGATGAAGTTTTAAATGTATCCAAGCAGGAAACCACAATCAGGATCTATTTCAACTCAGCTGTTAAGAAAATGTGTATTTATGCAAAATGCTATACATTTTTTGTAGGTGCAGATTTCAATTGAACAGATGCATGATTGTCCTGGAATGTAAGGTCTTAATAAAATACTGGAAAAACTTTACTTTTATATATAACTTGATGTCAGTTTTGTTTGCTTTAATTTGTAGTAAATCATACTTTGGAAACTAGACATTTATAGCACTGTTCAGCCAAGAGATTACAGGCCCATTCTTTTTGGTTGCAGCAAAGTACCGTATTTTTTGGAGTAAAAGACTTAACGGAGTATAAGACACACCCAGGGTTTGAAGAGGCTGTTTTTTTTAAAAAAAGTAGGTAGGTAGTTAGAGGGATAGAGAGGGAGAGAAAAAGAGAAATACAGTAGGTAGGTAGGGAGAGAGAGAGAGAGTAGGTAGGTAGGTAGGGGGGGGAGAGAGAGAGGGAGAGAGAGAAATACAGTAGGTAGGGAGGGAGGGAGGTAGAGAGTGTGTGTAGGCAGATAAGTAGGTAGAGGGATAGAGAAAGAAAGAGAGAGAAAGAGAGAGAGAAATACAATAGATAGGTAGGGGAGAGAAAGAGTAGGTAGAGAGGTAGATAGAGGGGGAGAGAGAGAAATACAGTAGGTAGGGGGAGAGAGAGAGTAGGTAGATAGGTAGATAGGTAGATAAGTAGATAGGTAGATTTTTGCAAAAATGGGCCCGTTTTTTTTCAAATAAAAGCCTTGGTAGGGCTTGCAGAGTGCTCCTGGAGAGGTGTGGGGGACAAAACAAGGAAAATGGCCTGTTCTTTTCGTGAAAACAGGCGATTTTTTGGTCAAAAAATAGCATGCATAGCCTTATGGAAGCTTATAGAGTGGGGCTGGGGGCTGGGGGGGCAAAAATGCCCTGTTTTTTGCTCATTTCTGCCCTCCCCAGCCCCCAAGAGCTCTCTGGAAGCCTCCATAAGGGTATGCGCGTGGCCATTTTGGTGAAGGGGGCGGGGTTTCAGGAGGCAAAAAAATGCTGTATTCAATGTATAAGACGCACCCAGATTTTCAGCCTCTTTTTAGAGGAAAAATGGTGCGTGTTATACTCCAAAAAATACGATAATCAGGGCTAGAAGAAAAACTGATTTAATTTCTAATTTAATATAATGTAGTTAACGTGATCTATTGCTGTAAAGTTCAGGATTTTATCCTACCTCTCTTTAAATAATAGCATTTGGTGGCAACGTTTAAATGGCCTAAAGGGTATCAAGGATTTTAGAGGCCCCACAGGAATCCCAACGAAAAGCATGAGAAATAAATGAATATACATAAATGTTGTCCTTTGGGGTAGGCTTCAGCATTTATCAGCATCATCAATTTATTTCTGCATTGAGGATAAAATTGATTGTCATTTTAGCAACATTTTTCCACCTGATTCAGCAAAACATGAATTCCCCCCCCCCTTTTTTTTTTATATGCCCAACAGGTGTGCAATTAAATCTGCACTTCTTCTAGGACACTCCTTATTTATGATTCTTGAATTAAACACCCCCCCAAAAAAAACCCTTATCAATGCTCTTTTTCTTGCTTTTTTTTAAACTTTAATGCTGCTGGCAGAAGATGACGACATGCCGGAAAGACTCCAGCTGGAATGTAGTAGATTTATTAGATGGTTCATAACCTGGTAACCAATTTACATTCCAGTGATGATTCCTATTAAGTATTAAAACGCCCTCCATGTGCTTTTTTTCAAAATAGCCCGGTAATTGCTCCTCTAGATTCTATTTTCATCTTTTCTTTTTCCCAGATGAAGTGAAAGAGCTATAATTGCTATTGAACAATCTGTGTCCTAAATATGCTTTATATTAAAAAAATAAATTCTGGATATTTAATTCATCTGCATTCCAAAAATGGAGAGCTGAATTTTAAAAGTAGCAAACTCTTATTGCTACAGAGCAACTTTCTCAATCCATAGGCTTTCAGCATCATTGAGAAGTCTCAGTCTGCACTGCCATTCAAGTTGGCAAGAAATTCTAGACACAGTCCCAACATATTGTACTGTAGGGCATCAGTTGATCAAGGCTGCTAGAAAACATCATATGGCCATCATCATATTCCTGCACCAGATTCTAGGAAGTCAAAAACTGGTATTTAAATGTATACATTGTGGTGAAATCAATCAAATCAATGTGATTTTTAAGCCATGGTCTATGGAATAGCATTTTGCATTCATTAAATCCTAGTGCATTATTTGGAAAATCATGATAGTATAATCATGTCTTAGCATGATGCTTATGGATACAACATTCCCAGAGCTCTATCCTAGATAGGTTTGATCCTATCAAAAGGGACGTGTTCCTTTTATTAGGAAATAAAAATTTACAAAGAACTGTTGTAGAAGCCTCTGGGATGAGTTTTTGTTCTTGATGAAAAGTATAACTAAACTACTGTATGTGGCTGGGATGCGCCATGCCTGATGAGAATTCTTATTTCACTAACTGTATATGAGGTTTCTGTTGAAAAGTTAAAGTCTGAATAAGATCTAAAGTTAAAACGATATAGAAATTTTGCAAACTCTCTCAAATACCACTAAAATTCAACTTCTCTATAATTTAACAATTATAGCCCTTCCAATTTAAAGTTAAAGCTATTTCCCCTTCCTTGTCTCTTTTACTAAAGAGAATCAAGGAGGAATTTGTCAGATTTTGTTGCAGCAATCAAATCCAGAAATCACACACAAATGACTGATTCAGCAGGATTCATTAACTTCTCTTTATATATAAGAATATATACAATACGCATGAAGTTCTCAGAAGCATAATCACAGAAGCACAGTTAACACAAGAACATATTCACAGAAGGACAATAATAGGAGCACATAACTTGTACTTATACATATCAATTAACCTAAGCCACGACCAGACTCCAAGCTGTTTCACCTCCCAAACAGCACTCATTGGCTGACATAGTTGCTATGCGTATATATTGTCTGACCTATTGCCATGTCTATCCCAGTTCATGAACTACATACACCAGTGGTAGTCAACCTTTTTATACCTACTGCCCACTTTTGCATCACTGTTAGTAGTAAAATTTTCTAACCGCCCACCTGTTCCACAATAATGGTAATTTATAAAGTAGGGAAGTGAATTAAATTTAAAAAAGGAAATTGCTTCAGTATCGGACAAAACCCCTACCACCCACCATGAAAGCTGGACGCCCACTTGTGGGCGGTAGGGACCAGGTTGACTACCACTGATATATACTGACAGGATTATCTTGAGTTTTTTCCTCATACTGTCCTAAACTAAGATCATGTTTTACTATGGGTTGCCACATATTTTCTCTAAGATCATTTCTGTACTCCTCTATATGGGGCGCTATATAGGGGTTGTAGGATCAAATGACTATGGATGTGCTGTGTATGTATTTTCACTTTGTGGCATGTAGACTGAATGTATTCCTACTCTCCCTTCCAGAGGTGGGTTCCTACCAGTTCAGACTGGTTCAGCTGAGTAGGTAGTTACTCGGCCAGCCACGCCCCCGAACCTTTTCTATTGGCACTATAGGAGCCGCCATCTTGTTTTTTGCTTCTGTGCATGCGCAAAAGCAATTTTTACTACTGTACATGTGTGCATAGCACACATGAAGTGCACACGAAGCACATCCCTGAGTGAACCGGCTGTAACAGAAGCCGGAACCTACCCCTGCTCCCTTCACATTGTGTCTGTGTACTTTGTGTATAGGAGTGCACTAGAAAATACAGAGTGGGAAATACAGGTACTCCTCAGCTTACCACATTTGTTTAGTGACCATTCAAAGTTACAGTGGCACTGAAAAAAGTGACTTATCACTATTTTTCACACATGCAACCATTGAAGCAGCATCATGATCACATGATCAATGTTCGGATGCTTGACAGCTGGCATGTGTTTATGATGGTTGCAGAGTCCTGGGGTCATGTGATCGCCTTTTATGAACTACTAACAAGCAAAATTAATTGGAAAACCAGATTTAAGTAACAACCATATTACTAACCTAACAATTGCAGTGATTCACTTAACAACTGTGGCAAGAGAAGTCATAAAAATGGGCAAAATACACTTAAACTGCCTTACTTAGCAATGGAAATTTTGGGCTCAATTGGAATTGTAAGTCAAGAACGAGGCTATTTATGGGTCACCTCTGGATCCTACCACCAAGAGGGCTTAAAAAGAAGAAATCACAAAGATACAAATCACATTGCATGTACTTTATATGTGTTCTGCAGGAGTACAATGGGGTGATTTCTCCTGGATTTTTTAAAATCCATGGTGCCGGATCAGATTTTGTTTCTCCCCGATCCAATTTGGTCTTGGTTCTATGTTTCTTCCATAGAATGAGCCTGCTGGTGGACCAAGCCCTGAGCCATTTCACTTTAGTTAGTAGCATTTGTATAGCACTCTAATCTGAGTGACTGCAGGAATAATTCCTACCCAACGTTTTGTTAGGTTTTCCTTGGTTGAAAACACTCTATTAGAATCCTGAAAAATCAAGGAATCAACATTTTTTATAATAAGGAGAGGTCCCGAATACTGACTTTGTAAAATGGAACTTGTCATTCTGAGAGGCTGTATTCCATGCCTGTTATCATAACATATTTCTGCTTTAATGTGTTCCCGTTTAATTATAAAAGAGAATGTATGCTGAAGCGAAAAATAGTTCCTTTTATAGCCTCCTGTTCTGCCTTATAACTTCATAGGAAATGGTTACAAATTACCCTCCTCTATCCAGGAGGCGTCTGTTCTGTGGTTCAATTTTTAAAACAAAAAACAAAAACATTTTTTAAAAGCCCATCTTGGCTTAGGAACAATGTACCAGAATGTTCGGCTTTTGAGTTACTTGATCATGATCAAATAGGGTTTCTGCCCTCAGAATAGAGGAAGACAAATTGAGTGCCTTGAATATTCATTTTGTATGGCAAAATATTAATCTGAATTGTGTGTTTGTCTTTCATCATGGAGACACACGCATACTTAGCTCTCATCAGTCAAGGTACCTGTTTAATGATTTTTTTTTCCTTTTAAAAAAAAAAGCTGCATCAATGAATTTTTAAAATGTTTCCCTTTTACTATTTGCCACTTCTGTTAATGTTGTGCAACCATGATAAAAGGAGAGGTCTCTACTATAAAAGGGGACAGAAAATGCTGCATTTAATCTGTTCTCATTGTAAAGAAAACCCTGTTTCAAATTTTGAAGCCCCCTTTCATCCGCAGCAAACACAATGATGTCAACATGGCGACAGCTTAAAAGAGGGGTGTCAAAATCGCGTAGTCATGGAGGCATCACATAATGTCTTGCACCTTTTCCTCCCTTCGCTAAACCGGGTGTGGGTGTGGACAGGGCGTGATGCATCCCGCCTGCAGGCCGTGAGTTTGACAGCCCTGCCTTAAAAGAAGGATGCCATGACTCGGTTGTGTCCTGTCACAAATGACATCCGATCATTACATTAGTGTGATAAAATTGTCATGCAAGCTTCATCATTGGCTCCATTCAATCTCTCTCCCATATAGGTAGTCGTCAAATTACAACAGTCTGTTTAGTGTCCATTCAAACTTATAACCCAAAAAAGTGACTTATGACCATTTTTCACAGTTGAAACCTTTGCAGCATCCCCATGATTATGTGATCAAAATTCATATGCTTGGTAATTGGTTCATACTTACGGCCATTGCTGTGTCCCAATGCCATGTGATTCCCTTTTGCAACCTTTTCACAAGCAAAGTCAACGGGTAAGCCAGAGTCACTTAACAACTGTGTTACTAATTTATCAAGTGCCATGATTCATTTAACAACTGTGGCAAGAAATGTCATAAAATGGGGGAAACACAAATGCCTCCCTTAGCAACAGAAATTTTGGGCTCAATTGTGGTTGTAAGTTGAGGACTACTTGTAGACATGATGCTTAAATTTATAGATCAAAGTGACAGACTATTCCTAGAGGCATTAAAAGTCTCATTTTTCCTGCCAAGCTGGTCATTTTCCCTTTTGCATCTCAGGGTTATGGTGTGGAAGAAATGTAAAACCTGGCAGCACATTCATTTAGATCAGTGGTTCCCAAACTTGGCAACTTTAAGACTTGTGGACTTCAACTCCCAGAATTCTCCAGCCAGCTCTGCTGGCTGGAGAATTCTGGGAGTTGAAGTCCACAAGTCTTAAAGTTGCCAAGTTTGAGAACCTCTGATTTAGATGAAATTTCATTGGCAGTTTCGAATAGTAAAGCCCAGGCATGTGTCTCTCAGCTCAATAAGTGATAAGCTCCAAATTACTTTATTTTATCTGTATCATTTAAAATAAGTTACGCTACATTTCATGGGTGTGGAAAGCGATATGCAATAATTTTTTAAAAAATTAAATAACATAACCTACTTCATATAAATGGAAAATTGGGGATCAATTAAGATCTCAAAGCTATCAGGCAGAGATCATTCAACTAAAAGAGAAATATAAAGTTTTTTTTAAAAAGCAAAGGGGCAGGGCGGAGGCGGAAGAATGAAATCTGGAAATAATAATGGACTGTGCTGTAGACAGGAGATAGTTGATGCCATATTCCTCCCCCTCTGTTGAGAAAGGGCTGTTCAATTTTGACATAGATGGTCTCTTTGACCCAGAAAGTCCAGTTGCCTCTTGAAAAAGTACCTTTGGGATTTGGATGATTGAGAATCTCCATAGACAGTGGGAGGGTTGGGAATTATTTATTTCTATTTTATATCATTATATTATTGTTTTTGTGAAGCTTTTGCTATAGGTGGAAAGTTGGTGGAATCCCAAAGGTGCTTTTTCAGGAGGCAAGTAGACTTTCTTGGTTTTTTTTCCTTGAAGACATTTCACTTCTCATCCAAGAAGCTTTTTCAGCTCTGATAGGAAAATGGCGAATGCAGGATATCCACTATCCTGCCAGAGCTGAAGAAGCCCCTAGGATGAGAAGCGAAACGTCTTCAAAGAAAAAACAAGAAAGTCCAGTTGCCTCCTGAAAAAGCACCTTTGGGACAACCATAACCTGGATGACTGAGAATCTCAACAGTCTTTTAGTGTTGGTGGAGAGACAGCAAAGGAGAACGGAATAGAAAATGGCGATAGAGCAGGGGTGTCAAACTCAAGGTCCGTGGGCCGAATCCAGCCCACGGGGTGCTTAGTTCTGGCCCATGAGACTACCTTGGAAATAGTGAAGAACCATCCTGCGGTGAGTCTGCCAGTTAAAACAAAGGTCGGGAGAGCTATGCGCCCTTCCCCAGCTCCATTTTTGCTGACAGAGTGTTGCAGGAAACTGCTGGAATCATGCAAGCAATGGTTTTCCCAGTGAAGTTCTACAGAAGTGAAAGTTGGAAGTGATGGCAAAGACCACTCAGATGCTTACACCCTGATGCAAAATGTAGCTGCCAGCAGACTGACAAGAACAATTATCACCAAATAATATGTATATTGTGAGAACTGCAGGTTTGGTGCTCTTCTTCCAAGTGCATTTAGTTTTTTCCAAATATTTTCTCTAAAGTACTACAGCACTTAGATGTTATCTGTCTTTGAGATACTCCAATCCAATTAAAATCTGGCCATCTCAGGCTGATTGGGCAAGAGGGTAAATTGAGAAGGAAAGGGAGGGAAAACAGAAATAAACCTTTTCTGTCAGGTTCCCCTTTTGGAATTATCTCAGATGAAAAGAACCCTCATTCCATATTGATATTTGGGAAGTCTTTTAAATTATTTCATAGAATTTTTATCATAGAGTTTGTACTGTTCTACTGCGTTGTACACTAGCTGTCTAGAACAGCATAGAGTAGAGTAGAGTAGAGTAGAGTAGAGTAGAGTAGAGTAGAGTAGAGTAGAGTAGAGTAGAGTAGAGTAGAGTAGAGTAGAGTTGAATTGGAAGGGACCTTGGTGGAGGTCTTCTAGTCCACCTCCCTGCTTAGGCAAGAAACCCTACACTATTTCAGACAAATGGTTAGCCAACATCTTCTTTAAAAACGTGCAGTGTTGGAGCATTTACAACTTCTGGAGGCAAGTTGTTCCACTGATTAATTGTTCTAACAGTCAGGAAATTTAGTTAGGACTGAAGTGACATACAAACAGTAAGTAATTAAAGAAAAATATGAACTTTACATAAAGTAATTTTTATTAGTTTTACAATTTTATGAAAGGAAAGGGGTAAATAGGGTATTTTAACAATATTTTAGAGCTTCCATATCGGGGTTGGTGACCGCCTCCGAGTCTTCTTTCGAGGTTAAATTCATTGGAAAGTTAAAAAAAACTAGGAAGGGGTACATACATTTTAAGTCATACGTTTCATAATCAAAAATCTCTTACATTCAGTTATTTTGTTTCTATTAACATCCTTACAGAAATTACCGTACATAAAAAAAAACACAAAAAAGAATCATTTTTGTGATCTGAGTCTCTTTGCTATTGTTTCTTCTCCTTCCACCCTACCAGCAGGCAGAGCTGTGGCCCCTCCCTTTCCCGTGTCTTCGTCATCTAGGATTGAGGAATATTTTTTAAGAAAGGCCTCTGCCTCTTCTACTGTTTTCATTCTAACTCTTCCTCCCCAAAATATGAACTTTACAAAGTGAGGGGGGTTGGTTTTTTTGAAAACAGGGGAAACATCCTGATGTGGCCTACTACCAAATTTGTTTTCAGCATGTGATGTATTTTTGTGGCACTCATCTAAGAGTGGGTTACAAATTAAGAAAAAGAAATAATGATATGGAAAGTATTTTTGTGAGCCTCAACTACAGTCTAAAGAAGTACTCTACTGGCTTAATAGAGCTGTCAAATCCTTCAAAAGGGAAGCTTTTGAATGTGCAGGAGCTATACAAAACCCATCTTCCTAAACAGTTATAACAGCCGTATCATTATCCATCTTTCTGTGCTTTGAATGCTTCATTCCCAGCTCCACACAGCTGGGCAGCATCAGGAAAGCAAAACATTGCACAGACTTCAATCAGGTATCTTTAATTCTAGTCTTTGGATAAATATAGAATCTTGAAACTTTAAGAGGACTTTCCGATTCTAATTTGGAGTGAATGTATTTGAGATTTGAAATCCTTCTTTCCAAATGCCACACCATCTGGACTGATCTGCCATTTACAAAATCGGCTGTCTTCTTTCTTTTTAATGTTTTATGTTTCCTCTCTCTTCTGTTATTTTCTCAGCCTCTCCGTGGCTCTTTTAATGATTTCGTAGATGACCTTCATATGCCTCCCTATGCATTCCAATACTCTCGTTTAAGAATTTTGCATAGCCCTGATATTAATATTTTCCCCATTGTGGATTTCAACCTTATTGTCTTTTCTCATGCAATATCATGATGTTCAACCACAGTCCTGCAACTGTGAAGTCTCAGTCCAGCTGGCTCAGCTATTCTGATGGGGAATAAGAATTATGCTCCCAGCATATCTTCAGAATATCAGATTGGGCGGGGGAAATATTTCAGCATTACAGGGTAAACTCCACAATTTAATGGAAGCGACTCATGTTAATCTGAGGAACCCGAGGCAAGGAATCCAATCATAGAGGTTGAGAATGCGAGGCTACAGTTCATCCCCTTGTGTCAGCTTGTCCCTGATACAACATCTAGCCTTGACACAGTTGTATATTAGAATATTCTTTTTTCTGTAGACAATAAGATACCTTCTCTTCTTATTTACTTATGTAGACTCTTTTCCCTAAGAACAGGAGGGGGGGAGAAATGAGGCATGAGTACAGTTTTTGTGCACAGTAAAAGTTACCTTCTCATTTATTACACTCTTATTTTGATAGATTTTTGCACCCATGCTTGGACAATTTTTAGAAGTGTCATCAATCTAAGAACTGCAGAGCAGTTGCTCCCTCACCCTCTGTTCAGCCTGTAACTGAAATGCTGCTGCTAATAAATGAGGAACACAGCTGAGAGTCACCAACCTGCTGTAACATTTAATAGATATTCATAACATGCATTAATCATAGAGTGTTCTGAAGGGCAGTCATCCTGCAAGGTACTAGACACCTTCAGCTCCCACTTGTGTTGAAGGGGGGGGGACCTTAAATATGAAAGAGAGGGACTTTCTAAATTATATTCTTCTTACTTCCTTCTGTTGTCAATGGCATATTATACATAATTCCAAACAGAAGGCAATGGGCACACTCTGAGCTATAAATAGCTTTCAGTGAGACTGCAGTGATACAATTTTTTTTCCAAAGGTTTCTGGTCACTTGTTTTCCTACTTGGACTAGATAAATTGTTGGAAGGGGAGGTGGAATCCATATTGTATTTGATTCCATTGCACAAAGTAGAAAGATTGGGGAGGATCTCGTTGTCTTTGTCTGAAACTATTATCATATTACGTCTAGCCCTCCTATAATGCAGAACAGGCAACCTCTTTGGTCACATATCTTTTGGAAGAAGGAGCAGAAAAGTGAAGTTTATGTTTTGCTGCTTTGTTGGAATATTGCTGCAGGTAATCTTCACTGCTGGTGAGTGCCAAGCTTGCTTATATACAGTAGCTTGCCCTGCCAGTCTTGAGTGTATGGTTTTCTTTATGTTAGTTCTTTGATTATGATATTGTTTTTTTCTTGATTGTTTGCCTTGGGTTAATGCCTGCTTATCTGGATGTTGGCTGCTGGAGAGGATATAATGGATGTATAAATACGGTTTGTGTATCTATTAATGTCTGATAAAGCCTAACAAGGAGAAAATAGGTAGCAAACCCCACACTCACCAATATTAAAGAAGTTACCAAGTCAAGTAATGAAACATCTACAACACCCAAGAGGAGCAACAAGGACTCCACTTTGAATTACAAATAATACTTTTCTATTGGTATTATTTGTCTGTCTACCTACTTATGTCTGTCTGTCTATCATCTCTCTAATTGACACAAAAATTCAAACTTTTCCAAGGCCAATGGAAACAATACTATAATTAGGATGAAAATTTGCTAGTCAGAAAAAGTGGTAACAGACTCTGGATTTGTTTGCTAACACTGCTAGTCTCCTAGAAAGTCCCAAATGGGATGCCATTTGGTTATAGTTTAATCTTTTTATGTATAATTTGTGCATTACAATGTGTTATGTTGTGCCGCAATTTTATGTACAAAAGTACTGTATGTACAAATACAAGCAGACTAGAGAGGGAAAGTGGTATGACCTCTACTCTGCACACAAATAAAACAGTTTATAGACAGATGTCTTCATTACACATCCCACATATGGGTAAAAATAGGGTTTGGAGGGGGTATTAAGTTGTTTTTCATTATGATTTGCCTATTTTGGCGGTCACAATGTACCTCACTTCAAAAGAAAACACCAGTCCATTGATCTTAGCATGGACAGGGTCGCTTTGCAGGTCAATGAAGGCCATTCTAGGGTTACCTCCATGCCACTCTATGGTTTACATCTCTGGATCCGTAGATTATTCACCACTGTTATAATATAAAAATAGAGGTGAGGTATGGAGTAAAACATGTCATCCACCGAGAATTCACAACTTTCCGTTTTAGTGCTCAGAATCTACAGATACACTCCCAAAATGTTTCTTATTTTTTAAGAACTCAAAGTCACTGCCCCTTTGGTTTCACATTCCATTGCTACCATTCTGAGAATTGCAGTATGTATGTTGTTGCCTTGAAACTTTGAATATTATCAATAAAGCACAGCAGCTTAAAACTGCAGAAGGGCAGACTAAAAGAACATTGATTCAAAAAGAAGAATAGAGTCTTGTTTCTATTTCGTAACTGATAAAACTACCACAAACCCAATTTCAAAAGCAAGTCATCTGATTGTTCTTGTAATATAACAAGGTTTGTAAGAACAATAGCAAAACATATCCAATTAGAGTAAAATATTACAGTATAATTAAGATTAATGGGGGAAGGCTGCACTGAATTGTAACAGTTCTGTGTTGCAAATAATATGGGGCATTCTAACTATCAAGGTAAATTATACATTTTCAGGTGATTAATTTTGTCTCTTTCTTCACCTTATCTGTTAGAAAACAAAGTACAGATTTTTTTTCAAGGCAATAAAGCGAAACATGCAAGATTCACTTTCAAATACTTTTAAATGACGTCATTACTTTTTTTCTTACTTACTTATGATGGATGTCTCTTGAAGCTCAATATATGATAGAGAGCAGAGCCTGGAGATGCATAAAACTCACCAAAGTCTGAATATATTTCTTAAGGCCCCTCAAAAATTTTCACTGAACCATATGAGGTTTTCTTCTGACATAAATATTAAATAAATGGGGAGCAATGTGTTAACTGTATTTAATTAATGTACATTTAATTCATTTAAGACAATTTTTGTCCTATCCCTGTTTACTTTTTTTATCTGACCTGTCTACTTAAATTGTAACTCATGGTGTGTTACTCATATACTTTTAAAAATAAACCCTTAATCATAAAAAGCTTGACTTAAAGCTAAATAGGGTCTTGCTTGGTTAGTCCTTGTTTGGGAATATATTTGAGACAATATATTGTCATTAGTTTGGTCCTTTTTATTTATAATAGTTACATTTTTTTCACTGACTTTCATTACTAGAATTTTTGGATCATTTCGTATTTTCAGTTTCAGAGTAGTATTGACCACATATTGATGTTTCTTCCTCCAGTTTTATAACCATGTTCTTTTTTTCCAATCTAGTCCCTCTCAACTATATATAGTCCTCAACTTATGACCATACTTTAGCACAACATTTCTGTGGCTAAGTGAGACATTTGTTAATGCTCCATTTTGTGACCTTTCTTGCCACAATTGTTAAGCGTTCGGATTATCAGCTATTTGTTCAGCTTTAAATGGGAGGAATGTTAAGGTATTGAGATTTAAGAACTGACCAGCTGTAAAGCAGATGTAACTGTAAAGCTGATGGAATGGAATGATGAATGATGATGAATCAGCATTGGTAGCCAGTCGAAGACTATGAAGGGGTTCACAAAAGTCTTTACCACTTTAGGAGGTGTTTATATAAGGCAGCCAGATGTGAGCGTTTTTCTCTCTCCTTGTGTCCTTTATTCATTGTTAAATTCTGCAGGTAGAGTTAAGAAGATTGATTACTTGTCAGGTCTTTGCTACCACGTATATTTCGGTATACATTCTATACAAGCCACTGTTAAACGTCTAAGTCTCTGAGTGCTGTGTTTTGCTCCTGGATTGTCTCCTGACAGTAGTCACACTGCGAATGCTCTGACAGGGACTCACTGAGTTGTTAAATTAGTTACAAGGTTGTTATGTGAATCTGGCCTCCCCATTAACTTTACTTGTCCAAAAGGTGATCACATGACTCTAGGATACTGCAGGTCCTATCAGCCAAATTATTCAGGCTGGTGGGATACAGGAGCCTTCTCTGCCATTACACCTGCCCTGTGGAACATCTGGTATGAGGTCAGCCCCAACCTCCTGACCTTCCAGAAGAACTTAAAGACCTGATTCTGCTACTCAGCATGGGGTCCCATGGGAACCATCACAGTGGTGGTGGTTGATCATTTAACAACAAATCCAAACTCCCCTTATCCTGCTCCCACTCTCCCTGTCTTTTAATTGGGCCATGGTGTTCTGAATTTTATATTTATTTATTTATGTTTTTAATTGATATGATTTTCATTTTTTTTATGATTGCAAGCTACCCAGAGGTATCTTGAGTTAGATGGGTGGCCTATAAGGTGGAGCTCTCGCCTCCCAATCAGGAGGTTGTAAATTCAATCCTAGGTAGAGGCAGATGTATGGTCTTCTGCTTGGGCAGGGAGTTGGGCTAATTGACCTGCAAGGTCCCTTCCAACTCTGTTAATCTGCTAAATACTGCTTCTGATCTCTTACTGAAGTTCTCTGAAATTCTTTAAGTTCCTTCTTGAGTTCTTTGTCTTTCTTGGATTTGGCTTCTTCAATTCCCACCATCTATTCTGACATCCACTTCGCTTTCAACAAACATCCAATCTATTTCTTAGCTTTTGGCAATCTCTTTCCAAATTCATTGTTAACATTCATTATTCTTCTTTAAAAATATTTTTATTTTTATTCTACAGTTCTTCCAATTCCCTATCAATGAAGTTCAGGACATCAAAAGAATTCTTTTTTTTTTTATATTGAAAAAGTTTTATTGGTTTTACATTTTTTCTATAGGATAGGGTAAGGGATACAAAGAAATTTTGAGAGCATTCACGTCGAAGTCGTCGGCTCTTCCGGGACCTCAAAATACATTGATAACAATAAAATAAAAAAAACATTTTTCATCACACTACAAAGTGAAAGCGTGTACATATACCTAAATTCTCATTTCTATACTGTCAGTCCTTTACAAAAAATCCAAATACAAATATTGTGCAAAATTGTTCAAAAGAAAAGTCAAGGCAAAGTTATTTTTTTGATCTAAGTCTCTTGGCAATTGTATCTTCTTTTTCTCCTTCCAGGCCCCCAGTAGGCGGGGCCATGGCCCCCTCCGTCCCCCTGGATCTTCCCCCAAGATAGAGGAATGTTTTTTAAGAAAGGCTTCCGCCTCAGAGGACATCAAAGAATTCTTGATGTTCTCCTTAATATACTGGCCTATGGCCGTAATAAAAAATTGATTTGATTTGACGTTCTCCTTGAAAATGGTGTGCATATTCCCAAAATTTTATCATAGAAACTGATTAACTTTCTTTTTACATTTTAGAACTGTGCACAGTCTAATTACTATTGTTTGGTCATTACCCAAGTATTATCCTTGCTATCCTCTTTTCATCTATGAAAACAATCCTGCTCCTTCTTTGTAGTTCATATCCGTAAGCAATATGATTCTGATTTAAATTGTCCAATTCTAGTCCATTTCAATTCTTTGATGCCTAAGATGTCCTTGAATACTCAGTTCATTTCATCTTTTATTGGGTTAAGTTTTCCAATATTCATGCTTGTGTTCCACTTTCCCACTGTAATTCTATTTTTGCCGTTTCAGATGTTCTATTCCTGCCTAGTACCATCAGAAAGTAGACATCCCCAAAGCTTTAATCTAGCTTTGTTGTAAACAACATTACTACAATGCAGACTCAGCTTTTCCTCAGTAGCATGCTGAATACCTCCCAGGCTGAGGGGCTCATCATCCAGCACTGTAATATCACTTTTCTATTGTGTGGCTTCTTGATCAAATACAGGAGTAATTTAGCACTGTCTTGTCCCATAAGTACAAAACGATGTTTTTTTCTATTCTCATTAGGGTGATAATCCACCTCTAATATCTGAGGGATGTTTGTTTGTTGCTTGTTTGTTTCAAAAATGCTGCTCGATTCACCAGACTCTAGGAAACTTACGCCGGTGAAAACAAAACTATAACAACACTCAATAATATACAATGCAAAAAAGGTCATATCTAATATGGCATATCAGTACTTAAAACTCTCACCAAATATTCTATAGATGATAACAGCTCCCAAGGAAAGTCAGGCAGGTGGTATTCTAACTTCCAGGGAAAAGCTATTCCACAATAAGAGAACTACTGCAGCAAAGGTCAATTATTTGAATGTAGCCATAAATCAAGATAGATTGTCGGCTGTCAGTCCAAGATGCAGGGAGAGCTGTTTTTACGAGTTATAAATCAGTTTAGTCCACATTATGTTGTTGCCGATACCTGGATTAGGTTCTTTACATTGCAACCTGAACTTTAAAAAACTAAAGATAAAGACACTAGGGAGACGTGAAATTCATTTTTATCCAAGCAGAACAGGTTTAGACCTAGAATAAAGAAACATATATCATATTTTACACAGGGATTTTTTTAAAAAAATGCCTGGCCTACTAATTTCATCTGTGTTAACTTGACCAAAGCAAAGATAAATGTTTCTCATTCCCACTCTTCAATGAGTAGTTTGGAGAGCAGAAAATACACATCTAAATAAATAAAAATGTAACAAGAGTTTGTTCCAAACCGCTAATCTCCGAAAGTACTGCACCGATCGCTTCCAAATTTTCACACAACGTTCCTTTCAAATACGGCACCAATGAGACATATAGACCGTATAGATGTCACATCTGTGCCAGCTACATGCAACGAAAATGTAAAAAAATGTTTAAAAGGTAGGTAGATGGATACAGAGAGAGCAGTGGGCCGCAGGTATTATGTCATCCTTTATGACATAAAGGAGAAATGCAGTAGGTAGGTAGGCAGGCAGTTATAGGGATAGAGAGAGAGAGGGAGAAGTAGGTAGGTAGGTAGGTAGGTAGGTAGGTAGGTAGGTAGGTAGGTAGGTAGGTAGGTAGAGAGGGATAGAGAGATGGAGAAATACGGCTAGTAAATAAATAGAAGTAAAGTCAGTAACATTCAGAATAAGGGATTCCTGCACCAGTGGAGTTTTTCAGGGAATAGAGATATATAACCATAAGGATTTTTTTTTATCATTGTTTTTCTGCTCTGTGTTTTCATCTTTGTGGGACACAATGGACATTAAAATTAATGCAAGAAAATGTGTACTGTGTTTTTGAGTACTCAATAGTATAAAGATCCATATTTGTTAAGTGATCTGTAAGTAACTTTCCTAAGATTCTCATGGAAACAGAACACACAGCACTCCTCAAACGAAATAAAGATAACTGAAATGAAGGAGTTTTGAGTGAAGTGAGAAATGTACTGTAATAATGAGAGCAATTTTCAGACAGCTTTTAAAATACTCTTGTTTTTTTACTTTTCAATGTCTCTGTTCTGAACTTATATGTGTGACCATATATATATATTTATTAATATTTTTTTAATTTTTTAACATAAACACAAATAATACAAACTTCACAGAAAAAAAACATCAAAAAGCCATCTTTCATTACAGGTTATCAATTTTTAAGAATATATCAATTTATCACAAGTTTCTATAAGTTTCTTCAAAAGTTATCACTTATTTTTCATATCAATTATTACAATTCTTATATCTCGACCCTAATCTTACTAGTTATTTTAACATCCTTTTATATAGAGTATGACTATGTAATGGCATTCTATTTATAAAACCAACAAAGAGGGAAAAAATAGATTTAAAAAGGAAACGTCCACTCTAAATTATGTCTTTCAAAAGACATTCTAACCGGGTATTCATAAATTCTGTGCATCTCTGAAATGATTATTATTCATAAGTAATCTCATTTTATAAATTTTAGATCTAAAAATTTATCATGTACCTTAATATCAATATCCCAGTTCTTATCAGATATTTTAACATCAATCTATTTCTTCTTTAAGAGTCTCTTTAGAACCTGACCACCTATTAACATCCCTTATTTAATCCCAACATACGAATATAAATTCCATAATAATATAATATAAAACAATCTTAAGTTTTAATCTATATATTAATCCTGTTTATCACTATCATAAAATGTCATACCAGTATTTGATCCTACAATGCTTGCACCATGATAAAAGACTGATTCTAAACAACTTGAAGACGTTTACGTTTACATTTATGTTTACATTTATGTTTACGTTTATGTTTATTTAAAGTTATATACCGCCCTATCTCCCTTGCGGGACTCAGGGCGGTGAACAGGCAATTATAAAATATAAAACATCAGGTACAATAAATATAATAAAACAGATTAAACAAAAACCTGCTCTAAAAAGTCCCTAATAAAACCCAATTGATAAAACAAATTTAAAAGCTATGCCAGGCCGGCCGCACAAAATAGATGAGTTTTAAGGGCCCGGCGGAAGAGGCGCAGGTCCCTGGTTGTGCGCAGGTCAGGAGGAAGGTCATTCCAGAGGGCCGGAGCTGCCACAGAGAAGGCTCTCCCCCTAGGGGTCACCAGCCGGCATTGGCTAACCGACGGGACCCTGAGGAGACCCTCTCTGTGTGAGCGGACTGGTTGGTGGGAGGTATGCGGTAGGAGACGGTCTTGCAAATATTCAGGTCCCTTGCCATGGAGCGCTTTAACCTACCCCCCGACCTTCCCCCCGACCTTCGCACTACCTTGGACCTCCGCCTCTTCAGCCAACGTCTTAAGACGTACTTATTCCAACAAGCCAGCCTAGGATAGCCCCCCGCTTCTGACTTTTAAATATAAATTATAATTCGGTTACGGTTTTAATAATGGGTTTTAGCACGGGTTAATTAATTTAATATATTTTTAATTGATGTATATTGTATTTATGGTTTTATATAATGCCTGTGTGCCGCCCTGGGTCCTAACAAGGAGAAGGGCGGGGTATAAATTTGATAAAATAAATAAATAAATAAAGGTTGTAACTAACACCTTGAAGTGCACCCGGAAAAACACAGGCAGCCAGGGCAGCTCGCGCAGGAGAGGTGTTACATGGGAGCATCTAGAGGCCCCCAAGATCCCCTGCATGGCTGCATTCTGTACTAGCTGGAGTCTCCAGGCGCACCTCAAGGGAAGCCCCATGTAGAGAGCATTGCAATAGTCCAGGTGGGAAATGACGAGGGCTTGAGTGACCGTGCGTAAAGACAGTTATTCTCTCATTGTGTACAACTGTACAATGTAATTGAATAGAAAAATACCATATTTTTGAATCTGTTTTAGTTTCATCATGCAAATCGTTAGTGTTACACATTGACAATAACTGTGAGATAAGGAAGCCATGCCACTTATAGTAAAATATTAAAGACATTATTTATTTATTTTAAAACCCACATACACTAAATGAAGGAACCTTGAAATATATATGTATTTTTTAATTTATTAAATATATGCACTGCCCATCTTGTATAGTGGTGAGATCCTCCATACTTAAAAGAAGATTTCTAATTATAAATAAATAAATGCATTTATTTTAAAAATTAGATTAAATTTTCAGGTTTTTATAAAAGCTATTCTTTTCAGAACACAATTAGGACTTTAAAGTTTTGGTTGCCACAATATATTTATGCCCAGTTTTGGTTGCCACAATTTAAAAAAAGATGTTGAGACTCTAGAAAGAGTTAAGAGAAAAGCAACAAAGATGATTAGGGGACTTGGAAGCGAAAACATATGAAGAACAGTTGCAGAAAATGGATATGTCTAGGTTAATGAAAAGAAGGAATTAAGGAATAGCATGATAGCTGTATTCCAATATCTAAGGGGCTGGCACAAAGAAGAAAGGGTCAACTTATTTTCCAAAGCACCTGAACGCAGGACAAAAAGCAATGGAAGGAAACTAATTAAGCAGAGAACCAACCTAGAACCAAGGAGAAATTTCCTGACAATTAGTACAATTAATCAGTGAAATAATTTGCCTCCAGATGTTGCAGGTGCTCCAACACTGGGGGGGTTTTAGAAGAAACTGGACAACCATTTGTCTGAAATGGTATAGAGTTTTCTGTCTAAGCAGGGAGTTGGATTAGAACATTTCCAAGGTCCCTCTGTTATTTGGTTAAGGCCACTCCTATTCAAAAATCATCTGAAAAGAAGCCAAGTTATATTGAACTATGGGCTAAATTTACCAAGCTACAAGTCAGGGAAATAATCTATATGAGACCATGGATGTTTTCTTAGTTTTAATTAGGCCACCTATCTTGCTACTGTGATTCTGAGTGACTGATAATACATTAAAATTAAACCAAAAAAACCAAAAAACCCTCCTCAAATTTATTGCAAAAAAAATTGCAATATCAGCCAGTAAATGATGTGCTAGCAATCCAAATAAATCATTCCAAGTTAATAATTGATAAGAAGCAATAAAAACCACCACCGGAATTTTTTTTTTTTTTTTGGTACTTTCATTTAATTTTGAATCAGCCTTGACTCCTGGTGATTGCCTGGACAAGTTCCTGCAGTTTTCTTGGCAAGGTTTTACAGAAATGTTTTCCCATTGCTCTCTTTCTAGAGCAGCCCAAGGTCATCCGGTGGTCTTCATGCCTAAATCAGGATTATAATTCCTGGTCTCCCTATTTCTAGACTGATGCCTTTAACCATTGCACCAAAAACATTTATCATTTATACAGAATTTAATTACATAATTTTAGTAGAGCATCAAGATCAAGTGACAGCCGTGGCCAGGAGGGCGTTTTACCAGGTTCGCCTGGTCTGCCAGTTGCGTCCCCTATTGGATCGGGGTGCCCTTTGCACAGTCACTCATGCCCTCGTGACATCCCGACTGGACTACTGCAATGCTCTCTACATGGGGCTCCCCTTGAGGTGCACCCGAAGGCTTCAGCTAGTCCAGAATGCAGCCACGCGGGTAGTTATGGGAGCCTCTAGGTTCTCCCATGTAACACCGCTCCTGCGCGAGCTGCACTGGCTGCCTGTCATCTTTCGGGTGCGCTTCAAGGTGTTAGTTACCATCTTTAAAGTGCTCCATGGCACGGGACCTAGCTATCTGCGGGATCGCATTCTGCCTCATACATTCCTGCGACCGATTCGCTCCCATAGAGAGGGACTTCTCCGGATGCTGTCCACTAGGCTGTGCCAGCGGGCGACGTCCAGGGGAAGGGCCTTCTCTGTGGCGGGCCCGACCCTCTGGAATGACCTTCCCCCCCGAAATCAGAACAACCACGGACCTTCGCTCCTTCCGACAGCTTTTAAAAACTCATTTCTTCCGTTTGGCTGGCCTAGGGTAATTTTAATTAAATTTAATGGTGTTAAGGGGTTTTTAGGGATAGTTTTTATTTTCATAGATGTTTTTAGCGCAGGATATGTTTAATGTGATTTTAACTTTGTACTTTGTCTGTGTCAATTTGTTTTTAATTTCCCTGTGCCCCGCCTCGAGTCCCTTCGGGGAGAAAGAGTGGGTTATAAATAATTTATTATTATTATTATTATTATTATTATTATTATTATTATTATTATTATTATATGACGTAATTTATATAACCCTGCAATAAAAGCATTTATTACGGTATACCATATTCGCCACTATTGCATACAAAATCTTTGTTAAGTAAATGTCTTTATCAAGGGTGCATGTAAGAAAAACTATTATACCACGTTGAAAACAACCTGCTAAGATCAGTGCAGAATAAGAAACCAAACTGGTGAGTTAAAGCTAATAATCCAATCTCGACCCACATGCTACAAAGCTTCTTACGACCAAAGATCAAATGGATTCAAGATTTGGACTGCAAATCTTACAGGCCGTTCTAAATGAGACATGAAAAATAGGGGAAGTAGTTCAGTGCTGAATTTTCGCAGTATCTGAATTTTAGCACAAATTTAAGACACTTAGATAAAATGAAAGTTTCCTGAATACAAATGCATCCATGTCATCTTTTTGTGCAGCTACCGTACTTAAAAGTTCCGTGAGATGTTATGTCAGTGCCATTTTTTTTTTAAAGTACATCTTTCCTCTGGAATCTGTGAGGCCCAAGCAAATGATATTTTTGTTACATAGTGAAAAGTTCTAAAACTAAAATCCAAAGTCGAAATAGCAGAGATCCTGCCAGCCAACTTGCCAAACCACATTTCTTAGATGTTTTTGAATTTGCGTTTCCAAATTCAGTTAATTCCATTTCAGTGGCTTCACATCATTTACTTGAAGTCCCATGAGAAACACCCACCCCCCCAAAAAAAGTTTTCTCTAGTTTGATACTTTTTTTTTCTTTGAAGCTGCAAAGCAACTAATCTCATGCCTGTAAGATGAGATAGAAAATATCATATCTTGCTAGTTGCACTTCTCAGCATCCCTTACTATTTGCTATGCTGGCTGTGGCTACTGGGCTTCGTTGTTCAGCATTAGCTGGAAGACCAGAGACTGCCCACCAATGGATTATAGCAACGTCATCCCTGTTTCCCACAAATGAATGAAGTGAGTTTCTTTCATATTGTTTCTTTTTCTTTCAAATGTCATTATTCTCCGTTATATCATGTTGGTATTTTCATTTGCCTCCTGATAACATGAAACTCTGATCTAAATCCATCCAAGCAAAATGAAGGTGGGTTATTAGTTTGCACTTTGTATTTAATGAATTCCTAATTTGCCATTTGCAAAGTTCTTATTCCTTTAGCATTAATTTAGTTTGATTTGATTGTGAGAGTACATTGATTTGTTAAAGTTAATGACCCAGTGGTTTACAACACAAGACACACATCAGTCAAATTGATGATGCTAATTGTTTTATTGAATAATATCAACAAAATGTATATTTGCAACATCCTCAAGCAAAGCCTGTGATCTTATTAATGGTGAAAAGTGTGACGAAATTCATTTTGTATGTAACACTTTTTGTTTATGAATGTCGCTATAACGGCAAAATTCAAGCTTCAAAGGAATACATATATCACATTATTCACATTGTGTCTCATGTTGCATTGAGAGGCTCATATAACTCCTGCATGCAAATTCATTTGCTGTGGCAAATAGAATTTCTGTGTTCACTCTTCCAAAACTGAAAAATAAAATGAAACCTAAATATCAGACCTCTTAAAATGGATACAGTGTTATAAATATTCAGAAAAGGCTACATGGAAATTCAGAATAAGGTCCATTCTAAAGAAGAAAAGTTATTTATTTTTTTAATATTAGATTGGCAATTATAAATAATAAATATATATTTAGTCATGGCATTTTATTATATTACAATGACTTGACCTCAGTCAATGGTTATTAAGGAAATTATTGCTTTGAATCGGCAAAGCTGTTGGGTTAATCAAACAGAAATCAAAGGATAGCCTTATTAACACAAGAACAAGGAGAGAAATCTCCTTAATTAGCCAAACAAATATACAATATGCATGAAATAATAACTAACTGATCATTAAAAAATAATTTCGACAAAGTTAGAATGAGTGGGTCATAAATTAAATCCTTCTGGGTCAGTAAGAAAATTCAGTTTCGTATTCTTAATAAATAATAGTACAGTTAAATGCTTTTATGTCAGTCTAAGAGTTGGGAAATGGTAAAGAACGGGGAAGGAACTGGAAAAAGCTGGGAAGAAACAGACAATTTTGAAACACCAGGAAACATTGCTTTCAGACCTATCAGGGTAAACATGTGTCAGCAAAGACAAGAGTTGTGCAAAAAAATATATGAAACATCCATCTTCCTTTCCAACCAATCTAACCAGGAGAATTCAAACCATAGCTTCCTACTTCATGTGGAGCAGAAAATTGTTGTTCACTAGTTTTGGAATAAGTTAAGAATGTAAACAAATTTCAAACTACGATTCAACAAAGTTTTGCAGCCTGCGTTACATTGGAGAAAGGGATACTTCATTAACTATGCATTTCCTGGGCTAACTCCAGACTGCAAAAGGGTGGAAAGCAAATCTGGATGTACAAATAATAAGGTAGTCATTCAAATTCAAAGGCACATTATTGCGCAGTTGATCTGTGGACATGAAGTGGCTTTGCAGTCCCTGTCTGGAAGCACAGACTCTAGTACTATGGGCCACTAAAAGTCCATTGGAGTAACCAGGTGTTAGTCGGTGATGCCACTCATGGTTTTCTATCACTTTTGAGTTTGTCAGCAGTGCAGCTTCTAGTTCCCTTGACTGGATGTCATAGTGGTATAGTAAGTGCTTATATGATTAACCTCAAGGTCTTTTCCCTAATTCCAGTACATCATAGAGCAACTGGTGAGGCATACAGCAGTGGTGGGCTTCAAAAAATTTTAGAACCTCTTCTATAGGTGTGGCCTGCTTTGTAGGAGTGGCTTGCCAGCCATGTGACCATGAGGGCATGGCCAACTTGTAGAATGTGGTGAAACTCACTTAACAATGCTCTTGCTTAGCAACCAAAATGTTGGCTCAGAAACTCTGGCATTTGAAGCATTCAAGTCTTAAAGCTGTCAAGTTACAAGATCCTTGCACCCCTAGCCCTTTAGAAAAAAACCCAGGGGTGTTCAAACTTGACAGCTTTAAGACTTGCGGACTTCAACTCCCAGAATTCCTCCTCTCACTCTTCATCTTGATGATGGGTGGATGGGTGGGGGGAGGGAACTGGAACCGGTTCTAAACAGCACTATAGATTTGTGGAACCTCTTCTAGAGAAGAGGTTAGAACTGGCAAGAACCCACCCCTGGCATACAGGCATTCTGATGATTTGTCCCACCTATCTATCTGGGCTCTGATAATCAGGGACTTCCAAATCAAGATCTCCAGGTTGAAGACACAGTTTGCCAATGAATGGAATATTTATTTATTTATTTTTTATTTATTTAATTACATTTATATACCGCCCTATCTCCCTTGCGGGACTCAGGGCGGTGAACAGGCGATAATAAAAAAAACA
Source organism: Rhabdophis nuchalis (assembly GCA_039707465.1). Taxonomy (NCBI): domain Eukaryota; kingdom Metazoa; phylum Chordata; class Lepidosauria; order Squamata; family Natricidae; genus Rhabdophis; species Rhabdophis nuchalis. The sequence continues at coordinate 281,466,572 of CM077643.1, read as the reverse complement.
CAATAAAACAACCAATAATCCAATAAATATGCTAAAAGTTCTAAAACCAAATTAAACAGTGTGCCTGCTCTAAAATACCATTATAAAACCCTAATAAAACAAATTAAAACTACACCAGGCCAGCCGCACGAAATAGATGGGTTTTCAGGGCTCGGCGAAAAAGGCGCGGGTCCGTGATTGTACGTAGGTCATTCCAGAGGGCGGGAGCTGCCACAGAGAAGGCTCTCCCCCTAGGGATCGCCAGCCGGCATTGACTGGCCGACGGCACCCTGAGGAGGCCCTCTCTGTGGGAGCAGACTGGTCGGAGGGAGGTATGTGGTAGAATGCAGTCTTGCAAATACCTAGGTCCCTTGCAATGGAGCGCTTTAAAGGTTGTTACTAACACTTTGAAGCGCACCCAGAAGGCCACAGGCAGCCAGTGCAGCTCGCACAGAAAAGGTGTTATATGGGAGCATCTAGAGGCCCCCAGAATCCCCCGCGTGGCTGCATTCTGAACTAGCTGGAACCTCCGGGTGCACCTCAAGGGTAGAGAGCGTTGCAATAGTCCAGGCGGGAAACAACGAGGGCTTGAGTGACCGTGCGAAGAGCATCACAATCCAGAAAGGGACGCAACTGGCGTATCAGGCGAACCTGATAAAAAGCCCCCCTGGCCACGGCTGTCATATGATCATCTAAAGACAGCCGAGTATCCAGGAGGATGCCCAAGTTGCAGGCCCTCTCTGCGGGGGCTAATGACTCGCCCCCGATAGCCAGGGATGGAACCAACTGGCTATGTCGTGACGCCGGAAACCACAGCCACTCGGTCTTAGACGGGTTGAGTCGAAGCCTGTTCCTCCCCATCCAGACTCGCACGGCCTCCAGGCACTGGGACATCACTTCCGCGGCATCGTTGGGGTGGTCCGGGGTGGAGATGTCAGCTGGGTGTCATCTGCGTACTGATGAAACTCCACCCCGAAACCACAGATGATCTCACCCAGTGGCTTCATATAGATGCTGAACAGGAGAGGTGAGAGGACCAACCCCTGTGGTATCCCACAAGTGAGGCACCTCGAGGTCGACCTCTGCCCCCCTGCCAACACAAATTGCGATGGGAGGGCACAATTTGTGCCCTCCCGGCACAAATAGGGAAGGCACATGTAAAATTTCTCCAGTTGTTTGATATACAGTATCTTTGCTATAAATTCCACATCCATAAAGGAGGAAGGGATAACCATAGCTCTGTAAATTTTTAGCTTTGTGGAAATACTGATTGTGTTGATTGAATACTCTAGCACACAGCAACTCCTTGCCATGCAGGTGGGGGTGGGGGAAGAATTTTCTTCACAACCAATTTTTAGATGCCTGGATTTCAACTGCCACAATGGTCAATGCTGAAAACACTGGGATTTGAAATCCACACATCTGGAAATGCCAAGATTGATTCATATGATAATATATTAAAAGATAAAGTTGCATGAAAGCCATCTGTGTGACTCTCTTGGCTCAATTCATCTCACAGGATTGGTGTTGTGGAGAAAATAGGAGGTATGTTGGGTGTCTTGAGTTATTTATTAAAAAGAATAAAGCCAGGATTTTAAAAAAAACCAGAATAATTGGTACAGAGATTACAGAACAATAATTAAAATAGTTTCATCTGCTGCTTATGAAACTCTCAAAGTTATCTATGAAAAAAATAGAACACTGGACCAAGATGGACTTTGACTTAAACTAGCAAAGCTAATCTTATGTTCTTATGGTATCCTTAAAATGTATGCTTTATCTGAATTTTGTGTGAAAATACATACATGAAAGAATGCATTATAGACCATGTGTACATCATATGCTATAAGGAAAGCCATTAAAATATTTGGCGGTTTTAAAACCAAACCTCTTATTTCCCCATAGCAATTTGCTATGTTTGTTCTGTATACTTATTAGTGCTTTTTATGCCAAGCTTAAACAGATAGAGTCATGTCAGTTATAAATATTCTCATTACCTGTGAAGTCTTTGGAAGCTCCATCCCTTTGCAATTTACAAAGAAACAACAATCAGGGGATTTATTCATATCCCCATTTCAGGATGAAAAGCGAAGTTCATCACTGAGATGACTTCTGCTCCTCTCTCTCCCAAGAGCCACAATAAATAGTGGCTCACTCTGTAGGACACTGGCAAGGAGTCAGGGGTAACACATCATGCATCATAACACCACAAAGTAAGAATGTAGGAAGCAAAGCATTTTCTTCCATACCAACTGTGTCTATCTCATGTTGATAGTCTAGCTGCAAAAGCACAAGTAAAGTTACTCCTAAAAGTTATAGCAAAATGTATCATTTGCAAATATGAAGAGAGGGTGGGGGGGGGGAGAGATAAAGAATGAATAATAATTAATAATAATTTATTAAATTTCTAAATGAGAGAATGGCTGAGTATCTTCATAGATAAGATGTCAGGTTAGCAACATGCATGGAGGGTAGGATAAAATATTTGAGTTACTCTGAACACAAAGACCTTCAGATAAAAATTAACCTTCATAGCTATCTGACATCTGGTATCTATGATGCTAGAAACCGAAGTGTAATTCTACACAGTTGTGCTGAAAGAAAATCTGTATACAAATGTTATACAACAAGCATGAAACTAGTCACTTCAAAACACTGCTCATGAGACGTCATCCATAGTTTTGCTATTCATTCCAGTGAAGCCTCCATACATATAACCTATTTCGACATGGCATTACCGCTCTACAAGATAAATTAAGAAAGCCATGTACAGTATCTATGTTGACCAGGTTCCACCAATCTAGGAATCATTGGTCTGCATGCAGTCCAAGGCTCATAAATTTGTGTCCTGCTAGATGTCAACTTCCTTGAAACAGATAATTAGATATACCCAAGGTGATGGTCATACATGACTATGAATTCCACAACTCAACTTTCCCATCCTTAGACTGGACTGTGTATATTGACTTGGAATTATTGAAGGCACTACATTGGGGAAATCTGCTATAATCTAGCAGAAATGGCATGTATACATGCTTGAAGATAGTAATGAATTCTCTTACCAGTTCCCTTCAGTAGCTTCTCATGTCTCTTGTTTACCAGAAATTGGTTCTAGTAATGATCAACAGAGAAAAACTCAACCATTCATAATGATGTGCCGGATTTTGGAGGGGATTCAAAACAACTAATTTGGGAGGAAAAAGAAGGGAGTATAATGGATGATTTTAAAAAAACAACAGGACCACAGAACACAAACATCAGCTTGTGATCTCAAAATCCATCTCAGATAATTAACATTTATTTGATTGAAACAGCAGGGTGTCCTCCATCACCAAGGGAAGAGAACATATGGAAGAACAGTGTGAGTGAAAATAATGCCTGTCTGTTGAGTGTGTCAATGTGTTTGGAGATTATTCATAGGGCTCCAGGGATTCCTGTATGGTAATGTTGCAGCTCAATTAGAATCAGATTAATTGCTCTAATCTAATTGAAAGACAATGTTTATCAAATTATTGCTCATTCACCACATGATATTGCAGAGTCATTATTCTTTGAGCTGGAAATTCTTTTAAAAAATAATGAAAAGGATTTCTCACAGCACATCTGGTCAAGAGTATTGGAAGATTACTGAGCCCTACACATGAGCCTTAATGCGGCTTGTAACTCTGTGAAGTAACAAATTAGAGCCAAAGGTTTGTGGATGATAAATCTGCCGTCATAATGGGAAACTGCTTGTTGTTGCATAATGCAGACCTAAGTTAATTAAAATGTTTTTGCAGAGCTGTGTTTCATTTCATTTTAAGTAAAGAATATTTCTTCACTGAAAATTAGATGTTTTTTTCCCCAAGGTTAATAGCATTTGGGGGAAAAACCCTCTAAATTAAAAAAATTATTTTTGTTCTGCTACATTTAGTTTTATCCTGCTTTAATTTTTTTCCCCCGCACCAAATGATACTTTCCAATTTTATTTGGTAGATTGCTTCTGAAATTTTGCAACAGATCAATGGTGTTAGGATTTTCTAATGGAGGTGAGAAAACTGGTTGTTCAGATCAAACTGTCAAGTATCTGAACATCTGTCCTAAGCCAAACAAAATTGCTTCTCTGAGGCTGCTGCTTGCATTTCAAGTCAAGCCAGGGCAAGTGGTACTTGTGGGAAAATACCTTTAAATACAAGTAGTAGCTTGTGAGGTTCATTAAGGAAGTATAGGGAGAACACATACAGAGGGATAATCTACAAGTATAGACAAATATAATAATAATAATAATAATAATAATAACATTTTATTTTTAAATACCGCGTCCTCTCCCCAAGGGGACTCGGAGCGGTGCACAGGGAAAGATTAAAACACATAAAATATATATACAAAAATAGATACAATAAAGTAAAAACAAATTAAACTTAATTGTCCCTGCACTAAAATCCCCATATTAAAACTAGTGTTCCCTAAATCCTAAAGGTAGAGACTAACCTAGGCCAGCCAAGCAGAAAAAGTATGTTTTTAATTTCTGACGGAAGGAGCGGAGGTCCGTGGTTGTTCTAATGTCGGGGGGAAGGTCGTTCCAGAGGGCTGGGCCCGCCACAGAGAGAGCCCTTCCCCTGGGCGTCGCCCGCTGACAAAGTCTAGTGGACGGCACCCGGAGAAGTCCCTCTCTGTGGGAGCGAATCGGCCGTGAGGATGTATGAGGCAGGATCCGATCCCGCAGATAGCTAGGTCCCGAGCCATGGAGCGCTTTAAAGATGATAACTAGCACCTTGAAGCGCACCCGAAAGATGACAGGCAGCCAGTGCAGCTCGCGCAAGAGAGGTGTTATATGGGTGTACCTTGCGGTCCCCATTATTGCTCGCGCGGCTGCATTCTGGACCAGCTGAAGTCTTCGGGTGCACCTCAAGGGGAGCCCCATGTAGAGAGAGTTACAATAGTCCAGTCGGGATGTCACGAGGGCATGAGTGACTGTGCAAAGGGCATCCCGATCCAATAGGGGGCGCAACTGGTAAAACGCCCTCCTGGCCACGGCTGTCACTTGATCTTCCATGGACAGCCGGGTATCCAGGAGGACACCCAAGTTGCGCGTCCCATCCACAGGGGCAAGGTGTTCGCCCCCTATGGCCAGTGATGGAGTCAACTGGTTGAATCGGGCGGGCGGAAACCACAGCCACTCGGTCTTGGCCGGGTTGAGCCTGAGTCTGTTACTTCCCATCCAGATCCGCACGGCTTCCAGGCACAGGCACATCACCGCTACGGCATCGTTGGGGTGGTTTGGGGTAGATATATACAACTGCGTATCATCAGCTTAGAGGTGGTACTCTACCCCAAAACCACGGATGATCTCACCCAGCAGCTTCATATATGTGTTGAACAGGAGAGGCGAGAGGACCGACCCCTGAGGCACCCCAAATGTGAGGGGTCTCGAGGTCGACCTCTGCTCTCCTGCCAAAACAAATTGCGATCGACCGGAGAGGTAGGAGGAGAACCACCGTAAAACGGTGCCTCCCACCCCCAACCCCCCCAGCCGATGCAATAGGATACCATGGTCGATGGTATCAAAAGCCGCTGAGAGGTCTAATAGGACCAGGATGGAGGAGCAACCCCCATCTCTGGCCCTCCAGAGATCATCTACCAACGCGACCAATGCCGTCTCGGTGCGTAATATACTTACATATGTTTATTTATTTATATTACATTATTTATTTAGTTTGTCAAATATATACAAGATAACATACATTCCTTCGACCGACTCGCTCCCAGGGAGAGGGTCTTCTCCGGGTGCCGTCGACCGGGCAATGCGGTTTGTGGTGGGCCCTACCCTCTGGAATGGCCTACCTCCCGACCTCCGTTCCATCACAGACTTCCGCTTGTTTCGCCGGCACCTAAAAACTTATTATTTTCATCTGGCCGGCCTAGCATGATCTACTCCACACCCATTATTTTGTAACAAATCGAAATTGTAATTTGGGTTTTAAATTTAAACTTATTTTAAGCAGGGTATTGATTTAATTTAGTTATTATTTAATAATATTTTGTATTTATATATCATTGATTTTAAATCTCTGTTCGCCGCCCCAAGTCCCTTTGTGGTGAGATGGGTGCGGGTTATAAATGTGAAAAATAAATAAATAAATAAATAACAGGTATAAGTATAAACATGGACATGAACACAGGAAATGGGGACAAATAAATGGGGACAGTAGGACAGGGATGGTAGGCATGTTGGTCCGCTTATGCATGCCTCCTTATAGACCTCTTAAGAATGGGGTGGGGTCCACAGTAGACAGTTTAAGGTTAAAGTTATGGGAGTTTGAGGATGTAACAACACAGTCAGGTAGAGCATTACAAGCATTGACCATTCTCTTGCTGAAGTCGTATTTCTCCAAATCGAGTTTGGAGTGGTTTACCTTGAGTTTGTATCCATTGTTTGCCTGAGTATTATGGTGGTTGAAGCTGAAGTAGTCATTGACAGGTATGACATTGTAGCACACAATTTTGTGTACTACGCTTAGTCAGACCGTAGGCAGCGTAATTCAAGGTTATCCAAGTCCAAAATTTCAAGCCTACTGTCATAAGGGGATTCTAGTGTGAGCAGAGGGGGGAGTACTCTTCTCATGAAATACCTCTGGACTCATTCAATTGTGTTAATGTCCGATATACAGTGTTGATTCCAGGCAGACGAACTGACTTCTAGACTACTGTGGAGGGTCAGCAGCAGGTAGAGGAAGGGATTTAGGAAATCTGTTCCTGCCTGAGTACTAGAAATTTACTTCAGGGCTTCATTCTTAGCTACAGTACGTGATTGATCTCCAGTCAAAAATATGCTTCTGAGTCTGTCAAGAGTCACTTGGCTCTCCTGTAGATTGGGAAGATGCACAGTGAAAGCTACCCTATTCTTTTCTCCCCAAACATGAGTGTCCCCCAGTCCAATTTTATACAACATTTAAGCAATGGACATACAAGAACCTATTACTATTTTATTGTGAGGAAACAAATTATTTCTGCTAAGCAATTATATCTTCTCAATAACTTTCCCCTAGAGAATGAGGCCACATTTCTAGTCATTTCCAATTGAGTATAGTAGATGTTTTATAAGTTTCCTCGGCTTCTTTTATTTACTAAAACTCTTACACAATAATTTCTACATCTAATATCAAGATCTACATTTTGTAATAGACTTTATATGCATCCATTCCGATTCTGATGTTCCCCACCTATGTTGTATTGTAATTCCCTTCACATTTGCATTAGGATAGAACCAAGTGTACAGCTTCTCAGAGCTCTGCCATTCCCTCTTTCTCTTAATTGAACGCAGCCTCCCCAGATGGGTTACATGCAAAGACCAGACTGATCGACAATTATGGAAGATGATATGAAGCTACTAGATATGGACTGCAGAAATCCAGGCAGCCACCAAATAGCACCAAAGCTTTAGGGTTTTTGGTATCCCTTTGCTGCCATCATCTTGGGGTGATACAGGTTTTGCAGACCCAATGCAGTAGATCTACAATGGTCCCCAAGCAGTGGTGGGATTCAAATAATTTAACAACTGGTTCTCTACCCTAATGACCAGCTGGGTAGGTGTGGCTTGGTGATCATGTGACTGGGTGGGCATGGCCAATTCAACGTCCCCTCATATCAACGGGCGCTTTGCCTTAGCTGTTACAATGTAATAAGGGTTAACTGGAGAGGCAGTTTCTGTAAGCAGGGAAATAAAAATTAGGCTAGAAACAACACCAGAATGTTTCCTTCCTGCCTTCCTTCCAGGATTAGCCCTGTTCTTCCAACAACCAGTTCTCCGAACTGCTTAGAAAGTTAACAACCGAATAGGTGCAAACTGGCTGAATCCCACCATTGCCCCCAAGCCATTTGAAGGTTACTAGGTTAGGGAAGGTTCCTAGGAACCTCCGTCTTTGATATGATGAGTCATTTCATTGAATAAATGTTCTCTCCATATCTTGTTCAAGTGAAAATAGCAATAATGCCATTCCTTTCCATCTTGGTCCTCCAGTCCCAAGCTGGGACATAGTGTTTGTACAAGTTGTGTGTATCCTAGTAAGATTAAGAGGGCCCCGCCTGCTTTGGCTGCTTATACAGAACACTCCCAGGAAATTGCTTCCATTAGAAAAGTAGAAGTTACAGTGACAAGATCATTCTGAGAGAGGCTTGCGTTGTGTTTTTAATTTGCATTTCTCATTTTTATGATGCACTCGGTTAACTTAAATATCTCATTTAAATATACTTTATTATTTGCATTCTTTACACTCTTCACTGCAGTTATTTGGAAATGAATCTGAGTGGCTGCAGGAATATCTAGAGAATTGTAACAGATGGCAGTATAGGGAAAACACATAGAAAGCCCATTTATAAGGGGAATATATAAGCTTCATCTTTTGTCAACACCAAGAAAAGAAATATGCTGCTGTGTAGGTGACTTTGTCAGGCATCAAATTAAAAGATTTGCAAACTAACATCAAAAGTGGCCTTTTGGAAGGAAAGGATTACTTGAAACTTATTACTTATTTTAAATTGCTTTTTTGTGTCATAAATGCACAGTGAGCTTTTCAGGCCCATGAAGCAATAAAGGGTAGTTCCTGATGCAAGAAGCTTTTGGCACAATTGTGATCTCTGATTTTTTTTTTAAAAAGCACTCTGCCATATGGGTCGGGTCAAACAGTTTTGGGAGCAAGCCTTCAAATGCCAACAGTCAGGTCAACCAAGCTGTACCCCATTTTCAGTTAAAGGTCAGTTGTTATAATTCTACTTCCAGCAGTACTAAATTTAACCTTTGATAAAGGCTACTGTTGTCCAGCTTATCTTTGGATATTTTTACATCACTGGTCTTACCTCTCCACATTGCATAGATTGATAAAACGTTATAGATGAAATGAAGCATCAAGGCTGCAACCCTGTGCTCCCATTTACCTGGAAATAAATGCCATAAAATTACCTTTACATAGAAGTGTAAAGGACTGTACTCATTGGTGCAGAAAAAGTTAGTTTTCAAAGATGGAAACCTGCCTCTGTTCTTTAGACAATAGAATTTTTACCCATATATTCAGATATGATGAATCTCTACTATTTTTCCATGAAACATGAAAAGTTGAGCATTATTATTTTAAATCTTTTTTATTGTATTCTATTACATTTCATACATATGCAAGAGTTTCATGCCACTCAGGGTCCATATGGATTTGAGTAACCTGCAAATGTTGTTAATTAAATGAATCACTAAAAATGTGATATGACTTTGCTCCATGATTTTATTTTTCTATACCGCATCCTCTCCCCAGGGGGACTCGGAGCGGTGCACAGGGAAAATTAAAACAACATAAAATATATACATAAATAAATACAATAAAAACAGATTAAATCAACTGTCCCTGCACTAAAATCCCCATTTTTAAAATTAACATTCCCTAACCCCTGAGGTAGAGACTAACCTAGGCCGGCCAAGCAGAAAAAGTGATTTTTTAATTGCTTTCAGGAGATGGACAATTTCTGGACAAAACCACAGGAAATCCAATTTCTGGAGATCATGAATGCAAGCCTCAATACTTCAGTCTTAATGCAAGGAAATTATAACCACTTGTCTCAATGGAATTATTCTATATGGATCAATCACATCAAAGCCTATGGTGTTATACATATCATTGTAATTCAGGGACTCATGGAAAAGAAGACACCTGTGTACCACATCTGTGTATCTTGTGCAGAATAAAAAACTGAAATAAAACCCACTCCTGTATTGATTTGCTCTTTTTCACTGCCACAAATATGTTTTCCTTATTATGAAAGGTAATTGTAATTCTATTAGCAGCTTATCAGCTTCCCTATGAAATCAATCTATGATGCCAGAAGCCAGGACTTTTTAAAGGGACAAATTTATAGCTTCTCCAGATTTTTTTATGGGAGGAAAAGAAGTTATTCTTCCTCCCTTGTGATCTAAATATCAAAGCTATGTATGAAAATGAGTAACTTTAGTCTCAAAGTTGGTCATTTTAATGGCAGATGAGCTATGACCTTTGGCTTGCTGATGCTGGCATGGATGAATGATTGTCAATTTCTTTTATTAATTTACCTCCTGATCCCCTGTATAAACTAGAATATTTCCTTTGCTCCCTTTTCCCCTGCACTTTCCACCTTAAATGTCTTCTGCACCAGTCCACCACGTTTGCCTAATTTGCAATTTTGCATCAGGCTTTACAAGCCGTCAAATATGGAGAACTGTAGAAAATGTATTTTAGTGCCTGTCCTTTCCTGCATATTATAAATGAGGGCACATAGGTGAGTTTTCAGTTAACAGCACTTTAGTTAAGGTCATGGAAGGAGGTTATCATAGCACTTCTATTTACTGAGTGGCATCAAAAGGAAGGTGATGAATCTCTGTGGCATAAAAGCAGCCTCTAGATTCTAAAAGGTCACAACTAGCATAGCATTAATTAATTATATTCTTAGACATGAAGCAAATCATTCAGGGTTTTGGATAGGCAAATTCTACATCTCTAATATAAAAAATACAACCCTCCTTATAGATGAAATATTCACAAGGATCAATATAATTTTTATAGCTGTAGTATACAAATGCAATTAGCATAAAATCTATGAGTTTTTCTTGGCCAAAATTTCATCTTGGCATGTAATTCTTTCAATGAAAGGAAATGGAACTCATAATACTTGTATTTTGCAAATGCAAATATTCACGCATCATATTTTGCCATTGGAGCTAATTATACTACTTAAAAAGCCGATTTTTCAGTGTGCGTGGCATTCACTAACTAATGTTCCATTGGATCAATTGATTTTCAACAAATCTTTAAACAGAAAAATTTCTTTGAAAAGTTCTTAACCACCAGAAAATAACTTTTGGAAGAAAGAAGAGTTGAATATAGTCATAGGCATAACCTGCATCAATTGAGAAAAAAATATTACCATTATTTTTCTCACCCAATCAATACAAATCAATATGATTGATAAATAGACATTATAGAATGTGTATGTTTGCACATAGATATTTATCAATATATAGTTACTTATATGAAAGAAGATTTACCAGCTCTAATCCATTCTATTTCCAATGGAATACCAGCTTTGCCTATTCAGAATTATTTCGAGAATTCAGAGACAGATTGCTTTTAGATCATTGCTGACATTCAAAGGCTCCTGGAAACTATGATTGATTCATTGATGGATGGATGGATGGATGGATGGATGGATGGATGGATGGATGGATGGATGGATGCATGGATGGATGGATGCATGGATGCATGGATGGGTGGGTGGGTGGGTGGGTGGATGATAGAATTCTTTATTGGCCAAATGTGATTGAATGAGAGCACAACAACAGCAATCAGACTTCAATCATGAATATATATTGTGCCAATATCTATGACAGCAAAATCTTTGGGTTGACATAGGTAACCTCTAAACATCTCATTTTATATTTATTCATAAATTGCTTACCAGAGGAATATGGAACATCTTAATGTTCACTACCTCACACATAGTCATATATAGTAAGTCCTCCTATAGTAGTCCATGACGTACGACCATTTGTTTAGTGACTGTCTGAAGTTACAATGGTGCTGAAAGAAGTCCAGTTCTCACACTTAAACAGATCCTTATACCACCCAAACACGGTCATCTGCAATTTTGTTTTTGCTAGTTTCCCCTAAAAATGTCCATTTGGAAGAATAGGTTCATACTTAGGACCACAATGTGCGCTTAATAACTGTGGTGATTCACTTAGCTGCCATTGTAAAAAAAAAAAAAAAAGATTGTCAAATCAGATTTGACTTTACTTGCAAACACAACACTTTACAATGGAAATTCTGGTCCTACGGTGAGAACTACCTAAGCTGAATGTATTATGAACACTAATAACAATACAATAAGAGAATGTCTACATCAGAAGAACAGAAACATTGATTTCTGATATTAATAAACTACAACTCTTCACAGTCCCAACATTTCTGGCTGTGCATATGGGTTGATGAAAGTTGGGTCGCAAGAGTATGTGAAGAGGCATAGTTCCTCTCCCCCAAATTTATTACATAAAGCTTCTCCAGTTTAGGATATCAAGACTGAAAAAAGTTTTGATTTTTTTTTTTAGAAATTCGAAAAGAAAAATGGACATGGGATTTTTAAAAAAGTTAAAAAAAATTATCTAGCTCAACTCCAATATTACTTCTGCATGTTTAATGGTATAATTTAAATAATTTATCAGTTCAAGAGGCTGTATAATTCACAACAAATATTAGGAACAAGCCCTTCTCCTCAAAATCTGAAGAGCTTGTGTACCAGTTTTTGCAATTTAGAGACCTGCACATTAGAATCCAATCTGTCATTTCTGAAGTGGCCCTGTGTCCATTTTATCTAATTTTATCTAAAAGGGTTTCTATTTCCTTCACACATGAGAGAACCCACTATTTGTTCATCTCTGTGATCTTAGTTAGACTGCAGCTCTGGGCTCTTTAAGAAAAACATGCATCAGCATTAAAGTCACAAATTTAAGGCTTTACTGCAACCATTTTATGTATTCACAATAGCACAAATGGGTCATTAAACCAGCTTAATCAGCCAACAGATAATTTACCCAGCCTGGGGAATCTTCAAATTGCATTGGGGCAATATGGGATCTGGTTGTTTAACTCAAATTTATGATCCATTTTCATTGGCTTCAACAAGGGCAAGCATCTTGGCCACTCATGTTAAGTTAGCATAAAGTGTACTGCATTTGTTCTCCTTAAAAAATTACTGAATAATCAACTTCTAAAAGTGTTAATCCCAAAGGAAAAAGACCGATAGAGCTTAACAAGCATAGCATTTTTCAATATGAACCCCAACATCTATAGAGTATCTAAAGGAAATCTCTTAATTAAGTGAATTGTTAATTCGGTTCCTTTTTTAGGCCTTTCCTCACGGGAGTGATTGCTACTGTCATTGAACATAAGGAAAAGAGTTACACAAAACTCGAAAGCCTTCTACATCGTAAGGATTAGGTACAAATGCATACTACAACTACTTCAGGAACATTCAGAAGGGATGTAGGTAATTTTAAACTCTGGAGTTAATTGTACTTGGGGAAAAGGAGGGAATGTTCTTTAGATGATAATGTGTTATACTTCATTTTCTTCCAAAGGGAAATCCTATTGCATTGGGAATTCTCCAGCTCATTTGCTGAATGATGCTTTAGAGATCTAGCCCAAAGTCCTACTGTGATCGCATCACTGAAAATACTGAGTACTACACAGTTCTGGTAATCACATCTCAGGAAGGACATTATAGAACTGGGACAAGTGCAGAAAACTGTCAGCTGAAATGATTAGAGGCCCTGAACAACTCTCTTTTGAGGAAAGATTATAATACAGAAGGTCATTCAAAAGTAAGAAAAGAAGTAAGTCATATAGAGTTATCTTACAGGACCATAAAATGATTAATGGCTTAAAGAAAATCAAGTGAAGCTGAATGGTAAGAGATTGATGTGGATGAAAAAGAAGGCCCTCACAAAAAAAGGGAAAGTTACCCCAATCATGAAAAGGAATTGGACCCCAGACATACCCAGTACGGCTATCACAGTCTTTCCAAGTTCAGGACTATACTAAATCATATCACATAATTATAATTATAGTACAAGTAGTCCTTGGCTTACAACGGTTCAGTTTCTGGCATGCCGTGGACCAGTGCCAGTCCACAAACCTGGGGCTGAGGACTCCTGAATTATATTCTAAATGCACAAAAGTACATTTAGAATGACTATTGCCAGGATGCCCCATTTTTGATCTGGTTGATCTCACGTAAGAAATGAGATTCTGAACTAAGGGTTTTTACCTTGACTTAACACAACTCCACCTCATGTTCTTCCTCTCCTACACATTAAACAAATTCAGTTTTAAAAGCATATTAATGAGCAGAATCATCTACTCATCCTTGTATGTTGCTGTCTTCATGAGAAATGAGCGGGTTTGGATTCCAGACTGATGAAAATCTCGTGCCCAGGTGAGATTATACTCCGAGTAGCCTTTGTAAAAGACGTATCAGCAAAATCAAAGCATTCGTTTCTATCAAAGGAAGCAAATGATAATTCAGATTGTAACTGGGTCTTAATTATACTATCTGTTTTTATTAATTTAATATCTGCAAGGTGCACATCTAAGCAAATATTACACTGAACTATTAGTTGTCAAGCAAAACAACATAATTAAGCTGTATAAAAAACAGCCCACATTGTGAGTAAATATTTTCTTTTTAATTATATTATTACCTGGTTTTATGCTACTAATTACCAGAATTTGTTATATAATTGACTCAGCAAGGAGAAAAAAATTATCCAACCAGCTCTGCTTCAAAACAGCATGAACATGGTAATAGATTTCAGTAATTTTAATCTAACAACTCTGGTCTGAATAAAATTTACTATAGTCACAAGTTGAGTTTATCATATTCAAATTAAGTATTAAATCAATGCCTGGCTCCTTTGGGAGAGTGTTACTGAAAAGGATGAAGCAACTTGGCCTTTATAATAGATTCTGAACATGAACAGGAAATTTGGTATTAGGGAAACCATGAACAAACAATGTAGCCTTAACACCTTCATGTTGCTTTAGTTCCTTTAAGATGCTTAGTTTCTCAAGCAGCAAAACCCTCCTTATTGTAAAAAGACTCAGGGCAGCCCAACTCAACCTAGTTTCCCTTCCAACATGTGGATTACATTTCCCAGGATTCATCAATTATGATTGAGAATACTGCTGGCTTTCTTCAACCCAGATCTAGTGGCTCTATTTTTGGAGAGCTGATAGTTGCATTTAATTTTCAGGGGATCCCAAGAGCTCTAGTGAATGGGAGGGGGGCACACGCTGGATTTGATCTTTGTCTCTGGTCAGTGGAAGAGTGATCTGGGTATAGGGGATATAGCCATTACACCCCTGTCATGGTCAGATCACTCACTTCTCCGGCTCGACTTTCCAATCGCTACACCCCACCGCGGGGAGGCGGAACCGGATTCACCTATATGGTTCCGCCCCAAGCGCCTGATGGACTCGGATAGATTCCAGACGGTGCTTGGGCCATTACCTGAGTCCCTGACCCGCGCCCCGACTGAGGACCTGGTGGTTGCATGGAATACCGCGGCTACCGGGGCCCTGGATCGGGTCGCGCCCTTGCGGCCTCTCTTGCGGCGATGAGTCAGTTACCGAGGAGCTGAGGGAGATGAAGTGCCTCAAGAGATGCCTAGAGAGGCGGTGGAGATCCACACGGTCTGAATCTGACCGAACACAGGTGAGAGCCCATTTACGGACTTACCTTGTGGCGTTGAGAGTGGCCAAACGTCATCATTGTGCCACCCTCATTGCATCTGCAGATAACCGCCCTACCGCCCTGTTTAGGGTGACCCGCTCCCTCCTTCAACAGAGGGGGCGGGAAGCCCTGTTGCAGGGTAGAGCAGAGGAATTTGGGGAATATCTGCAGGATAAAATCGCTCAGATTCAGAGCGAGATGGTCCCCACCGAAAGTGGCCCAGGGGCAGATCTTGAGACAGTTTTGTGGGAAGAGTTTGACTCTGTTACTTCCGATGATATGGACAGGTTACGTGGGCGACTGCGAGCTACCACATGTTTATTGGACCCGTGTCCCTCCTGGCTTGCACTGGCATCCTGGGAGGTTACACGAGGCTGGCTCCAGGAGGTGGTCAACGCTTCCCTGAGTGAGGGGTTCTTGCCGGCCTCCCTTAAAGAGGCGATGGTGAGACCCCTCCTCAAGAAGCCCTCTCTGGACCCGGCATTATTGGTGAATTACCGTCCGGTCTCCAATCTTCGCTTTTTGGCGAAGGTTGTAGAGAGTGTGGTGGCACAACAGTTTCCCCGTCATCTGGAGGAAGTTGATTATCTAGACCCGCGCCAGTCCGGCTTCCGGCCCAGGCACAGCACCGAGACGGCATTGGTCGCATTGGTAGATGATCTCTGGAGGGCCAGAGATGGGGGTTGTTCCCCCATCCTGGTCCTATTAGACCTCTCAGCGGCTTTTGATACCATCGACCATGGTATCCTATTGCATCGGCTGGAGGGGTTGGGGTGAGAGGCACCGTGTTGCGGTGGTTCTCCTCCTACCTCTCCGGTCGATCGCAATTTGTGTTGACAGGAGGGCAGAGGTCGACCTCTAGGCCCCTCACTTGTGGGGTGCCTCAGGGGTCAGTCCTCTCGCCACTCCTATTCAACACATATATGAAGCTGCTGGGTGAGATCATCCGTGGTTTTGGGGTAGAGTACCATCTCTACGCTGATGATACACAGCTGTATATATCTACCCCAAACCACCCCAACGATGCCGTAGCGGTGATGTGCCAGTGCCTGGAAGCCGTGCGGGCCTGGCTGGGAAGTAACAGACTCAGACTCAACCCGTCCAAGACCGAGTGGCTGTGGCTTCCAGCATCCCGGTACAACCAGTTGACTCCATCACTGGCCATAGGGGACGATCACCTTACCCCTGTGGATGGGGCACGCAACTTGGGCGTCCTCCTCGATGCCCGGCTGTCCATGGAAGACTAAGTGACAGCTGTGGCCAGCAGGGCGTTTTACCAGTTTCGCCTGGTCCGCCAGTTGTGTCCCCTATTGGATCGGGGTGCCCTTTGCACAGTCACTGATGCCGTCGTGACATCCCGACTGGACTACTGCAATGCTCTCTACATGGGGCTCCCCTTGAGGTGCACCCGAAGGCTTCAGCTAGTCCAGAATGCAGCCGCGCGAGTAGTTATGGGAGCCTCTAGGTTCTCCCATGTAACACCGCTCCTGCGCAAGCTGCACTGGCTGCCTGTCGTCTTTCGGGTGCGCTTCAAGGTGTTAGTTACCATCTTTAAAGCGCTCCATGGCACGGGACCTAGCTATCTGCGGGATCGCATTCTGCCTCATACATCCCTGCGGCCGATTCGCTCCCACAGAGAGGGACTTCTCCGGGTGCCGTCCACTAGGATGTGCCAGTGGGCGACGCCCAGGGGAGGGCCTTCTCTGTGGCGGGCCCGACCCTCTGGAACGACCTTCCCCCCGAAATCAGAACAACCACGGACCTTCGCTCCTTCCGACAGCTATTAAAAACTCACTTCTTCCGTTTGGCTGGCCTAGGGTAATTTTAATTTAAATTTTAAATTATTAAGGATTTTTTTAGGGATAGTTTTATTTTTATAGAAGTTTTTAGCGCAGGGTAAGTTTAATTTGATTTTAACTTTGTACTTTGTTTGTTGTAATTTGTTTTTAATTTCCCTGTGCCCCGCCTCGAGTCCCTTTGGGGAGAGAGAGCGGAATATAAATAAAATTTATTATTATTATTATTATTATGATACATGCAAGTAAGGCTGGGGTTTTTGTTTTAGTTCTCTTGGGCTTGCAGATTTTTTATTTCTTTTACGGAGTTGTGGCATATCAATTCTATGACTTATGTTATGTTTTTCAGACATTTTCTGTCTGAAATTTGCAAACAACACATCATAATCAAATTTTAGATATCATAATCCCAGGGACAAAAAGAGGTTCGGAGATAATACAAGGTTGGGGAGTGATCCTTTGCAATTTCAAAGTCTAATTTCAACTTTAAAATTCTCTTGAGGACTATTATCCTATAATAGAGATCAAATCAAAGTAGGAGGGCCCAAAATCAATATTTAACCCAACTCTTAAGCATGGTAATATAGGAATAAAAGTAATGTTCCTAACAAACTCCAGATTTTCAGTATGTTTACACATAGCGAGTTATGAGGCGCTGTTTAAAATTCACCCTAAGGCATGATTATTCAAAAGGAATGGAAAGTATCCAAAGCTCAAGACCTCAGTATCTACTCTGGAGATCAAAGGGCTTTTTAGAATTCAATGAAAGGAAAGTTGCTTCAGATAAAAGGTCTCTCCAAATGCTATCAAAGGCACAACAATTGATTGAAAGTGTCTGAAGTGCTTCAGTGCACCCAGAAATGTCCTGAAGGTGTACAAAAATAAATGCATTTGTTTAATTCACAGAATGAAGTCAAAACCTGATGGAAAAGACTTTCAGTATAAAAAGTGAAATTGACTGGATGAGGTAATCCTCACAACCTTTATAATATCATTCATCTATTTAGGCCCCATGGAGGAATAGTACAAAAGCTAGCAGAAGTTTTTTTAAAACAAAATCCAACTCATTGCCTGAATGTTCCAAGACCTACCAATGAAATACAATATCATTAACTTCAGCCAGAATGTGATATTATAGAAACATTGTAAATATTCGTGGAGAGAAAGTATAAAAGAGGATGTCCGACAACAAGATGGATGGGACTGAGTTACAGTGGTGATAAATCAGAGGGGGTATTCAGCAGGTTCTAACTAGTTCTGGAGAACCAGTAGCAGAAATTTTTAGTACTTCAGAGAACCAGTAAATACCACCCCTGACTGACCCCGCCCTCATCTATTCTCTGCCTCCTGAGTCCCAGCTGATCGGGAGGAAATGGGGATTTTTGCAGTAACCTTCTCTTGGAGTGAAGAGGGAATGGAGGGTTTACAATATCTTTCCCTGGAGTGGGAGGGAATGGGGATTTTACAGTATCCATCCCCTGGAGTGGAATGGAATGGAGATTTTACAGTATCCTTCCCCTGCCATGCACACCAAGCCAAGCCACACCCACTAAGCCATGCCCACAGAAACAGTAGTAATAAAATTTGAATCACACCACTGTGATAAATGCACTATTGGCAGTCCTGAAAGACCAGGTTAGGGACAGATCATCCTGGAGAACACCTATCTCTGTGATCACTAACAGTCAAAAATAATTTCATGGCACCTAATCAGTCAATACTCAGTTTTCAGCATTATTCCAGGAAAACCAACCTAGATCTGCTAAGAATTCCTTATAGAGGAACAACCAAGTGGGCAAGTCTAGTTTCCAAGGCCAAGCTTTCCCCTTTCCTGAAGTCCATTCTAGTTCCACCCCTGCTGATCATCAAATGGTTCTGAAAACAGAGACTAGGTAGGGAAACAAGGCAGCTAATTTAGCCTTTAGGAAGTCATGCATGGGGAAAGGAGGAGGTTAATGAGAATTTGGGGAAAATGTGATCTCTCTCTTCAAATCATACTTAACAAGGTGTTGGTTACCATCTTCAAAGCGCTCCATGGCACGGGACCTAGTTATCTGCGGGATCGTATCCTACCCCACACATCCCTTCGGCCGATTCGCTCCCACAGAGAGGGACTTCTCCAGGTGCCGTCCACTAGGCAATGCCAGTGGGTGACGCCCAGGGGAAGGGCCTTCTCTGTGGCGGGCCCTACCCTCTGGAACGACCTACCCCCCAAACTTAGATCTACCACGGACCTCCGCTCTTTCCACCAGCAACTAAAAACCTATTTTTTCCAACAGGCCGGCCTGGCCTAACCTACCGTACCTAGCCTTAGTTTTTAGCTGAGAAATTCTTACATTGGTTTTATGGATTAGTTTTAATGGGGTAGATTTTAGCACAGGGTGTTAATTTAATATAGTTTTAATTATTTATGTATTTATTCTATGATATATTATGTTTTTTACATTTCCTGTGCACCGCCCCGAGTCCCTTCGGGGAGAGGGCGCGGTTAATAAGTCGAAATAATAATAATAATAATAATAATAATAATAATAATAATAATAATAATAATAATAATAATAATAATAATAATAATAATAATAATAATAATAATAATAATAATAATATCCGCCGCTGGGTGAGATCATCCATGGTTTTGGGGTGGAGTACCACCTGTACGCTGATGACACCCAGCTGTACATATCCACCCCAAACCACCCCAACGATGCCGCCGAAGTGCTGTCCCGGTGTTTGGAGGCCGTACGGATCTGGATGGGTGGTAACAAACTCAAACTCAACCCTGCCAAGACTGAGTGGCTGTGGTTTCCGGCACCCCGGTTCAGCCAGATTACTCCAACTCTGGCCATTGGGGGCGAAACACTGGCCCCCGTGGAGAGGGCGCGCAATTTGGCTGTCCTCCTGGATTCCCGGCTGTCCATGGAGGACCATGTGGCGGCCGTGGCCAGGGGGGCGTTTCATCAGGTACACCTAATGCGCCAATTGCGCCCCTTACTGGACCGGGCTGCCCTTCGCACAGTCACTCAAGCTCTCGTGACGTCCCGACTCGACTACTGTAATGCTCTCTACATGGGGCTTCCCTTGAGGTGCACTCGAAAGCTACAGCTAGTCCAAAACGCAGCCGCGCAGCTGATTATGGGAGCCACTAGATGCTCCCACATAACACCGATCCTGCGCGAGCTGCATTGGCTTCCTGTGGTTTTTCGAGTGTGCTTCAAGGTTTTGACAACTATCTTTAAAGCGCTCCATGGCTCGGGGCCTAGTTATATGCGAGACCGCCTCCTGCCCCATACATCCCTTAGACCGATACGCTCCCACAGAGAGGGCCTTCTCAGGGTGCCGTCGGCCGGACAATGCCGACTGGTGACACCCAGGGGAAGAGCCTTCTCTGTGGCGGGGCCAGCCCTCTGGAATGACCTACCCCCTGAATTACGTACCATCACCGACCTCCGCCTCTTCCGCCAATGTCTTAAGACATATTTGTTTCAACAAGCCGGCCTAGCCTAACCTCCCATGGGGACTTTTAGGTAGTTTTAAATTGGGTTTTTAAAATTTGGTTTTAGGGCTTCCGGTTCCGGCTCCTGCGGCGACGGGCGAGCCTAGCGCTCGCTCGCCGCTTTGTTTCTCTTTCTGCCCCCCCACGGGGGCGAGACTCCTCTTGTTTGAGGGTCTCCCATAAAGCCGGCTCATCGGGGGGCGCACCCCCCCCACGGCGGTGGAGGAAGTGGCCCCCGGCGCGGCTTAGGTGAGGGAGAACATGCTGCGGGGGTTCTCCCTTCGCCTAAGGAAGACGGCGCCATTTACAACAATGAAGAGGGTTGATCGGCTCAGTCGGAAGGTCTCCCGAGGCTTCAGCTGCGAGGGGAGAGTGAGTTTTTAAAAAACTTTTTTTCTGCTGTCAGCCAGGCTGAAAGGACTGGGAGGGGGGAGTTTGTTTTCAAAAAAAACCCCTCGGACTTAAGCGGCACTTGGAAATGGCTTCTCTGGAAGAGAAAGCGGAAATCTTAAATCCGGACTGTCTCTAACAAGGGAAAGTGGTATGCGGCTACCTGCAACATTGTGTCTAGGTCTGGCTGGTTAAAAATTTTTTATTTTTCTACTCTCTCCTCTGGGCTCTGAGATGGGCGGTGGAAAGTGGCTTTTCTTTGTCCCTGCCTGACTATTTTAACTATGGGAAATTCCCAGCGTCTCTTTACAATTGGGACTCTCTCTGGATATTAATGAAGAATTTTTTTCTTGTTGGATTTGTGGTTCCTTTCTGGATTACCTTCGCTATTATAACTATTGAGTTGGAAAATTGTCTCTCTCTTGGTTCCTGAATTTTACAACGTTTCAACCTTGATCTGAACTTTTGGCTCCCGGTTAGTCTCACCAACCCCACCCTAAAAACGCCATTTTGGTGGCATTGACTTTAACAGTTAAGATGGCTCAAGAAGCAGCACTGACAAGTTTAGAACAACGGATGGCTTCTCTTGAAACTGTTATACAAACTTTGGTAAAAGAGATTCAGGCCCAGAGGGCTGAAAACATCAATTTCAAGAAGGAGCTATT
This sequence comes from Rhabdophis nuchalis, assembly GCA_039707465.1. Taxonomy (NCBI): domain Eukaryota; kingdom Metazoa; phylum Chordata; class Lepidosauria; order Squamata; family Natricidae; genus Rhabdophis; species Rhabdophis nuchalis. The sequence continues at coordinate 281,444,967 of CM077643.1, read as the reverse complement.
GGATACTCGGAAGCAAGTGCTGGAAAACACACAGAAGACGGAAGAATTGGAAGGGGGGTTGGTGGGGGTTAAGGGAGAGATTAAAAATGTTACTAAAGAGGTTGGGGAAATAGATGGGCATGTGTCTAGGATTGATATGGAAAGAATGACATATTTTTTGAGAATTCAGAATGTTCTTGAGGAATCTGGTGAATGCCTCCCTGATCTTATGAGCACAATTTTAGCAAACTATTTATAAAAACCTAAGGATGAGATCAGGGGGGACATTGACCTAGCCTACAGAATTAACTCAGCATATGCCAGGATAAATGAAGTGCCTAGAGAGATACATGTGAAATTTGTTAGAAGGTCAACCAGAGAGGAAATCCTGAAACTGCAGAGAGAAAGTCCATTAATTTACCAACAAAAAACGGTCACTATCTTGAAGCAGATTCCTAGAAAGATTCGAGATGCAAGACGGAAATTTTCCTTCTTGTCTAAAACATTGTTTGATCATGGGATTTGGTTCAAGTGGGTGACACCCGAAGGGATGCTGGTGTTCTGGGAAGGAGGAAGAGTGAGGATTAAAACAGTTGCTGAGGCGGAAGCCTTTCTTAAAAAACATTCCTCTGCCCTGGGGGAAGATCCAGGGGGGACGGAGGGAGCTACGGCCCCGCCCGCTGGGGGCCAGGGAGGAGAAAAAGAAGATACAATAGCCAAGAGACTTAGATTGAAAAAATAACTTTGCCTTGATTTTCCTGAACAATTTTGCATAATATTTTCTGGATTTATTGTAAATGTCTGACAGCATGGAACTGAGAATTTAGGTATATGTACTTGCTTTTACCTTGTAGTGTTATGAAAAATGCTTTTTTTTGTTATTTTTTTATTGTGTATTTTGAGGTCTCGGAAGGGCCGACGACTCTGACGTGAATGCTCTCAAAATTTCTTTGTATCCCTTACCCTATCCTATAGAAAAAATGTAAAACCAATAAAACTTTTTCAATATAAAAAAAAAATTGGTTTTAGCGCAGGATAGGTTTATTTAATAGTTTTTTAAATTATATTTATTGTATTTTGTATGTTTTTAAATTTCCTGTGCGCCGCCCTGGGTCCTTTGTGGAGAAGGGCGGGATATAAATTTAAATAAATAAATAAATAAATAAATAAATAAATAAATAAATAAATAATAATAATAATAACAACAACAACAACAACTTTTGCCCCCTAGGAGTCAGTTATACATTTTTATCCAAGAGAAAGAAAAAGTTAGGTCTGAATTTTCATTCATTCCATATAACCAGTAATAACAGGAACATTTAGGATTCAATAGCTGAAAAAAGATATTGCAAAAGATCCAGACAATTAATATATGGCAATGAAAGGATAAGGGTTACCATTGCATCCCTAGCCTTCCTATCTAGAATCCATAGTCAACCCATGACCCATTGGGCCATCCTTATTGCTACATATGATATAGCACTGTTTCTCCTCCCCTCAAAGCCTTCAGCAGAATCCCTCTGAAGCCTATTCCTTCTCCTCTTCCTCTTTGGATGACCCACTTTCTGACCCACAGAACTTTGTTTCAGCAAAGGACGACTAAGGGAGCTACAGACCACCAGAAAAACTGCACTCCAACTCCCCATCACAGCATGAGCTCTCTCCCTTCAAAGAAAAAAAAGGGGGCTCACTTGTCAACAAATGATGCTCCTCAGCCAGCCCTAGCTGGCCAGCTGGAGTCCAGATCACTTCCTCATCCTTCCCTTGTTATCCACCACCATTAAGAGATTTCAGACTTTGGCCTTGGTTCCAAATCAGCGAACTGACACTCACCTGTCAGCCTTGCTGCCAGCTGATTAAGCCCAGGAACCAGATGCGTGGGGAAAGAGGACAAGGATGCACCCTTCCCAACTTCCGTTGAGCCATGCAAGTTAACGTTTCTTGGGAATGTGGTTGGAAATCACATTCATTTGAGCATGGCTAACCACAGCGATGGTACAGTGACCACTACTTGGCAAATACAACTAGTGTAAATATCCTTGAAATTTCAGTTACATTGGTGTAAATGGATGCAGGATTTTTGATGCATTCTTTAAGTTAACCCATTTTAGGTGCTGTACCTTGATTCAAAAATTGTTGCCCTGTAAAGCACTATTTTGCCCAACTGAAGGTTTGAACAACCAGACACGCAGAAAGCTTTTAGTGCTATATAGACTAATTATTTAGATCAGACTTCCTGACTTGAACTGTACAAGTCTACAGCCTTCATAGCTTAGAAATTTACCTATCTAAAAAGTTCTAATTTGGGTAATGAATATGTGGTTCATAAGCTTTTGGTTAAAAGAAAACATTGGAATCAAATGCTTTCTGGCATAACATTTGGCTGAATCTTTTCAAAATTAGTGCTAGATATGTAGAAAGCCATAAGCAGTATGGCTTAGAAAGTAATAAGCAGACTGAAAGCAAAGGTGTTGTGTTCACCTAACAAACAGTACCAAAATAAGAAAATTATATTATACCCTAACATAATGGCCTGGTTGACATAATATGCTAAATAGCATGAGCTTTCTAAAAGGCTATGAGCTACAAACTTCCCAATTCCAGTTTAACCTACTTTAGCTTTATGTGCAAGCCCAGTCCCAGAGTAATTAGTTTATTTTCCCAGTTGAACTGGTTGATTTCTGGCAGCGTTCCCCAGCTTTGGGATCCTCCAGATATGTCAACTTCCATTTCACAATGCTGAGAATTTTTGGCATCTGGGGTTCACACATCTGGATATCCCCATGATTGGCAGATCAACCATATGGAATACATCCACAACCCTTGTCTTCACAGCTCTGCTCATTTTTGTGTGTATATGATTTCATAATGCACATAGAAAAATGGCAGAGGTTGCATTGCAATACTGCTTTCATCAGTTTAACCTCTATCACCTGCCTAGCAGATGCCACTGATAGAACATTATAATGTGAAACACTTTCAACTCCCAACCTTTTTAAATATTTTTTAATATTTTGTATTTAACATTCTTAACATACATAGTTAACCCAAACAATTTTCAAACTGGAAAGAAAAAAATTAAGAGAAAACGGTAAATAAATAAATCAAGCATACTAAAGACAAAAGAAAAAGAAACTACTGTATATTTTATACTTAATAATAGTCACTGGTTTAGTAAGAAACTACTATAAAACAATAAGTAAAGAATAATATTGTAAAATTTCAGAAAAATCTCTACCACAGTACACATATTGCTGCATCCTTTGACTACTGAAAATACTATCTTTAATTAATTAATTTACAACAAATTGAATATTCCTGAGTCTGATTATCAAAACCAAATTGATGCCTTAATATAGCCCAAAGACATTTCATCACATATATTTCCTGTAAATAAAATATATTTTCTACTATGTGTTGTTTCAACTACATGTGATTTTTGTAAATGAAATAACACTACTTTTACGATATAGCACATAAAGGGTAGTATTCAACTATGTCTTTATTCCACATGCTAGTCGATGATAAAATGTTGACTCAATTATATTTTTGCAAGTCATATAAATTTAAGACACCTTCCTCATCTGATAATTTCAATTTAGCTAAGGAAAACCTTGATGGTTTACTGTCCCAAATAAATTTTCTAAATAACTTATCAATCTGAAGGCAATATCTATTTGATATTAACATAGGAATACCACTAAGAACATAGATCAAATGAGATAGAATATTTGTTTTAATAACATTAATTTTAAACCACAATTTTAAAGGAATTTTGACCCCCTGTTAACATTCAGTTCAACTTTCTAGAACATTTCTAAACGTTTCAGCATATTTCATTCCACATGTGTACATATATTTTAGGATATATAAAGTCTGAGATATTTAATCAATAGAAATCACAAAACCCATTTTTTACTTAGCTGCATTGATATGTTATGCCCCAAGGGATATAAACAACATCCATCCCAATTTATCTTATAACTACAATACTTTTCAAAACACAATATATTACTTTTATAAAATTAGCAGAGAGATAGAGTACTGCTAAGATATCATCAGCATACAAAAATAATTTATATTCACATCCCACCTAATATCCTTAATATCCAAAAAATATATGGTGGCTAAAATTTCAAGGATCAAATTAAATACCAACAGAAAAAGTAGACTGTCCAACTATTATCACACTGTAAGTCAAAAGAGTCTGAAATCATTCAATTTGTTATATTCAAGTCCAACTTGATTGTAGTGAAGTAGCAGTTGACTGTACAGTTCACCCTAGTGAACTCCTTAGCTTTTTACCAGTTCAGATAAAAGTTGTCTTTGAAGAACCTGGATAAAAATGGGGTTCTGATATGGAAATGGCTTAGCCATGGTATGAAGCTTAATTCATTTTTCAGGCTGTCATATTTTACATTATCCATGTATGACTACATGTTAAGCTCTACCTTACCTTCGAAAAAAACATGCTCCGAGAACAATGGGAGGCTATTCCTGGCTAGGACATGGCAACAGAAAATAAGATGGATTCACACTATTTTTATTGTATTGCAGGGTTTTTTTATGCTAGTAGAACTGTTTGTCCCCTGTGCACATGACAAAATGAACATGTGAGCTGGTGATTTTGAAACCGCAGGCAGCAAAGACCCCAACAAACATGATGGCTTTATACATTCCTTGGGGTTAAGGGCAATTGCTGCCAATGAAATCAAAACCATCCATACATTCAGCACAATCTATCCCCTGCTGCACACATGCCAAGCTCCCCTCTAATATTCTGAATTGCTGAAGGACTGTGGTACTTGGTAGCATCTATTGTTTAATCGATAAAACGAAACAAATAAATATGGAGCTTGTCTTCTCTTGAGGGAATGACATGAGTATGAGTCTTCCTGTTACAGATCTGCACTTCCTCGGTGTCAGAAACGCTACAGTGTATTCAGTCCTTGGCAAATCACATGCATTGGCAGCTACTGTATTCTTGTCAAGCTCCACAGGCAGAATCCCTGCTGTTTATTGGAATAACCTGAACAATGCAAATTCGGGGGGGGAAAGTTATTACTGGATAATTTCGGTCTAGGGGGAAGAGTGCGTATATTACCTGAATCTGGCATACAGAATTAAGAGTTGGTATGCAGCACAGGATCAGGTCAGGCAAATGATTAGGGTAATCCATTTAATGGTTTTAGAGCCATACACATCAAGGAAATTTCAAGTACAAGAAAACATGGACAGATGTGGATAGACAGATGTTCTTTCCGAGGCCCTCAAATAGACACGAACACAGGCTTGGCTATTGGCCACTGTTAATTAGGCAAGATAACCAATCTTTTGGCTAAGAGCCCAGAACATTCACGTCACAAGCTTAACTTTCACGCAGACCTGCAAAAGTCCTTCACAGAACAGGCACGAGCTGAATTCACAGACAGACAATCATGGCTCCTTTCCGAACAGTTGTTTCCTGCAAATGTCCCCTCCCATCCCCTCACCTATAAGCTCTCTTGGGAGGGGCCAATCAACAACCACCTAGTGCTTAATCATCTTCTGTGAGCCTGCCTATGGAGTTGCTGCTTCCGTTTCTCAGCCCTTCATACTCTAGCATCAGAGACAAAGTGCCTTTGATCCTCCCCACTGCTCCATGCCTCAGGCTCTTCCTGGTGGCCAACCAGCCTCTCTGGTTCCTGCTCTGACTCTGAACACCCCCCAGGGTCTTCCTCAGCTTCCATGGCAGACTCATATTGTTCCTCACTATCAGAGTCCATCAGCAGCTCAGCTGGTCCCTGCTGGGCCACAACAGACAGTTATATACATATTGTGGGGGGTGGGTAGAGAGAGAAAGAGAGGGAGAGGGAGGAAGGGAGGGAGGATTGGATATATTGTTTGTCTGTGTAATATTAATGGCTGCAGCTTTCAAGCAGCCCATCCCAAAATTTGTGACAAGCATAGCGCCCCCACCAATAGAAATCATCTATTCCTTTTGTATTTCCTCTCAATTTTGCTTCTTATGAAGACATACAATAAATCATTCAGAGCATTTGGTTAATTGCTGCTCATAATCATACAAATAAATTCAAGACAACACATACACATTTATAACACATCTGTATTAAAATCCTCAGAGTAATGAGCTGAGGCACATTCCCTCAATAATCCTTCAGGTTGTCCTGTAGAAGCATTGATGGGTTCATTAGTATCTCTTTCACTGCAAAGGAACCATTCCATCAGAAAATCTGATCTCCCAGAAAAATTCTGGCTGGTGCTTGAAACTAAATGACCTCTAATTCCTCAAGGAAAACAAGGTTTTATATTATCCTTCTCTCAGAGATGGGGGAGGGGGATATATCCCTATAGTTTACCAGATATAAATCCTTTAATTTTGACAGTAACTCAAAACATGAGATTATGAGAGGCTCCCTCCTCAAGAAGCCTACCCTGGACCCAGCATTGCTGGAAAATTACCGTCCGGTCTCCAACCTTCACTTTTTAGCGGAGGTTGTAGAGAGTGTGGTGGCCCAACAGTTTCCGCGACACCTGGAGGAAATTGATTATCTAGACCCGCACCAGTCCGGCTTTCGACCCGGTCACAGCACCGAGACGGCATTGGTCGCGTTGGTGGATGATTTCTGGAGGGCGCGGGATAGAGGATGTTCCTCTACCCTAGTCCTATTAGACCTCTCAGCAGCTTTTGATACCATCGACCATGGTATCCTATTGCACCGACTGGGGGGGTTGGGGTTGGGAGGCATCGTATTACGGTGGTTCTCGTCCTACCTCTCTGGTCGGTCACAATGTGTGTTGGCAGGGGAGCAGAGGTTGGCCTCGAGACCCCTCTTATGCGGGATTCCTCAGGGGTCGGTCCTCTCGCCCCTCCTGTTCAACACCTATATGAAGCCGCTGGGTGACATCATCCGTGGTTTTGGGGTGGGATATCATCTGTACACTGATAATACTCAGCTGTACAAATCCACCCCAGACCACCCCAACAATGCTGCCGAGGTGTTGTCCCGGTGTTTGGAGGCCGTACGGATCTGGATGGGTAGTAACAAACTCAAACTCAACCCATCCAAGTCTGAGTGGCTGTGGTTTCCAGCACCCCGGTTCAGCCAGGTAACTCCAACTCTGGCCATTGGGGGCGAAACACTGGCCCCCGTGGAGAGGGCACACAATTTGGGTGTCCTCCTGGATTCCTGGCTGTCCATGGAGGACCATGTGGCGGCCGTGGCCAGGGGGGCGTTCTATCAGGTATGCCTGATGCACCAATTGCGCCCCTTACTGGACCGGGCTGCCCTTCGCACAGTCACTCAAGCACTCGTGACATCCCGACTTGACTACTGTAATGCTCTCTACATGGGGCTTCCCTTGAGGTGCACTCGAAAGCTACAGCTAGTCCAGAATGCGGCCACGCAGGTGATTATGGGAGCCTCTAGGTACTCCCACATAACACCTCTCCTGCACGAGCTGCACTGGCTTCCTGTGGCCTTTCGGGTGCACTTCAAGGTTTTGACGACCATCTTCAAAGCACTCCATGACTCGGGGCCTAGTTATATGCGAGACCGTATTCTGACCCATACATCCCTTCGTCTGATCCGCTCCCACAGAGAGGGCCTTCTCAGGGTGCCGTCGGCCAGGCAATGCCGGTTGGCAATACCCAGGGGAAGGACCTTCTCTGTGGTGGGCCCTACCCTCTGGAACGACTTACCCCCCGAACTACGTACCATCTCAGACCTCCGCGTCTTCCGCCAGCGTCTTAAGACGCACCTTTTCCAACAAGCTGGCCTAGCATAACCTCCCGTTTTGACCGTTTTTAGATAGTTTTAATTCGGGAGATTTTATACTATTTTAGCACAGGGTATATTTAATAGTTTTTTAAAATTTTGTAGTTTTGTTATATTTGTTATGTTTTTAAATTTCCTGTGCGCCGCCCTGGGTCCTTTTTAGAGAAGGTGCGGGGTATAAATTTGAATAAACTAAACTAAACTAAACCAACAGCAGATTCATTTCAGATAATACCTCAATCCCCTGGCCTTAAGTTTTTCAATGTGTGATTATAAATTGTTCTTATTTAACATTTATCTCACTGATGTCTGTTATTGTAAACTAATGAAGTGTGGGACACTCTTGAGCAACATATTTCCAATTTAATTGAGCTATAGCCAGATGCTACCATCATAAGAGTGGGAAACTTTAGCAGGAGACTTGGAGGAAGGGCTGAAAAGCTACTTGTGTTATTATTATTTACTAGCCGTTCCCGGCCACGCGTTCCTGTGGTTAAATGGCCAACCAATCTGTGTGTAGATCTACACCTGCACACACAAACACATACAAACAACCACCATATAAGCCCCAACCTACTTACCTACTATATTTCTCCCTCTCTCCCTCTACCTACCTACCTACCTACTGTATTTCTCCCCCCCTCTCTCCCTCTACCTACCTACCTACCTACTGTATTTCTCCCTCTCTCTGTCCCTCTACCTCCCTACCTCCCTACTGCATTTTTCCCTCTCACTCTATCCCTGTAGCTGCCTACCTACCTACCAACTGTATTTCTCCTTGAATCTTATGAACAGAGTTTTGTATGTCATAAAGGATGACATAATGCATGTGGCCCACTGCTCTCTCTGTATCCATCTACTGTACCTACCTTTTTTACATTTCCATTGTGTGTACCTGGCACAGGTGTGACATCTACACTATATTTTATATATATATATATATATATATATATATGCCCTGATGGAGGACCTCACGGCCGCATGGAATAGTGCGGCCGTGGGAGCCTTGGATCGGGTCGCGCCCTTGCGGCCTCTCTTGCGGCGGCGAACCACCCTGGCTCCTTGGTTTACTGAGGAGCTGCGGGTGATGAAATACCGCAAGAGATGCCTAGAGAGAAGATGGAGGTATACCCGATCTGAATCTGACCGGACACAGGTAAGAGCCCATTTACGGACTTACATTGTGGCGCTGAGAGTGGCCAAACGCCATCATTGTGCTACTCTCATAGCATCCGCAGAAAACCGCCCTGCCGCCCTGTTTAGGGTGACCCGCTCCCTACTTCAACAGAGGGTGCGGGAAGCCCCGCTACAGGGTAGAGCAGAGGAATTTGTGATTTTTCTGCAGGAGAAAACCGCTCAGATACAGAACGAGCTAGCCCCCATTGATGGCCCAGTGGGATGCCACGAGGCAGATCTTGTTTGGGAGGAGTTTGACTCCGTTACTTCCGAAGATATGGACAGGTTACGTGGGCGACTGCGAGCCACCACATGTTCATTGGACCCGTGTCCCTCCTGGCTTGTACTGGCATCCTGGGAGGTGACACGAGGCTGGCTCCAAGAGGTTGTCAACACATCCTTGAGTGAGGGTTCCTTGCCTGCTTCCCTAAAAGAAGCGATGGTGAGGCCCCTCCTTAAGAAGCCCTCTTTGGATCCAGCTCTTTTAAACAACTACCGTCCAGTCTCCAACCTTCCCTTTCTGGTGAAGGTTGTCGAGAGTGTGGTGGCACAACAGTTTCCCCATCACCTGGAGGAAGTTGACTATCTAGATCCGCGCCAGTCTGGCTTTCGGCCCGGGAATAGCACCGAGACGGCATTGGTCGCATTGGTTGATGATCTCTGGAGGGCCAGAGATGGGGGTTGTTCCTCCATCCTGGTCCTATTAGACCTCTCGGCGGCTTTCGATACCATCGACCATGGTATCCTATTGCATCGGCTGGGGGGGTTGGGGGTGGGAGGCACCGTTTTACGGTGGGTCTCCTCCTACCTCTCTGGCCGATCGCAATTTGTGTTGGCAGGGGGGCAGAGGTCGACCTCGAGACCCCTCACATGTGGGGTGCCTCAGGGGTCGGTCCTCTTGCCCCTCCTGTTTAACACATATATGAAGCCGCTGGGTGAGATCATCCGTGGTTTTGGGGTAGAGTACCATCTATACGCTGATGACACTCAGTTGTATATATCTATCCCAAACCACCCCAACGATGCCGTAGCGGTGATGTGCCAGTGCCTGGAAGCCGTGCGGATCTGGATGGGAAGTAACGGACTCAGGCTCAACCCGACCAAGACCGAGTGGCTGTGGTTTCTGGCTGCCCGATTCAACCAGCTCACTCCATCGCTGGCCATAGGGGGCAAACATCTTGCCCCTGTGGATGGGGCGCGCAATTTGGGTGTCCTCCTGGATGCCCGGCTGTCCATGGAAGATCAGGTGACAGCCGTGGCCAGGAGGGCGTTTTACCAGGTTCGCCTGGTTCGCCAATTGCGCCCCCTATTGGATCGGGACGCCCTTCGCACAGTCACTCACGCGCTCGTTACATCCCGACTGGACTATTGTAACTCTCTCTACATGGGGCTTCCCTTGAGGTGCACCCGGAGACTTCAGCTAGTCCAGAACGCAGCCGCGCGAGCAATTATGGGAACCGTCAGGTCTACCCATGTAACACCGCTCTTGCGCGAGCTGCACTGGCTACCTGTCGTCTTCCGGGTGTGCTTCAAGGTGTTAATTATCATCTTTAAAGCGCTCCATGGCTCGGGACCTAGCTACCTGCGGGATCGGATCCTGCCTCATACATCCTCACGGCCGATTCGCTCCCACAGAGAGGGACTTCTCTGGGTGCCATCCACTAGACTTTGTCAGCGGGCAACGCCCAGGGGAAGGGCTCTCTCTGTGGCGGGCCCGGCCCTCTGGAACGACCTTCCCCCCGATATTAGGACAACCACGGACCTCCGCTCCTTCCATCTTAAATTAAAAACTCATCTTTTCTGTCTGGCCGGCCTGGGATAGTTTCTCTGTCTCTGGGGTTTTATTGGGTAGTTTTTAGTATAGTTTAGTTTTAATGGGGAATTTTAGCGCAGGTTAGGTTTAATTTGTTTTTAAGAAATGTCTGTATATTTTTATTGTTTTTATTCTACCTGTGCACCGCCCCGAGTCCCTATGGTGGGAGCTTGGCTGCATTCTGATTGGGTGGAGGTATATTCTGATTGGTGGGGGGCAGAGTATACCTCCACCCAATCAGAATGCAGCCAAGCTCCCACCCAATCAGCTCACACCCCCACTGGCAGTTAAAAAGAGGAACCGGCTGAGATCTCACATTGCTCCTGGAAGCACCAAGCCGGAAGCACCAACCTGAAGATGATGAATGAGACTTCATCGAAACGTCGTGAAGATACTTCCAATTCTACGCGGGAGAAAACCCGAACAACCAAAGACCTACATACAAACACCCGCGAAAACCTCAGAAAACATATATACATCCTGGTCTCTTAATTAATTATTATTAATCATCCCTTAAAGATTTTTTTTTTTTTTGAAAGGAACCTTGTGTGAAAATTTGGAAGCGATCGGTGCAGTACTTTCAGAGATTAGCGGTTTTGAACAAACTCTTGTCACATTTTTATTTATATAGATTATTATAAGTAGTCCTTGGCTTGTGGTGACAACTAAGACTGGAATTGCTGTCCTTAAGTGACACAGTTGTAAAATGTGGTCTCATGTGACCATGCTGCTTAGTAGCAGTCCCAAGGGCCATTGTTAAGTAGATTGGGCTAAGAGAGAATGGCTGGCTCAAAGTCACCCAATCATCTTTCATTCCCAAGAGAAGCTTAGAATTCACACTTTCCTGCTTTCCAGCCAGCACCTTCACTACTACACCTAACCCGCTCTCCACATGGATGTTACAGCAGCTTCCATTTGTCTCAGAATTACAATGCCAATTTTTATTCTTACAATTCCCCTGGCCCAAAAAAAAAGTTGCAAAAGTTTTGGGAGCTCAGCAATTGTTTCAGATTACAATCTGATGAGTGTTTAATGAACATCTAACTTCTAAGAGTGCAGAGGAAGGGTTTCCTTTCTTTATACTTCAGACCAACCCTCTCAACTCCACTATTACCCATTCAGTGGGTACTCAGCCATAGCTACTATTAATGTTTGCAAACACAGACATCAAGAGTCCAGGGTGTCTTGCTTAAAATCTCAGCCAAACACAAACCACAGAGAGAGGGAGAAAGAGGGAGAGGGCAGGAGACAAATGGAGGAAGGGAGAAGGAGAGAAAGAGAAGCATAATTCCAAATTCTAGTTCAATTATGAAGATGCAAATGCTATGGAAAAATAAATTAATCTCAGACATACAGAACCAATATTTCAGGCTCCCTCAATCTTACTATAGTTGATGAAAAAGTAATCCAAGTTACCTTTAAAGATAAAAATGGGTATGCAGAAAACCAATTGGCAGAAACATGCCCAAATGATTAAAAAATAATAATTCTGCAGAATTGGGCATTCTATTTTGTACTTTTTCAAAACAGGCTTGAACAGACTGTTTTAAAACTTAGTTTAGAGAAGACTCCAGATCTAGCTATAAAACAGTCTTTATAGCACTCCAAAGGCTCAGCAGGCTGAATTGTGGTGTCTGATTTTGAGATTGCTAAATTTATTACACAGTTAAAACAAGACAAATTTTAGAGACTGCCTAATCTCTGCTGAATTGTTGAAGGCAAGTATCAACTCATGGTACCAGACCAGTTCTAGCAAATCTGTTTAGAGCTGTACTGTACATCATAAAGTACGTCTCAGAGTCCAAAAACATATTTCTCACTGTTCCACTATATAAAAAAGAAGACAAAGCTACTTCTTCAAATTACCTTCCTATGAGCCTGTCAAAAGGTTAAGCTATATGCCAAAAACTGGTGCCTGGCTGCAGTAAAACAATATTATGATGGAGGAACATGCTGGCTTTAGTGAAGAACATTCAACACTCCTTCAACATTCAGCAGAAAAGTACACCACAAATTTAATCTATGTGGTAAATATTATGTGGCCTTTAAAGAAACTGTTCAATCAAAATTTCTAAAGGCCTAACTCTTCATGTCCAAATGCTTCTTCATATTTTTTATTTTAACTGCTCTATGCATTATATTGTTTTTATTGGTGTTGTTTTAATTGTTGATTGAGAGCCACCTAGATTTCAATATAAGCAGCTATATACTTATTTTAAATAAATAAAATAAATGAAATCTTCACATCTGTATTAAGTGTAGACATAAGTTTATCTTTGTTAAAATCCAACACTGACACCCAGTTGGCCTGTCCAAATTTCTTTGAAAATCCTCCAATCTCTTTGATTTTGCAAGTTAATTTTATTCATTCGTTAATTGAAATGAAACTCAGTTTAAAACTCTGTGGATTTTTCATGCAATTTCTGTTTTGACCAACTTTAAAAGTTCTGTCAGAAATAAAGTAGTTAAGGGTAAGGAGACTACATACAGCAGCCAGATCTCCTGTTAGTATTTTGTACCAATCACAGAGAGAGCTTTTATATTAGCCAAACTTCATGTCTTAATTTCAGCTGTTCACTGCCTCTTTTATATAAATTGGCTTAAAGATATATTACACTTCTTTTAACTATCAGAAACGGCAAAACAGTCAATCTTATTCTTCTGCAAGCAGACGCCGCAGAAGAATATTATAGCTAAAGTCTACTTTAAAACATATGATAATAATAATAATAATAATAATAATAATAATAATAATAATAATAATAATAATAATCTTTATTGTCATTGTAAAAATTACAATGAAATTGGTAATTCATCTGACCCATTTAGAAGCTTTAACAGTTAATTTATATTCATTTATTAATGCTTATCTACTTAGAGCAATCACTTAAACAACCTAAAATGTTAGCTACTACTGAATTAAAATTTGAGTATTTTATTACACTTATTTTTAGAAATAACATATGTAACTTAATAATTTAGTTCTGTGTCTTTCAGTTTTATTTATATCTTGAACATAAAGGTGTTGCAGTGGCTCAGCAGTTAAGAGATGGGAGCACCACATGACAGGGTAAGCTCCTGTCCTTGTCCCTTGTTTCAGTTCTTACCAACTAGCACTTTGAAAGCACACAAATACAAATAGATAAATAAATACCACTTAGTTGGGAAGGTAATAATGTTCTGTGATGCCATGCTGGCCACATGACTATGGAAACAGCACTGTCTCAATGGCTTTGAAACAGAGATGAACACTGCCCCCTCTAGTCAGCAACAACTAGCAGAGTAAAATCTTTAAAACTCCTTATGGTTCACAAGGTTTTTATGTTGAATTAATTCTTTGAGTCAGTGTTGATTCCTGGCAGTTGGCTGGACAGGTCCTTGCAGTTTTCTTTGCAAGTGTTTGGAATAGATTTGCCATTACCTTCTTCCTGGAGTTGAGAAAGATTGACTGGCCCAAAGTCACCCAACTGGCTTTGTGCCTAAGGGCATGATTAGAAATTATGGTTCCTGGCCTAGTGCCTTTGAGCACTACATCAAACTGGTTATCTTCTATTTTATTCCAACAGTCTTTAAACTATACTCAATTTTAATCCCCGACCATAGTAATACACTATTTTCAAAATTGGAAACTGGCAAGAACAAGACAACAATAGATTCAGTATAATCATCTCCATGAAAAATAAATCCATTTTAGGCATCCATTCTATAATGCAAAAGATGCACTATGCACTACATTCCCTATAGAAATTAAAAGGAAATATATAGTATAAACAAAGGAAGTTATTCCTGAGAGAGAGAGAGAGAGAGAGAGAGAGAGAGAGAGAGAGAGAGAGAGAGAGAGAGAGAGAGAGAGAGAGAGAGAGAGAGAGAGAGAGAGAGATGTTTTCAGAATTCATACAGAACATGTTTGTATAATATATTTTATCAATAAAGTCTTTCCAGTGAAATCTTCATTTCTTTACTGGAGCCAAGTTCTGCTCTCCATATATGAATGAACAGACATTTTATTACAATCAAGACCAGATCACAAAAGTTAAAGCAGCTAAATTCTCCAGATATAATTTTAACGTTACATTTTTAGAAAGACACATCTATTGATTATGAAGATATATGTAAGAATCAAGCACATCTGTCCAGTGATGTGCTTTTACTGGAAAGCCAAAACACTTATAATCTTCCTATAACTGCTATCCTGTTTATGCTGCATCATAATTCAAACCAACCTGCGAGTTCAAACAAAGACGTAACTGCTGACTGATGCCATCCTGTATTTATGTTTATTTATTGGCAGTACTTGGTTGCTGCTTTTCATTAAATAATGATTAAAGCAGTTTATTTGGAGGAGAAAATATTCAGAAGCTGTGATGTGTTTATACTTACAAATATGAGAAAAATGCAAGCAATGGTATTCCCTGTAACCCTCAATAGAAGTGAAAGTTGCACTTTGAAAAAGAAACAGGATAAAAAGAATATTGATATTTTCAAACTTTGGTTCTGTAGAAAACTCCTGGGATTCCCTTGGCCAGCCAGTAAAACAAATACAGGTAGTCTTTGACTTACAACATTTTGTTTAGTGAACATTCAAAGTTATGGCGACACTGAAAAAATGGCTAATGACCAGTTTTCGCACTTACGACAGTTGCATCATTCCCATGGTCACATGATCAAAATTCAGATGCTTGGCACCTGACTCATATTTATGATGGATGCAGAGTCCTAGGGTCATGGCATCACTTTTTGCAACCTTCTGAGATGCAAAGTAAATGAGGAAGTCAGATTCCCTTAATAACCTTGTTACTACATAAAAACTGCAGTTATTCAATTAACAAATAGCAATAGCACTTAGCAACAGCACTTAGACTTATATACCACTTTATAGTTCTTTTACAGCCCTCTCTAAGCAGTGTACAGAATTAGCATATTTCCCCCAACAATCTGGGTCGTCATTTTACCCACCTCGGAAGGATGGAAGACTGAATAACCTTGAGCCTGGTGAGATTTGAACTGCTAAATTGCAGG
Organism: Rhabdophis nuchalis; assembly: GCA_039707465.1. Lineage (NCBI taxonomy): Eukaryota > Metazoa > Chordata > Lepidosauria > Squamata > Natricidae > Rhabdophis > Rhabdophis nuchalis. Next base: position 281,429,202 of record CM077643.1, on the reverse strand, counting down.
CAGCCGGTAGGCAGTGGAAGTAGCCTGTACTACTGAACTCTAACTACTGCACCACCGTGGGTCCATCATGTGGCAAGAAAGGTCGTAAAATAGAACAAAACTCACTTACCAACTTTCTCCTTAACAACAGAAATTTTGGGCTCAATTGTGGTCATAAGTTGAGGACTACCTGTAAATGGTTTGTGAAATAAATCAATGCAGAGTTCTCCCTTGAGGCACAAATAACCAGGCTTAAATTATTCTGTTTTGAACAAGTCATCTGAAGACCTAGCTCTCTGGAGAAGGCTAAGAAGAAGGAAAGAGAAATAGAAGGTGAGCAGAAGGATGGATTCAGTTACAGTGGTGATGGGTATACTTTTGAAAGATTGAAGAACCAGGTTAAGATACAGATTGTCATAGAGAAAATCTATGTATTTGTGAACAGACAACACTGATTTGCTGGCACAGACATTAAAAGTTCAACCGTGGAAAAATCCACGGTGTGGACAAAATAGAAAAGGAAAAACTGTTTTCCCTATCGCACAACACTAGAACTAGGGGGCACTCCATGAAACTTTTGATAGCTAGACCTCAAACAAATAAGAGGAAGTACTTTTTCACCCAGAGGATCACTGGTTTATGGAACTCCCTGCCAGAAGAAGTGGTGAGAGCGGTCAGCCTCGACACCTTTAAGAAAGGATTAGACGAGTTCATGAAGAACAAGGGTATCAATTGCTATCATTATGGATGCCTAAGGACACCCTCCGGGATGGAGAGGTAGGCAGGATATCTCTCAATGCCATTTGCAGGGAATCATAAGCAGGTGAAGACATCTGCTTGGGAATACCCTGAAGCAAATGGTGAGCCACTGTGTGAGACAGAATGCTGGACTGGATGGGCTGTGGCCTGTTCCAGCAAGGCTATTCTTATGTTCTTACGTTCTTATGATAAGCAAAATACCAAAAGATGAAAAAAATGAAGCCCCAGTCTTCCCATATGCCCCATTATATATCAGACAGGAGCAAAGAGACACAGATCCTTCTAAGTCTTTACTACTCTTCAGTCAAATTCAGTTTCTTTTTAAAACGTATATTTATTATTGAGTCTTTCAAGCAATGTCTCACGCAATGTTGCTTGCTATCTGAACAAAAGCATTTTCAAAACTAACGGTTTTTACAGAGAAGATCAATATTTTAAACCCTCGAATTTTAAAAAAAAAACTAAATGCAAATCTATATTTATGATTCCTTTCTGTTTTTAGGTGTATTTCTTAATGTGTCCTCATGAATAAGATATTAAGTCAGATTTTTATTAAAGGCAGTACTTGAGGATAATGCCAGTTTAATTGCCTGCCCTTGAAGATAAGAGGATGCTTTTGTATTTTACTAATTTTTATTCATAACTATACAAAAGGAAAAATTAGTTACTCATTTGTTGATATGATTTCATGGTTTAGAAGATCTGAATGAAAGCCATCTGGTAGAAATCCTTATGTATTTCTATAGATGTGTACAAAAACAGACACAATTATTTGAAGAAGAATCTTTTAAGATTTATGAAAACAAAACTGGGTGCATTCAGCATCAGTAAATTTAATTTGAATTTTTGCACTCCAGGCGGTGTTGAAAATCATTATTTTATTTCAGCAGATGGATCCGTAACTGGCTGACCAACCGCACTCAATGTGTAGTCCTCAATGGAACTTCATCTACATGGAGGGAAGTATGCAATGGAGTACCCCAAGGCTCTGTTTTAGGCCCAGTACTTTTCAATATTTTCATCAATGATTTAGATGAGGGAATAAATGGGGAACTCATCAGATTTGTAGATGACACCAAGCTGGCAGGAATAGCCAACACTCCAGAAGATAGGCTTAAGATACAGAAGGATATTGACAAACTTGAACATTGGGCACTATCTAATAAAATTAAATTCAATAGTGAAAAGTGTAAGGTTCTACAATGAGGCATCAAAAACGAAATACACAGGTACAGTATAGGTGTTACCTTGCTCAATAATAGTAACTGTGAAAGGGATCTTGGCATCCTGGTGAACAACCATTCAGATATGAGCCAGCAGTGTGCAGCAGCTGCCAAAAAAGCCAACACAGTTCTAGGCTGTATAAATAGAGGAATAGAATCAAGATCACGTGAAGTGTTAATACCACTTTATAATGCCTTGGTAAGGCCACACTTGGAATACTGCATTCAGTTTTGGTTGCCACAATGTAGAAAAGATGTGGATACTCTAGAAAGAGTGCAGAGAAGAGCAACCAAGATGATTAGGGGACTGGAGACTAAAACATACGAAGAACAGTTGCAGGAACTGGGTATGTCTAGTTTAATAGAAAGAAAGACGAGGGGAGACATGATAGCAGTGTTCCAATATCTCAGGGGTTGCCACAGAGAAGAGGGAGTCAAACTATTCTCCATGGCACCTGTGGATAGAACAAGAAGCAATGCGTGGAAACTAATCAAGGAGAGAAGCAACTTAGAACTGAGGAGAAATTTCCTGACAGTTAGAACAATTAATCAGTGGAACAGCTTGCCTCCAGAAGTTGTTCCCCAACGCTGGAAGTCTTTAAGAAGATGTTGGATAGCCATTTGTCTGAAATGGTATAGGGTTTCCTGCCTAGGCAGGGGGTTGGACTAGAAGACCTCCAAGGTCCCTTTCAACTCTGCTATTGTATTGTATTGTATAAAAGCTGGCTGCTATCAAGTCAACGAACATAAAAATTTCTAAAGTACAAAATGCAACATTCTCAGGACAACCGTAATATTACCATATGGAGTATCGTGTTTTAAAGAAGCTTCACTTTGGATTAGCCTGTTGTATTGAGATAATAAATACCTTTATTAGCAAATATAAATGCTCTTGATGGAAAGCACATAGGAGGATTTATGTTCAGAAGTAAGGCTTCATTTGTACCATCCTTGCACTGGGCTTTTGGGAATGACAGAAAAGAAACCAGAGCCAAAGCATTAGAACATTAGGCAAGAGTAAACAACAGATACTGACTCCCTCGGGACAAAGAAAACTAAGGTTAAAGTTTTTAATTTATATCACAAAAGGAATGTCAGATTGCATAGCTGAGGTATTATTCAAAAGAAATAAACTTCAGATTATATACTGGGAAATAAATATGTTATTCAATTCTGTTGTTGACTTCCAGGAACTTCCTTATTTTGAGATGATAGTAAAGAAGTGCTAAGTGAAAAAATGCAATTCATAAACACAACCTTCTAAGGGTACCAAGATCTCAATAGCAGAGAGATTATCCTAAACATTTTGATCAAGCATAAGATTTCCCTAGATAATGATTTTCCTTGAAATGCATTAGAAACCAAGTTCTATTCAGCCAGAAGGTTGTTTTTTTTAATCTCTCTGGTTTTAAACAGCTTTCACATTCTGTTTATAATCTGCAAGGGATCCATTCTCCCAAATTCCGTTCTATTTTATTACTGCATTGAAAAATACTCTCCAAAAACAAATACTCCCTAAACTTTTATTTGTACCAAAAGTCAGTGTTGACATGACCTTTCCAGTTGGCATTCACTGTTTATGTTTTTTTTTAATGATTAGTAATGTAACTTTTATTCACAAACATATGGTACGCCACAATGGTCGTGTTTTATAATAATAATAATAATAATAAATTTTATTTATAGACCGCTTCCTCTCCCCAAAGGGACTCGGAGCGGTGCACAGGGAAATTAAAAATACCAATAAATATACATAAATAGATTAATAAAAGGCAAATCAAACAATGATTATCCCTGCGCTAAAATCCCCAATTTTAAAATTAACTAAAATCCCCTAAGCCCTATTAAAAGACGGAAGACTAACCTAGGCCGGCCAAACAGAAGAAGTGTGTTTTAAGTTTTTGACGGAAGGAGCGGAGGTCCGTAGTTGTTTTACTTTCTCCAAAGAATTGGTATTTAAATAATCTGATCTTCCAGCTCTGCCTACAGTTTGAATAATTCTAAGGATTGTGGACAATTTTAATCCCTTTGAAGTTGCTATACTTGTAGGTGTTTCATCTTCCATGAGATCATGCAAAAAACACATTATAGTTAACTGTGCAAGTGCTCTATGGGATGTTAAGCAGGTTTTCCAATCAACAGGTATTCTAACAGTGTTAAGTGTTCATAATCCAATTGCCTGTCTAGTTCTATGTTTTTATTTTCAGAGGCATTTAAACTGTCTACATAGTCCCGTGCTCTAAAGAAAAGTATAATTATAAAGTATAAGGAAAAGACTCAGACAAAACAAACTTGAAAGTTTGAAAAGCCATTGAAAACTCAAGATGCCGTTAACCAAAATACATTTTAATAAGATGGGATCCCTATTGTGTGTATTGAATTAATTCTGATAAAACAAAGACAGGAAAGGCAGGAAATTGATATAAACAATTTTTACTAATAAAATGTTTATTTTGATTTAAATTTTATATTTTCTTATGAACATCAATACTTTCATTTATACTGCTGCAGATGTATGGAAATAGCAGAAAGCCAGATACAATATTTAACTAATAATCTCTGTCCAAAAGTGAGATATATTTACTTCAAACAATATTCCAAAACATAGCAGCCAGTCATCTAAATAAGCAATTTAAATATTCTTGTGTGGAAATTATGTATAGCTTCGGTATCAGCTTTTTGAAAATTCAGGATTTTACTTTACACCTAAAGTTGACATTTCATAACATTTCAATATCAATATTTTTAATGACAAGGTTTTTTATATACATTATATTGTGATCTTTGAACCTTCGTATATTGAAGAACATGAGCAATGTATTATCCTGGAAAAAGAATTTGGAAAGGAAACCATATTTAGGATCTGGTTTTTCAGAAACAGACCTGACCCATCCATAATGTTATGCCTGCAGGACTTGAACCTGGAAATCATCAACATGCTTCATACAAACACGTACCTTCATGCATAGATAGCTCCATAACCCATCTGGATTCAAGCATCAGAATGCTCCTCATAAGGCACCAAGACATAACAAAGAGTATTTGCCGAGACCAATTTCCTGGAGATAATTTTCCCAGGTGAATAACTGCCTCCATGAATCCAACATTAATTGTTTCATTACTGGAAGATAATGGATCCAAAGAATCAAGATTCCCAGGTGGTTATCTATGGACAGGGTTATATTTGGGAGGTTTAATCTATTAAATGAGAGAACTTTCAAAATGTGCTCACCATTATTTTCTTGTACTCCTGAAATCCCTTTGGGTAGGTATTGATGGAACTAAAGACAATGTAGTCCTTTCATATTAATCACTAGATGAAATGAATCAGGCTGTGATGTACCAGTGATTATAATCATGCTAACCAAGTATAAATGAATTTTAACATATTTTTATAGTTTAATTACGTTCTGATGTGTTAAGTGTCATTGGATTACAGTGGGATATAAATGCAACAAAGAAACTCAAATTTAGGATTTCACTCTGCAGACCAACATTAGAGAATGTTGTGTAACTGAGTTACAACTACTTGTAACTAAATAGTTACAAGTGGCGCAATTTCTACTCAGTCTGGAGAATTATTATCCTCACAATCTCACTACCACGACTTCAGAATTATAAACTCTGCTGGTTTTAGGCATAAGGCAGGAATTGCATTCAAGTTTCCCCACTCATAGTCCAATACCTTAATCCCTAGACTACTGGTGTCAAACTCGCAGCATCACATTGCTGTCACGTGATGTATCGTAATGTTTTTTTTCCCTTCGCAGAGCTGGGGTGCATGTGGCCTGCACCAGGGCTCAGTTCCAGCTGCTAGCAACCACTTATCTTTTCTTAACCTGCCTTCCTCATTCTCCAAGTTCTTCTAATTTTCCCTTAGTCTCTCTATAAAGAAGTATTTATATAACTCTTTCATAACTCTTTACTTACTTCAGTAGAATACAAACAATCTAACATTCCATCACATTACTTGTCCTGAGTACTCTGCCTCTCTTTGTCTGTTTAATAGTGGCTTATCTATCTCTCAATCAGGTATTGGTTTAAATATTTTAAAAAATATGTGTTGCTTTTACAAACGAATCTTGTTTTTCATGGTAGCCTACAAAATGATTTAAATTTGCAATCTAAACATTAAATAGAAAAAGCAGCTAGCAATACAAAGAAGCAGTCTTTAATAGTTTTCAAGAGCAAAAGTAAAACAGCAGGAATAAAACAAATTTTAAAACACTATGGCAGAGTTTTTAAAATATCAAAATATGAGCATAGTAAAATAAGAAAAAGATTGTGATATGAAGTATGCCTGATAGGGAGGATATTCAAGATCTCAAAACTATCATAGAACAACCTGGTTGCCGGGCAGCTATACTTCGTAAAGTATAACTTGCCTCCAGAAGTTGAACAGCTTGCCTCCAGAAGTTGTGAATGCCCAACCCTGGGAGTCTTTAAAAAGATGTTAGATAGCCATTTGTCTGAAATGGTATAAGGTTCCTGCCCACGCAGGTGGTTGGACTACAAGGTCCCTTCCAACTCTGCTATTGTATTGTATTGTATTGTGTTGTAACTTCGACTTTGTTGTTGATATTAAAGTCTTTGTTAAAGATTTTTAAGGGAACTAGTGATCCTTCAGAACTATAAATGGTGTTAACCAACACTCTGAGGCCACAATGTATTGCATTCCAATGAAGATAGCATTCAGGATCATGGGTCTCTTTCTGAGTATACAGTAAATTGAAATAAGTCTAATATTGTGACAATCTATACAATCCATTTTAAATCTGTAAATAAAGAAACATAAGATTTATTCATTATCCTGATTCTATTAAATACCTTAGGGTAAGTATTCCTAGAAAAATGAATTTGTTTAGTTTTAAAGTGTATTATCCATATAAAAGAAGATATTCCAAGTTGGATGAAAATACCCATGAGTATGGGGGAAATATTAACAATTGCTGAATTCCATATAGACTCTATATGTGAATCAAGCAACTCCAAATCAAAACACATATGATAACTACATGCAAGGAACAATATGGTAATAGGGACCTCTTCTCTAGAATGAGTAGATTGCCTATGCAGTCTCTTCACATAATACAGTTTATTCCTCCTATGGTGGTTCTTCCATTCTTAGCTGGGTGACAACATGCAGTTTTTGATACTCAAGTGCAAGTTTTTCTTGTTCAATTTTTCCTTTCTTGGATTCCTCTGACATTAAAAAAAAGGCAAGATTCCCTCCCAACCGTCCATTCCTATTTCCTTTGCTAATTTTCATTTTCTACCTTCAACTCTGCTCTTTGTCTTCCTTCCTCTCCCCTATTGCCTACTCCCTACTCTTCCTTCTGCCATCACTTTGCTTTTAGGACAGATGCAAACCAATGTCTTCTTTGTTTGAAAAAGAAACTTGTTCTTGCCCATCTCCCTTCCTGTCCCTTTTCAGACTCAGCAAGAAGGCCTATTGATAGCAACTACAGTACATCTGACACAATATTGAATTTGGAAGGGGAAAGTTTGAGCAATGATTCCCATCTGTTCCTAAAAGATTCCCTTTGGAGAAGTGAATGGGCCTTAGCTGGATAGTTGACATATGCAGCTGTACAGGTCCAGCTCCAAGATCCTTCACTTGAATTCAGGACCATGGCTAGCAACCCTGTAGTAATACCATAATAATAGGTATCAGTAATATCATAATAGATAAGAGACAGTCATTTAATAATAGCACTTAGACTTGTATATTGCTTCACAGTGCTTTACAGTCCTTTCTAAGTATTAGCATATTGCCCCCAACAATCTGAGTCTTCATTTTACTGACCTCAGAATGATGGAAAACTGAAAACCTTGAGTCAATCAAGATCAAAGGAATCAAATTCCTGGCAATGTGAGTAGAGTTAGCCTGCAATACAGCATTCTAACCACTACGTCACCACAGCTTGATAGGCAAGGTTCCAAAGTCAACCCAAGATCTTCCTGAAGTTCCGGTACTCCAGTAGCTTTTTCTCCATCTTCTTTGATGAGAACATAAAATTAGGTTAGGAAATTCTCCAGAATTTTCCTCTCTGTTCTAGGAATCCTTAAACAAATATATCTAAATGCAAGTTCCAAGCTAAAAGCTCAACATAATGATTAATAATATTCTCATAATTACTGAAGAGCAATGAGAAAATATTTGATCCTGAGCAATAACAAATGTGTGATATGTGTGATGGAATAAATAGTCCATGATTTACAACCACAATTGAGCCCAAAGTTTATGTTGCTAAGTGAGAGCTTTGTTAAGTGAGTTTTGCCACATTTTACAACCTTTCTTGTATCACTTGTTAAGTGAATCACTACAGTTGATAAGTTAGTTAGCCAGTTGTTAAGTGAATATTGCTTCCACATGGACTTTGCTTGTCAGAAAACTGCAAAAGGAGATCACAAGATATTGGGACACATAATTAAGAACCAGTTGCCAAGGATCTGAATTTTGATCACATGATCATAGGGGTACTGCAAAGATTATAACTTTGAAAAACAATAATAAGTTGCTTGTTTCTGAGCCGTTTTAACTTTGAACGGTCACTAAATGAACTGTTGTAAGTCAAGGACTATCTGTATATTGGTGCCATCTTTGCCCTGAGGAGAAGAGTTGAAAGTACATCTGTTGACTTTTTATCTCTTCTAATTTTGGCTTCAAAAGTGCAGGACATTTTATGCTGCTGAGTGTAACTGAACTGCAGTTGTTCCTGTCAGAAGTACTCCTGAATATCTAACCAACTAATCAAAAGATGGATATACCTTTGACAGGTCTCAAAAAAACCCCAAAACTGACATGTGAAGCATACAGTACTTATTTATTACTAATCTATGTGAGGTATTGCCTAATTTGTAGGGAACAAAATGGTGTTGGCTAATTGTCTAGAATCCAAAACTGAAAATTGAGAATATTATAAACATTTCAGCAGGCCAATGTAACAATGTACTCAAATTGTGTGTGTGTGTGTGTGTGTGTGTGTGTGTGTGAGAGAGAGAGAGAGAGAGAGAGAGAGAAATTTTTTTCCTATCCACCTCACCAGAATTCTCCCTTGTGACTTTTAGAATTGTGCTGTCTACTCTTAATCCTCTTGTTCTATCAAAAGCTGTGATTTTCTCGATCCATACAGTAGCAATACAAGTAGTCCTCAGCTTACAAACCATTTGTTTAGTGACCATTTAAAGTTAAAACAGCACTGAAAAAAGCGACTTACACTTTTCACACATTGCACTGTTGCAGCATTCCACATGAACAGAATTCAGAAACTTAATAACTGGCATGTATTTATGACAATTGCACTGTTGCGCGGTCATACGACTACCAGAATAGTTTGACTCCCTCTTCTTTCTGCCAACCCCTGAGATTTTGGAACACTGCTATCATGTTTCTCCTAGGCCTTCTTTTCATTAAACTAGACATACCCAGTTCCTGCAACCATTCCTCATATGTTTTAGCCTCCAGTCCCATAATCATCTTTGTTGCTCTTCTCTGCACTCTTTCTAGAGTCTCCATATCTTTTCTACATCGTGGCGACCAAAACTGTATGCAGTATTCTAAGTGTGTCCTTACCAAGGCATTATAAAGTGGTATTAACACTTCACGTGATCTTGATTCTATCCCTCTATTTATGCATCCTAGAACTGTGTTGGCTTTTTTGGCAGCTGATGATCTGGGTCCTCATTTTACTAACTTCAGAAGTTTCAAGGCTGAGTCATCCTTGAGCTCATGAGGATCGAACTCCAGACTGTGGGCAGTATTTTCCTGCAATAGTGCATTCTAACGACTGCAACACCATATGTATGCTAGTGCTAATTGAAATCTTGCCTTTGCATTTGGTGAATTACTCTTTAAAACTTCTGATATAGGACATACAACTAACAAGCACAGTGAATTCAATTACACCCCTTCCCAATAAGCATTTTCAGAATTTAAATCCAAGTTTCCAGCAAACATTGATTGCATTTCAAAACATTTTTAAAAAACATTTTCCACAAAGAAACTTCTGCAAATAAGTTTTAAAAATAAAAAATGTATAGGCAAGTGTTGCAAAAAGCTTGTAACAGAATCTATAACCAGTTTACAAAATCAAAACAGTAACATGGTGATCACAGTATTTTTCAGAAATGATTAATTTTTCAAATGCTCTCATTTAACTGTCTAAAAATGGGCTTCAGAACAAATGAATCTACAAGAAGTAAAAAGCTAAGTAATGATGGTACCACAGTACCACCTTGTGGGGAAAAGTATGTGCTATTTCCCACACAAAAAGAAAATGGAAATCAATGGAATTTCTGTTTGTTATATATTATATTTTATTTAGATAATATACAGTAATGTAGTGTACTGTAGTACATTATCTGAAATGCTTATTTTATTTGAAAAGTCAAATTTAAAGGAAAACTAGAAGCCTAAACACATAGGGATGCCCTTTAATTAAACATATAAAGCCCAGGGGTACTCTATTTTTAAAACAACTATGTTTCTTATGATGACAGATGTATTAGATTGCAAAACTTGCTATAAGAGATGAGAATGTGAAAGGAAAAATTTTATTATTCCTGCTTTCAATGTTTTATCAGAGTCTACAGGACTTTTTAGAAGTCTTGCTCTGCCAATAATGCTTGATGCAATGGAATCAGATATGCCAGTGCACAGATATTCAAGCAGCAAGACTAAAATGGTCATAGGTGGAACCTGGGTCCCACAGAGAAGGAACACATTGGTGTACATCATGGAAACTTGAAACTTGTGAGAAGGTATTTTTTAGAGTTTGACTCTGTTACTTCCGAGGATATGGACAGGTTACGTGGGCGACTGCGAGCCACCACATGTTTATTGGACCCGTGTCCCTCCTGGCTTGTACTGACATCCTGGGAGGTGACACGAGGCTGGCTCCAGGAGGTTGTCAACGCTTCTCTGAGTGAGGGTTTCTTGCCCGCCTCCCTTAAAGAGGCTATGGTGAGGCCCCTCCTGAAGAAGCCCTCTCTGGACCCAGCATTATTGGTTAACTACCATCCGGTCTCCAACCTTCACTTTCTGGCGAAGGTTGTAGAGAGTGTGGTGGCACAACAGTTTCCCTGTCACCTGGAGGAAGTTGATTATCTAGACCCGCGCCAGTCCGACTTTCGGCCCGGGCATAGCACCGAGACGGCATTTGTCGCGTTGGTTGATGATCTCTGGAGGGCCAGAGATGGGGGTTGTTCCTCCATCCTGGTCCTATTAGACCTCTCGGCGGCTTTCGATACCATCGACCATGGTATCCTATTGCATCGGCTGGAGGGGATGGGGGTCAGGGGCACCGTATTACGGTGGTTCTCCTCCTACCTCTCCGGTCGATCGCAATTTGTGTTGGCAGGAGAGCAGAGGTCGACCTTGAGACCCCTCACTTGTGGGGTGCTTCAGGGGTCGGTCCTCTCTCCTCTCCTGTTCAACACATATATGAAGCCGCTGGGCGAGATCATCCGTGGTTTTGGGGTAGAGTACCACCTCTACGCTGATGACACGCAGCTGTATATATCTACCCCAAACCACCCCAACGATGCCGTAGCGGTGATATGCCGGTGCCTTGAAGCCCTGCGGGCCTGGATGGGAAGTAACAGACTCAGACTCAACCCGTCCGAGACCGAGTGGCTGTGGTTTCCGGCATCCCGGTACAACCAGTTGACTCCATAACTGGCCATAGGGGACGAACACCTCACCCCTGTGGATGGGGCACGCAACTTGGGCGTCCTCCTGGATACCCGGCTGTCCATGGAAGATCAAGTGACGGCCGTGGCCAGGAGGGCGTTTTACCAGGTTCGCCTGGTATGCCAGTTGTGTCCCCTATTGGATCGGGATGCCCTTTGCACAGTCACTCATGCCCTCGTGACATCCCGACTGGACTACTGCAATTCTCTCTACATGGGGCTCCCCTTGAGGTGCACCCGAAGGCTTCAGCTAGTCCAGAATGCAGCCGCGCGAGCAATAATGGGAACCTCAAGGTTTACCCACATAACACCGCTCTTGCGCGAGCTGCATTGGCTGCCTGTCGTCTTTCGGGTGCGCTTCAAGGTGTTAGTCACCATCTTTAAAGCGCTCCATGGCACGGGACCTAGTTATCTGCGGGATCGGATCCTGCCTCATACATCCCTGCGGCCGATTCGCTCCCACAGAGAGGGACTTCTCCGGGTGCCGTCCACTAGGCTATGCCAGCGGGCGACGCCCAGGGGAAGGGCCTTCTCTGTGGCGGTCCCAGCCCTCTGGAACGACCTTCCCCCCGAGATTAGAACAACTACGGACCTCCGCTCCTTCCGTCAAGGAGAAGGGCGGGGTATAAATTTAATAAAATAAAATAAAATAAAATAAAAATTAAAAACACACTTTTTCCGCTTGGCCGGCCTAGGTTAGTCTTCCGTCTTTTAATAGGGTGTTAGGGGATTTTAGTGTATTTTAAGATAGGGTGATTTTAGCGCAGGGATAATTTGGTTTAATTGTATTTTATTTTTCTATTTATGTATTTTATATTGGTATTTTTAATTTTCCCTGTGCACTGCTCCGAGTCCCTTTGGGGAGAGGAGGAGGTATATAAATAAAAATATTATTATTATTATTATTAAAGATGATTGCAGCCAACTACCATGTGGGTAGCAAGACCATCTGCTCTAGAAGTAGGATAGTGGAGGTCATCTCAGTTTCCATCCATGAGTGATTCATGTCTATCATGACTGTTCTCAGTAGAGGCCTCAGCCATCAAAACTCGGGTTTTCTTTGCTTTGCTTTGCTTTTTCCCTCCCATCTACTCTAAGATTAGGGGAATTTTTTTAGGTTTTCTGGTGGATCATGAGCAGCAATGGGATGCAACTGATTTAACAACCGATTCGGTGAGCATGCACATAAGCGCTTTGCATATGCATGCATCTAACACATGCTTTGTGCATGCATGCAGCGTTCAAAATCCGCCCATTTTAAGCTTAAAAACTTAACTTCTATGTCAGTGCCGGTGAGTTAAACAGCTGATGAGCAGCAAACCGCTGTGCTGCACAAATCAGCTGAGCTAAAAAAACAGAGAAAGAGGACAGGAAAGGACAGGAGTGGGTAGAACTACCAATTTGCCTGAACCTCACTAGAACTACCAATTTGCCTGAACCTGTCCAAACCGGCTGGGTTAAGGATAAATGAGAACTGTTTGTTCATGCTTTAAATCAGGGGTAGTCAACATTTTTATACCTACCACCCACTTTTGTATCTCTGTTAGTAGTAAAATTTTCTAACTGTCCACTGGTTCCACAGTAATGGTGATTTGTAAAGTAGGGAAGTCAATTAAATTTAAAAAAGGAAAGTGCTTCAGTATCGGACAAAACCCCTACTGCCCACCATGAAAGCTGGAACGCCCACTAGTAGGCGGTAGGGACCAGGTTGACTACCACTGCTTTAAATAAATAACCCAGTCATGACCAATTAATGACTTTACTTAATAAAACTCCAGATATTGGGCAAGATCTAGAAATTATTCTGCCATTGACATAAGTGGGAAGAAAAATAACTGTCTCCACATTAATACCTGTTCTTCATATATTACATTACATAATCCAATATTTGGTATAACATGGCACTATGATGTTCAGCAAGTTTTCTATACTAATAAACTATATGTCAGTTAGAAGGTTTGCCAGAATAGGAGTTTGCTATTTTAGGTTCAGGTCATACTTTGTTTCAATCTCACAAGGCAGAAAAAGTATATTACTGTGGCTTTACTAATTTGAATGGAACAATTCTATGTTCTAGGAGAGGGGTGTCAGACTCACATCGTCACAGTGGTGTCACATGATGTAGTGGAACTCCCCCCCTTTGCTAAACCGGGAGTGGTCGTGGCCACCATGTGATGCATCTGAATCATGGGCCAGGAGTTTTACAACCCCCTTCTAAAATTTGACCCAGACTCATATGGACATTCTGACACATATGGATAAAATTCTGGCAATAGTGCAGTGTAGTGAATTTTCTCAAGGCCCACGCATACAATAATTTCTCAAAATATAAAATAAACAATTTAATTAACACATGCAAATAGAAAGGCACATAAGAACCAAAGTATTCAAATGTTCTCTTTGGGGAAAATTAGCAAACAGATTTTCTTCTGCAGTCAGCTCATTCCAAATAAGCATTCAAAAGAATAATAAGTATGCAAATAAAAACAAACAGATAAAACCAACAAATGAAGACAAGAGTCTGTGTTTGAATTAGATTACTTGGGGTTCAAGAATCAAACTCCAGATCTTGTAGAAGGATCACAAATTGAGCAAGGCTTGCTATAATCAGAAGTGCCAGTCACTGTAATGGTCATTTCTTATTCTGAGACAAAAATCTGAGGAAATACCGTATTTTTCAGAGTATAAGACACACCAGAGTATAAGACGCACCAAGGTTTTGAAGAGGTAAATTACAAAAAAAAGTAGGAAGGTATGTAGATAGAAGGAGAGGAAGGGAGAGAAAGAAAGAGAAATACGGTAGGTAGGTAGGGAGAGAGAGAGTAGGTAGGTAGGTAAAGGGATAGAGAGAGAGAGAAATAGAGAGGGAGAGAAATACAGTAGGTAGGTAGGGGAGAGGGAGAATGTGTGTGTGTAGGTAGGTAGGTAGGTAGAAGGATAGAGAGAAAAATAGAACGAAATACAGTAGGTGGGTAGGGAGAGAGAGAGTGTGTGTGTGTAGGTAGGTAGGATAGAGAAAGAGAGAGAGAGAGAGAAATACAGTAGGTAGGTAGAGAAAGAGAGAGAGAGAGATTAGGTAGGTAGGTTGATGTTTTCAGGTGTATTTATCCATGTCCTGGAGAAGGAAATCGCTGACAAACCTTAGGACTTCGTTTCTGCTGGCACAGAAACAGTTAAAGAGCCTTCCCAAAAGGTGGAGGGAGAGCCTTTGCACTCGGCAAACCTCCAAAACAGCCCATTTCTCTGTGAAAATGGGGCCAGTTTTTTTTTCCAAATAAAAAGCATAACTAGCCTTGGGGGGTCATGCAGAGTGCTCCTGGGGGAGTGGGGGGGGATCAAAAATGAGCAAAAAACCGACTTCTTTCCAGTCTCTCGGAGGAGACGGTTGAGTCTTCGACTCTTCCGCCGTTTTGTTGCTCTTACTGCCCCCCAAGGGGTAGGGAATTCCTTTCAAAGGAATCCTGCTGTACGGTCGGCTTGCTGGGATTCCCCTGTCCTGACGGCGGTCGGGGGGGTCCTTGTCTTCGATCCAGGAGTGAGAGAACATGCTGCGGGGGGCTTGGTTCCCTTCGCCTCCGGAGGATTGGAACATTTAGCGTTTTGGAGAGAGCTGATCTGTCGGGGGTCGGGGGCCTGTCTGAGACTCTTGACTTCAAAGTGGAAAGTGAGTGACTTTTTTTCCTTTGCTGGCAATCTTTACTTAACAAAGCGATGGAGGGGAGAGTTTGTGAAACCCCCCCTCGGAGCAAACAAGCGGCGTTTTGAATCTGCTTCCCCGGCTGGGGAACGCACAGAAATCGCGCCCAAACTCATCTAATGATGATTAAAGTCCTTCTGGAATGATTGCGGAAGCTTTGAATTGAAGTCTGGCAACTAAATTGCAATTTCACACTTGGTGGATTCCCGGCGGCTCCCTGGTGGGCGGAGAAGATGGCGTTCCTTTGTTCTTCTGAGACACTAATTACAGGTGATTGCTGACAATCTCCTGAGATGGGATTGCCTCTCATTTCTTTTACCTAATGTTTTGTTTGATTAATCGATCCTTCCCTTGAAGTGCCTTCTTTACTTTACATGACTGTTTTATTGTGGATTCTCTCAGGATCTTGATTTGGTTACATTTATAAATCTGTTTATTGGATTGCTTCTTCCTGCTCTGCTAATACCCCTCCAGCAGGCGCCATTTTACTGACACAGGAATAAACTTTTCACCATGGCTTCAAAAAAGCATCATCAGCCTAAAATCACTTCGATGTTATCTGAAAAACCTGACACAGATGCAAGATTAACAGCTGTCAAAGAAACTCTTGCAACCTTGGTGATAGAGATTAAAGAAATGCGGAAAGATCAAGTCAGTTCTAAATTAGAACTTTTGGAGGTACAGAAGAAATTAATGAAAAATTCACAAAAGACTGATGAGCTGGAGGTGGGGCTGGGTGGGGCAAAGGGGGAGCTTAAAAGTATTAATAATGAAATTAGTGATTTAACTGGTCATATGTCAAGGATAATAATAATAATATTTAATATTTGTAAACCGCTCCCTCTCCCCATAGGGACTCGGGGCGGTGCACAGGAAGAATAAAAAACAATAAATATATACAGACATTTCTTTAAAAACAAATTAAACCTATACCTGTGCTAAAATTCCCCATTAAAACTAAGCTAAACTAAAAAAGGATTCCCAATAAAACCCCAGAGACAGAGAGACTACCCTAGGCCGGCCAGACAGAAAAGATGTGTTTTTAATTTAAGACGGAAGGAGCGGAGGTCCGTGGTCATCCTAATGTCGGGGGAAGGTCGTTCCAGAGGGCTGGGCCCGCCACAAAGAGAGCCCTTCCCCTGGGTGTCGCCCGCTGACAAAGTCTAGTGGATGGCACCCGGAGAAGTCCCTCTCTGTGGGAGCGAATCGGCCGTGAGGATGTATGAGGCAGGATCCGATCCCGCAGATAGCTAGGTCCCGAGCCATGGAGCGCTTTAAAGATAATAACTAACACCTTGAAGCGCACCCGGAAGACGACAAGCAGCCAGTGCAGCTCGCGCAAGAGCGGTGTTACATGGGTAAACCTTGCGGTTCCCATAATTGCTCGCGCGGCTGCGTTCTGGACTAGCTGAAGTCTCCGGGTGCACCTCAAGGGGAGCCCCATGTAGAGAGAGTTACAATAGTCCAGTCGGGATGTCACGAGCGCATGAGTGACTGTGCGAAGGGCGTCCCGATCCAATAGGGGGCGCAACTGGCGAACCAGGCGAACCTGGTAGAACGCCCTCCTGGCCACGGCTGTCACTTGATCTTCCATGGACAGCCGGGCATCCAGGAGGACACCCAAATTGCGCGCCCCATCCACAGGGGCAAGATGTTCGCCCCCTATGGCCAGCGATGGAGTGAGCTGGTTGAATCGGGCAGCCGGAAACCACAGTCACTCGGTCTTGGTCGGGTTGAGCCTGAGTCCGTTACTTCCCATCCAGATCCGCACGGCTTCCAGGCACTGGCACATCACCGCTACGGCATCATTGGGGTGGTTTGGGGTAGATATATACAGCTGAGTGTCATCAGCGTAGAGATGGTACTCTACCCCAAAACCACGGATGATCTCATCCAGCGGCTTCATGTATGTGTTAAACAGGAGAGGCGAGAGGACCGACCCCTGAGGCACCCCACATGTGAGGGGTCTCGAGGTCGACCTCTGCTCTCCTGCCAACACAAATTGCAATCGGCCAGAGAGGTAGGAGGAGAACCACCGTAAAACGGTGCCTCTCACCCCCAACCCCCCCAGCCGATGCAATAGGATACCATGGTCGATGGTATCGAAAGCCGCCGAGAGGTCTAATAGGACCAGGATGGAGGAACAACCCCCATCTCTGGCCCTCCAGAGATCATCAACCAACGCGACAAATGCCGTCTCGGTGCTATGCCCGGGCCGAAAGTCGGACTGGCGCGGGTCTAGATAATCAACTTCCTCCAGGTGACAGGGAAACTGTTGTGCCACCACACTCTCAACAACCTTCGCCAAAAAGGGAAGGTTGGAGACTGGACGATAGTTGTTTAATAGAGCTGGATCCAAAGAGGGCTTCTTAAGGAGGGGCCTCACCATAGCCTCTTTTAGGGAAGCAGGCAAGGAACCCTCACTTAAGGATGCGTTGACAACCTCTTGGAGCCAGCCTCGTGTCACCTCCCAGGATGCCAGTACAAGCCAGGAGGGACACGGGTCCAATAAACATGTGGTGGCTCGCAGTCGCCCACGTAACCTGTCCATATCCTCGGAAGTAACAGAGTCAAACTCCTCCCAAACAAGATCTGTCTCGTGGCAACCCACTGGGCCATCAATGAGGGCTAGCCCGTTCTGTATCTGAGCGGTTTTCTCCTGCAGAAAAATCACAAATTCCTCTGCTCTACCCTGTAACGGGGCTTCCCGCACCCTCTGTTGAAGGAGGGAGTGGGTCACCCTAAACAGGGCGGCAGGGCGGTTGTCTGCGGATGCTATGAGAGTAGCACAATGATGACGTTTGGCCACTCTCAGCGCCACAATGTAAGTCCGTAAATGGGCTCTTACCTGTGTCCGGTCAGATTCAGATCGGGTAGACCTCCATCTTCTCTCTAGGCATCTCCTGCGGCGTTTCATCACCCGCAGCTCCTCGGTAAACCAAGGAGCCAGGGTGGTTCGCCGCCGCAAGAGAGGCCGCAAGGGCGCGACCCGATCCAAGGCTTCTGCGGTTGCAATATTCCATGCGGCCGCGAGGTCCTCCATCGGGGCGCGGGTCAGGGGTACAGGAAATGGCCCAAGCGCCGTCTGGAACCCATCCGGGTCCATCAGGCACCTGGGGCGGAACCAGATTGGTAACTCAGGTTCCGCCTCCCCACGGAGGGGAGCAGCGGTCGGAAAGTCAAGCCGGAGAAGTGAGTGGTCTGACCATGACAAGGGCGTGATGACTATATCCCCTATACCCAGATCACTCTTCCATTGGCCTGAGACAAAGATGAGGTCCGGCGTATGTCCACCCTCGTGAGTGGGGCCTTGAATTAGTTGGGTCAGGTCCATGGCCGTCATGGAAGCCATGAACTCCCGAGCTACCTCGGATGATTCGCCCAACGATGGCAGATTAAAGTCCCCCATGACTAAAAGTCTGGGGGTCTCAACTGCCACCGAAATCTCGATGGATTTCGAGAGAATGTCATATTTTTTAAGATTTCAGAATGTTCCTGAGGACAGTGCAGAAAATTTACAAGATTTAATGAGCACAATTTTAGCAGATTACCTACACAGTCCCAAGGAAGAAGTAAGGGGTGACATTGATTTGATTTATAGAATAAATTCAGCATATGCCAGGATAAATGAAGTGCCTAGAGAGATACATATCAAATTTGTTAGAAGGTTGACAAGGGAAAGGATATTGAGGGCGCAGAGAGACAACCCCCTAATTTATCAACAGAAAGAGATCACTATCTTGAAACAGGTCCCGAAGAAGATTCGAGAGATAAGAAGGAAGTATTCCTTCTTGTCCAAAAGATTATTTAAAAGGGGGGTCTGGTTTAAGTGGGTGATGCCGGAGGGAATGTTGGTGTTTTGGGAAGGGGGAAGAGTAAGAATTAAAACAATTGCAGAGGCGCAAGCCTTTCTTGAAAAACATTCCTCAACCCTCGAAGATGGCAATGGGGGAGCAGAGGCGGCCGCGGCTCCGCCCGCTGGGGGCCAGGGGGAAGAAGATACAATTGCCAAGAGACTTAGTCTCAAAAATGACTTTATTTTAGTATAATACAATGTTGTTTGGATGTTTAAGCACGTTTGCTAGCACTGTTCTTTTATTATAACTTTATTTGCATTTCTGTCCACTTTGTAGTGTGAAAGTATTACTGAAATATCTATTTTGTGCATGAAGACTCAGATGGAGTCAATGACTTCGACGAGAAAGTTCTCAAAATGTCTTTTCACACCTTACCCTTACCTTTTGTATGTAAAATTTATAAAACCCAATAAAACTTTTTTCATTAAAAAAAAAAAATGAGCAAAAACCCCACCCCATGTATCGCAAAAACGGGCCTTTTTTGTGTCAAATAAATTGCATACAGAGCCCTATGGAGGCTTATAGAATAATAATAATTTAATAATTTATTAAATTTCTAAACCGCCCCGTCTCCCCGAAGGGACTTGGGGCAGTGTACAGGAAAATTAAGAACATCTAAAAAACATAACAATACATACATAATTAAAACCAAATTAAATAGAGTGCTGCTGGGGGCTGGGGGAGGGGGAAACGGCCCGTTTGAAGCTAATTTCTGCCCTCCCCAGCCCCCAGGAGCTCTCTGGAAGCCTCCATAAGACTAGGCACAGCCAGTTTGGTAAAGGATCCGGGGTTCCAGGAGGCAAAAAATGCTGTATTCGATGTATAAGACGCACCCAGATTTTCAGCCTCTTTTTAAAGGAAAAAAGGTGCGTCTTATACTCTGAAAAATACGGTAATCTTAGTTACTGAAGAGACATTTGCAAAAAAACCAAAAAGAGGGGTGTTTCTGCATTGGCCAACTTCAGCTTGTCCCTTAGCAGCTAGTTATGTTGAATTTTTTTTAAAAAAAACCTTGAGGGGATATAAAAAGTTCCCTCCAATTCAGATTCTATTATTTGATTAATCAGAATCAAGCATCACAGAGGTTCTGGGTCCTCTGACAGCAACCTCACATACAAAAGGTCAAAATCATATAAAAGGGCTTTATGATGACTACACATCTCATAACTCCGTAGGAATGCAAGAATTCAAGAAAAAAAGAACTTCCCTCCCAAGAGCCAGAAGTCAGAAGCAGTTCATGCTTAGCCTCAACTTTGGAAGATTGTTTATCAAGCTTTTTCTTCATCACACTGACTCAGGGACCATTATTTTCTTGAATCTCGCCGCTTTCCTTTCAGGATTTTCACTATGCCTTTTTATTCTACTCCCCTGAGGTTGCTGCCCAAAGGAGGAACTTTTCCTGTTTAACCTCTAAGTCAGGTGACTCAATTTCCTTCTCTGCATCCACAGCTGACTGGTTATTTGAGAGCTCCAAACCTGCAAGCTCAACCTCCAATAGATTCTGCTTTTTCTGAGCAACATCTGCAACTACCAGAGACCCCACTTGCTCCTAAATGTTAAAAGTCTGAACCTGTTAAGACCTTTAAGTCTGAACCTGTTAAGACCTTTAATTCAGAACTTCACTCAATAGACCTAAAACTGTCTAATAGGTATGTTGGGGAGCATGACAAGGAAATGTTGTTCAATCTTCATTTTATGGGCCAATAAGCAAATCAGATTTGTCTGTTAGTAACTGCTCTTTTGAGTTCTTTTAAACTGACATTTATGATAATAATAGGATCTAATCCTTTAGTCTTCTGCTAATTTTTATATCGTCTTTGATCATTGTGCATGTTTCCAAAAATAGTTAACTAAATTTTCTTTAACCTTGTTAAATATATTGCCATTCCAAATCAATTGTATCCTCAATTTCTTTGAACTGCTTAATTGGACATAACTCCATGTCTCTTTTTACTCTTCTTTGAAAATTGGCTGGATAATTTCCTTTTTTCCATTACAAGTCCAGGTAGAACAAACCAATATTAATATTCTCTCCATCTTTAGTTGTAGCATTGACTACAACTACATTGACTCACAATATTCATTCCATCAATTCCGTGGTTCTATGAAAGCATTGCTTTTAATATTTATTTGTTAACAATTATGGCTACTCCATTTAATACTCCAGTCAATATTCATTTTTAACATTTTTGTTCTGACATCGTTTACTTTCATTCATGATTCTGATATTCAGCTTATCAGTTGTATATATAACTCTGTAGAACTGGATTTTCCTTTTGCTTTTTAGCATATTAGTAATTGGACTCTCTTCTGGATTTAGCCCAGAAATATCAGTTTTGGCTCCTATTTTTTTTAAGATTCCTTCTTGCCTTAATTCAGTATTTCTCAATCTCAACCTTAGTAACTTTAAGTTGTGTGGGTTTCAACTCCCAGAATTCCCTAGCCAGCAAAGCTGGCTGAGAAAGTCTGTGAGTTGAAATCCATATATCTTAAAGTTGCCAAGGTTGAAAAATATTGCCTTAGTTGTTATCTTTACTATTTTAGTTGTAAATTTTCGTTTTAATTTTTGCCAGCATACTAGAGTGGGTGGACATTTTCTTTTTCAGTAAGAAGGACCAGCCTCCCCTCAAAAAAAATATGTCAATTTTAAAATATGTAATCTTGTGATGAATTTGTCAGTTTGGCATGAGTTCAGCTTCAGTTGGATTATCTCTGACTAGGATCATTAATAAATCAGTCATGAAACTGTGTTCAAGTTTGCTTAAATTAATTAGTTAACTTCAGAGATAAGTCAGAGATAATCCTGCATATATTTTATACTTTTCACAATCTTTGATTAAATAGGGAAATTATTCAGGCAATACATTGACAAAATCCTTTGTGTCAGGACATAAGCAATCTATTACCCAGCAAGTACTCTATGACGTTACAGAGATAGATATATGAATGCATTTATCTGCCATTACTTTCATTCCTACTGAACCACAAATATGTTTTTAAAAAGAACTCAGAGTAATCTATAATTAAGTATGCAGAATATTGCTCTCCATTAGTTAAGTCTTTAGTCTTATAATTTCAATTTTACAATTTTTGTCCCTTATTAGGCAAATATGTTGAGGCAAGTTCTCATCTTCAGAGGAACAAGAAATCTCTAAGCAACTATGATCTAATCCACATTTTATTTTGAAATTTCAGTGAATTTCAACATCAAGTAGTTATTTTATTTTAACAGTATAGGAATAATGTTGATACTGAAATCATAAACCACCCGTTTATGTATCTGTGCAATAAACTAGCATTTGAATTTGAGAGAGCCAGAAAATGCCAAAAGATTTTTACATGGATATTCTACAGCAGGATCACACAATTACATGGACTAAGTATTTAAACAGCTGGACACCTGCCAATAATAGTGCAGGAACATATAAAATCCAATGATTATGAAATAAGAAATCCCATCGATATATAAAGAAACAATAACCAACTCAATATTGAGCTCACTGGACGACTTGAACTTTATTTCAATTAATCTGCCTCCCAGTATTGCTAGATAATATGAGAAAAGACTCCTGTGTAGATAATATGAGAAAAGACTCCTATTTATTCCTCTTTGAAAATTCAGAGAAAGGCATTATTTGTGTGGGTATTTATTTATTTATTCATGCATTCATTCAAACATTCATTTTTCAAACTTCTTAACCACCCATCTCCCTCATGGTATGAAAGACAGAATGCATATGTGTGTAGAGAAGCAGTATTTGGAGCTTTTCAAATGAGTTAAATTACAATCCCTATGCCTTTCCAGCCAGTATTCATCGTAGAACAAACTGACTGATGAAATATGGGATTTGTGATTCAGCACATCTGAAGGGTAGCAGATTCAGATCAATTATTATAAACATTAGCAGCTAAGGTTATTGAAACTTTGTCCCTAATTTTCTGTTCCTCTCTTCCATAGGTACCTAAATGTTTTTCTCTGATTCTCTACCACTTCCTTTGACTGTGGAAGGTAAAGAAACCAACAGCTTCTTGGCAGGGATGATTTACATTTCTACATTGAGCAGATGGTTAGACTCAGCAGCCATTCCAGCTCTGAGACAATGAAGTAATTTTACATGTTCTTAAATTATTTAATAGTGAGTGCAAGGAGACTATGCAACTATTCGACTTTCCTGGTAGAAGTACTACCCGGAGTACTAGCTCTATTTGCATTTTAAGTGTCAGAAATTCTGAATATAGCCCTACAGAACAGACAGTGCACTGTCCATATGTGCTTTTCTGCTTAACTGCACAAGGAAGCAGGAAACTTTTATTCAGAGAAAAGACAGAGCATACCATAGATGCAATTGCAAACTTATAAATACTGCCATCTACTGGTTGAAGAATATATACCTCTACTGAATGTCAGCCCTCATGCTGACATTCGCTGGTTGGCATTGAATAACAAACTGACTCTGTTTATTTTCAACGTGAACACTGGAACATGACACTGAATACTGTTGTAATTATACAAAATACATTAATACTGTATTCCAACACTAAGACAAATCTTTGCATGATGTTGAACTTCTCCTCCTCCTTTAATTTTCTAGAAAACTAGATAGGATCCCTTCTAAAACACTTCCCATGCTCCCTTCTCCTTCTCTGAGAACGAGTTATCTGTGATATCTTTCATCTGATGGTGAGTCTGCAACTCTTCCTCCTATCTCCCAAGGTCATTCCCACTTATCATTACAGCAGCTAATTAGGTTTGATTAGGATTTGGATGGGATGGGAAAAGTCCAGGAAATACAATGGTTGTAACCTACAGTGGTAAAATAAAAAATAACTCTACAACAAAGCAGTCAGCAACCACTTTCTAAGAGCATGCTTGAGTTCCATATAGAAAGTAAGAGTTAAATTCCATTTGAATGAAGTTTTAGAGGAAGGGTGTCCAATTGATAGCATCACGTTGTCATCACATGAGATATTGCGACTTTTTTCCTTTGCTAAAACTGGGTGGGCATGGCCAGCACATGACGCATCCAGCCCATGGGCCACAGGTTTGACACCCCTGCTTTAGAGTACAGTGGAATGAAATATTTTGTCTTTTCTAATCATACATAGTTGCTTATGCCAACTTACTGCACCCAATATAACAGCAAGAATAACTATTAAAGTTTGAGTTCTCTTCAGAATTATATGAATATAATGGAAGTGCTTTCAAGCTAAGCATTTATTATTTAATCATCCAGCCTCATTAATTGTCCAGAAGATCCAGACAACACAGATTTTTCTATCTTTTTCTTCCTTACCACAGTATTAAAGTGAATTGTCAGCAGAATGTGGGAGAAATTTTGGTTGGCAGTCCTAGGAATTTTTTCATAGGAAGAATGGAGGCCTATAGTTTTATCACAGAATCTCAGTATTATTTATCTGGTGCTACTGACACTACTGCATTTTAAAAATGAAAGCATAAAGAAAAAGCTATTGTGTTACAGACAGACTGGGCAACACAATTATATGTTTGTATGTGTGTGAATTGCTTAGAAAACAACTTCAACGATATTGTGAGCCTAAATCAAAAGTCATGACATGGCAATTTTGTTTGTTCAAACCAATTATCTCTTTCCCAGCAGGATGAAAGTTGTTGAAATTCTCTGCAAATACCAAAGATGATATTTTACTCACAAACCAAAATAGAGCACATTTTCAAGCAGTTAGTAGTCTCTCTGGAGGCCAATTGTTGGGTTTTAAGTACTCAGCACTTAGTGGTTCTTATTGACCATTATGCTTAAAGGTGAGCTTTGTTTGTTTCTCTGACATATAACCCTCAACAATTCAACCCACTTGTCCATAAAAGATGCTCTGTGTAAAAGCTCCTCTTCACTGATTTGAAGTGCTGACTCTGTGATTTCCAGCTGTATCAAAAGATATTAGAAACAGCATGTCAAATAAGTCTTTACAAGAAGCACTGAGAATAGGGCATAAGGCCACTATTTTAATCAGCCTGGCCAATAAATATAGATAGGCTACTAGCATAAACAAAAAAACCCTCATTCTTGTTCCACCCAATGTCATGGTTAAGGTGAAAAGGGAAAAATTTGTAAAATTTATGGACATGACCATACATCCTTCTTTTACTAGTACATAATCACTAACTGTTGGACTTCGGCACATAAATGCTAGCCTCAACCCATCCCCCAGCTTACCAAAATATAATTTCCATTTTTCTTGTTTGACTTTAAAAGGGTTTCAGCTTCTGCCATTGCAAATCAGCATGTTGCAAATCATTCTGAGATGGGGAGGTCTGCCTTGTGCCATCTCACACTATGACAAACATGTCTCCTCCAGGTCCTTGTCCACAAACATTTTATGTTGTCCTCCTATTGGCAGTGCAAGAATTAGGACTCTTTTATTATGGCAAAACGCCATGACTTCCACTTCCATTGCCAGTCCTGAAGCAAGGAGAGGAAGACAAGCTTTTGTGCCACTTTGCCCCATTTCTCTTTCCACAAGAAAATTGAAAAGTGTGGACATAGCTTCAAATTATTCTAACACAAAGACAGGCATTGTTCTTTATTAGGATACAATTACATAATATGCAGTGAATTCTAACTGAATGGAGGATTTAGGTGAGGTGAGTCAATCCAAATATTACATTGTTTTTCATTCTCCTCTTGGAAGATCTGCCAGTGAAGCATAGTGGCTAATATGTTGGATTAGGATTGGGAAAGCCTACACCATCATACTAAGTCTTCAGTTGGTCAATGGATACAGTCCTCTATTTTGCCTTGGCTACAATACCTTATGCTTACATAGGGGCATCTGAGAAATGACGCTATCATGTGAACTCATCTTGCACACAAATCTACCAATCTTCTTTTAAAGCCCTGCCTTTTTATTCAACAATCTTCCAAAAAACCCAACATCTCTGAACAAAATCAAACTCTGGAGGTGGTTAGTAAACTAAGAAGATCCCACCTCCACCTTGTTTATATATTGGTTCCTTTCTTAGCTAGTTTTTGTTGTTGTTAATTTTAATGTTTTAACTTTTAATGTTTTAATGTTGTTCTAATGTTTCTGTTTTATAACGTTGTATGTCACACAGTCCATCTACAGTAAGCAAAAAAACAAAAAGGAAACAAAAGGAAACGAGAAAGGAAAGACCAATAAAGGGGCAAAGACCTTGCATTACAAATTTTTCATTTGTTGTGAGGAGGTTCTAAAAGGCCATCCTCATCCGACTATATTATTTATGGGTGATGGGACCAACACCATTTGGACTTCTCCAATTTTGTCACAAAATATATTGAGTTGCCCGCTCCATCTTTCAATTCTATTGCCACAGGTCCCAAAGTATCGTTGAATCTTTGCTACATAGAAATGTCACCTGTTCATAAGATTGATAAATCAATGTCAAAAATATTAAAGTAGTTGGGGCATGGGAAGAAGCAGGAGAAAACCCTGAAAATGAGTTTGCAAACCCTTCCCATTCAATAGGTTTATTTTCCCTTTTTTTATTGCAGGGACGATTGATCTTGATGCAGGTATAGTGATCTTCAGAAGATCCCTATTCCTGGAACAATTTATCTCCTGGCTCTCTTGTCAGAGAGATGCAGCAGGGATGTGGGTGTTGTGGGAGAAAGGGGGCTCTGCTCTTAAAGCCTACAATCCATCTTTTGCTCCATCCTACCACCTCTTTCCTCCCACCAGCTCTTAGTTGCTGAATTAAAGACGAGTTGGGATGGCTCTTGCCCAGAGCCATCCCAACTCCGTCTTTAATTCAGCAACTGCAAAGGTTACTACAGTGCACTTTTTGTCTCAGGCGCACGTCCAGAGCCCCCAAGCAAGAGAACGCAATCAAACTTCTCTGCTATTGGCGGGTTGATACAGCGAGGGCGGGAAAGGAAACCAGGGCCTCAGCCAATCACTGCACTGAAACTCTCCCACGTTGAATCTGTAGGGAGAGCAAAGACAGCTCTCCTCAAGGCTACGATGGCCGCGTGGTTTTGGGTTGATGTGCTTTCTGCCAGCTCAGCAGTGGCGGGAAAGCCCAACAACGGAGCAAGTGCAAAAAGTGTCCTCTCCCTCGACCAGGGAGCTTTGAGCCAGCCAGTCTCTTTCTCAGCCCCCGTTTTTCCCCCCGCATAACGTTGTTGCACAAAGTTCAAAAAGAGCCTCTCAGCTTTCAGGGAAATGCAATGCAGGAATGAAAGCCGTTTGCTTGTCATTTCCGACTGGGGAGAGAGGCAGCGAAGGAGATAGGAGGACTTTTCCCTCTCTCCTGGCAGCCGGGGAGGAGTGAAAAGTGAAAAAGCCACGAGACTGAGCACGGAAAGGAGCTCTCATTTCTGCATTGCCTTTCTCCGAAAGCTCCTTTTTCCGTGCTCAAACTTCGTGGCTTTTCATTTCTCCCCGGCTGTCAGGAGAAAAATCCCTTCTGCTTCTTTTCGTTGCCTCTCTCTCCCCAGTCGGAAAATGGCAAGCAAACGGCTTTCATTTCTGCATTGCATTTCTTCGAAAGCTCCTTTTTCCATGCTCACACGTCGTGGCTTTTCACTCCTCTCCGGCTGCCAGGAGGGGGGAAAAATCCTTACGGTCCCCGGTGGGAAATGGCGAAACAAACGAAAACCGAGACGCTCGTCCTAAGAGGATGCAGCGTTGGGAAATGGGGAACTCTCGCCTGCCGAGCAGCGGCGACGGCTTCTCTTTCCTGCCTCCTCTCACTTTCGCAGCCTTCGCTGCCGCCGAAACGGACCGTCCGGCCTCCTGTCCAGAGCGGAGGGAGCGGCTCCGGGTATCCAAGAATCGCGTTTCCCGCTCCCGACCTCCCTCGGCGGCCTTCTGGGAAGTTCGCAAAGGAGGAAGGCGGCGCAGTTTCAGGAAGAGGGAGGCGGGGAGGGAGGAAGAGGCGGGCCGCCGCTTCTGCTACCAGGCCGCGGTCCTGGTCGGGCCTTTTGCTGGCGGAGCAAGAAAGGGGGACCGGAGCCCCAAGAGTGGAGAGAATAGCCGGCCCCTTCCCATGCAACTTCCCCCATGTCAGAGGCGGCGGCAGCGGTGGCGGCTCAGTTCTGAGCGGCGGCTCCCATCCTCCCCATTCAACTCTCCCTCTTGGTCTCTTTTTTTCCCCCTGCTGCAGGGGCGCGACTCCCAAACTGCGACCCCGGAAAGACCGCGGCCTGCCCGGTTAAAAAAAAAGGTGGGGGAGAAAGGGATCCGTGGGCGGCTTCCAGCGTGAGTCGCAAAAATGACGAGCCGGGGTCCCCCGGCCTGGGCTTCCCGGCGGCCCCAATAAAGCCCGGGCGGAACAGCCTCGTATGAGGCTATTCCGCGGCCCAGGGGGTGCCTCCGCCAGGCTGTTGTGGTGGTTGTTGAGCAGAGGATCCAGAGACCCAGGCTGGCGAGGGGAGCCCCTCGAGATCCGCCTGGGTCTCTTCCGCCCCGTCCCCCGTCAGACGCGCCCCCCTTCTTGCACCCCGTGGGAAGGGAAGGGATGTCTTCTCCCAGCTCCGTGGACATGATTGAAACCCCCCCGGTGCTCAACTTCGAAGAAATCGACTACAAAGAGATAGAGGTGGAAGAGGTGAGAGGGTCTGCAATGGTGGGAGGGAAGGGGAAGGTTGTCCCTGGGGTCGTTAAGCAGTAAACTCTTCTGGAGAAACTCCTGGATTTCGAAGAAACTTCCTCGGATGTCTGTGTCTGTGTGTGTATGTGTGATCTGGATTTGAAAGAAATGTCTATATTGGGGGAGAAATAGATAGCATTACAAAAGTGTCACAGCTCAAGTCAAGATGCCTTGACTTGGGTTTTTCTCCTTTATTCCGAGATGGGCACAAGCCAATTGTTTCCATTGGGGAAGAAAAGATATTCAGGATGAGGGCACTGCCTACGTTGCAGAATGTTGACCGCAAGAGGAAAAGATCTAGATATAAATTCACACTTGGGAAAGTCACTGGGTAATAGTGAGCCTCTGTTTCTCAGTTTGACAGAAAATTTGAGTTTTAAAAAAAGGCAACAAAACCACATGGGGTTTGGGTTGTATTTAAGTGCTTAGGGCCAGGCTTTTATGCTAAAATCTAGTTTTAAAGTTCACCTGTTGCAAATTGATATGACTGAACAGACAAAAAAAACAACATATTGCAGTTGCAGCTCTTATCGTGAAAGTTGTTTCATCTTGCAGTTACAGCTTATATCTAAAACGTATACTTTTTTTAAAGAAAAGTCTGTTACATTTAATATAATAAGAACAAAACAGATGTTTGCTTCTAAGGAAGAAAACTTTCTGGATCTAAATGGCCAAACAAATGTATTCATCATACATTACCCGTAGAAGTTATATGTATATAGAATTTTGAAAATCACCCAGGATAATAAACTCATTACTAAGACAGTACTTGTGTGTCCTACAGAAATAAGTGAGAACTGCTTAAAAATATATCTCCGTGCTGGTTTTAGCCAATTTAAAATTATTCCAAATGTATGAGTAGGTGATTTTTCAGACAGATCTAATCAATATCTCCAAATCTATTTTGTACAAGGAGAGTTATGTCAAGGAAGATCTTAATAATGTCATAAGTGAAGTCACACTTAAAGATAAGCTGTATTACAGGTATCTGATAGTATATGACATAAGAAAAGCTTGTTTTTAATAGTAAAGCTTTACTATATACTGTTATTTTAAAAGGTGCCGATTTGGCTGGTTTTAACACTTAACAATTTGTAACATAGTGTTATTCTACAATATTAACATTGTTAAAATTGTATGTTTATATTATAAACCACTTTAAAATAACTCAGTTTCAGAAGTTAACTAAGAAATGTTTTAAATACAATAATGCATATACATGCACAGCCCTATAATTTGTTTGCCAGTTGTGTTACCTTCTCTATATTGAATTTGGAAACGTTAGAATCATCTAAGCCCATATGAAGAAATAATAACTATGCAGTTATGTCTTATAATAATGGTACTCCCGGTGAAATCCTTTTAATTTGTATAAAAAACTTTTTGGGACATTTTGCTATGTCAAGTCTTATGCTCCTTTTGCTGACACACTCCTATGAAACATTTTTGGTGACTATATCTCATTAGATTCTGTGGGATTTAACTTTTCTTTCTGGGCTGAATATGGCAATGTACACATCATCATGCTATTTTGGGGGGATTTCATTTTGTGAGATGCGAGCACCAGGCCCATATTGCTTGTTTGATAAATTATGGCTAAGCCTTGGTTTAATATGAAAAGTGAATGTAGTGTTAATTTCACACCATCTGTTGCATTTTTCCATAGGCAAACATTTTAGACACACAATAAACAGAAATTAAATATTTTTGTGTTAAGCTACCACACTGCAATGGATAAGAGAAAAGGAAAAGGCCTTGGTTAATATATTTCCAACATGCTCCTCTCTTCTAAGGTTCTTTTTGGGTTTGTTTCTAGACATCATAACAGAATCCTGCAAGTTATTCATCCATCAATTGTGTCTAAAAGTTAAGTAAAACCTCATGATTTTGTTGCTTGCCTTGGACTACCAAAACTGAAAGTTGTCAAATACTTAGCAGGCATAAAGAGCTTATAATTTATTACATTTATAAGGTTATAACAGGTTATAAGTTTGGACAGATCTCTTGCAGAATATAAATATGTATTTTTCTATGACGTTGTAGACTATTAAGAAAAGTTGCAAGTTGTTTCTAATAGTTGCTTCAAAATCTCTAATTGTCTTTTTATTCAGGTTGTTGGACGAGGAGCCTTTGGAGTAGTTTGCAAAGCAAAATGGCGGGGAAAAGATGTGGCCATTAAGCAAATAGAAAGCGAATCTGAGCGGAAAGCCTTCATTGTAGAGGTATAATTTCACTTTAGAATTTGTTCAAAAGAATTTGATAGGTATCAGAATAATTTTAAAAAAAACATGTACAGTGATAATGTTACTGTCTGTACGCTGTAATTAGAACTGGTATTTATGGATTTATTCAGGGGATTTTTTTAAAAAATATATAGACATAGTGTTTTTTAAATGAATTTGAGTTATGGATAAGAGGGTGAACCGGCAATCAGAGTTCAAGAGTTCACTGAATTTCACCCTCCCTGTGTACTTTCTCTTTTGAGGAATACTGCATTTTCTAAGTGATATCAGCATGGACTCAAATAAGTGTTCTGCTTCCTTGGTCATATTGATTCAAGCAAATTAATATTTCCCCTTTTGTTTTCAATAAGTGCCAAAATCTTCTCTTCCTCTTCCTAGTAGATTTTATATGCTTACTACTAGAACTGAACAATTGTAACTAATTCACCCAGAATGTATGAACATGATAGTATCTTATTTATGTCGTAAAAAGCAAATGTCATTTTTGCAGAGACTCCATATAGGATCACCATAATCATAATTTCAGGTACACCTGAAATTGTTCAAGCAGTTTATCTCCCAGGAATAAATCATGTTTCTAAGATACTGCTTAATATCTATGAGTGACTTACTTTCTTTCCATAAAATGTGAAGTATAGTTACATAGGGTTATTGCTACTTAAGTTATTAAGCAGAGACATTATTTGAAACTCTTAAAACTATCCAATAAATTATATTACTTTCTATCTAATACTTACAAGTACTTTATTATCATGCCACTCAGTTAATTAATATTATAAAAGGATTAGGACTATACTGGGCTTTGGATTTGGAAATAAAATGTTTGTGCAGAGGCAGAAATATAGTACCTTTCTGTGACCCTTAGAGAAGCTATGGCTAGTGTGCGTCTTTCACAAAGTTTTAAAACAGCACACTCAAAAAAGAATTAATGAATTGTTCCAGGAACAACATACTGTATAAAAGAAATTACATCCAGCAGGGGCTTTGTCTCCATTTTATCCCAAGTCTGGGAAAATAGTCTTTAAAAACTTCCTTAACATGGCACATTTGGGTCTCTGTGAGGATATCATCCCAGAGGGCAGGTTCTGCAACAGAAAAAAATGCAGATGTTCTTGGTTTAAGGAGTTGCAAATGGAATCTACGGTTCCACCACTTTAAAAACATTTTTTGCTTTCAAAATTAAAACTCTTCACACCTCTTATTCATATACATACATATATATAACAAAATCGAGGTTTTTTTTTAATTATGTGAAGCAAATTGCTGGATTTAAGGCAATTGTCTCTTGTTAGCATCTTAAGCTTACAAATTCAGCATCAGCTTGATGTAGCTGAATGCAAATTGATCTGTAATGTTCATTTGAATTGATCTGTCAGAATTGATTGTCTCTGTATCTTTTTTTTTCCAGCCATAGTAGGGATCCTTATAAAAGACAGGAATCAGTCCTTAATTTTATTTATATTCATAAAACAGTGAGAAGAGTTTTTGTTACTTAGAGTAACATTTTTTAAAAACGGAATGAAACTGCTTCTTCCTTAAATCTTTTGGCAGTCTGAAAGTTGCCCAGTCCAGTAGCTTTCTTTGTACTTGAGTTTGCAGAAGCTGAGAATTAGGAGTACAGTATTGAAGGAAGAGAAAGGCAAACCATTCTACCTTGAAATTATCTGCAGTTGAAAGGAAGGCATGTGGTCTATCATTTGCTCTTGATAACAAGCCAAGTATTCCTACTCTTCCAAATTCTTTGTTGGAAATGTGTGGATGTAGGAGAGTCTTTCTAAAAGATGCTGTAGTTGATAAAGCAGTTGTACTACAGCATTATCCCAAGACAGAACTGATAAACATATTTCTGGAATCAATTATAGACACTGTTAATTATATCCGGATACTATGAGATGCTCCCAGCATAGAGAATAGATTGAGAGCAGTCAAAAGACAGGGAATATAGTTGAGCTGAAATATGAATCAAGGTAATATCATCATAGGCATTTAACAATCACATCTGATAAATTAGCATACCCACATCCACTTAGAGAGTTACATTTGCCCAGTAATTTTTCAGAAATTCTTTTTAAAAGTTAGCTTCTATATTAGCCAATATACTCTGACTAATTTAAACATGGAACTGATGTGCTTCTCTTTCCTATATGTATGCAGAATATTATCTATATATTATTAATCTGCTTTTTATGATCATTTATACAAAGAAACATTTTATGTAAGAGAACTTAAAATACATTGCTTTTTAAAATTTCAGCTTCGACAGTTGTCACGTGTGAATCATCCTAATATCGTCAAGTTATATGGAGCTTGTTTAAATCCAGTAAGTAACATCTTTTGGACAGTCTCTTTATTTAAGTGAAATATCTGTGTCTGTTTTAGTTTTATTTGGTTTATTTACATATTCTAAGTTGAAATTTTCATTTATGAGAAAAGCAGTCCTTTCAGCATTCAGTTTGAAATATACAGGTTTCCATTCCAGCTTTGTTCTATAGATTTATTGATCAGTGTTTCACTACTCTGTTTTGGTTCTAAATTAAATGAAGAGCTTCTAAAATTTATTTTCTTTTTATCACCATGTATAAATGTTAACCACTGAAACATATTGTAGATGACCAGGATTACCAGGATTTTTAATATGCCTTAATGTGCATATGCATTGTGTACCTGAATAAAGCAGAAAAGAAGAAGAAAAATAGAGCAATTATATCTCTGACCAAATCTATACATGTAGTTGTTTCTGCACAGTTTTAGAATTAAAACAGAATTACCATATTTTTTGGTGTATAAGACTCATCCCCCCTCCCCCGCCCCCCAAAAAGTGGGTGGAAATGTCTGTGTGTCTTATAGAGCAATTGTTGCCGAAGCCCCGTCCACCTGCCAGCCTTCAACCACTGCCTCCCAGAAATTTGCCTCCTTGCAGCAAACAGCTTGGTCAGCTTCAGCACAGCCTGATTTAGCGCGCACAGCTGATTGGTTATTGGATCTGCCACCTATACCACCTATCAGCTGTTCCAGGCTGCAGGGATCAGTGCCGCCCATTACCGCTGCTGCCTATCACTGCCTCTGTGGATCCCGTTTTCAGACCCTGCCTTGCCTATTTTTGGCCCATTCCAGGCAGCAGGGATAGACGGTGAGGGCGATCCCCACCACCTGGAATGAGCCAAAAATGAGATGTGCGGAGACCAAAAACGGGACCCGCAGAGGCTGAAAATGGGCCGCATGGAGGCGACGATTGACGTCAGGGGCGATACCCGCAGCCTGGAACAGCTGATAGGAGGCAGAGCCAACCACCAATCAGCTACACATGCTAAATTAGGCTGTGCTGAAGCTGACTTTGCTGTTTGCCGCAAGGAAGCAAATCGTTCCGTGGCAGAGGCAGATTTTTTTTTTCTTGTTTGCCTCCCCAAAAGCTAGGTGGGTCTTATAGTCCCAAAAATATGGTACATATATTATTAAAATAAGATGGGAGTATATCATAAGAATCCTTGTTTTAAATACTTCTTTGATATTAAAAAATAATAAATTGGTCTTCTGCTTTTTTCCTCCTTAGGTATGTCTTGTAATGGAATATGCTGAAGGAGGTTCTCTCTATAATGGTGAGCTTCATTTTTGAACTGCATTGTCCAGAACTGCCTAAAATGTTACCATCTCATTTCATGTTCATATATTATTGTATAACTTTCTTATTTATTATAATAATTTTATGACACTGATTGTTCTGGGTTAAATTTTATTGTTACACTGATAGTTTTTGTTAAGCATTATGGGTCTCCCTCATAGAGCAAGTGGCATACTAGATGGATTGATGGAGAAATTTACAGTTTTACCCAATTCAGGCTGTACCCAATTCCTTTAAAATAAAGACGACCATTTTTTTCCTGTTGGGTGCTGAGAAGCATTCTTGATCTTGTAGTGATGACTCAACAGCAAATGAGATTGAGACAAAAATTATTCAAATGTTATTAACATACTTAATTGATACTACAAATCAGTTGTACTACAAAGTGAGGGAAAGTCAGAAATTAAATATTTACCTATATTATTTTTATAATTTTTTTCTTTTTCTCCTGTGTGTGCACGCGTGTGTATACATACACACACACACACACAGATTATTTCACATAGTTAATCATTTTCCCTTTAAATCATACTGAACATTACAATTTGTAACAATGTTTGAAGGTCTGTGATGGGTGTACCCAAGATTTTTGTTATAGAAGTATAGGAACAAAAATAATTCTGTTGTATACTTTGTACATCATGGAGCACCTTTCAGAAGTAGCATTCCCCTTTTATATCGTCTGTAATGTACAATAAAATTCTTTTTAGTTTGTACCTTTGTTTTTCAGTCCTACACGGTGCTGAGCCTCTACCTTATTATACTGCTGCACATGCAATGAGTTGGTGTTTACAATGTTCCCAAGGAGTAGCATACCTTCACAGCATGAAACCGAAAGCACTCATACACAGGGACCTAAAACCACCAAAGTAGGTTTTCAAGAATTCTGTAAGACGCTGTCATTCTTAAAGGCTTTTTTCTAATAAACCTAGAGAACATTGTGGTTTGTAATAGTAATTCTCGGATGCAATGTAAGTTATTTGAATGTTATGTAAATATTCTACTATATTTCATCGTCAGTGAAAGGTATAATCCTTATTTTTTATGGCATTTCTATGCTGCCTATCTCACTATCAAGCAAGTTTTGATAAATCTTGATAATCAGCTGTAATAATTGCAGGAGATCTAAAGCTTGTTACTTTATGATATTGTGATTAACATTAATAACACTGATGTATTAGACTCAGATAAGAAGCTGGCAGTCTTTCAGTTAAAATATGACAGGAGGAATTACTTACAAAGGAAACACTGCTGAGGTTCAGGTCTATACTTTGGCCTGGATTGTTAAGAACAATGGGCATCTATGATCTGTTAAGCAAAGTTACCTTGTTTGTGAAATACGTTTTTATTATTATATTTATCACTCGGATAAATCAATTCGACATATCTTCTGTGTCGCTCACCAAAATAAAAACAAGATAAAATAAAATATAAAAGTATTCTTTTAAAAGTAAATAGAGTGGGATGGACACATAAAATGACTCATTGTCATCAGGTCAGTGTTTTCACTAGAAGCTTTGTTATTGTTTTTATATTGTTTTTTTATACTTTATATCTTTGAAAGCCAGCCAGAGTCATTGAGAATAAATTGGGCATATAAATGTTCTTGAATGAATGTTTAAAACTAGATGTGGAACACAATAGTTGTTCCTGTAAAATTAGTCTTGATCTTGATACATTGCAGTTACCATATTTTTCGGAGTATAAGACACACCAGAGTACAAGATGCACCAAGGTTTTGAAGAGGCAAATTACAAAAAAACGTAGGTAGGTAGATAGAGGGATAGAGAGGTAGAGAAAGAAAGAGCAATACAGTAGGTAGGTAGGTAGGTAGGTAGGTAGGTAGATAAAGGGATATATATATATAGAGAGAAAGAGCAATACAGTAGGTAGGTAGGTAGGTAGGTAGAGAGAGAGAGAGAGTAGGTAGGTAGGTAGGTAGGTAGATAAAGGGATAGAGAGAGAGAGAAATACAGTAGGTAGGGAGAGAGAGTAGGTAGGTAGGTACAGTTGCAAGAAAAAGTATGTGAACCCCTTGGAATTACGTGGAGTTTTGCATGAATTGGTCATAAAATGTGCTCTGAACTTCATCTAAAATCACAACAATAAACAAACACAGTCTGATTAAAATAATACTACACAAACATTAGATGTTGCCATGGTTTTATTGAACATAACATGTAAACATTCACAGTGCAGGGAGGAAAAAGTATGTGAGCCCCTAGCCTAATTACGTCTCCAAGAGCTAATTGGAACCAGGAGTGAGCCAACCTTGACTTCAATCAGTGTGATGATATTGGATGTGTTGCTGACATCTGTCCTGCCCTTTAAAAACACACACCTGTTTTGGATTTACTGGTTTCAAGAAGCACTGTCTGATGTGAACCATGCCCCGGAGAAAAGAGCTCTCAGAAGACCTACGATCAAGAATTGTTGACTTGCATGAAGCTGGAAAGGGTTACAAAAGTATCTCCAAAGGCTTGATGTTCATATATCCACAGTAAGACAGACTGTCTACAAATGGAGAAAGTTTAGCACTGTTGCTACTCTCCCTAGGCGTGGTCGTCCTGTAAAAATGACTGCAAGAGCACAGCGCAGAATGCTTCATGAGGCAAAGAAGAATCCTAGAGTGTCAGCTAAAGACCTACAGAAGTCCCTGGCACATGCTAACATTTTTGTTGACACATCTACAATAAGGAAAACATTAAACAAGAATGGAGTACATGGGAGGACACCACGGAGGAAGCCATTGCTATCCAAAAAAAATATTGCAGCACGTTTGAAGTTTGCAAAAGAGCACCTGGATGTTCCACAGCACTACTAGCAAAATATACTGTGGACAGATGAAACCAAAATTGAGTTGTTTGGGAAGAACACACAACACTATGTGTGGAGAAAAAAAGGCACAGCACACCAGCAGCAAAACCTCATCCCCACTATAAAACATGGCAGAGGGAGCATCATGGTTTGGGGCTGCTTTGCTGCCTCAGGGCCTGGACAGATTGTTGTCATTGATGGGACAATGAATTCCAGAGTTTATCAAGACATTTTGCAGGAAAACGTACGACCATCTGTCCGCCAACTGAAGCTCCGCAGAGGATGTGTGATGCAACAGGACAATGACCCAAAGTATACAAGTAATTCAACAAAAAAATGGCTTCAACAGCACAGAATACGCCTTCTGGAGTGGCCCAGTCAGAGTCCTGACCTCAACCCGATTGAAATGCTGTGGCATGACCTTAAGAGAACGATTCACACCAGACATCCCAGGAATATTGCTACACTGAAACAGTTTTGTGAAGAGGAGTGGTCCAAAATTACTCCAGATTGTTGTGCAGGTCTGATCTGCAACTACAGGAAACGTTTGGTTGAGGTTATTGCTGCCAAAGAAGGGTCAACCAGGTATTAAGTCCACAGGTTCACATACTTTTTCCTCCCTGCACTGTGAATGTTTACATGTTATGTTCAATTAAACCATGGCAACATCTAATGTTTGTGTAGTATTATTTTAAGCAGACTGTGTTTGTTTATTGTTGTGACTTACATGAGGTTCAGAGCACATTTTATGGCCAATTCATTCAAAACTCTATGTAATCCCAAGAGGTTCACATACTTTTTCTTGCAACTGTAAATGGAGATATATATATATATATATATATATATATATATATATATATATATATATATATATATATATATATATATATATATATATATATATAGAGAGAGAGAGAGAGAGAGAGAGAGAGAGAGAGAGAGAGAGAGAGAGAGAGAGAGAGAGAGAGAGAGAGAGAGATACAGTAGGTAGGTAGGGAGAGAAAGTGTGTGTGTAAGTAGGTAGGTAGGTAAAGGGGGAGAGAGAGAAATACAGTAGGTATGTATGGAGAGAGAGTGTGTGTGTAGATAGGTAGGTAGAGGGATAGAGAGTGAGAAATAGAAAGAGAAATACAGTAGGTAGGTAGGGGGAGAGGGAGAATGTGTGTGTGTAGGTAGATAGGTAGGTAGAAGGATAGAGAGAGAAACAGAAAGAGAGAAATACAGTAGGTAGGTAGGGAGAGAGAGTGTGTGTGTAGGTAGGTAGGTAGAGGGATAGAGAGAGAGAGAAATAGAGAGAGAAATACAGTAGGTAGGTAGGTAGATAAAGGAAGAGAGAGAGAGAGAAATATAGTAGATAGGGAGAGAGAAGGTAGGTAGGTAGGTAGGTTGATGTTTCCAGGTGCATTTATCCATGTCCTAGAGAAGGAAATCGCTGACAAACCTTAGGACTTTGTTTCTCCTGGCACAGAAACAGTTAAAAGAGCTTTCCAAAGGAAAATAAACCCCTTTTTGCACTCTGCAAACATCGCCAAAATGGCCTGTTTCTCCATGAAAATGGGGCCGTTTGTTTTTTTTCCAAATAAAAAGCATGAATAGCCTTGGGGAGGCTTGCAGAGTTCTCCTGGGGGGGGGGTCAAAAATGAGCAAAAAACAGCCCATTTTTGTGTCAAATAAATTGCATACATAGCCCTATGGAGGCTTATAGAGTGCTGCTGGGGCCAGGGGGGGCGTTTTAGGCTCATTTCTGCCCTCCCCAGCCCCCAGAAGCTCTCTGGAAGCCTCTATAAGGCTAGGCACAGCAAGTTTGGTGAAAGGGGTGGGGTTCCAGCAAAAAATGCTGTATTCGATGTATAAGACGCACCCAGATTTTTAGCCTCTTTTTAGAGGAAAAAAGGTGCGTCTTATACTCTGAAAAATACGGTAGTTGTTTTTGCATTCAATAATGAATAAATATAAACCTAGTTGCTCCATTCAATTTGATTGTGCTGCACAGTAGAATAAAAATTTCCTTCTGTCTTATGACACTAAAGCACATTGTAATTTCTTCAGTGTTGACCTCTGTCTTCCCAAATTCAATTTTCTGTCATTTTTTTTACAAATTACTAATAAAGATTGTTTACTTATGTCCTTTAAAAAAAAGTATATTTCTTTTAATTACAGTAAAAATCTTACAACTACTTTTTACTTTTTTATATTAAATCTACAGACACCGTACATAAATTGCTTAGAGAATATTTTATCTTAACACTTCACCGCTCCGAGTCCCTTTGGGGAGAGGACGTGGTTTATAAATAAAAATATTATTATTATTATTATTATTATTATTCTTTTGGCAAAATACATACTGTAATTAAATTCTATTTGTTTTACAGTTTGCTCTTGGTGGCAGGAGGAACTGTTTTAAAAATATGTGATTTCGGTACAGCTTGTGATATTCAGACTCACATGACCAATAATAAGGGCAGTGCTGCTTGGATGGCACCTGAAGTTTTTGAAGGTAACAGAGTAATTTTGAAACTGACTACCATTCTCAGGTGTATTATCAGCATTAGTAAATTTTGTAGTAATTTTGATACAGAGATTCATTTGCTGCAGATATACTTTTTGCTGTTGTTTATAAAAGTATTTCAGAAGCCAGTAGAAAACAGAGTCAACTGTCTAGTTATAATGTGACTTAAATTGTTGAATTAATGCTATTTGAATTAATGCAGTTTAAGAATCTGCAGTATATATGAAGAATCTTATATATGAAGAAATGAATCTGTTTCTGTTGTAATGTACACCTGTGTGTAGCCCTACAATCATTTAATGGAAATATTACACTTGCTCCAAACTATTGAATTACACACTTTTATTAGCACTGAAATGCCCTTAACTAAATTCTAAAAAGTAAATATATTTTTTTCAATTTGTTTCAAATAAATAATCTCCTATTGAGAAAAAAATTCAATTGTTTACTGGTAAAGTAGAA
Organism: Rhabdophis nuchalis; assembly: GCA_039707465.1. Classification (NCBI taxonomy): domain Eukaryota; kingdom Metazoa; phylum Chordata; class Lepidosauria; order Squamata; family Natricidae; genus Rhabdophis; species Rhabdophis nuchalis. The sequence continues at coordinate 281,388,737 of CM077643.1, read as the reverse complement.
AATATTGGAAAAAAGCTTTTTACATTAATAAGTTGATGTAAATTGATGTAAAATTTAAATCCTGTGAAAGTTGTATAAGGGGTTTAGCATTCAATTTTACAATAAAACAGGGTTATAGTTGTAATCATTCAGCATATGATCATAAAATTCCTCTCTTCTTGTACTTTGAGGTTTGATGCTATGAATCACATTGTGTAATTGAAGAAAAATAGAGATGGTTTTTCATTGAGCAACATGTGCATGAATATGTAAGTCATTGGATTCACACCAGTATGTATTATGTTAGAAAGCACATGTTTAAATCATCCTGTTTTATAGTATATTGAAGAATGAATTATAGAATTGATTACTACCAGATTGATTTGATATTTTATTATAATTAAGACAACATCTATAATTTTATTAGTAATAGGGCATATTTAATTTTTTTAAAAACATGTATAAATAATCCTTTTCAGGTAGCAATTACAGTGAAAAATGTGATGTATTCAGTTGGGGTATTATTCTTTGGGAAGTAATTACTCGCAGAAAACCTTTCGATGAGATTGGTGGACCTGCTTTCCGGATCATGTGGGCAGTTCACAATGGTAAGCTCAAATTTTAAGTGATGAACAAGTGTCTTTGTGGAAAATGCTGCTGAATTTTGCCACTGATTTTCTATATAGTACTCCAGATGTGCTGATACAAAAAAGGACATGTTGTATGTTTGCTTGCCTCCTCCGTCTTCAGTACATAGCTTTGGTTGGCTAACAGATATATACGGCTCCCTTAACATCCTGCGCTAATACCTGATGAAACTGACAGGTCTCAGTGGCCAGTGGTGGGATATGACAGGTACGCCCTGGTACGGGCGTACCGGTGCCTGCTGGGAGCACCAGGTACCGTTCCGGTACGATGTTCCCGAGGGCCTGCCCACCCGCCCTCCTTACCTGTATTTGAGCCGATTGGGGCTTTCGCGCGGGGAGTGTACGGCACCTGCACAACACTCCCCAAGCAGCTGGAGCATCGCGGGCTGTAAGTACACGTGTGCACTGCGTGCATGCTGCGCGCATGCACATGGTGGACGCTCAGCCCAGTTGCAGCATACCGGTTGCAACGGGATCCAGAACCCACCACTGTCAGTGGCCTTCTGAAAAGCCACTCTAGACATGTTGGTGGCAGATCTGATTAAAATATTATTTGCCTCAGTTTCATAGAAAGCAGAGGCTAAAGTTTAATAGAAAAAAGATGAAATGCAATCCCCCCTTCTTACCTCTTTATATTTTATTTAATACTGCTTTTGTATAGACGGGGGGGGAGCTAAATATAAAAAGGAACACTTTTTAATAGGGGTTGGAATGAAACAGAAACTAAATCCTGAGTTTGGTGCAAAACAGCCCCATCCAAGATCTTCCATTGACACATGTCCATGTTAGATCTGCCTTGAAGAGACTAACGAAATATTTTGAGTGTTCATTCCAAGATTACAAAAATAGGTGGGATGGTGTTTGTTATAACTACCATGTGTTCTTTCTCTCTCAAAAACAGTAGAATGAAAATAGTGGTCAGGGTGGGCTATTTATTATTGTCATTATTATTTGCTTTTTCTCATCTTACATGCACAGTTAGCCAGTTTTTTCCTTCATAGACTTTTGTGCCTGTTTGTGTTACTCTTACGGGAATAGCATTAGAATTCATCAATAAAACATACTGTAAATAATCATTTCCCCTTGATTTCAGTTGAAAGAAAGCAATAAAACTTTTTATTTATTTATTTATTTATTTATTAAATTTATACCCCACCCTTCTCCAAATGGACCCAGGGCGGCGCACAGGGATGTTAAAATAGATACAAAATATATAAAATATATCAAAATTTAAAATACTTATTCTAAATCCTTTTTGCTAGACAACAAGGCTAAACCAATCAAAAACAGGTTTAAATCTCTCTAGGAAAGTACACAAGAGGACACATAGAATATATACTCTAGCATATACAAACTGAAGCTAACAAGCTCTCAAATCTAATAGAATAGAATGTATTCTAAAAATTTAGAGATTGGAACATGAACAAAATATAAACACAGTGCAGTCTTCATAAATACAATTCATTACTTGAAAAAAGTTAACTTTATTAGAAATGTTTATGTAATACACATAATGAATGCATACAATTTGTCTAAAAAAAAGTTACAAATAATAAACATATAAAACACAACCCATTAAACCAAAATTCCTCAATGTCCTTCTGGACTTTGGGCTTGAGGTCAAAAAAATTAAATTTTGATTTTGGGTTTTGCGGATTAGATAGATTTGTTGTTATAGAAATGACTAGTACACATTACTATGTAACAGTAAAAAGTTAAATTATATATTATTACCTTATTCTACTGTACTAAAAAAAGTTGGAATTCAATGTTTTTCTTCTACCCTACACTTTTTCCTCTTCCCTTTTTTCTTTCCACTTTCCCATTTTTTAATTTTTTTTTCTTTGTATTTTATATTTTGATAAAGATTGAGAGGATCAGAAACCTAAATTCCTCAAAGAAATATTTTTTAAAAGCAGTAAGCCTATTTCCAGGCATGCTAGCTATTGAAGTTAGTCTTTATCAGTGCTTATTTTGGGATCAGCGTGACCTACTTCTAATGCATGTGCAGCCTACCAATTAGTTTACGTAAAGTCATGGCTGTGATGTAGCAGTGCAGTAATATTCTAACCATAAATTTAGACACTGCATTCAACCCCACCACTTTATCACCCCTGCCAATATCAGCCACCAATGGCCGAGATGTAGCCTGTCTCTGCTGCTTTATTGGTTAAACTAGAAACACTTTGAGTGGAAAAACAGCACATTCTAACCACCTTTTAAGTATAGGAGAGAACTAATTCTCCTTGGGACAAAATCTATGGAACCCAGGTTCATCTTGCTTGAAGTTTGAAATATTGAAATGTAGTGCTTATGTCTTACTCCTGATATAATAATATAGCTTATTTTTGTTCTTCATATACAAGAGTAGCAGTTTGAAAAAGAATGCATAACAAGTACAATATTTCTCCAGACATTACCAGACTCCTACTTTCATTAATTCTAGTTGGAAAAGCAATGAGAATTATAGTCAAGCAATCCCTGAAGGTTAGGCATTGCAAGCACTGCTAGTTTAGAGGTGGCATTTGCTCATTTGAATATGAATTTCAGTTTAAATTTTATTTTGGAAACTAGTCTCTTTTTCATGACTAAGTCAATAAAGGGGTAATATATGTTTTTATGTTCAGGATTATGACAAGTTGTAATGTGTAAAGTGGGATAGGGAAACAATAGTCTCAGTAAATATTGTATTGTCCTAAGTCTTCAAGGATAGGTTAGTTCAGTCAAATTAAAGCCAAATAATTTCTTTGGAAATGCATATAATTCTTTAAAATGTTACTGTTTATAAACATTGTATATTTTTAATAGGTACGCGGCCACCACTGATAAAAAATTTACCTAAGCCTATTGAGAGCTTAATGACTCGGTGTTGGTCTAAAGATCCTTCACAGAGACCTTCCATGGAGGAAATAGTCAAAATAATGACACACTTGATGCAGGTACAATATTTAAATCTTAACTATTGCTGAAATAAACTGATTTCCAGAAGGAATGTAAAATATAAGATATGAATTTGATAGAGTGAAGACAAATTTTGGAAGTGAGTAGAATATCTTTCATGGCCTTCTGAGGGGCCTAAAATAATAAACCCTCTGCACTTTGCAATAATATTTAACCAGCATTTAGCTAATTTAAAATACATGAAATTAACACACACATTCCACAAAACAAAACACAATCTAGTGCTTTGTTCCAAAATCAAACTTGCTTTCTTATTCCTGCCCTTTCTTTCTTTGACATAGTTGTAATGAGGAAAGCTCTAAAAGTATATTAAAGGAAGGACAGAAAAGTGTTATATGGATTTTCTTTTTAACAAAGTATAGTTCTGGTACTAGAGTCCCAAAAATTTGGAAGATACCCAAGGTCTCTATCTATGTATAACAGAAGTGTGGCTTCTTAAAAAGCCAGAAAAATAAATGATTTTGGCTAGAGAGGCAAATTAACCAGATATCCCCTTGTTCAAATGAAGCTTTTCTTTGGACAGAAATAATAAATTTCTAATTCATTGTAGCATACTAGAAGAAGATTATATTTTAACTGCTACAATAAATATCATTTTTTTCAGTGCTATAGATAAAAGAAAAATTGCATTTGATTTAAAAACAAAAATAATAATATTTTAGCCCTTTTTGTTATTAAGTACCTTTTGGTAATTGCTTATCCTGGTTTGGCTTTTAATGTTATAATTATTAAATAATAAATTCATTGACTAAATCACAATTTACAGCATAATCTTGGAAACAAATTGAATTTAGCAGCTTTTAGGTACTTTTCTTAAAAATGGTCCTTGTAATAAGGGAAATTACAAGATTCCAGTAATATAATCTTCTTTCATTACAGTATTTTCCAGGAGCTGACGAACCTCTACAATATCCCTGTCAGTATTCTGATGAAGGCCAAAGCAACTCTGCTACTAGTACAGGTAATCAGATTATATGTTTCAGACATCAAACTCATACATTTTAAGCCAGGAAGGATGATATTTTACTTGCAAAACACACTGTTAGAGGGAAGAAGCTTCAGGACTGCAGTGGTCAGTGCAAGGATACCAGATATGAGGGCTGTGGTACACGTGCACAGAGCTGAGATTTTTCAGCCTTTATCTTTTATGGGGACATTGAGGATACTACCAGTTTTTTAAGAGCACATAAATCATAACTTTAACTAACAATGTTTTTAAAAATCATAGGTTCATTTATGGACATGACTTCCACAAACACCAGTAACAAAAGTGATATCAACATAGAAGCAAATGATTTTCAAGGAACTGCTACGAATGACACCATTAAACGTTTGGAAACAAAATTGGCTCAACAGATAAAAAATTCAGCAAAGCAGGTGGTAAGAATTTAGAAATTTGTACTTGAGATCATTTCTTTTGAAGCAAAATGGTATGAAAACCCTTTATTTATAAAGTTATGAGCAGAATGGCGCCCTCAAATATTTTCCATTCTTGAAATCAGACTGCCAGAAATTCTATCTATTATTATTTGGCCTTAGCCACACAAAACTTCTTCAGATTCCCACAAAACACAGAAGAAAATCCTAACTTCACCCATTTCAAGAACATTACCAAAAACTTTGCTTTATCCATTGTGGTCCTTGTGGCATCAAAAGAACATTTTAAAAAAACTTGCCACCCCTACAAGCAGAAGGTGATTTGCCTCATGTATACATGATGCTAATAATATTCATGACTTTTTTTAAAGCTTAGAATGAAAAAGGAAAGTATATATTTGCAGAATTTTTCTCTAATAATAGTAGGTTTGCAAAATGTTGAAAGCTTCCTGACGGACTTTCTCTTCCTGTGTTGTAAAGTTTGTAGGTTTTGATAACTTTTTTCAGTATTAAAAATGAGAAATAAAAAAATTATTCTAAATATGCATTTTTTTGTTCATTTCTGAAATTAGGACAATTATTTTTTTACAGGGAGAACAGGGCCGTTTGAGTTTACCTCCATCTCGTGGTAGTAGCGTGGAGAGCTTGTCAGATGTTCGTGGGCGACCACAGTCAGCTCATGTTCCAGGAGAAGGCAAGCGAATGAGTGCTGACATGTCAGAAATTGAAGCAAGAATTGCTGCTTCTGCAGGTAAAGGTATTATTTTTAAACTTCTCAAATGTTTTAGGAGCATTTTTGGCATTTTGAGAGTATATTGTGCTCCTGTACAATAGTTGCGTTCCATGGCTGTTGCCACAAAAACTTGCCACCCTGTAACACTCTCATCTCTCCAAAACAAAGCAGTCAAACTAAAGGAGATTAAATTGTTGCAAAGTTGAAATATGAATTGCAAACCAGATAACTTTTTTTAAGATTGCAGCATTTGCCTTTAAATGCCAGTTTCACAGAAGCAATGATGAGAGTCAGAGACCAGAAATTTGATGGGGGGAAAAACAGAGTTTAAGGCAAATATTGGGGTAATATTCTAAAATGCCAATTCTCATATTTGCCCCATCAGAAATAAGCAAAATCAAAATGCTTGAAGAAAGACGATGGATAAAATATATGAAGTACCGTATTTTTTGGAGTACAAGACACACCTCTAAAAAGAGGCTGAAAATCTGGGTGCATCTTATACACTGAATACAGCATTTTGTTGCCTCCTGAAGCCCCGTCCCTTCACCAAAATAGCCATGCATAGCCTTATGGAGGATTTCAGAAAGCTCCTGGGGCCTAGGGAGAGCAGAAATGTGCAGAAAACGGGCCGTTTTTTGCCCCCTCCAGCCCCCAGCAGCACTCCATAAGCCTCCATAAGGCTATGCATTTTTGTTAAAAACGGGCCATTTTTTGCTTGCTTCCCCCTTCCCCCCGGGAGTTTTCTGCAAGCCTCCCCCCCCCCCCCCAAGGCTATTCATGCCTTTTACTTGAAAAAAACAGACCCGTTTTCATGAAAAACCGGCCATTTTGGGGAGGTTTGCAGATTGCAAATACTTTTCCCCCCTTTCGGAAAGCTGTTTAGTTAGAGTGGTTGATGAGAATTACATTGATCAAGTGCTGTCCCAGCAGAAATAAAGTTTTAAGTGCTACAGGTTGCCAGCGATTTCCTTCGCTGGCAACTTGTAGCAAGCACTGGATAAATACACCTGGAAACATCTACCTACCTAACTACTCTCTCTCCCTGCCTACGTACTGTATTTCTTTCTTTCTCTCTCTCTCTCTCCTCTATCTACCTATATACCTACCTACTCACTTTCTCCCCATCTATCTACTGTATTTCTCTCTCTCTATTTTTCTCTATCCCGCTACCTACCAACCTACCAAGCTACCTACTCTCTCTCTCTCTCTTTCTCCCTACCTATCTACTGTCTAGCTCTCTACCTATCCTGTCCTATCTTGCTCTCTACCTACCTGTCTACCTATCTACTCTCTAGCTCTCTCTTTCTCTCTCTCTAGCTCTCTACCTACTTATCTATTCACACTCTTTCCCTACCTACCTACTATATATTTCTCTCTGTCTCTCTATCTCCCTACCTACCTACTGTATTTCTCTCTCTTTCTCTCCCCCTCTATCTACCTACCTACTTTTTTTAAAAAATTGCCTCTTCAAAACCTTATACTCAGAAAAATACGGTGTATTTGAAAATAATAATGGTACTGGAGGCTTATGTTCTGTAATGTAATAGGTTTTAAAGAAATTGTCCATGGACAATTGTCCATGGTGGACATTGGTCCATGGTATTTACTGCCTGCAAACATCACATTATAATTTCCATCAACTTCTAAGATTTAGATGTATAAGAGCTAAAATAAGGAAAATCATATACATTTCTATGCAAGTCAGGTTTTAGATTGCATTTTATATTAATCCCTTCCTAAATGTTACAAAACATTAAGACCTTTGTGTGAACAAGGTTAAGCACATTATCTGTGCCTTATAATAGCTCCAGACATTGTCATCCTCCAATATAAACACTGACTTTTTCAATGGAGAACTTTTTCTTTCCATGAAGCTTCTCTGTGTGACTTTCATCTCTTGATTTGATAATGCTTAACAACTCAGGAATATCCCATAAGCCTTTGTGTCTTCCACACTACCCCTCTCCCTGAGTAGTAGATTTATGTTTTTTGTATAACATTGTTAATTTTGCAAATAATTGTTCATATTTCACTATTATTTGTTGATTAATTGACTGACCAAATTTATATGGATTATTACAAGAAGTGACTCTAGGCAGGATACCATTATGAGATAATTTTGTCAATTTCTTTTGATTTAAGAGCTATGTATTTCTAGTGTTAATTTATTACAACATAAACATGACTTAGTTTGATGGCTCTAATGTTAATAAAGCTCAAAATTACAGGCTACAATATCAATAACAAAAATCAAAATTAGTTGATAGTAATAGTCTATCAATCTGTGTGGTATATATTTCAAATGCTAGACAATGATTGACATTCAAAATCTATTACCATGCCCTGAATAAGCAATCACTTCTTTTTATGCAGTAATCTTTCTCTTTTTATGTCTAATGAACTATTGGCCAAACTTTCTAGAAGTTAATTAAATCTCTATCACTGAGATTTAGTCTTTTCTTTTTATTCTAAGCATTACAGTAGTGGGTAAATACTTAGAATGTCTTCATACTTCATTCATGAGCAGTCAAACAGTGATCCTTGTATCAGGTGCATCACTTAATCGAATCCTGTTTGTAATTGATTGAATTGGGCAAGATTAAATGATCCAACTTCCCAAGGCAGCCTGCTGAATGGGAAGAAGGAGAAGAAGCAAATAGAATATTCTGAAAAATGAGAAAACAAGGGGGTTTCAGAGAAGTAAAAATTAAAAGCCAACAAAAATTGGTTCTGGCCCTGCCAATTGCATTGCCACATTTTGTGGGTCCCAGACTATTGTTAAATACCTCAACTACCTTTTTACCTTTGTTGTAATGTCATACACATACCACACACAGAGAGAGACATTGGAACTGTTTCTGGTTTCTCATTTGTTTGATACCCAACTTCTGACATCAGTGGAATATATATAGTGAAGATGAGAAGCAGTATTTTAGTGTTAGGGTTGGGCAGTTTTGGCAATATAAACAAGTATAATTACCAGGAGAAATTTCCAGATAAAAGGATTTATATTCATATGAATCTGTTGGGAAACAAATTTCTTGAATACTGTTTATCTAATAAAAAACATGCTCAGATGTGCAAAATAAATCAAAACCTATTGTAGCTGGAATATTTTAAGAATAAATTAAATTATATTAGAAGGCCAGTGGAAGGAGCAGATCTCACTTGTGTGCTATCATACATATTGCTGAGAGTAAAGCAACACACCTTAAATCTTTAACTGCAAGATACAGAATCGTTATTCAGATCAATTCTGCCAGTTCACAAATCTTGCCCAGAAAAAAAGTGTCCTTGGTAGGTCATGTTAGGACTCTCTTAGGAGATGTTATTATCAGGTGCCATATTGATAGCATTTGCCTAATCTAGGACAGGTTCTAATTTAATATTTAAACATCACCACCTCTGCATATCTTTTTATGTTAACTGGTATCATTAACAGCTATATTTAATTCCAGAGTTTACTTCTAGCTAGTATTTGTACTCCTTCCTAAATCTGTTAATTATGTGATATTATCCTTAATATTATGGCAATAGCTAATTGTGCCTCTTTCACACAAAAAAATAGGTTACATTTAAAATATCAAAAATATTGAATTGATAATTTTTAAAAAATTATAGCCAAAATATTTGGGCCATAGTATGTAGCTTACTTTTTTTTTTTTTTAAAGAAGTTGAGTTGTGTTAGTTAACTAAATTTATTTTGCATTCCAAATTGTGAAAAGCTACCTCTATGTATTTAATATACATTTCCAGGGCAATCAGTAAAAAATTCTAGTCACCCATAGCTAGGGTTTGTTGTTTCCTTGTTACGTTTTCTACTCTATTCATTTGAATTTTGTGTCTAACTATAACTAATAATGTATTTTGTTATATTGTTGATCCTAGTTATGAATGCTGCTCTTAACAAATGCTTTACTGTTTTAAGCATGAATGGAAAGCTTTGCAGTTCAGTCTGCATGTCCTTTGTTTGCATGAGTTTAACCAAATTAAGTTTATAAAAGTAGTTCTAGTCTGGATGATTTTGTGTTATCATTATAGTCGTTTGCATGTGTATTGTATGTGTATATATGTTTTTTCAGCCTTTTCCAAACCTAAACGAGGCCATCGTAAAACTGCTTCATTTGGCAACATTCTGGATGTCCCAGAGATCATCAAACCAGGTATTGCATGCCAGCTGTGTGAATCTATTAACACAGATGCTGGAGTAATGACTAAACCTTTAAATACTTTTTGCTCCTGTTCATGGGTGATTGGTTACTCACTGGCCAAAAATAATTGAGGAAAGATTTTTTTTATCACATGTTTATCTTTCATATTAATGAACAAATATTTTCAATGTAAGAAGATCTCATCACCATCTTTATTCCCCTCTGGTATTGTGATCAGGCTGGAGGTCCAGAGAGCTTTGAAAGAAAAGGATTATTTAGAGTGACTTGGTTTTCATATGGAGTATACATAAAGATAATGAACATGCTTGTCAGTGGCCTCTGGTAGAACAGTTGCAGCCCTGACAATCACATGATCACCATTTGCAACTTTCCTTGTTGGCTTCCTCAGAAACTCAATGTGCCACTCATACACCCTACCTAGCCCTCACCATGCCTCCTGCACACTTGACTTGTGCCTGTTGCATAATTCCTGGTACCTCATGCATCTGACCTATATCACATCTCATGCATTCTCCCTGAACCACAATTCATTTCTCATGCATCCCTCACACTCTTTCCAACCCATGCCAAATCTCTCACGCAGCTCCTTGGACCATGCATGACATCCTTGACAAACACCCTCCCTCCCTCCCTCTCCCAGCAATGCCACCTGAGACTTGCGACTTCCTTCCAGCTTCCCCACCAACGTTGGCCGTGGGAAGCCAGCAGGAAGTCAATCCACCTAATGACCATGGGATTAGCTTCATGATGGCAACTGAGACTGCAGGGAGCACCATTGCAAAGCAATGAGGTCACCCTTTATGGTTACATCACTTAGAAGCAGAATTTCACAATTGCCATCATAAGTCAAGGATTACCTATATATATTAAAGTTGTGTGTTTTTTAGCAAGTTCAGTTATTCAGTATTTTATGTACATCATCCATAATCAGAAGCAAATTTTTGTGGCAGAGAAAACTTAAGGAACAGTTTCTAACAGAATAGGAATCTCATTTTAGAAAAGAGGCTCCAAAATCCTGCTGTGTTTTATTTATTTATTTATTTATTTATTTATTTATTAACATGTATATGCTACGTATCTGAATATGTCAATCTCAAAACATTAATCCAGTATATTTCATACAGTATTCTTACCCCAAAGTTGTACAATCAACTGGACTTGAAATATTTCTCTTTTACCATAGTCATCTTGGGTGTGTTAATACCATTGTTTTAAATTCCATATGTAAACATTAAAATAAAAATATCACTTTCAAAATTAGAGCAATGTTGTAATTGAAACTTTACAGTATAGAAAGTTGTGCTTTTAAAGTTGGCTTCCTCAATAATTACTCTTGATTCAGGAGCAACAAGTATTTATTGTATAGATATTTTGTTTCTTTGGCTGTGCTTGAGCTGTTTGCCAAAAGCCGGTAATAGGTAACAGCAATAAAAATGCTTTAGCCTAACCTTCTGCTTCCACTCATTCTCTTGGTTTGAGTTTCTCCTTTAAAGCAGTTCAGTCTGCACTTAGCACAACTTCCCTGAATGAAAATATATGTTTCCATTTATAATTCTATTTTAATACTAGCTATACCCGGCCACGCGTTGCTGTGGCCCAGTCTGGTTAAATGGCCAACCAATCTGTGTGTAGATCTACACCTGCACACATACACACAACCACCATATAACCCCCAACCTACATACCTACTGTATTTCTCCCTCTCTATCTATCTATCTATCCCTCTACCTACCTACCTACTGTATTTCTTTCTTTCTCCCTCTATCTACCTACCTACCTACTGTATTTCCCCCTCTCTATCACTCTACCTACCTACCTACTGTATTTCTCCCTCTTTCTCTATTCCTCTACCTACCTACTGTATTTATTGCTATCTATCTATACACCTACCTACCTACCTACCTACCTACCTATGGTATTTCTCCCTCTCTGTCTATCCCTCTACTTACCTACCTATTGTATTTCTTGCTTTCTCCATCTACCTACCTACCTACCTACTGTATTTCTCCCTCCCTATCTATCCCCCAATCTACCTACCTGCCTACCTACTGTATTTCTCCCTCTTTGTCTATCCCTCTACCTACCTACCTACTGTATTTCTCCCTATCTATGTATCCATCCCCCTACCTACCTACCTACCTACTGTATTGCTCCCTATCTATCCACCTACCTACCTACTATATTTCTTCCTTTCTCCCTCTACCTACCTTCCTACCTACCTACCTACTGTATTTCTCTCTCTCTATCACCCTATCTACCTACCTACCTACCTACCTACCTACTGTGTTTCTTTCTATCTATCTATCCATCCACCTACCTACCTACCTTATTTCTCTCTATCTCTCTATCCCTCTATCTACCTACCTACTGTAATACAATAATACAATAGTGGAGTTGGAAGGGACCTTGGGGGTCATCTAGTCCAACTCCCTGCCTAGGCAGGAAGCCCTATACCCATGATGGCGAACCTAAGGCACGGGTGCCACAGGTGGCACACGGAACCATTTCTTAGGCCACACGAGGCATTGCCCTGTCAGCTTCAGTGTGTATGTGTGCCCTGGCCAGCTGATTTAGGCCTTCTTTTGAGGCCATTTTTTGCCCTCTGGAGGTGGGGGAAGGCTGTTTTCACCCTCCCCAGGCTCCTATAAAGCCTCTGGAGCCTGGGGATGACGTAAAAAGCATGCCAAATGCAGGGAGTCATGCACATGGCATTATGGATGTGGCACACCTGTGCACATCGCCCCTGCACTCCCCCTGCTTTTGGTACGTGAGCCAAAAAAGGTTAGCCATCACTGCCCTATACCATTTCAGACAAATGGCTATCCAACATCTTCTTGAAGACTTGCAGTGTTGGGGCATTCACAACTGCTGGAGGCAAGCTGTTCCACTGGTTAATTGTTCTAACTGTCAGGAAATTTCTCCTCAGTTCTAAGTTGCTTCTCTCCTTGATTAGTTTCCACCCATTGCTTCTTGTTCTGCTTTCAGGTGCTTTGGAGAATAGCTTGACTCCCTCTTCTTTGTGGCAACCCCTTAGATATTGGAAGGCTGCTATCCTGTCTCCCCTAGTCCCTCTTTTATTAAACTATTTCTCCCTGTCTCTCTATTCCCCTATCTACCTACCTACTATAATACAATAATACTATAGCAGAGTTGGAAGGGACCTTGGAGGTCATCTAGTCCAACCCCGCTGCTCAAGCATGAGACCCTATACTGTGTCAGACAAATGGTTTTCCAGTCTCTTCTTAAAAACACATCCAGTGTTGGGGCATCCATAACTTATGGTGGCAAGCTGTTCCGCTGGTTAATAGTTCTCACTGCCAGGAAATTTCTCCTCAGTTCTAAGTTGCTTCTCTCCTTGATTAGTTTCCACCCATTGCTTCTTGTTCTGCCCTCAGGTGCTTTGGAGAATAGTTTGACTCCCTCTTCTTTTTGGCAACCCCTGAGATATTGGAAGACTGCTATCATGTCTCCCTAGGCCTTCTTTTTATTAAACTGTATTTCTTCCTCTCTCTCTCTCTCTATGGGCCACCTGGGAGTTTGCTATCCCAGTGCCTTTTTGGCCCTAAGAGGCCTCTGTACATGGCTGAGGAAATGACAGTTGGTGGGAGGAGTTACAGGGAGGTAAAAAAATTTCAGTGGGTACCTTTTACATGTGTGTACCTTGCACACGATACATGTGTGCTAGGCACAAAATGAGTAGCTATTCTATTATCGGAAGTCCTTGTCAACATTGTGTCAAAATTTGAGGCAGATCGGTTCAGTAGTTTTTGAGATTAGTGGATTCGTACAAACTATTTTACATTTTTATTTATATAGATGACCATTATTAATATTATTTGTGAGCATGGTAAGTGTTTCTGCAATCCCTATCTTAGATTCTCTAAATTCAAAAATGTTATTAATCCAAACTCAGTTTGAATATTCCAGCTACTTTTTACAAATTTATTTCAGCTGAGCTATTTCTAGAAAGAGTGAATGTGGGCATCATTATTATACAGTGATCCCTCGTTTTTCGCGGTTAATGGGGACCAGAACCTTCCGCGAAAGCTGAAAAACCGCGAAGTAGGATTCGCCCCTAGGAAACCAATCACGCGCCTTTATGAGAGTCGCACCGGAAACCAATCACCGGAAACCAGTCGCACCGGAAACCAATCACGCCCCTTTATGAGAGCCGATAAATCCACTCGTACAGTATTTTTGAAAAACCCGCGAAGCACTGAAGCCGCAAAATATGAAGCCACGAAAAATGAGGGATCATTGTATTAGTAATGGACAAGTCAATCTTGAGGTTTTTCCTGATTTGCTAGGTTTTGTAAATCTGTTAATGATCTATTGATTAATCACCTTGAGGCCCATGATGAATTGCTCGGACTGCAGAGCATTTGCATAGCTCTGCTAATGATCTACCACTGCTTTAATAAAAAAATGTTTTATGCATCAAAAAGTATAATATTGGGGGGGGGGTTGATTTAGTTGACTGAAAATGTGAGTACATGTCTTTATACTTCTTCATACTTTCTAGAAGTTCAAAAAATTTGAACCTATATGCAAATTCCCCCATATAGCCAATAATATGCATTGTTTTAGCATTTTAGTGGAAAAGTAACACACAATTTTAATCAAACAAGCATAATCCTAATTTAAAGTCTCATACAAGTTGCAAATCCCTGAGATTTTGTACTTATTTTGTGTATCTTCTCCAGTCAAAATCTTTTTGCGGAAAATGTGTAAAAAGCTGTTCATACCCACAACTAAGGGACCAAAAAAATCCTTTATCTCCACATTTTCTTCAGTGTTCTCCAAAACGAACTGAGGGCATCTGACTCAACATAACACCTTAAATACTTTGTAGCCTCCACAGCCTTACTCTATAACAGGGGAAATTCACTGGTTAAACTGATTGCTTATAAGGAGACATGGCCCTTCCATCAATATTTTCATTTTTCCACCGATCTTGTCCTTCTTGTAGCTCTTCAGTACTCTATCCTGGAAAGGGAACGCGGTAACCCACAAGGTTAAAACGCTGGGCTGATGAACAACAGCCTCACGTTCAAGTTCCTTTGCTGCCCTAGGGTGAGATGAGGTCCTGTCACATAGTCCAGCTCTTGCCAAACCAGGAGTTCAAAAGTGGGCAACTGCAAGTAGATACATGAATGCCACTTTGGTGGGCAATTTCATAGGGGCATGAAAGGAATCCTCAACCCCTGGGCAATGGTGATGTCACCAGTAAATCCTTTTGTCATGGAAGTACTTTGGTGCTTCTAATATGGAAATAGTTATATTACCCTAAAATTACCTGAAAAGGGGCGTGGTGGCTCAGTGGCTAAGATGCTGAGCTTGTTGATTAGAAGGTCGCTAGTTCGACAGTTCAAATCCCTAGCACAGCATAACGGAGTGAGCTCCCGCTACTTGTCCCAGCTTCTGCCAACCTAGCAGTTCAAAAGCATGTAAAAAAGCAAGTAGAAAAATAGGAACCACCTTTGGTGGGAAGCTAACAGTGTTCTGTGCACCTTTGGGGTTTAGTCATGCCAGCCACATGACCACGGAAACTTCTTTGGACAACACTGGCTCTTTGGCTTATAAACGGAGATGAGTACCGCCCCTAGAACTGGAAATGACTAGCATGCACTGCCATCTTGAATTAATGCTTCATATGACAAAGCTGCAAAACTTTATCTTGACCTGGAAGAATTTTCAAGAGGGCAAAGAGATAGGAGGATAAGAAAGGGACAAATGTATTTTTCCACTCCTGCATCTATTGGGCAAATACCAAAATATTAAGCAACATACTATTTATTTTAAAAAAGAGATTTAATTGGTTATGGTACTTAAGCTTCCATTCTCTTAATCTCATTTAATGTTTAATTTGAATTATAAAAAAATACATATATATATATATATATGAGTTTTAAAAAGTAAGCCCTTAATACATTTTTAGATGTGAAATGTTTTTACATATTTTAGAAGTTAGAATATTTAAAAACTATTTTTCAGTAAAGTAAAAGGAAATCGGACATTGTGAAAAGCTGTATGGGAGACATTGGGAAATCATGCAAATGGTAGCCATAATTGAATTCCTTGCTAGAATAGTTGCTACTGGTCTGTTCATGTAACACAGTCTTCAAAGACTAAGTTTCTAGAGTGTTATGTCAGCTGTTAATTGCAACTTTGGGATGTTTTCTTTTTGAACAGCTGATATCACATCCCAAGAACAAAGACAATTATAATACCAAAAGGCAGAGAAAATTTTTCTTTGCCTTCAGTCATCATATTTTTTTAATGGATCTGTTGACCATTTTTTAATACATTTGGTAATATTCAGAGCTGTGACTAAAAGCAAGTTAGCTTTTTAAAACTTTAGTGCAGATTTGAAGAGCTATTTCTTTCTACATTGGATCCAGTCAGTGCAGTGGATTCTTTCTCAAATAAAAAATCTAGGAACACCACTTGTTGAACCTAGTTAAACCATTTTCGAAGCTGCAATTTTTCATTGATTAACCAAATAAACTATATAACTGACAACCCTACATGAGAAATCCCCATAACGTAACCTCCTTGAAATAGATGTCATCATCAGTGCCAAAGCCACCCCCACATTTGCCCATCCAACTCTTAAGCCTATTAAAGCACAACTGACAGAAGATGGTGAAGAAAAGTGCAGACGCTATTCATGGGACAGGAGGATTTATTGCCTTAGGATATGCTTTCTGTTGACAAGCTGGGTGGGTGGGTGTGGCAGCTGTCTCTGCTCTCCCCTCTCCTTCCTATATACAAGCAGACTCTTTATCTCCTTGCTGGATTTGTACACACACTGGCAACATTCTTACTTGATGTAAATTCAGTAGTTTCTTTTTCCTTCTCATCCTAGTAGGCAACGGACAACAGAGGCGCAGATCCATTCAAGATCTTAGTGTAGCTGGAACAGATTCCAACCAGGTAAATGCACAATGCAGACGATTCATTTAAAATTGCCTGAATTTTATAAATTTAAGGATTGTAAGTCACCTATCAAATTGAATATCTAAAAATTGGAATATATAAATATATCTAAGGAGAACTAGGATTGGGAATAAATGATGTAAATTATGAAAGCTTTTTTCCTTTACAGGAAGTCCATTTAGATCATTTTTTCTCTTAGCTTGGCCTTTACCAAGCTTATAATTCTGTTAATAATCCATTGAAAGATATACAAGAGTTAGTTCTAGGTAAATTACATTTAAAAGACATGATTGACACATTGGAAATCCCAGGTATGGTTATCAAACTGTTGTGAACTATGTATTTCTTGGGTTCAGTAAAGTTTTGATCTTCCTCTCTTGGAAATATATGCAAATATGTTCAGTGAGGCTTGTGTCAAATAAGGATGCTTAGAACTACAGCCTTGATTAATTTAACGGTTGCGTTTCTTTACTGCTAAATACTAAGCACTGATGTATGTTAAAAAAGTTACTAGGACCTAATGGTTAAAGGAAATAAGACATAATCTAAAATGTTACAAAATGATATTTCTTACATGAATGTGTACAGATACAGAGTATCACATTTGTATTAGTTGATGGTTGAAAGTGAAAGCACTGAAGGAAGAAGAGTAAAACCGCTATTATAAACAGTTTGTTTTTATACAGAATTGATGCTTTCGGGAACTTTTTTAAATGGTAATTTTTGGAGTGTGAGTGCAGGGTTTATATGCTATTATATGTGGATATGACCTTTGTAATTTCATGATGTAGGGATTAAATTTGAGATAGGAGACTGTCAGTGCACATATATTTACACACAAAATCCTGACATCTTGAGTTAGCAAATCAAGAATAATAAAAATTACAGTAGAAATCAGATTCAGCATATAAATTTATAAACAGCTCTGTAAGCCTTCCAAACAAGGTGGCTACTTTAGTGCTTCAGGAAAAAAAAAAGTTTTGTTTATGCCCATACATGGTGCAAAGCACCTTTTCAGGTTTGTTTGCCAGCCTATTATATTTATTAAGAAAGTAGCCCTTAGTTTAATCAAAATCTGTTTTCGCTTAGAATGACTGTGGCTGGTGATATAATCAACCTAAAAAAACCCCATAGTTCCAGTGGCAACAATTCAGAAGGCAGAAAAAAGGGTGTTTCAGATAAAAGTCGAGCCACTCCAAATGCCTAACATGTAGAGTCCGCCATACTGTTGGGTAAATCATCCCATGACATGTTGCCTTCCCTGTTGTACCATGTTCATTTCAGTGCTTATTACACCCTTTTTTTCTCAAAGTCTTATTACTTTTATTTATGCAGTGTTAAACAGGTGTCAAGGCTTGGGACCAAACTAAACATGATAATAGTCGTTCTTTTAATGAGTTAATGCTGGGAGGCAGGTCCACCCCTTGATGCTCCTCCCACACTCATGGCTATGTTTAAACAAGCAAGTGGAAGACATGGCTAGAAGGGCTTTTGCTCAGCTTCAGTTGGTGTGCTGTGCCTGTGTTAGATGTCCTCACCATCATTCCTCTATAGACTACTACATTTTTTAAATAAATGAGAAGCTTGAACTGGTGCAAAACATAGTAGCACAGGTGCTCATGGGCAGTCAGTGTTGAGAGTATGTGACACCAGTACTGCAGGCCCTGCACGACTTGCCTGTTAGTTTTCAAGATTGATTTTAACTTCTGGTGCTAATCTATAAAAGCACTTATTGCCTAGCTTGCAGGTTATTTATAAGATCGTATCTCCCCATTGGAATCAGACCAACTTCTGTGATCAGGAAAGGCAGTTCATTGTTCTGTATTATCAGGAGACTGAAGGGGTCAATACTCAGAGGTATTGTTTTTTATGATAGCACCAATTTTTTGAAATGGCTTCCCACTTCAGATAGCCCCAATCTTCATTGGCTACTGGAGGAAGCTAAAATGTTGTGACCTGTCGGCCACCAGTCCCTCCAGGAGCCAAATCAGAGGATGAGGAGGCGTGGGAGTCAGGATCAGCATCAAGGCAACCTGAGAGCTCTGAAGGGGAAGAGGGAATGGAGCTGGCAGAGAGAGAGAGAGAGAGAGAGAGAGCTGCTAGCCTTGCTCTGGGGATAAAAGGCAGGGGGCGGAGATTAATAGATGTGGCGGACAGCTATTCAACTTCTGGGCAGATGGACTTGTTAGCCTGCGATGAGAGAGAAACTGTTTGCGGGGGATGTCGGCACGCCTAATTAATTTCATTTCAGAGGGTTTGTCGTGTTTGGGGAACTGGGTCAGAACATAAAGACTATTCTGGAGGCCCAGGTGAATGGGAAATCTATATTTTATACCTGTTTGCAGTTAACTTTTCATATTTTGTTATTATGTCCATTATTTCTGAGCTTCCAAGAGTCTGATTAAAATGCAACAAGGTGACAGTCTAATAAATAATGAATATATACTCAGTGGCAGTCAACCTTGAATCAATGAGAATTGAACTCTGGCAGTTGGCAGAATCAACCCACAGTACTGAATTCTAACTACTGCACCAGCCCAGCTCTAATTCTTTCATGAATTTATCTAGTCCTTTTCAAATCTAGTAGCCATCAACATACCCAATGGGAACAAGTTCAAAACGTTAAGCAATTTTTAAAAGGTTGTGCCATGTATTGGTCCTGAATCTCCCTGCATTTAATTTCCATGAATAAACATATTTTTAGGAGTCAGGTAAAAGAGAGAAAAATTTCTACTCACTTCTTCTCCTTATTTGATTTTATGTAGTGTGTACCCTCTTGCCCAATTTCCTTGTAAACTAGAAAGAAGGCTGTAATAAACCTCCTAGATTGGTTTTCCCTTCTCCCATTTTGGTACTTTTTAAACTATATAATACAGTTTTTAAGATGCAACAAAGCATAACTATACTAGGCAGAAGTTCTAATAGAAGGTCACTAAAATGTCTGCATTGGACCACACCATTTGGTTTTTCTTTTAGGTGAGGTAAAGATAACAGCATTCTTTGTGTGATTAATTGATTCATAGAAGAACTTTGTATTTACAATATTGTCATTTGTTTGCGTTAATAGTAAGATTTGTTTATTTTTAATTATCGCTACAGAATAGCAGAAACAGCAGTAGATCCTCTAGTCCTAGTGTGAGAATGATCACTACCTCGGGACCAACCTCAGAAAAGCCTGCTCGTAATCTACCATGGACCCCGGATGATTCTGCAGGTAAAACAATCCCTGACCCTATGGTTGTTTATCATTTAATGCTTTAAGGTGTGTTGGTAATTAACATGGTAATGTATATTAACCAGACCTGAAAAATTACAGTTTTAGATTGTAATTCAAAAGTTGTTGATAAACATTGCTGAGCATCTGTCATGGGGTAGATTAGGGTAAATGAGAATATTGCCATAGCCGCGCCATCTTTGTTTGGTTCTTGTATGTTTCACACCCCTGTAAATAGAGTGAAAAAAAGTAATGACAAGTGCCATCATATACTATTTAAGAGTCCCATGCTACTCATAGTCATGAAGGGAGATAAGGCAGATGCTGACTTGTCCTTTTACAAATGGTGCTGCATCATGAAAAAGTATTTTAAGAGAACCTGCAAAGTTATCTCCCAAATTTTGAAGTTAGATGTTTATTTTATGGTACAAAATATATTTTGTACCATAAAATAAACAACATAAAGTACCAGAAAGTATTTAGGCCCCCCTCACTTTTGTCAATTTTGTTATGCTACAGCCTGATTCTACAGTTGTTGAAATTCATTTTTTTTTCCTCATTAATCTACAAATGTTGATGCAAAGGGTCTGAATACTTATGCCAATGTGATATTTCAGTTTTTTATTTTTAATAAACTTACAGACATTTCTAAAATTCTGTTTTCACTTAGTCATCATGGGGTACTGAGTATCGATTAATGAGAAAAAAATGAATTTCAACAACTGCAGAATCAGGCTGCAGCATAACAACATTGACAAAAGTGAAGGGGGTCTGAATACCTTCTGAATCCGCGCTCCATTTTAACATAAAATATGCAAAGATATTGATGTATGAATTGGAACAATTGTATATCTTTTCATTTAAGGCAGGCTAGAAACCAGTGCTCATGCAACGTTCATGAATTTTTATCCCTTGACAGACATGAAATCTAGCATGAAAAGTTATTATTTTATACTCTGTCTTGTGATATAAATACTTACATTGAGTACAATGAAACAAATTGCATATAAGCTATTTCAAGTAACAAAAATAATATCAAGTAATGACTCTTAATAAAAATTGACCAACATAGAACAATAGAAGACTGGTGATCATTAAGATCATAAAGACCAATCATTGGGTAATTAATAAGTTTCAAAAAGTGAATCATGATATATACTTTGCTGTCTAATGCCTTTAAATTTAGACAAGCATTCCTAGTCCAAAAGCACACCATTGGTATTTGTGGAAAGCAGCATTTTATTGTGGGCTTTGGCCCCCAAAGAGACTTCAAAGCATAAACAAAGATTAAGTCCCTTTTCTGAATTAGAAGGTACAATTTCTTGTTCGTTCATATATTCCTTTGGAGCAGTATGGGAGCTATGAGTTTCCCACTTATCATATAAGCAACACAGAAACCAGAAAATAGAATCCTGAAAAATATACAGATAGTCAAACGTTCTTTTTTAAAAATAAAATAAAAAAAGTTTCCCTTTTATTCCCCCATAAATATGTTTAGGATAAATGTTTGTCAAACAGCTTTGAGAAAATGCTACAAGATACAGTTGCTGAAAATTACTGATGTTCTTACGAACATTTCAGTTTTAGCCTTGCTTTTGAGTCTTTCCTGAAGAAACTTGCATTACTTAGCAACATGTACAGTACATATACAACATACAGTCCTACAGCTGAAAAAATGATTTTTTTTAAAAATAATTTCATTTCCCAACATAAAATCCACAAGATATATGTTGCTTGTTCAAAATATACTTTAGCACAGAACAGAAGCTCATTTAAAGATATGTATATTGGAATGGAATTAATGTATTATAATAATAATAATAATAATAAATTTAATTTGTTGACTGCTCCCTCTCCCCGAAGGGACTCGGAGCGGTGCACAGGGCAAATAAAACAATAAATATACACACATAATAAAAACGGATTAAATGATATCCCTGCGCTAAAAATTCCCAGTTAAAAATTACTAAAATCCCCATCTAAAATTATTAACAACCCCATAGAAGGGAGACTACCCTAGGCCGGCCAAGCAGAACAGATATGTTTTTAGTTTTAGACGGAAGGAGCGGAGGTCCGTGGTTGTTCTAATGTCGGGGGGAAGGTCGTTCCAGAGGGCTGGGCCCGCCACAGAGAGAGCCCTTCCCCTGGGCGTCGCCCGCTGACAAAGTCTAGTGGACGGCACCCGGAGAAGTCCCTCTCTGTGAGCGAATAGGCCGTGTGGATGTATGAGGCAGGATCCGATCCCGCAAATAGCTAGCCCATTATGCCCATTACCAGGATGCATGTTTTTACTATATATGTTTAAAATAAAATATACCTTACATTGGGTATAGATAAAAGTGAAAACCAATATTTAATACCTTTTATTTCCCCTTTAGCTATCTTCTTCAGGTATCATTCTAGCTCTTTATTTTTCAACCATAACAAATCCTTCATGGTGACTAGAATTATATTGTGCATCTAGTGAACTGCCATTGTAATAAAAATTAACATAGTATACTAACATAAGGAACGCAATGGCTCAGTGGCTAAAACACTGAGCTGGTCTATCAGAAAGGTCGGCAGTTCTAATCCCTAGCACCGCATAGCTGAGTGAGCTCCCGTTATTTGTCCCAGCTTCTGCCAACCTAGCAGTTCAAAAGTATGTAAAAATGCAAGTAGAAAAATAGGAACCACTTTTGGTGAGAAGGTAACAGCATTCCGTGCACCTTCAGGTTTTAGTCATGCCAGCCACATGACCACGGAGACATCTTTGGACAGCGCTGACTCTTTGGCTTTTAAACGGGGATGAGCCCCCCTAGAGTCGGAAACAACTGGCACTTATGTGCAAGGGGAACCTTTACCTTTAACATACTAAAATAGTACATTCAATATTGCAGCACTTCAGCTATCATACTGCTTTACGTGATTATAGGAGTTTAGTTACTAATTAGTACAAGTACTTATGGTAGACCTGTGAATGGATCATTATACAATAAGAGGACAAGTAGGTGTGTCTAGCATGTCTTTAAACACTACAATTCAGACTCTGCATTTTTCCAACAGATACCAATGGGTCTGATAACTCCATCCCAATGGCATATCTTACATTAGATCATCAGTTGCAGGTAAATTATTGTGTTATTTCATTGGCGAATTTCCTTGGATAATTATATTAATTTGTATGTGTAACGCAATCCTGATTTGAGGTCATCACAGGGTTTTGTTTTGTTTTTAAATAATAGAGTGCATTATTTTAATTAGTTTGCTTGTCACAGAAGTTAACTATTGACAATGTGATTCCTGTGTTAAGTCAGAATTAGTGATCTGATACAATGAATTGCAGTTTTAATTTAACACCTCCCAAGATCAGGTTGCAACATGCCAGCATTGCCATAGTGCATCTCATACTCTGAACTCAACACTTAACATGGTTCACTGGAATCTGAATGGTGCTCCATTCCAGGAAAAGAACAGGACACCTGTGGTGAGAGCTGCCCATTTAAAATGCATTTCTTCAAAAATGACAAGTTCAAAAGGAAAAATTTTGTTTCGTTACTTTTGGATTTTTTGCTAGAAACCAAATGAAATGCTATATTAATTTTGGGATTTGACAATTAGAGAACTTCTAATGATTGTAGAAATATTTTTAATATTGAAATTTTATTTTCATAACTTGAAAAAGTTGAGTTGTTTTTCTATTTTTTCATTATTCATTTGCATCTTCACCACCCCTATTTTCTTTTTAAATCTTTTTTCTTGTTTTTTATATTTTGCAGAAAGTTCAGATAGCTCCATTACATATTATATAGATTGTCTGATACTCTGCCTGGGACAGATATTCTTTCATTAATAAAGAAATACCTTTTTTGGCTTGCATTTCTGGCAACAAGATATATTATGGGCAAAGTTTAAATTCTCATGTTTCCAAGAGTTCCAAAGAATAATTTATTAAAAACATACTTACATGTATGTTCATATAACAGTTGATTTGGTTTTTAATCTGTATGCATGATTTTATTTTCAGCCTCTAGCACCATGTCCAAATTCAAAAGAATCTATGGCTGTGTTTGAACAGCACTGTAAAATGGCCCAAGAATATATGAAAGTTCAAACAGAAATTGCCTTATTGCTGCAAAGAAAGTAAGTGTTAAAATATGTTCAATTGTGTAGTAGTTTCATTCATAAATTTGACAAAGCACAACATTTTCATTTCAGAGTGAGTAAGATGCACTGTGTCTGCAGCCCTGAACCACTAATCTGAAGGTGCCAGATTCAGGAAGGCTAATCTTACGTTTGAGATATTGTTTCCAGACTCACAATGAACCCTTGTTGCTAAATAGAAAATTCGTTTTACTATTTTCATAACATTTTCTTCAGTTTTCTTCATTCTCTTTCAACCATCAGTCTTAGGCAGAGTAAATTATATTAATGTATGACTAATGGTAGCAAAAGTAACTCTTAGGGTAGCGAAAAAAGAGTTCAGCATTCAAATTGCTTGCCATTATTTCCTGTTTTCATAAGTAGGTTCCCCAAAGTACATGGCTTAAGTGGACCGTGTACAAAGTGTCTTGGAGTCCTAGAGAAAACTGAAATAATTCAACATAGATCTACTAGAAATATTTAGTAATCTAAAATAGAGACAAAGTGCTTTGAATGCTTGCCTCATCTATTAAATGAAGGGACACTCATGAAGGGAGAAATGAACATGACTCTTACTGTTACTATTTTAACAGCTATTCATCTCACCATAGAACATTCCTATTTTAGGAATGGTGTAGAAATGACAAAACCTGAATGTGTACCAAAATAATTCTATATAGTTAGTTAGGTGTCCTTTTTTAGCAGTTCTGTGAAACCATAGAAAAGTGTTGAAGGCTGTTTGGGACACAAATTGTTCACTGATATAATAGGAAAAATATTTTCTATTTTATGTTCACTGCAATATAGGTATTTCATGTCATTACATAAAATAAATCTTTCCATTTATCTGAAGATAATGTTACTTCCAATAATACTTTCATCATGTTATGATTTCCCATGTTTCTATGTCACATAGTTTCACTGAGGCAGTTGTTCCTTTACCCTAGCTTTCTCCACACCATGGGCTCAGACAGGAGGAGGGAGATATGCATACATTTACACAGACAAACACACAGATATAAGCCCCCCCCCCTCCAATTAAACATAAAGCTACATATTAAAAGAAGATACTGGGAAATTGCAACAAGGATGGCTATCTTTCCTCTTTCATTGTCAAATATTTTGCATTTTGCATAGATTACTGCATACATAGATTACATGCACACAGAAAAAATATGTGTGAATATGTTATGTTGCATAGCAGTCTGTTGTATTCCTATTACTCTTGGCTACAGTTCCTACAGTGCTTGTCATTGCTGGCCAAAAAATGACAGATATTAAACATTTAGAGGGCCTTCAGATATATAAATATGTAGGCAAAAATAGGTATTTGCACCTTAATGAGTCTGTGATCCAGCCTGTATATCACACATCTAGTGTCTTCTTTCTGGCAAATAACTAATCAACATTGAATTTAGCTAACAATGAAATTGCCTATGAATATTTGTTAATATTGTGAATTAATTAAGTAACCTTCTTATTTAATGTAGGCAAGAACTAATAGCAGAACTGGACCAGGATGAAAAAGACCAGCAAAATACATCACGTCTAGTACAAGAGCATAAAAAGCTTTTAGATGAAAATAAAAGTCTCTCCACCTACTACCAGCAATGCAAAAAACAGTTGGAGGTCATCCGAAATCAACAACAGAAACGTCAAGGGACATCATGATTCATGATGATTGACAGTGAAGCACAGGAACTTCTTCCTTTTTTTTTAATTATCCCATAATATGACAACTTCCTTATTGGTGTGTGCTGAATGTGTAGATATACCTGCTGCTCTTCCAAAACCAATGCAGTATGGTTTTCTTTGGGTGAACATTGAGTTGTTTGAGAAAGTTAAGAGCGGCTACATGAATAATCAACAGCACTAACCACGAAGCAAAATATAATGAACTCTGGCTGTTTGCATGCCCCTTGTGTGATGGCTATCCTACCAAAACTGATTAAGTGGCTGCTATATTGTAAGATCATTAGGTTTTCATGCAATAGGAGCAGTATAGAATTTTTCTATTTTCAAAATGTTTTTGTTCTTCTTTCCTTTTGAACTGTTTGCCAAAGCAGTCATTTTCCAGGACTCCTGATTACATCACGTTCAAGAGATAATGCTGGTCAAACAATGCATTCTTCTAATTGTGTTGTTCTTCCATGCATTTGGCTCCTCTATATCAAAAGGATTTCTTAGGCATATCTCAAGTGTTCTGATGCAGTGGGAGAGAAATCAAGAGGTAGTCCCTTTCAGACCCTCCCGGTCCTTTTATATGATCCCTTCCTTGATTTATCATCATGAGCAACCTTCCAGACCTCTAGTTAGCGGTTGACAAGAATAGTAGTTTCATCGTCTTATGCTTTAGAGATTAAGTGAATTTGCTTGCAAAATACAAGCATTTCTGTTCCATCTTTTGGAAGCAATAATTAGAACTTGGTTGAAAAATAACTTGTGTTAACAGCATACATCCTCAATTTAGTAAGTTTTGCCTTCTTTTTTTGTTTGTTTTATAACAAGACCCACAACAAAATGGTTTCATATATGACTCTGTGCCCCAAATTTCAAAAGTACTGTGGAAAATTACCATATGAGTTTTGCAAATCAAGTCTTTGAAACAAGTCTAATTAAAAAACCAAATTTATCAAATAATTAAAAACATACCTATCAATCTGTACTTAAAATTGTTTTATAGAAATACATTACATTTCATCTTCAGATGCCAGGGGTAAGCAATTTCTTGTAGCCAGAGATGCCACTTTTCCTTGTTTAAATATTTTTTTTCCATCCTATGAGGGCTGGAAGGAACATGGCAATCATATCATAGGCATAAACAACATTTTTGGCCTATAATGTTTTTGGGGTGAGGCGGAGGAATATTAGATGGAAAGTATTAGGTCTAATGAAACCTTAAATATACTTTTGCTTGTTTTTCATGCCCACCAAAATCTTATAACTAAAATTTTGGCAGCACAATCTGGACTGGGCTTGCCCCTGGGGGGGAGTTATAAACTGAAATGTTTACATTGAAAGGTAGCTATGAGTACTTGAGCTATATTTTTTGTTCTGTATGAAATATGAAGCCAAATCCTTGGCCTGTTCCTTGCAAATAGGACCTGCATTCAACATAGCCTTTTCTCATGAAGAAAATGTATGGTTGTAGCCTCAACATGGCAATACATTTCTTAAGCATTTGGAACACCTTTGGGTATTGAATGACTTGAAACATTACAGCAGTGATTGCTATTGTTAAACTACCCAAGCGCTCTTTGAAATCTTGGTGTTCAGTTCAGGTTTGCGTCATATAAAATTGTCCTTTATAGAACATTCTGAAAAGATTTGATCTATGTTAGCTGTTCTCTCAAAGCATGAAAGAAAAGACAAGATATTTCAAATCCACATGGTGACCCCCAAATACTATTTTAATGTAACTTCGGCTTCACAAAACTCTATGTATAACTGGCATGCATAGAGTTAGAATATGACGTTCTGTTGTCTTCTCATCAACAAGTACAGCTATATTTAATAGAACCCTGGTGGCGCAGTGGTTAGAATGCAGTGTTGCAAGCAAACTCTCCGCAGCCTGGAGTTTCATCTTGATGGGGCTCAAGATTGACTCAGCCTTCCATCCTTCCAAGGTTGGTTAAAATGAGGATTCAGATTGTTGGGGGAAATATGCTGAAATTGTAAACTGCCCAGAAAGTGCTGTAACGCAGTATGAAGTGGTATATAAGTCTAAGTACTATTGCTATTATTAGGCCATTTTTCCCCAGTTTGTGCATATAGAATTGAAGCCTTGTCTGAATTCAGTAGAGCTACAAGAGTAGGCAATTATAGGATTGCAATATTTTCTTCCCTCTTGTGTGTTTTTTTTTTAAGCTGAGAGATTGCTGATAAACATCAGGGTCTGTGCTCAGAAAAGAGTCTTTAAAATACATTTATTCTTGGCAAGTTATAACAGGTAAAACCAAAATTATTTTACATAAATAAAGGACAAATATAATTCCTGAAACCCATGTTAGCTAATTTGATTTGGTGGCTGAAATAGACATTGCTATCAATTTACGGATATGCATATTTATAGTCACTGGCAAGGAGAAAACAAGAATAGGAATAGCAGAAGTTATCTGAAGCACTGGTGCTTACTGCATACATCTCTCAGGTTAGACAAATGGATGCAGTTGTGATGCTCTGCTTTTCCAAAGAGAAAACATTACAGTCTAACCTATTACATCATAGGCTAAAATTATAAGTGAAGATCTGCAATAATCTTATCTATTGTGTGCTACGTGTTGGACTATACTCATTATATTGAAAGGAGCAAAACTAAGAGTTCACAGTTTTGTGGTCCACAAGAAATGACTGCAACATTGGTGAGAAGTTATATTCTATATTTTCAGAAACTGCTATATGCCAGTAGAACAGAATTGGAAGTCTAGAAGACATAAGAAATGGAATGAATGAGGACAAAGAAAGATTTTGCTCTTCTGGCTCTAACAAAGAACCAGAACATTGTATCTCCCTTGAAAGCCGAACTAAAGCAAAAATAAAAATAATATATATTCTTTCATTCATTAGCCCACTAACGTTTGTTTCCAGCTTGATCACCTGATTCTAAGTAAACAAGTGGAAAACGGTAGTTATAATTCTTGATTCACAAGCTACTATGATAATTCTCACAAAATAGTTGTATGAATCAAGTCAGTTTCTAAGCTACTCACAATTTCTGCATTATTAATTCTCTCAATGTGATACACATGCAAAAATAAAAAGTATCCTCTTTGCTTAGAGAAAAAAAGACTATTTGGCTTGAAGATTGCCAGAGCAAAGAAAGTTTCAACATGGCTAACCTTGTCTGGGTAAGAAAAAAACGGACTTAACCCTAGTTAACATTTAGACTCATGCCTATAGGCTGAATTGGGAAATTGAAAAACAACCAGGAAGAAAATTGCAAACCACCCCTGTATTTCTACCAGGAAACCTGCTTGGACAAATCAGTGAAGTCACTGACTGAGTGCTTGACTCAAAAGAAATGTTGATTTATATTTAAAATGCACTTCAAGGTACAGTTTATTCATCTGTGTTGTTTTTTTTCAGTTTGATCTTGGAGAATACAAAGATTGTATTTTATGTTTTCTTCCATTTCTTACCCCATATAGCCCTAATCTATTCAAAGAAAGGCTAATAAAGCACATGGCAATAGAAAGTAAGATTAAGCAACCTTTGATTCAGAGAAGGGCAACCCCTCGTCCTCAGAGATACATGGTAATCAGGTCCCTTTCTGAAATGAAGTTCTCTCAGCTTGAGACAGGAAGCCTATTCACTAGAACAGTGATGGAAAACCTTTTTGGCACTGAGTGCCCAAACCAGAACACATGCATATGGAACACTGGAAGCCCGAAGACCAACTGACTGGTGCACTTGCGCGCACTGGAGTGCCGGAAATCCAAAGACTAGGTGCACACGCTGACCAACTGGTCTTTGGGTTTCCGGTGCAATGGAACACCAGTTGGCATGCACCACCCCGGAAACCTGAATAGCAGCTGGCAATGGCGCAAGTGCCCACAGAGAGGGCTCTGCATGCCACTTCTGACACACGTGCCATAGATTAACCACCACAGCACTAGAACCATTTTTTTATTAAACTTTTTGCCCCTAAATGAGAACATTCCACTGAAGCCAATATTTCCTCACAGTAAATGGAAAGAGGTTTTCCCTTAGCCTTTTAAGTTTCTACATTAATTGCCATGTGACAGAAAACATTAAATATTCTTTATTCTGAATGTTTAGAGATTAACAGCAAAATCTTGAATTCCAGCATTTATTAAGAACCTTTTCTGAGGAAATCAATTGCAATAATTGCTTCAAGAAGTTTGTACTTTGTCTGATACCCTTTTTCCCCCCAATAATTTTGCTTACTTTACTGTTTGGAAGTAGGTGCTGTCCCTTCCAAACGAAGTAAAAAATTCAAGACACATAAAAGAACAAATGTTATAAAAGGAAGGAAATAACGCTAAACTCCTTTGTTATAATAATCATTTAAAATATTAGACGTGAGGGAAGAAAGCAGAAAGCAGTTGTATCACTTTTAAATTTTTAAATAAGTAAATAATAAATAATGAAATGTTCTTTGGTTTCAGTTCCAATTTTAAATAGGTCTCATTCACTTATTTCATCACTGTACTTTTTTAAAATATTTCTTTCACATGTTTTGTTTTGAGGAAAGATCGTTTTTTTGATGTCAAGGCATTGGTTTTTAATATAACATAGGGATTCTGAATCCAAGCAGAACCAATGATTCCTTTGTACTGTAATTTGTCCGTGAGCCAATATTACTTGCCAAGAGTTAATAGCTAGTAGTTATCTGATGAATGGCTGGGATATTTAATGTTCCACAGAGAATACCTTGCAATGGAACTTTTACATATGGTGTAGATTATTTCAGTGAATAGCTTCAGCACTTTGCATATGTAGACCAATATGTCTGTAGATTAAGAGGAAATGCAGTCTCTTATTTCTTCCCCCCCTCCACCTCCTTCCTCTCTCTTTGTGTTTGGCCAATATAAAGCCCCACTGGTGGTTATCAGCAGTGGTGAAAGAAGTCTAGAATATAACATTGGGACATGTAGATTAGTTAAAAGCTAAACATTTCTCTCCCACAACTTTAATGTCCAAAAAATCTTAAAGAAACCATTTCCAAATAGACTTACAAATGCAAAAAAGAATGAATAAGGAATAATCCACAGTCATAAAAGAAAGCCCCACTCTATTTTGGAGTTTTGTGCATTTCTACCCCCTATGGAAACTGCTTTCATTGTCTTTCCTGGCACTTATTTCCATATTCCTCAAACCCTGTCCTGAATGATGAAGGATCCTCATGAACAATGAGGCAGAAGGATGCACAATGGAGGTTTCTTTTGCCTTCAGCTGCCATGATCTGATGTCTGGGTCTATAGCTGTTCCCAACATGGAAGGTGATTTTGTATTTGCAGAAATACTTTTTGTAAAAATATGTTTAGTCAAATCGTAGTGATTTTGACCAAGAGGATTTTTAATTGAATCCTATAGTGGCTAGAAATGAAAATGATCCAGTGAGAACTTCAAATAAAGATGGGCGTGTTGTGGATCACTGAATGAAAAATCTTAAAAGAATATTGGAACACAAAGCCTATAACAGTGATGGAGAACCTTTTTTCCCTTGGGTTCCAAAAGCGCGCGCACACACGCTATCGCACACATGCACATGCCTACACTCATAATTCAATCCCTCCCTTGCCCCGCTTTCCTGCACATGCACACATGACACCACCACCCCCACACACACACACCATTTTGGGCCTAGCAGGCCTCCCTGAAATCTCTGGAGCCCAGAAGCAGCCTGTTTTCCAACTTCCAGTAGGCTCAGTACGCCCATTTTTCGCCCTCCAGAGACTTTCTTGGAGCCTGGGGAGGGTGAAAACAGCCTCTTCCCCCCCTCCCCCGGAGGCTCTCCAGAAGCCGGAAACGCCCTACCAGAGCCTCCATGTGAGCCCTGTACTTACCTGGCATTGCATGGAGACTCCTGGAAAGGGAAGGGCAGTGTGGGCAGGCCAGACAAAAATCAGCTGACCAGCGCACACTGGAGCGAGCTAGGACAACAGCATAGGTTCATCATGGGCCTATAGCCTTCCTTGCCTATGCACTGACATTCAGAATGTGAGAAGTAAATTAGATGAATTTGGGTTCTTAGCTCAGAAAGACCATATTAAGTGGTGAGATGACTGCTATGAGTCGAATTGAAGGATATTATGCATTCCAAAGGAACAGGAACAATAGAAAGGGAGAAGTGACACGGCATGTTTAAAATATCCATTCTAGCTCACAAACTAAATGATTGAATTAGACATTAGTGTAGAATGAATCATCTGGAACATAATCAATGGAAGCAAAATAAAAGCAAAATAAGTGTTGCTTTCTACTACTGCCTGTCCAACCAAAGAGAATTACCCACTAACGCTCCATCCATGTTACTGGCAGGACCACATTCCCTTTTAGATTGCTCAGCAGGAACAAGTCCAAGATGCTGTTGACATCTTGTTGTTGGCATATGATATTCAACTAATCATTATCAGGAGAAGCAGTCTAGACATTATAGCTCATGATAACCTTCAGTTTAAAAGAATTGCTCCTTTGTAATCAATGTAGTAGCTGTTCTTTCAACCATTATTCCACTGTGTCCATTAAATACCATCTGATGTCTCTGCCAAGCATATAATAGACTTAATATTCAAAATAGCCCATTTGCTTACGTATAGATGTTCGATTCCAAAACACCAAAAAGGAATAGTTTCCAGAGTTGAAGGTGGACTTTAACCCAGGCTTCCTCAGTCTTGAGCTAGCACCTAGTTCAAAACCTAATTCTTTTGACATTAACCACATATTGCTCTCCTATTGGGCTGCTTCTTCCCCTTTGGTAAATCTACACTAGTATCTTCTAAATGAGATGAAGCAGCATCTCCTGAACTTTCATCTAAAGCAGAGGGGCACTGTAGGTCCTGGAGAGATATGCAAATTCATCTGACTCAC
Source organism: Rhabdophis nuchalis (assembly GCA_039707465.1). Lineage (NCBI taxonomy): Eukaryota > Metazoa > Chordata > Lepidosauria > Squamata > Natricidae > Rhabdophis > Rhabdophis nuchalis. The sequence goes on along the minus strand of CM077643.1, from coordinate 281,356,037 downwards.
TTTGAGCAGCAGCATAACTCCCCCCAACCATCTCTGTAGTAACCACAGGAATGACAGAGAAGGTAGCAGTTATAGCACCAGGTCCCACTGGCTTGAGAATTATTATTATTATTATTATTATTATTATTATTATTATTATTATTATTATTATTATTATTATTATTATTATTATTATTTAGACTTATTAACCGCCCCCTCTCCCCGAAGGGACTCGGGGCGGTGCACAGGAAATTTAAAAAACATATACATATAACAATAATAAATAATTAAAACTATATTAAATACTAACACCCTGTGCTAAAATATAGCCCTTTAAAACTGTACATAAAACCCAATTAAATAATTTCTCTACTAAAAACTAAAGGCTAGGTATGGTAGGTTAGGCCAGGCCGGCCTGCTGGAAAAGATAGGTCTTTAATTGCTGATGGAAGGAGCGGAGGTCCGTAGTTGTTCTAAGATTGGGGGGTAGGTCGTTCCAGAGGGTAGGGCCCACAACAGAGAAGCATTGCTGGCATTGCCTAGTGGACAACACCCGGAGAAGTCCCTCTCTGTGGGAGCGACTCACTTTGAATCAAGTGAATATTTTCACGCATGCACAATATGCCTCATGGGCTTATAATACATGTGCAAAAAGTAACTTTCCAGATTTAACGGACACCTCTCCACCTTGAATAGTCTGTTAAATTTCTCTACAATCAGGTTTTAGTTAAGTGTTTTATCAAACATCATACATAAGCAAAACAACAACAACAACACACATACACACAAAGCTTTGAGCAAGAAATAACAAGATCTCCTGGACATAAAATGTACGAATATAAAGCTATATATCCTTGGACTTAGTGTTTGAAGAAATGAAGAAAAACTAGGTTTTATGTGACTCCAAACGTGTAGAAGTCTCATTGCTTCCTGAGCAGGCCACCCAGAGTGGGCTGCTGCCAGTTCACACTAGTTCAGGTGAACCAGTAGTTAAGATTCTGTGCAGTTCGGCAAACTGGCAAATCCCACTGACTGGCCCCTCCCACTTTCAGCGTGTTTTCCTGCCAAAAACAGCCTGAAAATGGCCTGAAAAAGCCTGAAAACAGTTCAAAAAGCAGCCTGAAAACAGCCCTGAAAATGGCCAAAAAACCCAGCCCAAAACAGGCTACAAAATAGGCAGGGGTGGGGGTCAGCCAGTGGTGGGATTAGCCCCAACCAGCTGAATCCCACCGCCGCCTTTGAAGTGAGTGGCCGGGAGATGGGGCTGGGTGTGATAAGTGATGTCACCCACCCAGTCACATGGTCAACCGGCCATGCCTACCCAGCCAGAGAACCGGTTTTTAAATTATTTAAGGCCCACCACTGAGGCCATCCACAGGTGGTCTAGGCATTCAAGATGGCAGCCATGACAATGAAAATGAAGTCACCAGTGACTTAAGTGGACTAATGGGATTCTTCCTTTCAGATGACACTTATGTTATTGAATGCTCTGAAGATCTCTAACTGTTGCACAATCCGTCTTTAAAAAACTGTTTAACAACAAGAATGCCAATGCCTAAGAGCGCATTAACTCTACAACAAGTGGAAATCGTTTTTTCTGAAGTTGTTCGTTCATTGCGAGTCGTGCCGTTCTTTGAAATGAAAGCTGATTTCAAGTCACTCAGTTCATCCAGTTGACTGATCCCAATCGGTCTCTTCAAATTTCAGTCAATTTGGAAGGACAACCCTGCTTTGCTTTAAATTCGAACAATTGCTGCAAAAACCCATGTAGAAAATATAAATGCACCAGTCAAAATGATCTTGCAGTGCGAGTCATAGCCTCTATTAATGCATTCCCAATCGTAATTCTTTACACAGTATGAGATTGGAAAGCTGTGATTAAAATTAATTAGGTTAAGTAAAGTTTACCTTCTCTTCCCTCCACCCCCGCCCCAAACACTGCTGTTTGAAGGAAGGGAGGGTAAAACACTAGCTGCATCTGGCCCTGCGGGAAGCAACAGCATCTCTCGCACACACAAAAGTAAGGCTGCTTCGCTAGACATTCAGTACCATCTCTTTGGCTCACCTTCTGCAAGATGAACTCCTTTCCAAGACCTAATGAAGTCCAAAGTCCTTGTGGACAACAAAAACAGGAACTGTGATCCAAAGTTATGAACATCTCAAATGAAAAAGAACCATTTTAGGGAGAAAGAAACTGCTTGCCACTTGCCCTTATTCAGGTGCTTTCCATCTCTACAAAGAAATAGAAAGATGCCGCATTGAAATAAAAGGTTGTTGTTGTTGTTGTTGTTATAGAAAGGAAGTACCAGAAAAAGATTTGTTTGGTTTCAGTACCATTTTGCCCTCAAATCTGAAGCAACATGAATTGCCAATTCAGTGATTTTTGAAGATGGATGATGAAGATGTATCTCATTTACACAAATCATTTTAAATCATTCATTACATACCCACAGCAGATGTTGGAAAGTCATTAAGTTCAACTCCTTTCTTAGAGCAAGGATTCAAGTGAAAGTATACCAGGTAAATAGTTGTCCAACCTTTATATAAATGCATCCAATGAGAAAAGCTCACCACCTCTGTGAGTGGTTAAATTACTATTACCATAATGGGGTTGGGGGGGGGTGTCTAATAATTGGTAGGAATCATTACCATATAACATAAAGCTAGGATTCTGTGTCCTGTACTCCTGGATGATAGAGAACAAGACACTGGGCTGTTGTGGTTAAGGTACTGGACCAGAACCAGGGACACCCATATTAAAATCTACATTCAGTCATAGAAGTTCTCTGGCTGACTGACCCAATCAGTCTCTCCATCCAACGTAGTCACAGGATTGATGTTATGAGAGAAAATTGGAGAAGTACTATGTGCATATGGCCTTGAGCTATTGAGGAAAGATGGAATATCAACCGAACCAATACATAAATAAATCTTGATTTTCTTCTAGGTGCCATCCTTCCAGGTATTTGAAGAATGCTGTCATATCATCTTTTTCATAAGGCTAAACATGTCCAGCTCTTGAAGGAGACTGAATCTTCCCAATTGGCATTTTGCTCTGTAGTGAAGCAAAGTCAATCTATAATGCCTGAAGGCTCTGTCATTTCATTAAAATACATAGCTTGCTTTTCATGAAAAAACCTGGGTAATAGAAAATAGTGGATTTTCTTTTGTAATTATAAAATAAGAAATAACTTTGTACCTATATCTGCTGTGAAGAAAATTTAAAGCTTATTTTTGTTTCTTTTTATTCTTTCTTTCTGCATGTCTTTTTTTCTTCTTCTTTTCTTCCTTTTATGCCTGTATTTGTTATTAGTTTGTATTAATTTTTATGTTCTTTGTAAAACTTGGGGGGGGGGGGGGAGATTGCCTGCTATAGACATAGCTCAACACCAGTCATTTTTCTATGCCACTGTTTTTCAGATTTTTGATCATTATAATTGATGAAACGTCTGAGAAACCCTAACACTGAAAAAGATTACAAAAATTCAGCTAAAGACAGTATAGATAAATGTTTCTTTGAATCTGTGATTTTGAACTTTTTCACAGTTAGGGCTTTTATCATTTTTCTCATTATATTTCCTAGTTAGACACAAAGATAATCTACAATATACTTTAAATATTTTGAACACTAGATGGCAATATAGGAACGAAATTATTTTACAAGATCAGGAAAAAATGTAAAAGTATACAAAAGTCTATTTATGAGCATATACAGCATATACCCTTGCTTAGTAACCATTCATTCAGCAACCTTCAAAGTTTCAGCAGCATTGAGTGAATGATATTTATGTCCAATACCCAAAGTAACAACGGTTGCAGTGTCCCTGTAATCACATGATCAAAATTTGGTTGATTGGCAGCCTATCAGTCTCCCCTCACATCTCTACCCTTTCAACTGCCCTGCATAGTGGCATTCCTTGACAGTGATGGTAGTGGCAACACTGGGTCTGAAATAGAGGCCTAGTCTCAGCTGGCTGCCACCACCCATGGGCCTTTACTTCAAACCCAATACCTTCAGTACCACCACCACTGCCAAGAAATGCATCTTAAAGCCCCTCACCTTGGCCAGTGGCAAGTGACCCCAGTACAGCAACAAAAGCCCCATTTACCCTTGCCAAGCTTCATAGTGCTCCTTCACCGGTAGTGCCATGCTTAGCTACCCTTTGATATTTTATTTCTCTGGCTGTTAACAAAATGCAACTGGCCTAGCCCTATGCAAGGTAGCTGCTGGCTACACCAGACCTTATCCCCAAGGCTATGTGTATTGTTCTCTAAATCATGTGTGTGATTCTCAGAAGCCTTCAGAAGAATTGTGAAAACAACATATGTGATTTGGAGAAAAGCACCCACAATGTAGAGAAAGGCAGGTGCGACCTTCTCATTAAGTTTCAGAAGGCCTCAGAAACCTTCCAAAGCACATGACAACACTGCTCAGAGCCTGAGGAAAAAGGCTGCTATGGACAGCAGCTGCCTCACATAGAGTCAAACCATGCATATCTTGGCAGTAAGGAAAAATGTTGACTGTCAGCTGGATGCGGTAGGGCCAATGAAGCACAGGGCACTGAAGGTGGTTGGGACTTTTTGCTGTGGTACTAGGGTCATGATGTGGGCTTGTGGAAACACTCCTTGGCAGCAATGGGAACACCAATGGCACCAGGGCTGAAGTAGAGGTTCAGGGTGGCAGTGGCTAGTTGAGAGTGCTGAAAGCCCCAGGCCTCCATTTCAATTCTAGTATTGGCATCATCACTTCTGCCAAGGAGTGCCACTGTACAAGGTGACCAAAGACCAGAGCTGTAGGGGAGAAAGGTGGGTAGGGGGAGTTCAAGAAGAGGCAATCCCTTCTCATGGTTGACAGGGACCAAGTCAGGAATAGGTTTGATCAGGGTAGATCCTCACCTAATGACCAGTAAGATTTGAATAATAATAGTTTCATAGATTCGCAACTGGCTGACCAACCGCACTCAACGTGTAGTCCTCAATGGAACTGCATCTACATGGAAGGAAGTATGCAGTGGAGTCCCCCAAGGCTCTGTTTTAGGCCCAGTACTCTTTAACATCTTCATCAACGATTTGGATGAGGGGATAAATGGGGAACTCATCAAATTTGCAGACGACACCAAGCTGGCAGGAATAGCCAACACTCCAGAAGATAGGCTTAAGATACAGAAGGATCTAGACAAACTTGAACATTGGGCACTATCTAATAAAATGAAATTCAATTGTGAAAAAACTAAGGTTCTACATTTAGGCAAGAAAAACAAAATGCACAAGTACAGTATAGGTGGTACCTTGCTCAATAGTAGCAACTGTGAGAGGGATCTAGGAATCTTAGTGGACAACCATTTAAATATGAGCCAGCAGTGTGCAGCAGCTGCCAAAAAAGCCAACCCAGTTCTAGGCTGCATAAACAGAGGGATAGAATCTAGATCACGTGAAGTGTTAATGCCACTGTATAGTGCCTTGGTAAGGCCACACTTGGAATACTGCATACAGTTTTGGTCGCCACGATGTAGAAAAGACGTGGAGACTCTGGAAAGAGTGCAGAGAAGAGCAACCAAGATGATTAGCGAACTGGAGACTAAAACCTATGAAGAACGGTTGCAGGAGCTGGTTATGTCTAGTTTGATGAAGAGAAGGACCAGGGGAGACATGATAGCAGTGTTCCGATATCTCAGAGGGTGCCACAAAGAAGAGGGAGCCAAACTATTCTCCAAGTCACCTGGGGGCAGGACAAGAAGCAATGGGTGGAAACTAATCAAGGAGAGAAGCAACTTAGAACTAAGGAGAAATTTCCTGACAGTTAGAACAATTAACCTCTAGAACAGCTTGCCTCCAGAAGTTGTGAATGCCCCAACCCTGGAAGTCTTTAAAAAGATGTTAGATAGCCATTTGTCTGAAATGGTATAAGGCTCCTGCCCACGCAGTGAGTTGGACTAGAAGACCTACAAGGTCCCTTCCAACTCTGCTATTGTATTGTATTGTATAGTAATGGAAATTTCTGGGATATCAAGCTGTTGAGAAATGTGATCATGTGTTGTTGCATTTTATGGCCACATTGCTTAGCAAGAGGAATTCTGGTCCCAGTTACCCTTGTTAATCAATGACTGCCATACATGCAATCAGAAATATAAATAGTAGATAAAGATTCCCCCATATCATAGCAAATTATTGCTACTAAAACCATTGAAGCATATATTAGTATGATGAGTCCTGAAATGTAACCCACTTGTAGAAATCTACTAATCTACATTTGACCAGTGTAAGACGTTATGGTTCACAAACTTCAATAATTCACAACTGCAAAACATGGTAAATGTTAGATCCCTTTGAGAGGAATCCAAATTTTTGAGCTGGAATAAATCATATGGGGTACAATTGGATTATGTGCATTTAATGTAAAGAAGTGATATTGCTTGAATTTAAATATGGTCATTTATTATATTATCACAAAATAATAATTGAATCAACAGGTAGACTGGGTAGATTACAAGTAGACTGAGTAGAATTCAACAGATAGACAAGTAGTCTATCTAACAGTTAAATTATCTCAGTACTATTCTTCAATATAATATATATTACTAGGATAACTTAACTGTTTTTAGGGGTTTTTAGGGGTTTGTTTTAGTTTTAACATGGGATTTTAGCGCAGGGTTTAGTTTAATTCTTTTTTAATACTGTATTGTTTGTGGTTTTATATGCATTTTTAACTCCCCTGTGCCCCACCTCGAGTCCCTTCGGGGAGAGAGAGCGGGTTATAAATTAAATTATTTATTTATTTATTTATATGGATCTACCATGAAACCTCAATTGACAGAGAAATGAAATAATTCTACAAAATGATTATACATGAAATGAACCAGAAGAACCATATCTTCAAAATCATTATATGTGACATGAAATTCAAGGAATGGAGAAAAATATCCCCAAAACACATATCAGAAATGTTGGATTTGGTAATTGAGATGGACATGATTCACGAATTTGCAGAAGAATAACATATTTGATCATAAATTGATATTCCAAAAATAGTACAGTCCAAAGGGACTTGGAAAAGTCCAAATGGCAGTACTAGTAAAGAAGATTTCATTTTGTGCAATAATCAATCTATCTCTACGGATTGGATTGTTTCCTCTCAACTAATCCAGTATTGGGACTGATCATTGATTAGTGTGCACAACGTTAAAAATCAACATTGAACAGGAGAGGAGAACATTGCTGCAAAATGTAGCAGCTGTATCAATTATAAAATACTCAAGAGTTACAAGGATGAATTTCATGTGAAATTATCAGATTGTTTCTATGCACTCAATCACTTGAATGAGAACTTAGCTGAAGCCAGTTGCTGTATAATTAAAACTGTGCTGTTTGCTAAAACAGAACTGAAATTGACAGTACCAAGAAACAGTCCCAAAAGCAAAATATCAGAAAAGATTAAACAAATGATGCAGAGACAATGGCAATGAACAGTCAACCCCAAACAATGTAGACTATACTGAGTTAAACAAGACTATTTGAAAGCAATTGAAGGAAGATACTAGAAAGTACAACTGTCAGCTTATGCACAGATGCCCATTAAAAAAGAACAATAGACTTCCGAAAATAATACAAGAAGTATAGCTGGGCAGAAGCAGTTCTTCAAGGCCAAGAATAGAATGACCCAATCACAACATATCAGCAAGAAATCTTAAGAGTGCATCAAAGATTTCTACTCTAATTTACATGCAAGCAATATAGGCAAGAGAATACTATCAGGTATCTGAATGCTGACATCCCAATACAAAGCCACCAGAAGCAGAATTCACAACCTTAAAAGTGGCACAGCAACTGGCCAAGATGGAAGAGCCACGTGATCTCAAGTCTTATGAAAGAGAAGTCCAAAATATTGGCAAAATTGTTTACCTGCTGTTTACCAAAATAATAATAATCCCATGACCATGGAAAAATGCCAGTGTCATTATCACACATCAAAAAGATGATTAAAAAGATTTTTTTTAAAAACTACAAATCATTAAGCTTTCTATGAGGTCTCTACACATTTTTACACACACATTATTTCTATGCTGCCAATCTCACTGATTCAGCCACTCTGTATAAATATTTATATAGATATAGATATAAATATCTAGAAATAAATCCTTTATTCCCTAAAGGATTGAAATATCAATAGATTTTTCCCAACCAAGAAAACAAGTTGCTTTCAGATATAGAGGTGGCTTAGCATTTTATCAAAAATTGCAATGATTGGTACAGTAGTTATCATTTTAGATAGTCTTCATCAACTTTGAAAAAACATTGTTCTATTATACTGAATGCAATATTCAAAGCCTTACAGAGATACGATGTGAGAAAACTCTATAGTGTCCTCCTGAAATCAGTACAGTGCAGAACTAACATTCACATCAATGCAAATATTGCCACTCTCAATATACAAAAAGAAGTTTGACAATTTCACCAAAACTATTTTCAGCATACCTAGCAGAGATATTCAACTGATTGAACTGGTCCATTCTGTAACCTGAAATAGTCAACAGTGAATGTCTTCTTCCTTCCTTCCTTCCTTCCTTCCTTCCTTCCTTCCTTCCTTCTTTTATTGGATTTATATGCCGCCCTTCTCCCAAAGGACTCAGGGCGGCGTACAACATAAGAGACATATAATACAAAAGTTAAAAAGATTAAAATAAAAATAAAAAATCGTCGTTTTGCCAATCTCCTTCTCCCTTTCTCTAACAATGTTGAAAACTTCCAAAGAGTAATAAACAGAATTAAATGACAGCAGCAAGTTGTTAGGCTTGAAAATGAACTCAATGAAGACAACAGAAATCATATTCAACAACTGTTCCCAATCTGTGCCAATAAAAATTGAAAATTACAGCTCAGAATGTCAACAGTTGTATCTAGTGTGGTTAAAAGATTACCATGCAAATTATTACAAGAGGATCCTCAAAAATCAAAGTAAATAAGCCAGCTTTTTCATGAATGGTCATTTTGACAACCCCTTAATAACTCTTCAAGGTATGACCATAATTGAGCTCAAAATTTACGTTGCTTAGTGAAAGATTTGTTAAGTGTCCCATTTATGACTTTTCACTCTTGTAAAGTAAATCACTTAACTTAAGTAAATTAATAACACAGTTGTTAAGGGAATCTGGTTTTCCCATTGACTTTGCCTGTCAGAAGGGTGCAAAAGGGACTTCCTTTCGGTTTCCCGGAGGTGACGGTCGAGTCTTGGGACTCGTCCGCCGTTTTGTTTCTTTTACGGCCCCCAACGGGCAGGGAGTTCCTTTTAAAGGACTCCCGCCGTACGGTCGACTTGCTGGGATTTCCCCATCCCGACGGCGGTCGGGGGGGTCCTTGTCTTTGACCCAGGCATAGAAGAACATGTTGCAGGGGGCTTGGTTCCCTTTGCTGATGGAGGACCGGAACATTCAATTTTCTCGAGAGGGCTGAATCGCTGGAGTTGGAGGCAACACCGAGACTCCTGGCTATAGAGTGGATTGTGAGTGAATTTATTTTCTTGCTTGCAACTTTCGCACTGAAAGAAGATGGAGGGGGGAGTTTTTAAAACCCTCCCTCGGACTGGAAAAAAAGCGGCGTTTTAAAAAATGCTCCTCAGGCTTGAGGAAGCGGAGAAATCCACATCCGAACTTCTTTAAATGATAGTGAAAGTCTTTCCGGAATGACCATTGGATACTTTGTATCGAAGTCTGGCAACAAAGAAACAATTTTTACTTGCAAAATCCCGGTGGCTTCCAGATGGGCGGGGGAAGATCTCAGCTCTAAATTAGAACTTTTGTTCTCAGGAGACATACTCTTCATGGAAAACTGCTGACATTCCCTTGTGATCGGGACTGCCTCTCTCTTCTTACTAATGATTGTATGTAATTGATTAATTTGACCTTTCCCTGGAGTGCCTTTTTTTCCCCATTTGATTATAAGAACTTGGTCTCTCACTGGACTTTAATTAGATGAAATTGTGACTTTGTTTATTGGAATTTGCTCATAGCCTGACTCACTGACTCCTCTTCAGCAGACACCATTTTACTGACACAGACTTAAATCTTTCATCATGGCATCAAAAAAGCAGACACATCAACCTAAAATCACATCGATGTTACCCGAAAAACCTGATACGGATGCTAGATTAACAGCAATGGAAGAAACTCTTCAGACCTTGGTGAAAGAAATTAAAGAAATGAGGAAGGACCATGTCAGCTCTAAATTAGAACTTTTGGAGGTACAGGAGAAATTAATGGAAAATACGCAAAAGACTGATGAACTGGAGGTGGGGTTGGCTGGGACAAGGGGAGAGCTTAAAAGTATTAATAATGAAATAGGGGATTTAACTGGTCATATGTCTAGGATGGATTTTGAAAGGATGTCATATTTTTTAAGATTTCAGAACGTTCCTGAGGCGAGTGGTGAAGATTTAACTGATTTAATGTGCACAATTTTAGCAGATTATGTACACAAGCCTAAGGATAAGATTAAGGGGGGCATTGATTTGATATATAGAATAAACTCAGCATATGCCAGGATAAATGAAGTACCCAGAGAGATACATATTAAATTTGTAAAAAGGTCGATGAGGGAAAGGATCCTGAGGGTGCAGAGAGACAGTCCTTTAATTTATCAGCAGACAGAGATTACCATCTTGAAGCAGGTCCCGAAAAAGATTAGAGAGATAAGAAGGAAGTATTCCTTCTTGTCTAAAAGATTATTTAAACAGGGGGTCTGGTTCAAGTGAGTGATGCCAGAGGGAATGTTGGTGTTCTGGGAGGGAGGAAGAGTAAGAATTAAAACAATTGCAGAGGCGGAAGCCTTTCTTAAAAAAAATTCCTCAATCCTGGAGGATGAAAATGGGAGAGCAGAGGGTGCCACGGCCCTGCCCACTGGGGGCCAGGGAGAAGAAGATACAATTGCCAAAAGACTTAGATCTCAAAAGTGACTTTATTTTAGTATAATATAACTTTTGTTTGGATGTTTATACATGATTGCTAGCATATTCTATACAATAATATATTTGCATTTCTTTCCACTTTGTAGTACAAATGAAAATTAATGTATTATCTATATTTTGTTATGAAGCCTCGGAAGGGTTCTTTGACTTCGACGTGAAAATTCTCACAATATCTTTTATACACCTTACCCTTTACCCTATTTGTAAAAAATTATAAAACCCAATAAAACTTTTTTTCAAGAAAAAAAAGAAGGGTGCAAAAGGGGGCCACGTGACACCAGGACACTGTAACCATGTGAATCAGTTGTCAAGCATCCAAATTTATTTATTTTATTAAATTTATACCCCGCCCTTCTCCTTGTTAGGACCCAGGGCGGCGCACAGGCATTATTAAAACCACAAAAATACAATAAATATCAATTTAAAATATATTAAATTAGTTAACCCATGCTAAAACCCATGTTAAAAACCTTCCCAAATTATAATTTATTTTTAAAAAGTCAGAAACGGGGGGCTATCCTAGGCCGGCTTGTTGAAATAAATACGTCTTAAGACGTTGGTGGAAGAGGCGGAGGTCCGAGATAGTGCAAAGGTCGGGGGGTAGGTCGTTCCAGAGGGCCGGGCCCGCCACAGAGAAGGTCCTTCCCCTGGGTGTCGCCAACCGGCATTGCCCCGCCGACGGCACCCGGAGAAGGCCTTCTCTGTGGGAGCGGATCGGACGAAGGGATGTATGGGGCAGGAGGCGGTCTCGTATATAGCTAGGCCCCGAGCCATGGAGCGATTTAAAGATGGTTGTCAACACCTTGAAGCGCACTCGAAAGGCCACAGGCAGCCAGTGCAGCTCGCGCAGGAGAGGTGTTACGTGGGTTTGCCTTGAGGCACCCATAATCACCCGCGCGGCCACATTCTGTACTAACTGTAGCTTTCGAGTGCACCTCAAGGGGAGCCCCATGTAGAGAGTGTTGCAGTAATCCAGCCGGGATGTCACAAGCGCTTGAGTGACTGTGCGAAGGGCTCACCGGTCCAGTAAGGGGCGCAACTGGCGTATCAGGCGTACCTGATAGAATACCCCCCTGGCCACGGCCGCCACATGGTCCTCCATGGACAGCCAGGAATCCAGGAGGACACCCAAGTTGCGCGCCCTCTCCACGGGGGCCAGTTGTTCGCCCCCAATGGCCAGTGTTGGACTTAACTGGCTGAACCGGGGTGCCGGAAACCACAGCCACTCGGTCTTGGACGGGTTGAGTTTGAGTTTGTTACTACCCATCCAGATCCGTACGGCCTCTAGACACCGGGACAGCACTTCGACGGCATCGTTGGGGTGGTTTGGGGTGGATATGTACAACTGAGTGTCATCAGCGTACAGATGGTATTCCACCCCAAAACCACGGATGATCTCGCCCAGCGGCTTCATATAGGTGTTGAACAGAAGGGGAGAGAGGACCGACCCCTGAGGGACCCCACATATGAGGGGCCTCGGGGATGACCTCTGCCCTCCTGCCAACACCCATTGCGACCGACCAGAGAGGTAGGATGAGAACCACCGTAGAACGGTGCCTCCCAGCCCCACCCCCCCAAATGCAAATCACGTGACCATGGGGATGCAGCAATGGTCATAAGCATAAAAAATGGTCATAAGTCACTTTTTTCAGTGCCGTTGTAACTTCAAATGGTCACTAAGCAAACTTTTGTAAGTCGATGACTGCCTGTACCAGCAGGAAGATTTTTGGAAACCTTTCTTTGAAAGATATGACCTCACTGTTGATTTTGTCTCATTCTCAGGCACCTTTGGAGCAACCTATATCTTCTAACTATTTCAGTTTGAAATAGTGTTTTCCCTCTTCTACTGATACATACAATAGATATAATCTAGTTCATTCTTGTCAGGATCACATGTTAAGTTCCAATTAAGCTGATTTATTGTTCATGGCTACACACAAAAATCTAGGCAACTAACGGTCAGCACTAAATTGGCACTAAGAGTTAATGGAATTCAAAGGAGGGGGGCTGGACCTGGATCACTTATGGGAATGTAATGACTCCAGGCTGATTCCTCTCTTGACTTTGCTCCCAGGCTCTTCTTCTCCTAAATTTCATTGATAATGTGGCCAGAAAGGGAGATTAGTCTAGCTCCTATTGATCACTTTTGTCTGTCAAGGGCAAGCCCTCACCTCTAGTCCCTAAGCATTGTTCTCCAGAGTCATTCTCCTTATAACCATGGGGACTCTGCTTTTTTTAAACTGGATTTTCCTCTTAGAAAATCTCCAATTGCACATATCAGTTCTATGGGATTTGGGAACTGGGGGTAAAGACCTATCTCCCCCCACTGTGGGACAAACCTTCCCAAGTCTCTAATCAGTTCAGAATCTTATTTATATTTATTATATAAAACCCCTAAAAGACATTTAAAACATTGTCAGATCTTTTCTTGATATTTAAAACAGCATAATGCAAAACAAGCTGTGTTAAAAAAAAAATAGATTCAGAGAAAGCTTTTGGCAATTTGAACTGGATTTTCTTATTTAAAGTTTTGGATGATATGCATTTTGGACTTTGCCCATAAAAAGTTGATTTATACTTCACAGAAAACACAAATGTTAACAGAGATTTAACAAACCATGTATGATACAAAAGGGAACAAAACAGTCCACTTGCTCCTTGAACTTTTGAATAGCGACATAAAGCAAGAGGGGAAGATTGTGGGTATAATGTTATGAATTAAGAGCTTTTGATTTGGTGCCAATTTTGAAAAATCCATTAAAGACAATTGAAATATTAATAGGAAGAGTAAAAGAATTTGGTGTATTTTCAGGTTTCAGAATTAAGAAACAGAAGAAAAAGATGTTAACAAAAAATATGGAGATATAAGATCAAACAGATTGATGAATAAAATGAGCTTTAAGAATGAGAAGAAGGTAAAATGCTTGGCTGTTAATATGACAAATATGAATTACATGTTATTTAATAATAATTATGCTGAGACATGGAATGAAGTTTAAAAAGATAGGTTAAGATGGGAGAGAATACAACTGTCATTGCTGGGGAAAATTTCTGTGGTTAATATTCTGCTTTGTCCAGAATATTGTTTTTGTTTTAGACAATACACGTTTTGACAACTGATGTACCAACTAAACAATGGCAGAAAGAAATATCTAAATTTGTGTGGTGGAGAAAAAATGTAAGTTAAATCTAAGATGTTACAAGAAATAAAAGAAAAAGGAGGCTTGGGGTTACCTGAATTGAAATTATATTTTGCAGTTTGTTATTTAATTTGGACGAAATAGTAGATGTTGCTGGGAAACGAGGCTTTTGAAGCCAAAAGGACGTAACTTGAGCTTTGGGTGGATAGGATATTTATGATACGACAAAGCTAAGGTAGATTTTTAAAATCGTTTTCTTAGACATGTCATACTGAAAATATGGAACAGATATGTACCTGAAAATACTTTTGTAGTTGCCAGCACAAGAAGCATTTTATAGAAGAGAAATGATAAGTAAACACAAATGGCTAACATATTGTGACATGCTATGAATTTTGTCAAGAAGAATAACAGAATAACAGAGTTGGAAGGGACCTTGAAGTTCTTCTAGTACAACCGCCTACTCAGGCAGGAAAATAGAGGTGGGTTGCTCCCGGTTCGGCCTGGATTGGGTGAACCAGTAGAGGCGGCAGCGGGAGGCAGAAGCATCACGCACATGCACACGAGCGAATTGGTAGTAAAAAAAATGGAACTCCATCACTGCAGGAAACCTTATACCATTTCAGACAAATGGTTGTCCAATCTCTTCTTAAAAACCTCCAGTGTTACGGAGCACCCATAACTTCTGGAGGCAAGTTGTTCCACTGATTAATTGTACTAACTGCCAGGGAATTTCTCCTTAATTCTAGGTTGGATCTTTCCTTTATTAGTTTTCATCCATTGCTTCATGTCCTGCCTTCAAGTACTTTGGAGAATAGATTGGCTGCCTATTGCATAGAAATCTATATAAATAAAAATGTAACTATGAGTTTGTTCAAAACAGGTAATCTCCGAAAGTACTGCACCGATCGCTTCCAAATTTTCACACAACATTCCTTTCAAATACAACACCAATGATATATATAGATTGTGTAGATGTCACACCTGTGCCAGGTACATGCAACGGAAATGTAAAAAATGTAGGTAGATGGATACAGAGAGAGCAATGAGCCACAGGATGACATAATACAAAATATCATAATACTCTGTCCATAAGATTCAAGGAGAAATACAGTAGGTAGGTAGGTAGGTAAGTAGGTACAGTTGTGTTAAAAATTATTCAACCCCCACTGAAATTGAGTGTTTTGGCCAGTTTGACATTGATTTTGATCATTCAGTCATCTTGCTTACATTTAAATCAAAGAGGCACTTGTAGGTCAGACAAATATAACATAACATTTATAATGAAATAACCACAAATGTCTTTTCTGTGCTCACATCATTATCAGTTTTATTCAACCCCCAAGTGACATTCAATCTTAGTACTTAGTACAATATCCTTTTACAGTTATAACAGCTTTTAAACGTGAAGCATAGCTTGACACAAGTGTCTTGCAGCAATCTACGGGTATCTTCGCCCATTCTTCATGGGCAAAAGCCTCCAGTTCAGTCACATTCTTAGGCTTGCGCACTGCAACTGCTTTCTTTAAGTCCCACCAGAGGTTCTCAATCGGATTTAAGTCTGGTGACTGCGATGGCCACTCCAAAATGTTCCAGCCTTTACTCTGCAACCATGCTCTAGTGGACTTGGAGGTATGCTTGGGATCATTGTCCCGTTGAAAGGCCCAACGTCTCCCAAGCCTCAGGTTTGTGACGGACTGCATCACATTTTCATCCAATATCTCCTGGTACTGAAGAGAATTCATGGTACCTTGCACACGCTGAAGCTTCCCTGTACCTGCAGAAGCAAAACAGCCCCAAAGCATGATTGACCCTCCGCCATGCTTCACAGTAGGCAAGGTGTTCTTTTCTTCATAGGCCTTGTTCTTCCTCCTCCAAACATAGCGTTGATCCATGGGCCCAAACAGTTCTAATTTTGTTTCATCAGTCCACAGAACACTATCCCACAGCTTTGGGGCTGTTTTGCTTCTGCAGGTACAGGTAGGTCGTTCCAGAGGGCAGGCCCCGCCACAGAGAAGGCTCTCCCCCTGGGGGCCACCCGTCTGCATTGTCCAGCGGATGGCACCCTGAGGAGGCCCACTCTGTGGGAGCGGACAGGTATGTGGTAGGAGGCGGTCCCGCAAGTAGCCAGGTCCCGTGCCATGGAGTGCTTTAAAGATGGTTACTAGCACCTTGAAGCGAACCCGAAAGGCCACAGGCAGCCAGTGCAGCTCGTGCAGGAGAGGTGTTACGGGAGTATTGAGAAACTCCCAGAATCCCCCGTGCGGCCGCATTCTGGACTAGCTGGAGACTCCGGGTGCACCTCAAGAGGAGCCCCATGTAGAGAGCGTTGCAGTAGTCCAGGCGGGAGGTGACAAGCGCTTGAGTGACCGTGTGTAAGGCATCACGATCTAGATAGGGGCACAACTGGCGTATCAGGTAAACCTGATAAAAGGCCCCCCTGGTCACGGCTGTCACATTGTCATCCAATGACAGCCGAGAATCCAGGAGGACACCCAGATTGCGAGCCCTATCTGCGGGGGCCAGTGACTCGCCCCCGATAGCCAGAGATGGAACCAACTGACTATATTGTGACGCCGGAAACCACAGCCACTCGGTCTTGGACGGGTTGAGTCGGAGTTTGTTCCTCCACATCCAGACTCGCACGGCCTCCAGACACTGGGACATCACTTCAACGGCATCGTTGGGGTGGTTAGGGGTAGAGATGTACAGCTAAGTATCATCAGCGTACTGATGGAACTCTACCCCAAAACCACAGATGATCTCGCCCAGTGGCTTCATGTAGATGTTGAACAGGAGAGGCGAGAGGACCGGCCCCTGAGGCACCCCACATGTGAGGGGCCTCGACGTCGACCTCTGCCCTCCTGCCAACATAAATTGTGACCGGTCGGAGAGGAAGGAGGAGAACCACCGCAAAACGGTGCCTCTCAACCCCAACCCCTCCAGCCGGTGCAATAGGATACCATGGTCAATGGTATTGAAAGCCGTCAAGAGATCTAATAGGACCAGGATAGAGGAATGACCTCTATCTCGAGCCCTCCAGAGATCATCCACCAACGCGACCAATGCCGTCTCCGTGCTGTGCCCAGGCCGCAAGCCGGACTGGCGCAGGTCTAGATAGACAGTTTCCTCCAGGTCCTGGGAGAACTGTCGTGCCACCACACTCTCAACAACCTTTGCTAGAAAATGAAGGTTGGAAACCGGACGATAATTAGCCAGCACAGCTGGGTCCAGGGAAGGCCTCTTGAGGAGGGATCTCACCATTGCCTCTTTCAAGACGGCTGGCAAGAACCCCTCATTCAAGGAAGCATTCACTATTCCCAGGAGCCAGCCTCGTGTAACCTCCCGGGAGGCCAGTACAAACCAGGAGGGACACGGGTCCAATAAACATGTGGTGGCATTCAGCCGCCCCAGCAACCTGTCCATGTCATTGGGAGAAACAAGGTGAAACTCATCCCAGAAAACGGTCTCAAGACCTGCCTCCACCCACCCGCCTGGGCTAATCTCATCGGAGGTCAGTTCGTCACGGATTTGAGCAATTTTATCCTGCAGATAACATCCAAATTCCTCTGCCCGGCCCTGCAAAGGAGCTTCCCGCGGCCTCTGTTGAAGGAGGGAGCGGATCACGGAGGCCATCGCCCGTCCCTTTGGAACGGCACTCACCTATCTCTCAGGACCGACTGACCCATGTTCAACTACTGTTCACATGGAACCCTTCTCCACTTCAAAGTAGGTAGGTAGGTAGAGGGAGAGAGGGAGAAGTAGGTAGGTTGGGGCTTATACGGTGGTTGTGTGTATGTGTTTGTGTGTGCAGGTGTAGATCTTCACACAGATTGGTTGGCCATTTAACCAGACTGGGCCACAGCAGTGCGTGGCCGGGAATGGCTAGTGCCAAATAAAATCAAGAGAAAACCTAGTGACAGAAGAATATGCTTGTCAATTGTTTTCTTGTATACAACTACCAGAAAGATTTAAATAGATAAAAGAATTTTTGACTGTGAGCATTCTAAAGTCTGAAATAGAATTGTATATAAAGGATGAACAAGTTATCGTAAAATTTTCATTTTAGGAGATGAATATGAAAAGGGCTGTTATATCATGGCTACAAAAAAGCAAAGTATTTTTTCCTTCTTTACTACCATCTATTCATTAATTCAGTTTTAGCAGCATAGATATGGCAGACCAGGATATGAATGAATTTTATGGGGTTTGGCAAAATAACACAGTCTGTTACCTCTGAAATACAATTTGCCTCATAATTATTAACTGTTTTTATTTCCTCAATGGCTTGCCGGGTATGACACTATCTTTTGCAAAATATAATATCACGGGCCCAAAGTACATTGCAGCATTATATTCTGTAATGACTTTTTCTGCCTGTGAAATCAGATAAGTAACCCAGGTTCAGGTTTAGAAAATAATGTAATGAAAACCAATCTGAAAACTATTTGTTAAGTTGACCTAAGAGCTTAATGTAAGAGCTTCTTATATTTCCTCCTTTTGTCTGTTATCACATTTGGGCTCCCAGAAACCAGATACTCTTAGATAGCTGCAGAGAATTAATATTTTCTTTACCTAGTGGTTGCCTAGATTTTTGCAACTGAGATCTAGTGGCC
This sequence comes from Rhabdophis nuchalis, assembly GCA_039707465.1. Lineage (NCBI taxonomy): Eukaryota > Metazoa > Chordata > Lepidosauria > Squamata > Natricidae > Rhabdophis > Rhabdophis nuchalis. Next base: position 281,337,345 of record CM077643.1, on the reverse strand, counting down.
ATAGATGAGAGCAAAGGATAGAAAAGCAGAAAAGCAGGGAAGATATTTGTGGGGGGTGAGAGACTATATACATTCATTGCATGTGGTTTTATAGAATTATCCTGAGCATGTCATCATAATTTGAATTTTGGTGAATGCTTAAAAGCAAACACTGTTATGGAATTGCCCTCGGTTTAGTCCAGAAACCTCCAAAATTTTTGATTGTGTAGCCACATATAAAAAGTTTTGGCCCAGTTACTCAAATATAGGGCAATAGATTGCCCAGTCTTAACATTGTTGTCTTGAAGGTTATGGGCAGTTATAAAATGGTGATTGTCCAAATTCCAATTTAAAATGCTTTTGGCCCTTCTTTTCCAGAATTCTACTATCTTTGCTTATCTTGACCTTTTTCTTGAGCATGCTTCAAAACTAAATATTGATCAGCAGGTATTCATTATTTTAAGCTGAGAGAAATTATTCATAATAAAGATGGTGGCAGGGCAATGGTTTCCACTGTTGGAAGTTTTTTTCAATATATATATATACATATATATATTTGTGTGTGTGTGTGTTAGTTTTATGAGCTGATCAATAAATAAATCAGAGAGACTAGGATAGATCTATTTTGAACTTTTTAGCTCTCATCAGCAGAATATATATATATATATATATATATATATATATATATATATATATATATATATATATATATATATATATATATATATATATATATATATATATATATATGTATGTTAGATTTTTAAGGGTTGATATTGTCTCCTCCCTTAAATGGGCCTCAAAACAGGAGCTGTGAAAACATTATCTCATATATATGTGTGTGTGTGTGTGTGTGTGTGTGTGTGTGTTAGTTTTATTAGCTGATCACAACTAACACACATATCTAAAAAATCACACAACGTAATTCCTGGCTTGCTGTCTAGATCAGGGGTCCCCAACCTTTTTTGCACCAGGGACCGGTTTCATTTTAAAGAAAATTCTGCGGACCGGCTGGCCTAGAGGACGAGGGGGGAGGGGGAACAGGCGGTGCCTGCGCACGCAGGGGGGGGGAGTCGGCTCACTTGTCCATCTAGGGCAGTGGTGAGCAAACTTATTAGTCAATAGAGCCAAATATCAACAGTACCACTACTGAAATTTCTTTTGAGAGCCAAAAGGTGTGGCCTGTTTTGTTTTGTCATGTGACCCAGTGGGCGTGGCCAACTTGGAAAATGTGGTGAAACTCACTTAACAGTCTTGCTTAGCAACCAAAATTTTGGGCTCAATTGTGGTCATAAATTCTTTCTTTCTTTCTTTCTTTCTTTCTTTCTTTCTTTCTTTCTTTCTTTCTTTCTTTCTTCCATTTCTGGCTGGTCTTTGGTCTTCTGAAGATGGTAAAAATGGATTTATGGGCACTCGTTATATATAAAGGCAGCCCATGACTCTTTGGGATGCTGGTTTGAATCCAGGAAAGGACTCAGAGGATGTGATTCCTTTGAAATGACCACTGGGAGAAAAATAGATCTTTAACCTGATTAACCAAACAGGTAGCTTGAGGTGGAAGGAAATAGGAAAATATATTTCTGCCTTTCCTTTCCTTTCCTTCCTTCCATTGCCTCCCTCCCCTTCCTCCCTTCTTTCCTTCCCTCCCTCCTACCCTTTTCCCCTCTTTCTTTTTCTTTCTTTCTTTCTTTCCTTCCTTTCCTTCCTTCCTTCTTTCACCCCTCCCTTCCTCCCCCTCCCCCTTCTTTCCTTCACTCCCTCCCTCCCACCCTCCATTCATCTTTCTTTTTCTATTTTTCTTTCTTTCTCTTTCTCTGTTTTTTGTCTCTCTCTCTCTGTATCTGTCTCTCTCCTCCCTCCACCCATCTCTGTCACTCTCTGTGTGTGTATGTGTGTCTGTTTCCCCCCTCCCTCTCTCTTTCTGTCTCTCTAAGTCTGCCTCTGTGTGTCTGTCATTCTCTCCCTCTCTCCCCCCGAGGAAGCAGCAGAGGAGTCGGCATGTTGGCTGCCGAGGTTATCCCGCAGCAGGCGGGTGAAGGACCCGAGCTCCGTCCGGGCACCTCACAGGGCTGCAAGGGAGGTGGCACCCGGGCACTTCACAGGGCTGCAAGGGAGGTGGCACCCGGATGGCTTTGGTGGCACCTTAAGGTAGCCGCAGCTTGAGTCCTTCGCCCGCCCGCTGCGGGATAATCTCCCCAGCCGACATACCGGCTCCTCCAGGAAGCCCCGGAAAGTGCATTGGGCCGTAGGAAGGAGCTGGTGGAGGCGCGCTCGGCTATCCTCTGCTCAGGGGGCTGCTCCCTCCTCCTCGCTGGCCCTGCGGCCCGGTTCCTATGAAGCCGCGGACCGGCACCGGTCCGCGGACTGGGGGTTGGGGACCCCTGGTCTAGATGATCTCTGGTGATGAGTCGAAAGGCAGGAAAGGAAACAGTATGTCTCCTCCCTTAATTGGGGCCTAATAACAGGTTGTTGAGAAACAATTCCATGCTATATACACGGGAAAACACCCGAAGCCAGCAATGCCAGCATATATATATATATATACACATACATATATAATTGTTTCACAACACCCTGTTAGAGCCCCAATTAAGGGAGGAGACTAGCTAATGAGAGCTAAAAAGCTCGAAATAGATCTATCCTAGTCTCTCTGATTTATTTATTGATCAGCTCATAACACTAACACACACACACACACACACACACACACACACACACATATATATATATGTTCATGCTCATGAACACCTACCATACTTATATTAGAATCCATACCCCACCTACATTTTACACACACACACATATATGTGTGTGTGTGTGTGTGTAAAATGTAGGTGGGCTATGAATTCTAATATAAGTATGGATTCTAATATAAGTATGGTAGGTGTTCATGAGCATGAACTGTTTAGTAAAATGTCTGAATTCCCTAAATTATTCAGAGATGATAGGTAGATAGATAGATAGATAGATAGATAGATAGATAGATAGATAGATAGATAGATAGATAGATAGATAGATAGATAGATAGATAGATAGATAGATAGATAGATAGATAGACAGACAGACAGACAGACAGACAGATCTTTAGCAGATGGGTAGATAGCACGACAAACAACTGACAATCATATTGATAGGTCAAAAACAAGATCTTTTGGAGATTTAAAGTGTAAAGAAACATTTACACTTTAAATTACACAAGAAACATTTTGGTGAAGGAGAGTATTGTAACATATAATCCAAACAGGAGAGATAATTCCTATCGGGTTTGCTACAAAACCAACTGAAAGCAGCTAATGAAATCTGCAATTTTAAGGGAAGTGAAAGAACAAAGACAGCATTGACTTAAAGATTATAATTATTATTTAAGTGCCAGGAAATTAATGAAAGAACATCTCTTTAAAATTAATTCTTTGCACATCAGTCAACTGTGAAAATATGGGCTTTATTCAACATTTTTGATGTATTTGGATAGGTAACTTGACCATGTCTGTTATTTCAGTGATAGAGGTTAAAGTATTTGTTGGGACTTACATTGAAGAAACATTCCATGTTATCCAACACTTATAATGAGCTTTAAACACACTATGTTGCTTAAGTTCCCACTAAACAAACAAAAGCACTATAAATCATACATTCTATGTAAAAAAAAGAAGTGATTGCAGAAGTATGGGAGGAGAGGGTAAGCAGGAACCAAATGGAAATGCATTTGACGGGGGAACTGTAGGATGCTGAAGACAAGGAACAATTATCTGAAGAGCTTTGAAAGTTCTTTTGGGTCCTCTGGGCAAGAAATGGTAGTTAAGTTTGAATCTTTGGGGGGAAAAGATGGATGGTAGAGAAAAGCCAAGCATGTGAACGGAAAAGTGTAGGATGCTAAAGACAAGGCAAATGAGAGAAAGAATAGCAAACAGAAGCATAATTGAAAGATTTGGGTTGAAAAGAATCACTGTGTTATTAATCAGGTTCTAAAGGATTATAAAGGATGAGCTATTCTCATTTTTATCAGGTATTCCCTGCTTTAGGTTTAACAGTTGTCTTGTTCATTTCCAAAATAGCAATGGAAAGCCTATATGATATATAAATTATGTATTATATCACTTTGTTATTTACTGTAAACATGCAAATTATTATTATATAAACAACTATGTAAAATCACAACTGCAAATTCTTTAGTCCAATGGTTCTCAACCTATGGCCTGTGGACACCTGTGGGGGTGCAATGTCATCACAAGGGGGTCCATGAAGGCTTAAAGAAATGCTATGATTTAAATATCGAATTATGTCTTGGGGATCCGTGGCCATGGTCTGTGGCCACAAAAAGTATTTTTGTGGGGTCCTTGATGAAGAAAAGGTTGAGAATCACTACTTAGCCAATATTAACCTTCATTTTCATCAAGTTCTTTCCAATAACCTAGGATGTCACGATGTATTGGCAAAATATATGTGTGGAGCCTTTTGTAATTTCCCAGAGGGAAATTTTGTTGCTGTCCAGATTTTTGAAGGGTTCTGCAAGATTTTTTTTTGGAATGACACCCAGTGTGCTATTAATCACTGGGAACATCATGGCCAGTTTATGACATAATATTTCAACCCCAATTTTCAGATCTTGATATTTTGTGATCTTCTCCAATTCTTTGTCTTCTATTTTACTATCTCCTGGTATTGCTACTTCAGGGATCCACACTTTTTTCTTTTCAAATGTTTGATGTGATATGTGCCAAAAAGTTATCAATTTATATTTTTAAAACCCCCACAATATTTTTTATTTTTATTTTATTTTATTTATATTTATATCCTGCCCTTCTCCACAGAGGACCCAGGGCGGCGCACAGAAATTTAAAAAACATATAAACAATAAATACATAATTTAAAAACATATTAAATTAATCTAATCCTATGCTAAAACCAATTTTAAAATTCCCAATTTAAAACTCTCTAAAATGGTCCCCATGGGAGGTTAGGCTAGGCCGGCTTGCTGGAAAAGATGTGTCGTTAGACACTGGCGGAAGAGGCGGAGGTCGGTGATGGTGCGCAATTCAGGGGGTAGGTCGTTCCAAAGGGCAGGGCCCGTCACAGAGAAGGCTCTTCCCCTGGGTGTCGCCAGACGGCATTGCCCGGCCGACGGCACCCTGAGAAGACCCTCTCTGTGGGAGCGGATCGGCCGAAGGGATGTATGGGGCAGAAGGCGGTCTCGCATATAACTATCTTGCATTTTAACTTGCTTACTTTTTATTACTTTTTCAACTATATGTCTCCACCCATTTTTCGGTAATGGCAAATGATCAGTTTTACACACATTCTAGTCAGTCATTTTGGCAACTGTATTATATCATTGTTTGTAATTTGTGCAATCTTCTTGCATGAGCAGAGTACCTGATTGGCTATTTCTTCTGCTTTTTTGCACAAGCTGCACTTTGAATCATTTGATGATTTTTCAGTTCTGTCCTTGTTTGCATTAGCTCAAAAAGCTCAGTCTTAAGCAGCCAAATCAAGCCTTCAGTTTCTTTTTTTAATGTTCCAGTTCAAACCATTTCCAGATTTTATCTTTATCTACTTTTCCCTTGCTCTTTTGTAGAAAGCAACCATGTAATGCTTTTCTTTGGTATCATTCTGTTTATTTCTATATTCACGTTTTGTTTCCCATGCTTCTTATTATGTCTTCAAGACAGTGCTGAGTTCTAATGAAAGCCAGCCTCCTCCTCCTCCCTCCCTCCCTCCCTCTCTCCCCCCCCCGTCCCCATATGAATAAGTTCTAATTCTTTAAGTCCTACCTGTTCATTAAGAGAATTGGGCAGGATCAGGGGGCAAAGAAGAAAATAACTCTTGATTATTTTAGTGTATAAGCAAGATTACAAGAATCAAGGCATTCATTTCACTTCTTAAAACACTTTTAATGAAAAAAAGACAAGCATAAATAAACAGAAATAAAGTCGACAATATGAAGGGTTTTTAATCAATAGAGTTGTGCTGATTAAAAATAGTATATATGAAATAATAATATAAATAATTGTGGATCATGCAATTTGCCCTCAAAAACTGTGGCTATAGCAACAGCACTAGCTGAGGAGGACATGATAGAAAAGATTCTTCTTTTAAGTTAGTTTCTTAATTTAGAAACACAGTATGTTGCATTTCTACATACTACTTTTCATATTTCTTTTACTAGTTGCACGCTTCACTTGACCTCAAATTTAAGCTTAGATTTTCTAGCTTTCCACATATAAGAGACTAATTCACACAGCACACTAAACCATGCATTAACTGTATGAAGACATCAGAAACCCCATTTGAGGTTTTATTTATTTATGCTTATTTATTTGTTTTTTAATCCCATCTTAATTCCTTGATAAGTAGCAAACACATCTAATACTCCTTCCACCTCCTATTTTCCTCTATCACCCTGTGAGGTGGGTTAGACTGACAGAAAATGACTGGTCCAAAGATATCCAGACTACTTGCAAGCCTAAGGCAGGATTAGAACTCTCAGGGTTCTGATTTCTAGACCAGCACTAGCCGCTCTTTCCCTCCTTCCCTCCCTCCATAAAAAACACTGCTGACATTTTTACAGCAACTGAGTTTTATATTCTTTCCTGTCCCAGAGAGGACCATTTTCCTCCTCTGTCGCTTTCCTTCTGCCCTCAAGAAAGGGTAATCTTCTGGGATAAACTCCAAGCAAGCACAGCACAGCAAAATGAATGTGTTAGACATAGCATTAGAAAACAAAGTTTACCGCCATGGAGCAAATTGAATGGAAGAAGTAAATACAGGTAGTTATGAACTTATGATCACAGTTGAGCCCAAAATTTCTGATGCAAAGCGTGACAGTTGTTAAATGAATTTTGCTCCATTTTTTTTCTACTTTTCTTGCCAGAGATGTTAAGTGAATCTGGCTTCCCTATTGACTTTGCTTGTCAGGAGGCCATAAAAGGTGATCACATGGACACTGCAATCATCATAAATACATGTCAATTGCCAAGCGTCCGAATTTTGATCATGTAACCATGGAGATGCTGCAACAGTCATAATTGTGAAAAACAGTCAGAAGTCAGTTTTTTTCAGTGCCATTATAACTTCAGATGATCATTTAAAAAATTACCTATATGAGGAGTGGGTAGTTTATGAAATGTTATATTGTAATTATAACAGAAGAGAGATAATTATAACAGAAATAGAATAGAGAAGAGCAAAATATGGAAATATTTGTCTTATATTCTGCTTTTCCAAGTTCAATTCCTGTGAAGAGATAAAAACAACTGCATAACAACAGGAAAGTTATCCATGAGGTAACGTTAACTTAATATTTTATTCGATCGATAACTATGAAAGAGAAATTCAGTTCCATCCTAGGTCTGACAGATACATAGGGGCAGTGCTTGCAGTTCTGATGTAAGCCTAGTTTGGGCTTATATTAAGAAAATTCAATTCACTCCACCTTCATTGACTTGCTCCAGTCGCTGTTTCTGACAGAAATATGTGACATTTTAATGCTTATCTCAGGAAAAAGGGGGAATGTGGCTCAGCGTAAAACAGTGGCGGTATTCATAGAGGGAGCAGATTTATGAAATTATTAATGTACTTGCAAGCTGCAGCCAGCTTCTGGATCCCAAGATTTGACAGAAGCAAAAAAATAAAATAAAAAATACCTGACTATGATAAATGCTATCCAGGAGTAAACTGAGAGCTTCTGTGTGGAAGGTTCATGGTGCCTTTCCGAGGTTATGCTTAGTTTGATGTATTTTAAATTGAGATGATGGTGAGGAGAAACTTTTGCATAACTCTCAGCTCACACTCTCTCTCTTCAGTTTGATATACAGGTAGTATTTGACTTACAACAGTTCACTTAGTGACTGTTCAAAATTACAACGGCACTGAAAAAAGTGACTTATGACTGTTTTTCATGCTCACAAACATTGGAGCCTCTCTATGGTCACATGATCAAAGTTGGGACGCTTGGCAACTGACTCATATTTTATGAGCATCCTGGGAGTCACATGATCACCTTCTGTGACCTTCTGACAAGCCAAGTCAATGAGGAAGCCAGATTCACTTAACAACGGAGCTACTAATTTAAGAGCTGCTGTGATTCACCTAACAACCATGACAAGCAAGGTCATAAAATGGGGCAAAGTTCACTTAACAAATGTCTCACTTAGCAAACAGACATTTTGGGCTCAATGGGAGTCGTACGTCGAGGACTACCTGTATCGAGTTAGGATGGTCTGGCCCTGATTGTACTTCTGATGTCCTTCCTCTGATCAGCTTATTATTGTGGTTTGGTTCTTCCAGTATGCAAGCACTGATCAGCTTTTGCTGACGCTGCTGGAGATTTTGGATCCCAACTTGTTTCTTCTAGTCTCTTCCCTAGAGAGTTTATTTATTTTATTTTAGTTAGTTAGTTTGTCAAACATGTACAAGATAACAGGTATAAGTATAAACATGGACATGAACAAAGGAAATGAGTACAAATAAATGGGGACAGGGATGATAGACACTCTGGTGTGCTTATGCATGCCCCCTTCACGGACCTCTTAGGAATCAGGTCCGGTCCACAGTAGACAGTTTAAGGTTGAAGCTGTGGGGGTTTGAGGATGTAACAACAGAGTCAGGTAGATCATTCCCGGTGTTTACCATCTGTTGCTGAAGTTGTATTTTCTGCAATCGAGTTTGGAGCAGTTTACCTTGAGTTTCTATCTGTTGTTTGCCTGTGAATGATTGAGGTTGAAGTTGAAGTAGTCTTTGACAGGTAGGACATTGTAGCAGACAGTTTTATGTGCTATGTTTAGTTGGACAAGACATTACATTAACTTCAACTTCACTGAAGTTTGAAGTTGAAGTTCATGTAACTATACATTATGGAATGGCAAGGGCTTTTCCTTTAAGAAGCAGGGTTTAAAATATATATCAGTGTTTTCATTCCACAGATTTTAATGTTCAAGTAACAAGCAGAAAAGAAGATTTAGTTGGATTGCAGAAGTTACCAAATGTAAAAAAACATCTCAGGTTTCAGCTATGTTCTGAAGTTTTAGCCAAGCAATTGTTTGGCTTACTAGGCTTACATCTTTTCCAAACCCAATCCATCACGGTCTGCAAACCATGACTTGGAACCTAAAAGATTAGTGAGAATGCAGCCAATTGAAATGTATTGCCTAAACCACGATTAAAACAAGTTTTAGCAATATGTGATTTCTCTCTTAGAATAGAGGCTGCAAGAAAAGAAGAGGTAGAGAAAGTCCTTGTATATGAACAGAAGCAGAAAGAGAATTCAACCCCAGATATCTTTTAACCAAAACACAACAAACTTCCCATTTTTATTGCCTCTGATAAGCATTAAATAGCTATTCATTTATGAGCTGTACTCGCTGCCACCTTAATCCTGTTCTGCTTGTGACATTTTTTAGTGACCCTTGTAATCATATTGTGCATGACTAGGGTGATAAGACTGAGTGACATTCCAGTTCAGCTTTCAGTCTTCAGGTCGAGTTCCCCTTCAACAGCTTCAAAATAATAATGATAATAAATATATCCGTTCTATAAACTTGCCCCATTGACGTCTGAGGAAGTTGAGTTTGTTATTGTTTCAGCAAAATGCTTTCTGCAGTTTCATTGCTTTGATCCTTGGCCTTGGGTGGCTTTTCAAAGCTTAGTGAAAAGGAAATAAGGGTTATGCAGCTTGTAACTGTTTATGCATCAGATTATTGTCTCTCTCATGGCCAATTTGTTCAGATGACTCACCTTATTCGTTCAAGAAAGCTCAGGTATCATTCAAAAAGATTTCTAAACACTTTCCCCCCCTTAGGTTACATAAAGGTTTACAAACAGATAAGAAAATATAATAGCTAAGCATTTATACACTTTCTTTTACAACTCATCAACTCTACCTTTCAGTCATCATTTTTTTCAAATTTAATAAACTTATTTCTGTCCACCCACCCATAATTTAAAAAAAGAAAAAAGTCCCTGGGCAGCTTGCCTTGTTAAATCAATCACAGTCCAATCTAAAGACTCAACATTGTTCCTGTTTATGAACAATATAAATAACACCCTAAAAGCCACCCAAAGTCACTTACGTGAGATGGACAGTATAAAAATGTGATGAATAAATATATAAATAAGTTATAAATAAAAAGGGCACGACTAAATCAGGAGAAATCTATCTCAAGCCATTTCCTTTTCAGTGCTCTGTGAGCATGGTGGTTTTCTTGCAGATCTTGCTTTCTAGGCTACCACTGATGATGTTACCTAGTTTGGTAATGAAACATCTGCAAGAAAACCACCAAGCTCACAGAGCACTGAAGACCCTACGGTTCAATTCTGAACCTACAAATATTCTCTTTATCAATTGTATTTTCAGAAGTTTTCAAAAACTTAGCAACAAAGGGCCCCATCCTTATTTTCAGAGGGACGCTGTTGTATACTATCAGCAGTACTACAGAGAAGGAACTCCTCCTTGCTTTAGCCCCCTGAACCTCCAAGGATTTTTTAGCAGTTTAACTATAATGAGTCATGGTGGTGCAATGGTTAGAATGCAGTATTGCAACTCAACTCACTGTTCACTGCCAGCAGTTCGATTCTCACCAGCTCCAGGTTGACTCAGCCTTCCATCCTTCCAAGGTCAGTAAAATGAGAACCTAGATTGTGTGGGGGGGTGGCAATGTGCTGACTCTGTAAATCGCTTAAAGATGGCTGTAAAGCACTATGAAGCAGTATATAAGCCTAAGTGTTACTGCTATAATAGACCTACCTGATCAGGCCGATACTGAATGCAGAAGGCATTCTACATTTTTGTTGCTATCAAGAGCGGTCAGCATTTTTGTTACCTGGATACCCTAGGCCTAGCTGAGGGGTAAAATCAACTTACCTTCGCTACCAGTTCGCAAATGTGACCACACATGCCACTCCACACATGCACAGAACCTTCCGGATATATGCGGAGCTTCAAAAACAGGACGCGATGACGTCCGGGTGGGTGGGCAGAGTCTCCCACCGCCAGCGCTACCAGTTCACCCAAACCAGACAGAACTGGTTGAATTTCACCTCTGGACTAATTCTATATTGCTCAGAAATCTGAGGGAGAGTGAACTGGCTTTCATACGATTTCAATATTCCTTAACTGCACTACATAAAGATTCAAGCAATGATGCAACTTAATATTTTTACTGTTCTTTTTTCTGGGGAGAATCTTGTGTTGGGGAAAATATAGCTTTCTATTAGGATTGTGCAAGAATGTCTGGGATGCTTATCTGAGAAAGCAGGCTAGCTAACCTTCCCCATTGTTCCAAAGTGCTGTTTGTCCCAACAACTTTCTGCATCTGGATCAAAGTTCCATCCTCTCATTCCCTAACTTGGGAAAATCATAAATGGAATTTGCAGAAAAGTAAGACGGGATGGATTCTGTCAAATGTTATTGAAATTAGTCCAGCGGAATTGAGTTATCCTCTTTTATCATCTTGGTTATTGAAATGCCCATAACTGTTTGTTTCTAACATAATACAACTTACTGGAAAGCCCAACCATTAGAGAGGAATAAAGTATGCATTCTAAATTATATGGAAATCAATATAGCAGTTTGTAAGTTACATGCCGTTTCGACTATAGCAACTGCTTGCTCAAATGACTTCTGCAGTAATCCCAATAATCACTTTTCAACACAGCTTGGGATCTGTCCCACTTGCCTGTTTTCAATTGGCTTAATATACAAATACACCTATTAGGTCAGCCAAAAGGGGATGAGAAGAATTTAGGAAAACAAAGAACAGAGAAAAGACACAAAACAGTTTACACAGGTTTTTAAAAATGCAGAAAATGATGTCATTTGAAATGAGTTGGAAGGGCTAGGCAAACGAATGAACAAAGGGAAGAAGTTTAAAAAGTACTAATGAACAATGACTGCATTTAAAACAAAATAAGGGAATGGGACCTACAGTATTGAGAAAAGAAAGGACGGGGCAGGGGGGTGGAAAGCACTGGAGTAAAAAAAAGTTACTGAAGAAGGATCAAAGAGCAAACAAAATGAGGATGATGAAAAAAATAAACCAGATGTTTATTTGCAAAAGAAACTCCACTCCAAATATGCAACCAGACAGAAAGAATTTCTGGGTAACAACGATCATAATAATAGTAGTATGTATACACACCAAACAGCCTTTGACAAGAAATATGATCCATTCTAAAGTGGATCCTAATCCCAAGAGAGAACCTCTGACCTAAAGCTATTGATCCTTTTCTGTCACTTGCTGACAATTTTTCAATCTGCTAAGCTATAGGCCTCACAGCAATAGCACTTAGACTTATATATTGCCCCATAGTGTCTTAAAACTGTCTATGGGTGGTTTACAACATCAGCATATTGACCCCAACAATCTGGGTCCTCATTTTACCAACCTCAGAAGGATGGAAGTCTACGTAAATCTTGAACCCCATCAGGATCAAACTCCAGGCTATGAGGAGAATTAGCCTTCAATACTGCATTCTTACCACCGTGCCATCTTATAAAACAAAAGGATTGTCAAGAATAATAGGGGAAAGTAACAGATGAAATCCACTTAAACATTTCAAGATGTTTCATTTTATAAGAACCGTACATTAGTAATCGTGTTGGTACAGTAGTCCTCACTTAAGGACCACAATTGAGACAGGCAGTCCCATTACTAAATGCCCCAGCCTCTAAAGGAAATATCATGTCTTCAAAGGAGTTTATGACATTACTTTTCCTTTCAGTTGTTAAAGAATCACCACAGTCATTTATTTGAAACATGACTTAATAGCTTTAGCCCCATCTTCTCTATTAACTTTGCTTATCACAAGCCAGTCACAAAGCACAAAAATGGTGATCACATGACTGAGGGACACTGCAGTGCTTGGAAATGTAAGGAGTTATCATAAAGCCATTTTTTTTAACATCTCTGTAATTTTGAACAGTCTGTAGTCTGTTTGTCAAAAGAATCAGATACAGAGAATTATTTGAGTTTCTAATAAGTGTGATATTTATGTGACTATGATGATATATATATATATATATGTTAGTTTTATGAGCTGATCATAAACACACATATCTAAAATATTATACAACGTAATTCTTGGCTTGCTGTCTGGATGGTCTCTAGCGATGAGCCGATGGGCAGTAAGGGAAACAGTATGTCTCCTCCCTTTAATTGGTGCCTAATAATAACAGGTTGTTGTGAAACAATTACATATATATATATATATGTTTTCGTAGATTTTCACGGGTGTAGGTATGCTGGCATAGCTGGCTTCAGGGATTTTCTATGCCTTATACACGGGAAAATCCCCGAAGCCAGCTATGCCAGCATATATATATATATATATATGCTGGCATAGCTGGCTTCGGGGATTTTCCCGTGTATAAGGCATAGAAATATTATTGCAACGTTTCGACAAGATCTCACTTGTCATCATCAGGCAGGCTTCTGTCTGTGACTGTGACTGCGGAGGCATCGCCCCTCTTTAAATCTTGGTGGGGGGGTGGAGTGCTGACTATTGTTGTGAGTGGGTTGATTGGCTGTGCAGCTGCATCATGACTGGTAGATTGATGCTGATTGGTCTCATTTGTATGTTTCTCCTTGTTTTGAATTTCAACAGCTTGGGTGGAGGGTGGGGCTCGTCTGCTGGTCAATGCTGGCTTCCAGATGTCTGGTAGGCGGGAGGTATCATCGCGTTTGTTCATGCTGTTAGAGAACAGCATGAACATACCTACACCCGTGAAAATCTACGAAAACATATATATATATATATATATATATATATATATATATATATATATATATATATATATATATATATATATATATATATATATATATATATATATATATGTAGATTTTGGTTTATTCGGGTCTTTTCCCGTGTAAAATTAAAGGTGTTTTTGCAACGTTTCGATGGGATCACCCCCATCATCATCAGGCTTCAGCCTTGGCTTTCTTTCTTTCTTTTGTAAGAAAGCCAAGGCTGAAGCCTGATGATGATGGGGGTGATCCCATCGAAACGTTGCAAAAAACCTTTAATTTTACACGGGAAAAGACCCGAATAAACCAAAATCTACATACCTATACCCGTGAAAATCTACGAAAACATATATATATATATATATATATATATTCTATCTTCACCTCACTGAGCCGTGATGGCGCAGTGGTTAGAGTGCAGTACTGCAGGCTACTTCTGCTGGGTGCCTGCAATTTGGCAGTTCAAATCTCACCAGGCTCAAGGTTGACCCATCCTTCCAAGGTTGGTAAAATGAGGACCCAGATTGTTGGGGGCAATTTGCTGACTCTGTAAACCACTTAGCGAGGACTGTAAAGCCTTGTAAAGTGGTATATAACTCTAAGTTATATTACTATTGCTATTATTTTTACAAGTAACTCAAAGCAATGAACATGTCCAATACACTTCTCCGTCCTCCTATTTTCCTCCCAACAACCCTATGAGGTGGGTTAGGCTGAGAGACAGGGACTGACCCAAAGTCACCCAGCTGGCTTTCGTGGCTAAGGCAGTACTTGAATCCACAATCTCCCACTTTCTAGTCTGCACCTTAGCCCAAACTGCCTCTTAATGATATGCTATAAAAGCATACTGAAATATGAATAACTTAATAAGAATAGTTCTTGTGGAGTCAGCCCAAAACTCAATTTGACATTTATCAGTGAGATCTGGATAGTTAAAATGTACAATCACAGTGGAGGGATAGTGCTTTGATGGTTAATTTAAAGATAATTACTTAAATATTGATTCTACAGGACATAGTTTTGCACATACAGGTCCCCAGAATGCTTTCCAATAATCATTTCAAAAAGTAATTAAGAACCAGGGATCAGCAAATTATCATTATGAGGAAAAGATGCTGTGGAGTAAACAGCCACAGAAAATCCTTAGAAGAAAAGATTTCCATTCTGTTCCTTTAAATTGAAGGCAGCCTTCCTTGTACTAAAGAAAATATCCTAGCAGAGAGAAGCCACAACATTTTATGTTTTAGTAAAAAGGAAAAAGAATTATAGCTCCTGGCAAACCAAATGATGTCTGTTAGAGAAGATAGGTGTGTTATGCATATGTTTGTAGCACCTTTCAGCAAAGATCGAAAAGCTTCACATTCTGCCTCATACTATTTTGAGTGTCTGCACCGGAATCACGTGGCAAACGTGTTACCCTGTTTGTTACATTGAATCCACCGGCAATCAGTATCCCTGAAGTGTTGCTAATTAAAAATGAAGCCCAAAGACCTCTGTGAAGCTTTTGCGGCAAGAATAATCAGAAGCAGGCTGTGAAACAGAAATAACTTCGTCGGCAGGGCTGTGGTTCCAATCTGTAAGTAATGCCATCTGGTTGTCTAACAATTTAAGCTGCTAACATGGTTCCCATCATCGTCACAGTGTGAGATTTTGCACACATGGCATTGATTTGTCTACAGTTTTGGTGTGAGTCCTAAAATTGCTCTGCTTACTTAAGAAGGATCTTGTAAACGTGCTTTGCCTGTCCCCTTACAAGATCATATTTCAATTACCGGTACTTCTAGGGTTCTTGTTTAAAGAACAGAACAATGCTGTGTTATGGCTCAAGGGTGTCAAACTGGCGCCCCACAGGCTGAATACGTCATGCATAGGCTACACCCACCCCAGCTCCACAAAAGGGGGAAACATCGTAATACATGACGGCAACGTGACATCGCGAGTTTGACACCCATGTTATAGATGATTCTGACAATTTGTCCCTGCCTCCTACCCACACCTTATATATCCATCCACCCATGTATCCATCCATCTACATATCTATCTACATATCTATCTATCTATCTATCTATCTATCTATCTATCTATCTATCTATCTATCTATCTATCTATCTATCTATCTATCTATCTATCTATTATCCATTCATCCATCTGCACTTGCTTCTCTACGAAAGAGTGAGGAAACCACTTTTGGATGCTATCCATCTAACTTCTTCATTACAGCATAATGAGAACAATGCTGTAAGTATAGAGATGGTCTTCTCATTTATCTTAGCAATGTACTGAGGAGAAGGAAGAACAGCTCACCAATTTCTCTACATCTTGGTTGAACACACAAAGAGCTGCTATCAACAGAATAACAGAATATTGGAACACTTCTATCATGTCACCCCTCGTCTTTCCTTTCATTAAACTGGACATACCCAGTTCCTGCAACTGTTCTCTGTATGTTTAATCTCCAGTGCCCTAATCATCTTTATTGCTCTTCTCTGCACTCTGTCTAGAGTCTCAACATCTTTTTCATATTGTGGTAACCAAAACTGGATGCAGTTTTCTAAGTGTGATCTTACCAAGGATCCCCTCCATCCTTCACATCTGAAAGGGAACTTTAAAAGCTAGCCAAATTATTGTGGTCTGGCCACACCTGAGATAATTTGGCAAATTTCCCAGGAAAAAGAGGCTGTCTTTGCACTAGAAGCTTGAGCCTTTGCAATAAGTCATTGGATTCAGGAGCCACCCTGAAGGAACTTTGGTGCTTATCCTACCTGTTCTTTGAAACTTTGCCGGGTTACCTGAGTGGTACGAGGATGAAGAGATGAATGTCTACTCTGTTAAACGAATAGCTTCACTCTGTTCTGTCTGAATTTTCGTTAGATCTTCCTGCAAGGGGTCTTGAGAATACAGGTTCTCGTCTTATGACCACAATTGAGTCCAAAATTTCCATTGCTAATCAAGTCAGTTTGTCCCATTTTATGACCCTTTTTCCACAGTTGTTAAGAGAATCATGCAGTTATTAAGGGAATCTGGCTGGTACCACTGACTTTGCTTGTTGGAAGCCAGCTGGAAGGTTACAAATGGCGATCACATCAGTGTGGGGTGCTTCAATCATCATAAATACATGCCAGTTGTCAAATGCCTGAATTATGATCATGTGACCATAGGGATACTGCAATGGTCCTAAGTGTGAGAACTGGTCACAAGTCACTTTTTTCAGTGCATTTTAACTTTGAACTTAAATGAATGGTTGTAAATTGAGGACTACCTATACTTTGGAGCTCTAGTTCTCTGTACATTCTCTTGCAGCACCCCTAATATTTTGGATACTTAAGATTAGTTCCATGGGGGGAAGTTTTTCCATGGATGGATGATTTTGCACGCTGCTTGGATCCTATGCATGCATGGATGGGGCTTCACTCGCTTGTGCAGCCCAGTTCCTGGGGAGCCACAGACTGGTGCTGAACCATGGACTGGGGATTAGGGACCCCTGTTCTATTGGACTTTCTTTGCTCATGAAATTGATTCATGACTGCCAGCATCCCAAGACTGAATTTTACCAGTATGCCCTCAATATGACATGCGTAGGCTGCCTCTTAAATAAAAAGGCACTGCTTTCTCAAGAGTTTTAAAATATTTATTACACCAGCAATCTGTTTTCCAGCAATGATCATTAATTGTTAGCCTGACATTTGGATTAGGCTGAAGGATCTGGGACTGGGAACAAATAAGCCCAGTGCAATAAAAACAAACATAGCCACCTCTATCCAGAGACAGAAGCACATAATTACTGGGTTTAAGACCCAGTAATTATGGGTCTTACAGTTCCAGAACATGATTTCTCTTTAATAGACTCCTTGGCAGGATATCACATCATTATGGTTCTATGGATTCCTTTATAAATTATCCTTTCTCTCTCCATTCCTTCATGCAGCTTTCCTGCTACCTTGGATGGAAATGAGGATAGTAGTGATGGAGGTGGATACAATGGTACTACTAATGGTTTGTATATTTTCAGTTGCAAGACTGTGGGCTAGGAGAAGAGGACTGGGAATTCTGCTGCTTGTTTAATCAGAGATTTGTGAACCTCATAGACTCTAAGGTATCTAGCAATGTCAAAGAAAGAAGCAGCCTTTCCCCCCTTTCCTCTTTATGAAGAGTGTTTTTAGTAAGGAGTAACTAGGGGGTGGATGGTTCGGTGGTTGAAGACGTTGAGCTTGTCAACTGGAAAGCTGACAGCTCAGATTCAAGACCTAAGCACCATGTGATGAAGTGAGCTCCTGTTACTTGCCCACCTAGCAATTCAAAAGCATGCAAATGTGAGTAGATAAGCAGGTACCATTTTTGTGGGAAGGTAACAGCGTTCCGTGTATAGTCATACTGACCACACGATCATGGAAACATCTTCAGACAATGCTGGCTCCTCAGTTAAGAAACAGAGGTGCGTGCCATTCCTTAGAGTCGGACATGACTGGACAAAGGGAACCCTTACCTTTACAACTCAGAATCCTAACGAGATACTGAAGAGAGTGGTGTAATGTGGAACAATGGCCTTAAGAGGATGATTCTGGTTTGTACCTCAGGATGGAATCTATGTATGTACTATGTATGTTTTTAATGGTCCCACTCTCATACAGAAAAATACCCTAAGTGCAGGAAATGAGCACATCAGGAAGAGCACTGCAGAAAGGCCTGGTTATGGGTTCTTTCATCAAAGTCACTATGGTATACTAAGGAGGTGGTACTGTAGTTGATTTTTTAAAAAAATCTTACGTGCAGGAGGCTTATGTTGCTTGAAAAACACCAGAGCTCCCACAAATCAAACATATATGTATTCCAGACTCCCATCACCTTAGCTAACTATTTTCCACTTGAACTAGCAAAAGGACCAATTGGGAACCAATTTGGAATATTGCGAAGTATGGAGAGAGTTGTAGATGTAATCACATAGCTTTCCCACAGAGCTTATGGGAGTTTTGCTTGTTTTTGGTGTTTGAATTCCTGGTTCACTTTTCTTCTCTTTTTTCTAGTCAGTGTATTTATTCAAAGTAACATTTTGAATTTGAAAGTTTGCAGATGACACGTTTTCTGCGATGAGCATTTCCCCCCCAGTTCTGCTCTTCCATTTTATCCTGCTTTTAAAATGATAGAATGACTATCTAAATGCATCTGAACATTGTGATAACCATAAACAATGTTGTCTTCATTGAAAGTCAGAGGGGTTTTTGTTGTTGTTGTTATTGTTACCAGTAAGGACAATCATGTATCTTCCCGTAGAGATGGCCTTCCTTTTTCAACAGAGAAGGACGGTCTATCCAAATTCAGTTTAAATATTAAAAAACTGAGAGTGATGGAAAGCAGAGGTCTTGAACTTGGCTGGCAGAAGTTATAGTTGAGAGAACAGATGGAGCAGGCACTTATCTTATCTCTGAATGTTGCTCTCCCCCTCTGGTGCAATGTGTTGTTATTTCTATTTTAATTACAGTAATTATTTTCAAAATCACATACATGCATTTAATGTATGCCTAAGCGGTGATACTCAAGTCCTGACAAAGTCCATTTTAAGGTAGATAGATAGATAGATAGATTTTATTTTTCTATACCGCGTCCTCTCCCCAGGGGGACTCGGAGCGGTGCACAGGGAAAATTAAAACAACATAAAACATATACATAAATAAATACAATAAAAACAAATTAAATCAACTGTCCCTGCACTAAAATCCCCATTTTAAAATTAACATTCCCTAACCCCTGAGGTAGAGACTAACCTAGGCCGGCCAAGCAGAAAAAGTGAGTTTTTAATTTCTGACGGAAGGAGCGGAGGTCCGTAGTTGTTCTAATGTCGGGGGGAAGGTCGTTCCAGAGGGCTGGGCCCACCACAGAGAAGGCCCTTCCCCTGGGCGTCGCCCGCTGACAAAGTCTAGTGGACGGCACCCGGAGAAGTCCCTCTCTGTGGGAGCGAATCGGCCGGGAAGATGTATGGGGCAGAATCCGATCCCGCAGATAGCTAGGTCCCGAGCCATGGAGCGCTTTAAAGATGAGAACTAACACCTTGAAGCGCACCCGAAAGACGACAGGTAGCCAGTGCAGCTCGCGCAAGAGCGGTGTTACATGGGTATACCTTGCGGTACCCAAGGTGATGCTAATATCGTTTTTTTATCATTGCATTTGTGAAACTTTGCAAATTAAATGGTTTCTTAATAGAAATGTACAGTTTAAATGAAACAAAAGGAGGCAAAGATAGGAAAAAGAAAAACGGGGCAATGAATTTATTTTTTGTGATTTCTATTTGTAATATAGATAGTTCTCAACTTACAACCATTTGCCATTCAGTGACTGTTCAAAGTTACAACGGCACTACAAAGTGTGACGTGACCGTTTTTCGAAATTATGGCCTTTGCAGCATGTGATCAGCATTCAGATGCTTGGCAACCGACTCATATTTTATGACCTTTGCTATGTCCCAAGGTCCTGCGATCCCCTTTTGTGACCTTCTGACAAGCAAAATCACTGGGCAAGCCAGATTCACTTAACAACCAGTTTACTAACTTATTGACTGCAATGTTTCCCTTAAAAACTGTGGCAATAAAGGTCATAAAATGGGGCAAAATTCATTTAACAAATGCCTCACTGAGCAACAGAAATGTTGGGCACAATTGTAGTTGTAAGTCAAGGACTACAGTACCTGTAATTTGATAAGGATGATGTTTGACATCATTGTTTAAGGCTTTTGGCTTCTTTAGCATGCTATCTTTCCTGGGGAAGGGGGTGTATGAAATCCAGGTATGTCATTTGGGCCCTGATAGTATTCATGTCAGTACAGTGTAATACATTCTACATAAGAAAATGCTGAAAACTTCCAAAGTAGCCCTTCAAAAGAGAATGGCAAACCACGTTCATATTTGTGCCTAGAAAATTACACTAATCTATCCATGAAGTTACCAGGAGTTGTGATGGACTCAAAGGAAACTAATATATTTTAATCTTTTATATTTAACCCTACTATATGTTGCAGGTTTAATCTATATTATATGAACTATCTCTGAATTATGGCTGAAAGGCAAAGCAAAATTGCTTTTTATAAATGATATAGGTCCATCTATAAAGAATTTTGGTGAGAAAATTTATTTTTAGAAGTTCAGGTTAAAATCAGGCCTGTCTTTGTCTCTTAACTGTTCTGTGTTTTCATGATTAAGTGCAGGATTAAACCTAAGTCCCTTAGGATTGTTTATAGCCATCTAAATCATGTTCTGTTCTGAGAGCCAAGAAGGGAGGGGGGAGGGCATGAAGCAGACAACTTAAGAGGTGCCACAAATTCTTCAATAAGAGATAACTGGATGATTTAAGGTACAAGGTTGTTTGAGAATGGATGAAAAGGATTGGAACTACAGCCCTATGTTTAGCTACATATCACAAGAACCAGGTGTTTTCCTTCAATGGATAAATTATTTGTTGCCGTTATTCATTTAGGTCATCTTATACCCAATGAATTATTCATCCCGCCGTCTCCATGAGCTAATCAGGATGATCAAATATGAGGTCAGAAAGCAATTTTTCCCTGGAAGGGAACATAAGCATTCTGCAGCAAGGACAAGATTAGCACTTTTAAACTATCTCTATTTGGGCACTTTTAGAAAGCTTACTGATAACAATATTGGCTCCCTATCTTTAATGCTTAAGCTGGTCTAGGGCAAGTAGCACATTGTATAAACGAACTGTGTAATCTTGCAACATTTCCCTACTTATTTTCAAAAATTCCACTGGCTAGCTCATTCCTTTGTTAAATCATGGCTTGATGAAGAAACCATAACTGTTGGGTTCATAAAAGTGTTTGTTTTTTAATGTACGATTTAGTGAATCTTTTGAACTTAGAATATGGTTTGGATAGTAAAACATTTTGGACGTTAAAACAAATCACGTATACATTCATTCTAGTTTGGTGAAAGTATTAGACACATATTTGTTGATTATCAGATTATGGTGAATTATCCCTTTATTTCTTAAGGTTTCTTTCTTTGCTTTCTGGAAGTCTTACAGCAGCCCTAAGGAGAACTCGATATGACCTTTTATTTGAAGCAAAACCTCTGGCATAACTTAGAGCAGTGGTCCCCAACCTTTTTGGCACCAGGGACCGGTTCCATGGAGAAAGGTTTTTCTGCGGACCAGAGGGGGCCTGGTTTTGCATGCTGCCTACATCCTGGCATGCCACAGATCAGTGCTGGTCCATAGACTAGTGGTTGGGGACCCTGCCTTAAAGCACACTCCAATCCTATGATTCTTTACTCAAAGTCATGGGACTTGTTCCTAAATAACAGTAAATCTGCACAAGCCTCAATCTTATCCTTTCCTTAGGTAGAGTTTATTTACCTGCCTGGTTCTGACAGCTCAATGATCTCCCAGCTCATTTTGCAACATCCATAACAATCTTGCTGTTTGATCAACTGACGCACCAAAATCAGTTGGAGGTAAGTTGGAGGACGCAATTATTAGATTCTGCATGAGATATCAAGGGAAAAATAACAAATGTTGATCCAAAGCAAACAAGAAGAAGTAAACAAATGGCCAGCTTCATAATTCACTTCTCCTTGCAAAGCACCTTCTGCCACACTTCCACACACTCAAGAGCCACCACCGGTTTCCGTATGGTTTCAGGCACTTTCACCTGTGTGTTATAAGTCAAACAAGATTGTATAAACTGCGTCTCTATCCTTTGATTGCTATGGCAGGTCTTTTCCTAAACAAAGAAAAGGCAGCCACGCTGAAGAGAGCATGGAAGAAAACATGTGAAGTCTGCTTCAAGGTTAAAAAGAGTGGTATGAAAAAGCCTACAGATTTTTTTTCCTTTCCTTTTGTCTCTACCAACAGTGTTATTCACAATGCCCTTTCCCAAAAATGGGATCTTGTAGCTTGAAAGCTGATTTGGAAACAAGTTGAGGAAAGGAGGTTTGTAGAATACTGCTTAAATGTTCAGAATTCTTCATTTATGAAATCTCAGCTGCTCTTCCTTGACTAAACAATAATATTGCCACACTGCAGTGTTTTTCATCCTCAGCAACATTACGATGTGTGGACCTCAACTTCCAGAATTCTCCAGTCAGCATGCTAGCCAGGTAATTCTGGGGGTTGAAATCCACACCTTAAAACTGCTGAGATTGAGAAACACTGTGCTACACTTCATTTAGAGAAGGATGACACTAAGAAAAGAAGTGGCTACCTAGAGCTACCCTAATAAAGCACATAAAAAACCAGAATTTTGCTCACAACACTGTGTTTGCCATTGTGTTTTTTCTCACCCTATAGACACATCTGTCAGCACCCCTACTCTTATGAAAATTCAGTAGTTGTTCTCCACGTGCTTTTAACTGTAGAGGCCAAAATAATATTTTTTTAAGGCAAAGATAGGACTTTCTTGAAGTTCAATTCTCTCCCTAAAATTGCATTCTATGGGCAGGATGCATAAGTCCCCCCTACATCATTTTATAATATCGTCGTCTGAATCATCTTGAACTGCCATCAATGTCCCTGATGCAATGCATGAATGGTATTTATTGTAAGGCTTTTTGTATATGTTCAGTACTTTCAGTGTGATAAATTACAATACTAACAGGGCAAGCTACTGTATATAAACAGAGAGAAAACCCACTCCTAATAGCAATAGCAATTAGCCTTATATACTGTACTGCTTCACAGTGCTTTACAGCCCCCTCTAAGCAGTTTATAGACAACAATCTAGCTCCTCATTTTACCCACCTCAGAAGGATGGAAGGTTGAGTCAACCTTGAGCCTGGTGAGATTCGATCTGCCAAACTGCTGGCAGTCAGCAGAAGTTGCCTGCAATACTGTGTTCTAACCACTAATCTGGTACCTAAACATCTGTAAACAATGAAGAAATTCAGAGAGCACTAAGCATTCCACAGATAAATAAATTACACCATATATATTAAAATAATGAAATGAAGCACCATGTACACCATGGTAAATTAACAGATTAACAAGAGTTGGAAGGGACCTTACAGGTCATCTAGTCCAACCCCCTGCCCAAGCAGGAGACCCTACATCTGCCTCTACCTAGGATCGAACTCACAACCTCCTGATTGTGAGGCGAGAGATCCACCTAGTTCACATAGCAACACAGCTTTGAAAGCTGAAATGGCTTCCAATTGTCATCTGAGGTCCTAGTTATCACCCTAGGAGCCCTGGTGGTGCAGTGGTTAGAATTCAGTATTGCAGGCAAGCTCTGCCTACAGCCTGGAGTTTGATCCTGATGGGGTTCAAGGTTGATTCAGCCTTCCATCCGTCTGAGGGTGGTAAAATGAGGAGCCAAATTGTTGGAAGCAATATGTTTACATTGCAAACTGCCAAGAACATGCTGTAAAGCACTATGGAGCAATATATAAGTCTAAGTGCTATTGCTACATGTCCGAGGGCCAATTGTTTCTGCTTCTCACCCATAAACGGGCAAAGTTAGCTTGCTCCAAGTATTTCTCTGAAGTTATTGAGCAAGGCTCGGGAACCACACCTTCACTGTTCTGCACCCATTCTGTAAATATACATCCTCCACCCAGCTTCAAATGTCTGAGACCATGTTAGTCTAGGACAGGGGTGTCAAACTCAATTTCAATGAGGGCCACACCAGGGTTCTGTTTGACTTTGAGGAGCCAAGTGGGTGTGGCCAGGGTGGGCGTGGCTAGTTTGACATCACTTGTGTCAAGGTGCCTATGCTGGACTGAGCACTCTGCTAGTGAAAATGGGCTCCCGTGCTCCATTTTTGGCTATGACGATCTCCTGCAACCCTCTACCAGCAAAAACAGAGCTCAGGGGGAGCCCTTGAAAGCTCTGTTTTCAGCCACAATGGCCTCCGGAAACCCTCTGCCAGGGAAAATGGAGCTCGGGGGTGGGGGGCGCAATGCCATCCCAAGCTCAGTTTTCACTGGTCGAAGCACTACGGGCTGTTTCCAGGGTGGGCCAGCGGGCCAGATCTAAGCACCCCATAGGCCAAATCTGGCCCATGGGCCTTAAGCTTGACACCCCTGTCCTAGGACCAGGATGTTAACTGATGCAGATAAAATAGGGATAGTGAGCTTTTCATTTGGATGATTTATTACATAAACGAAATTAAATTACCAGCAAGATGGATTCTGTAATTAATAAAAGCGAAGGAAATAGTATTGCAGTCAGCATTCAAAAATGTTTCATATAATTTAATCGAAAAACGGCTTAAAGGGAAGAAAGTTAAAACTTAGGTGAGCAAAGATAGATCTGAAGGTGAATTTTGGGAGCTACAATAAAAGCATCTGGATAGGATATTCAGCAGTCAGAAAATGGAGAGAAATCAGCATATCGTAAGCATATCTATGCAGAACTTAGTCTTGTAGAATTCAATTAAAGCCTCTCCCAGGAAAGTATGTTTAAGATTGCAGTCCCATGCGCCTCTGCGTCAATATTGATTTTCTAATCCCAGCCAGCCTTTGTGTGCTATTGTTACAATGCAGTCCCATGCAAGCTTCTTCAGAAGTAATTCCTACTGATCGCTATACAGTGCTCTCTAGTAAAGTGGGGGGTGGGGGTGGAATGCCCTTGTGAGAAGCTTGGTCCTGATGACGGCCTCCATACAGTTTTCTTGGTGCTTTTAAAGAAGATGTTTGCCACTGTATTCCTCCAGAATGTTTTTGTTTTCAAATGTTGCAGACTAGTGAACAATCCTGGAACGTTCAGGTGGCCCCCATCCAGATGCCTAGCCTCCACTGTCACATCTGCATAATCCAGGGCTTTAAGTGCCCAGAAAGAAGCACACATAGCAGGTGGGTTCCGGCTAGCACTACTGCCAGTTCACTCATGGGTGCGCTGCAAGCTCACTACGTGCGCATGTGCAGTGCAATAAAAATTGTTCTGCGCATGCGTACAAGCGAAAAACAAGATGGCGGCGGCAGTGCCCGGAGAAGCGGTTCGGGGTGTGTGGCAGGCCTGGGTGTCTGCTGGTTCCAGTGACCCAGACTGCCAAGCCACTACCAGTTCAGCCGAACCAGTCCGAACTGGTAGGAACCCGCCACTGACACTTAGGGAATGGAGGTTGGGAGAATGGCAAAATACTAGTCCCATTTTATTATATAGCTGGTTTCAGACTGGCCAAAAAGGATTTATCAGAAATAGAAACTATTTAAAAACAAATCCTCATGGAGCAAGAAGCCTTAAATTAAACATTAATTGTAAAATTAATATTATATTAAATTAAATGTTATAAAATCGAAGGAAGGCTGCTTGCAAGTGTATTTATTTATTTTAATTTAAAATAAATAAATAAATAAATACACTTCAAAATTAAATTGAATGTTATGAAATCGAAGGAAGGCGGCTTGCGGATATATTTATTTATTTAAATGTATGTATGTATGTATTTAAATAAATACACTTTAGATTAAATGACATGTTATGAAATCTAAGGAAGTCTGCTTGCATGTGTGTGTGTAGACTTTAAATTAAATTAAATGTAATGAAATCTAAGGAAGGCTGCTTACAAGTGTATTTATTCATTTACTTATTTATTTACTTATTTATTATTAGATTTATATTTATATTCTGCTTTTATCCTGTACAGCTTAAGGCAGTATGGATGGTCCTCCAGTCAATTTGTCCCTGCAACAACTGAAATATTTACAAGTATCCAGTTAAAGAGAAGTGAGAAATATTATTTATTATTATTATTTATGAAATTTCTATACCGCCCTTCTCCCTTCCAGGACTCAGGGCGGTGTACAGCCAGCAATAAATAGAAGTTGGATGTCTTCTGTCATTCCTTATTGAACCCTTGAAAAAGTATTCATGCTCCCTGAATACTTTGATGGAATCAGCTTTTAACATTTCACCATATTTCCTTCATCTTCATTGCATTATAATTTGCATCTTTATTTTGGATTTTCCACATGGATAAAGTGTGTATCCATTAAACCAGACCAGGATCATGTTTGAAGAGAGGCAGGTGCACTGGTGTCCTCTGTTGTCCTTCTGTATGCCACTCCTACAAATTAATTAAATTTCCAGGATCTAAGTTGCGACCAGGAGCCATTTTGGAGAAATGTAGACATTGGCATTGCCTAAAGCTAACGATTCTAACATTGGTAATGATTTCACTCTTTCAAATCTGTCATTTGTTCCTCTATGTTGGCTTCTAATGGGGAGATTCGCCATTGTAAATCTATATTCATGTTTCTGCAGCAAACACATAAAGTCGCAAACTGAACCGAATTTCAAATCAGCAAATCAGAAGTACAGATAGTCTGTTCAAAAGGTAGACATTGCTATCTTCAAAAGAGCGGCCTTTGTCTTTGAAAGGCAGATCGACTGCTGAATCTTGTCCTGATGACTTCCTGTTTCTACCAAAGTCAGCTATGCAGAGGTTGGATGCTGAGTCCTATTGACTCAACCCTTTGGTGTGAAGGTAGCAGTGTTCCATGGGTCTTTGGTGTTTAGCCATGCTGGCCACATGACCACAGAAGCATCTTTGGAGAATGCTGGCTCCCTTGGCTAGGAAATGGAGATGAGCACCATCCCAAGAGTTGGATACAACTAGACAGAGGGAACCTTAAATAAACTTTATGTATTTGTTAGATGCATACCCTTCCTTTCTGCCAAGTAACTTACATTGGATCTCCTCCTATTTTACTTTATCCTCACAACCACAATCCTATCTGACCAGAAGTGACTGTTGTTGTTGTTGTTGTTGTTGTTGTTGTTGTTGTTAGTTGCAAACCCATGTCCGATCCATCGCAACCCCATGGACAATGTTCCTCCAAGCCTTCCTGTCCTCTACCATCCCCCAGAGTCCATTTAAGCTCACGCCTACTGCTTCAGTGACTCCAGCCAACCACATCATTCTCTATCATCCCATTCTTCTTTTGCCCTCAATCGTTCCCAGCATGAGGCTCTTCTCCAGTGAGTCCTTCCTTCTCATTAGGTGGCCAAAGTATTTGAGTTTCATCTTCAGGATCTGGCCTTCTACAGAGCAGTCAGGGTTGATCTCCTCTCAGACTGACTGGTTTGATTGCCTTGCAGTCCATGGGACTTGCAGGAGTCTTTTTCAGCACCATAGTTCAAAGGCCTCAATTCAGCCTTCCTTATGGTCCAACTTCCACAGCCACACATTGCAACAGAAGTGACTAACTGACCCTAAATCATACAGTGACTTTCCTAGATTGAAATCAACCTGAACCTGGGTCCCTGGTCTGTTCTAACACACCTTATCTTCTATACCACACTAACTCTTAATTCAAAGAAGTAAGAACTAATAAAAAGCCAGATTTAAAGTGATAATAAAAAATGTAAAAATATAAGTTGGATAGCAACCTTGCGAAGAGGACTTTAAGCTGTGAAGCAGTTCTTGATCTGAACTTACGGAAGCTCACAATGGCTCACATTGTTTCATTAAAATTATATTAGCCTTTGGAGTGGCTAAAAGGGTCTCGCCAGTTATTCATGAGAAATGAGATAAGTCTATTGACAACAAGATTCATGAATCTGATTTCTTTCTAAATGCTCTGAGTGGACATGATATGGTAGCTGGATCTGCATTTTAGATGCCTGTATAATTATATTGATAGGAAATAAAGGGGGGGGAAATACTGAGCTGGCTGTTGCCGCAGTGCAGGGAGATGAGATAATGGAACAGCACTAGGCAGCCCCCTTCTACAAGGGGATTGCAAAAAAAAAAAAAAAAGGACAGGTTTGCTCATTGCCAGTTTCATCAGCTTTGTGCTGATGGGTGCAACCTTTCCCTAGTAACTGGGGAAAAAACCAAATTTGATCAAAGATAGCAAGGAGACACCTCACCCACACACTTGCAAGTAAATAGGCAAAGCACAAACATGTGTTTGCACAGTGAGAAAGCGCTTGAGTTAACATGTGAGGGCCAGTTATGAAGAACTGGTGCATGATAACCTCTTCTTGCTGTTATTGTGCTGCCCTTTCCCTAAAGCCGTGTCCTCACTTGTCCCTAACTATAGAAGAACAATTCCTTAGCAGCAATTTCCCACTTGTCTCATAATACAATACAATACAATAGCAGAGTTGGAAGGGACCTTGTAGGTCTTCTAGTCCAACCCCCTGCGTGGGCAGGAACCTTATACCATTTCAGACAAATGGCTATCTAACATCTTCTTAAAGACTTCCAGGGTTGGGGCATTCACAACTTCTGGAGGCAAGCTGTTCCAGAGGTTAATTGTTCTAACTGTCAGGAAATTTCTCCTTAGTTCTAAGTTGCTTCTCTCCTTGATTAGTTTCCACCCATTGCTTCTTGTCCTGCCCCCAAGTGCCTTGGAGAATAGTTTGGCTCCCTCTTCTTTGTGGCACCCTCTGAGATATCGGAACACTGCTATCATGTCTCCCCTGGTCCTTCTCTTCATCAAACTAGACAAATAATATTGCCTTCATTTCACCTCCAGCTTTTGAATGAGAGGTATTTTAGCTTTTCTTTACAGATGGTAAGGTCTTCTTTTCACCCTTGTTCTAACCCCATCCATGGGTAGCCTTAAGATATCTAAAGAGATCTATGAGCCATGGTGGCACAGTGGGTTAGAATGCAATATTGCAGGCTGACTCTGCCCACTGCCAGGAGTTCGATTCTGACAGGTTCAGGGTTGACTCAGCCTTCCATCATATCCAAAATCAGTAAAATGAGGAGCCAGGTTGTTGAATAGATTGATCAAGGAGAAATTCGGCATAGAAATAAAGAGACAGTGAGAACAACCGACCAATGGAACAACTTGTCTTCAGAAGTTGTAGGTGCTTCATCATTGGAGGCTTTCAAGAAGAGACTGGACAGCCACTTGTCAGAAATGGTGTAGTGTCTCCTGCTTGAGTGCAGGGTTTGAACAAGATAACCTACAGGGTCCCTTCCAACTCTGTTATTCTGTCAATGTGCTGATTCTGGAAACCACTCAGAGCAAGGGTGTCACACTGGATTTCTTCGAGGGCCAGATAAGCATTGTAGTTCTCTACAGGCCAGCAGTGTGGGGAAGCACTGGGGGTAAGATGGATATCTCCCGCAGCACCTTGCCGGCCAAAATGAGGTGTGGGGGATCTGTGCACAGCCTGCACCCTGCACCTTATTTTCAGCCTCCATGGCCTCCTGCAGTATTCTGTTTTTTTCAGTTTTTAGCCCATTTTTCAGCCTATTTTCACCCAAGCAGAGTGCTGCAGGAGGCTATGGAGGCTGCAAATGAGATTCAGGGGGACGCACACAGCCCATTTTAGCCACCAGACGCACCATGGACCAGTGCTTTGATAATTCTAGGCTGGCCCCACGGGCAGGATTTAAGCACCCCACGGGCCTTGAATTTGACATACATGCTTTGCAAGGAGAAAGTACTGTAAAGCAGTGGTGAAATTCATTTTTTTTTTACTACCAGTTCTGTGGTTGGTGTTTGGTGGGCGTGGTATGGCTTGGTGGGCATGGCAGGGGAAGGATATTGCAAAATCTCCATTCCCACCTCACTCTGGGACTAGCCAGAGGTGGTATTTGCCTGATATCCGAACTACTCAAAATTTCTACTATTGGTTCTCTAGAACCTGCTGAATTTCACCCCTGCTGTAAAACACTATAAAGTAGTATATAAGAATATTGCTGTTAAGATCTCTAAAATCTGTTGGCCTACGTCCGTGATGGAGAACCTATGGCACGCATGCCACAGGTGGCAGCAGAGCCATTTGTCAGGGCACGCAAGGCATTGCCCTGTCAACTCCAGCATGCATTCACACACTGGCCAGCTGACTTTGGCCTTCTTTTGTGGCCATTTTTCACCCTCCAGAGCCTTCAGGAGGCTTCCCTGAAGGCTTCAGAGGCCAAAAAGAGCCCTACGGCCAAACTGGAAGTAACTTCCCTGAAGGCTCCAGAGGACAAAAAATGGCCTTACAAGCAAACCAGAAATCTGTTTCCAAATTTCCAGCTTGCCCATAGGGCTGGTTTTTCATGCTCCGGAGACTTCAGGGAAGCTCCTGAAGCCTCTGGAGGGCCTCTGGGGGGAGCAGGGAGGCTGTTTTCACCCTCCCAAGGCTCCTAGAAAGCCTCTGGAGCCTGGGGAGGGTGAAAAGAGAGCGCCGAAAGCAGGGGGAGTGTTGGTCGTGCGCGCATGCATGCAGTGGGGGGAAGCATGTGCATGTGTGGCATGCCCACGGACAACCCTCCTGCGCTCACCCCGCTTTTGGCTCCCGAGCCAAAAAAGGTTCACCATGTCATTCCATTAGCATGGAGGAACTAAGAACAGAGGCAAGATAAGTATCGGTAATGGGAGCAGTGAAGTTTACCTTGGCAGAATCTTCTGCTGGCTCAAAGATAGAGAAGACCTGATAGCATGCTTATTAAAGAAACCTGTAGCAATGACTGAAGCTAGTCAAATGAGAGCTTTATGGGTTCACTACAAAAAGCCACTGGCCACAATAAGAGCAGAGAACAATAGCAGATTTATTTTTTTCTCCTCCTCTTGCCCTTCCCAACATTGATTTGATTTGATTTGATTTGATTCATATTTATATACCACCCTATCTCCCTTGCGGGACTCAGGGTGGTGAACAGGCACTAATAAAATGACAATAAACAACAAATTTGATTTGATTTGATTTGATTTATTTGGATTTATATAACCGCACCCTCTCCCCAAAGGGACCCGGGGCGGTGCACAGGAAGTTAAAAAACACAACAATATCACAATATAAATAATTAAAATCAAATTAAATAAATTATCCCTGTGCTAAAATTTAAAGGTTAAAACATAGTCCCATAAAAACCCAATTAAAACAATTTATTATACAGACTGTAGGCTAGGTAAATAACTTAGGCCAAGCCGGCCTGGTGGAACAGGAGTGTCTTTAATTTCTGGCGGAAGGTGCGGAGGTCCGTAGTTGTTCTGAGGTCGGGGGGTAGGTCATTCCAGAGGGTTGGGCCCACCACAGAGAAGGCCCTTCCCCTGGGCGTCGCCCGCTGACATTGCCTAGTGGACGGCACCCAGAGAAGTCCCTCTCTGTGGGAGCGGATCGGCCGCAGGGATGTATGAGGTAGGATGCGGTCTCGCAGGTAGCTATGTCCCGTGCCATGGAGCGCTCTAAAGATGGTAATCAACACCTTGAAGCGCACCCGAGAGACCACAGGTAACCAGTGCAGCTCACGCAGGAGCGGTGTTACATGGGAATACCTAGACGTTCCCAAGATCGCCCGCGCGGCCGCATTCTGGACCAGCTGTAGGCTTTGGGTGCACCCCAAGGGGAGCCCCATGTAGAGAGCATTGCAGTAGTCCAGCCGGGATGTCACAAGCGCGTGAGTGACCGTCCAATAAGGGACGCAACTGTCGCACCAGGCGTACCTGGTGGAAATCCCCCCTGGCCACGGCCATCACATGATCTTGCATAGACAGCTGGGTATTCAGGAGGACGCCTAGGTTGCGTGCCCAGTCCACGGGGGCCAGATGTTCGCCCCCTATGGCCAGTGATGGAATCAACTGGTTGTACCGGGACGCCGGAAACCACAGCCACTCAGTCTTGGATGGGTTGAGTTTGAGTTTGTTGTCTCCCATCCAGATCCGTATGGCTTCCAGGCATTGGGACATCACTTCAACGGCATTGTTGGGGTTGTTTGGGGTAGAAAAGTACAGTTGCGTGTCATCAGCGTAGATGTGGTACTCTACCCCAAAACCACGGATGATCTCACCCAGCGGCTTCATGTATGTGTTGAACAGGAGCGGCGAGAGGACCGACCCCTGAGGCACCCCACAAGTGAGGGGTCTAGAGGTCGACCTCTGCCCTCCTGCCAACACAAATTGCGAACGGCCGGAGAGGTAGGAGGAGAACCACCGTAAAACGGTGCCCCTCACCCCCAGCCCCTCCAGCCGATGCAATAGGATACCATGGTCGATGGTATCAAAAGCCGCCGAGAGATCTAACAGGACCAGGATGGAGGAACAACTCCCATCTCTGGCCCTCCAGAGATCATCCACCAACGCGACCAATGCCGTCTCGGTGCTGTGCCCGGGCCGGAAGCCGGATTGGCGCGGGTCCAGATAATCAACTTCCTCCAGGTGACGGGGAAACTGTTGTGCCACCACACTCTCAACAACCTTCGCTAGAAAGTGAAGGTTGGAGACTGGACGATAGTTTTCCAATAAAGCTGGGTCCAGGGAAGGCTTCTTGAGGAGGGGTCTCACCGTCACCTCTTTAAGGGAGGCCGGCAAGAACCCCTCACTCAGAGAAGCGTTGACTAACTCCTGGAGCCAGCCTCGTGTAACCTCCCAGGATGCCAGTACAAGCCAGGAGGGACACGGGTCCAATAAACATGTGGTGGCTCGCAGTCGCCCACGTAACCTGTCCATATCTTCGGAGGCAACAGAGTCAAACTCCTCCCACAATGGTATCTCAAGACCGGCTTCCGACAATCCCTCTAGACCACTCTCGGTGGAAATCAGCTCGCTCCGGATCTGAGCGATTTTATCCTGCAGATAAACACAGAATTCCTCTGCTCGACCCTGCAGAGGGGCTTCCCGCGGCCTCTGTTGAAGGAGGGAGCGGGTCACCCCAAACAGGGCGGCAGGGCGGTTCTCTGCGGATGCGATAAGAGTGGCACAATAGTGACGCTTGGCCACTCTCATCGCCACAAGGTAAGTCCGTAAATGGGCTCTCACCTGTGTTCGGTCAGATTCGGAGCATGTGGACCTCCATCTATTCTCTAGGCGTCTCTTGTGGCATTTCATCTCCCTCAGCTCCTCAGTAAACCAAGGAGCCCAGGTGACTCTTCACCACAAGAGAGGCCGCAAGGGCGCGACCCGATTCAAGGCTCCAGTGGCCGCAGTATTCCATGCAGCCACTAGGTCCTCGATCGGGGCGCGGGTCAGGGTCACAGGTAATGGCCCAAGCTCCGTCTGGAACCTCTCAATACAATAAAAATGTCTTAAAAATGAATTAAACTAAAATGCCTGTACTAAAATCACAGTAAAACCCCTATGAAAAGCCAAATTTAAAAACTACGCCAGGCCGGCCGTATGGAATAGATGTGTTTTCAATGCCTGGCGGAAGAGGCGCAGGTCCGTGGTTGAATGTAGGTCAGGGGGTAGGTCATTCCAGAGGGCGGGGACTGCCACAGAGAAGACTCTCCCCCTAGGAGTCACCAGCCAGCATTGCCCGGCCGACAGCACCCTGAGGAGGCCCTCTCTGTGGGAGCGAACAGGTCGGAGGGAGGTATGTGGTAGGAAGCGGTCCTGCAATAACATGCATATAACTGTAGAAATGGATGGCACAATTTCTTCCTCTCCCGATCTCAATTCTTATCTTTTGAGTTGCCTTCCCACACTGGGCAGTGCCAGAAGGAAGGAACTTCTGCAGTGAGTGGGAAAAAGATGTGCATTGTGTTACGTTCTGAGCATGCGCAGCCTGTTCTAGTTTTGGCAGTTCAAGCGCTAACAGCCGATTGGCGGAGCCATCTGACAGCTCGCTATAAAAGCGAGGTGTCAGATGGCAGCCGCAGGCTGTTACCTGTCAGAGAGCCGCAAGTTACTTGTTTGACCATTCGTGTTGGAATAAACTTGGTTAGCCTTTATTCCTGCCTGCGCCTCAATTATTTCAGCACCCATGTCCCATTCAGAGAATTGAACACATTGGGCTAGTCAATGATATGAATTGGTGGGGGCCAGGAATTACAGGATGAGATAGGCATTTTGGATACTATAGCTGGGCACAAGAAGAAGTGAAGTGTGATGTTTCCATAAAACCACAATGATGCCATAATGATGATTCATCTGATAATATCATCTCAGAAATATAGTGATTTTCATTATGATCTTCTTATACATGTTAAATTAGCTGTCCGTGCACATGAAACAGACTAGGAGAGTTGCAAGAGACCTTGGAGGTCTTTTAGTGCAACCTCCAGACAGGAAACCCTATAACATTTCAGACAAATGGTTCTCCAATCTCTTCTTAAAAACTTTCAGTGTTGGAGCACTCACAACTTCTAGATGCAAGTTGTTCCACTTATTAATTGTTCTGTCAGGAAATTTCTGCTTAGTTCTAGGCTGCTTCTCTCCTTGATTCATTGCTTCTTGTCCTGCCTTCAGGTCAGGGATGGGTTCCTGCCAGTTCTAACCTCTTCTATAGAAGAGGTTCCACAAATCTACAGTGCCGTTTAGAACCAGTTCCAGCTCCCTCCCTTCGCCCGTCCACACATCATCAAGATGAAGAGCGAGAGGAAGAATTCTGGGAGTTGAAGTCCACAAGTCTTAAAGCCGTCAAGTTTGAACACCCCTGGGGTTTCTTTCCTAAATGGTTAGGGGTGCAAGGGTCTTGTAACTTGACAGCTTTAAGACTTGCGTGCTTCAAATGCCAGAGTTTCTGAGCCAACATTTTGGTTGCTAAGCAAGAGCGTTGTTAAGTGAGTTTCACCACATTTTATAAGTTGGCCACTCCCACCCGGTCACATGGCTGACAAGCCACTCCCACTCAGTCACATGGCTGGCAAGCCACACCCACAAAGCAGGCCACACCTACAGAAGAGGTTCTAAAAAGTTTTGAAACCCATCACTGCTTCAGGTGCTCTGGAGAATAGGTTGATCCCTCTTCTTTTTGGCAGCCCAAGATATTAGCTATTGGAACACTGCTATCATGTCACCCTTAGACTTCCTTTTAATTAAATTAGACATACCCAATTCCTGCCACCCTTCTTCATATTGAGCCACAGTGGCATAGTAGTTAGAATGCAGTACTGCAGGCTACTTCGGCTGCCTGCCGGCTGCCTGCAATTTGGTAGTTCAAAACTCCCCAGACTCAAGGTTGACTCGGCCTTCCATCCTTCCGAGGTGGGTAAAATGAGGACCCAGATTGTTGAGGACAATGTGCTGACTCTGTAAACTGCTTAGAGAGGGTTGTTGTAAAGCAGTATATAAGTCTAAGTGCTATTGCTATTGCTATATGTCTGGGATGGCGAACCTATGGCACGCGTACCACAGTTGGCATGTGGAGCCTTCTCTGCAGGCATGCGAGCCATCACCCAGATCACTGTGCATGCATGCGTGCCTCCTGCCGGCCAGCTAATTTTCAGGTATCTGCCATGCATGTGTGAGACGTATGCGCATGCACAGAGGAGGAGCGATCACACCTGCATGCACAGGGAGGAGCATGGGGTGATGCAGCGTGCCCCCCCTGAGCCCCATTTTTGGTCCCATGATGCATCAGGGAGGCCTGCTAGGGCCAAAACGGGGCACAGGGGGGTTAAATTCAAATTCAAATTCAAATTTTTATTTATATAACCGCATCCTCTCCCCAAGGGGACTCGGAGCGGTGCACAGGGAAAAATTAAAATACTATAAAAATATATATACATAAAACAAATACGATGATAAAAACGAATTAAACCGAAATTGTCCCTGCGCTAAAATCCCCTCAATTTAAATTATACTAAAAAAAACCCTAAAACCCTATCAAAAGACGGAAGACTAACGTAGGCCGGCCAAGCAGAAAAAGTGTGTTTTCAATTTTTGACGGAAGGAGCGGAGGTCCGTGGTTGTTCTGATTTCGGGGGGAAGGTCGTTCCAGAGGACCGGGCCCGCCACAGAGAAGGCCCTTCCCCTGGGCGTCGCCCGCTGGCATAGCCTAGTGGACGGCACCCGGAGAAGCCCCTCTCTGTGGGAGCGAATCGGCCGCAGGGATGTATGGGGCAGGATCCGATCCCGCAGATAGCTAGGTCCCGTGCCATGGAGCACTTTAAAGATGACAACTAGCACCTTGAAGCGCACCCGAAAGACGACAGGCAGCCAGTGCAGCTCGCGCAAGAGAGGTGTTATATGGGTGAACCTAGAGGTCCCCATTATTGCTCGTGCGGCCGCATTCTGGACCAGCTGAAGTCTTCGGGTGCACCTCAGGGGGAGCCCCATGTAGAGAGAGTTACAATAGTCCAGTCGGGATGTCACGAGGGCATGAGTGACTGTGCAAAGGGCATCCCGATCCAATAGGGGGCGCAACTGGCGTACCAGGCGTACCTGGTAAAAC
This sequence comes from Rhabdophis nuchalis, assembly GCA_039707465.1. Classification (NCBI taxonomy): domain Eukaryota; kingdom Metazoa; phylum Chordata; class Lepidosauria; order Squamata; family Natricidae; genus Rhabdophis; species Rhabdophis nuchalis. Next base: position 281,300,620 of record CM077643.1, on the reverse strand, counting down.
GCCCTCCTGGCCACGGCTGTCACTTGATCTTCCACAGCCGGGTATCCAGGAGGACACCCAAGTTGCGCGCCCCATCCACAGGGGTAAGATGTTCGCCCCCTATGGCCAGTGATGGAGTCAACTGGTTGAATCGGGCGGCCGGAAACCACAGCCACTCGGTCTTGGACGGGTTGAGTCTGAGTCTGTTACTTCCCATCCAGACCCGCACGGCTTCCAGGCACTGGCACATCACCGCTACGGCATCGTTGGGGTGGTTTGGGGTAGATATATACAACTGCGTATCGTCAGCGTAGAGGTGGTACTCTACCCCAAAACCACGGATGATCTCACCCAGTGGCTTCATATATGTGTTGAACAGGTCATGCACGCATGTGTGATGGGAGTGGGGGAGGATGTTGTAGGGAGCTCACACATGCATGCATGGCATGGTGTCACACAGGGTAATGTCACGCACACATTGCATTATGGGTGTGGGCACACAAGTGTGTGCAGTTGCATGAGTGTGCACACTTTTGGCGCGTGAGGACAAAAACATTAGCCATCACTGCTATATGTCTTAACTTCCAGTCCCTTAATCATCTTTGTTGCTCTTCTCTGCACTGTTTCTAGAGTCTCAACATCTTTTTAATATCATGGGGGCCAAGATTGGATGTAATATTCCAAGTGTGATCTTACCAAAGCATTATAAAGTAGTACTAACACTTTGACACGTGGAAAGCCATGGAGGGAATATGCCGGAACCTTTGTTTATTTATTTAAATGAAGTGAAGCTTATAGTTTACACTACTATTCCCACATGTTTCTGCTCCTGATAAGAAACTGCCACCGATTTTCAGCAGTATGATTAGCAAGGTCTCAGGTGGCAGTAATGGGAGAGAGGTGAATGCACAGAAAGAATTTCAACAGCCAAAGAGAATGACTTGTTTAATACCCCACTTTGGCTGAATTCACATTTTGTGCTAAATTATTACCTATAGTTTGTAAGTCACAATGGTAGGATTCACACAACAGATCAAATCAAAGCTATACAACCCATTTGGTGGCTAATACAGTATGTGAATAGAAGAATCCTCTTTTTCTCTTTCAATTATACACAGTATTTGTATTCATTTATTTTGAATTTTTAAAGGGGACATAACATTCTTAACATAGAATAAGAAAGATTGGTCTTTCTAGCCAAATTAAGAGATAACAGATTAACTTATATAATGTTGCTGAAGAATTATTAATTAGTCAATAACTATTTGTAAAACTTAAGGTTGTTTTATACTTTATTACTATGAAATTTATATTGATATATTGGGAGCAAATAAGGGATGTTAAATAGATAGTCAGAGTTTAAAGATACTTTTAAGAAGAAATAGATCGATGTTGAAATATTTGATAAGAATTGTGGGATATTGATATTAAGGTATATGATAAATTCTCAGATTTAAAATTTATAAAATGAGATTACTTATTAATAATAACTATTTTAGAGATGCACAGAATTTGTGAATGCCCGGTTAGCATGTTTTTTAGTGGATACAATTTAGATTGGACTTTTGTTTTTTAAATCTTTTTTTCCCCTTTCTTTATTGGTTTTATAAATAGAATGCCACTACACAGTCATACTTTACATATAAAAGGATGTTAAAATAACTAGTAAGATTAGGGTCAAGATATAAGAATTGTAATAATTCATATGAAAAATAAGTGATATTATTGAAGAAACTTATAGAAATCGGTGATAAATTAATAGATACTTAAAAATTGGTAACTAATAATGAAAGATGGCTTTTTGATGTGAAATGTGTACTATTTGTGTTTATGAAAAATAATTAAAATTATTATTTAAAAAAAGGGAGAGATAACAGATTAACAGAGTTGTAAGGGACCTTGTAGGTCATCTAGTCCCAGGGGTGGGTTTCTAAGGGTTCGCCCGGGATCCCGCGAGCCCTTTCGTCAAATTTCCCGATCCCGAGCGTTCCCTTTCGACCGTGGACCCGGAAGTAAGTCCTCCGCGTTCGTCCCCGCCCCCCCCCCGCCCCCCAGCCAACGCTAAAATTGCTGGATGCCGGGGGGGGGGCTAACCGCCGCTGCTAACTGCTGCTCCCTCAGCTGGGGCGGGCAGGCAGGAAAGCAAGCAAGGCGGCTGCGCTGTCTTCTTTTTTCCTCAGCGAAGCGCCGCCACGGCCACTGCAGCAGCAGCACTTCGCTGAGGGAAAAAGAAGACAGCGCAGCCGCCTTGCTTGCTTTCCTGCCTGCCCATCCCAGCCCCTGCTGCTGCCGCCGCCCGGCAGAGAGGAGGAGGAGGGGGCAGCCCCCTGGGCAGAGCGCGCAGCCAGGCGGCCGGGGCAGGCTAAGGCGAGTGATCGCGGGGGGCGGGGACGGGGGGCGGGGACGGGGACGCCAGGTTCCTTCGTCTGGGGGTGGGTGAACGAGCGAGCAAGCAAGCGCAGGCGGGCAAGGAAACTTGCTGCAGCAGCGCTCAACAACCTGCCTGCCCACTGCCTGCGGTTACTCGCTCGCTCACCTACCCACTGGACGAAGGAAGCTGGCGTCCGGTGGGTGAGCGAGCGAGTGAGTAACTGTGGCCGACTGGCCGGCGGGTGGGTAAGGAAAGTTGCTTGCTCACCCATCAGACGCCAGGTTCCTTCGTCCGGTGGATGGGTGAGAGAGCGATTACAGCCAGTGGGCTGGCGGGCCGGTCAGACTACTTCCAGGAGCTGAGGAGGTTTGGTGGGGGGGGGGGGAGACAGACAGACAGAGAGAGGCACAGACACACAGAGAGACAGGGAGGGAGGGGGGAACCAGAGAGTGACAGACACACACAGAGAGACAGAGTGGAAGGGAGGGAGAGAAAGATAGACAGAGACACAGAATGAGTGATTTAAGTGCCTGAATGCGAGACAGACAGACAGACACACACACACACACACACACACACAGAGTGACAGATGGGCAAACAAAGGAGAGAGAGACAGAGAGAGAGAAAGAAAAAAAGAAGGTGGGAGAGAGAGAGAGAGAAAGAAAGAAAGACAGACAGAGAGAAAGAGAGAAAAAAGAAAGAGAGACAGAAAGGAAAGAAAGAGAAAAAAGAGAGAGAGAAAGAGAGAAAGAAAAGAGACAGAAAGAGAGAAAGAGAGAGAGAAAGAAAGAAAGAGAGAGAAGGAGAGAGAAAGAGGGAAAGAAAGAAAGAGAGAGAAAGAAAGAGAAATAGGGAAAGAGAGGGGGAAAGAGGGAAAGAAAGAGAAAGAAAAAGAAAAAGAAAAAGAGAAAGAAAGAGAGAGAGAGAAATCGAAAGAAAGAAAAAGAAAGTGGGAGAGAGAGAAAGAAAGACAGACAGAGAAAAAGAGAAAGAAAGAGACAAAGGAAAGTAAGAGAAAAAAAGAAAGAGAGAGAGGGAAAGAAAGAAAGAGACAGAAAGAGAGAGAGAGAAAGAGGGAAAGAAAGAAAGGGAAAGAGAAAGAAATAAAGAGAGAGAGAAAGAGGGAAAGAAAGAAAAAATGAGAGAGAGAGAAAGAGAGAGAAAGAGGGAAAGAGAAAGAAAGAGAGAAAGAAAGAAAGAGAGAAAGAGAAAGAAATAAAGAGAGAGAGAGAGAAAGAAAGAAAGAGACAGAGAAAGAAAGAGAGACAGAGAAAGAGAGAAAGAAAGACAGAAGGAAAGAAAGAAAGAAAAAGAAAGAGAGAGAGAGAGAACTTATAACCACAATTAAGCCCAAAAGTTTGGTTGCTAACCAAGACCATTGTTAAGTGAGTTTCACATTTTCCAAATTGGCCACTCCCACCGGTCACATGGTCGGCAAGCCACTCCCACCCGGTCACATGGCCAGCAAGCCACTCCCACCCGGTCACATGGCCAGCAAGCCACAGAACCTGTTCCAAAAATTTTGAAACCCACCCCTGTCTAGTCCTACACACACACCCCAAGCAGGATACCCTAGGCAGTCCAGTCTCTTCTTAAAAGCCTTCAGTGATGAAGCTCCCACAACTTCTGAAGGCAACCTGCTCTTTTGGTTGATTGTGTCAGAAAATGTCTCCTTATTTCTAGGTTGAATGTCTCCTTAATCACTTTCCATCCTTGTCTGACCTTCAGGTGCTTTGGAAAACAGATTGACCTTCTCCTCTCTGTGACAGCTCCTCAAATATTGGAAGACGGCTATCATGTTTTCCCTGGTCCTTCTCTTCACTAGACTAGCCCAGTTCCTGTAACCGTTCTTCATATGTTTTAACTTCCAGTCCCCTAATCATCTTTGTTGCTCTTCTCTGCATTCTTTCTAGAGTCTCAACATCTTTTTTATTATGTGGTGACCAAAACTGGATATAGTATTCTAGGTGTGGTCTTAGTAAAGCTTTATAGAGTGATATTAGTACCTCACGCGATCTTGATTAAATCCCTCTGTTAATGCAATTTAGGATTGCATTGGCCTGACAGAACTAGTATCTTTCCAAGAATGGCAATTTTTCCCAATTAGTTTGCAGAATCTGAGATGGATGTGTGAACGATGAATTATAAATAGTGTAATCTCTGCTTTGTGGGATTCCTTGCTAGTGTTATTTCTTCTTCCTCTTTCCTGCCCACCCTCCTCAAAATATATAAATGGAAGCACTGCCCATTTTCTAGTGAACTTTTCATCTGGTCATAAAATGTCTCCCTCACTATCTTCGCTGAAATCCATTATAGCTTCAGAAATAGCACCTGCTTGCTTGTTTTTCCCGTTCATTCTTCTTCTTTCATTCCAAATCCTGTACAGTAAAAAAAAAAAAGGTCAGATACAATCCTGACGTGGCTCTCAATGAAATTGAGTTTGACACCCTGGCCTAGTACAATGTGAGACCCCAGACAGACTTGCTCATTTATAGTGTAACACAGCAGTAGTCAACCAGGTCCCTACCGCCCACTAGTGGGCGTTCCAGCTTTCATGGTGGGTGGTAGGCGTTTTGTCCGATATTGAAGCACTTTCCTTTTTTTAATTTAATTGACTTCCCTACTTTATAAATCACCATTACTGTGGAACCAGTGGGCGGTTAGAAAATTTTACTACTAACAGAGATACAAAAGTGGGCAGTAGGTATAAAAAGGTTAACATTTTCTTTGCAGTATAACGCGTTCATAGCATAACCCACCATTAACTGTGGTTGTATGAAACTAACAACTGTAGTTTACTACCAAACATGATTAACAAAATCATAGCTTTCCAAGTCAGTCCTTTGGATAAGGGGCCCTACTTCCTGGCTTCATTGTTAATTGTTAAGTATCTCGGCTGGTGTGTATATTTATTTTGGAGGCTTTTTTATTGTTTTCAATTTTTTTAAATGTTTTTATTATTTTAATTATACTCTATTTTTTTTTAGTTGTAAGCCGCTCAGAGTCATTGCGTGAGATAGGCAGCTATAGAAATTGAGTAAATAACAGGAAAATGAGAGATGTCGCTTCTAACAAGCAAAATCATTTGAAGAAGTCGGATTTGCTTAATGATTCATTTAACAAGAGCAATAATTCACTTTGCAATTGCGTCAAATTTGGAGCGACTCATTTAACAACCTATTTGCTTAGTGATGGAAATTCTTGTAATTGTAATTCTTGTAATCTTGTAATTCTTGCAATTGTACTCATAAATTGAGAACTACCTGTACTGACTGATACTTCTCCATATGTTGTAATTTTAATACATACATGAATTGGCAGCTGAATTTTTATAATTTTTGGGTATACGAGAGGGAAAACACTTTACCTATGTACATTCTGCAGTGTTACGGAAGGCCAGATTCCTCTTTTCACTTACAGGCAAAGAAAGAAAGAAACAAGGAAGGGACTTTGTGTCTCTTGGTATTTTATCTGGTCTACTAATAACTGTATCAGCAGGTTTATAAGATGATGTTCTTTTAATTGTTTCACATACCCCCCTCCTCTCATATGCATAATCTAATGGGCACACTACTTCTTGTCTTTTTTTTTAAAAAAAAACCTGCTAATGGTTTCTCCAGTAATATAAAATGAATGATGGCACAGTCTGAGATAAACAAAAAAAAAAATCAATATGCATCGAGAGACCCCAACTGTAAGAGCAGGAAAAAGCTGCCTCTGCAAGAGAAGGGAAAACACAATTATTCTACTGCGCTGCCAAACCCAGGATGCTGAAATATCAACTAACAATTTCCGTGACTTGGAAAATGAAGGTACAATTGAGACAATTCTGCTGCTTTTCGTGTCCTGCTTCAGGTACGTAGGTGGTCACTGTGGAAAACAGAATGCTTTTAATTGGATTAATCCAGCAGGACTGTTCTGATGTTTTTATTGCAACTCTCCCAGTGGTACAAGCATGTTCAGATTCTACTCAAATTTACAAGGAGAATGCTGTTCTTATTCACACCTTTTTCCCCCCATCACTTAGTTTCCCCTAATGCAGCATTTCTCAACCTTGGCAACTTGAAGATGTCTGGACTTCAACTCCCAGAATTCCCCAGCCAGCATTCGCTGGCTGGGGAATTCTGGGAGTTGAAGTCCAGACATCTTCAAGTTGCCAAGGTTGAGAAACACTGCCCTAATGCAAGTTGGCTGCAGCAACAGCAACTATCTATTTATTTATTTATTTTATTTTATTAAATTTATACCCCGCCCTTCTCCAAACGGACCCAGGGCGGCGCACAGGGATGTTAAAACACATATAAAAAATATAAAATTTTAAAAAACTTATTCTAATAGACCCTGCGCTAAAAACCGAATTTAAAAAACCCAAATTTAAAACTATCTAGGAGTCAGTAATGGGGGTTACGCTAGGCCGGCTAGATGGAATAGGTGTGTCTTCAGACACTTGCGGAAGAGGCGGAGGTCAGAGATGGTGCGGAGTTCAGGGGGTAAGTCGTTCCAAAGGGCTGGTCCCGCCACAGAGAAGGCTCTTCCCCTGGGTGTCGCCAGTCGGCATTGTCCAGCTGACGGCACCCTGAGAAGGCCCTCTCTATGGGAGCGTATCGGTCTGAGGGATGTATGGGGCAGGAGGCGGTCTCGCATATAACTAGGCCCCGAGCCATGGAGCGCTTTAAAGATGGTCGTTAAAACCTTGAAGCGCACCCGAAAGACCACAGGAAGCCAGTGCAGCTCGCGCAGGATAGGTGTTATATGGGAGTGTCTAGGCACTCCTGTAATCACCCGCGCGGCTGCGTTCTGGACTAGTTGCACCTTTCGGGTGCACCTCAAGGGAAGCCCCATGTAGAGAGCATTACAGTAGTCGAGTCGAGAGGTGACGAGTGCTTGAGTGACTGTGCGTAAGGCACCCCGGTCCAGTAAGGGGCGCAATTGGCGCATCAGGCGTACCTGATGGAACGCCCCCCTGGCCACGGCTGCCACATGATCTTCCATAGACAGCCGGGAATCCAGGAGGACACCCAAATTGCGTGCCCTCTCCACGGGGGGCGGTGTTTCACCCCCAATGGCCAGAGTTGGGATAATCTGGCTGAACCGGGGCGCCGGAAGCCACAGCCACTCAGTCTTGGACGGGTTGAGCTTGAGTTTGTTACCACCCATCCAGATCCGTACGGCCTCCAAACACTGGGACATAACCTCGACGGCATCGTTGGGGTGGTCTGGGGTGGATATGTACAACTGAGTATCATCAGCGTACAGATGATATCCCACCCCAAAACCACGGATGATCTCACCCAGCGGCTTCATATATGTGTTGAACAGTAAGGGCGAGAGGACCGACCCCTGAGGAACCCCACATATGAGGGGCCTCGAGGCCGACCTCTGCCCCCCTGCCAACACATATTGCGACCGACCAGAGAGGTAGGACAAGAACCACCGCAAAACGGTGCCTCCCAGCCCCAACCTCCCCAGTCGGCGCAATAGGATACCATGGTCGATGGTATCAAAAGCCGCTGAGAGGTCTAATAGGACTAGGATAGAGGAATATCCTCTATCCCGCGCCCTCCAGAGATCATCAACCAACGCGACCAATGCCGTCTCGGTGCTGTGACCGGGTCGGAAGCCGGACTGGCGCGGATCTAGATAATCAACTTCCTCCAAATGTCGCGGAAACTGTTGAGCCACCACACTCTCAACAACCTTCACTAAAAAGTGGAGGTTGGAGACGGGATGATAGTTCTCTAATAATGCTGGATCCAGGGACGGCTTCTTGAGGAGGGGCCTTACTACCGCCTCTTTCAAGACGGCAGGCAAGGACCCCCTCTCTCAAAGATGCGTTGACAATGCCCTGGAGCCAGCCTCGTATCGTCTCCCAGGATGCCAGTACAAGCCAGGAGGGACACGGGTCCAATAAACATGTGGTAGCCCTAAGTCTCTTTGACAACTTGTCCATATCCTCGGTGGTAACAAAATCAAACTCCTCCCAAGATGGTGTCACAAGAACAGCCTCGGCCTGCTCGACTGGACCACTGTCGATGGAGGGTAGCTCGTTCCGAATCTGAGTGATTTTCTCCTGCAGATAAATCCCAAATTCCTCTGCTCGACCCTGTAAAGGGGCTTCCCGCGGCCTCTGTTGAAGGAGGGAGCGGGTCACCCCAAACAGGGCGGCAGGGCGGTTATCTGCGGATGCAATAAGAGTGGCACAATACTCACGTTTGGCCACTCTTATCGCCACTAAGTAGGTCCTAATATGGTCTCTCACTAGTGTTCGGTCGGCTACTTGGTACATTTCTGGTACATAACATTTTTATGGAAACTGTTGCAACTAAACCTTGTTCATTGACTTACAATAATAAAGTCTCCTGTGGTAAACAGGGAGTTTAGGTAGAAGACCTCAGAGGTCCCTTCCAGCCTTTGATTTAACTTATGAACAGATAATTCACAGGAGAACATTCAGAAAATGAACGGAGTGATGGAAACAGATCAGGGGTGGGTTCTTCAGGCACTACTACCAGTTCGCCCGCCTGCGCGCTGCGTGCGCAGCGCAATTGAAATTGTTCTGCACATGTGCAGAACTGGAAAACAAGATGGTGGCATCCAGAGAACCAGTTTGGGGGCGTGGCAGGCCTTGGTTGCTACCAGTTCCAGCGACCCAGGCCACCAAACCACTACCGGTTTGGCCGAACCGATTAGGAACCCACCACTGAAACAGATGATATAGAGAACCTGTGCTTGTGCATCCAAAGCCTCAATCTCTCTGCAAGTAATAGGAGGAATTTATATTCCCTTTTTTTAAAAAAAATTAAGGTTGCTTCAGAACTTGGGTGATTTATTAACCTAACTAGTTCTAATCCACAAGAAAACACAAACTGACGCCCTATGGAGAATGTTGAAATTTCTTGTAATAGAATTTAGCACTTCAGACACACACATACACAAACACAAACACACACACACACACACACAAAGTAATGAGACATGCTCTGCAACTATAATTTATTTTCTGTGAAACTAGTTTCCTAGGAAACCTCTCTTCTACCCCTAACACCCGCCATCCTTTTTCCATCATAGCCAAGGATCAGCCTTCCCTTCCTCCTTACTTTAAAACTCCAACTCAGCAAAATATTTTCTTGTTTGCCTTTCAGTGTAAACTTTCCTTTCTCTACCTGCTTCCTTTAGTATATTTTGTAGGTTTTAGTGAATGACTGATGCGTACCAAACAGATGTTTATATACCATCATGCTTCCAAGGAGTGGTTTACAATACAATTGCTTAAAAGTAAACAATAACAAAGTATTTTGCAAACCAGAGGAGCTTCAAAGGAGACATGGATCCAAGCTCCCATTCCTTTTTAGCACCCAACTCCTCTTTAGGTTAAATTCAAGCAGGAAAGCAAGACAACAAACTTTTAAGTGCACCGATATCAATATCAATACACATACGTTATTATCATAAAAAAAAAACACCCTGAACTGGACCCAAAAGTCTATTGGCAGCCAAGGATGCAACCAGAGTGATGATGTCATGCTACTAATTTGACTCTTAGCAACTCAGCCACTATGTTCTGAACCAACTGTTGTTATAAGAACAGCTGTGAGTACAGCAAGGTACACTAAGATAAGGCAATAATCCCATAAATCACAGCAAATCTTCTTGGAGCATCACCATACTGATCACCTATGATCACCATTCAGGATTTTAATTCAGGTTGTTTGACCAAGCCTTCAGGAAATATATCAGAGCATCTGCAGCATCTCTAGCTCAACAGACATAAGTAGGTTTCCTCCAGAAGTTTCATTTAGTATCTGCTGCTGTGGCCTAGAGGCCGAGCTCTCGCCTGCTCAGGAGGTTGTGAGTTCAATCCTAGCTAGAGGCAGATGTAGGGTCTCCTGCTTGGGCAGGGGGTTGAACTAGATGACCTGCAAGGTCCCTTCCAACTCTATTAATCTGAGATCTCTGAGATATCTGAACAGCATGGATGTAAAGGGCAGAGGGAATGACCTCGAAGGACTGGAGAAAGAGCCACAACTAAGGTAACAGTCAGAGAAGCAAGTTTTGAGCTGGCCCAAACTGACTAACTTGAGTAATTGTTTCAGACAATCCCCTCCCTAGTTCACATGAAGAGAAAATGAAGAGGGAAAGTGTTGGGTTTTGACAGCTATTCAAATCCCCCGGCAGCAGCCAGTCGCGTCTGATTGGCTAAGACGCGACTGGCTGCAGCCGAGAGCGGGAGACGCGCCGATTGGCTCCCTATCTGACAGCTCCGAATAAAAGAGCTGTCAGAGAGGGAACGCGCGCTTTTTGGTTCTACTTACTGTTTTGTTACCGTCTTGTGCTGTTCTGTGCTTGTTCCAATAAAGCCGTTGGATTTGACCGGGCCTGGACTCTCTCTCTCTCCGCATACATAACACTGGCGACGAGGGCTGGGGCCCGGTTCTAATCCTCCTACATCGCGGCTCTTCTCCCTACGGGACCGAAGAGAAACACCGTCATTCCCGACAATTTTTTTTTTCCTCAGACGCCGAGCACTCGACTAACGGCCGCACCTACAATGGCCACCTTGCCGCCTTTCGACCCTTTCGACGCGTCGGCGGAATCCTGGGAGGCATTCCTTGCCCGCTTTGAGTGCTTTCTGCTCGCGGGCACTCACGGGAACCTCACCCCGGCTAAAAAAATCGGACTATTCCTGGGCTGCGGCGGGCGCGCCGTCTTTGCGGTGGCGCGGAACATCGCCGCGCCGGCCGCGGTCCAAGACGTGCCTTGGGACACCTTGCTCGCTCGCCTCAAGGCCCACTTCGCCCCGGCGCCCTCCAAGATAGCGCGCCGGTTTGCCTACCGCCAATGCCGGCAGCAGCCCACCCAGTCCGCGGCAGACTTCCTACAGACCCTTCGCGCCTCGGCCATGCTTTGTGACTTTGCCGCCCCTTTCCTGGACGAGTCGTTAGTCGAACAATTCATCTGCAGCCTTAAAGATGTTAAGCTGAGGCGCCGACTCTTGGCCCGCGCGGATATCACCTTGGAGCAGGCCGTGGAAGAGGCCAGGGCTGCGGAGTTGGCAGACGCCACCACCTCCGAGTTCGCCTCGGGGCAGCCCTCCCATAGGGCCTGCATGATCGACGAACTTGCCCCCCTCGACCCGCTGGAAGACTGCGCTGACTACGACCGGGTGGCTCACATGCAGGCCTCCAACCGCGGCCACGCCAGAGCCCAGCCTTCTCGCCCACCCGCTGCCGCCTGCATCGGGTGCGGCGGCGGCCACGCTAGGGGCGATTGCCCATTCAGGGCTACCGTCTGCCGTAGATGCAATAGGAAGGGCCACATCGCCCGTGCCTGCCGTGCCAGCCTGCCCGCTCTAGCCTCACCTCCGGAGACCCGCTCGATGACCGCCCAGGCCGCGCCGACCTCTACCTATGACCAGCGCCGCCAGGCTCGCCATCCACGTTCCGGGGCCGACTGTTTCGCTCTGTCCGAGATCCGGGACTCCGTTCCTCTGACCCCGGATGACCGTAGGCGCCTTTCCACCTCCTCGCTCCTAGAAGGCCGCGCGCTGTCAATGGAGGTTGACTCGGGATCATCCCGGTCCCTCATCTCATGGCCACAGCTGAAGGACCTCTGTCCCGCCCTTATGGCCAGGGACCTGTCCCAGCCCGAGACCTTGCTCCGGGACTACCAGGGCGACCCCATTACTTTGATGGGTCAGCACAATGTCCGCGTCCAGTATGGACGGTTCGCCGGCCTCCTACCCATCTTGGTGGTCGAGCGCCCCCTCACAGCACTCATAGGCCTTGACTGGTTTCCCACCCTAGGCCTTTCGGTCCAGCGGGTGCACCAGGTGCCTACCACCTCACCCGTGGAGGCCGTGCTCGCTGACTTCCCGGATGTATTCGATGGTACCCTGGGCACCTACAAGGGCACCCCTGTCTCCTTAAACCTCGACCCCCAGGTTGCCCCAATTCGGCTCAAGGCCTGCAGGCTGCCATTCGCACTGACGCGGAGCTTGATCGTCTTGTGGCGCAGGGCGTATTGGAACCCGTTGACCAGGCGAAATGGGAGACCCCAATCGTGGTCCCCATCAAGCCCGACGGGTCCATACGCATCTGCGCCGACTATAAGTCGACGATCAACCGCGGGCTTCAGGCGAACCCATATCTAGTTCCGGTGGTGCAGCACCTGCTCCACTCCTTGGGGCGGGGGTGCATCTTCGCGAACCTGGATATGGCTCAGGCCTACCAGCAGCTACCGGTGGACGACGATGCGGCTGAAGCACAGACCATCGTCACCCACCGAGGAGCTTTTCGCTGCCGCCGCCTTCAATTCGACGTCTCCGTTGCCCCGGGGATCTTCCAGAGCCTCATGGAGCGCCTGCCCCATGGACTCCCGGGCGTCGTTCCATACTTCGACGACGTCCTGATAGCTGCATCCAGCGTCTCAGACCTCGCCGAAGTACTCCGGAAGGTCCTCCTCATTTTCAGGGGCGCGGGTTTCAAATTAAAGCTCAGCAAGTGCAAATTTGCTGTGCCGCGTGTCGAATTCCTGGGCTTCGTAGTCGATGCCCAGGGGATCCGCCCCACCCCGTCCAAGGTCGAGGCAATTCACAGCGCCCCCACGCCTAGCTCTAAGACGGAGCTGCAAGCGTTCCTCGGCCTGGTTAACTTCTATGCGCCTTTCATCCCCCACAAGGCGTCACTAGCCGAGCCGCTCCATCGATTGCTCGATCGCTCGGCGGCCTGGCGCTGGGGCAGCCGCGAAGCGCATGCGTTCGCGGCTGTCAAAGAGATGCTGACGTCACGAGCCGTGCTGGTTCAGTATTCTGACAGCATGCCCTTGACGTTGGCATCTGACGCCTCCCCCTTCGGTCTGGGGGTGGTCCTGAGCCATGTCCTGCCCGATGGCTCGGAGGCCCCCATTGCCTTTTATTCGCGGACTCTGTCTCCGGCGGAGCGCAACTACAGCCAGATAGACAAGGAGGCTCTGGCTGTAGTGTCCGGAATAAAAAAAATTCCACGAGTACTTGTACGGCCGTTCCTTCGCCGTTTTCACCGACCATAAGCCACTCCTTGGGCTTCTGGCCGGCGACTGGCCCACCCCACCCATCCTCTCGCCCAGGATGACCAGATGGACGGAGTTCCTGGCTGCATACGAGTACACGCTGCATTACCGTCCGGGCAAGCAGCTGGGGCACGCAGATGCCCTCAGCCGCTGCCCCCTCCCCCGAGCGGACCAGGAGCCGGTGCCGGCCCTCTCCGTTCTGGCCGTGGCCGACTTGGGCCTCCCTCTCACGTCCACGGACGTGGCGGCGCTGACCAGGGCCGACCCCATCCTCTCCCGGGTCTCCACCTGGGTTCTGCGGGGGTGGCCCTCGGAGGCCCTGCCTGCCGAGTTCCGGCCCTTCAAGGCCCGTCAGCTGGAGCTGTCGCTCCACAGCGGGTGCTTGCTATGGGGGGACCGGGTCATCATTCCCCCTCCCTTACGCCGTCAGGTACTCGAAGGCCTCCATGCCACCCACCCAGGCATAGCTCGCATGAAGGCCCTGGGCTGGAGCTATGTCTGGTGGCCGCGCATGGACGAAGAGGTGGCCGCCTTCGTTGGCGCATGCCTGGCGTGCCAAACCTCCCGCCCTGCCCCGGCCTTGGCTCCCCACCGGGACTGGGACGCCCCCAGGTCCCCTTGGTCCCGCATACATATCGATTTCGCCGGCCCGTTCCATGGCCAGTCCTTCTTGGTGGTGGTGGACGCCTACTCCCGCTGGGCGGAGGTCGTTCTCATGACCTCCACCACGGCAGAGAGCACCATGCGCGCGCTCCGGCGCCTGTTTGCTACGCACGGGTTGCCGGACACCCTGGTCTCCGACAACGGCCCCCAATTCCACTCCACCACCTTCCAAGAATTCCTGGCCTCCCGGGGAATCCGTCACGCGCCCACTGCCACCTATCACCCTGCCGCCAACGGCCAGGCGGAACGGGCCGTCCGCTCGGCCAAGAGGCCCTCGGCAGGATGGATAGGGGAAATTGGGCTGCAAGGGTAGATGCTTACCTTATGGGTCAGCACTCTACACCTTGTCCGGCAACAGGGAAAAGCCCCGCGGAACTGCTGATGGGCCGCCGCCTGAGAACCGAATTGGACAGACTGCACCCCCTCTATAACGCGGTGCAGCCGTGCAATCTGGGGGTTCCCCCTTCCCGCTCGTTCAGCGTGGGCGACCCCGTCCTCGCCCGCAACTTCGCGGGGGATCCACGGTGGGTCCCCGCAATCATCACCGGACTAACGGGCCCCTGCTCTTACAGGGTTGGACGACCTGACGGGACCGAATGGCGGCGCCATGTGGATCAATTAAGGCGCCGCCCCCCAACCCTGGAGGAGCAAATGCCGCCAAGGGGCCCGGACGATGGACCTGAAGCCCACCGCAGGTCGATGCATTTCGACGGCTCTTCGCGGCCAGCTGACGCACCCGAAACCGCTCCCGATTGTTGCCCGGGGCTGCTGGAGCTCGAACAGCCCTGCCTGGGTCGTCCCCACTCCCCTGGACGTTACCCAGGGCTGCCGGAGCTCGAACAGCCCTGCCTGGGTCGTCCCCACTTTCCTGGACGTTACCCGGGGCTGCCAGACGTTGATCAGCCCTGCCTGGGTCGCCCAGACCTAGCGGTGTCACCGCCGCCAAAGACAGTACAACCAGCCACCAAATTCCAACAGGCCCACTCAGGCCCGGCCTACCCGTCCCCCGCACGCCGGGGGCTTGAGTCCAACTCCGCCCCGCGCGGCACGCCCCCTCGCAGCATCCTACCTGATCCGAAGGCTTCCGGAGAAAGGCTGGGCCGCGATGACGCAGTCCGGAGCTACACCCCCGGCAGGGAGGAGCTTCTACGGACACGTCCTCCTCCCTCGCCGTCTGCCGATGGACTGAGGCGTTCGGGGCGGAGCCGACGCAGCCCCGCCTACCTCAGCGAGTACGTATGCTAATGGGCCCGCATGCGTACTCGCTGGGGGGGAAGGAGTGTTGGGTTTTGACAGCTATTCAAATCCCCCGGCAGCAGCCAGTCGTGTCTGATTGGCTAAGACGCGACTGGCTGCAGCCGAGAGCGGGAGACGCACCGATTGGCTCCCTATCTGACAGCTCCGAAAAAAGAGCTGTCAGAGAGGGAACGCGCACTTTTTGGTTCTACTTACTGTTTTGTTGCCGTCTTGTGCTGTTCTGTGCTTGTTCCAATAAAGCCGTTGGATTTGACCGGGTCTGGACTCTCTCTCTCTCCGCATACATAACAGAAAGCAATTCAGATTTGCAAGATTCCCTTACCATAGCTGTGCCAATAAAAGCAGTCCTGTCATATGTGGGATAGCTAGGTTTCTTAGCTTTGTCTGTCTTGTTAGGCTGACCAAATAGAAATACATTGGTTTATGTAGTTAAGACACCGGGTCGAAAGTTATCAGGGCCATGTTCAAGATCTGATGGTGCCATGGGGTGGATGAGTTCCTGTCCTTCACTCCAGCCCCTGCTGGGGACATGAAATGAGCCCCCAACTGGGCATCCCCCAGGCAACAGTGATGTCACCAGATACTCCTTTCATCCTGGAAGTGTCTCAGTGCTTCTGACACAAGGGAAATGCTAAGCTGATTTAGAGAGTTTAGAAGTGGCACCTAATGGAATAATCAAGAGCTTAGCTATTGCCCCCTCCCCTGTATTCCCTGCTGACTGGAATTACCCAGTTAGGAGATCATGTAACTGCTGCAAAACATTTTTTCCACCCCCATCTCTCACAGGGTGGTACAAAGACTTATTATTTCAAATGATATGTCACTGAGAGCTCTAACAGGACAAGTGCGTTGCTACAATGCAGGTCCTAACCCAAGTCATAAACCAGTGATTAATGCTATTTCCACTCAAGCCAGAATCTAGACCATCAGCTTCCTCTGGAATACTCCCTGGAAGGAGTCCTATCTCCTTCTCCAACAGCTTTTCCAAAAAGAACAAGTAGTGGAAATTTTGTGTAGTTTGGAGAACCAGCAAATACTACCTCTGGCTGCCCCCAGAGTGGGATGTGAATGGAGATTTGTGCAATACTCTTCCCGTGGAGTGGGGTGGGAATGGAGATTTTGCAACACCCTTCCCATGGAGTGGGGTGGGAATAGAGATTTGGCAGTTGCCATGCCCACCAACCACGCCCACCTGCCATGCCCACCAACCACGCCCACAGAACCGGTAGTAAAATAATTTGAATTTCACCACTAGACACATTAAACATGAAATGAAATCAATTTATAATTCACATGAAATCAACTATCGTATTATTCAAACCTACACTAATCGTGAATATACTTACTACCTACACAACCTATACTTACCATATTTTTCAGAGTATAAGATGACCTTTTTCCCTCAGAAAAGAGGGTGAAAATCTGGGTACATACCTTATACACTGAATACAGCATTTTTGGCCTCCCCAAAACCCACCCCCTTTTCAACAATGGCCGTGCAGAGCCTTTAGGAAGCTTCCATTGTGCTCCTGGGGGCTGGGGAGGGCAAAAATGATCAAATAACGGGCAATTGTTGGGAGGTCTGCAGAGTGTAAAAACTTTTTTTTCAAATTTGCCTCTTCAAAATCTTGGTGCATCTTATACTCCAGTGCGTCTTATACTCCGAAAAATGTGCTACTTTTTTTTTTTTTAATTGAAAAAGTTTTATTGGTTTTACATTTTTTAACAGGATAGGGTAATGGTTACAAAGAAATTTTGAGAGCATTCACGTTAGAGTCGTCGGACCTTCCGAGACCTCAAAATACACAATAAAAAAGTTATCATAGAAAGCATTTTCCATACCACTACAAGATGAAAGCAAGTATATTTGCCTAAATTCTCCGTTCCATGCTGTCAGACATTTACAAAAAGTCCAGATAGAAATATTATGCAAAATTGTTCAAGAAAAATCAAGGCAAAGTTATTTTTTTGATCTAAGTCTTTTGGCTATTATATCTTCTTTCTCTCCTCCCTGGCCCCCCGTGGGCGGGGCCGTGGCCCCCTCCGTCCCCCCTGGATCTTCCCCCAGGACAGAGGAATGTTTTTTAAAAAAGGCTTCCGCCTCAGCAACTGTTTTAATCTTTACTCTACCTCCTTCCCAGAACACCAGCATCCCTTCAGGCGTCATCCACTTGAACCAAATCCCGTGATCAAACAAGGTTTTAGACAAGAAGGAAAATTTCCTTCTTAAATCTCTAATTTTTCTAGGGATCTGCTTCAAGATAGTGACCGTTTCTCGTTGATAAGTTAAAGGTTTCTCTCTCTGCGCTTTCAGGATTTCCTCTCTGGTTGACCTTCTAACAAATTTCACATGTATCTCTCTAGGCACTTCATTTATCCTGGCATATGCTGAGTTAATTCTGTAGGCTAGGTCAATGTCCCCCCTGATCTCATCCTTAGGTTTTTGTAAATAGTCTGCTAAAATTGTGCTCATAAGATCAAAGAGGCATTCACCAGATTCCTCAGAAACATTTTGAAATCTCAAAAAGTATGTCATTCTTTCCATATCCATCCTAGACACATGCCCATTTATTTCCACAACCTCATTAGTAACATTTTTAATTTCCCCCTTGGCCCCCTCCAACCCCCCTTCCAGTTCTTTATTCTTCTGTGTGTTATCCAGCACTTGTCTTCTTGTATCCAACAACTCCTTCTTGAAGATAATATTTTCAGCCCTCTGGGCCTTTATTTCTGATATCAAAGTTAGCATAGAGGTTTCAAGAGAAGCCATCCTTTGTTCCAAATTTACAAGTGCTGCTTCTTGTGCCATGGTTAAAAGTTAGAGTCACTGCCACCAAGATGGCGTTTTCCGGGTGGGGCTGGTGGGGCAGATCAGGAGCTCAGTTCAGTTCAGGGCTGTGAAGTTGCAAACAATTCAGAAACCAAAAGAGACACAGTTTCCCAGGTCAGCAAATAGTAATAACGAAGGTATTCCAGAGAAGAAGTCACAAATCCATCAAAAGAAATTTTTTTTCAAAAATCCAGAGAGAGTCCTGCTTTCAAAGAGATGCTGGAAATTTTTCTTAGTTAAAATAGTCAGGCAGGGACAAAGAGAAGCCACTTCCACCGCCCATCTCAGAGCCAGAGGGAGAGAGTAGCAAAATAAGAATTTTTTTTAAAACCAACCAGACCTAGAAACAATGTTGCAAAGAATCGCATTCCACTTTCCCTTGTTAAAGACAGTCCGGAGTGAAAGTTTCCACTTTCTCTTTGCAGAGAAGCCATTTTAACGTGCCGCTTAAATCCGAGGGGGTTTTTTTTAGAAATAAACACCCCCCTCCCAGTCCGTTCAGCCTGGCTGGCAGCAAGGAAAAAAAAAGGTGTTCTTTTAAACTCACTCTCCCTCGCAGCTGAAGCCTCGGCGATCCGCCCGATCTCTCCGTTCAGCCCTCTCCATTAAAACGAAAGGCACCGACAGCCGTTGGAGAAGGAAAAAACCCCCGCTAGCATGTTCCTCTCCACCTAGGTCGCAGAGAGGAGCGCCCTCCCCACCACCGTGACGAGGGACGCTCCCTCTGAGCCGACCCTACGGGAAACCTCCGGTAACCGGAGAGTTTCGCCCCCGTGGGGGGGCAGAAAAGGCAACAAAGCGGCGAGCGAGCCCTAGGCTCGCCCGTCTCCGCTGGAGCCGGATACCGGAAGTCCAAAAATGTGCTACTTTTAATAATTACATTCCAATCAGGGGTGGTATACACTTACCTTCCCTACCGGTTCACAAGTGTGAGCAACTTTCCCTGCATGCGCTTTTGGCAAAAAAAGGGCCTAAATGGGTGCCATAGAGCCAGGGCAGGCAGGCAGAGCCACCAACGAGTTCTGCTACTGGTTCGAGTGAACCGGTCCAAACTGGTAGAATACCATCTCTAATTCCAATCTATGGATCAAATAAAACAAGCAACAGAATTGCACAATTTTACAAAATGAAATTCTTGCATTGGAAATAAATGAGCAAAACAACGCTCAGTAAATCATAGAATCATATTTTAACAGCAAACACAAGCAAGCACATGATGGTTACTTTGGCATAATTTCTAACATTTGGATTGTTTTCTGAAGACAGTCGCCCTTATTTCTCCCAGAAAGGGAAAACATGGGTGTATTTTCTTATCTGAGATCAGTTTTTCTTCAACAGCTCTTAAGATGTTGCCGCTTGCAAAACGGACAAGCCGTAAGTTGCTTTTGGTGCATTCTCTCTTCACTGCACTAGGTTTTCCATTACAGCCCATCTTCTCTCCCTCCCACCTCCACACACACTTGCAATTTCTTCCTCACTGTGAGAAACTCCCGCCACAGTAATTCTCTCTGCAGAGTAAGCAGCAGGTTGGATGGATGAAGCTTCTCACAGATGCCTTATGCGCTCTAGGCATGATTATTCCTCCTTTGAAAAGCAAATGTGGCATGTTAAAAAGGCAATGAGGACACCCAGGGCTTCATAAAAAGGGTCTGGAAATGTCCTCTTTTGCATTCAGTGTAGCTTTACTTCAAGCTCACCAGCCAACTCGGAAAGAACTTGAAAGGATTTCAGTGATTCTCCATTAATAGTTTCATGACCTCTTGGTGCTATCCTTTTTTGGTATAATAATTTTTTTTATTAAAGTTTTAAAATACAAAGATAAAAATACAAACTAAGAAAAGTGTACAGAGAAGAAAGGAAATGTGCAGAGAAAAAGAAAAAGATATATTTAAATGAGACTCTTCATCAAGGCCCGTACAATTTCAATAACTTCTCCCCTTCTCTGACATTTCAGCAAAAGAACTCCTCTTTCATGACTTAAAGGTAAGGGTAAAGGTTCTTCTTCACACATACATGTTAGTCGTTCCCGACTCTAGGGGGCAGTACTCATTTCCGTTTCTAAGCCGAAGCTGTCTGATGATGATTCCGTGGTCATGTGGCCGGCATGACTAAACGCCGAAGGCACACAGAACACTGTTACCTTCCCACCAAAGGTGGTTCCTATTGTTCTACTTGCATTTTTAGAACTGCTAGGTTGGCAGAAGCTGGGACAAGTAACAGGAGCTCACTCCATTACATGGCGCTAGGGATTTGGACCGCCAAACTGCCGACATTTCTGATCAACAAGTTCAGCATCTTAGCCACTGACCCATCAGGTCCCCTTTTCATATCTTACCTATAAACAAAATACAAAGCCTTGTCATTCAGTCCTAATCAACAAAAAGTCATTAAAAGTTGCTAGAAATACAATGTATGTATTCTAAGTTTACTCAAATAAACCACATGTATAGAACAGAATGTACCTGGCTCAATAGTAGTAACTACAAGAGGGATCAAGTGAATAACCACGTCAGTATGAGCCAGCAGTGTGTGGCAGCCACCAAAAAAACCAATATAATCCTTGGCTGCATTAACAGAAGGATAGAATCAAGATCATGTGAAGTGTTAAGAATACATTTGGAATATTGCATCCAGTTTGGATCCAGAAAGAGTGCAGAGAAGAGCAACAAAGATAATTAGGGGACTGGAGGCTAAAACATGTGAAGAATGGTTGCAGGAATTGGGCATGTCTAGTCTAGTAAAAAGAAGAACTAACGGTCACATGATAGCAATGTTCCAATATCTCAGAGGTGGCCATAAAGAAGAGCTTCTTCAAAGCTCCTGAAGGTAAGACAAAAAGCAAGACGTAGAAATGAATTAAGGAGAGAAGCAACCTAGAACTAAGAACTAGAACTAAGGAGACATTTCCTGACAGTTAGAACAATTAACAATGGAATGACTTGTCTCCAGAAGTTGTGAATGCTCCAACAATGGAAGTTTTAAAACAGAGATTAGACAAGTATTTGTCTAAAATAGTAGAGAGTTTCCTGCTCAAGCAGAAGGCTTAACTAGAAGACCTCCAAGGTTCTTCCAACTCTGTTCTTTTGTTATGCTGTTATTCTGTTTCATAATTCATTACTTTTAACACAGTAAGTTTTCACTTCTCTAAAGCACAACAAAAGTATCTTCTCACATCTTATCTTTTATCTGTAAATATAGCTTTAAAGCGTCATTATTTGTTAAAACCATTAAGAGCTACCAGAAACAACACATATATTTTAACCTTGATCAAATCAACCTATTTTATATTCCTTCTGTTTACTTTTAAGAATATTTATTAATATTTTTTAAAAAACCAATTTCATTGTAATTTTAGTACAATGACAATAAAGATTATTATTATTATTATTGATCTTTAATTCCTTTAAATAGCATCCCACAGGTTTATTTATTTTATTTTTTTATCTCTTCTCAGAAACTCCTTCACAAGTTTAAGACATCTCTTTTGTGAATCTAAAACTATCAAAGTCACACTTCTGGCTTATTATTTGTACGTCCTCTTTGATTATTAAGACACTGGACAATTTCATGTATAAATCCAATGTGACGTTGTTTTCCATATCATCCATGTAGCCTCACATTTTTAAAAATGTCAACTTGGATGTGGCTTCATTCTTGGCTGAGAAATCATATGGACTTGTATACGGATTGGATTACTATACCTTAAGGATTATCTGCCATACAATTTCATCAAGCAAATTCAAAGGCAGAGAATACAATTTGTAGTGCAGAGGCAAATATTAAGCTTTGTAAGGAAAATTTACAAGGCTTAATAATTATGATGTGACCATCGTAAGGTTTGTCATTTGTTCTTTACAATTCAGAAGTGATAAGCCACATGAATTCTTAAGTGATGGCAAGGCTAAATATTTCATATTTTCTCATTGCTTTTAACTAATGTCTTTTCTTCAAACTGACTTATTGGTCAAACATCAAACGGCCTGTTCTTATTCTCTGAACAACTTAATCAGACATCAGAGGTGGTTTTTTTACACCGCACTCAGATTACAATCTTACTTCAATGGTTGGACTTTCAACCAGATGTTAAAACCTCAAACACTCAAGGCAACTAAAATATGGTGATGCTCACTGACTTCATCCAATCCTAAAAAGTAAGCTACCTCCAGAATGTTGTAAGCTATTAATGACAATCCTCTCCAGCAGTTCATCATAACACATTACTCACTTTCCACATATGGGCTTCATTCATTCATTGTATTTACCTGTGTTTGATTGAACAAATCGGGGACTGGGTTCACATAACATGTTAAAGTAAACATTATGGTTTAAAACCCAGAATAGCTAGGTTCATATGGCACTCTAATCCAAAGTCACTGAAACCAGAGTATGGGGTGGTGTTTGTAACATGAACAGAGTTGCAGAGAAAATTAATGTCTCAATTCTTCCCAAACAGGAATTCTTATTCTATGACTACAATTCTCAGAATTTCCAGCCAGCATTGAAAAAGTTTGGTTGGGCTTTTATATGTAGGTTTATTGGTTCCTAGTATTTGTCCTGTTAAGGTATGGGATCCTTATGTGTTGCACTGCCCTTGCTTCAGTTTCCATAATAAAGCTGTTTATGAGTGATGCAACAAGTTTTATTTTTCTGCCAGCTTGTTGAAGAGCTTAATGTGATTCTGGGCTGAGAGGTGATTCTGGGCTGAGAGGTGAGCTTAATGTGATTCTGACTGGCCGTAGGTCACACAGCTGGTTCTAGGCCTAAAGGAGTACTATAACCTGAGTCTCCACCTCCAATATCTTCACCACTACAGTTTACCATAATAGTTTCCTTTGCTTTTATATGTGGAGATACTATTATATTATAGCAAATAGCTATTTTATCCCTACTCACTATGGATTTCTCCAAAGGTTTTTAAATATGTTCATGCCATAGAGCTGCTGGTTTGATCTTGGATTAGTTTTTGTGGGTAGCCATCCTTGGTATTTGTAAGCCATGGTTTATCATGATTATATCAGCCAGCTGTGGCTGCTGTTCAGTGGTGGGTTTCAACATTTTTAGAACCTCTTCTGTAGGTGCGGCCTGCTTTGTGGGAGTGGCTTGCCAGCCATGTGACCAGGTGGGAGTGGCTTAGCAGTCATGTGATTGGGTGGGCATGGCCAAATTGTAAAATGTGGTGAAACTCACTTAACAACGCTCTTGCTTAGCAACCAAAATGTTGGCTCAGAAACTCTAGCATTTGAAGCACGCAAGTTTTAAAGCTGTCAAATTACAAGACCCTTGCACCCCTAACCCTTTAGAAAAAAAACTCCAGGGGTGTTAAAACTTGACAGCTTTAAGACTTGTGGACTTCAACTCCCAGAATTCCTCCTCTCGCTCTTCATCTTGATGATGTATGGACGGGTGGGGGGAGGGAGCTGGAACCGGTTCTAAATGGCACTGTACATTTGTGGAACCTCTTCTATAGAAGAGGTTAGAACTGGCAGGAATCCACCCCTGCTGCTGTTGTAGTCTTACTTCAAGTCCCACCTTAGCCATGAAAGTCAGCTGGCGAATTGGGCCAGTCACTTTCTCTCAGCCCAACGAACTTCACATGGTGGTGGTTGTAGGGAAAATAGGACGTGAAAGGTATGTTGGATATTTTCACTCCCTTGAGTTATTTGTTAAAAACAATAAAGGCAGGATATAAAATATATAAATATGTCTGGTTAGTGCAACAAATGATCCTAGATCCAGATTCCACACAGGAGGTGATATGCCTTTAAGAATCTGTTCTTATCTATGTGATCACTAAATCCTCAGGTCTCTGTTCCTAAAGGCTATCTTTCAACCTTATAAATGATTGAAAACTGATAACAACTGATGTTTGCACTGCATTGCATAAGTGAATTCCATGCCTTCATTGTCCATCGACATTGTCTTTCCAATGTTTATTGAAAATATATTAATTCATCTACTATCATTTCCTTTCCTCATGTACATGCCTTTCTGAGACCTCATTTGAGTTGCCCAGCCAGTTGGGGTCACTCTATAGCTGGGATGGCAAACCTATGGCACGTGTGCCACAGATGGCATGTGGAGCCCGCTCTGTGGTCATGTGAGCAGTCGCCCCAGCTCAGTTCCACCATGCATGCATGTTTTCCTCCTTCCGGCCAACTGGTTTTGGGGTCTCTGCAGCGCTTGCACTGGGGACACATGCAAGAGATGTGTGCACATGCGCAGGGAGAAGGGGGTCACGTGTGCATGCATAGGGGTGTGGGGAGCGGTGGGGAGCACCCCCCCCAGCCAGTTGTTTGTCCCAGGAAGCTTCAGAGTGGCCTGCTAGGCCCAAAACGGGGTACGGAGGGGTCACATGTGCATGCGCAGGGGGAGGAGTGCAGGCGAGTCATGCACGGATGTGCAGGGAGGAGGGTGTGCAGGGGCGTCACCCACACATTGCATTATGGATGTGGGCACATGCTCACAACAAAAAGGTTAGCCATCACTGATCTATAAAAAGACAAACCTTTTGAAGACTATGAATGGTCTGCTAAAGATGCTGAATTTTTTGTAGGAGATAAAAATGGAAAAAAAGAGGAACAGGTCCCAAGTTCACTCAAGTTAACTTTCAGTCTAGACTTAGAAGAAAAAGCTGATCTCTCAGTCTTTCCATTTTTGTTCAGCCTCTGGAAAAGAAAAGGAGGGGAAGGTCACTCGGGGCTGCAAAATGTTCTTCCTCGGATGGGGTAGAAAGCAAAGTCAAGAATGAATGCCCTTCAGCCATCCAGGCACTGCCAGCTGACGCCGTCTAAGTAGAATTACACAGCCAAGCCTGAACAAGGGAATTTTAGTCAGAACTTGGCCCCGTTGAAAGCAGTGGTTGGAAAGCCCCCCAAGGCAGCATCAGTGCTGCAGCAATCAAGGTAAACAGAAAGATTTTTTTTCCCATTCCTAATTTTCCTTCTATTAAATAGAGAACTCACTTATGCAGGCTCTTGTTTAGGCCCAGTCATGATTTGTTTAAAACTTCTGCCAAGATATTTTAGTCATCTTCTGGCAAGGACTTGCGAACCACAAATGTTACATAGCTGCTGAATGAATCATTGCTTTGGGTTATCTAATTTCTAGACCAGTGTCAGCTTGCTTCCTTCACTTTGCAAAAATTCAAAGGGGCAGCATTGAAAGTGTCAGGAGAGGATCCCTACATGGAGAATTAGAAGTTCTCCAAGATGCATCTGGAATTAGGGAAACCTAGGTTAGGGTAAATTCATGGGGTGTGCACCAAAGCATTCCCAAAGTGTCAAATCAGAGTGGTGGTGATCTTGTAGCTGAAAAAATGGATCCTAATTTATTCTCTAGGTTTTATAATATCTTGAGCCCAGGGCAACAGCTGAACAAAGACTAAGCATTGTCTAACCTCTCCAACATCTCTTATTATGCAAAATGTAGTTAATCTCATTTCATTTCTGATGTACTTCCATTTGCCTTTTTATTTAATTAGCAGTAAAGTTCATATTTGTTTCTAGTCACATTTTTCCTAGCATAAGTATTTCTCTATGCAAGTTTCCAAATAGAATTATGTATTAGGGTGGAGCAATTTTGCCCCATAACAAATTTTTGTATCTTGGGTTCAATAATAGCATATTTCAGTAATGTGCCTTTTGACAAACATCCTGAACCACAGTCAAAGCAACTGTCCTCCTTATCGGTCTCAACATGTTCAAAGTCTGAGAGGCATAAGATTGTACCAACCACATAAAGCATGGGTGTCAAACTCGTGGCGTCATATTACCGTCATGTGCTGTTT
Source organism: Rhabdophis nuchalis (assembly GCA_039707465.1). Classification (NCBI taxonomy): domain Eukaryota; kingdom Metazoa; phylum Chordata; class Lepidosauria; order Squamata; family Natricidae; genus Rhabdophis; species Rhabdophis nuchalis. The sequence goes on along the minus strand of CM077643.1, from coordinate 281,274,688 downwards.
CATGGTGTTTTTCCCATTCGTGGAGCTGGGGTGGGCATGGTCCACACATGACCCATCTGGCCTATAGACCACCAGTTTGACACCCTTGACAGAAAGTATAATCATAAAGTAAGATGTTCGAAATTGTCTTAATGCCACCACAGCCCTCAATATGCATGAGAAGCTTAAATGCCAAAAAGCTTTCAATGAAGTATCCCTGGTCCATGTAAAAGCAGAGATACAGTGTGCTCATCTCTGTGAATACTGATCTGTTGAATTTATAAAGGCTACTCCTCTATAATTTATACCTAGATTAATGATTGACTAAGGCCCAAGTTCACATCAATTAGTGCTTTTCATGGACAGACAGTTCCATATGTTATTTCTGTGTCTATTTGCAATATTTGTATGTATTGCCCCATTCCAAAGGCTCAGAGTGGTTAACAAGCATATAATGTGTACTATACGTTTCCTATCTTCATCCATTTGCAACATGCTGTGTTTAGCAAGTACAATCAAAATCTTTGCGGGAGATGGGTAATCTAGAACAAGGGTTGAAAAAGACTTTCATATCACTTTTCTTTGACATTCTTTGGTATTGAGATAAATGTTAGGATTTATCTCATCCATGTAATGGATGCTGCTGCTTCTTTGATAATACAATACAATAGCAGAGTTGGAAGGGACCTTGGAGCTCATCTAGTCCAACTCGCTGCTTAGGCAGGAAGCCCTATACCATTTCTGACAAATGGCTATCCAACATCTTCTTAAAGACTTGCAGTGTTGGGGCATTCACAACTTCTGGAGGCAATCTGTTCCACTGTCTAATTGTTCTAACTGCCATGAAATTTCTCCTCAGTTCTAAGTTGCTTCTCTCCTTGATTAGTTTCCACCTGTTGCTTCTTGTTCTGCCCTCAGGTGCTTTGGAGAATAGTTTGACTCCCTCTTCTTTGTGGCAACCCCTGAGATATTGGAACACTGATATCTTTCCTTTGCTCTTCCCCTGTAACTTTATTGGTACCTCCCAGTGAGGAAGACGTACTGTTTGGTACAATATCTTCCAAACCTTGAGACGATTTATAAAAAACATTTGGTGGAGAAAACTGGAGTAGGTCACCAGGTTTTTCTCCATGTGAGAGCCATGTGGCCAGAATAATAGGCTTATAGTGTTTACCACCCCACACAATGTGGTACACTTGAGCTTGTTCGGTGGTGGGGGTGGGGGGGAGGCAAGGCAAACAAATCATGGCTAACACATTGTGTGAAGCCAGGTGTTCTACACAGATCCCTATACATGACCTATATTGTATTTTGATTTGTTTGTTCATAATTCACTTTCTACTTATACAGTATATTCTATAAGTTATTTTAACTTAAAAAAAACAAATTGCACAGTTTTGTAGTTTGGCCTATATTTCTCAACCTGTTTTACTATTAAAATGTTATATTCTGACCATCCTTACATAGATTTATTTCAAGGCTCAGCCCATATTCAAATAGACACTGTACAGCGAGATTTAGTTTAAATCAAATTAGTCGTATTCTCTGTAATTTTCACAACTTTACCTATTTCTGCATCTCAGAAACGAAGTGCATTATGAACTCAACAATGATGAATGCATAAATTATGCTTCGTGGCATTTCACTTTCATTTTTGTGGGTTTTAATTGTTGGAAGCTACAAAATAAAATAATTGTTCTTAGCTACTATAGAATTAACTTGTTGAATTCCTTCGAGATGCGAAAAGGTAGGTTAGTTAATTAACTTTCACCAAATTCATTTCAGGACATGGCAGAAGAAATGTAATGTAAAAGGTGTGCTTTGAGAGTAAGGAAGTTGGAGGATTTTTCACAAAAGACAACATACTTTAAAATCCCTTCAGCGTAGACCGGAGTAAAAGATTATGCACTCATTATTCTGTTGCTTTTTGACGACATGCAAAGTAGGATGAAACAAATGGGATACCTTAGAACCAGCAAGGAGTAACAACTCCTGTCAAATGTCATTTTCGAATTAGCAAAATGTTGCAATTTGCAATAGACAAACTTCATGATGATGATATGGTGATATGATACAAATTGGTAATATGACAAGGAGTCACAGTGATTAGAGTACAGTACTGCAGGCTACTTCAGCTGACCGCTAGCTGCAGCTCGGCAGTTCAAATCTCACCAGGCTCAAGGTTGACTCAGCCTTCCATTCTTCCCAGGTGGGTAAAATGAGGACTCAAATTGCCATATGCTGACTCTGTAAACCGCTTAGAGAGGGCTGTGAAGCACTGTGAAACAGTATATAAGTCTAAGTGCTATTGCTAAGTGCTATGATACAAAAATAAGTCAAGAATTAAGAAACAGGCCTATTGATCATAAAATCTAATCATCTCCTTGCTACAGAGATGTTTTAACTTGAACATAGCTAGGATATTTTTATTTTCCCCCTTTATGGTAGGTTGTGATGGAGTTCCCAAAAATATGCACTTGAAGATGAATCTTACTGAGAATTTTGAACTGGGATGGGGAGATTTACTTAAAAAAAAAAAAACTCCCTCAAATTTTCAATGATCCACTCTGGATTCTGAATTTTCCTCAAATTCAAATAAACGAAACCAGAAAATTAGAAAACCAGTACAGTATCTTGTCTGAATGGCTTTCTGGGTATCTTTTTGTGTTCTTTATCAGGTTAAGCTGGGTGGACAAATTCTTTTCAAATACCTGTCCATTTATTGAGATAAGCCAAGAAAAGCTATTCCGGGTCCTTTCTGATACACAGAATTAAAATTACAATAGCAGAGTTGGAAGGGGCCTTGGAGGACTTCTAGTCCAACCCCCTGCCTAGGCAGGAAACTTTACACCACCTCAGACAAATGGCTATCCAACATCTTCTTAAAGACTTCCAGTGTTGGAGCATTCACAACTTCTGGACTGGAGGCAAGCTGTTCCATTGATTAATTGTTCTAACTGTCAGGAAATTTCTCCTCAGTTCTAAGTTGCTTCTCTCCTTGATTAGTTTCCACCCATTGCTTCTTGTTCTGCCCTCAGATACTTTGAAGAATAGTTTGACTTCCTCTTCTTTGCGAATCCTTCCGGGTCCTTTCAGGTACACAGGAAAGGTCGTCTCTTTGTAATTCCCAAGCTGCACAATAGCTGAATCCTACTCTTCCAGCATTCAGGAAGATGGCATTCATTCAGAAAAGCTTAGCATTTCATCTGCTAAGTTTTTAATTGTTAGTTTAATACTATGCTTAGTTTGAAAGTTGATTTCAATTGCGTTAAGGTAAGTTGAGTTCATATTTTGTATATTTATTATCATAAACTGATTTTTTTTTGTTAAGAAAAAGGCAGAATAACTAATTAAATAATAATGTGAGATCTTTATAAAGACTTTGTAGGGTTTTAATGTTTAATCCTTCTGTTTAATCTGCAAAATGCGACAGGGAGGAATTTGTTTCAAATTTAGCCTATTTATTTGTAGGCATACTCAAGACGGGAAGGGACAACTCGCCACCGCCAACTCACCATGGCCAACTCACCATGGCCTACTCACCATGGCCAACTTGCCACTGGACAACTTGCCACGGCTAATTCACCATGCGGCAACTTGCTGCAGAACAATTTAACAATTCTGTTTAATTATTTAAAATAAGTAAATAAAGATATTTTAATTTTTGCCATTCCCTTTTCATTATGCCCCTCCTATTGGATCCTTTCTTTAATGATTCCACCATTTATCTGATATTAATGTAACTCTTGTTCGGTAGTGAGTTGTCCTGTGGCAAGTTGGCCATGGCAAGTTGGCTACATTGAACTGTCATAGACCCTGCTCAAGATGCCTGTCATCATTTCAAATACAAAGGATAGCACAATTTGGAAATTCTCTAAGCTTACTGTGTTTTACTTATAACATTCATCACATTTGCATTCTTAGCATTTTATTTATTTTATTTAAAGCTGGAATAAATTAAGCAAAAGAGACCACCTTTTTATAACGTAGGGTAGCGCACGGAGGTTCAACTCTTACTTATTTTTCCTTTTTCACATTTGCTAACTTGTTAAGAAAAATAAAACTGCAAGAGGGAATTCAACTGACAAATGTATTCTCCCTTTCCTTAGAACTATATATTTTGATTTATACACCAAAACTGTGTTTAGACATAACCCAGCTAGTTCTACACAGAGCAAATTGATTTATACCAAGAATACTTAATTAAAGCAGAGAGAGAGCTTGGGGGAAAACATTCACTTGTCTGGCAAGGTTTTTTGGGGGATTTTTTGCCAAGATCACAAAAAAAAATTGAGTTTAATTGCTATCGCTGGATAATTCTCCAAGATATTTTTGTCTGGGTAAATACCTTGTGTATAAGCCTGTATATGTAAGATTCTCCATTAGACCACTTAGGCATGTATGTGGGAGAAAATAATATGCCGCCTAACTTTCTATGCTCTGGATTTTCAACTTGTTCTCAACGAGAGCACAAATGAAAGAGATTCACTGGGGCATATTATTCAAGCTTGCAGGCTTATTTTATTGCTTTTCAGTTTTTCTAACCTGCCCTTCATTTTGACATACTCTAGAAATGGTATGCAATTAAAGTAATAGAGTAAAATAATTAGTGAAATCCCTTCAGTGAGAGTAAATTTCTTTTTTTAGATGTTCCTTTGATTTATTTTCATATGTTAATTACAATTTTATATTTTATCTATTTTGAATATTATTTGGGGGACGGAATATAAATGAAGTTATAAATAAACATGAAGTGGGAAATAAGTCGATGAAAAAACAGACACAAGAAAATCCATTGATTGGGGCAGGTAACAAATGTAATGAAGGAAGTAGTAAAGTCCATAGAACTTCACATGACATATTATATTGTGCTAGTAGTCCCAGTCATGTTTCCTCAGGTAAAGTACACAGTAGTAGAACTGGGGTTCCATTAAAAGAAAGTTCTTTTTTTTAGACATATGTAATATTCTACCTGAGGTGGGGTGACTCAGTGGCTAAGACGCTGAGCTTGTCAATCAGAAAGGTCAGCAGTTTGGAGGTTCGAATCCCTAGTGCCGTGTAATAGAGTGAGCTCCCATTACTTGTCCCAGCTTCTGCCAACCTAGCAGTTCAAAAGCATGTTAAAATGCAAGTAGAAAAATAGGGGCCACCTTTGGTGGGAATGTAACAGCATTCCGTGCACCTTCGGTGTTTAGTCATACCGGCCACATGATCATGGCAACATCTTTGGACAGCGCTGGTTCTTTGGCTTTGAAACAGAGATGAGCACCACCTCCCTAGAGTTGGGAATGACTAGCGCATATGTGCAAGGGGAACCTTTACCTTTACCTAATACTCTACTTAATTAGTTAACCATACTTGAAAACTGCCTCACCAAAATATTTTAATGTTCAGTCAGTTAAACCTTGAAAAGTAAACACCATCCTCTTGACATGGGTTCAGAGACTAATGTGCAACCAATTCTTCAGAAACGAACACAGAATGGTTTCACATAACCAAAGCATTCAGAACCATCTGACAGTAGCTCTTGATGTATTTTCAAGGGGAGCTCAATATACAATTGACTCTATGAATGCTGGCGAATCCGTGGTTCCCAGACTACATAAAGCACTCCAGAGCTTTTGATGCAGCGTGTCTTCTGCCCCAACTTACCTTCTCTTCTGTAAGGGTAGTCACTGCCAGATACCTTTGAAAGACACCTTTGTGGCAGATACTTTTGAAAGTCCAATTTCTGCAATTGCAGTCATCAAAGTATAGAAGTTCATTTCATCTAACATACCAGGGATGTCAAACTCAAGGCCCAGGGGCCAGATCCAGCCTGTGGGGTGCTTAGATCTGGCCCACGGGGCTGCCCTGGAAACAGCGAAGGACCAGGCCACAGTGCCTCTGCAGGCAACCCTCCCAAACTCTGTTTTCACTGGCAGAGGGTTGCAGGAGGCTGTTGCAGCTGATAACAGAGCTCGCGAAGACAGCGGGCAGCCCTCCCAAGCTCTGTATTTTCTGGCAGAGGGTTGCAGAAAGCTGTTGCAGCTGAAAACAGAGCTCAGGAGCCTATTTTCACCCCAGGCACTCCCAATGTGAGTGATTTTAAGCTAGCCATGCACCCCTGCCCTCCACAGGGTCAAACACAATCCTGATGCGACCCTCGATGAAATCAAGTAAGACACCCCTGTTCTATAACAACTGGGGTCTGTTGTAATAGACTACATTTGTGAGGATATCCTAGAAATTTAATTTCTTTCAGAATGGCCCATCATAAGAGAGGCCTTTCCATAGAGTAGCAAGAACTGATGCTCCTCTCCTAAACAAATTCCCATCTTCCCTTCATTTTCCCCTTTTCCTTTTTTAAAAAGATGAATAAAAAAGCATTTGCTGAATTGTTAAGCTGAAGGAGTCAGAGACGTGTTTCTAGTACGTAATTGTGTACGTATTGAGCAAGCTGTCCACAACACATTATGGAGCTTTAGACTTGGCAATCAAGGCCAAAACGGCAAATGTAAAGGAATTTTCAGGAAAACTAACCTTGAGGACAGGGAAGAAATAAGCAAACTGTGCAGAAAAATTTACACTGTTCTGAGAAAGAAGGAAGTGTGAGAAAATCAAAATAACCCTGCCTTAATTTTGTAAGAGATGAGAGAGAGAAAAACTTTAACAAGTTTTCAGGATTGTTATCTTTCTTTATTACAATTATAACACTGACTGAATTCTTGTTGCACCTGTTTCTTGGCCCTTTCCATCTTAAAGAGATGGAAAGAGAAGGGACAAGGAATCTTATAAGGAAGGCTAAATGTTGGAAGAAAGGAACTGAAATATTCTGGAAATGAAGACTAAAGGATATTCATAGGGTAAGAAATATTCTGTGTTAAATTATAAATATTCAGCCTGTTTGTATGGCAAGGTGGAACATAAGAGAGTTAAAAGATAATATGAGATAATACAAGAACATACATGACCAAGCACTGAATATGCTTGTGAGAAGTTTTTACATAGTCCATATTCCCATGGTCCATCTGAACTCCTCCAGGGTATCTGTGGAGAGATGGCACCAATGCTGAGAAGATTTCTTGATGGCCAAAAAGCTCCATATTAAAAACTCTATAGTTTATTTTGGCTGGTGAGATATGCCAAGTAAATAAAATAGAACAGAACAACAGAGTTGGAAGGGACCTTGGAGGTCTTCTAGTCTAACTCCCTGCTCAGGCAGGAAACCCTACACCACTTCAGATCAATGAGTCTCCAATCTCTTCTTAAAAACATCCAGTATTGGAACATTCACAATTTCTGGAGGCACGTTGTTCCACTGATTAATTGTTCTGTCAGGAAATTTCTCCTTAATTCTACGTTGCTTGTCTCCTTGATTAGTTTCCATCCATTGCTTCTTATCCTGCCCTCAAGTGCTTTTGAGAATAGCACAAAATGATGACAAAGAAAGAGATTCTGAACTGGACTGTAGAAGCCCGACTCCTAAGACCAAATCAAATGGAGCATTTGGAATCTGGAGGTGGAGGATTGCCCAAGAAATGAGTACTAGTTCGTTGGGTGTTGGGATCCTACATGAAGGTAATTCATTTACATTCTTGAATTGTGCAATGTCAGTTGCTTGTTGAGTGAGGATGATGATGCTCATGATACTCTCCTGGATTTAAATGTCTTGCCTATTGTTGTTTTCTCCAGATCCTGGGATTTATTTGTTTTCTCTTGTTCCACTAACCACAATGAGCACTTGAGGAGAATCATTGATAAAGTTCCCATTTTCAAGCTAGTAAATTGTCGGTGACAAGTGGCATGAAGAAAGACAAAAAAGACAAAGCTCTTCATGTATTGTCATTAGGTGGAATTATAAGCATATAACTAAAATTGAATATCTAAAAAATGAATGATACCATTCAAGGCAAAGCACAATGCCCTCATCCTTCACTCTAATCCTATGTCATTTTTCAGCCATGATGGAAAAATTGGCACTCATTACGTTTCCTAGTGCTAAGGAAGGTAACCCATTCTCCCTTCCATTCATCCATTTGAATCTGGCTCTGACAGCCAGTTAGAGGTTAATTATTCATATGAAATATTTAATGGTATATGGAGTCTCTGAACATGATTAAGAGTGAGCGTGAGACCTGATATCAGAGCTACATTAGAATAAGAGAGATGCACTTAAGAGATTAATGTTGCTGCGCCTTAGAAATTGCTTTTACCACTGGAGATAAAGAGAATTTCTCTATGCCATTCCTGAACCCACAAAATCTCTTATTCAGGCTTTTCCTATATGAATGTTATACATGCTTTCTTTATATATTTTTTAATGTTGCTTTGACTATTCCAGTTATTGAACTCTTATGTTATGACAATTCTTAATTTTTTTTAAAAAAATTGAACGGAGATGATCCGGACAAAGGAAATAATATTAAAAGTCACACTGCATTACAAAGTTGTTCATGTAGGCAGTGGTGGGATTCAGTTTTTTTTACTACTGATTCTGTGGGCATGGCTGGTGGGTGTGGCAGGGGAAGGATACTGTAAAATCTCTATTCTCTCCCCACTCCAGGGGAAGGTTACTGCAAAATCCCCATTTCCTCCCGATCTGCTGGGACTTGGGAGGCAGAGAATAGATGGGAGGAGGGTCAGTCAGAGGTGATATTTACCAGTTCTCTGAACTACTCAAAATTTCTGCTACCGGTTCTCCAAAACTGATCAGAACCTGTTAAATACCACCTCTACATGTAGGGTTATATGCTGCTTCAATTGAATATAACTCTAACTGGTTCAAACTTGCAATTTAGTCTTTTAAAGACTAAATAAATATATTAGTTTTTAATCTTTAAATATAATAAAGATTAAAAACTAATATATGTAATAATACATCCACCCAAACATACCAAAGAGCAATAGTCGAAAAACACAACTGTCAGAAAACACAAGTCCGTTGAAGGAGGCATCTCCATTCATATCTATCTCTAGGGATCTTCTGGAACAGCCAGAGTCAATGGCCTTCCTAATACCTATCGGGGTTGGGGCCAATCTGATATTAGAAGGAATGGCTTTCCACCAAAGTGAAGAAGCCATACATCCATAGAGAGTCTCAATCATCCAGGTCATGGCTGTCCCAAAGATGCCTTTTCCAAAAGGCAACTGGACTTTCTCAGATTTTGCTTTCTATTTTAAAAACATTTCGCTTCTCATCCACGAAAGTTCTGAAACGAAGAAGCTTTTTGGATAGGAAGCAAAACATTTTCTAAGAAAAGCACTTGGAGGAAGCCACAGAGTAGGGCAACTCCTACAGAGTAGGGTATATGATAATAGCATTCCATTGCAGTAGAGACCCAAATTCCTTCTTTCTAGAATTTAGTGGACAGGCAGGTCCCAATTAGAGTAGTTGGTCTCCTATCAACCCAGTGCTGGGCCATTCAGGCCTTTCAAGATGCCAACCTGCATCCTGAGTCACATCCTTAACCAGCCAATTGGTTATGTTTCTAGTAAGTTTCAAACAATTAAAGCAGCTGCTAAAGAAACGTTCTCCAAACAGTGCTGAAACAAAGGCAAAGAAAAACTCTAGGTCAGGGGTCTCCAACCTTTGCAACTTTAAGTCTGAAGGACTTCAGCTCCCAGAATTCTCCAGCCAGCTTTGCTGGCTGGAGAATTCTGGGAGCTGAAGTCCTTCAGACTTAAAGTTGTAAAGGTTGGAGACCCCTGCTCTAGGTAATGCCAAAAACATACCATAAGTGACGTTGATATTTCTGGGTGGGGTTTTGATCTTTGTTGCCTGGTCAACCCAACAGCCAAGTTATCTAATTTTACATTTAATATAAAGCAGATTGGAGTAGGTATTCTGTCTAAGTTTATTAAGATGCTACTGGAATAGATATGTTTACTTCTTTGCAAGTCAACAGTGCCTGCAGAGAATCACCTGCCAAATGGAATGTGCACTTCCTAAACACCTAGCCAGCCAATAGGTGCTGCTTTGCCTGGAACTAGAAATCCTCTCTTGGCCATTTGTATGTATACAATATAGGCTTAATACTCCTTGCATCATTAGACAATCATACCTTCAGAGTTACATTTATTTCCACTTCTTAGAACTTACCTCTGATTTTTACCTGAACACATTCCCATAAAGACCTTATTGAAATCCACACAGCAAAGCAATCTTTTTATAATTTTCTTCTCTTAAACCTCCAAGCATTTCTAAATGTAACAGTTCCCATGGAGGAAGAATTACCTAGTTTGATGTTGTGTGAGGAGGCATAAACCTGTCTTCCCTTGCACGGCAATCAAATTCCAAGGCTTGCAATCGTTTTTTAAAATTTCAACGCTATAAGCGATGCATGCTTCAAATCGAGTTTTATTGGAGTTCATGATACCACTTGCAATAGTTTCAATGTACTCTTGTTATGCTGCCTATCAAATCTCCAGCTGAGTCATTGGCACTTTGTGCAGGTTTCTCGATATTGTTGAATTGATATTAAGCAACAAAGCACACACACACACACAAAAGAAAGGAAATGGTGTGTGCAAACTAAAAACATGTGCCATTATGAAGTTCAATGCTTTCCTTTAAAAAGCCTTCCTGAGTAGTGGGGGAAGTGGGTTTGGCAATGTAGGTTCAGGGGAGAAGACCATAGGGACAATTGATTTGACCACATTTGACCACTTTAGGCAACTTCCTCAAAGGGTGGGACCCTACCTCTCATAATGCCCATTCAGTGAGGAAAGCTGTCTGATATTCAATTAGATTTCCATATTATACATCTCAGTAGATTCACATATATGTGCACTTCTGGTTCACATATGTGCACTTCTGGTTCACATATGAATTAGATGTTTTCCTGTTCTCTACAGTTGCAATGATTGTTACTGTTTTATTGTTTTAAAATGTTTTTTAATCTCTCTATATAAAAGTAAAATACCACTCACATAACATCATGAAATCTCTAGAACTGTAAAACCTACAAACTTGGAATTTGGCATGTATGCTCCTTTTGGCTTCTAGGTGCTCGCTAAGAAAGGATTTTTCAAAATGACCAGATCTTTAGTATTTCTTATATTATTATTAACACACTGTGATGCTAAGGAGTTAGATGTTCTACTCCCCCTCCCTACTTGAAAAGAACTCTGTTCCAACTGCCACTTGGTCATGGCCATGGCCAGCATGTGACTCATCCAGCTGCAGGCTGGCAGTTTAGACATTCTACTCTCCGTCCCCATCTGAAATACGCTCTGATGCTAGGGAGTTAATCTGAGGGAGAGAAGGGGATAAGATACAATAGACCTCTGTGGGGCAAGCCTGAAGGAGAGAAGGGAAAAGGAGAGACCAATTGTAACTACTCATTAATTTTCAAGCTGTAAGTGCTGATTTATCAAGCCCAATCACATAGTTTCGTAGCAGAGTCCAGTTATCCAGCTAGTAGTAATATATGTTTTGAATTGTAAGCCACCCTTTTACTGAGATGGGTAGCCATAGATATCAAGCAAACAAATAAATAATAATTAAATCTGCTGCAGCACAATTTACTGAGCTTCATCAAGATAAATTTTCTGGATATACCCCAATTACAACTATTGTGTTTAAAAATTGTGCCATACCTTACCATTACAATTTACATCAGAAATTTTATTAACAGATAAGATAAGATGGGATTTATTACAAGGACTGTGCAACTACAGGAGCATTTTCTGAATGGTTTGCAAGTCCTCATTGTGACATGATTGACCTATTTACTCTACAGTGTTTTCACTATGAATTAACTGCAGTACATTTCTGGTTGTGAGTGTGGTTATTATGTACACAGGTAAGTGTACCAAAACAGAACGTATTTTCTAAAATTCTTAATAAAGGATTCAGGACAAACACTGCCCTTATTTTTATGCTCAGAATAAGATCACGCAATAAATATTATGACACAGTGTTAATTTAAAGAAATCCCTCTGGTAAAAGGTTCAACATAAAAGGTTTAATGAAAAGAAGGACTAGGGGAGACATGATAGCAGTCTTCCAATATCTCAGAGGGTGCCACAAAGAAGAGGGAGTCAAGTTATTCTCCAAAACACCTGACAAGAAGCAATGGGTGGAAACTAATCAAGGAAAAAAGCAACTTAGAACTGAGGAGAAATTTCCTGACAGTTAGAACAATTAACCAGTGGAACAGCTTGCCTCCAGAAGTTGTGAATGCCCCAACACTGCAAGTCTTTAAGATGTTGGATAGCCATTTGTCTGAAATGGTATAAGGTTCCTGCCTAGGCAGTGGGTTGGACTAGAAGACCTCCAAGGTCCCTTCCATCTCTGCTATTGTATTGTATTGTATTGTATATTATACATTATACACAGTGGTGTATATAAATAAAAACCAGTCAATTAACTATCACTTTCTATATACATGTGTCTGTTTTGTAAATGAATAAAAATAACTAATGTCTCTGTTTGCCAATAGAATTTGAAGCTTCAGCTACAAGTGGAATCATATTATCCAGAAAATGAGGGGCCATTCCTAATTACCATGGCATAGACTTTCCAAGCTAAACTTTCCAGCTTATGCCTTTTAATAAAATGTGTAAGTCGGAAAAGGTGCTATCACACGCTTGACTTTTAGCTACCATAGACTAATATGGCTCTACTCTCATAATCTAGAATTAAAGATGTATTCCTCAGAGTAAATACAGGCTATGGGAGATTTACCTGCAAGCATATGGTAAGCTTTTGTAAGTCATTCCCTGCTGAAAATTATTTTCATGAAGCAAGAACATATGAGTACAGATAGTTCTCAACTTACAGCAGTTCATTCAATGATTGTCCAAAGTTAAAAGAGCACTGAAAAAAGTGAGTTGTGATTATTTTCAACACAACCATTGCAGCATCCCCATGGGCACATGCTGAAAATTCAGACACTTGGCAACTGACTCATATTTATGACAACTGCACTGTCCTGGGGTCCTGTGATTTCCTTTGTGACCTTCCTGACAAACAAAGTCAATGGGGAAATCAGATTCACTTAATAACTGTGTTACTGACTTAACAACTGTGACAAGGAAGGGCGTAAAATGGGACAATGTTCACTTAACAACTGTCTTGTTTAGCAGCAGAAATTTGGGGGTCAATTGTGGTCACAAGTCGAGGGCTACCTGTATTTTCTCCATGCAAACCTACATTAGTGAGATCTTCAACACATAGCCCTTTAAATGCACAAGTTTATTCTAATAATATTCCTTGGCAAGGCTCCTACTGGACAGTTGCAAAGCTTTTTCCCCCCTTCATATGCTGATGGTACTTTCTTGTCTTCAACAAACTGGCAGCCGTCGGTACCTTACACTTGCTTCAGAAGCTGAATGATAAAATCAAAGATATTTATGAAGTCCTGACTCAGCCACAAAACATATAACTTCCTTGCTTCTGCCCATCTAAAAATAAAGGCAGCTATTCTGATCTAACCGTGGTAAAGCTAATATGAGCATACATTCTTCAGCTGGGAAGCGAGTGTTTCATAATACTGTCACCTTTGCTTCTCTACATGTCTTTACACTCAATGATTATATTAACAATTGTAATAATAGTAACAACAAGACTAAGATTTCAGAATGGATGCCAAGGAATTGTTAAACAACTTTTGAAGCCGTACCTACCTTTATATCCATTTAGTGATGTCCTTAATAAAGAAGAGCCTCCCTTAAGTAAAACTCAGCTAATAGTTGAGCCACGTAGTGATCTTGGCAACAAGTAATTTGGCAATGACTACTTCTAATATTTAACCTCTCATTCTAGCATATAGCTCTAGGATTTCCTCTTAGTCTCCCATCCAAGTATTAACAGGTCCAAATGTGCTTGCTTTTCAATATCAGTCAAGGTTAGTGCTGCCACCTGGTGGGCATAGCCTAAAATCTGAATAATACCAATCTTTCTACCCTACTTCATTATATTTACTTAATGACATAACTATCATAGCAATGAAACCAAATTCTAGAATCTAACCTGCCAGCAGGATTGAATTCTGAAATACATTTGAAAAAGACTCAAGGAAGTTATATAGTTACCTGCTGTAACGTACATATTGCACTAAATTAGTTTTATTAACCAGAATATCTTAGTGCAGGGTTTCTCAGCTGTGTCCCATGGAATCCCAAGGTGCCATGAGAACTTGGGGCCCATAAAAATGTAAACCCCCCTAAAGACTTAAAGCCCACTTTCAAATGCAACTGAATTCCTATCACCAGAGTTTTGCCTCTTGTTTTTAAAGGTTACTGGAAATTTGATTTTTAACTAATCAGTTCTTCAGTCTGAAAAAAGATTGAACACCCCACCCCCAGTAAATAGATTGCAAATGGATGAATTATACCACCTCATTAAGACGCAAACCATGGTTTAGTTTGGTTTACACAAATGCTAAGCACTAACTTGGCACCCACATTATGACTTAGACCACAGGTGTCAAACCCAACCATGTTACATGACGTATCGCGATGTATCAAGACATTTTTTGCTTTTGCAGAGCTGTGGTGGGTGTGGCCAGCATGTGATGCATCTGGCCCATAGGCCGCCAGTTTGACACCCCTGTCTTGGACCAATGTGTGTAGCCAGTCACAGAAATGAAAATCACATTTGTGATAGGCTTCAAGGCAGGGGTGAAATCCAGCAGGTTCTGATAGATTTTGGAGAATTAGTAGCGGAAATTTTGAGTAGTTCAGAGAACCGGCCAATGCCACCCCTGGCTGGCCCCAGAGTGGGGTGGGAATGGAGCGTGTGCAGTATCCTTACCCTAGAATGGAGTGGGAATGGAAATTTTGCAGTATCATTCCCCTGCCACACCCACCAAGCCACACCATGCCCACCAAGCCACACCCACAGAACCGGTAGTAAAAAAATTTGAACTTCACCACTGCTTCAAAGTCCATTGGTATTTATAAGTTGACCTCAACTGATTCACTACCTCCAAGACCAGAGGATCATCATAAGAGGCCCACTGGCTAAGCAATCATATAATCTGAGAGGGAGGGGATTTTTTAAAAAATCAAGACGGCAGCCACACATGCATGATCAAAGTCCTGCCCCCTTTTTTGTGTCACATATATAACATAGACAAAAAGAAGGGCAGTGGGACATTGATCAAGTGATTATAATTGCCGTCTTGATTTTCTTGAATCTTCTTGTGTGTAGCTTAACCATATTCCATCTACTCCTGAGCTGATCTCTCCAAGGTGTGGTTGCCCCCAAGACATTTCTTCTTAAGATGTCGTGTGTTGGAAAGGAAGGCCTCGACTTACAACCATTCATTTAATTGCCATTGGAAGCACTGAAAAAAAAAGAGATATGATCGTTTCATGCACTTATAACCACTGCAATAGTCCCAGGGTCATACGATCAAATTGCCGGAGCTTGGGAACTGGCATGTATTTATGACAAATGCATTGTGTCAGTGACACACGATCACCATTTGTAATCTTCCCAGTCAACTTTTGACAAGTTTAGCTGTGGTGGGATTCGCTTACCTTCCCTACTGGTTCACAAATGTAAGCCTGCATATGCTCTCGCTTCGCTAGCGCCACCTTCTGCACATGCGCAGAACATCACTCATTATGTCAGGGTGGGTGGGCGGAGCCACCCACAGCCGCCACTAGCAGTTCGCCCAAACCAGAGAGAACTGGATGAATACCACCTCTGAAGCTTAGTCAATGGGAAAAGCAGGATTCGCTTAATGACCTCAAGGTTTACTTAACAACTGTGGCAAGAAAAGGTCATAAAATGGGCAAAACTCACTTAACAGCTGCCTTGCTTAGTAGTAGGAATTTTGGGCTCAGTTTGGCCATAAGCTGAGAACTACCTGTAATATCTCCATATTCTCTTCAAGAAGGTAGGCTGACAGGTGATTGCAAAAAAAAAAATATTGGAAGAGTTTGGCAAATTAGAGCATGGTTTTTCTTTCTTCAAAATGTGAATACATTTCATCACATTAGCTGACATTACAGCAATTTACTTTGCTGCTTTCATAAAAGGAGGTAATGAAGCATGAAATTTCTTCAGGAAATTCTCCACATCAGCCTTCAAATATTGTTCAACCACATGTGAGGCTGGGCTGTGGAGGAGGGAATAGAATTAACAAGTTAAAAGAATGAGCCTCTGTCATCTCTAAATGAAAGAAAAGCTGTATTGTGTAATTGTATAATTTAGGGAATGGCCATCTTTGTTGTTTTTTTCAAAAACGTATTAGTATTGTGTCACATATGAGAAATACATAAATTATATTATTACAAAAAGGGAAAGAAAAGATGGGTCAAAGACTCCCCAAATCCCTGGCATTAGGATTTGGGATTTTTTACTCCTACAATATAGAGGGGGAGGAGTATTGTTAATGCTTAAATTACTTTCTTCCCAACTCCCAGCCAATCATTCTGCAGCATTTTCTAAATTTGCCCCAAACTTACTTTAGCTGATCACCACCATCACCACTACCTCCTCCTCCTCCTCCTCCTCCTCCTTCTTCTTCTTCTTCTTCTTCTTTTTAATTGAAAAAGTTTTATTAGTTTTTACATTTTTCCAAGAGGATAGGGTAAGGGATATAGGTAAGGTAAAATACAAAGAAATTGTGAGAACTTTCAGGACGGAATCGCTGGCCCCTCCAGGGCCTCTTAATAAAACATTGGTAATACATTTTTCAATATACTACAAGATGGAAGTGAGTGCTTACATCATAAATTCTAAATTCTAAACTCTATGCTGGCAGACATGTACAAACATCCAGATAAAAAATTACATTGGGCTAGTAAAAAAAAAAAGAAACCAAACAAATTCATTTTTTAGATCTAAGTCTCTTGGCAATTACATCTTCCTGCGCTCCTTTCTGGCCCCCAGCAGGCGGGGCCGTGGCCCCCCCTGCCCCTCCCAAATCTTCACCCAGGATAGAGGAATGTTTTTTAAGAAAGGCTTCCGCCTCAGCAACTGTTTTAATCCTAACTCTCCCTCCTTCCCAGAACACCAACATCCCTTCGGGCGTCACCCACTTAAACCAAATCCCATGGTCAAACAATTTTTTAGATAAGAAGGAAAACTTCCTTCTCATCTCTCTAATCTTTTTAGGGATCTGTTTCAAGATAGCGACTTCTTTCTGCTGGTAAATTAACGGACCACCTCTCTGAGCCTTCAAAATTTCCTCTCTGGTTGACCTCCTAACAAATTTAATATGTATCTCTCTGGGTACCTCATTTATCCTGGCATATGCAGAATTTATTCTGTAGGCTAGGTCAATATCCCCCCTGATCTCATCTTTGGGTTTATGCAAATATTCTGCTAAAATTGTTTCTTCTTCTTCTTCTTGTGCCCTCCTATTTTTATCAACAGTCACACTTAAAAGTGCCGCTGAGTTTTGCATAAACCAGTCCCTTACATTTTGATTTTCTCTAACAAAGAAATATCTTGGCTACCATCAAGTGCTTCTTTAAAAAACAAATTAGGGAGAAAGTGGGTTTTATTTAAAAAGCTCTTAAAAATAAAATGTCACCGATGTATAAATTGACTTTAAATGCAGTAATAATAAACCTACTCTTCATTCTTCATTTTCATCCTATACAAAATGTTATATATATATATATATATATATATATATATATATATATATATATATATATATATATATATATATATATATATATATATATATATATATATATTAACATTTTCCAACGCATTTTAAACCTTAACACAAAAAACCCTCCACTTCCCAGAACAGAAATTTTATTCTTTTGCACTTTGCAAACGGAAATATATTCAGAAGTGAACAAAAAGTGAAAATTACACTTGAACCATTTCCCAAAAATTCAGAAATTTAGTATTAGACTGTCATTTTCAGTTCCTGGTATTAAGAATTGTTTTTATGACTGGAGTGGCAAAGAAGCTTTATGAAATAAATAAATATCTGCCTATAGCTTTATACACACACACAGCCAATACTCATCAGCACTGAATAGCACTGGGAGGGCTGGAACAATAGAAAGAGCTGACATCTTTTCTGCCTTGCACTTTGTGCTGTGATTTATATACTGGAGTCGAACACAATATATTGGATTGCCTTGTTCATAGTATTAGAGAGGCAATCAGAGAACTGTTTTTCTTACTAGAAGCTGGCTGTTAATGTCTCCCTTCACCCAACATCATTGCATTGTTACCGTTATTATTATAGGAAATGTCTTCTCATCTCTTTCTTTTTCCAAGATGAAGTACAGGTAGTCCTTGACATGCAACAGTTTGTTTAGTGACCGTTCACAGTTACAACGGCACTAGAAAATGCAGTTTATGACCATGTTTCACGGTTACGACCTTTCCAGCATCCCCGTGATCATGTGATCAAAATTCAGATGCTTGGCAACTGGTTCATGTTTAGGACCCTTGCCTGTGTCCCGAGGTTATGTGATCCCATGTTGCCACCTTCTGACCAGCAAAGTCAATGCGGAAGCCAGATTCACTTAAAAGCTGGGTTACTAACTCAACAACAGTGGTGATTCACTTAACAACTATGGCAAGAAAGGTCATAAAATGGGCAAAACTCATTTATCAAATGTCTCACTTGAGCAACAGAAATGTTGGGGTCAATTGTAGTTGTAAGTTGAGGACTACCTCTCATGGAAGCATCTTCCAGTAGGGAGATATTTTTGAAAAATATCCAGGCAGAATTGGAAATGGGAGCTTCTTCCCATAGAGGTTCCTGAGTCTGAATCAAGCATCCCCATATTTCTGAGCCTGGTGAATGTTCCCATGTTACCTATTGGGCACATTAGCAATACCTAAAGGCTAAGGAAACGATGAAAAAGCTATCACTTCTAAATGTTTATTTTAAAAAGATGTCACAGGAAAATAAAAACGCACATGTCCTAAAATAAATGACTAAATTTAACATATTATAGCCCTATCTTTGTAATGTTGCACAGCCTTGGGAAAAAAGATGTTTTATATCATTCAGGAATGCAAACATGAGCTTCTCTGTGCAAACCATTAAAGCAATCTTCTCCTGGGCTTGTATGGCTGATGTTGTGGCTGTCTCCACCTGCTCTTTGCCCAGCAAAACAAGCAACTACGCACATATATGCTGCCAGGGGAATTCACTACTTTCATTAAAATCCTGAAAGCAGCCACATGCCACATGTTTCCACTTTTTGTCCTTGTATGAAAATATATACATACTTACATACATACATACATACATACATACATACATACATACATACATACATACATACATACAAAGGGGAAAGGACTTGCATCGGAAGGGTACAATACTGCTTCCATCCTTCTGTCTTCTTTGGTGTTCTGACTCAGACTTCCTAGGAAAGCAAGAAGCAAAATCTTGGTCCCTGCAAAACCTCTTTTATTACACGACTGTGAATTCCTTTCATTCACAGTCAGCAGGGCTTAGTAAAACAGTCTTTCAGAGGAATGTTTATCCACACGCATCTTATCTCGTTTGGATTGCTACCAGATAGTTTCCAGGGCATGCCAAACTTGGCCCAGAGTCTCCTAAAGTCACAAACAGAACTTTCCACTCTTGAACTGACCGAATGAATGGTTTCCTGCAACAGTCCACTCCTCGTTCGTTCCTCTTTTGTTTCCTATGGGAGGGACCAATCACCTCCAAGGTGTTTATTCCTAAATCGACCTTGCTTTCTTAGTTGTTCTTGTCTTCTGGTAGTTCTGCGCATGTGCACACTGGGAATAGGCTCCAGCTGTTCTTCTGCTTTACTGCTGTCTACCTCCCTCTTTGACTCCGACGCAAAGCCTTCGTCTGAACTTTTCTCAACCCCCAGGACTGGCCCATGTTTCTCCCCAACCTCCTCACTGTCTGACTCTGCTACCAGCTCTGCTGACTGCCAGAGGGCCGCAATATTTGGGAACATTGCAGGGCACAATACATAGCCTTGCAGAAAACTACCATGAACAGTTCCAAAAGCAGATGTGCAACTCTGAAAAAGACAAGGATGCTTTAGAGATTCAAGAATTCATAACCAGATTCATGCATTGGGAAGCACCTCTTTGGAAGGATTCGTCCACCCTTTTTTGCACAGGCTCTTTGGACCTTAATTATGGCACAACCCAGCAGAGTGGTAATACATGTAATTCTCAACTTAAGACCACAATTGGAACCAGAATTTTAGTCACAAAGCGATGTGGTCAATAAGTGAATCATCATATAATCACCCTGATTGTAGCACCCTTTTTACCAGGTCATTAGGCAAATCACCAGGGTTGTTAAGCGAATCACTTGATTGTTCAATGACTTGTGTGGTTGAAGTTGTGGTTAAGCAAACCCAGCTTCCCCACTTCACTTTGCATCTTGGAAGCCGGCTGGGAAGGTCACATATCACAATCCCATGACTTCAAGATGCTGCAACTGATGTAAAGGTAAGCCAATAGCTAACCACCTGAATTGCACTCATGTGACCCAGGGTGATATGACAATTGCAATTTTCAGGATGGGTTGTAAGTCATTTTTTCTGAGGCTGTCACACCTTTGAGCCATTGTTAAACAAACACTTGTACGTTGGGGACTGCATGGATCTGTCTTTCAGTGCAAAAAACTGATGTCTATGAGATGTCACATATTTCACTAAAAGTGGCAGCAACATCACTCATGGTGGTAATACTCCCTGAGTATAACTATACTTCCAATCAATGCTTTTACCATAAGGACATAATATAGAATAGCATAGCATAGCATAGCATAGCATAGCATAGCATAGCATAGCATAGCATAGCATAGCATAGCACAGAACAGAACTGAACTGAACTGAATTGAACTGAACTGAATTGAATTGAATTGAATTGAATTGAATTATTTATTGGCCAAGTGTTATTGGACACACAAGGAATTTGTCTTTGGTTTTTTTAAATTTTATTTTATTTTATTTTATCGAATTTATACCCCACCCTTCTCCTTGTTAGGACCCAGGGCGGCGCACAGGCATTATTAAAACCACAATAAAACAATATACATCGTTAAAAACATATTAAATTATTTAAACCCGTGCTAAAAAAAACCATTTAAAACCCTGCCCAATTACAATTTATACATAAAAAGTCAGAAATGGGGGGCTATGCCAGGCCGGCCTGTTGGAATAGAAACGTCTTAAGACGTTGGCGGAAAAGGCGGAGGTCCGAGATAGTACGTAGGTCGGGGGGTAGGTCGTTCCAGAGGGCCGGGCCCGCCACAGAGAAGGCCCTTCCCCAGGGTGTCGCCAACTGGCATTGCCCGGCCGACGGCACCCGGAGAAGACCCTCTCTGTGGGAGCGGAGCGGACGAAGGGATGTATGGGGCAGGAGGCGGTCTCGTATATAGCTAGGCCCCGAGCCATGGAGCGATTTGAAGATGGTCGTCAACACCTTGAAGCGCACTCGAAAGGCCACAGGCAGCCAGTGCAGCTTGCGCAGGAGAGGTGTTATGTGGGCTTGCCTTGGGGCACCCAAAATCACCCGCGTGGCCGCATTCTGTACTAACTGTAGCTTTCGAGTGCACCTCAAGGGGAGCCCCATGTAGAGAATATGCATGGTGCATATGTTCTCAGTGTACATAAAAAGACAAGACACATTCATCAAGAATCATAAGGTACAGGACTTAATGATAGTCATAGGGTACAAATAACCAATCGGTAAACAAATCAATATCAATATAAATCGTAAGGATACAAGCAACAAAATTACAGTCCTGTAATATGTGGATTCTGGCAGATTAATTTCTTCCTTGTGTTCTCCACCCTTTAACATCTTTGGGATTTCGCTGGGTGTTTCCTACATGTGTAGTAATCCTACTTCTCCTTCCTAGCACTGGCAGAGGTAGACAATCCTCCCTGGCATCAGGAAGTAAGAAAGAGTGGCAAGCTGATGGGCACTGAAGCAATTTGTGACAGTCTGTTCTGATGCTGTAAGCAGAGCGAGGATGAGCGACATCTTGTTATTCACTTTGGGGAGCAAAATGCCTCTGCTCCTTCCTTTCCTTTTCCTCTGTGCTATTTTAAATTCCTGCCAGAAGCTTCAATCCGATGGCAAGTATTCTATCTCGTTCCTTCGCTCACCCGCATACACATCCCATGAAAGCAGATGGAACCAATCATATAGGTGATGATGTGGCCTTGTAACAATAGACAGAGCAAAATATATCATCAACATTGCAAACAATCAACAATCTGCTTCCTCTTACGGAAAGCATTAAAAAAAAGAGAGAATGGTTTCAACTTATGTACTAACTAACACTTTCTAATCTTGTCATTAAATCTCCAGCTGGTACAGTGCAGAATAACAATTAAGGGCAAGGTCTATTCAATAATTTTTTTCAAGCTGGCATTTTAACACTATAGACAGAGAAAATGAAAAGCAGGATGGCAAAAGGGATAAATGCAATTGCTCAGCCCTTCTTTTTTTTGTTTGTTTGTTTTATCCTCACCTAGCACACATCTCAAACAAATGACATGCCACTATTAGCAAGTAAGTTAGCAACATTCCCCAAAGCTGTTGTCCTTAAAAACTGTCTTTCTTCCCAACTTACTCCATCTCCCACACAATCAAGGGATAGCCATTCATATTTGGGATAAATGTGACTATGGTTAGATATGATTGCAATGGGCAAATATTGTTCTGATTGCAAAGGGATGAACAAAATCGCAGGAATATCTAGTGTCCAGGAAGTTCAAAGTCCAAGAACAAGACCAAATAGCAACCAGTACTGGGGACACGCTGCCCCATATTAGTAGACATCTAATAATCACATTGACTTGTGCTCTTGTAAGAAAGTGCTTTCTTTTCTCAGCCCTGAATTTGTTTGCTTTAATTAAGTATACCAAGATCTACCATAATATCATGAAAGAAAAAACAAACTTCTCCGTATCTTGTTTTTCTATGTGCCTGAATTCCATGGATATGGAAGTCGGGGAATCTTCCTAATATTCTACTGATTCCTTGAATACTTTCTAATATTTATTATAGGCTCAAGGTCTGTTGCTTTATTAAACTGCTGTTTAATGAAAAAGATGGGACTGGACCATCTTGAACCGACAGCTACTTCAACTTCAACCTTAATAATACAGGAGCAAACAATAGATACAAACTCAAGGTTAACCGCTCCAAACTCGATTGCAGAAAATACGACTTCAGCAACAGAGTGGGTCAACGTCTGGAACGCTCTACCTGACTCTGTTGTTACATCCCCAAACCTCCACAGCTTCAACTTTAAACTCTTTACCATGGACCTCACCCCATTCCTAAGAGGCCCGTAAAGGGGGCGTGCATAAGCACACCAGCATGCCTTCCCTCCCTGTCCTACTGTCCCCACTTATTTGTATCCACTTCCTTTGCTTATGTCTATGTTTATACTTATACCTGTTATCTTTTATATGTTTGACAAACTAAATAAATAAATACATACATGAAATAAAATAAAAGTCTTTTCAGGATGCATGTTAAACTGAACCCATAGACATATGTACATCTGTATGTATGTGTGTATCAGTGGTGGGTTTCAAATTCTTTAGAACCTACTCTGTAGGTGTGGTGTATTTTGTGGGCGTGGCTTGGCAGTCATGTGACAGGGTGGGAGTGGCCACCTTTTAAAATGTGGTGAAACTCATTTAACAACGCTCTTGCTTAGCAACCAAATTTTGGACTCAATTGTGATGATAAATTCTTTCTTTCTTTCTTTCTTTCTTTCTTTCTTTCTTTCTTTCCTTCTTTCTTCCTTCCTTTCCTTTCCTTTCCTTTCCGTTGGGTCACTGGCAGCGGCGGGCCAGATTTACTTCCAGGTACGCCGGTGGAGCCCCCTCTCACCGGTTCTCTTCGGGTGCACCTCCCTTGAGGTGCACCCGAAGGCTTCAGCTAGTCCAGAATGCAGCCGCGCGGGCAGTTATGGGAGCCTCTAGGTTCTCCCATGTAACACCGCTCCTGCGCGAGCTGCACTGGCTGCCTGTCGTCTTTCGGGTGCGCTTCAAGGTGTTAGTTACCATCTTTAAAGCGCTCCATGGCACGGGACCTAGCTATCTGCGGGATCGCATTCTGCCTCATACATCCCTGCGACCGATTCGCTCCCACAGAGAGGGACTTCTCCGGGGGCCGTCCACTAGGCTGTGCCAGCGGGCGACGTCCAGGGAAAGGGCCTTCTCTATGGCGGGCCCGACCCTCTGGAACGACCTTCCCCCCGAAATCAGAACGACCACTGACCTTCACTCCTTCCGACAGCTTTTAAAAACTCATTTCTTCCGTTTGGCTGGCCTAGGGTAATTTTAATTAGTTATGGTGTTAAGGGGTTTTAAGGACAGTTTTTAGTTTTTATAGATGTTTTTAGCGCAGGATATGTTTAATTGTGTTTTTAAATTTTGTACTCTGTGTTTATTGTTTTTTAATTCTCCTGTGCCCCGCCTCGAGTCCCTCTGGGGAGAGAGAGCGGGTTAGAAATAAAAAATTTATTATTATTATTATTATTATTATTATTATTATTATTATTATTATTATTATTATTATTATTATTATTATTATTATTATTATTATCATCTCTAAATTTCACCAACCGGCTCTCGCAAGTAGGTGCGAGCCTGTAGAAACCCACCACTGGTGTGTATGAAATATTACCATATGTCACATCCATCAAAACGTTGATTGGTACTAGTACATCTCATTATAACACTGAATGTTCCAGTGCATGAATGCTCATCTCTGAAGTAAGTTCCTCTGGCTTTCATCCAGCCCTTTCTGAGTGCTATCATAATGACATTTTATCAGGATGTTAGAAAAGAGATCATTTCAATAGAGACTTTTTTCCCTCAAAGACAGTAACGTTTTTTTTAACTTGGCCTTTTAAACAGTGACACATTTTCCTGCATCCAGCACTAATCAAAGGCCTGCTTTAATAATGCCTTTCCTTCTCTCCTTTTATAACAAGCTTAGTTCTTATCAGTGCTGGAAAGGTTGTTAAAACATGCGTTCCTAGGGTGATTCAAAGGGTTCATTCAATCACTTCAGAATTTGCTTATAATAATTTCTGCCTTGTTCGTGTTGTTTTATCTGTAACAAGGTTAATCAGGCAAAATTATTTCCTGTGAGAAAAGGTCTAATTTCACATTTGGATTGCACATATGTATTATGTGGTAGGGTGTTCCCTTTTCCATAGCCAAGAATTCTAGTTTGTGAAGCTGATTGCTTATGATTTTGAGATCACAATGTTAGACCTTGACATATAAGATGTCATAAAAAGATCACTAAATAAAGAACTTCTGATTTACGCATAATTGGTTGATAGAGCTACTGTTATTTCTACTACTACTGCGATTTTACTTCTTGAAATATTTTTTTTTCCATTCTATCTTCTTCTCTTCACTGCCTGCTTCCTTATACTGTATATTATTAGATTATACATCATTAGGACAGTCAATGAGGTCATCTGTAAAAATCACTTTATTGAGCCAAGCAAATGCTTTCTTTATACAGAATGTATTGATTATCCTGTTGACACAATAAGCAATCAAATATTTGCACATCCTTTTCCTATGTCTTTTCTCACTGCACAAGGGCAATTGTTCCTTGGACACTTAGCTCACTGCCAACATCATAGAATTTTTTCCCCCAACCCTTGGTAGCAATCTCTCCATGGTTGTTTTCTTCTGATGGAGTATCCCCCCCCCCCGTCTCTTCCTTTTTCAGGTTCACTGTGCCTTTCTGCTCTGTGGTTTCTATCCTCCATGAATTCTAGACTATGTGTAAATTTTCAAGGGCTTCCATTTACAGTTCATGAACTTGCCTGATCAAAATGCTTATTTATTTATTGTCAGAGTTCCAGTGGGCTTGTATTATACTTAATGGACTCAATTAGTTGATCTTCTCTCCCTTCACCTTGTTTGGATGGCAGCTTTAAAGCATCTGGATCAGTGGTGGGTTTCAAAATTTTTTAGAACCTACTCTGTAGGTGTGGCCTATTTTGTGGGCATGGCTTGGCAGTCATGTGACAGGGTGGGAGTGGCCACCTTTTAAAATGTGGTGAAATTCATTTAACAACGCTCTTGCTTAGCAACCCAAATTTTGGACTCAATTGTGATGATAAATTCTTTCTTTCTTTCTTTCTTTCTTTCTTTCTTTCTTTCTTTCTTTCTTCCTTCCTTCCTTCCCTTTCCTTTCCTTCCCGTTGGGTCACTGGCAGCGGCGGGCCAGATTTACTTCCAGATATGCCAGTGGAACCCCCTCTCACCGGTTCTCTAAATTTCACCCACCGGCTCTCGCGAGTAAGTGCGAGCCTGCAGAAACCCACCACTGCTCTGGATGCTTTCCAACATTCTTGTGTTTTATTTGTAATGTAACAGGACAAAGGAGGTTGGCAAATAGAAAGAAAGAAGAATAAAACTACTAGCACGACTTTTCCCTTTCTTTCCTTGGTTGAGAGAGGAACATAAATGAGTTTGGTCAGCAGTTTCAGAATCTACGAATGTACATCTGCCATGGGATAGGCACCCACAGAACACTGGAAAGCATTGATTGGTTGGTTTGAAGGGTGGCAATAACCAGAATTGATTGGTCACCTTGATTAGGAAATGCTTTAACATTTCACCCAGAGTAGACTGAATTTATTTTAAGGAGTTTTAGGCTCAATAAATCTGGAAGGCACTGGATTGAGAGAGACAGTTTTATCTTTAGACCAGCTGGATTGCAAGAGTGTAAATGTCATTTTGTAAATTACTAAATTTAATTTTGGTAATGTCAGGAACCCTCTCTTACATTGCAGGGCTTTACATAGATCAAACATAGTCATCTAGTGTAGTGTTTTTACTATGCTGATTGGCACTGCTCTTCTAACAGCTGGAATATATATTATTATCTGGCCTGTTTTTAAACTGGTAATGTTTGGGGTTGACCAGAAAACCTCCAGCAGGCTGAGCTATAGTAAATAAAAAGCTACGTGATACTGGCATGGAACTAATATATCAAATCCTAGGCTGCCTTGAACCTACAGAGGCATATAAAGTGTTTGTTATTTCAAGTTCGAGGCCACGTGACTCCACAATAACTCTGGGTGTCTTACAATTACAAAAAAAAAAAAACAGATATCAAAGAAAAAGAATACAGCTGATCAGAAAACAAGTTTTAAAAGGGGGGTGGGGATGGATCAAGCTTCATCTTGACCCAAAACCTGGGAGCATAACCAACACTTTAACGAAAAATAAAAAGTGTGGGAACATTGTCATTCTATAAGGCAGAAATCATAACTGAGAAAGCACACTTCCTGGGTCCTTCAAGATGACACTGCTTAATTGATAGGACCTGGAGTACATCTACTCTAGTTGACTTCACCAGATAGGCAGAAAAAAATTTGGAGTAATCTCACAAGCAGGCAGGCCATGTGTCTTTATATACCTTGAAGTGGACCTATAAACCAACCAACAGCCAATGAAGCTCACAAAGGAGGAAAGACATGTGTGCATATCTCTACACCGCATTACTGCTATGCTGCTCTATTCAGGATTAACGGTAGCTTCTAAGTGATCTTTAAGGGCTGCTCTGTTAGAGTGCTTTACAATAGTCCACTTGAGAGACTTGAGAGACTCTCTGAAGAGCCTCTCAGTCCAGGAACAGGTGCAACTGGTGCACCAGATGAACTGTGCAAAAGTCCTCTTGACCACAGATAGGCTTCTAGTTGCTTTTCAAGCAGGAACTGTGAGGCCCCCACACTGTGCATTAGTCTTGCATGGGGAAAGGCAAATACAGTAACTGCTTCACACTGTTTGTATAATGTAAGTAGGCATTTAGGGACAAGTATCTCTTCTCATCCCATCTATTTCCTATCCAACCAGCTTTTACACTTCATTTTTTTTCTATTTTATTTTTCTATCACTACCCATTTTTCCCCCAAAGATTAAAATCCCAAGAAAATGTATCCATCAAATGTGCTTCCTTCTCTTTTTTTTATTTGCTTGAACAAAGGGAGGGAGGGAGAGAGGAAAATCGCAATACTAAATATGATAATCTGAAAAAATATGTGCAATAAAATCTGCTTCTTTTATAATACTGAAATATTGACTGAAAAAAGTTGCTGTGCTTGGCAAATTCTTATTTTAAAATATGGAATATTTTTTGATCATTTTTTCTTGAATAATAAGAGTCTGACAACAATAAAGGAAGCAGAAACATAACAATGCCAGTTCCATATAATATAAGGTTACTGTAATTGTGTTAGCCCAGTATAAACCCACATGAATAAAGGCATTAATCTTGTGTATTCTCTTTAGATTAATCACTGAAGTTGTTACCAAAAATATTCTTCTTGGTTAAGGGATTGAAGTGTTCTACAAGCTTAATCATATTATTTGAAGGAAAACTGCAGGTTATAGAATGAAGAATTCTAGCTTCCAAGTAGTCTTTAATTTCATTATTCCTAATTATGTTTGTCTGTGTGGTGGGTTTTTTTTTTATTTCTCTGTTCCAAGGGTTGGTTTTTTTTAAGCAGAGATGAATAAGTGGAAACAGAACGATTGCAGGAAGAGAAGTACAATTTCTCCATGGGGAAAAGCAGTAAAATAAGAAAAAACATTAGACAAGAGATTGATCTTCCAACCGGATGGAGAAAAATGGATATAAAGAGAGAGGACATGCAAGCTGCTTTGGAATAGAGTGAAAAGAATTAAGCCACAAAATGCCACAGACATTTGATGGTTACATTAATGGGAATTATATAAAAAAGGGTGCTTGATAGAATGATGAAGTAAAAGAGATGCTGCATGAAGAAAGACATATAAGAGAATGATTGTCACAAAAAAAGGAGGATCAGAAAATATATTGCAAAATATATATAGAGAAAAATAATTGCAGAAAGATAGCTTAAGAAGGCAAGGAGTGACTAAGATTAAGAGGCACAGAAAATGCAATTTCAATTAAGATAAAGCGGAGAGGTTTGGAAGTAGGTGAAGATGGATCAGTGAAGAGACATCAGTAGAGTAAATGAAATTAAAAATAAAGTGTTGAAATTGTTTAGTATGAAACTGACGTGAAGGGGAAAATGCAGTAAGATGTATTTTGGAGATTTTAAATGGGAATGACACGATATGTCAAAGAGTAGAATTGAAAGAAATGCTTATTAATATTTTAATGAAATGGAAGACATAAATGTGAAGATGTTTTTAAAATTGTCAGGTACAGATGATGCAATAGAAGAAATATTAAATTATGAATGTGGTTTCCTAATGGAATGACTATGCAATATGCTAAATATATGTTTGGTCTAGCTAGAAACTAGGAGACTGAGTTCTAGTCCCACCTTCGGCAAAAAAAAGGCCAAGTGGATTACTTTGGGCCTGTTGCTCTCTCTTAGCCCAACCCAACCCAACCCAACCCACAGAGTCGAGGGTTAGAGTTAGGTGTGTTGGTTGGGAGCATGTATGTACAAGTACTTTTCTATGAGCCCAACATTGTTTGGCTGAGAACTCAAATGATCCATAATTAATGCTAGGCTGTATATGATGCAACAAGAACATGGATTTAATGTGTTATCTTAGTCTATGTTACATTAGAGCAGTTGAAATAAAATTGTAATTAACATTTTAAAGTTACATATGAGTGGTAAAAAAAAAAATAGACCAGATAGATTTATTTGCCTATTTTTGTAGAAAGTTTACTAAAGATGGGAAACTATATGGAAAATGCTTTATATTTGCCAGTGCTGATAGAAAGATAATGGGTAGCATGGGAGTTTGTCAGAGAGCCAGTGTGGTATACTAGTTAAGATAAAGAATTAACATTGAGGAGATCCAGGTTTTTGTTCAAATTCAACCATGGAAATAACGTGAGTTACTTTGGGGCAGTAGTTATAGAAAAACATGGGAAAAGAGAGCATGGCTATACTTGTCAACCCTGAAGTGAACCTGGCTGAGGCCATCTTGCAGGCTTCAGGGTTGCCACATAACAGGGTGCGGGGAATAGATGGGGTTTCGTAGCCAAAAGCTTTCCTGTGGGAATCAAGGACGTTTACACAGGGGGCTGGCCAGAAGAGGAGCAAAGTAACCAAGCAACCAGCCAGTTAACTAGATTGGACAGCGTGACCAGTGACTTGGGGGCAAAGGGGAAACTTTTACTTTTTAATTAGGTGAAAGCCGCTGGAACTTTAGAGTCGGCTTTCACCAGTTGTGCCAATATGATGTTTCCAATAAACTGTTCTTTGAGGAACTGGCGTGCCTCAGAGTTCTCCTTTCTATGGGTACATTACTTGGAATGCTGACAAGCTCCTGAACAAAAAGTGAGATACACAGTAAATCTAACAAACAAACATGCAAACAAAAATGTCTGTGTATAAAGATCTGCCTCTTCCCATTATTATTATATTAATATAGTGGGAGAAATTTCAAAATTGGTACTGAATAAATGGGGGTGGAATAAAAAAAAGTTTATTTATGGCAAAATAAATATATAGAGAAGTTCTTGTCAGTAAGGAGAGTGACTGTGGACCAAATCACAAAACATATCCATGAAGAAAGAGTAAACATGTCAAAGCAAGGTAAAAATAAGACAAATGGAATTGAATGGAGTTGATGAGAGGCATGAGAAATTTATAATAGAAAATGAAATATATTTAATAATTGCTGCTCTAATCGTGTTTGACTCTGAGCAGTTTACAGATTCCCCCAAAGAGTACTAAGATTAACACTGATACTCAACTACATAACAATGAAATGTTGTCTATCTCACCAGGTGGTTTCAGCTGTGTGAAACTGTTTTAACTCATTACTCTAGTTAGATTAGAATTCATTACTTGGCCCCTCTACTTTCTTCATACATCTTCTGCTGGGGTCTCTGACTTTCAAACTTTCCTCCGTTCAGTTATCATAGCTACACTGGGATATATTCAGGTTTATTTATTCCAGCGTAAGACAATATGGCCTTGAACTACAAGGTGGGAGGCAAATAAATTTGATAAAATAAATAAATAAATAAGTATGGTGCCAGCCACTCCACGAGTAGTGGACTTTATGACAGTCTACAAGAAGTTATACATACATGTATGAACTGATTCCATGTGGTTTGTCAACCTGATCCTTGCCCATTAGCAGTTGGCACCAGTGATGGGATGAAAATTCCCCCCACTCCATTCCCATATAATATATTTAGAAGGCAATGTTTCATGTGAAAGAATGATATGTACATGGACTTTTACATTTGAGAAAGAAGGAGATTTGAGTTAGATATATTTGAGTTCTTACAATTGTCTGAAAATTACCATCAAATCACAATCGCATTTGTCTGCTATCACACACTTATTTATTTTATTTATTTATTTTATTCGAATTTATACCCCGCACCTTCTCCTAAAAAAGGACCCAGGGACAAACAGAGAAGCGAACAAAATCTACTGAAAAACCTCACATAACGTTGGATCATTCATCACTGTACAATAAGTCATAACATTTGTTATGTAACTTTTTTTCCCTGATACCATAATTCAAATATGTGGATCTGTGGCATGGATTCCCAAGATTTTACATGGGAACTTTTTAAAATTGTTGTCAGAGATCATATTCGTCTGTAGAACAAGGGATAACAAATATTTTTGTACCATATAAGCAATGCAGACTTTATTCACTCTTGCATGATATTGTGGATTAGCAAGTCAGGTTTCTAATAGTCATTTGGGTCAATCTTGGTTAGGGAATTACATGTTCAAGAAGCATAGGTCTTCCAATCACTTTAAAATAAACATATGTCTGTGATGAAATCACCACTAATGCATTCCTATAAGACATATGCTTATGTAGGTAATTGACAGGCATTTATTTGAGAGGAAAATCAAGCGAATAAGGTGATTTTGCAGACAAATATTCACTTTAAGTAGGATGATGCAAAAATTAAGTAGAACTCGGAATGATCTTCCTTTAAACAGAAGTTTAAGATATTGAACATATTTTATTAAATATTTGTATTTAGATATACAGTAGATCTAGTGAAAGGTTTTGAATTACTAATATTTTCTGATTCCCCCCCCCCTTTTTTTATGACTCTTTAATTGGGGTAGAGTTCAGGGGACTGAATGGAGCTGAGCGTTTACTGACCAGGTACTCTTCTTGATGCCTATGTGCAGTTCAGAGCAGATATTTTCTCTTTGAGCCAAGATAACCATCTGTCACTGCCTAGGATTGGGCTCTCAACCTTCCAAGTGGGAGGTGAGCATCTTTATCTCTAGGCCACTGCACAATGATAAATGTAAAAGACTAGAAGTGGGGGGGGGGGGAAACCTGGCCTTATTATGCTGTTGTTACTTTGATGTAGTTCACCTTTGTCCAAAAGGGATGGTCCTATAGTGAGCCAACAATAAAAACTATGTCTAAAGGTTTTTTGGGAAAGGATAACTATTTATTGGATCCATAAGGCAACAAAGTTGGAATCATAGTTCTGTTATTATAAGTTATCACTTTGAGCAATGGTCTCTATTTTTTTTAAAGATACTAATCTTCTTTGCTTATTTTATTAAATTTATACCCCACCTTTCATTCCAGAGCTCAATGTAAGTAGAGCACTCCCTCCTATTTGTCCCCTCAACAAAACCCTGGAAAGTAGACTAGGCTAAGAAAAAGTAATGGGGTCAAAGTCGCCCCTCTGTAACTGAACAGGCATGAGAACTTCAGTTTCTCCACTCCTAGTCCAACACCCTAAACACTATGTCAGTAAAATGTTTAGTTTTTTAAGTATGTCCAGCAACATTCTGTGACTTTATACATGGGCAAGTCTATCATTTTTAATTTACCAGAAAGTTTCCCCTTTTTTGTAAAAAATAAAGAACCTGCATCAGCCTGAAGAAAATGTGAAACCCTTGTTTTGAATTGTATGACGTGAGCTGCTCAGGATTATATTTATATGTATAAATATCTAAGGCAGCACAAGGATATGCATGTACATAGATATACATGCATGTGCATATGCATACACAAGGAAGGAGAAGGAATGTGCTGTATACAGTAACTTTGCAGTGAAATAAAGTTCTCTATATAGTTTGGCACTATAGTAATAGTGTTTGGCACTAATAATTGCTGTTTGGCATCACTTTTATGAGAATTATCACAGAACAAATGTACAATAGATTGTTGATGTTTCAAACAGGAGATATAGCCAAATTTTATAAAGAATGCATTTTAAATTATTTGTAATCAGTAAGGTATTTCCTCAAAGGAACACTGACTCTTGACTAATGTTGCAGGTAAGAAAACCAACAGGAAGGAGTTTGGAAAAGTCAACATCCTTCTGGAAAATATTACAAAAAGATGACAGAACTATTATGACATTGTTTTAGGATTGCAAACATTAATACTGTTTTCTTTAGAGACATATTTTCTTTCTATTATGTGTGATTTTTTTTGTTTAAAAAATGCTTCACTCATTGAGCTTATATAAATCCAAGATTCTTTATTATCATAAATAATTTCTGAAATAACCTCAGATTAATGATTGCTGATAATGCATGAGAGAGGGAGAAGGCTTACAGAACAAATTTTATTATTCTTCAGATGCTGGCCACTTAATTTCAAATGCTGACACTGCTGGTAGATACAACTTACCGCCCAGTTTCATATTTTAGTTGTTCATGAATCAGAATGCCTCTATGACACATAGAGAAACAAACAAACAATTAATGATTTAAATTTCAGAGCAACATAGTAAGAAATAGCTTGTCACCAAAGAAAGCTGATATTTCTAATCAAAACATTTACATTTCAAGATAGTGTGGATTAAAATAATAAAAGAATTTTTTTAAAAAAAACCTTCTAATACATATGAACTAGCATTTAAATTATTGCTTGAAGACAATTACCTATTAGTACTGTGATGATTCAGAACATTGATTTTTAAAGTTCTATGTGGGTCCTTTTACTAGATAAAGAGTACTAAGCCAAAAATGCTCAAGAAGTTGCATCTCAATCCAACCATGTACACCTAAATATCAGTGAAATCTATTGCGATACTTTAAAGACTAGCCACATTAAGGCATTAAGCATTCAAGGAATATAACTAGTGGTGGGATTCGCTTACCTTCCCTACCAGTCTGCAAATGTGAGTGCATGCGCAGTCCTTGCTTTACTTCAGGGCGGGTGGGCGGAGCGTCCTGCAGCCACCACTACCAGTTTGCCTGAACTGGGGAGAACCGACTGAATACCACCTCTGAATATACCATATTTCAGCAGATGTATGAATTTTTTTTTTTCAGGGATAGAAACACATCCATGGTTACCAGGGGGATTATTAATATTTATTTTATTTTATTATATTATATTTATATCCCGCCCTTCTCCACAGAGGACCCAGGGCGGCGCACAGAAATTTAAAAACATACAAAAAATAAATACATAATTTAAAATATATTAAACTATTCTAATCCTATGCTAAAACCAAATTTTAAAATACCCAATTTAAAACTCTCTAAAATAGTCCCCATGGGAGGTTAGGCTAGGCCGGCTTGTTGGAAAAGATATGTCTTTAGACATTGGCGGAAGAGGCGGAGTCAGTGATGGTGCATAATTCAGGGGGTAGGTCATTCCAAAGGGCAGGGCCCGCCACAGAGAAGGCTCTTCCCCTGGGTGTCGCCAGTCGGCATTGTCCGGCCGACGGCACCCTGAGAAGACCCTCTTTGTGGGAGCGGATCGGCTGAAGGGATGTATGGGGCAGAAGGCGGTCTCGCATATAACTAGGCCCCGAGCCATGGAGTGCTTTAAAGATGGTCGTCAAAACCTTGAAGTGCACTCGAAAGGCCACAGGAAGCCAGTGCAGCTCGCGCAGGATCGGTGTAATGTGGGAGCATCTGGTGGCTCCCGTAATCACCCGCGCGGCTGCATTTTGGACTAACTGTAGCTTTCGAGTGCACCTCAAGGGAAGCCCCATGTAGAGAGCATTACAGTAGTCGAGTCGGAACGTCACGAGAGCTTGAGTGACTGTGCGAAGGGCAGCCCGGTCCAGTAAGGGGCGCAATTGGCGCATCAGGCGTACCTGATAAAACGCCCCCCCTGGCCACGGCCGCCACATGGTCCTCCATGGACAGCCGGGAATCCAGGAGGACACCCAAATTGCGCGCCCTCTCCACGGGGGCCAGTGTTTCACCCCCAATGGGCAGAGTTGGAGTAATCTGGCTGAACCGGGGTGCCGGAAACCACAGCCACTCAGTCTTGGCAGGGTTGAGCTTGAGTTTGTTACCACCCATCCAGATCCGTACGGCCTCCAAACACCGGGACAGCACTTCGGCGGCATCGTTGGGGTGGTCTGGGGTGGATATGTATAGCTGAGTGTCGTCAGCGTACAGATGGTACTCCACCACAAAACCACGGATGATTTCGCCCAGCGGCTTCATATATGTGTTAAACAGGAGGGGCGAGAGGACCGACACTTGAGGAACCCCACATAAGAGGGGTCTCGAGGTTGACCTCTGCCCTCCCGTCAACACATATTGCGACCGACCAGAGAGGTAGGATGAGAACCACCGCAAAACGGTGCCTCCCAGCCCCGACCCCCCCAGTCGGTGCAATAGGATACCATGGTCGATGGTATCAAAAGCCGCTGAGAGGTCTAACAGGACTAGGATAGAGTAATAACCTCTATCCCGCGCCCTCCAGAGATCATCAACCAACACGACCAATGCCGTCTCGGTGCTGTGACCGGGTCGGAAGCCGGACTGGCGCGGGTCTAGATAATCAACTTCCTCCAGGTGCCACGGAAACTGTTGGGCCACCACACTCTCAACAACCTTCACTAAAAAGTGAAGGTTGGGGACCGGACGATAGTTCTCCAACAATGCTGGGTCCAGGGACGACTTCTTGAGGAGGGGCCTCACTACCATCTCTTTCAAGACGGCAGGCAAGGACCCCTCACTCAAAGATGCATTGACAATGCCCTGGAGCCAGCCTCGTGTCGTCTCCCAGGATGCCAGTACAAGCCAGGAGGGACACGGGTCCAATAAACATATGGTCACCCTAAGTCTCCTTGACAACCTGTCCATATCCTCGGTGGTGACAAAGTCAAACTCCTCCCAAGGAGGAACCTCAAGACTAGTCTCGGACGATCCCACAGGGCCACTGTCGATGGAGGGTAGCTCATTCCGAATCCAAGTGATTTTCTCCTGCAGATAAATCCCAAATTCCTCTGCTCGCCCTTGCAAAGGGGCTTCCCGCGGCCTCTGGTGAAGGAGGGAGTGGGTCACCCCAAACAGGGCGGCAGGGCGGTTATCTGCGGATGCAATAAGGGTGGTACAATA
The DNA here is from genome assembly GCA_039707465.1 of Rhabdophis nuchalis. Lineage (NCBI taxonomy): Eukaryota > Metazoa > Chordata > Lepidosauria > Squamata > Natricidae > Rhabdophis > Rhabdophis nuchalis. The sequence continues at coordinate 281,238,503 of CM077643.1, read as the reverse complement.
CTCACGTTTGGCCACCCTTATCTCCACTAAGTAAGCCCTAATATGGGTTCTCACTAGTGTTCGGTCGGCTTCGGAGCGAGAGGATCTCCATCTACTCTCTAGGCGTCTCTTGTGGCGCTTCATCTCCCGAAGCTCCTCAGTAAACCAAGGAGCCTGGGTGGTTCGTCGCCGCAAGAGAGGCCGCAAGGGCGCGACTCGGTCCAAGGCCCCTGCGGCCGCACTTAATCATGCGGCGACTAGGTCCTCAGTCGAGTTGCGAGGCAGGGTCACAGGAATTGGCCCAAGCTCCCTCTGGAACCTTTCCGGGTCCATTAGAAGCCTGGGGCGGAACCATCTAGGAGTATCCGGTTCCGCCTCCCCGCGGTGAGGTGAAGCGATTGGAAAGTCCAGCCGAAGGAGAGCGTGATCTGTCCATGACAAGGGAGTGATGACTAGATCCCCTATTCCCAGATCACAACTCCACTGTCCCGAGACGAAGATTAAATCCAGTGTGTTTCCCCCCTCGTAAGTAGGGCCTAAAACTACTTGGGTCAGGTAAGATCACAGTGCACCATTCTGCATGTGCACCATTCTGTGTGTGGGGGGGGGGAGGAAAATGTTTTTATATATATATATATATATATATATATATATATATATATATATATATATATATATATATATCCTTTTCTAATTTATAAAAAATATTCACATTCATATTTGTATACTTTAAGAGCTATCATGAATTCATAAAAGCACTATAAAAGGCAGCAAAAAAGCTATCCTACATCGAAGGCCTTTTTCGTATTGTTAAAATCTCACTTTTGTTCAGTCTGGATTAACTGTAACTAATAGGAACAAAAGAGAATGTTTTTAGACTTACTATTAGGGCTAAACTATTGAACTAAATAGGCATTGGCCAAGGATGCCAAAGCATAGAGAATACAATGCTCCCCCTTTCTGGATCATTCTAAAAATTCAAATATTTGCATCATAGATACAGTTATCCTTAGTCTGAAGGAAAGACAAAGAAAATTCCTTCCTTCCTTCTTTCCCTCCCTCCCTTCTCTGATTTTGCTAGCATAAATCAAGCCATATTATAATTCACCAATTTCCTCTTTTCATTGACCTACATCAGTTCTTGTTTTTTACTCACTCAGTCTTATTATTCCAATCTTTTGCCTTAGCCTCATTAGTATCTTCATATAGTTATAATAATGGATGGATGGATGGATGGATGGATGGATGGATGGATGGATGGATGGATGGAAGGAAGGAAGGAAGGAAGGAAGGAAGGAAGGAAGGAAGGAAGGAAGGAAGGAAGGAAGGAAGTCAAAACTTGTTCATACTAAAGTTTAGCTAATTGTCTGCTCTTCTGTGAAATTGCAGGAAGAACAAATTGAATACAAAAGCTTTGATGAATTCAAATGCAGAAAAAAAAAATACTGAAAATTACCTGAAGATGCCAGAGTATAATTTTAAGACACCGTATACAGGTAGTCCTCAACTTACGACCACAATTGAGCCCAAAATTTCTGTTCTTAAGTGAGACATTTGTTAAGTGAGTTTTGCCCCATTTTACGACCTTTCTTGCCATAGTTGTTAAGGGAATCACTGTAGTTATTAAGTTAGTAACAAGGTTGTTAAGTGAACCTGGCTTCCCCATTAACTTTTCTTGTCAGAAGTTTGCACAATGTGATCATATGACCCTGGGACATTGCAATTATCATAAATATGAACAAGTATACGAATGTAAATCATATGGCCATGAGGATGCTGCAAAGGTCATAAGTGTGAAAATGGTCATGTCACTTTTTTCACTTTAAACAGTCACTAAATGAACTGTTGTAAATTGAGGACTACCTATACTCAAACCTGCTCAGACTTTTTCAGTGTCTCCAATAGAAAAGACACAAAAGTAGATGCATATATGATTTCTGCCCTAATTCCACTCAGATGTTGTTAGCCTTAATTTATTACATGTTTCTTTTAAATACTTTGGGTTGAAGTTTCTGAAAGTAGCTGAAATCTCTTTAATCACTTTTATGGTAGCTTAAAGGGGAATAAACATGCTTTTCATCCTAACATACATGTAAACCATGCTTCATGATCTTCATGCACGTGCATTTAATAAAAATGAAGTATGTTAGTCGAAATGCCATGAAAGTTTCAGCGTTTCAGATAAACCCTTGTTTCCATGCTGCAGCATTTCCAAAATGACATATAATCCCATTCATTTCTCCTCAGAAGTGCTAAATGCAGTAAGGCAGATCTTGCTCGATCTGAGCATCAAGCCTTTCCATACGAGGTTGGGTGTCCACCGATACTCCAAATTGATTGCTTAATGAAGTGTCTTCTTTATGGCTTTCGACCTCTACCTCTGGAAGGACAATCTTTTTACAGCCAACCAGTCATGTCTCTGTCCTGGTTCACATAAAGATATGCAGCATTTCTAAGCAAAGTTCAGTGTAAAAACTGTGGGCTAGTTAAAATGACAATAACTGGTGGGTTTGACTGGGTTCATCCTTTGCACTCCATCCAAAGGAGGTTTGATGGGTTTTGGCTTACACAATCTATGAACTCAAGTAATGAACATCGAATAAATTGTGGTTTAGTGTAATCTGCAAACCTTGTCAATATCTTCTTGGCTCTATGCTAAACTAACTTAACTTTTGTGGTCAGTCTTCACGGCTGTTGCAAACTGATCATATCTGATCCTTTCTACAGTTGGAGTTATTAGGCTTTGTTTATCGTAATTCTTGGCTTCGCTGTTGGCATGTATCTCAGACATATGTATACCTCTGAATATATAAAACCACAAGTTCTATATGTCGTACATTTTAGAAGCACACTCTCAATTATGAAATACGAGTTATGGAAAACTAATGGTGCAATAAAGAGGATAAATTATTGTGTCATCACAAAAAAGCAGGATCCAAAAACGAATTTATATGGGCAAAATAGATAGAAGTGCCTCTTTTAAGATGATGCCTGCCATCTGCTGGCATTCTATGATGATGCATATGTGTGGCGGCAAAAGAGATGTTCTAATGGGCCATTAGAAAAACCTACATTTTCTACTTAATGGGGCAACAGTTGGAGTCCAACATAATTTGGAATTCTAGATATTCTTGTACCTTGGTTTTGGCTTCGCCCTTTGTTGTTGCTGCTGCTGCTGCTGCTGTTGTTAATCATACAAATTATTTAATCTATTTTTGTGGGGGCAGGGATTTTTTTAATCCAACCATTTAGAGCAGGGGTCCCCAACCTTTTTTGCACCAGGGACCGGTTTCATTTTAAAGAAAATTCTGCGGACCGGCTGGCCTAGAGGAGGAGCGGGGGGGAGGGGAAACAGGCGGTGCATGCGCACATGGGGGGGAGTCGACTCACTCGGCCCTCTAGGGCCTCCAACGGTGCGAACGGCAGCGCCTGGGCTCTCCCGCATCCGGCGCGCGCTCTGCCCAGGGGGCTGCTCCCTCCTCCTCCTCTCCAGCCCTGCGGCCCAGTTCCTATCAAGCCACGGACCGGCACCGGTCCACGGACCAGGGGTTGGGGACCCCTGATTTAGAGTAAGTCCTTACAAAAGAGGCCAAGAGAAAATATGCATTAATGCCATTGATGTTTATTACCTAAGTTTTCTCTATTTATATTGACTTTTATTAGTCATCAAGACATATCACTTATTACCATTTATTACTTTGTTTTATTTTATGCTGAGTCATTTTTATTAAAAGTCTTTAATTGATGCTGAAGACTATTAAATCATGCTTTTAAAAAAATAATTCAGAGGAAAGCTGTCATTTGGGGCCCAGTGCACAAATGTTGAGACCATGCTGTTGGCACACTCACACAATTATTTTTTACTTGATTGTATTATATAATTCATGGCTGGTCATTAAAAAAAAACATTACCAGAACGTGAATTTGATCAAAGGCTGAGAATGATCACAACTATCTTAGTGGGTTCTTTGTGGAGCCCAAAAACATTCCTGCGAATAAACCTACCACAAGGCTGTGCTTTAATTTATAGTATAACAGGTTTCTATTTAAGTTTTTAATTAAAAAATAAAAATAAAATGTCAGTCGGGACAAAGAGCCTTCCCAGCAACAAAGGAGCTATGCTATTTGAAGAGTATTGGTGCCCACGAGCGCAAGGTTGCCTATCTCTACATCAAGGAATCAAAGAAAACTAATTGCGGTACCAAAGCGGCATTAACAACGATCTTTCGGGTGCTCTTTGCCACAGCATCACAACTGAGCTTTCCTCCAACTGCATGCAGCACGGGGGAGGGCTGTGTGTGAGTCTGTGTAGGGGGGTGAAGGACTACAATTCCCAGTATGCCTCTCAAAAGTTGCACGAACACAAAAGGAGGAGGGAGCCGAGAACGATGAAGCGTCGCGCCGGAGAAACTGGAGAGGGTGTGCGCATGCGACAAGAACCCTCGGAGAGAACCGTCCACGCAGAGAACCTCTATTCTCAAAGAAGGCTTACGCCGGTCTCCGGCCCATTCCCTCCCCATGAGGAGAAGGCGGTACGCGATTTGCGCACCGTTGTTGTGAATGGGGGAGAAGGCGGGGCGCTCCTATTCTCCGTGTGTGTGTGTGTGTGTGTGTGTGCGCGCGCGTGTGGTGGTAGTGGTGGCGGCGGCAGCAGCAGCAGCGGCGGGAGGAGGAGGAGGATGATGTCAGCCTGCGAATGTCAACAATGTAGCGATTGAGGCGAGTAGGCGGCGTTCCTTTGGGAAGAGCGCGAGCCACGGGGAGAGTCCGCTCAGCCGACAGAACAGGGGCTGCAGGAGCAGCGACGAGCCGCCGCCTTGCGCACAGACGGTCCCCGAAGCGCTCCCGCGACGGAGCAATTTCTGCCTGGCTCCCCTTCCCACCAACCCACCCCCCACACTCTCTCTCCCCTCACCCTTCTTGCTGCAGCCTCCGCCTCCTCCTCCTCCTCCTTTCTCCTCTAGTTTCCCTCTTCCACCTCCCCGCCCCCTCCCTTTTATATGCATATGTGTTACTTTCCCCCCTCCCTTTCCCCCCCTTTTTCTCTGCAAGACTTTGCCTCGGGAAGCAGCAGCAGCAGCAGCAGCTGGGTTTGTTTTTGGTCGCCGCCGCCGCTGCTGCTCCTGCTGGTTTGTTGCAAAGCAATCGGCTTGTGACTCTTTCGATGCACGTTTTTCGCCAGAACCACCTCAGCAAACCGGAGCCCTCAAAAAAGAAGATTGGGGTCGCGCTTTCGCCACCCCCGGCTCTCTTCGCCCCTTTCGAAAACACTGGCGGGAAACGCGCGGAGCCAGCGAAAGTTACGGTGCTAGAGGTGAGCCCCCCCTCCTCCGCTTCCCCTTCTCGTCCCGTTTCCCCGTTTCCTCCCCCATCCCCCTCTTTTCCGAAGACTGGAGGTGAAGTTTGGTGTGTCCTGGGTTGCTGATTTCGCTTTGTGTGTGTGTGTGTGTGACGGGAACACAAACACACACGGTTTTGGCTTGTCGGAAGATGCGCCTGGGTCAAAGCATTGCTGGACGTGGACTTGGAAAAAGCTGCCACGCTTTTTTTTGGCCGGTGCGGCTCAGTCACCAGCCCCGCTGCGGACGGCGCGACCGGCGCCGATTTAGTTTTTACTAGCGAACCCACGGAAGAGTAGCTTTTATAGGGGGTTGGGAAGGAGCACAGTGGTGGGATGTGTGTGTGTGTGTGTGTGTGATGTGTGCACGGAGTGGGAGAGCGGATTACGGCGGGTCAGTTTTAATTGCATTAAAGCTTGTGTCTATCCCGTCGCGCTGGAGTAAAAGTGATGAGTGAGAGTAGTGGAAGCCGAGGAGAGAGGGGTGGGTGGCTGTTTTGAAGGAGCTGCAGAAGGAGGAGCTCAGAATAGTAAGTCTGGCATCAGAAGGAATGGTGGGAGGGGGGGTTTCAGAGAGACCGCTCCCTCTCCCCCCTCCCCCCCCCCCCCCAGCAGCTGTCAGGTTGCGAAGCCCTTTTATCCAGTCGAGAGGGAGGGAGGGAGGGAACGCTAGGTACCTTACCCATTGCAAGCAAATGGGAACCGGTCGTTTTACGCACGGTGCCTTTTGGTGCCTTGTAGTTTGGTCCTTTTATCTGGAGGACTTCAGTAAGGGCGTGATAGGTCTGGAAATGAGCGGAGAAAGCTCGCCTTGCAACTTAAGACACTAAGTTGCAATAAAGAAAGGGGCTGGTGTTTAAGGGAACTGCTCAGATTCCTTTTGGCGTTGGCTAGAATAATAGGGGGAGAAGAAAGGTTGGGGGAGAGTGCTTTTTGTTTATTATTCAGTCAGGGTGGCTAAATGCTTCCTTGCCAGATAACTCATTCAACCTATCCTGCACAGGGAAAGGCACATTAAGCCAGCTTCATTATTCCCGGGGCTTCAATCCCAGTTCTCCCATTAGATTTTCCTATTCACATTCTGAGATGCATTGTGATGTCAGACTGGTCAGCACTGAGTTCCTACACACACACACACACACACACACACACACACACACCACTTCATGGGGAGGTGAGGTTACAATGCTCTGCTACACCATCCTATGTGTTTATAAAGACGGATCGTTTTTTGGAGCTTCTTTATTATTACACTTGTATTCGTTCTTTCCCTTGGCAAGTGCAATTGGGGTGTGTGTATAAGTATGCTTACCAGACATCACCACTGATTGCTAAGTTTTTGATGTATTGGTTAGTTATAGCAACTGAGCTGCAGAGTGATTTAAATTAAAGTGATTTTAATTAAACTTTAGAAAGAGTGCAGAGAAGAGCAACAAAGATGATTGGGGACTGGAAACTAAAACATGAGGAACGGTTGCAGGAACTGGGTATGTCTAGTTTAATGAAAAGAAGGACTAGGGGAGACATGATAGCAGTGTTCCAATATCTCAGGGGGTGCCACAAAAAAGAGGGAGTCAAACTATTTTCCAAGGCACCTGAGGGTAGAACAAGAAGCAGTGGGTGGAAACTAATCAAGGAGAGAAGCAACTTAGAACTGAGGAGAAATTTCCTGACAGAACAATTAATCAGTGGAACCGCTTGCCTCCAGAAGTTGTGAATGCCCCAACACTGCAAGTCTTTAAGAAGATGTTGGATAGCCATTTGTCTGAAACATTATAGGGTTTCCTGCCTAGGCAGTGGGTTGGACTAGAAGACCTCCAAGGTCCCTTCCAACTCTGCTATTCTATTCTATTGTATTAATTAGAGGAAGCATCTTTGTGAAGCGAATAGGTGGGTACTTCTTGTCTTACAATAGGCAGTATTTAGTTTGTAATTGTGGCTTCTCTATCACCTTAATCTGTTGAATTGCACGGCAAAGGGTAATTACTTCCCACTGCAATATCTTCCTCATGGGATGTTTGGAGAAGATAATGCCTAATGAAAGACTCTGCCTTTCCCCCACTGACTCAGGTATAAGGTGAGAGATGTTAACTACAGGGATTTTCCCAGATTATTACAAATGTAACATATAAACCACATAGCTAACTCCAGTGCCTGTTATGAAGTAAGCTAAATATGAAACTGTGCTTCTCTTTTTGTGGAACAGGTTGTTTTTGTAATATGGCGGCTGTCTTTTTAAAAATGCTTTTAAATGAAGTTTGAAAGAATTCATCAGGCTCTCAACGATGGAAGTCCACACAAATCCGGAATAAACTTTTAAACTGAGGCAATAGTTGGAAACACAATTTTTAGAAAATTATATTAGAAAGTAATTGTGAGCTGTAGTATTTGCAAGATAACATGTTATAGCATTTAAATACAGGCTAAAGTCCGTACATTGGACAGCACATTGAAGTCTTATGCAAATTTACTTAGAAGATTCCTGGAGTCTAGTAAATTAATGCCTCCAATTTGGGGAATATTTTTATACTAGTAGATACCTGAACTGATTTTACTAGGAGACAAGTAAAACTAGAAACTAAAGGGGAAGCATTAATAATGAACATTAACTTCGGTCTTTGGGGCACATAATGTGAAAGTAAGAATCATCAGAAGAGACGCTGAAATGTGCCAAAATCAAAGACAATTGCAAAAGAGCACAGGGTAGCTGGATAATAGAGTTGATGACACAAATATTCAAAAACTCAATTCTTGACAGGCTTGGTGAAGTGATAGCCATTGATCTCAAGGAGTTGGAAGTGACTGTAGAGCAATAAAGATACATTTGGAATGTTGTGAAACTCTTGCTGCTATGACAAGGCTTGTTGTCAGGCTAAGCTCAAGGATGGCAAAGAACAATTCAGTTCTTTATTTGCTTACACACAAGAGACAGAATCTTGCCAGATTGAACCCTTACTACTCTCACTGTAAAGGATATAGCCTGGGAGATTCTAAGGAGTGGCTATCCTAACTCTCTTCCTATGTCTCCTGTCCAGTTCTGGGCTGTGCTGCCTGTTGTCCCGCTCCCCTTTCTGGAATGTGCTCCCTCTTTCCTTTAAAACTGCTGGTTCACTGTAGTCCATCACACCAACTCCTCATGGGCACCATCTCTTAGCACTTGCACAGTCACAGAACACAGAAATACATTATACTAGAGTAGCTTTTCCTTACCACCCCCTTTGTGCTCCAATGATGCTCTCTACTACCACCAACTCTGACTTGGTGGATTTGCTTGCTAACAAAATCCCAAGCTACAGTTGCCCAGAATCTGAATCAGGTGGGTTGCAAATCCTGACGCTACCAGTTTGCTCGTGCATGTGTGACACTTCTGTGCATGCACAGAAGCATCCAGGCAGGTGGATGGAGCCTCCCCCCCACTGCCACTACTGGTTCGCCTGATCCGGGCTGAACCAGGAGCAACCCACCTCTGTTATGAATATTTCTTTATATGTCTGTGGATTTGTGCAAAGTGCAGAGGCATTCTTATAATTAAATGCAGTGTCAGAAGCCGAGATTTTATTTTATATCGTGCCACCTCTTTATTTTTATTGTAAGATTTCAGAAGATGGGTCAAAAACTTTGGTGGGTAATAAGTGAGATGTCTATACACACACAGTGTCGAATAAGCCACCGCATTACCTACTTTTTGTCTTCCTGTGTAATGCTTTTCACTGTCTTCTGAATCTACGATCCTGTATGCATTTGCGTGAGACTGAACCTGTTTAGCACAATTGGACTTAATTCTGAGTAAAAATTATATTGGACTATAAAGATCCTAAGCTACAGATCTATAGTTTTCTTTGTTGCTCTATAAAAATAAGATTTTAATATAAACATAGAATATACCTAATGTATAATATACTTATATGGAATACACTTAATAAAAGGTATAGGTCCCATGTAAAAATAAAATGATGAAGAAACCAAGATACTGATTAGGTGGATGTTTTGCTCCTAGGTAGCCATAGGATCTTTCAGAGCAATACTAAACTTTAATTACCATGATTACATCAGTGAGTTAGCTGAACATAATGTGTATGTCCCTAAAATCATGGTAATCATCTGTCCCCTCAGTTGACAAGAACTGGACACAGGGGAACATCACCATTCTTAATATTCAACGATAAGCAAAGTTAATGGGAAGCCCTGCAGATAGTCACAAATGGCAATCACTTGACATCATCTAATGACTACGTGGGATTTGCCTAACATGCTTAACTGCTTAGTGATAGAGTAAGAATGGTGATCATGTGACTGCAGGACATTAATGGCTGTAACATAAGTCTCCTCATTCAGTTTAACTGGTTGCTGAACTAATGGCTGTTAACCGAGGACTACCTGTGTGCTCAAGGGACAATTGTTCCATTTTAAAGCAGAACTGTTCTTTGTAGTATATTTAAAAATCAAAATGTTATTTAATTGAAGTTAAAAATTTAAACAAGCAAGAACCAGCCTTGCTTAATTTGAAAACCATAATTTAAATTTGGAGTAAAATTTTGCAATTACCAGATGAGATACAGTGTTTGATGTAGGTGTGCAGGTGTCCATGGTTACTTTGCTATTCGGTTTCCAACTCCCTAGTTTCTAAAAGCCTCAGTTCCTGAAAGCCCCTTTCCCCCCATCATAGAGTTATCTGAGTGCCAAACCTAGAATGTCTGCAGCTCAGGGATCTATAATTGAGAGTGCTCTGTAATCCTACTGGAAAGTCTTGCAAGAACAAGTCCTTTTAGGAAATTAGCTGCCCAGAATTTAGCCATAAAATCCTTTGAAGGCATGACTACTGAAAGCATCTGTAAAATTTGTAAGTAAGGAGCAAGTTGAGAAGAGTAAGGAGAGAGGCTTTATCTTTATCTATCTAGCATTCTCAACTTTGTGTGCAAACATGTGTATGAATGAATCAGTACCTATGTTTCCCCAAAATAAGAGTGGGTCGGTCTTATTTTCTTTTGGGCCCCAAAATAACCACTAGGGCTTATTTTTGGTGAGTGTTTTGTTTTCCCCCCCATGTATAGGAGGCCCACTTCTGCTTGCTCATGGTGGTGCAGGAGGCCACACAGTGTGCCAGTGTCATCGCTGTGAGGTGGGGGGGTGGAGCCCGCCACATGCACACACACATCACACCAGCTTACCTCAGGGCCCCTGCAGCCAAGCTACCCATGCCCCAACACCTTGCCTTGTAGCTGTGGCACCTGCATACCACTCAGCCTCCTGCTCTGTTGCAGCTGTGAGCAAGCAGAAGAAGTGGACTGTCGGCTACGGGGGGAGGGTCCTGCTGCACATGGTTGTTGGTGTTGCTGCTGTGAGGCAGGTGTTGGGGTGTGGATGGCCTATCTGCGGGGACCCTGAGGCAAGCCGGTGTGCAGCACATGGGGTAGCTCTACCACCACTCCACCTTACCTCGTGGCCGCAATACTACAAGCAACCAGGCGGAGTGCAGGCGCTCAAGTAGAAATTATTTTGACAGTAGGGCTCATATTAGGCACACGTATAAAAACATACTAGGGCTTATTTTCAGGATAAGTCTTATTTTCAGGGAAACGGTATTTACCCATGGTCCTAGGCATGTGACCCTTAAGATCTACCAGTCTGAATTTAAATAAATTGTAGTTTAAGCTGCTTTTTAAAAAAATATTTTGAATTCCTTAACATGAATCTCTTGTTAAATCCACTGTTTTAACAATTTTCTTGATTAGTTTGAAAACATTTGAAATTGTTTCACGCATTTGAAAGGCATTCATGTATCTTTTTGATATGGGAATATAATTTGATTTGTATGAGAATTGGTACTACTATAGCATTTTGGATAGTTGCATTCACCTGCATAAATCCGTGTGTGGATATTAAGGCAATCTTCTTTATAAAATGCTAGGATATTTTATAGTAGTGAAATAAAGTATGGTGACACAGATTTTTTTTCAAAGAATGCTGACATTACTAGAAGGCATCACATCTGCCTCCCATTTAAAAACTTCCTCTTAGTACAACCAGAAATCAGGTGTTGTGTTGGAAATTTTGGATACGTAATATTAACATTATTAAACAGAAGGGTGTTTTAAAAACCTCACTGTATTATAAGCGTGGGAATAAGAAGTCAGATTGATTGTTTGTATCCTGAGTTTTGAGGATAACTTGTTTTGTGACATGCTTCCTTTTCTCAAACTGCACAAATAGTGCCTTCAGCAATGGTGTGGAGATGTTGGGTGTTTTCAGCTGAGTTCCATTGATGAACTACAGCACAGAAATGCAAACAACATTTGCGATAAAAATCTAGCTCTAATTAATGTTTGGAAAGTATAGGCGGGAGAGACAGGTTGAGGACTGGAAGAATGACTCCATGCTGCTGCTTGTCACTAGATAGATGTGTGGGAAATTTTACAGTGCAATCCAGTGCATGCTTGCTCACTTCCAGCAAAGTGTTAGAAAATCACAGCAATCTAAAAGAGGAATGTATGCTAATGAGATTTTTTCTTATGATGGCGTAATGAGCACCAATAGAATGTTTGATGCTTTCTTACGTCAAGTGAAGTTACAGCACCTGTTTCTGTAAGAGTTTTCAAGTGTTTCAGATTTAAATTTGCTGTACAGTAAAATATTATATATGAACTCAGAAATGAATGTAACTATGTATTATATTTTAAATATTGCTGAAATTCCTACCTTTAATTTCAAATGTGTGAAGTTGGGGTTGGACTGCCTTTTTAAAATGCCACTGCCTATCCAGTAAGTCATCGCCGCCGCCCCCCCCCCATTTTTTAAACTGAGGGGTAAAAAGTTAAAAAAATGTTACTGATATGGCTGTGTGAGTTTGCATGAACTTTAGTATTTAGAGAAAAGCATTCTGAATTTCTGTGTGCCTAAAACATATATTTGATATTTTTACTTTGCCTGCACTGGTATTTCTCACTTTAGATTGCTCAATTAGGCAACAGGGTTTAGAGCTGACCTTTCCCATTTTGGAATTGTAGACCCAAATTCTTTGATATTCCAAATTGATATCTAATTAGATTTATTCACCACCAGCATAGCCATCTCGTCCTTTTTCTCACCAGATCCCCAAAAAATCATTTTTCCAGACATCAGAGTCACAAGGATTCTGAAGCCTCAGGAACTTGAACTGAAGATTTTGGTACCAGGATCATGAACTTGATTAATGCTTTTTTTTAATCTGCTAGGTATTTGCAGGAAGCTTTTGGGGAAACTGAACACTATGCAAAGTTTCAGGTCTTGTTATACTGCCAATGAGCACTTCAAGAATATAGCTAACAGCAATTCACTTACTGTTAGTATGAGCAATGGTCACTTTCATAATTAATTGTGAGTTTGTATAATTAATTAAATTAAATCCCAAGAGACATTAGGTAGTATAAGAATATCCTAACAAGGAAAAAAGACTAAAATACATTTAAACACGAAAGGCCAATCCCTCCCCCCTCCAAAAGAGAGATGTGAATTACAAAGCAGCTCAAGCAGAAAACATTGTGGAACAATTGTTTTAACTGATTATGGAATGCTAAAATAAAGGGCCTTTATGAAACGCCTAGTGTTAAATTTAAATTTGTTCCTCTGTATTTGGTCCTTGTTTGTCCTTACAGCCCAATATACAGAGCATCATAGTTTCATAAAAATAATGCAGATCACTGGCTAGATATAATATTAGATATTCAGATGTATCACACTGTTGGTTTATTTTCACATGAGAAATTTTGCAAATATTTGGTTCTGTAGTAGGAAATTTGCTAGGCATTGTAGATTAATATGATTAAAATGGTGAGTGGGAATGTGTGAATATTTAGACCATTTGTTTAGACCAGTGATGGCGAACCTTTTTTGGCTCTTGTGCCAAAAGCGGGGGAAGTGCAGGGGGGGTCGTGCGTGGGTGTGCCATACCCATAATGCTATGTGCATGACCCCCCTGCTTTTGGCATGCTTTTTTTGCCCTCCCCAGGCTCCAGAGACTTTCTAGGAGCATGGGGAGGGTGAAAACAGCCTCCCCTCCCCACCTCTAGAGGCTTCAGGAGCTTCCCTGAAGCCTCCAGAGGGTGAAAAACGGCCTCAAAAGAAGGCCTAAATCAGCTGGCCAGCGCACACATGTGCGCTGGAGCTGACAGGGCAATGCCTCGCGTGCCCTAATAAATGGTTCGCGTGCCCTAATAAATGATTCTGCGGGTGGCACCCATGCCATAGCTTTGCCATCACTGGTTAAGACGCTATGTTTGAAGTACAGGAGTTGTTAGAACTAATCCAACAACTGCTTTCTATAGATTAAAGATGGTATGGAAATATGATTATAATTTTGCAAATGTCTGCAAGGGAAATGCATTTGCCATTCTCAGTTGGGGAGGTTTATATGTTAATATTTCCTAATGCACTTCTGCTGAAGGTTAATGATAAGGATGGGAAGGGTTAGATTCCAAGATAAGGCAAAATATAGTATCTCATGAATCAAACATATTATTTTTTTTATTTTTCACTTGAAATGTTGTCAGATTATAAATTGATCAATATGTTTTTAAACTGTTGGAGGATGTTCCTGATTTATTGCATCCAGGAGTGCCTCATGGGTAACACAGTAACCTTAATATAAGTTTCAGACAGCTTTCTCCCAGCAGGGTCATACCAATGGTCCTAAATGGAGTGTGTTTGCTGAAAATCCCACCTGAATGTGGCATCACTGTACGCGCTAACTGTTGAGTAGCATAACTACAATATCTAATCTTGATAGTATTAAAATGATGCAAAGTCCCTGAAAAAGGTCAAAAAGTGAACAAACTATGCATCCTAAGATCTATAATACAAATGCTCCAAGGAAAAATAGAATTTCCTGCAATATGAGTTAAGTATGAGATTGGTTACTTTTCCCCATTTCTTCTAGTAGACAGATGTATGATTTCCAACACACACACATACACCCACACAGGATTTCCCCAAAATTTTAAAGCTTTAAATAACATTAAGAGTTTTGGATCACTTGCTAAATGTAAATAAAAGGATTAAGAAGGGTTGAAGTAAACACACGCTTTAGTCTTCCACTTTCAGAAATTCAGTGGGTCAGAACCTGGAGCTGTTGCCTTATTCAAAAGCTTTAAGTGGTAACTGAGAGATTCCTGACCCTTTTATTTTTAAAAAAATGCATTAAATCCTTCATTTACCAGTAGCTGTTGGCTGGCTGCCTAAATGGATGGTCGTCTTTTCTTAGAAATATGGAACACTTTAAAAAAAACCATAGAAAAAAGACATTTTAAAAAACTTTACCATGTAAGTGAAAATCTGCCTTCACATCATTTTTTTTATTGTTCATATGACAGATCCTAACCCAAATTTATTCCGTTCAAAATCCTCATAGGATAGGACGATAATGTTTCAATATGTAATGTTTTATATATCCTTTATGAATCTGCTGGTATGTATTTGATCAGCCAAGTCTTCCTTCAAATATAATGACTAATCTGGAGGTAGCCTGCAATAATAATTAGCACCATGAGTTTTGCTCGGAAACTGATATGGGTGTTTCAATATTGTTCCAGAGGTGGTTTTTTCCAGAAAGTCCAGTTGCCTCTTGAAAAAGCACCTTTGAGACAACCATAATCTGGATGATTGAGAATCTTCATAGGGTGTTTCAATAGTTTGAAATTAATATGTTAGCAATATGTACCATCTCGGACCTCCACTTGTTCCGCCAGCACTTAAAAACATACTATTTTCATCTGGCTGGTCTGGCACGAACTACTCCGCACCCTATTGTCTTATAACAAATCAAAGTTATAATCTATGGGTTTTAAATTTATTTTACGCAGGGTCTTGATTTAATTTAGTTATTGTTTAGTAATATTTTGTATTTATGTATATTTATTTTAAATTTCTGTTTGCTGCCCCGAGTCCCTTTGTGGTGAGATGGGTGCGGGTTACAAATATGAATAATAAATAAATAAATAAATAAATAAATAAATAAATAAATAAATAAATAAATAAATAAATAAATAAATAAATAAATAAATAAATAAATAAAATTAATATATTTCCTATTAATTTATGTCAGACACAATAACAGATTATTCTGGATTATTTTAATTTCCCATCTTTCCATTCTAAAATCTGATTAAAGTTTGCCACATCTGTATTAATGTTTACTCAGCAATTGCAAAACTTGGCCATTGTTTCGTGTACACTGAGTATCTCCTCCTCCCCTTCCTTTGGCAGCTGCATGAACTAAGTACCCATATTGAAGCTTGCCTCAAGAAAATATAAAATTAATGAGTTTTGCCAGCTGAGTTGCAACATACTCATTCTGCTTTCTAGTTAGACTGAAGCATCTTTGTGGTTTGTTGAAAAGCATCATATTTAGGTTGCCAATTCTGGAGCAAAAATTATCATTTGCAAACAAGCAAGCAAACAAGCAGAGGAATGTGTACCTTTTGTTGTGATCAATAACGAGCAGAAATTGAATCTGAGAACATTTATCAGGTTTAGGAAGAAAATGCACAGTACATGTTCTTTAAAGGAAAAATAATTTAAAAAATAAACCCTAAATTCCTGCTTTATTTGAGTAGAGTATAATGTCGGCAATTTCTGTAAAAGTTTTTAAAATAGATAATTTTCCTCTCTCTGTGGAGTTTTAAGAAGCCTGTATTGTTGCTGTACTTCTACATTCTGTAAATGCTTTTCACATTATAATACAATCTTGGTTTCTCTAAAATAAATTCTGCTGTATTAAATATGTGTTTAGGGTTGCAATATTCATCTTTCTGAAAAGGGGGAAAAAACCAAACTGGTTATATAATTGTTAATTACACAAGTGTAAATTAAACTAAGGCTTCTCATATCCATATCTAGACTGAACTCATTAGATAATTTCCATTGGTATTCATGAATGATGCTAGGGAGATATCAACTCTTAATCATAGACTGATATATTCTGTTTTTGATATTTTATCATACACTTTAATTAAGAGTACAGAAATTAAAGGTTCAAGCTTATTTATTAAGGGACATTTAAGCAATTATAGAAATCAGCAGATGTACATTCCTTTGTATGTGTTCTGTTTTGTGCCCAGTCGTACCGTGTAGGCTCAGATGGCTTAAAGACATTTTGTCATTATCTCATTATGCTTTTGTAGATCCACATTGTAAGGTCTCTCATGATTATTTGTTCCACTTCAATCCTGCCCTTCTGTGTGGAGTTCAGAGTATTTGAATGCCTATCTATTGAGGTAGGGAATAATATACAATTGTGTTGGATCTGATCTTACCTCACACATAGAGTAGAGCCACTAAAAACTAGTAATTTATTATAAAGTTGTCCTATTGGTTTTCATAACTCTGTTCAAAGAATGACTACTTCAGGTATATTTTAAATTTAAGATAACTGAAAAAGACACCTGCTCATCCAAGATTATCTAATATGTTTTAATGTTGTGGATTATATATATATATTCTGGACCAATATTGAATGCTCTATCCACCAGAACAAACATTTCCAGAAAAATATTAAACAGGGAAAAAATCCCAATGGCGTTTTCTGATTGGAGGCTGATGTTAGATGTTTATGTACTTATATATGTAAGTTGAATATTTTTCCCGGAGGCAGGTTATTTACACAATTGAAATTGCTGAACCTTAACAGATGTAATATTCATTGTTACATTATTAGTATCATCAAACAGTACATTTTAGTTTAAAAATGGATTGTGGAAATATTTTTCTGAAAAATCTTCTCTATTCCATCTCTTAGATAGTCATTATGCTACACCAATTCTCCTATGAATGGTAGAATGCCCTTTTCAATATATCTTTCATAAATGTATGGTGGTTCCCCCCCACCCCACCCCAAAGAATACAAGAGTGACTTTGTATATTGTAGAGTATATTGAAATTGTAAGTATTCTAAATTGAAGCTTTTATGGTGAGATCTTAGAGAGCTATATTTTGCAATATTCCTGTTCTCACTTGCCTTTTTGGCGAATCTAAGATTGGAAGACTTTGAGTGACATTGTAATAATCTGCAAGTACAGATTGCATTTTCTCTATTAGTGAGTCAATGTGACCTTCCTTCCATTTTTCATTAGATCAGGGTCTTCCAGGTCACAAGATTTTGTTATAAAGAGAGATTGTGTCCCAGCATCAATCTTTCTAGAAATTAACCTTACACCTCTGCTTATAAAATAATCTCCCAGATGAAGTATTTAATACTTTTGAGTGCTCTAATTCAAAATAAGTTTCCCAGCTCATTAAGAATAAAAAGGGCATATTGCTTTCATGCAGGACAGATTTTCACTTTTCAAAAAGAGAAGTTACTCAGTTTTGTCTGAGCTGTTTTATATGCTTAAACAAATTGATTCTGAAGGACTCAATGCAGCTTCTAATTATAGCTAACATTCAGAGGTGATTTCTTTGAATTGGACATGTAAATAAGGAAATGAGAAATTGTGTGCTACTGGTTTTCTACATGTTAATGATATGTGTGCCCACACTTACTGAGTAGAAACCCATGTGTGTCTGTGCGAGCATACATGCACGCACACACACGCACACACTTTTGTTTGTGTGCCTTCTAAAAATGTCAGCAGTTTCCTACAGACAGCTCTTGCTGACTCACATGTCGACTGCAGCACAGCCTACCTTAATTTAAGTCATCTGCAGTAGGAGAGTACCCACTTGAAGATTATTGTGAGAGAAGTGCTTTGTTGCTGAAAGAAGTTCTTTATGCTGCTGTGGCTTCCTTCCTCGTTGAATAATGCCCTACATCTTATAGTGTTATTGTTGTTGTTTTTCCTCTCTGGGTTGCTGTTGGGCTGTGTGTTTGGAACAAAAATCTGCTGTGCCCCTGCTGGAATGTCACTTACAGTCAAGTTTCATGTAATGGGGGCTTACATTTGTCTGTACTGTAGGCATTTGGTGACAGTTCTCCTGAATTTGATTAGGAATACACAGTTGACAGAGGTCTAAAGTGAGTATTATCTTTCAGAGTGGACCTCTTTCAAATCTATTTATCCCATTTACATTTCAGAATTGTAGATGTGTTAGAAATAGACATCCTATTATGTTAAACTAATAAAGTGCAAGCAGTTTTGGATTTATACTTAATGCACATATGTAACATACTTTCAGGGTGACAACGCACAGTAAGGAACAGAGTTGATGGATTCTAACAACAGACTTTAGTTCACAAGTGCCATATCTACAAGATAATTATGGATTGTTATTGCCCTTTTTCCCTGGCCTCATCTCCCCCATTTGATCCTAGTATGTCTTATTCATTTGTTACCATAATGGCTCCTGACACTTAGGCTTCTAAATGAAGAATTGCACTTCTGAATGTAATTTTAGGAGATGTAGAAGGTTTTTATTCCTAGCATTCATCTGTTCACATGCTTGATAACTCTTGGTGCTTTTTACTAGCCATGGTTTCCACAAGGGAGAGCCATTAGATTTGCGAGCATGTGAGAAAACACTTTTCAAGACAGCCTACAATATAAAATGTTGAAATAAAAATAATAATAAAATATGGCCTGCAGAAAACAGATGCACTAGAACAGGACTCCTCAGGCTGTGGCCCACTAACGGGTCGTGGCCTTTGTGAACAGGCTGGCATGCATGTACACAGCTCAACTTGTATGACTGACAGGCCAGCACGGAGGCTGATTCTCCCCCCCCCCCCAAAGGGCTGGGCCACCAAGCCGTGAAAGTTGGGGACCACTGTGCTTTTAGTGGGCTTAGGCAGCACTATCGGCCTAATTCTAACTGACTGCAATAGATAAAGACTAAGTACCCTTACACCAGTGCTTCTCAATTATTTTCTGTCATGCCCCCCTAGGAAGAAGAAAACATTTCGCGCCCCCCGCGCGACTGTAAATAGTATCATCCGGGTCTAAAAGTCACACGGGCGGGTTTGGCTAATCAGGATAGAGCATCATGTCTATCAAACGCGCCCCCCTTTACGGAGCCTTGCGCCCCCCCCTGGGGGGCGCCCCCCACTATTTGAGAAGCACTGCCTTACACTCATGTGGCTTCACCTTCAGTGGTTATTTAGCAGTCTTTTTTCACATAATCATATGAAGAATTTGCACAGCTTATTCTTAGTTCTAAAGCTGTAAATTGCCAATGCCCTGGGTTTTATTTTGTCTTCAAGCTAACTAGCATGATGTGCGCCATATGTATGTAACTGAGGCATATAATATACCTTACTGTATGGAGTTTGTATGATATACATAAAATAATTGCAAAATGTTTTGTGGTGTTGTTGCCGAATTATCTTTGCATGCATTCCAAACCAAAGGGAAACAAAGTAACAATGCATTTGTCTTATTGATTTTGCTTCACCAATGACTGAAAATGGAATCTAATAGTATAATCTACTAGTTTCATCAATGTTAACTATTTTTTTCTGATTTATAAGTATCCTGTTTCTTTGTTGCTTAAAATAGGATTAGTTAGATAGGATTCTACAGCAGATTCATTGTGTCTCCCAAACAGCTGACTGAAAACTGTATTTTGTTTATTGTCTCTAAACATAGACATATTCTATACTGAATAAATATAAGTTTTACACATCAGGTGGAATATGACTTTAAGATGTTCCCAATAGATGCTCCTTATGTGACAATATGCTCCAAATTATACTTGCCCTTCAAATCCAGATCTCTACCCAGCCTTTATCTTTGGGGTAAGCATTACTTTACAGATTAGTCAACAAAATTGTTTTATCCAAGGAAGCAGAGGGGATATTTCTTGTTACTAGTCTGCTTTGATACACTCCCTGACTATTAATGAATGGAAGGGAAAAATAAATATTGCGAATTGTGGAAGAAAAGGCATTCTTGGTTTCTGTTGGTACATATGACTCATTGGTTTCAGAAGGTTTTTCTGCTTCTATAAATAAATCCATGAAAATGTTTCAGAATCTGTGGTAAAAAATCATAGTAAAAGGTTGGAAAACCTAATAACAACATTTTATTTAAAACAAAGCATTAAGTAACTTCTACATTGTGTAGGTAAATATGTTTCTTCCATGGCATTTAAATAGTATATCACTTTCTCCATTCACTGTTTCAAATCTTTTTCTTAGGTATCTCTTTTTAGTGTGATATAAATGGTGGCTGGAGAAAATACAGCGTATACTGTTTGGGGACAGGAAAAAAAATCAGCCAAAATATTTTCAAGGCACTAGAGAGGCACATTTGACCCATTGAATATCCCTCATACTTTGCCCATGTCTTTGTGTGTGAATGCCTTTGAGTCCTTTTCTTTCTACTTGAGTAGAAAGAGCCTGTTTCCATCTAGATGCTGTTGGACTGCATCAAGTATAACATCAGTTAGCAATTTGAAAGTTATTGCTAAGCAGGACATTGATCTATAGTTGCCTGCCCCTTTTGATGGATTTTTCATTATCAGGTAGGTGTTACCAGATGTTAACCAACCTTCAATTTCATGTCTTTACAGTAGGATGTTAAATATACTGTATGTTGTTATGAGTGTAGGCCTATCAGTTATTTCAACCAAAAATTATGTGGTTCATCTTCATCTATTACTGACCATTCCTTGTCCTTTTCCTGCCATTTTGCTGTTATTAAGAGTTATTTCATTTCAATTTCTTTTATATTCTTATCCATCTCCTTTATCCAAGCTGCATTCTTGTTATATATCTTGTTATATTTCTTTGGGTTGTTTCATAGCTGCACCTAAAACTGCACTGTTTCTTCCATGTCAAGTGTTGACTGATTCACTGCAGTCTCTCCTTTGATGGATTGGTAGAAACATTTTTGGTTGGATTGAAATTGAATATTTTGCCCATAGTGCATTGTTAGTACTTTAACTTCCAGTGTGCTTTGTATCTCTTGTGTAAGTCCTGCAGAGACCCAGTTGAAGTGGAGTAAAAAGGCCCAAGGACAGCATGGGAGGAGATAGGTGCGAGGGTGGGTTATAATGTCTCTATGATTAGTTACAAGGTTGAATGACCAAGGTGGGTGCTACAGCAGCCATAATTTTGAAACCAGGTCACGTAGCATTTGGGAACCCATTGTAATTTTGAATGGTTGCTAATTTACCAATCGTAGTTGAGGACTGCCTGTAATCTGTTAAAGTACAATGTAAACAAAACACACTTTAGGATCAGTTATGATTGGAAAATACTTTTTACTGTGGTATTTTGATATATTTGTTTATTTAAATGAATACCATGAGATAAATAGCTACAGATTGCACTACTGAAGTTGATGTTCTTGTTGTCTTAACTCATTATGATTTCTTCTTTATGTGTAAATTTTTTGAAGTAATCTGTTTCATGAAGACTAGCAAGATGGATCACATATAAATTTAGTTAATGAATAAAAATTTAAAAAAAATGTGGAATACCAACCAAAATGTGAGCAAGATAAAATTACTTAATTTAACATAATTGTGTTCCATTATATTTTACATGCTTTTCAGTTGGTCATGCAGTGTGTTTTCAAAATCATTTTGAGTGTTCAGCCACAGTTTTTAAAGAACATTTAGATTTTGTATCCTTTAAGGTAAAGCCAATAGGGGATAATAAACAGAATCTTGATTTAGATTGGTGAGATCCAGATTCAAGTTCTTACTTAGTAAAGAAGCTCACTTATCTTAGCCTAATTTACATCACAAATTAGTTACTGGAATAAAAATGAGAAGTTGCGTACTGTATATGTTATTTTCATCTTGTGGAAGGAAAGAGGATATAAATAAAATCTGTAAAGTTATTAAATGGGCAAAATGCAGCCTAATATACTATTTAGGAATAAAAGCTCCTGATTTCTGTGTACCTTAAGTATGGGAAGGTCTGGATACAATTCTAGGCATAGTAGTGTACACTGAGCAGTAGCCATGTTTAAAACAAAGAATAGTATAATGTTTTATGAATGCTTTGATTTGCTTTGGGGTAATGTTTCAGAATGAATTTATTTTAATTTTTTCGAAATAGGTGAGATAATTGTCCAAATGCATTTTGTTGTTTTATTTACTAAACATTGCTGCAACAAACCTCTAGCATCTGCTGTTTCAACTGTTAATTATGAAAATTAATTAATTAATTATGAAAATCATTATATTCAAGAATGTGTGTTTTTTAAAATCTCAATATTAGGATGAACTTGCTGAAATAAGAGAAAGGGTTTTATTTGAAAACGTCATAACCTAACATTAAAAAAGTGCTAGGGTCTTGTTATTGATTTGTTGACTTTACTTGATTTATTGAGTTAACTACTGGAAAGCTGTAGTAATACAACTAGACAAAAGAAACCCTGTCATCATCACTGTCAATAACTGATTAAAAAATAACAAAATAACAAAGTTGAGATAATTTATACACACACACATGCATACATACCTCTGGCAAAGTTATAAAATCATGTTAAAATATTAGTAGAAATATAATGGCTGAACCATTAGGGTAAAAGTTTAGATTACTGTACAGTTTAAGTTAAATTCTGAAACCATTGTTTAAACAATTATTCAGATCAATGTATTAACTTTGAATTTGAATTCTGTAAATTGCCTACAGTTCATGTGAAGTCAGTGGTATATAAATATCATTTATATATACATGCGTACATTTTGTTACAACAGCCTCAACTGGTGTATTGTTCATTTTTACCTGTAAGTGAGTGAGACGTAACAGGGTGAAGTGACACAGCATAGCCCAGAGTCAACATGGAAGCAGATGTGATGAAGTTCAAAGCTTTTTATTGGAGGAAAAGGAATGGATTTATTTATTTGTAATACACATGCCTGATGTATAGCTACTCCTCATTTAGCAACCCATTGCAATTACCATGGTAATGAAAAAAAAATACTACCAATCACATTTCCAATCTTCCCAGTTTATATCAGCTTTATTTTGGAGTATTGTGATGTTTCACTTAGCAACAACTTTGTTTAATGATCAAGGTGCTGGTCCTAGTTGTGGTCACTAAGCCAGGACTACCTGGGCTTTACACAAGTAAGCTAACAATTATAGGAACTCAAGGAAATGCGGTTCTTCCCATTCTTGTCTGGAAGAGCATAGCTTGAGTTTGTAGCATTAATTTGTTATGTCGTAAGCCTGTTATGGAGATGCACTGAAGTCTAAATTTTTAATTAAGAGGTCTCATGCAAAAGAAATGATGTGCCTGCATTTCACAAGTCACCTTACAGCAGAGCATTCTGCTTTCTTTTCACTTTGTTCACTGAAGGTGCAATTCAGGATATATATTTCTTTATTTAATTGAATGTACTTTTAACTCAACCCAATCCTGAAGGTTTCTTGGCGATGTACAAAATATACATAGAAGAAAAAGGGAGGGGGACCCTGCCAACATCATAGTAAACCCCCATAAAAACAAAAGATATATTGGGAATAAACGTTGACCCTCACTTCATTCTCTGTGATTCATCAGAAAGGGGGGGGGGTGTTCAACAGATGTTTTCTAGATGACTGGGATCAGTCATCAGATTTCTCATGTTTATATATCTTTGCACTGC
Source organism: Rhabdophis nuchalis (assembly GCA_039707465.1). Classification (NCBI taxonomy): domain Eukaryota; kingdom Metazoa; phylum Chordata; class Lepidosauria; order Squamata; family Natricidae; genus Rhabdophis; species Rhabdophis nuchalis. Next base: position 281,214,676 of record CM077643.1, on the reverse strand, counting down.
AATAAATGAATACAAAAATCCGACAAAGAATAATTATTTTGCATTGCCTCTCCTTGTCTAATCCAGCATGCTTCAGATGTATTGAACTACAACTCCTAGTATTTCCAGCCAGCTAAATCCATGCATCTCTGGAAGGGTGCCAAACTATAGCAGATTGAGAGAATCACAGTTCTGCCTTTCTTTATTTTTCTTCTGCCTCTCCCAGTTCTCTATTTTGTAGGTTGAATTCAAGTAGGATGTGTGAAACATTAATTTGTCTTTCTCATATAATTGTTTATATGCCAATTGAGGTTTCCTTCTACCTGGTGGAATCTAGTGACTAAGACTTAAATTTAACCACAAAGCTCTTAGCGGAGAGATAGAAGTATGAAGAAAACAAATAATATTCAGTTATTCCAGTTCATGGTTGCAAAACCTGGGCCATTTGATAGTTAAATTATAGTATAATTCCATCTTTAAACCTGATGATTAAGACAATAGATCAGGGGTTCCCAAACTTGGCAACTTTAAGACTTATGGACTTCAACTCCCAGAATTCTCCAGCCAGCTGCTGGCTGGAGAATTCTGGGAGTTGAAGTCCACAAGTCTTAAAGTTGCCAAGTTTGGGAACCCCTGCAATAGATGGAAGTATCTGTCAGTGTATGCAGTCTTCATCATGGATATTTATCACCTTCCTTTAAATTGAACTTTGCCACTCCAACAATTTTGTTTTCCGTTATTATGTATATTTTCTTTCACTTTAAGTTAAATCACTCTGGTGCTAATCAAATTAATAAAATGGCCTGAAAGCTACAGTGCATTGAAGAATATTATATATTCTAAAAAGCAGAATTTAGTAAAAAACCAAAAAGTATAGGAAACAAAAATAGAGGCAAAAAAGATTGAAAAACTTGACTGTTGGCTATTTAGAGGTAAGAAAATAGTTTGCTTTCTAACTAATACTTTTTTCACTTTCAATATTTCAGTTTTTTTCCTTGCACATATCTCCTATTTTAGTTGATTCCTCAAAAGAATTAGATTTACCAGTCAGTTATTCCTATGAGTCTATGTATTCAAATTTTTAAATTTCACTTGCTAAATCCAGCCTGCAAAAAGGCCTGAAAAAGTGGAATCCTTTATAGTACAACATCAAACTTGTCAGCTGCAGTAATCATCCCCATTTTTATAGAGATTCCATAGTCCATAGAACATGAATGTAAAATGATAATTGCCCCCGGCCCTAGACTACAAGCTAGTTTTATTCTTTATGGGGAAAAAAATGATACATACAATTTGCCTGTTGACTGAGGTTCTGAGAATCTGTTGTAATTAGCTTTTTAATGATAAAGTTTTCCCTTTTAAATATAATATGTTGTTCTCACAACAAGGATACATGGGAGGTGTGGGGGCTTCATCTTTGGAGGCTTTCAAGAAGACTGAACTGCCATCTGTCAGAAATGGTGTAGGATCTCCTGCTTGGGTGGGGTGGGGGTTGGACTAGATGACCTACAAGGTCCCTTCCAACTCTGTTAATCTGTACCTCTGGCTTTTCAAGTTTCCAAAGAATTCTCTTTCTGCCTCTGTCTACCAGGCAACCATCAAATAGGCTGTTGCAGAAAGAAATCATTTGATAAGAGGCACGGAAGCGGTTTAAGAGTGACTGTGCAGGCATAGGCTCCTCATCTCTTGCAGTATTCTGAGCTGCCTGGGAAAAAAGAATATCTTTTCAGTAGCTAATTATGAACATAAAGCTTGTTCTGCAGCAATTATGTTGAAGTATGTTGGGGTCTGGTTAATTGCAGGATGGCAGGTTCATGAGGCATCAGCTTCTTCAAGGAAGAAAGCTGCAAGTGAAGGAAGGAGGGCCACTTGAATACATTTAATGAACTGCTTGATGTTCCCTTTATTTATTATTTAAAGAATTTGAATGGTTTCCCAACTTTAAAAAAAATGTGATCTGCCTTCTAGAAAACCAGCTAAATTGAAGCCATTAGAATCTTACTGGTGAGATGTTTTATCAAAGAACAGCCAACTCTTGGTCCCCATTAGATGGCACAATGTGAGTATGCTTGAGGTCCTATCCATGAAGAAAGGGCTTTGTAGGCAGCAGTCGCCCTTATTTTGTACCTCGAAGCCTATAGGAAGTCAATATAGCTTGCAATGTAGCATTGTTATACGTCGCTATTAGTGTTACAGTTAAAAATAATTTGAACAGCCCAAAAGGGGAATCAAATCTTTCAACCCATAAACATATAATGAGTAAACTGCAATATTTCCAAAATGCCATCTGCTGGCTATTTCATAATGAAAATTACTCACACATTAATTTTCTTATTTTGATAATTCAAATGAAAGAGCTGAGAAATTTGAAGTTTCTTTGAAAGAAAACACAGCACACGCTCAAATATAGAATGTCAAAACTGTTTGCATATTTTGGGATGACTGCTATTTGCCAACTAAGTATTATTGGTGGTGTGAGCAGTGAAGGAACAAGAACAGTTATCTTCTAGAAAAGAAAGAGTAAACAGATGACCAGCAAATACAGGCCTGTACATACTTATGCTAAACATGTTAATGTGATTTATTTATTTTTTACTTAATATTTTGTGGGAATTGAACCATGCATAGTTTGTTTAATAAATTACAATTAAGTAACTGAAGTTACTTAATTTTTTTATACTCCATGAAGCCACATAGATTTTTTTTGCTTTCTTTTGCAAATTCTCTACACTTTATATCCTTTCTCTATCTACTCTGCATTTTCTTCAAGAACATTAGTAACTGGTACAAAAGCAGATTTAGGAAACCAGAAATATCTTAAGGAGACTTACAGTATCTGATTGACTTCTGACTTACTGTAATTCAGCAAACTCCCTCTTTTACAATGCAATTTTAAAATTCGAGAGCTTTTATAATTACGTTTATACATTTCAGAATTAAGGCATCTTTTCAGATTTTCTTAATGAAACACAAGTGGACAAAAAAATTAATGGAAATGGGAGTGACTTCCAACTTCCTGTCAGCTTTCCCATTGATTTCCTTGTGGGAAGTTGACAGTGAATGTCAGAAATCTTCCTTCTTTCCTCCCTCCCTCCCTCTAAATGGAATGTATGGATGCCCTTAGGGAATAAGGGGAAGAGATGCTGCCTTGCAAGCAATAAGACGAGAGACAGGAACAGCCTAATGGATCAAGCAGTTAAAAGTGGCAAGTTTGTCCTTTCAGATTTGCAAGATACAGTAAAGTAGAATTAGTTCCTCTAGTATTGTTTCCTGTCTGGTTTACCTGAGAGAGCTGATTTCAATCTTGTAAGTCAGAAAGTACAAACTACCCACCATCATTTTTAACTATTTGATCCATTATGGCAGGTCTTTTTAAAGTTTCTTTCTTTTAAGCCACTGGGGACTTTTCCTGAGTTTTTGATTCAAAGAGAAAACTTGCTGTATAGCTACTTCTATACAGCTATAGTGTATTGCTCTTAATTTTGAAGGCGGTAATATAGAGAAAAAATGCCTTCCTATTTAGAAAGAATGAACCTTGAAACATTATTGTATTTCATCTCCTATTAGCTCAGTCAGTCTGACCAGTCATGAAAGATTGGACATTGGCAGCACAGCCACTAGTTCCCCATTTGTGGTACATTATGAGCAGTTATTCTAGGAATTGCTGAATGAATTGTTCTTGTTCTTGAGGTCTGTGAGGGTTTGCTTTGGATTGGATCTTGCCCAGCGTCCCTCCAAGATAGGTTAATATGTATGGGAAACAACTTTCTTATTTATCAAAAGCATTTTAGGACTTTCATCCCTGAACTGCATAGTTAGTACTTAACAGTGTATCAAGAGGATAAACTACAAAATGGAGCTCATTGAATATAATGGTAACAAGCACTTTTAGAAATGAAATAATGTTAAAAAGATTGAGGTCATCCCCTGATTGCTAGTATCCTTTCCAAATTAACAACCGCAATGTTTGATATAGTGTTGCAATGAAACCCTATAAAGAGGCAATTTCTTGGCTGAAGCCTCTTTCATTTCACTTGGATCTAAGCACGGAAAATTTGGAAGAATTCCTAATGGAAAGGTTCCTAACAGAAATGTGAATGCCTGTGTGTGTGTGTGTGTGTGTGTGTGTTTTAATCTAAATTGTAGCTGAATCTATTGTACGAGGCATTCAGATGAAAATCCTTTTTGGCAGCCTTGTCAGTGATTCACTATGCAGGTGCGTTTCAATTCAGTTAAGTAAACCACCACTTTAAATAGTCATTCAAATGAAGCATTGCAGTTAAAAATGGCATTGAAATGTTTGCTTTCCTTTTTTTAACTCACCGTCTCTTTCTCCTTTAGTGTCTGTCGCTTACACTGGGAAGGGCAGGGAGGGGAAAGAAAGAAGCAGATTGGGGTTTTTTAAAAAGAGAGTGCCTGTTTTAGGTGTAATTATTAGATATAGAATGTGTAAACACTCTCTGTATATTTCAGTTTGCCTAAATCATAATTTACGTGATTTGATTTAACAATCTTTCTGCAGGCACTGTTACATTATTTTTTGTGTGATTTTTATGTTTATGATATTAGCCTTATTGATCATTGTGTTTAGTGGAAAGATGTGACTCAGTGGCTAAGACGCTGAGCTTGTTGATCAGAAAGATCGGCAGTTTGGCGGTTCAAATCCCTAGTGCCCGGTAACGGAGTGAGCTCCCGTTACTTGTCCCAGCTTCTTCCAACCTAGCAGTTCAAAAGCGTGTAAAAATGCAAATAGAAAAAAAGAGGAACCACCTTTAGTGGGAAGGTAACAGCGTTCCGTGCACCTTCAGTGTTTAGTCATGCCAGCCACATGACTGTGGAGACATCTTCGGACAGTGCTGGCTTTTTGGCTTTGAAACAGAGATGAGCACTGACCCCTAGAGTCGGGAATGAATAGCATATATGTGTGAGGGGAAATTTTACCTTTACCTTAGTGGAAAGGTGACTTGAATTTAGGCCTTGGTTTTACAAGAATTCCTTATATAGCCACTGACTTGTATCGTGATGTCTTTAATTACAACAGTGATGAAAAAGTAACTTTATGGCCAATCTTTGCATTTATGACCTTTGCAAAGGAAATCTGAAATAAGATCACAAACACAGTTGCAGTTTCACATAACAACCACTTTATTTAATGACTGAGTTGCGTCTTTATACGGCTTTATGGTTTGATTTGATTTTTATCTGAAAAATCATGGTTACAATCTGGAACATTTAGTAGGAATCAGGATGATTTCAATCTTTTTTATATTATTTCATTCCTATGCCATTATGTTCAATGAATAGTTTATATTCCAGAAGTAGCACCTTGAGAATTATTTTTCATGTTTCTATTGTAGCTAAAATGTGCTTAAACCATGAAAATTCAGATTCAGGATTTTTGGTTTTTTTCACTGTTAGACTTCATATTGCTTAAGCAATCACTATTGGTCAAATCAGTCTAGTTCAAATTGCAAGTAGTCCTTGAGTTACAACTGTAGTAGTCTGCATATCACATTCATGAATTGTGATGGTTATAAATCAAGTCACCCATGTGACCAACCAGATTTTTTGCAGCAGTTGTTAAGCAAGCACAGTGGTAAATGCTGGTTTTCAGCAAAACTATCATGAAACATAGGTTACATGACTGCAGGATGCTGCAAATGGCTGTAAATGGGAGCTGATTGCTTAACATCCAAAGTGTGGTCATGTGATCAGGGGCAGGCGAGGTCTGTCATAACTAAGTGACTGTTTATAAGTTAAGGACTGCCTGCAGAATTTTATAGTTCAGATGTTTCTCTAGGATCCTTGGAAGAAAGGTGAGGCACCAATGTAACAGTTACAGACAAATACAGGTATCCTCAGGTTACGACCACAAGGTTACGAGCCCAAAATTTATATTGCTAAGTGAGAAATGTGTTAAGTGAGTTTTGCCCCATTTTATGACTTTTCTTGCCACATTGTGAATCACTGCAGCGGTTGAATTAGTAACACGGTTGTTAAGTGAATCTGGCTTCCCCATTGACTATGCTTGTCAGAAGGTCGTAAAAGAGGATCTCATGACTCCAAGACACTGCAACCGTCATAAATGTGAGTCAGTTGTCAAGCATCCAAATGTAAATCACACGATCATGGGGATGCTACAAAGGTCATAAGTGTGGAAAACGATCATGAGTAACTTCTTTCAATATCATTGTAACTTCAAACAGTCATTAAACAAACTGTTGTAAGTCGAGTACTACCTGAATTTAACATTGGGGATATATTTACAATAATTGTCTTTTGGACATTTTATACAGAAAAGTGGAAAGTTGTAGAAAGTTGTAAAATCCTGGTAACATAAATTTTCATCACTAATGAAAGTCAGTTTTATAAGCTTTACTTTTTATCTTCAAATTTGAGCTACTAATAATGGATAGAGCAAAAAAAAAAAAAAAAAGTTTGATCTATAAGCAGCCAGGCTATTTTCTCACTGATTGGGTCATTTGTACCTCTAGGTATCTGCTCATGATGTCTATAAAGTCTACATTACTGAAAAACTAGAGTTAGTCTCATGTAAGAAGGAACTTATTTGATAAACAGGACATTTTTAAAAAGTTTGTGTGATGTGGCAGTTGATTGTAACTTTGAATTTATTATAATGATTAAATTTGCATGTATTCATGTAAAGGTGTTATTTACAACACACAGGGAAACTTTCCCAAAAAAATGAGGCAAAGGATGCATAAAAAGCACTACTGTTTTCCTGTAGAATTTTGTTAAGTAAATGGTTTTGTGAGATGCTTCGGACTACTCTGATTTATAGAGGGGAAAAAGTATTGTGAATCATAGTGATACCAGAAGGTCAAAAGGAAGTTGTTTCTCATCATCATCCAGCTTAGTGTGGTTTATTCAAAAGTGGAAAAGACTTGTCACAATAGCAATATTTTTTTCCTGTGGTTGTATATGTTGAATGTTTAATTTTTATTTGTGACTACTTCCCTACTAGTGCTTAGAGAGATCAGGTCTGTTCTACTTTAACTTCATTTCAATTTGTTACTGCAGTACATAGTAGCAAAATAACAATGGGACATTGATTTACCCTTTCAACAGACTCCATATATACATTTACTCTTTATAAGCAGCCACTTGTGTGCTTATTCTGTGGTTGTTGCAGTGCAGTTGGAAATTACGTAGGAGACAGTTGGCTTCCTCTGAGACAGTTACAGGTGGCCAGATGTGGGTGGGGTGAAGGGGGGAGAAGCTGTGGGAGAGGTACAACACCCACATCCTTTGGCATACATTGTAAGAATTGCTACTGTTTACTGCGATGTGTTTTGTGCTGCAGCAACTTTGATCTGTGCTTTGCTTTCACTATTCACTATTTTGGTTATACCTGAGGTTTGGTTTCAGAATACTGTACACCCTCTTTTAAGTTAGTGAAACAGTTATGAAGTTACTTGGAATTCAAATACAGTAAGGATTTAATGCTTTATCAGATCCAGTTCTGATTGAACAAAATTGAACCTGATTCCTGTTGAGTTTGTACCATACTCTTCAACCCTGAAGGGGTCCTTGACAGCACAAATATCTCTTAAGACTACAAAAGATTCAAGGGAAAGAGGTGTCAACATGTATGTGGTGATCTACTGGTGCCCTTTTAATCTAAATCCTTTCATTGAAATTCTCTTTTATTTTCAAACATAGCTTTCATCTACTTTGCAAGATCAGGCTGGTGTCTGCGTTGGAGACAATAGGTCCTTAGATGTTCTCAAGTGCCTTAGATGTTCTCAAGTAGCTTTCTAAACAGTTTCCCCAGAATTATTTGGATATTCTATAGCTCCATAGAATATGCTGTGCCATTAGAAGGGCAGTTTGTCTTGGCTATGCTCAGAATACTAAAACTATTGCTGTTCGTAGAGAGATTGAGCTCTTCTGGACAATTAAAATCTATTATAGTTTAATGCCATTCTTGAACAACCACAGTAAGTTTGTCAGATAAAATGGGAATAAACGATGTGTGTGGCTAAAATGGGAATAAACGGTGTGTGTGGCCTTGGACTACGAATTTGAAAAATAGAATATTAATATGCATTTTCAGGTTTTCACAGAATGATTTTTTGGTGGGGTTTGGGGTGGGTGGGTTCTGAATGTTAATAGATGTTGAGGATGTATATTGCGAGACCTTCTATTCTTCATTTTTAAATTTCAGCTGTTGGAGCAAGACTAATTAAGATCCATTTTTCAGTAGGACTGAAATTGTTGTCGAATGCATGATTAATTGTAATGTGAAGTAATGCATATTGATAAACCAAATCAGCAGGGTTTAGGGTTTTTTAAAGGAAGAAATTACAAATACAGTAGGTGGATGGCATTTTTCTTTAAACTCAGTGTAAATGTCAGACTAACACATTATTTAGGTGTTCAAAAATATGCTTTTAAAAAACCTCATGTTTTGTTGTTCCCTGAGGATGTGAAACTCCAAAGCCTTAGTAGAGTATTGCACAAAAGTTGGTATGCTACCTGGGTAGCAGAACAACAAATAGTAGTAAAGGGGCTAATGGGAAAAATAATCCCATATAATCTCTTGATAGAAGAAATACAGATGCATTTAACTTTTTTTAAGGCAATCCCAAAAAGTTCCAGGGTGTACTTCCAAACTGACAATATTGGAATCTGAAGATGGGTGTGGGAAGAAACCAAGCCAAGGAATTCAGAGTAGCATTCCTAGCACTCCCTCCAGTTTTTCTTAATCACAACCTGAGAATGAGTAATTGGCCTAGATCCAAGGCCAATAAAATCATTTGGCACATAGGAAAAAAACAGTACTACTATATTATTATCATAATCATCATTATCATCATCATATTTATTATCGTTATTTCATAACATCCAAAACCTGTTGCTTGAGGTAATGCCAGCCATAGTTTTCTAGAAATTTCAACTTTTTTTTCCTTTTTAGATGGCTTGCACACACAGTGTTGTTGCAAACCTTCCTGCTCAAAAAACTTCCACAAATTCTCAAAAGGAAAATACATATCCATTGTACTTTTCTTGTTGCAGGAACATCTGCAAACCTATATTGTTTTTCACTATAAGCAAGCTTGTTGATGACAGCAGTGGAAAAGAATACAAATCATAATACTCTACCCTTTCCCAAAGCCTTCTTTTACCATTGAACTGTCATTGCCAAATCTAGTTAACACTTTTCCAATTGTGTAGTAGTCAGGGATGATACCATTTTGGACAATCCTATTTTTCTAGTACAAAGAAAATTATTTTTCACATCATGGTATGAATTCCATACCATGAAGTTTCTAATTGACAGCTTCCTTCAGCTTCCAACCTTACTCTTAAATTGTAAGGGCTTTTATAAACCAACTACATTAGCTCCTGCCCTTCACAGTTGTGTAGTTGTTTTTCATTAGTACCTTTGCAATCTATATTTTAAAACTCGTGTACTCACACGTGGTGTAGCTTGGTTTCTTTATAAACTGGTTGTTGGTTCTATATATTGATAGGTTATGAGCACTTGTCAGAACTTTATTCATTTATGGTCTTCAGTCTTTCTCATACCAAAGGAAAATGTGTGAAAACAACTGGTTTATCCTTCAATGGTTAGTAACTTTGCTTCAAACCAAAAGGCCTGAGTTTGCTATTCAGAGGTGTGATGAAAATGAATAATATACCTTGAGTGTGTCTGTTTTTGTGTCAGAGTCCCTTTCTCTCTTTGCTATCGTCAGAGAGCCTCTTCATTGTTTCTAATTTTTCTTGGAAAATCTTGTTGGGTCTTAACATTTTGCAAAGCTTTTTACATTTCTGTAAAGTTTGTTTCAAAAAATGGGCCCAATCTCTCTCTTCCTTTCTATATAACCAATTTCTCAGTACCCTGGAATACAAATATTTCTTGTGGTTATATCTATTTTTGTTGAAACTTCTTTAGAAGGTCATAAAATAGAGAAAAATGCAATTTACTCTACAATATCATCAGTTGTTATTAGTGTTGTGTTGAATAAGTGTTTTTATGTCATTATATGAGGCTTTCAGGCTGAAACAATGCATTCTGGGACATATTTATCTCCCTCCTTTAATAGGTTTCTGACTGTGCTTGCTTGAAGCATATTTTAGAGTTAAATGATAGTCCCATCTTCCAAAATGTTTATTTCAGCAATATCATACCATATGGACATTGGTATACTTGATATTTTCAGTCTGTTTAATTGCTTGCCTTTCATTGCATTCTTTTCTGTATAACATTTGTGTTGGCCTCAAAGAAGAGTCCTTTTCGCTCTTTCATTCTTTGTTTCGTTACCAACCTGTAGTTTGATTTTTTTATTGTCAAAGTTCAGATTAAATTTATGGAAATATTTAGCAGTCACCTATGTTTAAAGAAAGAAGAATTGTATTTAATTTTAAAGTCTATATCTAACAATCTACATAGGAGGAAGACTTTTACTACTTAGCTAAATATCAAAGTTCAGAGAATCAAGCTAATAATACTATACTGAAGAAGTAACACCCAATACTTGTATATCATTTTCATTTCTGCTTACTATTTAGTGCATTGGGATTGGTGAGCTTCAGAAATAGCTGTTATATCAAGTAACAATTTCAGAGTAGCTATTTGTTTTCACTGTACTTTTACTTAGCCAGAATTTCATTGAAAAGCATAGCACTTGCTGAACAGAGCTTGAAACTGAAGTATGTTGGTTGAAGCCCCACTCCAGTATATATACTAAAATTCATAGGAGTTATTCAAAGCGATATTTTGATTCAATGAACTGCAAATAAAAAGTATTATGTATCTCAAAATAGCAGTACTAAAAATATCTAGGGATCCAAGTTACGACAAAATCAAAATTGAGACTTAGAAATGAATTAAATTGTAATATGGTCCTTACTATACACATTATGTAAGTATGTGCATGCCATAAGTAAACTTCAAAAGTATTAGGGGATTTCTATAAAATAGGTCATATAGGAAGAGATGGTCTCTTTAGGGCGATAGCTTTTTTCCCCAAGCAATTTAAGAATGACTTGCACTTTGAATTATGCTAATAAACCAGTTGGCAGCACTGCTATTGTTACAAAGGCATGTTAGTTCTAGTCTAAATTTTATAAGTTGCATTTTGTTCCAATAGAAAGCTACTTTTCTGAGTAACTTTCAAGAACCACCAATAAGCTCTTACCATAATTAATGACAACAGTAATAATTTATTATCTGTCAGATGACAGTCGGTTTGAATTCTAAAGTCCCAGACCTTCTTCATTTTCTGTTACGTTCTCTACTTTATGGTCTCTTGTTGCAGGCAAATGGTATTTCTTGCAGAACTTCCAATGCACAATTGTTGCTATTTTGTCATGCCATTTGTAGTCAGTTTATGTCATCTTCTTGCAAAAGGTAGCCTGCCACTCAGAGTTAACAATTTTTGATAAGAAAGACAAAAAAGTCTGGATAGTAGACATTGGCATTACCTGGAGACAGCAGAATAGAAGAAAAAGAACTGGAGAAAATGACAAAATACAAAACCTGCAAATAGAAATAGAACAACTGCAACAAAAGAAATCAAAGACAGTACCAATAACAATAGGCATCTTGGGTGCAAGCCCAAAACAATTGGAGCATCACCTGCACATCATTGTCATTGACATATACACCATCAGACAATTGCAAAGCACAGCTTTCTTTGGAACCACTTGGTAAGTGGACAAAGATGTCAAATCTAGTCTAAACACCTGGCTGACTGTGTGACGAACCATGATTTAATAAAGTTGTATGCTCCTCAATTCCCCATATGATGAAGTGAGGTAACTCCTCCTCCCTTGCCACTGGCCTTGGTGAATCTAATGAAGGTGTGAAAATGCTCCTGGGTTGATTGTTCCAAGAATTACTTCAGCCAAAACAAAATAAAGCTATTCCTAGTCAGAGCTACCATTTTGGACATTAAAAGTGAAGGCTAGTTCAGGAATACCTTTAAAGTTACACTGGAGTTTTCAAAAGCAGTGTGATCTAATTATAATTACACGATTTTCTGTTGTTTTGTGGGAATTAAGCCACAAATTATCGCTCATCATTTTCTCACATGAATATTCTGACGTCTGTGTCCAACAGATAGTATGATGTAGGCTCAATGTGGCGAACCTATGGCACGCATGCCTGAAGTAGCACACAGAGCCATGTCGCGTGGCATGCACGGCGTCTCCTGTTCCTCTTCCAGGTTTCTGGCGTGCATATGCATGCAACTATCAGCTGGCCATGCAGGCGGCAGTGCAGGAAACTAGAAGAGCTGGTCTTCCATTTTCCTGCGACAGCATGCTTGCTGCCCAACTGATCATCGTGCACACATGTGCAACAGAAACCTGGAAAACTAGCTGGCTGGTGCGCACTGGAGGAAACCAGAAGTTCATTTCTGGGTGGGCACATGCGCCCTGGGCAGCTTATTTTATTTTTATTTATTTTTATTTTATTAAATTTATATCCCGCCCTTCTCCAAACGGACCCAGGGCGGCGCACAGGAATGTTAAAATACATACAAAACATATACAATTTAAAAAACTTATTCTAGTAAAACCCTGTGCTAAAAACCGAATTAAAATCCCAAATTTAAAACTGTCTAATGGTCAATACAGGGGGTTACGCTAGGCCGGCTAGATGGAATAAATGTGTCTTCAGACACTTGCGGAAGAGGCGGAGGTCAGAGATGGTGCGGAGTTCAGGGGGAAGGTCGTTCCAGAGGGCTGGCCCAGCCACAGAGAAGGCTCTTCCCCTGGGTGTCGCCAGTCGGCACTGTCCAGCTGACGGCACCCTGAGGAGGCCCTCTCTGTGGGAGCGTATCGGTCTGAGGGATGTATGGGGCAGGAGGCGGTGTCGCATATAACAAGGCCCCGAGCCATGGAGCGCTTTAAAGATGGTCGTCAAGACCTTGAAGTGCACTCGAAAGGCCACAGGAAGCCAGTGCAGCTCGCGCAGGATCGGTGTAATGTGGGAGCATCTGGTGGCTCCCGTAATCACCCGCGAGGCTGGATTCTGGACTAGCTGCAGCTTTCGGGTGCACCTCAAGGGGAGCCCCATGTAGAGAGCATTACAGTAGTCGAGTCGAGAGGTGACGAGTGCTTGAGTGACTGTGCATAGGGCACCTCGGTCCAGTAAGGGGCGCAATTGGCGCATCAGGCGTACGTGATGACACGCCCCCCTGGCCACGGCTGCCACATGATCTTCCATAGACAGCCGGGAATCCAGGAGGACACCCAAATTGCGCGCCCTCTCCACGGGGGCCGGTGTTTCGCCCCCAATGGCCAGTGTTGGAATAATCTGGCTGAACCGGGGCGCCGGAAGCCACAGCCACTCAGTCTTGGACGGGTTGAGCCTGAGTTTGTTACCACCCATCCAGATCCGTACGGCCTCCAAGCACCGGGACATAACCTCGACGGCATCGTTGGGGTGGTCTGGGGTGGATATGTACAACTGAGTGTCATCAGCGTACAGATGATATCCCACCCCAAAACCACGGATGATCTCACCCAGCGGCTTCATATATGTGTTGAACAGTAGGGGCGAGAGGACCGACCCCTGAAGACCCCCACATATGAGGGGCCTCGAGGCCGACCTCTGCCCCCCTGTCAACACATATTGCGACCGACCAGAGAGGTAGGACGAGAACCACCGCAAAATGGTGCCTCCCAGCCCCAACCCCCCGAGTCGGCGCAATAGGATACCATGGTCAATGGTATCAAAAGCCGCTGAGAGGTCTAATAGGACTAGGATAGAGGAATATCCTCTATCCCGCGCCCTCCAGAGATCATCAACCAACGCGACTAATGCCGTCTCGGTGCTGTGCCCGGGTCAGAAGCCGGACTGGCGCAGATCTAGATAATCAACTTCCTCCAAGTGTCGCGGAAACTGTTGAGCCACCACACTCTCAACAACCTTCACTAGAAAGTGGAGGTTGGAGACAGGACGATAGTTCTCTAATAATGCTGGATCCAGGGACGGCTTCTTGAGGAGGGGCCTTACCACCGCCTCTTTCAAGACGGCAGGCAAGGACCCCTCACTCAAAGATGCATTGACAATGCCCTGGAGCCAGCCTCGTGTCGTCTCCCAGGATGCCAGTACAAGCCAGGAGGGACACGGGTCCAATAAACATGTGGTAGCCCTAAGTCTCTTTGACAACTTGTCCATATCCTCGGTGGTAACAAAATCAAACTCCTCCCAAGATGGTGTCACAAGATCAGCCTCGGCCCGCTCGACTGGACCACTGTCGATGGAGGGTAACTCGTTCCGAATCCAAGTGATTTTCTCCTGCAGATAAATCCCAAATTCCTCTGCTCGACCCTGTAAAGGGGCTTCCCGCGGCCTCTGTTGAAGGAGGGAGCGGGTCACCCCAAACAGGGCGGCAGGGCGGTTATCTGCGGATGCAATAAGAGTGGCACAATACTCACGTTTGGCCACTCTTATCGCCACTAAGTAAGTCCTAATATGGTCTCTCACTAGTGTTCGGTCGGCTTCGGAGCGAGAAGATCTCCATCTGCTCTCTAGGCGTCTCTTGTGGCGCTTCATCCCCCTAAGCCCCTCGGTAAACCAAGGAGCCCAGGTGGTTCGTCGCCGCAAGAGAGGCCGCAAGGGCGCGACTCGGTCCAAGGCCCCCGCGGCCGCACTTAACCATGCGGCCACTAGGTCTTCAGTCGAGTCGCGGGGCAAGTCCACAGGAATTGGCCCAAGCTCCCTTTGGAACCTTATCGGGTCCATCAGGAGCCTGGGGCGGAACCATATAGGAATGTCCGGTTCCGCCTCCCCGCAGTGAAGTGCAGCGATCGGAAAGTCGAGCCGAAGGAGAGCGTGATCTGTCCATGACAGGGGTGTGATGACTAGATCTCCTATTCCCAGATCACTACTCCACTGTCCCGAGACGAAGATTAGATCCAGGGTGTGTCCGCCCTCGTGGGTAGGGCCTACAACTACTTGGGTCAGGTCCATGGCTGTCATGGAAGCCATGAACTCCCGAGCTACCCCAGAGGTTTTGCCTGCCGACGGCAGGTTAAAGTCCCCCATGACGGTTGCAGCCCAGACAAGCATGCGAAGCTCGCACACACTCATTCCTTTTCAAGCACTCAGTGCCGAAAAAGGTTCGCCATCACTAGTATAGGCAGTGCTAATTATACAAAAATAAAATGAGAAATGTACTGAAAAATAAATCATATAAATGAAGTAGATTGTTAGGCACATGTGGAAGACATTGTCCAGTCATGGCTTAGTTATTTATTGCAAGAATAAAAGGATTACGCATAAGATATTCAAATAAGGAAATAATTTTTTACCAGGTTAAAAGAAAGATTGATGACCAATTATTTTAGTTAAAGCCCTAAAAATGATTTATTTTTGAATTTTAATTCCTATCTTATATCTTCAAGCAATATTAATTTATTTGTTTTCAGACTGCCCTTCATTTTTATTTTTGGTTGTACAAATCATAAACCTTTGCCAAAAGAAAAAGAAAGAACAAATCCTCTTATTGTATATCTACTCGCTATTTTTTCTTTGTTGTCTTAGGAAGAATTTTCATTCCAGTCTTTTCCATTGCCTTTTGTATAGATACATTTTTGCTGGTCCACTTTGCATTACAAGAAGTGTGGGGGGGGGGGGGGACGACTTTTCAGGAGATAGTTTTATAAATTAAGAAATAAGTATTTCTCTATTTTTCTTTCCTTTTTAAAAAAAATGAAACCTCTGCTCTAAGAAATTGGCCCTGATGAAATAGACTTATTTGGTAATACACATGTCTCTGACTTCTAAACATCATCTCAGATGCCAGTCAGGCCATACTTTAATTCTAAAACTGGTGATAGTGCTCCATCCCATGCCAGGCGCTAGAGTGTTATTGGCTAGGAAATCTGTGTGTAGCTAAATTGGGAATTCCTCTAGTTTACTTCTCTCAAAATAGCTCAGCAACTCAGCTCATAAGCTTTTGGACTCTTCCGTGATTCCAACTTTTTTTGTGGAAAGAACTGAAATCTGTAGAGGTGCTGC
This sequence comes from Rhabdophis nuchalis, assembly GCA_039707465.1. Classification (NCBI taxonomy): domain Eukaryota; kingdom Metazoa; phylum Chordata; class Lepidosauria; order Squamata; family Natricidae; genus Rhabdophis; species Rhabdophis nuchalis. The sequence continues at coordinate 281,198,697 of CM077643.1, read as the reverse complement.
TATCTTGAAGCTGGTGTTTGGATTGTGAGTCCTAACATTCTTATTTCTATTGCTTGTACCATGTATTTATATATTTATATTTCAAGCAATGTTCTTCAGAAATCTAAGCTTCTGAAAACATGACAGTGAATGGTTTTAACAGGCCTGTGAAATTCTCTCCAAATGTCGTTTGGTATTTAATAGGCTCAGTGGTATGATCTAACAGCTAATGTATTTGGTTTCTTATTACCAGCCTCATGAGATTTATGGATTCCCTGCCTGCATCTCATCCCCTCTTTTAAACTTTGGAGTTGTTTGCCAGAATATGTAATGTTGACTATGGTGAGGATCAGGATAGACTTATTTATTGGAAATAAGGGTTTAAGAAGGAATTATAATTTACAAGGAATTAGAATTTACAGATATTTGTAAATTCTGCAGTTCAATAAATTTCCTGGTCAAAAAGAAAGCTTCCAAGCTGTGTACATGTGTACATTTTATGCATGCATGCATGCATGCATGCATGTATGTATGTATGTATGTATGTAAATTTGGTGTTGAGATGGAGATAGATTGTATCATTTACTGCGGGAGTCCCCCTACTCGCAGGTATGGCCCTCCACGTCAACGAGGGCCCACCTTGATGAGGGATTCTGTATCAAGAGAGGTGGGCGGGTCGCAGTTCTAGGGGTGTTTGAACAAAATTCTTAATTTGGCTTTTAGGGGGTTCCAGGGAGGAGGGGAGGGATAGTTTACAATTTAAATGGGGGATTTAATCTGGTTTTAGCGCAGGTTTTGTCATTTAATAAGTTTTTTAAATTATAATTGGTACTATTTTGTATATTGTTTTAAATTCCTGTGCGCCGCCCTGAGTCCTCTCGGAGAAGGGCGGGATATAAATTGAATAAATTGAATTGAATTGAATTGAATTTACTATTTTTGTATGGTACAGTGCCAAGTAGATTACGAATATTTCCTTTTCTTCTTGGATTCATTGAAATACATAGAAGGTATATGGTTTTAAAATGCCACTGGAAAGATTCATGAGACCCACCAAATTTAAGGATAGATACTGGTCATTTATTAATTTGTTCCATGTGATTCCAATATCCTGAAAAAGATTACTAAACATTTCATGGGTCAGTTCATAGTTCAATTGAGAACTTTTTAAGGATAGAAATATTTTTACATCTCTGTTTTATACCAGCTTCATCTTCTATTGTACAGTTGTATACTTTGGAAAATTAAAGAGAAAGGGAAAAGCATGAGGTTGTGTTTTCAGAATGGCTGTTAGACCTCAAAACTGGGTAATGTTGAAACATGTCAATCTGTTTTGGCAGCTTTAGAACATAAAAGTGTTGTTGTTTTTCTTTATTTCTGGATTATGATTTGAAATAAATCTATTTTTAAGATACTTTGGTCCTGAAAGAGAAATCCACACAGTGGATTTTGTTATGTATAGAATGAAATTCTGAAAAATCTTTTAACAAGATTAATGCACAGTATCTAAACATTTATAAAACTTAAATGAGATTATGTTGCATTGAGAATATTCCTGTATTACAGTATTGAGTCATTTTTATTTAATTTCTCTTGCTTATTTAACTTTATACTTTAAACCAATAAGCTACAAATTTGCATGATTGCCTGCTTATGATTACTGTGGGGCGAATTGCATTAAAACAGTTGTTCACGGCTCCGAGTCCCTTTGGGGAGAGGGAGCGGTCAACAAATTAAATTTATTATTATTATTATTATTATTATTATTATTATTATTATTATTATTATTATTATTATTATTATTATTCATAGATGCAGAGTATATTAATAGTTGAAGAAAACTGGTATCTTTATAATCTACAATTTGAATTGTTTGAATACAATTTGAATATAATCTACAATTTGAATATAATCTACAATTTGAATTGTTAACTGAACTTCTGCATTAAACTGTGTTGGGGTAATGTAATTTAGTATTGTGATGAAGCAAATTATTAAAGCAACTTTATTGGCTAGGATTCAACATAGCATTTCCTTACTTAGCAAAAGCATACACCCTATAAAATATCTCAGCTGAAAGTACAACTGAAGTGTGCAATTTAGCATCTTAACTAAACATATTGTCTTGGAACCAGACTGCACCTGAAAAGTGGCCACTGGCATTAATATTTATTTGGTCAGATAAAGATGGAAGCAAATTTAGAAGTTATCTGGGAACTTCACATTTAAGTATCCTTTGTTTAACTACTAAATAAGTTTCTGTGATGAACCAAGAAATATAACTATTATAGAATGGGATTTGGAGAACTAAATTTCAGCATTAGGAACACACACGCCCTCAAAGATGTATTATAAATTATTTTTTTAGATTATTATAATCACATGACTGAATTATACATATTGGAAGAATAAGATTAACCACATACAGTAGTCATTACTTAACAACTGTTTGTTCAACAATGATTCAAAGTTATGCTGGCACTGACTAAATGGTAGTGATGCCCAGTCCTCAAACTAAAGGTCATTGCAACATCTGAATGCTCACCTGACTTAAAATTCAGGTGCTTGGCAACTTGTTCACAATTATGACTGAGAGGCACTTCAATTACCCCTCCACCTCTTGTTGTCTATCTTTTTGACAACTGTATTCCACCACCCTCAACACCCTTGCTGTCCTGCACTCTACTCTGTTCTCCCCCACTCCCTATACTGTACCCCCCTGCTGCCCTGTATTTTGCTGCCTTCACACACACCCCCACTCCTGCTCTCTGCCCCACTCCTCTACTTCTTGCACTCTACCAACACTGCTGCTCCCAACTGACCTTCACAATCTTGTTAATGCTAATAGAGAGCCTGCTGACAAGGTTCATGGCCAGCCACTGCCTCGCAAAGGGCCCTCCTCCTCAGCAGGATGAGGAAAAAGATGGTGAACTGGACATGACAAAAACAACAAAGTGTGGGGCAGGAGAATGGGGGTGAGGGGAAAGCGCAGGTAGCAGACTACAGGGCCACCAAAAGGGCAGAGATGGGGGGAGATAGCTGGGTGGTGGGAATTGAAGCAGAGGGAAGCATGGCCTGATAGGAAATGTGTGGGGTCATTTCCTAACAACAGTGTGGTACTGGAGTAACAACCACAACCTGGACTACCAAACTGCCATTGTTAAGCTATGTGGTCATGTGATGTTTTGCCTAATGATTACCTTACTAGGGTCATTAAGTGAGGACTTTCTGCAAGTGAGACTCTCCTTCTCTGTCTTACTGCCAGTTGTTGAGAAGAGAGTGCTTACAACAGTCATCTTTTTTAAAGAATTGTCTCAATTTTTGCCACTGAATAACTGGTTTTGAAATGTGCTGTATCATTATATAGAAAGAAAATTTCTCTTTTGATATGTTAGCATGAGCAGAAATTTTCAGTGGTCGAGGTTTCTCTCTCTCTAGAGCCTCCCAAAAAAATACTTGGAAAGGTTGGGAGACTTTCTAAAACCATGTGGGAGGCGTTGCAAAAATGTAATAAAGAAGAACAAGCTCAAAATATCTATTCTTCCCTTATCCTTTAGTACAGTGTTTCTCAACCTTGGCAACTTGAAGATGCCCGGACTTCAACTCCCAGAATTCCCCAGCCAGCGAATGCTGGCTGAGGAATTCTGGGAGTTGAAGTCCGGGCATCTTCAAGTTGCCAAGGTTGAGAAACACTGTTTAGTAGACCTCTGTCCATTCCATGAATTGTGTGATCATTTGGCTTTTTGCTTTTGAGAATAAATTGCTACTCTACTGATGGAGTGAGCTAGGCATGCAAATTGTTAGAGATGTTGTCCACATTCAGTTTTGTTAAATTCAGTCAATATGGAGTAAATAGTTTAATATGATACATGTATTAATTTGCTGAGTAACGCAAAGATATTTGTGTTATCACTAATACACTGCTGCGTAAAAGTTTATTTTGCATATATGTAAGTTCTGCTTGAATTGTCACAGCACCAATTAAAATTAGCATCTTTTCTTCCCCTTTGTATTAGTGCAAGAGGTAAATTATACATTCACTGCATCTGGTAAAATGATATCCAAGCCCTGAAAATACATACTTTAATAGGATATCTGTGTATTAAGATGGCACATAACTGTTGACTTTTGCTGCAGTAGCTGAATTCAGCTACCACATTATAAAAACTATTTTTTTTCTTTTGCAAATGAAAAAGAAACTATTCTTTCTCAACAACAATAAAGCAGCAGATAGGTTGGACTGGGAATAACTATTTGGACTTGTTCATTCTATTTTTGGTTCGATGCTAGATTAAATGAATGTATTTTATCATTTTTTTCTTAAAGTTTGAAAGATGTTAAAATAAATAGAAGCTTTAAAATTCTGTTTTTGAACTTATCAGCAAATATCCAATTTATATTAATGATAACTTAAACAGTGGCTCTAGGACAGAGAGTCCCTGGTCCACGGCCCACTACTGGACCTTGAGCCTTTCGGAACCAAGGCATGGACGTGGCGGGCAAGCACACATGTGTATACCCTCACTCATGTTAGCAGCATTTAAGGCTTAAGCCATGTGCACATGTGCTTTATTTGTGCAAGTGCTGTTTGTTGGTTATATACAATACTTTCTTAATTTCTGCGACCCACCTTGACTGTTGGAATAAATGGAAATTTGGGGAATAAATTCAATAATAAGCAATGTTTTTAGCTTCATTAGATTCTATGGAAGTTCCTCTTTCAGAGCTAAGAAAATGAACAAATTATTTAGAAAAATAAAAATAGGTTCAAGTTGCACATGTTTTTATTAGCGGAAGAGTTTGAAGCAGTCTCATTTCCTATTTCATCAGTTATGAAATGCAGTTACCTTATGCTTTGAAATTCACCTAACACCATTTGTCTTTGCTGAGGTTGAATTAAGTCAAACTAGCTTAATATTCTAGTTCTGTAGTTTGTTAATAATTTATCATTATTACACCATTTTAAAACGCAATTATTCTGGAATTTGTTTTCATTTTTAAATGAACAGGCAATTTGAATTCAATTTATCAGAAAAAAATATGAACAGATTTTGCTTGTTTATATGGTTAATCATTATAATTGATACAATTCACCTTTTTGTTAAATTATATACAATTCCTGACGTATTTTCTCAGGAAGCATAGCATTGGATCCTAAAATATTATTATTATTATTATTATTATTATTATTATTATTATTATTATTATTATTATTATTATTATTATTATTGAGACTTAAGGCCACCACATGTTTATTGGACCCGTGTCGCTCCTGGCTTGTACTGGCATCCTGGGAGGTGACACGAGGCTGGCTCCAGGATATTGTGAACGCTTCTTTCTGAGGGGTACTCAGAACGCTGAGGGGTACTCAGAACGCTATGAACGCTTCTTTCTGAGGAGTACTTGCCTGCCATCTTGAAAGAGGCGGTGGTGAGGCCCCTCCTCAAGAAGCCTTCCCTGGACCCAGCATTGTTGGAAAATTACCGTCCGGTCTCCAATCTTCACTTTTTAGCGAAGGTTGTAGAGAGTGTGGTGGCCCAACAGTTTCCGCGACACCTGGAGGAAATTGATTATCTAGACCGGCGCCAGTCTGGCTTCCGACCCGGTCACGGCACCGAGACGGCATTGGTCGCGTCGGTGGATGATCTCTGGAGGGCGCGGGATAGGGGATGTTCCTCTATCCTAGTCCTATTAGACCTCTCAGCGGCTTTTGATACCATCGACCATGGTATCCTATTGCACCAACTGGGGGGAGGGGGTTGGGGCTGGGAGGCACCGCATTACGGTGGTTCTCGTCCTACCTCTCTGGTCGGTCACAATGTGTGTTGGCAGGGGGGCAGAGGTCGACCTCGAGACCCCTCTTATGTGGGGTTCCTCAGGGGTCGGTCCTCTCGCCCCTCCTGTTCAACACCTATATGAAGCCGCTGGGCGAGATCATCCGTGGTTTTGGGGTGGGATATCATCTGTACGCTGATGACACTCAGTTGTACATATCCACCCCAGACCACCCCAACGATGCCGCCGAGCTGTTTTCCCGGTGTTTAGAGGCCGTACGGATCTGGATGGGTAGTAACAAACTCAAGCTCAACCCATCCAAGACTGAATGGCTGTGGTTCCCGGCACCCCGGTTCAGCCAGGTAACTCCAACTCTGGCCATTGGGGGCGAAACACTGGCCCCCATGGAGAGGGCGCGCAATTTGGGTGTCCTCCTGGATTCCCGGCTGTCCATGGAGGACCATGTGACGGCCGTGGCCAGGGGGGCGTTTTATCAGGTACGCCTGATGCGCCAATTGCGCTCCTTACTGGACTGGGCTACCCTCCGCACAGTCACTCAGGCGCTCCTGACAGCCCGACTTGACTACTGTAAAGCTCTCTACATGGGGCTTCCCTTGAGGTGCACTCGAAAGCTACAGCTAGTCCAGAATGCGGCCGCGCGGGTGATTATGGGGGCCTCTAGGCACTCCCACATAACACCTCTCCTGCGCGAGCTGCACTGGCTGCCTGTGGCCTTTCGGGTGCGCTTCAAGGTTTTGATGACCATCTTCAAAGCGCTCCATGGCTCGGGGCCTAGTTATATGCGAGGCCGTCTTCTGCCCCATACATCCCTTCGACCGATCCGCTCCCACAGAGAGGGGCTTCTCAGGGTGCCGTCGGCCGGGCAATGCTGGTTGGCGACACCCAGGGGAAGGGCCTTCTCTGTGGCGGGCCCTACCCTCTGGAACGACCTGCCCCTCGAATTACGCACCATCTCAGACCTCTGCCTCTTCCGCCAGCGTCTTAAAACGCACCTTTTCCAACAAGCCGGCCTAGCATAACCTCCCGTTTTGACTGTTTTTACATAGATTTTAATTTGGGGTTTTTTATAATATTTTAGCACAGGGTATGGATTTAATAGTTTTTTAAAATTTTGTATTTTGTTATATTTGTATTGTTTTAAATTTTGGAGAAGGTGCGGGGTATAAATTTGAATAAAATAAAAATAAATAAATAAAATAAATATTATTATTATTATTATTATTATTATTATTATTATTATTATTATTATTATTATTATTATTGCTGCAAACTAGAATGCATTTGTTTGAGAATTCACAGGAGTGCATATAAAACCTTTATTTTTTCCGCCTAGGTTTCCATGATTTATTTTTTTACTTCATCTTTTTTCCACTTTTTTTCCTTATGCATAGCACAGAAACCTCATAGAGTGTCTTACAAATTAGACCAAGGATGTCAGGGAGTCTGTGATCATTTTTTGAACCTAAGACTGGAAGTAAAGCACAGTGGCATAAGTAAATAGACAGTGACATGAAAACAGTAAAGGCAGCATAATTTTCTCTGCGATTAAAATTAATTGTGTCTGTGTTACAATTTTTAGGAAAGTGTGTACAGTATATAATTTCCTTTATGCAACCACCAGGTTTTCTGTTAGAATACTTTAATGACTTATTTAAACAGGACATTTATTTATTTATTTGAAGATTTATATTGCCGCCTATTCGCACATGGCGACTCAAGATGTCTTAAAAGATAAAGGTTCCCCTTACACATATGTGCTAGTTGTTCCTGACTCTAGGGGACAGTGCTCATCTCCGTTTCAAAGCCAAAGAGCCAGCACTGTCTGAAGACATCTCTGTGGTCATGTGGCCGGCAGGACTAAACACCGAAGGAGCACGGAATGCTGTTACCTTCCTATTTTTCTACTTGCATTTTTATGTGTTTTTTAACTACTAGGTTGGCCGAAGCTGGGACAAGTAAAGGGAGCTCACTCTGGTACATGGCGCTAGGGATTTGAACCATGGCATTCTCCGGGCCTGCTGGCAGAACCAGGTTTTCAGCACTTTCCAGAAGAGTGTAGAGTTCTAATCTCTGGGGGAATGATGTTCCAGAGAGAGGGAGCCACCATGGAGAAGGCCTTTCTTCTGGGTCCCACCAGGTGTATCTCCCTAGGGGATGGGACCCACAACATTTCTTGCTTCCCCTCTCTAGTGGTTCGGGTATATGTATCCCTCAGATAACCTACAGACTGTAGGTCATAATCTACAGTTCGGTATAACCCCATCTCTTAAATACCTAAGTGGTAAGAATAAAATTGCAACATTACACAAATTCTGCAATAATTACAGAAAGAATTTTAAATGATAACTTTTATAAGATAGATTTTAATATTGTTGATTTAGCTGTTTTCCATTAACCAGATAAAATGTAATGAATTACAGCAGTGGTCCTCAACCTTTTCTTTATCCCAGACTCCCTTTAAATACCTTTTGTGACAATAGACCATGGCCACAGACTACCAAGACTTAATGCAAGATTTAAATCATAATATTTTTTCAAGCTTTTGCGGACCTCCTGTGATGACATTGTGCCCCCCCCCCAGGGTCTGCGGACCACAGGTTGAAAACCATTGGATTACAATAAAGCAGCAGGTTCCCAGGAAGGAGGGAGCACATTCAGAGGACAGGAGTAAGATAAAAGATAGTCCAGAGATAGAACATGAGAAGGGAGAAAGATTTAGGATAGCCATTCCCTAGAATCATCCAGGCAATATATCCTTTTAAATTAAGATAGAATAGGCTTAGTGTGGCAAGAATCTACAAGAATAACAGAGTTGGAAGGGACCTTGGTGGTCTTATAGTCCAACACCCTGCTTAGGCAGGAAACCCTATATCAGTGATGGCAAACCTTATTCGCCTCGGGTGCCAAAAGCACACACGCTCGCGCTATTGTGCGCGTTCATGTGCCCACACCCATAACTTAATGCCTCCCATGAAGTGTCCCCTGAGCATGCACACGTGACACCCCCTGCTGCCCCACGCATATGCACATGCCTTTTTTGGAGCCTGGGAAGGGCAAAAAAAGGCCCAACACACAAACTGGAAGTTCAGGAATGGACTTCCAGGTTGCCCGTTGGGCCATTTTTCTCCCTCTGGAGGCTTCAGGAGGGCATGCTCATGTGCGCTGGAACTGACAGGACAACGCCTCTTGTGCCCTCAAAAATGGCTTCGCGTGCCACCTGTGACAGCAGTGCCATAGGTTCGCCATCACAACCCTATATCATTTCAGACAAATGGTTATCTAATCTCTTCTTTAAAACTTCCAGTGTTGAAGCATTCACAACTTCTGTATATACGTCATAAGCAAATAAAGAACTGAAATTTGGCCAATTATTTTGTATTGCTCTTGAGGTAGACCTGACATAAATAAAATTTGTTTTGGAGGAAATTCAACAAATATTTTTGATGGGTATAGTTTGAAGGGAAATTGTCATTTATGTTTGATACCCATGAGTTGTTCCAGGTGCTACTTCCTAATCAAGAAATAACCTAAAAACTATACTTAGTTGGTTGTAAGTGAATTGTTGCATGCAAAAGCTTTTCCTTTCATAATTAAAAAACATTATGTAATTAGAGAAAATAATAGTTATTTAATTCAATTTAATATTAAACTGAAGAGATTTGATGCCCTTGATCAACCTCTACTCTGTTTCCCCAAAAATAAGACCTCCCTGGATAATAAGTCCATCGGCCTTTTGAGTGCATGTGCTACAATAAGCCCTCCCCAAAAATAAGCCCTCCCCAAAAATATTGCAACACGGCAGCAGCCATGAGGGGACCATGCTCGCCACCTCCTGCACCTCAAAAATAATAAGACCTCCCCGAAAATAAGGCCAAGTGCTTATTTCAGGGGTCAAAAGAAAATAAGACTTTGTCTTGTTTTTTGGGAAACACGATTGGTGAAATTATTTCTGGAATTTCCATTGAGAAGAGGCTATTTGGTTAGAATTTTGAAGACAGAATAATACAATTTGATTTTCTTTTTAATAACCGGAATACATACTAAATGTACTTATTAAGGGTTCAGCCGCCTGCAAATACTGGATAATATTACATAGATCGACCAAATTGACTTATCTTTGTAATAGAACACTAAAAATTACTTTCTAGATTTCCTAATTGCATTGCTGTACTTGCAATCTGAATACTTCACCAGTAGTAAAAAAAAATGCGTTGTTTTGTTGGTGTTCCTGAATGCCCCAATCACAGTACATAAATGCACTTTGCAATGACTTGCAGACTTTATCAATATACATAATATCTTGCCTAATTTTTTTAATCCTTTACTTCCCTTTCCCCCATACACACTCCTATAGTATTTTCCTTGAGGCGCTATCCCCATGATGGTGAACCTATGGCACGCTGGCCCGAAGTGGCATGCAGAATCATGTTGCCTGGCACATGCAGTGTTGCCTGTTCATCTTCTGGGTTTCTGGCATGCATGTGCGCGTGCAATGATCAGCTGGCCTGTGTGAGTGCATCAGTGCCAGAAACTGGAAGAGCTGGTCTATTTTCTGGTGTGAGCATGCGTGCCAGCCAGCTGATTGTTACAGGTTTTATTTTTTATTTTTTATTTATTAAATTTATACCCTGCCCTTCTCCTTGTTAGGACCCAGGGCGGCGCACAGGCATTATTTAAAACCACAAAATACAATATATACATCAATTAAAATATATTAAATTGATTAAACCCTTGCTAAAACCATGTTAAAACCTTACCAAATTATAATTTATTTTTAAAAAGTCAGAAACGGGGGGCTATCCTAGGCCGGCTTGTTGGAATAAATACGTCTTAAGACGTTGGCGGAAGAGGTGGAGGTCCGAGATAGTGCGAGGGTCGGGGGATAGGTCGTTCCAGAGGGCCGGGCCCGTCACAGAGAAGGCCCTTCCCCTGGGTGTTGCCAACCGGCATTGCCCAGCCGACGGCACCCGGAGAAGACCCTCTCTGTGGGAGCGGAGCGGACGAAGGGATGTATGGGGCAGGAGGCGGTCTCGTATATAGCTAGGCCCCGAGCCATGGAGCGATTTAAAGATGGTCGTCAGCACCTTGAAGCGCAAGGTACATGTGCACCAGGAACTAGAAGACTAGAAGACTAGCTGGAAACCAGAAGTTCATTTTCCAGTGGACGTATGCCCCCTGGACAGCTCCTCTTCCAGGTTGTGTCCCAGATGAGCATGTGCACACGGTTCCTTTTCGACACTCGGTGCCAAAAAGGTTCGTCATCACTGCTCTACCCTCTAAGGCAGAGGTGGGGAACTATGGCCTTTTTTATGACTTGTGGGCTTCAACTCCCAGAATTCCCACATGGCTGGCTCAGGAATTCTGGGAGTTGAAGTCCACAAGTCATAAAAGGGCCATCGCTCCCCACTCCTGATTTAAGGCAAAACCAACAGGGTCAAGATCATCCAGTTCTTGCAAAGAGGCTGTCTCACATGGTAGATACCACAACACAGAAAGCACAACTCCTGGGCCCCAGTAAAATAATACTGTTTCATAGAGAAGGACATAAGACCTTCTTGCCTTGACATCATTGCTTGGTAGTTACTACTGCTGCTTCCCATTTCTTTGGTGATACCATTACATTGCATCCATTCACACAGCCCTGGTATGTGAGACGTGGAACACCACAGCCTATGTTGTGAGTAAAAAGGGAGAAAGATTCTCATATGCAATTTGTAACTTTGAGGCATGGGGCTACAAAAAATATCCCCCCTGCTTGTGGGCAGTGTGGTTAGTAACATAAGATTACAATGTAAAATTAAGTACATTTTCTTATTTCTTACTTTTAAATGAAAAGTTTCCGTTTTGATTTTAGGTAGTCCCATGCAAAAAAAAACCTCAGTGTGTAAAAATAGAGAGCTGTTCCAAACCACAGCTGGTAACTTTTAAAAAAATGATATCCTATACAAAAACTACACATAATGATCTAAGAGTGAGCCAAATGCTAAAATGGTGCCTATTTGCTTCTTTTTGAAAACACTGTGATGTTAAAAAATGCCAATTTGCATCAAATGTACAGGAACTGTACTTGTAAAGAATCCATAATAATCAGAGAGAAATGCCAACAACATACACCAGTGATGGCTAACCTTTTTTGGCTCGTGTGCCAAAAGCGGGGGGAGCGCAGGGGGGTCATGCGTGGGCGTGCCACACCCATAATGCTATGTGTGCAACCCCCTGCTTTTGGCGCGCTATTTTCGCCCTCCCCAGGCTCCAGAGGCCTTCTAGGAGCCTGGGGAGGGTGAAAACAGCCTCCCATCCTCACCTCCAGAGGCTTCAGGAGCTTCCCTGAAGCCTCCAGAGGGCGAAAAACAGCCTCAAAAGAAGGCCTAAATCAGCTGGCCAGTGCACACATGCGCGCTAGTGCTGACAGGGCAACACCTCGCGTGCCCTAAGAAATGGTTCCGCGTGCCACCTGTGGCACCCGTGCCATAGGTTCGCCATCACTGACATACACCATAAAACAAAGACCTGATTGCAAATTCTTAGCTAAAATGTTCACCTGTGCTTTAGGAATAGCTGGTATTTCTGAAACAATGGAATCGTCTTTATTTCTCTAGAGTCCTTCCTAGTTGCTACCTTTAATTGGAGACTCTGGAGCTGGGGGTTTTCCCTCCTTAGCTCTTTTTCTTTGCTCCAGGACCAGCTTGTTACACTTTTCATTTTCTCTGGAGATTTGCCTCCCATTCCAAAGAAGAAAATGACATTTTAATCAGAACAGAAGGGCTGGGGGGAAATCTCTTTCTGCCTGGATGTCTAAGCCATTCCTGAATCTAATGAGGTGTTCTGTATTGGCTATGTCTGAACCAGCATGTTGGTGTCTCACCTGAGAAGCTGGCAGACAGCAAATGTAATAGAAGAGCTTGCCCATTTGCTACCATTATACTTTTGTCAAAAATATATGATAAATATTAGTATTCTGGAATGAGTGAGTGAGAAAAATGCAAACAATAAAGATGGAATCAGCAAGCTGTTTGGTGCCCTTTCATTATTTGGTGAAATGGAATTAAATGTGTTACCAAATTAAACATTTTATTATATTCAGCTAAACTACTGGGATATATGAACCTAATATGAAAAAAAATAGAAATTTATAATGAGGTTTTTGGTTTTTTGGGTGCTTTCAAAGATTTTTTCCTAACATCCTTTTAACACCAGTCACAAATGTTTTGAGAGAAGCTAAACTATAAAATGTATAGACTTTCCTTGAATGTGTTTCAAAGGCTCTTTGTTGAAGACGAGAAATGGATTTCTCTTTCCTTTATATCTCCTCACCACTGACCTATATATTTAATAAATTAATTCTAATGCCTCATTTTTGCAGTTTTATTTTCTTAAAGTCTACCTAACAATTTTTACACATTTTGCTAAACATATTCCCTAATCTACATATATTTCCAAGCAGTTTTCCTTTGATATAATTGTATATGTTATTTTCACAAACACACACATTTTACTCAGCTTTCTTTTTATAAATATGTGTCTTTGAGGATTTTTTGAGAGCAAAAAATCTAAATCTCCACATCGTTTTAGTATGCATAATGAACAAAAATTGTTTTGGTTTCTGCATTTGGGAATGTGGTAGGTTTGCTTAAATCTGTATATCAAATAAATATATTCTCCAATTATTGCCTCAATTTATTAGGATAAAAAAAGTATTTTAATTCTGCTATTGAAGATAATCAGTTTAAATATTTTTTCCCAGATGTGATTATATTGTCAACACTGCCAAATTTGCAATTTCCTTTTAGAATTTGAGCAGCTTGCATACAGGGGAAGAATTTAGACATAGTATCCTTGTTTTAACCACTACCTAATTTTAACACAAAGTGTGGCACCTGCTATGAATTTTTACTCCTTTCATCCAACTGTGAATAATGCAGAAAGGGTGCTTTCTCGGCAGAATATGGTGTCAGCTTTATATCAAATGTTCCTCATGTAGAAAAGACAGAAGCCATAGTTAGGAAAACAGTTCTTGTATTCTTTCTGCTATGATTATGTCACAAATTAATTTGCAGGCATTTGGAGCTAATTTACTGAAATGATAGTTTTAATGTATTTATGTATTTATTGTGATGTATTGTATTTTTTATATTTTCCTGTGCACCGCCCCGAGTCCCTTCGGGGAGAGGGGGCGGTTAATAAGTCGAATAAATGAATGAATGAATGAATTAACAGTTAATTCAGTACCACATCATGAAAGAGCTGCTGTTTCACGTATATTGTAGTTATGATGGTAAGTATGTGTGGGGATATATTGTCATTAGAGGAACTCTGGTGGTATAGTATCAGGAAGATAACCTTAAGGGAAATAGAAAAAAAAGTACTACCAAAACAAAGAAGGTTGAAACATTCCTTCCTTGCTCCTTGCGAGATAATATTCAGAAGAGATTTGGGCAGGTTTCTACCTGATTCATGAGGGACGGCTGGTAAAAAGGAACTGTTATTATAGCCGTTCTCTAAATCTTGTGGAGTTGCTTTCCTGATTTGCTGTGTCTTGTAGGACTGAGGTATGGCTGTCATGGGCATTGTTCTATAGATCCTGTAGTGAAGTTAAGCCTTAAGATCAAATGGAATGGCTGCTGATGCGCTTAATTGCTATTCTGTGGCTGTTGGCAGTAGTGCTGTCTAGACTTGCCTTCTCTGGACCTGAAATTGGAGACATTTTAGAAGTTCATAATAACCATGGACTTGATCTAGATCAGTGGGTCTCAACCTTCCTAATGTCGCGACTCTTTAATACAGTTCCTCATGTTGTGGTGACCCCCAACCATAAAATTATTTTTTGTTTTCAGTATTTTTTCAAAAATATGTGTTTTCCAATGATCTTAGGCGACACCTGTGAAAGGGTTGTTCGACCCCCAAAGGGGTCCAGACCTACAGGTGAGAACCACTGATCTGGATTATTGATGTTAGACCTGGTTTTTATGGTAGTCACAATATGATCTGGAGATATAATCATCAGTTCTTTGTTGTAGACATATTAACCTTGTAAATCTTGGAGCTCTGTTTAGTGTTCAGCTTGATCTTTCAGGGGCTCTCAATGCAACCATCAAGATACCCAGGACCAATTCAAGGGGCTGAAGTAAGGGGTGTGGTTTTATGGTTACTTTCCTTCCTGCAAGATCAATTCCAGTTGGCATGGAGAGAGACCCTATTTTGTAGATCCAATTTTCTCCCCACTCTTATCTAGGATTTTACAAAGTCTCTAGGTTAGGTTAGTCATCGATACAGAGTTGGTGAGCAATTGGAATCCTCCTGGACTCATAGTACCTGCTCAAGCATCAAGTAGTAGTATTAGTCAAAATGGCCTTTGTACAAATTTATCTTGTGCATTAGTTGTCCCCATTTCTGAATTGGGAGGTCCTACTCATTCATAACTTAGTCACTTCCTGTTCATTTATTGAAAAACATTCTATGTGGGGCTTCCCATGAAAAGCATATAGAATGCATCCAGAATGTGGCAGCACATGCAGTTCTGGGTACACCATAGTATCCTACATAATATTGTTGCCATGTGAGCTGTACTGGTTTCTGTAAGGTTCTAGATGCAATTCAAGGTTCTGGCTGCCATCTTTAAAGCCCTTCATGGCACAAGACTAGATTATTTATAGGACCACATAGCTCTGGTAGTGTTTACCCTTTCTACTAGATGTGGCAGTGTGGATGTGCTCCAGGTCTTCTCTGTGAAACAGTATTATTTTATTGGGGCCCAGGAATTGTGCTTTTCTCTGTTGTGGTATCTACCGTGTGGAACAGCCTGTTTGTAAGAACTGGATGGTCTTGACCCTGTTGGCTTTTGCCTTAGAGCAGGGGTGTCAAACCCATGGGCCATGTACCGGATGTGTCACGCGCTGTTCATGCCCACCCCCATTTTAGCTAAGGGAAGAAAAGTTGAGATATATCACATAATGACTACGTGACGCCATGAGTTTGACACTCCTGCCTTAGAGACTAGGGGGCCCCCATATTAGTAGAACCTAATATGTGTTTTGTCCTTATGCTATTAAACAATTATGTGACAATTATTTTTAATTGGGCATTGTCTTATGGCTTTTATGTGTTTTTAAAGTTGCCCAGAATTGTCCAGAAAGTTGCCCAGGGTGTGTGGCTACAGAAGTTGATTAAATAAATGAATATTTATTACATCTGCGATGCAAACATTGGTGGAGAGAAGCTGAAAGATGAGAGCCTATTTTTGCCTGTTGTTATGCTCAACATCCCCAAAATCAACATTTCCTCATGGAAAATCAGCATATTTTCTAATTTATTGAATAAAGGAAACATTATTTCTGTTGCTACTCCACATTTGAGAAATCCTAATTTTCTGTTTACAAAAACATTTTTTAACAAAAAAATTGGAAAAGTAATATATCCCTGCTTACAATGGAATGTTTGAGGTCCCACTTACTACATAATTTTAATAAGGTAGCTTCAAATACTTGAGTCTAAAGTGGGTTAGAAATTCAGAAGTTTAAATCTTATTCTTATACCCATACATGAATGTTACCGGAATGCTGCTTTATTCTTCCAACTGTTATTCATAAGTATGACCTTAATATTTATCACATTTCTATATAATTTTAGATTATATTTAAGGTAGAAAGAAAATGAATTTCAGTCAGATTCTATTTAAAATGCTGGACCATTTTAGCTATTCTAGAGAATGGCTTGCTGTAATATGCACACACAAAGATATTTAAGAAGTTTTAATATTTTATAGCTCTGGATGACAAAACCTAAATCTGCTGTCTAGTTTCTATGGTAACACATACTGAAGCATGTCTAGCCAACACTGACTTTTTGAATTTTTGTGTTAATTTTGTAAATTTTTGTAGGTGCTAAACATAATTCATATTTTAAGCTTTAACAAATGTTTTTGTTTAGGAGAAAGACATACTAGATGATTAGATGGAAACAGATTAAGAAATATCTTTTTAAATCTAGATTTCATATGTTTTTATCGTGGCTGAGAATGATTTACTTCAATTATTGTAAAATACAATGATAGCTACAAAGTTTTCTTGAGGACATCACAACAACGGTTGTCCTCCACATGCTATTGGCTTGAGTGTTTCACACTTTAAGAGTTAGTTGAAACTTGTGGTTTACCTCAAAGTTGTGGTCCAAAACCCTTATATTGGTGAGGTGTAAACCCAGCTGTTTTGGAAGCAATCCTCATCACTCAATTCTATACCACAAATTTTCCCAGTATGTTGTAGAATTGTGCAGAAAGCGTAACCCAGGTCATTTTCTGTGGAGCATTCCAGATAAATAAAAACACATATATGTGGCATTATTGTGGAGTTCTTGGTGCTCTTTGAGGAGCACCAAGGACTCTACAGTTCATCCCTGAGTTATAAATATTATCCTGTGCGCTAGAGAGTGCAAGCATGGGTTAAATTCTATCTGCCCAAGGACTGAATTGGAATTTCTTTGGCCATGCCTCTAGCTTTGTACTGGGTCTAGTTTTTCAATTCAGTCTAGCCCAGTGGGACGTATCCAAAGAAGCTCCAACAGTCTTTGAACAGATAAGCTTGGACTCTCGTTTTATTTTATAGACTTTTTGTTTTGTTTGGTTCTTGTTTTCCCCTTTTGTTCGTTGATTAGAGATATCTTTATCATTGTCAGGGGTTTCCCTTGCCTTTGCACTGCGGCATTCTGGGCTTTGGCTCAGATGCCTGCAAGTATTTAGCAACGGTGTTCACCAGAATGGTCGGCCGTTCTTTAACCAGGCGACCCGCGGGAGATCGGCAATTTTCCCTGCCTCTCAGAAGCTGCAGCGGCATGGTTTTTTCCTAGTTCCAGCCATGCTTGGCCATTTTGAATTCCAGATTCCCATGCCTTTTACTGCTAATTGCTTGGCTCCAATGCAGATCGCCGCTGGTGGTAGATTGATCTTGTCCGGGTTGCCAGCTGGATCTCCACAACCTGGGATTTTCCTACGACAGCGGTTTCTGAGTGCCTGAGACAAATCCCAGTACCTCTTCTTTCCAGCGTTCCTCCCCTCAGGGGGCTGACCACCTACAGGACAGACAGTCCTTTCAGGACAGGGGCAAACAACAACCATTCTCTAGGCAGCCATTTTGGAGAGAGTCAAACTCCAGACCCTTCAATCAGAATAAGACCACCAACTGACTCATCCCATTGGAGGGCAGTTACAACTCTTCACTGCCCAATGGAAATTGATCACCACAAACGCATGGGTCCTACAATCAGTAAGGCTGGGTCTTACCTTGGAGTTCATCTCTTCCACCCACCAAGTCATTTTATTCATTGCCCCATCCCTGCCTGTCCCTCCAAGAGAGGTCTCATAGAAAGCGAAATCCACCACCTAATGGAGATCAGAGCCATAGAGCCAGTCCCCCTAGGGCACGAAGGCAAGGGAGTCTACTCTATCCTCTTCTTAGTACCAAACAACTTGGGGTGGGAGTGGGGTGGAGAGCAATTTTAGATAAGAAAAAGCTCCATGTCCATCTGGCATACAAACGCTTCAAGATGCAATTCCTTCAATCAATCCTGGGCTGCATTCGAGAGTGGGACGTCTTAACATCCATAGATCTAAAAGAAGCATACCTCCATGTTCCAATTTAACCATCCCACAGAAGGTTCCTGAGGTTCTACCTTGCAGGGCATCATTACCAATACAGAGCCCTGCCGTTTGGCCTATCATCGGCTCCCAGGACCTTCACCAAATTACTGTTGGCTGTAGCTGCTTACCTCAGGTGGCGTCCAGTGAGACTCCAATGTTACCTGGACGACATCCTCATTCAGTCATCCTCCCGACTGCAAGCAGCATGCAAACTCTGAATCACAATGTAAATCCTACAAGATCACAGGTTCTCCATCAACCTGGAGAAAAGTCACCTGATGCCCATCACCAGACTGCTCCATCTGGGTGCAGTGATCAGCATCTTATCCTGCCAGGTGTTTTTATCCCAAGACATACCATCATGATATTTGTGCAGCAGGTTCGGTCCTCACAAAGAGTACCTGTAGTTATTCTTTCCCAGTTACTCGGAAAGATTATTTCATGTCTCACAATAGTATCTTGGGTGAGACTGCATGCAAGAGAACTCCAGTGGTTCCTCCTGCCAATACAGAAAGCCAATACCAGCAACTCCTCAACCACGGTTTGGGTCCCACCGAAAGTCCTGTGATCCCTCCACTGGTGGCAGTCCCCATACATGATGAAGGGCAGCCTTTTCAAGGAATCTGTCTGCCTGACTGTCACATCAGATGTCAGCCTGTTCGGCTGGGGCACCCACCTGCAGAACCATATAGCAAAAGGCAGGTGGTCCCCGAAGGCAGGTGGTCCTACAGCAATTGGCTGGGGCTGAGAGCAGCATGTCTGGCTCCTTACCATTTCCAAGGGGAGATACAGGTACAATATCATGTACTGATATTGATGGACAATGTGGCGTCAAAGACACATATCAATCGTCAAGTGGCACTCGGTCCAGATCCCTCATGGTAGAGGTGGAGACTCTAGGAAAGTGGCAGAGAAACACATTGGGTCCGTATGAGCAAAGCACATCTCTGGGATAAACAACGAATGAGCGGACTGGCTGAGCAGGACCATAGATCATTCAGAGTGGTGCCTGTACCTAGACCTCTTTCAACTGTCACTGAGGTTCAGCCAGCCCATAATTGACCTCTTTGTCCATCCAAAGAACACTCACCTTCCTGGGTTCTTCTCCAGGTTCCAGTCAACTCAAGCAGAGGTGTCAATGCCCTCCAATGCCTCTGGCCTCAAGTTCTCCTGTACACGTTTCCACCGCTCCCTCTCATCCCCAGAGTGATCAGGAAAATCCTGGCAGATGAGGCAGAGGTTCTCCTGGTAGCTCCTCATTGGCCCAGATGGTCCTGGTTTGCTGACCTCATCAGCCTATCCATTGTCAGGCCCTGGAGAATTCCCCAGGACAAGGTCTCTCTCAACCAGGGGGTCTCTTCCATCCAGAGCCTCAGTGATTCCAGTTGACCATCTGGCACTTATTATTATTAAATTATTATTATTAAATTTATACCCCGCCCTTCTCCTTGTTAGGACCCAGGGTGGCGCACAGGCATTGAGAGGGACCTCCTGAAGGGGGACAACAAAGTCACCCAAACTATTCAAACCTTCAACCATCAGAATATATGACGCTCATGGTCTACCTTTTCCAAGTGGTGTTCCAAGAAGCACATTGATTCCATTGCAGCATCAATCCCACAGGTCCTGGACTTCCTGCAGAAGGGTCTTGCTAGAGGGCTGTGTCCCAACACCCAGCAGCCTCTTTGTCAGCATTCCAGGTTACATAGTTTTCTGAAAGGGGCCACGAATCTACGACCTCTGGTCATCCATCGTTACCCATCTTGGGAACTGTCCATTGTGTTGCAAGCACTCACTTGTGCCCTGTTTGGACCACTAACATCATCTAGCTTCTGACATCTGACCTTTAAGACCACCTTTCTCATAGCCATCGCATTGACCAGAAGAATTTCGGAGTTGGCAGCACTGTCGGTCAGGCAGGACTTATGCATCATCCACCCTGACAGGGTCATTCTCTGATTGGACCCTTCTTTCATCCCAAAAGTCAACTCTTGGCACCACAAGGTCAAGGAGATGGTCTTACTGGACTTTTGTCTGAGGCCCAGACATTCCAGGGAACAACACTGGCATACCCTTGATGTCCAGAGAACTCTTCAGAGATATTAAGCAGACTACCTCCTTTTGAAGATCCGAATCACTTTTCATCTCATTTCAACCGGCCTCCATGGGTCGCAAGGTAACCCCTTCAACCATAGGATGTTGGTTAAAGACTTGTATCGCATTGGCCTACAAACACCAGGCCAGACTGTTCCCGGGCCGCATAATGGCACAATCCACCAGGAGTGCTGCTACCATGGCTGCCTGGGTGATGCAAGCTTCAATTGAAGACATTTGCAGAGCAGCTATTTGGGCGTCCCCTTCGCCCTTTGTCAGGAATTACAAATTGGACATATTGGCTTCTACAGAGGCTTCGTTTGGGAGACAAGTACTGCAAGGGATTCATTCCATAGGGGAGACCCTCAAGTTACCTGTTTCCTGCCCTAGTGATATTTAACTTGGGTATGTCCCATGCTTGGATTTTCCAAGCACACAGGAGAAGGAACATTGGCTTAACTGAATGGTCGTTCTCTGTGCACTGCGAGAGAGTCCAACCTCGCCATGGGGTCTCCTTACCTTCTTTGGAGCAAATATCCATGGATGTGTGAGTGCAGCATAGGACTGCATCTTTGACAGGGCCACGTATTCATTGAAAAACTGCACGCAGCATGGAGCTAGAGGCGGGGCCAAAAATTCCAATTCAGTCCTTGGGCAGATAGATGGAATTTAACCCATGCTTGGATCCCCCGCAGCACAACCATTCCCACAACCATTCAGGTGAGCCAACATTCCTTCTCTTTTATTGTAGCACTATTTACACAGCAGTAAGCCACAATTTGGCTCTGGTTTTGGCTTACTTTGTTGTGCCAACTGATGCACTGGGCTTATCAGCCATTGTGGGAGGGAATTTCACTTGGGATTGGCTTACAAATCATACTAAGTGAAAAACTGAGCAGCTACTATATAGACTGGTGAGGAAAGTCATACTACTGTGTGTATGTGTGTATACATACATGCATATACCTACCTACCTACATACAGACAAGAGAACGGTGCCTTATTTCACCTCTGGTTGGCTTTTTTTCTGTACCTCGTTTTGTTAAAACTCAGCTCCTTCATCAAATGCCTTTGCATATTGTCTTCATGTTACCCTTTTCTTCCTTTATCACTAGTTCACTTTGGAAACAAGATGGAGAACATTTTTCTTCAGAGATCATTGATCTCTCTTGTTATAGCTCTAATACAAACTTTCCTCCTTTATTCTATTACTTTCCATATTCCTTTTACAGATAAAGAATTTGTCAAAAAGAAAATGACAAAACAATTTGCACCAGACAGAACTAATAGTGGAGTAAGATGTGTAAATTTGCAGTGGCACTTACTTAGCTATTCTGTTTAAATATCTTTAAACAGAGTAGTTGCTGGGACAGAGTGATAAGATAAATTAAGATTCTGCCGAGTTAGTAATCATGTGTATAATGGGACTTCTGGAGAGAGATATGATAAACTGAAGACAGCTCTATGAAAGCGGAGCCGACAATCTCAGTAAAGACCAAGGAACCGGTGAGTAGACTGGTTCCTTGGAATCTTTCCAGATAAGTGGAGATAATATAATATGCTCTGGATGACTACTCCTCTCGAAGAGACCACAGGATAGCAGATTTCCACAGGTTGCTGGGAGATAATAAAATTAGCCGTCCTGTTTGCAACTCCGAGATTTTTTAAAAGAGACTAAGCTCGCAAATCTTGAGTTTCTAGTCACCTTTGGAAATTGCTCATTACTACTTTTAGAAGAACAAGTTTGAGAACGCTGGGTGGGTCTGCCTTCAATCCTGAGTAAAAGAAAGTTTTAGCCATAAGCTTAAGAATTTAACGAATGTGAAATAAAAGGTGCTAAAAAGATTTGATCTTACAAAATTATAAAAGGACTATGGGTGCTGCTAAAATTGAAGCAATGAAACTTACAATAAGATTTTGGAATTAATTATAAAGAAATTCATTCTGTTTTGGTTCTTACGACATAATAAAGCAATTTCATAATTTCAAAAACTTTAAAATATTGTTTAATATTTAAAATATTAAATATTAAAGCAATAAATTTATTATGTATAGTAACAGCAATGGATAAAACTTTTAAAGTATATGCAGCACAGTAAAATTACTCGAGATTGGAATATAGGAGTTAGGGCTGCAGATAGACTGTTACGCATTTACTGTTAGGGATATTCAACCTATTGGAGGGTGCTGCAGAGAATATCCTCTTTCTAGTAATCATCAGTTCATTTAATCACGATGTCAGAGAGCCCATTCTCAATGACATATGATGATCTGCAGAGTATTGAACATTTCTGAAATATGCTAATTGTACAATTCTAAACACAGATATCTAACCAGGCCTTTCATCAAGGTAAATTGCAGCTCTGTTTGCCAGGTCTTCCTTTAATGTCTGTGAAAACCAGGTTGAAGTGTGTTCCAACTAGTCCAGGCTATCTGGAAGAGCAATGTCCGACAAGGCAAAAGAAGAAAAGCAACTCCAGTTTTAAATTGAGTGTCCAATTACTACTCTATTATTAAAAATAATTTACATTGTTTTTGTGTGGTACGTACTGACTGGATTCTAGGCAGTGTACTAGATTAAAAATATGAAAGTACAGTACATACAGTTAAAACAAAATGACAAAAACCACATCTTCTTTCATTGTTGCCAGCTACAGCAGTCTAAAGGCTCTGCAAAAAAAAATGTCTTCACAGGCTTCCTAAATGATAGAAAAAAGGAGAGGGGGGTATTTCCAATAAGCAGACTGCTCATAAGACTATCTTAGGGACATCTGCCACTTGACACCTAGTGGGCTACATAGCTGACTAGTTGGAGATTCCATTTGAAACAGATGGTTCTGCAACCCAAGTCCTATAGGGTTTTACAGGTGACCACCAGCATATTGAATTGTACTTAGAAGCCAGTGGCAACCAGCATCGTTTCCACAAAATAGTTTTTCCATTAAACCAATTAGTGCCAGTCAGTAGGTGGCAGTCACATTTTGTGCAGCTGGAGCTTTGTTTCAGGGTGTATTAAAAAGCAGCTCTGTGGAGCAAATTGTAGTAGTTCAAGTGCAAGATGACTAGAGCATGAGTCACCATCTTTAGCAACTTCAGTTCAGAAAATCTGCACTTCAGAGACAAGTGGGCAAAGGTTCTTCTAGCCACATCCTTCACCTGCCTCTTTAGCTGGAACTATGAGTGTTTGAATTATGTACCTGCTCCTTCAACAGAAGTGCCATCCCATTAAGTACACTATAAGTAAGCCAGTCATGGAGCCATAAGGCCTGTGTTTCAGCAGCCACTTACTGAGGCTCATTCTTGAGTGTTCTATCCCATCCGAGTCTTTAAATCTATAAGTGCAATTATAATACCCAGAGGGGACATTTGTCAGTCCTTTGAGATAGGCCAAGTTAGGAAATAAACTCCACTGGCACAACTGAAACTCTACTCTTACAGCTTGAAAGTCTAACAAAGATTCTCTTTCTCCACTCCCTCGCCCCCAATACTAAGGAGGATTAAGGTGGGCAATCTTGAATTTCTTTCACAAGCTTGCATTCCCAGAACAAGCTGATGTTTCTATAGTAACATTGAATATCTTCTTCAAGGGAGTGTGATGGCTCAGCATTTAAGGAGACTTTGCCTGTCAAATCGAAAGATAATACCAAGATTTGAAACCTGAGCACTGCATGGCAGGTTGAGTTCTAGCTCCTGCCAACCTAGCATGCAAAAAGCATGCAAATGTGAGTAGATAAATAGGTACTACTTTGGTGGGAAGGTAACAGAATTCTGTGCATCTCAGCATATAGACATGCTTGGCCACAGGAGGACAGAAGTGTGTTTCCCTCAGTTAAGAAACGGAGATTGGCAAAGCCCCTAGAGCCAGATGTGACTGGACAGAGGAAAACTTTTATCTTCTTCAAGATGCATCCACTGCATCCATGCTGGATATCGTCAGTGATATAACTAACCACACACCAATAGATGATCTCCCCTACTGGATAGCTAGATGTAAATATTAGGAATCAGGAAGAGGACCAAGCCCTGAGACACTCCATACTAGTATTTCTAAGATCTTGACCTCCTTTCTCACTATTGCCAGTTGGAACGGGCCACTTAGGAAAGAGCAAAACCACTGCAAAACAAGTCTCCTGTGTCCAAATTTTCAGGCAGTCCAAATCAAGAACATAGAATGCTGTTGAGAGATCTCAAAGCACCCGGAAGAGTCTGTTCCCTTCATCCAGTTCCTACTACACTGGATGAGTGACCAATAGATTCCATCTGTATCTGAAACTGTGCCCAAACTGTTGGAACTCATTCTACAGAGATCTGTCCATTTCCTCAAGTGTTGCATGAAATTATTATTATTTTGCCATTTATGAAACTTTACACGCCTGAATGAATTTGAGAGATTATCCTGCCTCATATTCCCCCTGAAAGAGCACATCCTCCTAAATAATACCATAAATTGATATTCCACAGAAGCAAAGAAGAATTAATGTTTCACTGCCCTTGCTACCATAGAGTAGGCTTGAACTTGAGGCCAAACCTCCATCTGGTTATCCTTGGTTTTTTACTAGGATCATTCCAGGAATCTCCTAAAATGCTTCATCTTCCAGAGCTCCTTAGTAAAGTTCCGCAGATCCAGCTAAACAATTCAGGAATAATTCTATCAAATAGTTTTCCTAATTCCATAGCTTAATTAAAGGACTATATCAAGCTATTTGTCAGGTCACAGCTGTCAGGAAAACTGTGGATGCCCATTAGAAACCAACTGGATCCGTAAATGCTTCAGACAGACCATCTTAATGCCCCACCCTTAATAGAGGGCTATGCCTTTGCCGCTCTGAGGGAGACAGATTATGAACCAACCATGACAATGGATAGATCTTAATGTCCTTCATTTTCAGATGGTCTAATTTCTTTGAAAAAAAGACTAATCGACTCTGTGGTCATCTTTATAAGTTGAAATCATGATTTGGGACAGGTCCACAGTGTCATGGCGGCTATGAATTCCCAAGCCACACACAATCTCATTTTCAGTACATGAAGGATAGTATCCTCCAGGATGCAAAATATAGGAAAATCATCTACAGCATGGAGATGAGATGAAAGCGTTTAAGAAGAGAAAGCAAGTATTTCACTAGCCTTGATGGTGCAGTGGTTAGAATATAGTATTACAGGCTAACTCTGCCCATTGGCAGGAGTTTGATCCCGACAGGCTGGAGATCAGCCTTTGATCTTAACAAGTAAAATGAGGACCCAGATTGCGGGAGGCAATATGTTGACACTGTAAGCAGTTCAGAGGGTGCTGTAAAGCACTATATAAGTCTAAGTGATATTACTATATCCAATCACTTGCAGAAGTTATAGAAAATTCATGCATTTGCTATGCAGTCCAGGATGTCACTAAGAATTAATATGAAAGGCATCCTTTGAAAAAAAAATGTATGTTTTATAGAACCTCTACAATGTTGGCATCAGAAACTATGACCAACTTTTTTCCTTCCTTCCTTCCAGACATGCTTCTGGGCAAAAGGCATGTCAGACATTTACAGATTGCCAGAATTTGCATTATTCTACATTTGAGGTTTGATTCTTCTCTCCCATGAGTTTCCCTGTGCATTTTCATCTCCTTCTGAGTCGCTAGTACCATCTTTTATAAAGATGTTAGAATAGATTAGATTAGATTTATTTAACTTATATACCACTCCCTTTCCCAAAAAGGTACTCGGAGTGGTGCACAGGAAATTAAAAAAGCATATAAAAACATGACAATTTACAAAATTTAAAATCAAATTAAATTATTCACCCTGTGCTAAAATTTACAATAAATTAAGCTATTACCCTTAAAAAACCAATTAAAACAATTTGATGTCAGGCTAAAGGCTAGGTAGAGTTAGGTCAGGCCGGCCTGTTGGAAAAGGTAGGTCTTGAGTTTCTGGCGGAAAGAACGGAGGTCCGTGGTCATTCTGAGTTCCGGGGGTAGGTCGTTCCAGAGGGTTGGGCCTGCCACAGAGAAGGCCCTTCCCCTGGGCGTCGCCCGCTGGCATTGCCTGTTCATTTTGAAGAGGGTGCTCTGTCCTTTGCATGCCAAAAAATCTTCGTTTCTGTCTCTTCCTAAAAGGATTCCTGGTAGCAGAAGCTGGAAAAGACCTCTGCTTTGAGAATCACTGCAAGTTAGCAGAAACAGCACAGAACTAGATCACTCAACAATCATTTCAGTATAAAACAGCTTCATATGTTCCACTTCAGTAGTGGGATGGAGAATCAGTCACCTTTTCAATTGCAGTCATTCATACATCTGCCTGTCATGATAAGAATTGATGTCAATTCTCTCCTCTTGTGTGCTAGTATCAGATTTTTCAACCATGGTAAATCTCCTATGGGGTCTGTTAAGGAACCTTGTGAAGGTGGATTTTTACCCTTGACACATTAGTTTGTGGGAAAAGGTTGCATCTCTAGAATATTTAATTTCTGAAGAAACATCAGCTTCCGGAGTCTGTTTTTTTTTTGGTCTCTTTTAGAATAAGATTGTCATTTTAACACACACAGAAGCATGCATGCACACATTAGTGGCTAGTAACAAAGTTTTTTAGGTTCTACATTTTTGTGCAATATTTAATTAAGAATTCCACCTTTCATCAAGTGATATCTTGTTTCCCTGAAAATAAGACCTCCCCCGATTATAAGCCCAATTGAGCTTTTGAGCTCATGCGCTAAAATAAGCCCTCCCCAAAAATATTGCAACACAGCAGCAGCTACGAGGTGACCATGTCCGCTGCCTCCTGCACCTCAAAAAATAATAAGACCACCCCAAAAATAAGGCCAAGCGCTTATTTTGGGGGTCAAAAGAAAATAAGACCCTGTCTTATTTTCAGGGAAATACAGTATGTTTCAGCTAATACTACCTAATTTTCTCATAACTCATTCTGTTTCCTCAAATGAATGTATCAGATGAAAAAGATTATTGTTTGTGGCAGCTGTGTAAATATGTTCATGATTGATATGGGATTTCAAATGTAGGTGGCATTAGACAGAGAAGCAAAATTTATGTATTTTTGCATTATATGTTTTTTATATTAATTTTGTTTAAAAAGGAAACATTTTAGTTTAACTTCCTAGCAAAATGTTCTTCCTATTCAAGGACCATTTTCCATAAATTTATTATCTATATCTATACCAAACATGGTGAAATAAATGCAGCTTGTGCCCCCCCCACCCCCCATCTCATGCTATATGAACCTATTAACGCTCTAAAACTAGCTTCAGAGTCATTATTCCCAGACTTCCTATCAATGCCATTAGGCATTACCATTAGCCATTATCATGGTAGGAGTAGAAAAAATGGTGTAATCTTTCCACAACTAAAACTTATAACTTCGTTATATTTTTATATACTGATGTTTACCACTTGGAGGAAAATTTGGTGACTACCGTATTTTTCAGAGTATAAGATGCAGCAAGATTTTGAAGAGGCAAATTAAAAAGTTTTTGCACTCTGCAGACCTGCCAAAAATGGTCCATTTTTCATGAAAATGGACCCGTTTTGTTTTGTTTTTTCAAAAAAGGGGCATGAATAGCCTTTAGAAGGCTTGTAGAGTGCTCCTGGGAGGTGAGGGCCCCCAAAATGAGAAAAAAACAGCCCATTTTTTTAAAAAGGGCATGCATAGCCTTTAGAAGGCTCATAGCATGCTCCTGGGGGCTAGGGTGGGGCAAAATGGAGCACAAAAAGGCCTTCTGCCCTTCCCAGCTCCCAGGAGCACTCTACAAGGCTCCTAAAAGCTATGCACAGCCATTTTGGTAAAGGGGTGGGGTTTGGGGAGGCAAAAAATGCTGTATTCAGTGTATAAGACGCACTCAGATTTTCAGCCTCATTTTGAGGGGAAAAGGTACGTCTTATACCAATGATGGTGAACCTATGGCAGAGCCATTTGACAGGGCACGCGAGGCATTGTCCTGTCAGCTGGTCAGCATGCATGCGCACATTGGCCAGCTGATTCAGCCATTTTTAAAGCCATTTTTCACCTTCCCCAGGCTTTATAGTAGTCTGAGGAGTGTGAAAACAGCCCCAAGGCTTCAGTAGCTTCCCTGAAGCCTCTGGAGGACTAAACACAATGCTATGAGCAAACTGGAAGTGACTTCCAGTTTGCTTGTAGGGCCTTTATTAGTCCTCCAGAGCCGTCAGGGAAACCTCCTGAAGGTCCCTGAAGCCTCTGGAGGGCCTCTGGGTGGGCAGGGGGGCTGTTTTCGCCCTCCCCAGGCTCCTATAAAGCCTCTGGAGCCTGGGAAGGGTGAAAAAAGCACGTAAAAATGGGGGGAGCACCTCTCGTGCGTGCATTGCATTATGGGTGTGGCACGCCAGTGCACGACCCCCCTGCACTCCCCCTCCTCATGGTACATGAGCCTAAAAAGGTTCGCCATCACTGTCTTATACTCTGAAAAATATGGTAAATAAGCGTTAGTATTTGGATGACAGGCATTCAGACAGACAGTTTCTGCAGTAAAAGTTGGGTCCGGATTAACGGAACCTATGCATCCCCCTTTAGGGTTTTTTAAAAAAAAAATTGTCCCCCCTTCATTTTTTTACAACACCTTCCTCCCTCCTCAATCATAGTCTGCAATTTGTGAATCTCAGTCTTAGATTACATTACTTCATTTTGTAGTAACCCAAGTGGCAGCTGTTTGCATCAGTACAGTAAATGATAGGGCAAGAGATTACACTGCACAAGCTGAAGGCGCTTTTGCTGCTTATCCTGAATTTGCTTCATCCTAAATTGAATTTTCATCATAAAAGGAGAAGATTATATTGCTTTAAAATACAAACAATACACTAGTAGGCAAATTTTAAAATTCTGCATGTCCTATCTATATTACCTACCTCAGATATTCGTCATTCACCAGTTTTAATTATTGCTCCTCTATTCAACCTACAAATTGGCAGAATGCTACTCTCCATTGTGTGTCGTGGGTGTAAATAAACCTATTTCTAAGAAATCTGAGTATGTAAGAAGGGCTCTGTTTTAAGAATGCCCCCTGTTTTTAACACTGTTGTCTCAAGTGTCACCATTGCCAGTTCTAATTTCTGTCCACAAGCAAGTGTGCAAATATCAAGGGATGCACATGCTTGTGATCCCACATACAAGCGGGAGTGCCTGTCTTTGCCTCGTCATAATACAGCAGCACTCTTTGTGTTCCCAGCTCAGTGAATGGGAAGAAATTCTTGCTCAAAGCGTATTTTTTTCTTAAACCAGATTCCAAAAGATGCATGCAGCTTCAGAGGGAAATTCTTTGTACTTCACAGTTGCTTGTGTGGATGGGAAGCAGATGGTAGGCTGGGACACCCGCTCAGATAGCTAAGGAGCCAAACATATGGTTAATAGTTAGGAGAAATAGCTTTTGGGGCCAGAGCTTTGCTGACTGCTTCACATTACAGATTGTTACAGTGTGTCATTACATTGCCAAGCTAAGTGCTTAATACCCACTGCGGGCTCTGAGAATACTCTTGCACAAACGACTTTCAGCTCTTTGCTGGCACAAATCACAAAACTGATGTCATAGGCAGCTTTAAAAATGCCACTTTGCTTCCCCCTCTCTTCCTACAACTAGGTAGAGCTTGGCTATTGTACAAGCTGAGATGCAGCATCTTGTGTTTTCCTTGCGCGTCTGACTTGGCTTCGTCCATTTCCTTTCAGGATCATTTACTAACCAACCAAAGGGTTACCTGGACGGTAGACTTGCCCTTACAAATTTGCCATTGGAAGTTCCTGTTTTGGTGGCTGAGGGCAACGGTTGGTCCCATGTTATCTAAGGAACTGCTGTGCTCATTCATCTGCTTTTCATGGCCCGCTTCCTTTTATTTTTAGCCAGATCCGTCAAGCCTGACAGGCGGGTAATTTGAGCCAGAGAGAGGGCAGAGCTCCAGATCGCTTCTACAAAGCGATTCTTCCCTGCCTCCCTCCTGGGAAGCCTCCAAACGTGGCCTGCTTGAGGCAGATGGATTTGTTGAGTCATGTGAGATCATTTACACAAAAACACAGTGAGGCAGTGAACAGGGGGAGGGGAGAAGTGTGGGGTGTGGGAAGGGGGAGTTCAGTGAGGAGGAGAAGTAAGTGAGGGAATGGGTGGGTGGGTGGGTGAGGGAGCGTGCAGCGCTGTTGACTCCGCTGGCGGGTGTAGAAAATCTTCTGTGAAGCAGCTAGACAGGAATGCAGCCTTCTTTAAGGTAATGTCTAGTTTACAGTGGAGGGTGGAGCCATGGCAAAGGGAACACTTGAAAACAGATTATTCACTTACAATGAAAGCCACAGCGTGCGCCTCCGTGGGGGTGGGGGGTGCGGCTCACTTGACAAATGGGCAACAGAGTCAAACTATTGGGCAGGACTGTGTATTTTTGAACCAGAAATATCCCTCGCGTTCAAAAGGGAGGGGGAGAAAACCAGTGTGGTGATGCAAAAAGGAGTTTGCTTTGTCTTGACGCCAGCATGCTTGGTATATGGGGGATGGGGGTAGTAGAAAAGGCTGGAATGCAAACGTGAGCACTGTGTGTGTGTGTGTGTGTGCGCGTGTGTGTTGTGTTATAAGCTTTTTCTACATATTATTTAAAGGGGCAGCCAGGACTGGGGTAGCAATTTGGGTGTTAGTCCGCCACATTCAGACAAGAATGATCATGGCACGATGAAAAGTGAAGGATTTTATTTTGTAGTCGCAGGCAGACACATAGTGATGAATGACCGAGGTAGTTGCGTTTGTGTTCCAAACGGTGGGTGTGGGTTTGTTTGTTGTTGCAAGTAGCAAAACAAAACTGGCGGAGGGAAGGGAGTTTGAATTTTTCATTACAGTGAAGAACAATTTGTGATGTAGTGTGGATGTGTGTGTTAACATGTGTGTGATGTAGTTACAGCTTTAGACCAGTTTTCTGTTCTGTGCTACAACTCTCTTTTAAGAGTCTGGAGGGTGCCAAGTTGAAGATTTTTGACTTTTGCAAATTTAAGCTAGGGAAAATTGGGAGAATTAAAACCTATTGCGAGAGAAAAAGCATAAAATAGGAAATTGAGCTATATCTAGAGATGGTATGCTTTGTTATTTAAATGCAAGCTTAAATAGTTGCCAATGCTGGCTTGTCTAAATAATTTCTACGTTCTGCTGGTATTTTTCAGCCTGCTTTCTATCTTCTTTGATCTTTCATTGATCTTTTAAAATCTAAAACTCTTGCACATCCTTCCACACAGAAAACAGCCATCCCGGGAGAATACATAGGTTTTTGTATGGGGAAGTATTACAATATGTGAGATCCTAGTTCTCTCTTACATTTTATTTATTTTTCATTTATTATATTTTTATCCTGCATTTATTACTTTACAAACATTCCTCCTTGCGTTTTCCCCACAACAACCCTGTTAAGTGGACTGGGCTGAGAGACTGGCCCAAAGTCACCCATGCAACAGTTCTATCAGAGCCTTATAAAAAGCATTGCATATTTCTAAAATCCTAACCAGCAATCCCACTGAAACATAAATACATTAACCTAAATATGCATAAACTGTAACAGCGTTTTTCAAACTCTGCTCTGCAGAACTACGGGATTCTAGGTGAACTTAATCTCATGAGACATCAAGGGGGGAAAAAGCTCACTCTAATTTAACCAATTTTCTACCACTACAGCTCTGCCTCTTGATCAGCAGTTACAGTATTCAGGTCCTTGGCTGAAAAAGTTTGAGTGTGTGTGTGTGTGTGTGTGCTGTGTGTGTATGTGACAGAGAGAGAGAGAGACAGGGACAGAGAGACAGAGGGGGAAGAAACATAGTCAAGGGGAAAAATTGCTTTAGCAGGGAAATTGAAATTGAGAGAAAGATAAGATAAAGATTTATCTAATCTTTTGCATATTCCTAAAGCACTTTTCTTTCCATTAAATTCCATAATGCTGTTGCCTTCATGTCAGTCATCTTGATTCACACGCCTCCATATTCTGTTCATGCTAAGAGAAGAACATCTTGCAAGGACACATTTTATCATAAGTAGTCACCTTCTTCTGCTTAAAGAAGCATTTATTAACTGTAGATAATCCCTGGCACTAGGTGGGCTTGTTTTGATCATTCCGAACTAGCCCAGGACCTCAGATCATTAATCTGTGTTGGAGATGGCAAGGGGGCAAGTAATAGAATGTGCATCACAACGTTGTTCTAATTTGCATACAAAAGTACAAAAAGGCAAGTTTACATCACGAAATTGCAATGCCCATTTTATCTATCATTTTGGTGTAATGGTAGTTATGAATAGATGACTATCTCTAGATTAGATGATTAGATTAGATTAGATTATAAACTATCAGGTTGTTCTTGACTCCTAGGTAATCCTCAATTTAGTGACCTTTCAAAGTTACAGTGGCACAGAAAAATTTAATTTAATATTTAAATTTCTATACTGCCCTTCTTCCTTCCGGAACTCAGGGCGGTGTACAGGCAGCAGTAAAATCACGAAAAAAACATAGAAAACAATTAAAAACCTATTAAAATACATTAGATAATGAGTAGCCTGTCTAAAACCTATTAAAATCCCTACTAAAACCATATAAAACTAAAACATTTAAAAGTATGCCAAATTAAAAACTATGCCAGGCCGGCCACTCGAAATAAGTGGGTCTTCAAAGCCCGACGGAAGAGGCGTAGGTCTGTGATTGTCCGTAGGTCAGGGGGTAGGTCATTTCAGAGGGCGGGGGCTGCCACAGAGAAGGCTCTCCCCCTGGGGGTCACCAGCCGACATTGCCTGGCCGACGGCACCCTGAGGAGGCCCTCTCTGTGGGAGCGAACTGGACGGTGGGAGGTATTTGATAGCAGGAGGCGGTCTTGCAGATAGCCAGGTCCCCTGCCATGGAGCGCTTTAAAGGTGGTTACTAATACCTTGAAGCACACCCGGAAAGCCACAGGCAGCCAGTGCAGCTCGTGCAGGAGAGGTGTCACATGGGAGCATCTAGACGCTCCCAGAATCCCCCGCGCGGCCACATTCTGAACTAGCTGGAGCCTCCGGGTGGACCTCAAGGGAAGCCGGGTAGAGAGCATTACAATAGTCCAGGAGGGAGATGACGAGGGCTTGAGTGACCGTGCGTAAAGCGTCACGATCCAGAAAGGGACGCAACTGGCGTATCAGGTGGACTTAATAAAAAGCACCCCTGGCCACGGCCGTCATGTGGTCTTCTAGAGACAGCCGAGAATCCAGGAGGACACCCAAGTTGCGAGCCCTCTCTGCAGGGGCCAATGACTCGCCCCCAATAGCCAGAGATGGTACCAACTGGCTATATCGTGACGCCGGAAGCCACAGCCACTCGGTCTTGGACGGGTTGAGTAGGAGCCTGTTTCTCCCCATCCAGACTCGCACGGCCTCCAGACACCGGAACATCACTTCAACGGCATCATTGGGGTGGTCCGGGGTAGAGATGTACAGCTGAGTATCATCAGCGTACTGATGGAACTCTACCCCGAAACCACGGATGATCTTGGCCAGCGGCTTCATGTAGATGTTAAACAGGAGAGGCGAGAGGACCGACCCCTGTGGTACCCCACATGAGAGGCACCTCGACATCGACCTTTGCCCTCCTGCCAACACAAATTGCGACCAGACGGAGAGGTAGGAGGAGAACCACCATAGAACGGTGCTTCCCACCCCCAGCCCCTCCAGCCGGTGCAACAAGATACCATAGTCGATGGTATCGAAAGCTGCTGAGAGGTCTAACAGGACCAGGATAGAGGAACAACCCCTATCCCGAGCCCTCCAGAGATCATCTACCAACGCGACCAATGCTGTCTCTGTGCTGTGCCCGGGCCGGAAGCCGGACTGGCGCGAGTCCAGATAGACAGTTTCCTCCAGGTGCTGAGGGAGCTGCCACGCCACCACACTCTCAACAACCTTCGCAAGAAAGTGAAGGTTGGAGACAGGACGGTAGTTGGTCAACACAGCCGGATCCAGGGAGGGCTTCTTGAGGAGGGGCCTCACCACCGCCTCTTTCTAGGCGGCCGGTAGGAACCCCTCACTCGAGAAGCATTGACAATTCCCTGGAGCCAGCCTCGTGTAACCTCCCGGGAGGCCAGTACCAACCAGGAGGGACACTGGTCCAATAAACATGTGGTGGCGTTTAGCCACCCCAGCATCCTGTCCATGTCCTCGGGAGTCACAGGATCAAACTTTTCCCAGATGACTGATTCAAGACTTGCCACTGTCAGCCCGTCTGAACTAGTCCAGTCAGAGGCTAACCCGGCCTGGATCTGATCAATTTTATCATGCAGATAACACCAAAATTCCTCCGCACGACCCTGCAAAGGGGCATCCCGCGCCCTCTGATGAAGGAGGGAGCAGGTCACCCTAAACAGGGCGGCAGGCCGGTTATCTGCAGATGCGATAAGAGTGGAGAAGTAATTACGCTTCGCCGCTTCTATCGCCACTAGGTAGGTCTTCAAATGTGACCGTACCAGTGTCCGGTCAGATTCGGAACGGGTGGTCCTCCAACCGCTCTCTAGGCGTCTCTTCTGGCGCTTCATCACCCTCAGTTCCTCGGAAAACCAGGGAGCCAAAGTGGTTCGCCGTCAGGTAAGAGGCCACAAAGGCACGACCCGGTCCAGGGCCCCCGTGGCCGCACTATTCCAAGTGGCCACTAGGTCCTCAGTCGAGTCGCCGGTCAGGGTCTCGGGTATTGGCCCAAGCTCCCTCTGGAACCTCTCAGGGTCCATCAGGCGCCTGGGGCGGAACCATCTTGCCACTTCCGGTTCCGCCTCCCCGCGGTGGGGTGCAGCGGTAGGAAAGCCCAGTGACTTACGAACATTTTTCACACTTACTACTATTGCAGCATCTATATGGTCAGGTGTTCAAAAGACAGACACTTGGCAACTTGCTCATATTTATGATGCTCCTCTTTTTTGACCTTCTGACAAACAAATTCAACAACTGTCTCACTTAGCAATAGAAATTTTGATCTCAGTTGTTGTAAGTCACAAACCAAGTTAAATAAATTTTATCATTTGTTACCGGTTGTACGTGTAAGTATAGTACTGATTACAATGTCAATTTTATTCCAAATTATTCATTAAAAAAAGAGATAGGTCTTTCTGAGTTATGAACAATTGCATTATTCTGGGTCTGTATTAATTTGCAATGCTAAGGAGAAAAGTTTCTATATATTTCATTTTATTAAAGTGAAGATTATAGAATCTGTAATTTGGTGTCTTGGATTCTATTCTAGGATGTACATAGGAATGTGGGATTAACATGAAACATCCCTTTTTAGTATATATTCAAACATATATTTCCCTTTATAGCAGGTGAATGAATTTAGATCAGATTTATCAATGTTTTTAATTCATTACTTTTTGAATACTCCTTTATGTACATTTTGGAAATTTTTGAAACATAAATTTGTGGAATTACATTGGACATCAGAAGCTGTAGAGATGAAATTGGTACTATATGTCAACGTATCAATCCTGAGTAGTTTGACCATGCAGCAATATCCAGAATAAGTAGGAGTTAGTAGTCAATTGTGATTCTTTTTTAGCTTGGAAACTAACTATTGATGATCATAAGGCGTTCTTATGATTAGAAAGGAGATAATATAAAACAAGCTTATTATTTAGGAAAGTTTACTTTTTCTAGTTTTGTATGTCATGTTTCTCTGGCTATCTGAATGGAAGTAGTCTTTGTGCATATGCATACATAAATGACGAAAGGCAGCTTGAATCCGCCATGTAAGCTTTTAACGGTTATGGCTGCTTTCATGCTTCAAGTTATGTTTTGCAATGGATTGCAAAGTACTTTTCTCAAATGCCTTGCACAGTCTTAATGTCAACTTTAATTTGCACCTTCATATCAAACATTTTCATAATTCTGTATTAGGTAAAGGTGCTGTACAAATTGATACAATATTTTCTACTGTGGTTCAGGAGAAGATTGTGGTTTATCCTTAGTAGATATAAAACTGCTGACAGGAAGCCATGGTTCTCCTCAGAAATGCATTGGGTGTATACATATGTATCTATATATGAACTCTTAATGTATTTCTGAGGAGAATCTTGTGTTGAAATATCAAGTTCAATCCTAGGTAGAGGCAGATGTAGGGTCTCCTGTTTGGGCAGGGGGTTGGACTAGATGACCTGCAAGGTCCCTTCCAACTCTGTTAATCTAATCTGTAAAATGTGCTTTTAGTGGTTTCAATATTTGGTGCATATAAACATTTCAATGTCTTATTTGGGAAAATAGGTCATTATTTCGAGAAATGTTGTCAAGTGGTGAATGCTGGAATAGTCAACCTGAACATCAAGGCATGTCATCTTTGACACATATATCATAGGCTCACCCTCACTGTTCTATACAATAAAGGATCTTTGCATCAACAGGCTTCTGAATACAGATCTGAATTGCATTTTATTGGAGATTTTATGTGTATTATAGTTAGAATTGGCTATACCCCCCCCCCCCCTCTGCCGGATTACATACTATTTGCAAAATCCTATTTCTGTAAGCAAATGATTGTTACAGGATTGGAACAGTCATATCTATCACCTATGTGGGAAAAGAATGGCAAATAGTAAACCACTGGAATGGAAAGACTTGTGGTTTTTTTTTTAAATGTAGAAGTTTGTCTAGGGGAGCATTAGTAATGCTAGTAAATAGAGTCTTTAAATAGTGGGTATTTCAAAGAGCCCACACTGAAAGAAATTATGTATAAAACGTTCATTATGGTAAATTACTATTTTTTATTACCAAACAAGTAGAAACATCATTTTCCATGCATGTACTAGTCTTGCATAGGAAGCAGCTGAATAATTGTTGCTGTTTAAAATGTCACATATTCCAATGATAAATGCTACCATATAGTTTACTTTGCATTCAAGAGTTCGTTAATAACACTGTTCTGAAATTGCCAATGACATCGTTTTTTATTTGCAAAGTTTCTCTTGTAATTGTTTCTTTAAGCTTCTCATTCCTCCCCCACGTTCCCTGCTCTACTGTATTCTGCCCACACAATGTCTTTAGATGAGATAACATTAAGGAAAAGTGTAACCCAATTAAAAAGAGGGGAGGGAGAAGCAGAGAGCAAGCAACTTCTAAAGGTTTGCTTTGGATTTTAGTTTGAGCTGTATTTATAACAGTTGCCTCACCAGAGGGTCTTATGAGAGAGGTGATCAGCCAGTGCAATGCTAGCACTGAAAGGCAGTTATCTCTTTTAATAAGATAACATCATTAGTGCTGACAAAGTAGTGCAAATCAATAGAGATAATGGACTGCTTCTATCTCTCCTTCCTACTTGGGCCGAGCCCAGCAATTAGAATCTGCTGAATCACAGGTTCCAGCTTGGACTGTCATTCACATCTTCAGTTGTCATTTATGCACCTCAAGAGAAGGGGTGGGTGGGGGCGGGAGGGGGAGAGGCAGGAATTACAATAACCATTTTAGGCTAAAAATAATAAAGAAAGATTGTGAAAGAAGTTATACAATGGCCTAGGTTCAACTTTTAAGTTGGCTGAAACTTATTTTGTCTGTGCTCCATGTACTTCTTTTTAGAATGTTGTGATAATGGCAACAACTCTGCACTCACACCAGTGCACTCTTTCTCTTCCCCCCCCCCCCCCCCGCCTATTCAATCACAAGCAGCCGTGACACAAGAGAGGAGATATTACAAAGGATGGGATGGTGGAAAAATAGGAGCAGTAACTATCTAAATGTTTTTTTTAATTACTGCATAGTATTGAATTTATGTTTACCGACCGAGAATAAATACCTACTGCATGGAATCTTTTTCTAAGGGGATGCGATGGCCCAGCAATTAAAGACACTCAGCTTGTCAGTGGGAGAGCTGAAAGCCTGGGTTCAAGACCTAAGTGCATGCATCAGGGTGAGCTCCTGTTATTTGCCTCAGCTCCTGCAGTTCAGAAGCATGTAAATGCAAGTAGATGAATAGGTACCACTTCGGTGGGAAGGTAACAGCGTTCCATGTGCCTTTGGCATAGAGCCATGCTGGCCACATAACCATGAAAAACGTCTTTAAACAACACTGGCTCCCTCCATCAAGAAACAGTGATGAGTGCCCTAGAATTGGACATGACTGACAGGGAAACCTTTACTTTTTTATCTTTTTCTGAGTGGGGGGAAGAAGTAGACAAAATATACATATACATATACTCATAACTTTTTCCTTTCTAAATGGAAAATCATGATGTGAGACTTTGGTAGTACAGCCCCCCCCCCCCCCCCTCTCTCTCTCAAAGGTTACTAATACCTCAGAATCTTTTTTTCCACAGGAGTTTTCAAAAAGCTGTGTGTGGGTATTCTTGAATATAGGGTATTCCCCTAAAGTCTGGCATCTAGAATAATTACACTTCATCAGCACTTATGGCTGCCCTGTTTTACTGTTAATATGTTGTAAAGCAACAGTGGACGAAGGGGTAACTTTTCAAGAGCACCAAACTTGCATTTTCTCATTCGTTTTCATTAATTTAGGGATGTTGTGTTTAAAAAAATATAAAACACCTTCTTGTTTTATTTTCTTTCAAATGTCTTGCCTCAGCAAAATCAAATTCTGGGAATTTTATGCAGATGGCATAGTATTATAGATGGCAGACAAGCAACAGTCTGGACCCAGGTGGCCAAGGACAAGATTTTCCCTTCTTCCCTCCATCATCTTATCATTTGCTATGAAGAAATAATTCTGTTCTATGCACCCTTATTGCAAGACGGGCAAGATGCTGTGTAGATGTCATGGGTTGCTTACATACATATTGGAAAAGATCTGGTAAATACTGATATGTAAGGTGGCACAGATTTACCATAAGCCCCACAGTCCCATTTAAATACAGTCAAGTAAGAATACCATTTAGCTTAAAAGATTACTCTCCTGGGCCTGGAAAAAAGCCCTGGAGTTTTTAATAACTAAGCAAAAGAACATAACTCTCAAAGCATCTCCCAAAGCTGTCACAAGTTTTTTTGGGGAGAAATAGGTTGGAAGAAATTCCTTGTATTCAAAATATTATGATTATATCTTTCCTTTACTCAAATGTGCCAGTATCCCTAATCTATCATCAAAACATAGGCCCCAGAATTTTTAAAGGCTCCTGGAATTCTTGACCTGAAAATTGTATTATTCATATCATTCATGGCTGGTTTTCTATTGTATTTGTGTGGATAAAGGCTACCATCCATTGTAATCAGATTTTCTCTGATTTTTCAGAAAAAACAGATTTTTTTTTATTAATTGGTCCATGGTGTGTCATTGTAAGCTATTTGGTTTTCTAAGTTCATGAATACTCAAAGCTTAAATACTTATGTAATGTCTAAGTAGTGAACAAGCATCTTAGTTTACATATTAAGTATACTTAAAAAAATAACCTTGGAAAGACCTAAATAAATAAAGATTGAGAAGGGTGGAAAGTAAATAAAAACACGCTTCAATGATGTTCGCTTCTTCATCCTTTAATTTTCTGATACTACATTTACTTGAACAGGAGATAATTTTTGCCTCAAATAATTTACCTTTACATTATCTTAACTTTGCTGAGAATATGGTAATGGAGGCAAATAAGAGTTTGGGGGGGTTCTTTCTAATCTTCCTTTCAAGAGTGGGAGTTGATTTAAATTCAGACTCGTCATCCTTTCAGAGAAATGCAATGTATAAAAGCTTAGCAACCATTACTGTGTCTAGAGAAGCGAAGTATTATTGATACAAAAGCTTAAAACTTCATTTTCCATTGCTACCATTTGCCATTGGCAAGGTGCTACGGCGGGGTGCAGTAATTCTCATACCTTTGGTGTTATACATCATGGTCTCCTTCATTTTCTTTTTTCCACGTAGTTGTTTAAGAGGCCTTTGGGCTACCTTGCACTTTCAGATGTTTGATAGCTCTGTAAAGGCGCTGTCCTTTTTTCAGTGAGATTGCGATTCAGACTCAGAAACGAAGATAGAATTTACTTTATTGCCATTCAGTACTGCAAGTCCTCAGGTAGGCGAAGATCACAGGAGCCATTTATCTTACTCCCTTCTTCCAGGCACAAATCAATAGGATAAATTTGTTACGGAAAATATAGGCAGAAGCACGGGGAAGTACTGTTTATAAATAGTCCTTGCCCTATTTAGTGACTTTTCAAAGTTACAGCAGTAAAGTAACTGCTGTAACTTTACAACTGGTCCTCGCACTTATGACCTTTGCAGGGTTTCTGTAGCCGCATGATAGAAACAGAAGGCCAACAGGTAGATGTTTATGATCCTTGCAACAGACTGCTTGCATGATAATTGCCTCTTGTGTACTTCTCAGCTGGCTTCAGAGGAATCAATGAAGAAACTGGCCACAACCTCACCAGCTGCAGTCACATGGTGTCTCGCTTGTGATTGACAATGGCACAAGTGAGATTGTAAGTCCTCTGGGATCGTGGGAGGTTTCACTTAATAACGGTGTCACTTGCAATGAAGTTGCCAATCCCGATTGTGGTTGGTAAGCAAGGATTACCTGTATGTTAGAACTGCTTCACTCCATAAGATTTCAGTAAAGACAGGTGTAATAGAAAAAGGGTTTTGAAACCCATTATCTAGATCAACTATGAGGCTTGGAAATAGGAGACACTATTGTGTGTGTGGGGAGGGGTCTTCTTCCTGAGTGGTGGGGTGATTGGAGAAGAAAGACTGAAGTTTCAGATGCTCTATTGTGAGGTGCTCTAGGGACCCATTCTTCCATTCTACTACTTAACATTGACTTCAAGTCACTGGGGAAGCCAGTATAGGAAAAGGTAAAGGTTCACCTCACACATATGTACTAATCATTCCCGACTCTAGGGGGTTTCCAATCGACAAATTCAGTGTCTTAGCCACTGAGCCACTGCATACAATGCCACTAACCAACTATACAATATGTTGATACTGTGTTACAGAACATCATCCCTAGGCCAAGGAAGTGATGCAGTGGAAGTTCTCTCCCAGATCGGATGGTTCTTAGGGTCTATTTGGGAGACCCTAGAGCAAACGCTAGTAAGATGGAGTTTATGTAGCTTTGAAAGATGATTCCAGAGGAAGTTCATCCCTTTCTTTGGGTGGAACTCACTTGCATGGATAGTACTTCTTTTCCAACTGGGGGTTTGGGTTTTACTTAAATAGCAGGTAAGAGTCTACAGCCAATCTTGTAGGTCAGGCTGTACCTGGATCCTTGGTACTCAGGTGGAGGAGGGTTTTTTCCCCCCAGGAGACATCTAGCAGCCTTATACGTTTGGACAGACCTTTCTTCACCATAATACCAGGCTTTCCTATTTCAAAAATAATAGCATAGCTCTGAATCATGTTAATTTATACATTGCTACTTTACCTCTTCTACGTAAGTACAATGTGAATATGCTTTTTACTACTTGCTCATGAGAATAAACTATTGCATTCAATAATTCAGCATAAAAACTTTACGAGAATATTCCTTTACGAGGAAATTGTGTTAGGGAAATCTAGTTTAAAGAATAGAAGAAATATGAAATACATAATCAGAAATCAAGAAATCAAGAAATTAAGAATAACAAAAGAGCTTTTGGTCAAATAGTTGAAACAAAAAAGAATATCTGGGATGCACAACAATTTAAACAGCTTAATTAAGGTCAGGCTAAATGTTTGTGTCTTTGTAATTGTTTTAAATTTATCTGCAGTTTATGCTTGTAGAAATTTGATTATCTCCCACACTGGAAAATATCCTACCACAATATGATGCATAAAGACAGATAGATTTTTTTCTGTGTAGGCTTGGGCATCTGATCAGATCAGTGTTAAATTTTATTTTTTAACACTATTTAAAAACCTAATCTGAATATGGGAAATTTGTGGTTGCAACGTCTCAGTTTTCCCCTTTTGTGCCGCCTTAAATAAGACATTTAATTTCAATGGAACTTTTGTAGATATATGAAATTAGAATCCAAATCTTTGTATTTGCTTTATTTAGAGTAAATTGCAAATATTATAGCCTGCTAGTGTACATCCCATTACAGCAAAATAATTAAACTAGAATTATGTTGTCAGTCATATATTGTTTGTATAGTAGTTATACATTTTTCTCCATGTATGATTCTGTATTTCCTAAGACACTTAAATAGCCTCTTTCCAACCTGTTGTCCTCCAAATATATTGAAAGTGCAACTTAGCATAATTCTTTATGAATGTAGAGAAGATAGCTTTAAATCAATGCTAAATAATAGCCAAATTCTGCTTTTTCAGTGTTATATTAAACTTTTTAAGATGACTTCTTCTATAGTTACAATTCTGGATGGTATAGGTACTCCACAAATGA
This sequence comes from Rhabdophis nuchalis, assembly GCA_039707465.1. Lineage (NCBI taxonomy): Eukaryota > Metazoa > Chordata > Lepidosauria > Squamata > Natricidae > Rhabdophis > Rhabdophis nuchalis. Next base: position 281,155,929 of record CM077643.1, on the reverse strand, counting down.
ACCCAGACAATGTCACCACCATAGCATAAAATACCAATGGCAAATTATCAATTTAAAATATCTTCAAATTTTAAAGGTGCATTTCTGTCATTTAGGTGCGTGTTCATTTATAGAGGAAAACACTTGTACTTAGCATAACATTCCCACTTCTGAAGATATAATTCTTATTCTTTAAATACATTATTAGTAAAAAAAATTAAAGATTTGAGTACTTTTGTACTTTGTTGTGACTTAAGCCACAGACCTACTTTAACCTATCTTGTTCTCAGTGGAACATATTTCTGAGTAGGTGTAATGATCTGTGAGAATAACCTTGAGAGATAGGAGGAAGAACTGCAACCAGAGCAGCGGTGTGACGAGATGTATCAGCTCCCAGAAGTAATGGGAGTGAAGAAAGCATCCCAAAAGGGATGGTCCCAATTTCTGTGGAAAGTAAAAACAAAGGAGAGGAAAAGTGCTTTCAGACTTGCAAGATTTTGTTTCACTAACACAGTAAGGGTAGCATTGGTACTTAAGATTTGGACCACCTTGAGAAGCTGACAGGCATGGAGTAATCATAATTAATTGGAGAAACAGAATCGGTTCCAAGTACACTGCTTGATTAATGTCTACCATGTGATTTAGCTCACCCCGTGCTTGATTATGTGAAGATTTTAGGAACATCAGAGGTCTATGGAGATTCTCAGTCAACCAGGACATGGTGCTTTTTCAAGAGGCAACTGGACTTTGTGGTTTTTCTTAGAAGATGTTTCGCTTCTCATCCAAGAAGCTTCTTCAGAAACGTTGCCTCTTGCAAAAGCACCTTTGGGACATTTCAGAGCGAATGTTTTCAAGTATTCACACAAATCATTTTTCTTATGTAAGGATAAGGTGGGACAAAAGGAAGCCTACAGACTTGAGGCATGTAGAAGCCAAGGATTAAAGATTTAAAATTCCAAATGGGGCCCTAGATTTAAGGAGAAAACTAGACACAAAAGTTTAAAGAACGCATCAAAGGTTACTTTGATACCTTGAAAAGGAGCAGAAAGTCTTGCAAGAAAAACAGAAGCATCCTTGTCACAGCAAGGGTTAGGGTTATATAGGAAGATATATGAAGAATGAAAGGGAAAGCAATTAAAGAGGCTTTGGCTGTGGCTGCAGAGACTGAAAAAGAAGACCTAAGATGGCATTTTAACATCAGTAAAAGCTGCTAATGGGGAAAACATTGCTATTCCTATTTAGTTGGGGAAATCAGCAAAATTACTGCATCTAAGTGTCTGTTTCTAAAGCTGTAGAAAAAACACTTTCCGCTTTAACATGCTTGTCAATATAAGCAAATAAAATAAAACAGTTGTTTTCTTACATAATTGTCTATACCATTAAATACTTCATAAATACTAATTAAATTAAACCCCACATTACTCCAGTTGCTAAATATTAAATAGTCAGCTTGTTATTCAGATGAATAAATAAAGACATAAATAGGTCAAATCTACCATAGAAACCACAATGACTTCATGATAAATCTATTTATAGAAGTGACACTTTTTGACTCATTGTGTTCCTTATATTTTATGATAATTTAATTTGAAGAAATTTATCCTTTCACCTTCTATAAAGAGAAAAAAAAACCAATGGGAAACTGTTCTGATGAGTTTCTCTGTGTTGGTTGCTGGCTATTGTTTCTCCATTGTGTGTTGCTGAATTTTGCAAAATGTGGAAAGGAACTGACAGTTTAGATGTTTTGAGACCTTCTAGTGTCATTGCTGTACAGAATCAAGACACTGGAGAAAATTGCTTAAGTTTTTGTGGGTTGGGCTTCAGAGACAGAAATTTTTTAAAGAACAGTGATATAGAATGACAGTAAATGAAATGGATTTTCTCACTGGACAAGGTGACGTGTCATCTTGTTGATATGGTTTGGTGTTTCTTTATGCCATTTGTCTTCTATCTTCCTACTCTAATGGGTATTCAAAGGACCTAACAACTTTTTTAAAATATTTAAAATTAATTAATTTGAGATTTGGTGAAGGGGATGAAACTTTACAAATACAGTATTTTAAAAGTGAGAGTTGGAGGAATCAAACACAACTGATAAGTGCATTCTGTAGCAATAGCGGAATTCAGACAAAAGCACTTTTCCACATGCCAGAAAGATAGATGCTGATGGGGGAATCTTTCCAAATCTTTCCAAAAACATCTCCTACATATCAAGCATAGAAGAGGGTATGAATACAAGCAATAGAGAAAATGGTAACAAATTAGAACGTTGTGTATGATACCGGTTCATAATATAGAATAGAATAGAATAGAATAGAATAGAATTCTTTATTGGCCAAGTGTGATTGGACACACAAGGAATTTGTCTTTGGTGCATATACTCTCAGTTACATAAAAGAAAAGATACATTCGTCAAAAATCATAAGGTACAACTCTTAATTATAGTCATGAGGTACAAATAAGCAATCAAGTCATACTAGGAGCAATCAATATAAATCGTAAGGATACAAGCAACAAAGTTACAGTCATGTAGTCATAAGTGTGAGGAGATGGTGATCTGTAGTTTGCTATCTCAACAAACACAGGTAAGTTAAAGAGGAACTTGTATTGAGATCAAATAGCAATCGACTACCAGTTCATTTGTGCATTTTATCACATCCATTTAAAAATAATTTTCATGGAAAATACCTTACAGGTAGTCCTTGGCTTACGACCAGTCACGTGACCCTCAAAAATATATTTATTTATTTATTTTGAATAAAAGTTTATTGATTTTACAATTTTATAATATAAGGAAAGGTTAATTAGGGTTTGTATTATACATTTTAGAGCTTCCATACCAGAGATGGTGACTGCAATCGAGTCCTCATATAATATCATGTTAAACAAATAGTGTTAGGAGATGTATACATTTAGCACATTTTTTTTAAAGTTCATACATTCAATCTTTAGTTTTACGTTTTCATCCGTTTCAAGAATTACAATAATTCAAAATTAATTATTTTTGAAATCTGAGCCTTTTTGCTATCGCACCTTCTTTCTCCCTCAAAAAGATATTTATGAGCTGAATTCAAAGTTCTGGTGTCTGACACACACAATCACATAATTACATTTTGGGTGCTTGACAACTGGCCAACTGGTCATGTGACTGATTTACAAAGGTTGGGTTTTTTTTGCCAGAAATTGATGTTTATTTCTGATTTCTAGCAAAAAGTGCCCATTTTAGACAATGGGTTTGGTTAATGATTGTGGTATTTGCAATTATTACATTCATTTAAGGACCCCTGCAAAAATGTTGTAAAATTGGGTCAGTCATGTAGGTGCCTCAACTTACAATTGTCATAAATACAAGAGAAATTCTGGGCTTCAATACATCATAAGTTGAGAACTACCTTTATAACAGTGAGTATTTTTTTCATTAATACAGAATGCTCAGAAAGAGAATTTTATTATTTGTTTGTTAAATTTATTTGCCGTCTATTTCATAATGGGCCTCCCCTAACACCTCACAATAATAAAAAGAAAGGAAAGGAAAGAAGCATAATAGAAGTAAGAAAATATTGCTTCTAGTAACAAATGATTGCTTTCTTTTCCTTCTAATATTTGTCTCCACACACACCCTGGCCCCTCTCTACTGAAACCTAGTTTTATGGAACTGGCTTCCCAGAATGTTCACCAAACTGTCATTTGTTACCATATTTAAAGTAGTTTTAAAATAGAACTTTCAATTGATTTTAGCAGGTTTTTAATTCCCTTTCTTATATGTTAATTATGCTTTGGAATCATAAATGGTTAGGCATTGTGTTAATTTTGAAGTTTGCATATTTTAAGTCTTATAAAGCATTTCAAAAGCAAAATACAAAAAGGTTATACTGCAAATCTGTTGGCTCTTGAGGATTTCCAGAATTTAAATCTTACCAAATCTCAAAAATCTTTTGAGATTTTTATTTTGCTTTTACTTGGTGCTCAATAGTGTATCCAGAATTTTACAGTAATGTTTCACTTGTAACAAATATTTTTAGTACTTTAGGCTCTAACATTTTTGAATTGTAAATTCTGTCTCTTATTTCCCAGAGCTAACTTTGTTGGGAGAATGGAACAGATATTTCAAAAATCTCTTACCAAACTGTTCCTCTGTGACTAATTCCTTCCTAATCTTTAGTATCTCTATGCCAAATATAAAGTTCTTAGAAGAGCAAACAGAGACGATAGAGTTCCTGTGAGATTATTTTATCAGTAGCTAGAATATCTGTGCAAGTTATTATCAATTGCTTGCTTTGCTTATTCATACATTATGTACTGGAATACTTACATAGTTACCATTTATTGATATTCATGCTACAACATCTTCCAGATACTTACTATGCTTAGAATCAGCTCTATATTGAAAGCTATTTTAATAGAGCGGTTAGGAGCATGAAGCATGAAGCGCCAATTCCTTAGCTTAAATCCCAAATTGTCCATTAGTTTCCTAGGTAGCCCTGAATGATGTCAAGTGCAACCTTCCATATGAAATATGTAAGTAGCAGGATTAACCTGCCTCACAGGGTTGTTTTATAAATCATTATAATTGCATCAAAGAGCCGGAGCCAGTAGACCATTATGATCAGACTCTGAAATATTTTTAACAATCCAATTTTGTGTAACTTTTAAAATTTAGGAATAGGTTCTCCTGGTTTCACTTAGACACTCCTAGGAAGTAAACTGTATGCATTAAGCTTGGAGCTGTTAATAACATTCATGAACATGATGACTGTAATAAAAAAAAGTGTTAATTCTTCCTGATCAGAAATATTTAATGAAACCCCACAATAATACAGCTGAGTAGACAAACTGTGTGAAAGGGAAAATAAGACAAAACTGTCAGAAGGAAAGGAAATTATGCTGTGGAAGCAATGTCTTGGGAAAATAATGAAAACCGAACTAGTATTTTTAATGAGTCACGAATGGAGTGAGAATTTAATGATCTTATTAAAAAGGAAAGAACAAAAAAAAAAGTTTCGCCAAAGAAAATTACAAAGCGCTAAGCACTGGAAAGAAAACTCAACTGCATGCAGAAAGATAAATACTGACCAAGGATCATTAATATTTAGGACAAGGAGTAAAAGACGGCAATGATGCCTTTGTGTGCATTTTGTTTACCGCATTTTAACCCCATTTTAATACTTATACACCAAAAACGGCACAGAAAAGCAGTTATTATATATCCTTAAAGAGCAGCACATAGACATTGGTTAAGTAGTGTTCCCATTTGCTATCTTTTCTAGCACTGGGGATAATGAGAAATGATTGTTTTTTACAAATAAGTAGTTAAACTTTTTACAGCCCTAACAGATTGAGTACAGATAGTCCTTGACTTAGAACCACTTGTCTGGCAACCGTTTGAAAAAAAGGAATTTATGACTTAAATTACACCCTCCATGATACTACTGGTAAGTAATGGTACTTGCCGTGGTGGCGCAATGGGTAGAATGCAGTACTGCAGGCTACTTCTGCTGACTGCCAGCAGCCAGCAGTTCAGCACTTCGAGTCTCACCAGGCTCAAGTTTGACTCAGCCTTCCATCCTTCCAAGGTGGGTAAAATGAAGACCCAGATTGTTGGGGGCAATAGGCTGACTCTATAAACCTCTTAGAGTGGGCTGCAAAAGCACTATGGAGCGGTATATAGGTCTAAGTGCTATTGCTATTGCTACCTAGTTAGGGTAATGAAATGTCTGCGAGAAAACAACCAAACTCAGAGAGAACCAAGGGCCAATTGTATTACTAAGGTTGCAGTGTTTTGGGGTCATGCAATTTGTGACCTTCCCAGCCAGGGTCTGACAAAACTCAATGGTGGGGGAAGATGTATTCTCTTAACAGCAATATGATTCACTTACTAGCTGCAGTGGCCAAAAAAGGACATAAAATTGGACTACTGCCTTGCTTAACAATAGAAATTCTGGTCCCAATTCTGGTCATAAATCGAAGATTACCTGAATACCTGTTCCTTTGTTTTGCTTCTCCTTTGCAAATTTTGATGATGGACTGCCATGTTTCCCACAAACCACAGCATAAGTATATTGAGAGGTCTGTACCAATTGTATTGTCTGCATGGCAGATGATGAAAAGAAGTTAACATTAAACTCATTGTTCTGACCACATCACTCATACTGACCCTATTTATTAATCATGCAAGCTAGAAATAATGGGATTTGGAGTCCCAACAAACATCTCAGAGGAGTCCACACTGCCTACCTTAACAAAGAAGAGCACAAGTGTGTAATAAACTATAGCTGGCCCTCAACCTATAACCACAATTTAACCCAAAATTTCCATTGTTAAGCAAGGCAGTTGTTAAGTGAGTTTCACCCCATTTTATAAACTTTTTTTGCCACTAATTTTAAGTGAATCACAGCAATTGTTAAGTGAATCATACATTCATTAAGCGAATCTTGCTTCCCCATTGACTTTGCTTGTCTGACGTTGCTGGGAAGATTACAAATGGTGATCACATAACCCCAGGGCAGGGCAACTGTCATAAATAAATAACAATTGCCAAACATCCAAATTTTGATTGAAAAAAAGAAAAAGATGTGGAGTTAAAATTTAAACAAAACTCCTATATTTATAGTATATATCCAAAAAGGTAAATTACTAAATACATGTTTAGCAGTAACAAATGAGGTTGAATCACAGAATAACATAGATAATATAATGCATTGCTTATATTAACTCCCTTTTTTCTTGGTTTCAAACGTGCTACTGAGTAGAGATAGGAGCTTCATGATTGATGCAAAGGCTGCAGCACATCAGTGACCTGCTTTGAGAAGCATTGTAATTAACACAACAGATGGTTCACTGCCAATGTAAAAACCTGAGCAAGAAGGATGTACTTATCACGTGTGTTGTAAATATGGTAAGCATGTTTCTCTGGGCTGAAATTTTGTACCTTGGAATAACAGAGCTGGGAGAGATCTACTTGTAAGCGACAATATTTTTTTTTAATTTTAAATGCTAAACTACAGGTACATTGCTTTCAGCTACTAAGTGGAGTGTCCCAGGGCAATGGGGGGAACATTTAAAGAAATAATAAAGGAATACAGCAAGAGACACGCTGCCTTCCTGCACATTTTTAAGTTATCTCAAACCCTACTAAATTGAACAGGGTTTAAATAGTTTAATTGTATTCAAGATTTCATTGTTTATCCACATAGAAATTTATTCATCATCTGGCGTGTCATAATGGACTAGCAATATATATTAACATTTCACCTAGCTTAGTAAAACACAATAAAACGTAAGTAAATTTGCAGACGACACCAAGCTGGCAGGAATAGCCAACACTCCAGAAGATAGGCTTAAAATACAGAAGGATCTTGACAAACTTGAACATTGGGCACTATCTAATAAAATGAAATTCAATTGTGAAAAAAGTAAGGTTCTACATTTAGGCAAGAAAAACAAAATGCACAGGTACAGTATAGGTGGTACCTTGCTCAATAGTAGTAACTGTGAGAGGGATCTTGGAATCCTAGTGGACAACCATTTAAATATGAGCCAGCAGTGTGCAGCAACTGCCAAAAAAGCCAACACAGTTCTAGGCTGCATAAACAAAGGGATAGAATCTAGATCACGTGAAGTGTTAATGCCACTGTATAGTGCCTTGGTAAGGCCACACTTGGAATACTGCATACAGTTTTGGTCGCCACGATGTAGAAAAGACGTGGAGACTCTGGAAAGAGTGCAGAGAAGAGCAACCAAGATGATTAGGGGACTGGAGACTAAAACATATGAAGAACGGTTGCAGGAGCTGGGTAGGTCTAGTTTGATGAAGAGAAGGACCAGGGGAGACATGATAGCAGTGTTCCGATATCTCAGAGGGTGCCACAAAGAAGAGGGAGTCAAACTATTCTCCAAGGCACCTGGGGGCAGGACAAGAAGCAATGGGTGGAAACTAATCAAGGAGAGAAGCAACTTAGAACTAAGGAGAAATTTCCTGACAGTTAGAACAATTAACCTCTGGAACAGCTTGCCTCCAGAAGTTGTGAATGCCCCAACCCTGGAAGTCTTTAAAAAGATGTTAGATAGCCATTTGTCTGAAATGGTATAAGGTTCCTGCTCACGCAGGGGGCTGGACTAGAAGACCTACAAGGTCCCTTCCAACTCTGCTATTATATTGTATTGTATTGTATTGTATTGTATTGTATTGTATTGTATTGTATTGTATTGTATTGTATTGTATTGTAAGTGTTGTATATTTTACTAATCTAGGTGGAATGTCAATATATATTCAAATCAAATCAAATCAAATTCGGATTTATTGACCGCACCTTCTCCCCACAGGGACCCGGGGCGGTGCACAGGAGAAACTAAAAACAATATACAATAAATACAAAATACATACTTTAAAACATAATTAAACAATGTTACCCGTGCTAAAAATGATTAAGAACCCATTAAAATGCATTTGGAATCAATAGACAGAGAGAATTATTCAAGGCCGGCCAGTCGAAAGAAATAGGTCTTCAATTTCGTACGGAAGGAGCGGAGGTCAGTGGTCGTTCTGATGTCAGGGGGAAGGTCGTTCCAGAGGGCCGGGCCCGCCACAGAGAGAGCCCTTCCCCTGGGCGTCGCCCGCTGACAAAGTCTAGTGGACGGCACCCGGAGAAGTCCCTCTCTGTGGGAGCGAATCGGTCGTGAGGATGTATGGGGCAGGATCCGATCTCGCAGATAGCTAGGTCCCGAGCCATGGAGCGCTTTGAAGATGATAATTAGCACCTTGAAGCGCACCCGGAAGACGACAGGTAGCCAGTGCAGCTCGCGCAAGAGCGGTGTAACGTGGGCAAACCTAGTGGTCCCCATAATTGCTCGCGCGGCTGCATTCTGAACTAACTGAAGCCTCCGGGTGCACCTCAAGGGGAGCCCCATGTAGAGAGAGTTACAGTAGTCCAGTCGGGATGTCACGAGGGCATGAGTGACTGTGCGAAGGGCGTCCCGATCCAATAGGGGGCGCAATTGGCGAACCAGGCGAACCTGGTAAAACGCCCTCCTGGCCACGGCTGTCACTTGCTCTTCCATAGACAGCCGGGTATCCAGGAGGACACCCAAATTGCGCGCCCCATCCACAGGGGCAAGATGTTCGCCCCCTATGGCCAGCGTTGGAGAAAGCTGGTTGAATCGGGCAGCCGGAAACCACAGCCACTCGGTCTTGGTCGGGTTGAGCCTAAGTCCGTTACTTCCCATCCATACATGAACTATTGCTAGTTCATGTATGATATGCATAGAAATAAAGTTCTGTCTTGCATGGAATAAAATTATGTATTGATGGAGAAAGACTGCAAGACTACCTTTTGTGTTTTCATCAGAAAAATTGAATCTGTACAAAGGAAAGAGATTTATTGTGCATTAATTCGAAGCTGACCAAGCAGTTTCCCAGAGTTTCAACTTTTGCAGAAGTGCTCTAGAAGAAATGTCGTTAATTGCTTAATTATTTGAGATACAAATTGTGTGCTCAGCAATTTGTTCATCTTTTATATGGTTTCATTTAAGTAATTCCCCATAAAAGCATCCTTCTATTAGAAGCAGAAATGATAAATCTTCTAAATAACTAAATCCAATGCAAATTACTGATAGTTTTGTTCTGGCTATTCACCCATTTTATGCATACGTTAACAATCAAATTGAAACAATCCTCTCACCAATACTTTTTGTTCTGTGTTTTTTTTTAATGAATTAGACCACATTAGAATAATATAGGTTGGAGAGAAAAACGGCAAGCAAAGATCAATGTATTGAACTGAAGGAAAAGTATGGAAATTGAACATGGATCTACTACTTAAGGAACCTAATGCAATGCTGGTGGACAATTAAACAATACAATTAAACAATGTATTGTTTAAATGAATTTCTTAAGTTATCTAGGATTCCAAACATACAAATATTCCCCCGTGGGAAGATAAATGTGCTAAAATAAATGGCAATCTTGTGATGCCTTTGGAAACGGATCTCTTTGTTTACATCTCATTGCTGTTAGTTAAATTTACTTCTAAGAATCTGATACTATAAAATTATATCAATTAACTTTGATTTTGCCATTGAATTGATCTGGACATGGGATAAAGGACATACACTTCAGTGATACAGGAATTATTTAGGTTTTAGCTGAAGTAGATAATGCTGTTAAAGTCAGTGGTGGGTTCTAAATATTTTTACTACCAGTTCTGTGGGCGTGGCTAGGGGGGCATGTGACTGAGTGGGTGTGGCTAGGCTAACACTTACCTGTGTGTAGGGAGGAGGAGCCAGTTCTGTGGCTGCACATCGCCAAGGTAAGGCAGGGCGAGCATCAGAGTGGGCCAGTTCAGGGGTGTGGTCAGCCAGTCCTCATTACCGGTTCAGCGACCCAGGCCGAATTACCACTACTGGTTCACCTGAACCGGTCCGAACTGGGAGCAACCCTCTTCTGATTAAAGTTGTCTCTCATTTCAAATACTCTGCGCTGTTTCATTCATATGTGAGCACTGCCCATGTGATTCAGATGGTATTAACGTATTATTACTAACAACTTTTTTTGTACTTGAGCAGGATGTGATCATAGTAATAATAAATAAATATTTTTTTAGAATTGTACAGGAATTAATCATTAATCAATGCCATTAATCTATTGAGCAATTTGGGCTACTATTGAACTGTTTATTACTAAGCATTTTTTACCATTTGCCTATTTCCTTTTCCCAAGCTTGAGCATACACATCCTTACCAGTCTATTACTTAGGACTTGGTTTCTAGTTCCCTGATCCTTGCCCTTTTCTAAACTTGTTCCAATGTCTCTGAAGCCTTCTTAAAGTTTGGAGTCCAGAAATGGAAACAGAACTTAAACCAGAGTCTGATCAAAGCAAAATAAAGTAGAAAGTACAATTTACTGATGATTCGTAATGATTTAGGTTATGTACTACTGTATTTGCAACTTCAAACTGCATTTGCTGCTCTTTTTCCCCACCCATATCATCCTGGTGGTTCATTTTAGTTGGTAGTCTACTATAGTTTTAAGTACTTTTATGCAGGTACTACAAGGGAAGCATCTCCAAAACTATGTCATTACAAGCCAGTACAATGATTTTTTATTTCCTTAGTGAAAAGCTTTGCACTTGACACTGTTAAGTTTCATTCATTATTTTCAGCCCATTTCTTTAACTTACCAATATCATTTTAAACTATATTTCTGTCTTCCAGGGTATTAACTCTCCCATCAAGCTTTGTGTTTATCTGTAAATTTATTGCATTCCTTTAACCTTTTCATCCAAGTCATTTAATACAAATATGGAAAAGCAGAAAATCTAGAATGATTATGATGATATGGATTCTGATTCTATTTTCAGTTTAATGAGGAACCATTCATCAGCACTCTTTGAATATGATTTTCAAGTCAGTGATTTATCCATTTAATTATCATGCTATCCAGTCTGGTAATCAGTACATTATGCAGTACTTGTTAAGTGCTTTGCTCAAGTCAAGCTATATTATATCTGGACCATTTCCACAATCTATTAAAATGGTTACCTATCAAAACATGAGATAAAATTAGAGATTTGTTCTTTACAAATCCATATTGATTGTTGATAATTGTGATATTATTTTTAAAGTGTTTATAAATCAGTCCTTTTTGTGATCTTTGCTAGATCAGGTTTCAGGGTCAGACTAATTACTCATTTGCATTTTTAAAATAATTTTATTCTACATTTTAATAACATATAATGCAAACTAAAGCCAGAAAGAATACAGTATTTTTCGGAGTATAAGACGCATCTTTTTTCCTCTAAAAAGAGGCTGAAAATCTGGGTGCATCTTATACATCAAATACAGAATTTTTTTGCCTCCTGGAACCCACCCCTTCACCAAAATGGCCATGTGCATACCCTTATGGAGGCTTCCAGAGAGCTCCTGGGGGCTGGGGAGGGCAGAAATGAGCAAAAAAAAAGGGCGTTTTTGCCCCCCCCCCAGCCCCCAGCAGCACTCTATAAGCCTCCATAAGGCTATGCATGCTATTTTTTTGACCAAAAAATGGCCAGTTTTCATGAAAAAACGGGCCATTTTTTCTGCTTTTTGCCCCCCCAGCTTTATAGAAACATGTCTTATATTTCACCTTGGTCAAACAAACCAATTTTGTACTCCTTTCTTTTGCTCCTTTCTTTGGTCTTTAATTTATTCAGATGTTGTCATAGGATTTTATCTATCTTCAAATCGTCTTTTTCTCATTTCAAAGACATCTTTGAGACTTTAGCAAACCTTGTTGGTAAATCCAGTAAGACGTCATTATCTGGGTTGTTCTCCTGGCTTATCATTTGCATTACCACTTTAGCTGTCATCTTTCTTTTATCATTCACTTTTTCTTTAAAATTTTCCAGAGTTTCAGCAATTTCTTTGTAGTCTATATAGTATAAATATAGTATATTTATGCATGAAGTGAGACTTATTTCTGCTTTTTTTCCTGCAAATTCTCCTAAGCATTCTTTCACATTTCTTCTTCTACATCTGTTGGGTTTTTTTGGAGGGGGGGGGGAATATATCCATACTACAATTGCAGATATTGTTGGACATTGTAGCTGTTATTTTCTGACTCCATTCTTCAAAGATCTTATTATTTATAAGATCTATATACAAATGGTATGATATTATTTCACATATCATACCATTTGTGGAAAATAGCAGTCAACATTGGAGAATTTTAGTTTCATTGGAGTGTTTTGTTTTTTTTAAAACAATTTTTATTGATTTTACAATTTTATGGGAAAAGGGAAAATGATAAGGTCTGATGATTACATTTTAAGATTTCCATGTCAGGGTTGGAGTTCGCCTCCGAGACTTCATACAAATACATTTTTTAAAGATATATAGTGGTGAGAAGTAAGCATATCATATTACATTTCACACATTCAATCATACTTTTTTTTTTTTTAACATCCGTCTTGGTTATAGAAAATTTCAAACATAATTATTTTTGCGATCTGAGCCTCTTAGCTATGGTTTCTCCCTTCTCCTTCTCTTCAATGAGCAGAACCACTGCTCCCCGTTTCCTCTTTTTCTTTTAGGAGGGGGGAGTGCTTTTTAAGAAAAGCCTCCGCCTCTCCTACTGTTTTGATTCTAACCCTACCCCCTTCCCAGTATACCAGCAACCCCTCAGGCATCAACCACTTAAACCAGATTCCCTTTTTGAATAATTTTTTAGATAAGAAGGAGTATTTCCTTCTTAATTCACGAAATTTTTTTGGAATCTGCTTCAATATGGTGATTTCTTTGTCTTGAAATTTTAATGGCCCGCCCCTTTGGGCCTTCAGTATCTCATCCCTCGTAGACCTTCTTAAAAATTTAATGTGAACTTCTCTTGGTACATCATTTATTCTAGCATATGTAGAATTGATTCTATAAATCGTGTCTATATCCCCCCAAAAAAATTCTTTATTTTTCTTTGCAAAATCTGCTAAAATTGTACTTGTTAAATCCCTAAAATCTTCTCCTTCCTGTTCAGGAACATTCGGAAATCTGAGGAAAAAAGACATTCTCTCAAACTCAATCTTTGACATCTGCATATTAATTTCTCCCGTTTCCTTTCGTATTTCTCCTAACTCCTCTTTCGTCTCTTCTGCTCCTTTTTCTAACACTTCAATTTTTTGTTTATTTTCTAATGTATTTGCTTTTGTCTCTCGCATTTCTAACTTTAAATCTGCCAAGTCCTTTCTAATTTCACGTATTTCTGTCGATATGTCCCGTAGCATCTCCTTAATGGTTGATTCTTGAGAGCTCTCTCCAGTTGCTTCCTTCTGCAACAGTTCGGTGATCTTGCCTTGTTGTTGGACAGGACTGGATCGAGCAGACGATGGGGCAGAAAGCGATTTTCCAGCGGGAGGTTTCCTGTGTGCCATTGTTCTAATTTTAATTGTGCAATAAAAATGGCGCCAGAAAAGTGAGCAGTCAGAGAAGTCCAAAGAGCCGGAGAAAAGTTCAATTGAAAATTCAAATCCTGTATTAATGACCAGAGAAGAAAGTTAATCCTCTAATTTAAAAAGGAAGCATTTATTTTATTTTATTTTATTTTATTTTATTTACATTTATATCCTGCCCTTCTCCGCAGAGGACCCAGGGCGGCGCACAGGAAATTTAAAAAACATACAGAATACAAAGATAAATACATAATTTAAAATATAAATTAAACTGTCTTATCCTATGCTAAAAACCCAATTTAAAACTATCTAAAAGTCCCCATGGGAGGTTAGGCTAGGCCGGCTTGTTGGAATAGGTATGTCTTTAGACATTGGCGGAAGAGGCGGAGGTCGGTGATGGTGCGTAATTCGGGGGGTAGGTTGTTCCAAAGGGCTGGGCCCACCACAGAGAAGGCTCTTCCCCTGGGTGTCACCAGTCGGCATTGTCCAGCCGACGGCACCCTGAGAAGGCCCTCTCTGTGGGAGCGTATCGGTCTAAGGGATGTATGGGGCAAGAGGCGGTCTCGCAAATAACTAGACCCCGAGCCATGGAGCGCTTTAAAGATGGTCGTCAAGACCTTGAAGCGCACCCGAAAACCACAGGAAGCCAATGCAGCTCGCGCAGGATCGGTGTTATGTGGGAGCATCTAGTGGCTCCCATAATCACCCGTGCGGCTGCATTTTGGACTAACTAGCTTTCAGGTGCACCTCAAGGGAAGCCCCATGTAGAGAGCATTACAGTAGTCGAGTCGGGACGTCACGAGAGCTTGAGTGACTGTGCGGAGGGCAGCCCGGTCCAGTAAGGGCGTACCTGATGAAACGCCCCCTGGCCACGGCCGCCACATGGTCTTCCATGGACAGCCGGGGATCCAGGAGGACACCCAAATTGCGCACCCTCTCCACGGGGGCCAGTGTTTCGCCCCCAATGGCCAGAGTTGGAGTAATCTGGCTGAACCGGGATGCCGGAAACCACAGCCACTCAGTCTTGGCAGGGTTGAGCTTGAGTTTGTTACCACCCATCCAGATCCGTACGGCCTCCAAACACCGGGACAGCACTTCGACGGCATCGTTGGGGTGGTCTGGGGTGGATATGTACAACTGAGTATCATCAGCGTACAGATGGTACTCCACCCCAAAACCACGGATGATCTCACCCAGCGGCTTCATATATGTGTTGAAAAGGAGGGGCGAGAGGACCAACCCCTGAGGAACCCCACATACGAGGGGCCTCGAGGTCGACCTCTGCCCTCCCGTCAACACATATTGCGACCGACCAGAGAGGTAGGACGAGAACCACCGCAGAACGTTGCCTCCCAGCCCCAACCCCCCCAGTCGGCGCAATAGGATACCATGGTCGATGGTATCAAAAGCCGCTGAGAGGTCTAATAGGACTAGGATAGAGGAATAACCTCTATCCCGCGCCCTCCAGAGATCATCAACCAACGCGACCAATGCCGTCTCGGTACTGTGACCGGGTCGGAAGCCGGACTGGCGCGGGTCTAGATAATCAACTTCCTCCAGGTGTCGCGGAAACTGTTGGGCTACCACACTCTCAACAACCTTCACCAAAAAGTGAAGGTTGGAGACCGGACGATAGTTCTCTAATAATGCCGGGTCCAGGGACGGCTTCTTGAGGAGGGGCCTCACTACCGCCTCTTTCAAGACAGCAGGTACGGACCCCTCACTCAAAGATGCGTTGACAATGCCCTGGAGCCAGCCTCGTGTCGTCTCCCAGGATGCCAGTACAAGCCAGGAGGAACACGGGTCCAATAAACATGTGGTCGCCCTAAGTTTCCTTGACAACCTGTCCATATCCTCGGTGGTAACAAAGTGGCATCCACTTTGGGAGAGTCACCGAAGGCTTCTTGAGGCGGGGATGTAAAGTAAATTGAGCATTGAGTTGTTAAAATCAGTGCAGAGCTGCTTTCACTGCTCCAGTGTTGTTTTTTTAAATTGAATACTTGCATATAAGAATATCTCTTTGAACCTAGGGGAGTATAGATAAGCCTGTCAATAGATCTTTGTTATCATGTTATGGAATTTTATTAGACTAATTCAAAGTTGCAAAATGCGATATTAGATTTCAACCTATTCTCGTCCGAATTTCTTCATCAGGCAAAATTTAATCCTTTCCACTCAGTGCTTTTCTTTCACTGTTCTAAGTCATGAACCTACTTTTAACTACCCATGGGAATGAGTTGCAGACATGCAAATGACTGTCAGATCTAGTGCTGATTTTAGCTTGCACTTTGATTTTTCTCAAAGGCTGATAGTATGAAGAAACAAGCCACCTGCCTGCTGGTCTGCTTGAAAGCCATCTGGGACTCCCTTAACCACCCACGATCGTCACTTAACAGTAGCAGCAGGGAGTACGAGGCTTGCTGTTGCTAAGTGATGCAGTCACATGATGCCATACTTTATAACGGCATCACTTAGTGACAGATTTCAGTTCCAATTATCATCATTAAAAGAGGCCTGCCGGTATCATTTTCTGACATGCTAATTTTCAACATGGAAAGAGTTTCCCTGGCCATTTGTAATGGTTTGAAGGAAAGACCTTGGGAAACAGGGTAAAGAGATGTTGCTTAGGGAAATGTCAGACATAACAGGACATAGCCAATAGCTGGATAGTGTGTAGAGTAGAAGGCTCAGAAGGGACCCTCCCTAGTTTCTCAAGCTGTAAAGGAGATGGCAGGAGGATTATACTTTCAGACTTGCCTTTAAGAAAGACAAGGCCAAAAGCGCATAAAAAAAGAAATACAAAGAAATTACCGACTTTCTTTTACAACAGATATCAATTTAATTACTCTAAGATTACAACGTAACCTTTGTTTTTTTTCTATTATTTACTAGTTTTCTAATCATCAAACCCATGTAACATAATTTCACTTTTTATTTTCTACAAAAAGTCCAGAAGGGATTTTCAATCAGTATTGAACTTAATCATGTCTTTTAGCAATAGCAATAGCACTTAGACTTATATACCACTTCAAAGTGCTTTACAGCCTTCTCTGGGTGGTTTATTCATTATCAACATATTGCCCCCAACAATCTAAGGCCTTATTTTATCGACCTCAGAAGGATGGAAGTCTGAGTTAATCTTGAGCTTATCAGGATCGAACTCCTGGCTGTGGACAAAGTTAGTCTGCAATATTACATTCTAACCACTGTGCCATCAAGACGTGTCAATTTCACAATCTCAGCCACCTCCATCAACTTTGTCTCTGGTTTCAGTTGTGTATTAATTTTTAAAATTATCTCCGTTTCTTGATTTTATTGCTTTTTCTCATTTGCAATCAATTATATTTGTTCCCTTCCCTTTCATCGTTCATTACATATGTCATGAGAGTATTTGGGCGTGAAAGATAGAATGGTCCTATATGCAAATGGGGAACAATTAATTTTACAAATTTGATAGGAATATAAGCATACTTTGGACGTATCATATACGTCCAAAAAGTGCATGGCCTGAATATATTTATTTCCAGGGTTGATTTCAGCTGGAATTGACAGACTGACAATGGGTAGAACATGAACACTGTTCAGGATTTGTGTTTATCCATTTTTCCTTTATTGGTTTGCATTAAATTCAAGGTCACATTCCCAGGACCAGAATGAGCTGAAGCTTGTGAGACAGATGAAAAAGAACTAACACAATTTGTTGTGTATGTTCGTAGCAAAAAGAAACAAAGGAATGAAAAGTCCATTGCAAAAAGAAGATGGCAAATCAACAATGGTGAGAAGGCAGAACATCTTTACTTTTTTTAAGCATTTGTTTTCCTTCACTGTCATAAAGTGGTACAAACTGCCCTGCACAGTGGGTAGTTCTTCGTGCAAGATAAGAGATCCTTGGTGGTTTCTGGGCTTGGTTGTTTTGTTTCAGATGTTTCATTACCCACACTAGGTAATGTCATCAGTGCTAGAAGGGAATAGGACTTGGTCTTATGTTATATTTTAGTGGTTTTCCCTATCCTTGTTGGTGGGGTTGGTCTTGGTGGTTCTTTGGTTGGGCAGTTTACTGTTTGTTTGACAGTTCCTTGATTGGGATATTGCCTGCTTCTTGCTTGTTAATCTGGTATTAATCTCTGTTCATCTGGGAGTTGATTGCTGATCTTTTTGTTCCCTTTTTTTGCTTGTTGATTGTCTCTTTTGAATGGTATGTAAATATTGTTTATGTGCTTGTGAATAACAAATTTGTCAGAGTTCTAGGATTTCAGGAATTGTCTAACATTTTTGGACTTGTCTTGGTCTAGGATGGGCACAGTTTTCAGTTGAAAGTAAGTGTCCATGTGTCGTGAAATTAAGAAGTTTTTGTCATGTCTTCTGACTGTTAATTAGTGTTTATGGATGAGCTCTAGTAGTTTTCTGCCTGTTGGCAGGGGTGGGTTGCTGCCGGTTCAGTGACTCAAAAAAATTTGCCTACATTTGCAAATAAAAAGGTCTGCGCATGTGCAACACCTTTAAAAAGGAAAAAAATCCACTGAAAATTGTTTTGCGCATGTGCAGAACCGAAAAACAAGATGGTGGCTGCATAGGAGAACTGGGGCGTGGCAGGCATGGGTTGCTGCCAGTTCCAGTGACCCAGGCCACCAAGTTACTACCAGTTCAGCCAAACCGGTCCAAACCAGTAGGAACTCACCTCTGCCTGTTGGTCCTACATATGCAAGATCCTCAAACAGAGACTGGATGCACATCTCTCAAATAGGGTGCATTGAATCTTACCTGAGCTGGATAGGTTGGATTTCATGTTTTCCAAGATAGCTGTAGGCTTTATTCTTCCTTTAAGTAAGGAGGATAGTAATTCTTTTAGCTAAATTCCCACCTGATGTAAATACTGAAAGGGCAACAGTATTCATCAGAATAATAAGGGGCGGGAGCAGAGACAGGCTGTTAATGGTAACCTGTTTGTCCCTGACTTATGAACCTCCTGTACTTCTTTGGTTTCCCAACAGCTGCTGTTTACATTATTTTAGAAAACTGGAGCTACTAGCTACATTCAAACAAAGAATGTAAAATTAATTTGAGCCATATTACATGACAAACAATAATTCTCTGGTTTTCATCATTCATTTTCCCGGGTAAATCAGCCTAAAAAAGTACCAATGATTAGATAATTACGCAGTATGTGTAACTATTAACATGGGTATAAAATAAAACCCAACAACCTCAAGATGCATGAATTCTCACCACATCAGGGGTGGGTTTCTGGGGGATCGGCCAGGATCGCGCGAGCCCGATGGTAAAATTTAGAGATCCTGGCCGATCCCGTTGGACGATGGACCCGGAAGTTACGGTACTTCTGGAACATGTGGCTCGCTCCGTCAAAACCTCCGGCGCGAATGCAGAGGCTTGGAGGGGCTTTGCGCCGAGCCGAGCCAAGCGCGCCCGGCTGGAGTGCACGAGCCACCCGCGAGCACCATGGCGAGCCAGCACGGGGCGCGCTGCTGCTGTCGCTGCTCCTGCTGCTGCTGTGCGGGCCGGGGGCGCGGGGGTCCCGGGGCGCCGACAAGCAGAACAGCCTCTGCAGGGCGGCCAGCGGCGTCTACCAGGGCGCCAGCAGCCTCCTGGGCGAGGAGAACATGCGCGCCCTGCAGAAGGTGAGTGGCGCCCGGAGGGTCCCAGGCAAAGGGGAGGGGGGGAAGGGGAAGAGGAGGGGTCTGGGGAGGGAGGGGGGTCTGGCCTTGTGGGGGGGAAGGGGTGCAGAAGGGAGTCCCCGACTTTGGCGTGGGCGGCCAGGAGGGAGATTGGGGAGGTCCGAGTGAGTGGCCGACTGGCCGGCGGGCGGGTAAGGAAAGTTGCTGCGCGCCCCAAAAATCCTCTGGCCCGCTGGCTGCGGTTGCTCGCTCGCTTGCTTGCTCGCTCACCCATCGGACGCCAGGTTCCTTCGTCCGGTGGATGGGTGAGAGAGAGAGCGAATAAATACAGCCAGCAGGCTGGCGGGCCGGTCAGGCTACTTCCTGGAGCTGAGGAGGTTTGTGGGGGGGGGGAGACAGACACACAGGGAGGGAGGGGGGAACCAGAGAGTGACAGACACACACAGAGAGACAGAGAGTGGGAGGTAGGGAGAGAAAGATAGACAGAGACACAGAATGAGTGATTTAAGTGCCTGAATGCGAGACAGACAGACACACACACACACACACACACACACACACACACACACAGAGTGACAGATGGGCAAACAAAGGAGAGAGAGACACAGAGAGAGAAAGATAAAAAAGAAGGTGGGAGAGAGAGAAAGAAAGAGAAAGAAAGACAGACAGAGAGAGAGAGAAAAGAAAGAGAGACAGAAAGGAAAGAAAAAGAAAGAGAGAGAGAGAGAGAACTTATGACCACAATTAAGCCCAAAAGTTTGGTTGCTAACCAAGACCATTGTTAAGTGAGTTTCACATTTTCCAAATTGGCCACTCCCACCCGGTCACATGGCCGGCAAGCCACTCCCACCCAGTCACATGGCCAGCAAGCCACAGAACCTGTTCCAAAAATTTTGAAACCCACCCCTGCACCACATCTATGTAAATAACATTGTGGTGAGAAACTTTCTTAAGATGATTTGTCTGCTCATCACGAAATTGGGAGGGAGGGGGAGAGTGGCCAGTTAAAAGGTTAAGATTGCAGCTGCAGTATAAACAAAGGTGAAGAAAACACCACGGAAGTTCTGTAGAATTTTGCAAATTGAGGGAGATGAGCTCAGTTATGACGGCAGTTGAGCTTGTGGGAAATGTTTTGCTAGTAATGTCATGTTAGTTTTGAGGAGTTAAGATGTCAGTGAAAATTTTTCTGGCTTTTCATATGCAGAATAAACTAGGCTGCATCAGAGGAGATGCTTCCTGTATGGGCATTCCAACTTGACTGGGAAGCTCTGTATTGTACCTTAATGAATATTTCAGTTTCTTATCTGTGAAATATTTTCTTCTGTAAAGCATTTGCAAAGAAAAAAGAAAAAAAATTCCACTCAGAATTTTTTAAAAATATATATATATAAAATATAAGTAGCTGCTATACTCACAAATAAGCAACTCTAGGTATCAAACAACAAAATTAATCAAATGCTTATTTCTTTGTGCTTTTTGCTGCCGCTCCATCATTGGAAAATGTGTGTGTTGGGTAGCAGAAAGACATACAGGAGTTTCAGATTGGCACCTAACCTTATTTTTAGATGCTGACTTTAGAGTTTAGTATGTTGTCAGTGGAAAGGTATATCATAAGTGTATTTGTTTTAATTAAATATCCATACCATCATATAAATTGTTGGGGAGGTACTTTTGGATGGTGTGGGAGAGGGAGGGTGAGAGAAAGAGAGGGAGAGCACAGAATAAGGTGGGTAGAGAGAAAGAGGGAGGGAAAGAGAGGGAGAGAGCAGAGTAAGAGGGTGGGGAGGGAAAGGGATTTTTATTTGATGTTGGGAAGATCCCAGGAAATGAACTTTTTTCCTGCGATACAATAGCAATGAAAGCAGTACTGGTAGACTTGTGTCCAATGGCAAAGGTGGGAACACATATTTGCAATACTTACAGTTTTCCTAAATCCTTTAAAAGTTACTGGAGACCGTGAAGGCTAAGATCGTAACACTGGGAAGATTAGTAAAAGCTTCACATGGTTCCGATGAATGTGCTTGCATCAAAATGGCCCTTTAAAAGTAAGCGTTTACAGAACTTACAATGAATCTGCTCTCAGAAATGTAGGTCAGCCAGTGACGCTGCAATTGAATGAGGCAGCAGTTTAATAGCACAACTGACAGCTCAGCACCAGTAAACCTCACAATCTCCAGGAAACTTGTCATGACAAATGTAAACACAGTATATCCTGCATTTTCCTGACTGACTTTTTTTTCCCCAATTGCCACAACAGAAACCACAAACTGTCAGAATGGTCCTCTTTCCTTCTTCCTTCATGTCCTCAGAAGGAAATATTTTGCAACATTTCTTAATTTGTTGTTGGGATACCTGTGTGTACCTGGCAGGGCTTTTGTTGGTTTCAGTGACTATATCAAAATAATTCAAAAATATCAACTTTTTGGGATAATTGTAAAATGTTTGGATTAAATTCCAGTGTCTGTTTTATATGCTATGGAGCAATGGGAAGCTCATGTTTCTGGTTTTATGCACATGTGTGATAGAATAGAAACCAATTGTGAGTATTGGGCATTTGTCTTAGTGTGGTTTGCACAATTATAAACATGTATTTGCATTTCATTATTGATCAGCATGCAGCAATGTGGTTTGTGTTATTAAAATAATGTGTAACAGTTGTTCACACTGGAGAAAATCTGTCATAGAAACTATCTGTCTTGATTTTATCATTCTCCTTCAGATAACTAAAATTGGTAAAAATAATTTGCAGCAGATTATTTTGTATCCTTCTGAGAACATTTTTTTTATATATTCATTCAGTCTGAACAAAAGTCAGAATTTGACTGTTTAAAAACTGATATGGATAACCAGAGAAAAGTGTAAACTGAATGCTGTGTTGTATCTGGATTGCAGACTAAGAATAACTGTAACCCTCAAAAGAAGTACAATGCAATATACTGCAGCTCTTTTAATTGTAACTGCCAGTTTTGACCTTAAATTGCTCCCTCCAACCACAGCTGGTTCTGACTATGTTTTTGAATTTCAGCAACAGAACAATGCAGTTGTGTGGTTAAAAAAAAACTTTCACCCTGCATTTCTACTGTTAAAAAAGGAAGAGTGTGCCAAAATCTAGGAAAAGAAGGCCCTGTCTGTTCCATTAATAGTGTCACCCTGATTACAGCTCCAGCTACTTTTCAAGATGTTTCCTTCTAGCAGAGATTCTATTGCAATCCAGTCTGGTAAGTTTGGTAGCTGATACACGGGCATCTCGTATTCCCAACTAGATAGAACAAAGAGTACAAAGTATGTTTTTCCATCTAAGGATACATGTGACATATCTGTTTTCCTAATCGTTCTGTTGCAGAGTTATCAGAAATTGAGTACAGATGTCATCCTTGTGTCATTAAAATAAATAAAGTTTAGTGAGTCTCCATAGGAATAGTGGTGTCATATGTTGCTCAGGGTTGATTGGGTAAGTCTCTTTGGGTTAGTTTGTGCCATTTACTGTGTCAGCTTAAGTCAATTTAGATGTTTGTTAGGAAAACAAAATAAGAGGCAGATAATCATGCCTAAAGCTGTTGGACGTTTTGCAAGTAACTGTTCCTCAACATGTCTATAGAACTCCAGGTTGGGAATGACTGTATGCAATATTTTAGTGTACCTTTTTCTAAATTACATAGCGTGTTTCAGAATATTTATATTTGGGTTCAATAAGGAAAGTTTCAGGGAAGTAATAATTGTTCTTTAACTTTTCCCCCCTAACAGAGAAGTTCTGTGTAGATAAAAATTAGCATGCAGCTATTTTAAAAATCTTCAGCAAGCAGGAAAAATGATATTACAATAAATACACAGAAGTAACAAATAGAATAGTACATGAAGGACAACTATCATGCATGGACAGATGAGTACCTGTCCTTATTTTGACATACATACATACATACATACATACATACATACATACATACATACATACATACATACAGTACAGATACTCACCAATCTTTGTAGAAAAAGCTGATATAACCAAAAATTTGTATAAGTCACAATTGGAGAACCTGCCTCATAAACTTGCCTTGTGATTCATTAGCAGTATCTAAAGAGACCATTTGGTAGGGAATGTCAAGGGGTAGAAAAACACTTTGAAAAAGATGCTACCAACCTTTGAAAATATTAGAGGTGACTTTCAGAAACATTTTGCATAGAGTTGGTCTTACATAACCCGGGGGATGCCTGTATTGTCTACTGAGCATGGTGTCAGCTTTCAGGAATTCCAGTTCTAGATATATCATATGGCCTGCTTTCATCTTAATTGGTAATTGTAAGGATTTAAACTCTGACCTCTACCATTGAACTGTAACCTCTTCCCAATAGGGAACGTAATTTGAAAGCAATAAATTACAGCACAGAGAAGACAGAGGACATAATGTAATGTAAAAGGACGTAGCACACATGCAAAAATTCCATTCTCAGTTGCCAAGAGAAAATGTTTTCTCAAAACCCTAGAAGGCCACCGCCAGTCAAACTCTTACTTGGTATTAAGTCAAGAATTAATGTTTGTATTGCTTTCATTTACTTGTTTTTGGTTGGCATGAGGATGCTTCATTAGTTGGTGATATTCTCCCAGCCTAATGACTCATAGAGGATGACTCATTTGGTACTGCAGTTTTTCTTCCTTTCATAAGAAGAAAAAGGAAATGGCTCGCCTGTAACAATAGATTGTTTTTGACAGAGATTAAATGTTTTCATTTACTTTTACATTTATTTGTTTGCTTCTTTTTTCTTATTTGTATAACCACCAGTCACACATATTTGAGTCTGGGTGGCTCCCAAATAGTTATAAACAATATAAAACACCAAAGCCATACAATTTAAAACAATATAAAAATATTAAAACTAACAAAACGAATAAGTGAGATTATGTCAGGCACTAAGAATCAGGACCACATATTAATTTACAGTTAAGATTTATTACTCACCTAGTCAACAAATGTTCAGCACTAAATTGATGCCAAGTAAGAGAATCAACAGAATTCAAGAAGAGTTGGTCTTGAATCATTTGTGATGACTCTAGACTGATTTCACTCTTGACTCTGCCCCCAGGCTCTGCCTCTTCTCCTGCATCTAGTTTCATTAATAACAATCAATGTAGTTAGGGCACAGCCTCAGCTACACACCTGGGTCCCTAGATTCATTGGCAAAGTCACATTTTCAGAGCCTTGCAAAATGCCAGCAGGGTTGTGATCAATCTGATCATTGGCGGAGGAAGAACGATGTTCCATTTGGCAAGGACCACAATAGAAAAGGCTGTCTTCCTGGGCCCAGCAAAACAATACTCCTTGGCTGACAGGATCTGGAGCCTGATCCTCCTATTGCACCTGGTACGGTTGGGTATGGTCGATCCTTCTAATAACCCAATTCCCCCAAAAGGGGCTTTATAAGTCATTACCAGCACCTTGAATGGCTCCCTGAAGCAAACTGGCAACTAACCCAGTTTAGAATTCAGGAGTGTAGCATGCACCAACTGTGGGGCAAACATTACTGCCCATTAAACAATATTTTGCACCGGTTTAAGTTTTCTCAGCTTCTGGTTGTTTAAAATGGCAGGTTTCAAAATTTTCAGTGAGAGTCTGTACATTTTAAAAGTTATGTGATACTTGTCATATATCTAATTTACCAGACAATAACAAATCCCTTTAAGGAGGGGTATATTTTGGTTGGGGGGAGGAATTTTAAAAAAAATATTTGTATATTAGTGCCACTTCTATTGTAATGTGGCATTTAAAAAAAAAAAGATTGCTAAATATCAGTCCAGCCTCTCAGGTAGCATTCAGAAGTTTCTTACGGTTATGGTTTTTCTTCCCAGGGTTCAGTGTAGTTGCCTCTTGTATGGAAAGCATGCCTGAGACAATTAAACCTTTTTTCTAATGTGTGCACAATAGTTTTCCCAAAGTATAGCTCAAGTTGTGACCATGTCTGAAAGGCCACAGAAAAGGGTAAAATTACTTCTTATTCCCCTGAGAAGTGGTTCCATCAGTCAAAGGAGTTAATTAAATGTGACACTGATATTCAAATTTTAGCAAATACTGCACTTTTACAGCTTTAAAATTAATTATGGACAATACTAACACATTATTTTATGTTAATTACCATATTTCTCACAGTATAAGATGCACCTTTTTCCCTTAAAAAAGAGGGTGAAAATTTGGGTACATCTTATGCACAGCATTTTTGGCCTCCCAAAACCCCATCCCCTTCACCAAAATGGCCATGCATAGCCTTTAGGACACTTCCAGAGTGCTCCTAGGGCCCGGGGAGGGCAGAAATGACCCAAAAAATGAGCCATTTTTTGCTCATTTGTGCCCCCCCCCTCCAGCCCCCAGGAGCACTCTATAAGCCTCCTAAAGGCTATGCGTGCCCTTTTTTTTGACAAAAAATGGGCCCGTTTTTGTGAAAAAAGGCCGTTTTCGGGAGGTCTGCAGAGTGCAAAAACTTTTTTTAAATTTGCCTCTTCAAAAACTTGGTACATCTTATACTCTGAAAAATACGGTAATTTAACCCTTAAGACAGCGGTTCTCAACCTGTGGGTCGTGACCCCTTTGGGGGTCGAACAACACTTTCACAGGGATTGTCTAAGACAATTGGAAAACACATATTTTCGATGGTCTAAGGAACCAAGACACCAATTTTATGGTTGGGGGTCACCACAACATGAGGAACTGCATTAAAAGATCACGGCATTGGGAAGGTTGAGAACCACTGCCTTAAGAGATGTGCAGACTCTACTCAGGTCGCTACTTCCTTTCCATTTATGTGAAAACAGAAAGCTGAGATGAAAACTACTGTTCCTTTTCTTCAGCCCTTTCCAACTCAATACATTGCCTTAGGTCTAATATCATGGACTCCTTACTTCTGCAAAGCTTTTCTGGACTACTTTCTTCCAATTGCAATGAGATAAAAACCACATTTCTCTTTCTAGTTGATCTACTGTTCCTCCCTCCTGCCTCTTCCCCCCCCCCCCCATTTTAACTACTTAAGATATTCCATTATAACATTAATATAGAGTGCCCCATGAAGAAACCTGTAAGGATACATATCTGCATTTACATTGTCCTGCTACTTAGGTCTTATGCCCAGATAAATAAGTCCATTTTACTGTACAGAACATAAGGCTGCTTGTGTATTGTTGTTTAAAATTAAATTAAATTCATGCATCAACACAGTGGGTTTCCAATTTTCCATGTCTGGGGAGCTTTTCCATCAAGATATGATGCATTAACGTATCCTGCATAATGCAGAACATTTTATGAAATAATTCTAGAATAAATATTTGGGATGTATGTCAGACTTGCATGCCTTTATTTTTCTGAGTGTACATTAGGTTGTGCAGCAAATTATCCTTGCAGCTGTCCATTTCTGGGTATAAGACCTAAGTAGCAGATTATAGGAGAAGAGACACACACAAAAATTCAAAACAAAAATAACCCAACTTTATTTTTCAACCATCACTAGATTGATCACATTTTGCACAGATAGATACTTAACTATTCACAGCTTCTCGTGGGGATTGGTAGATATATTCAAGGTTCCCTTTGTTAAGAAAATTTCAGAAAGAAAAACTAACATTTTATGAGTATGAGTGGGATATTGGTTGACTTTTCCTAGGAAATAAGCAGAGGGGGTATTCAGCAGGTTCTGACCAGTTCTGGAGAATGTGTAGCGGAATTTTTGAGTATTTCAGAGAACCAGTAAATACCACCTCTGATTGGCCCCGTCCCATCTATTCTCTGCCTCCCAAGTCCCAGCTGATGGAGCGGGAATGGGGATTTTGCAGTAATTTCCCCAGGGGAATGGAGGGAACTAGTGTCTACGCATTTCATTTATTTATTTATATTATTTTATTTATAAAACATTTTATGTATGTTTATACATTATAATTCACCATGTTAGAGTAGCCAAGAAATTCTATCCGTATGGTACATTCTTTTTAGTCAACCAGACTTGGAAATATCTGCAAAATTATAAAAAATATTTACATATAGGTTTTTAAAACAGCAGCAAAAGAAAAAATGTAAATAAAATCACAATGATTCAACTAACTGACTCAGTGATAATTATTAGTTGGAAAAAGTAATTGATGACTCAGAGGCTTAATGCTGTGGCAGCTTTTGTATTTCAGTTTCATATTAGCTTCTTTTTAGGAATAGTTTTTATTTGATAAAGTTAAATTTATTTTGTACATCACCGTTCCATCAGAAGAGCACCAGTAGCTTAGCCATAAACCAGTCAGAGTTTGCTATTATTATTAGTTTAACAAAAGGACATCACTATTAAGCATGTGTCTTTCCCTTTATAGTTGAACTGAAAAATTAAATTTGCATTTCTCTGTCACACTACAAAGTAAACATATGAGTCAGAAATTTACCACTTCCGTAATCTTAATTATTCCATTCAGGATATATATAAAATTGGTAAGTCAACTCAAAATGCAAAATACTTTGCTGAATCACAGAGAAAAACAAAATTACAGGTAATTTTATTTAATTAATAGTCTAAAACACATCTGGACATCAACATTGTTTGTGAGAAAAGTTATCACTGTCTTGTGCCTCTAATTTTTGGAGGGGAAAACAAATTCCTAATGAATGATTAGTTAATTAGTTAATTCAGCCCTGGCATTTGATGGAATTTGTTGAAAATGTTACCGAAGACCAGATATACACTTAATACAATTTTTGTTTTCAAAAATACATTTTGTATTCAGTTTATTGAAGTCAGTGATTGAGAGTCAAGCCAAACATTGGCAGAAACCTTCTTCAATCATGGTGTAAATTTCAGGAAGGGGGTGACAAGGCATGTGCCCCTTCCACCATTATTGGCTGGACTGCTAAGCCTGCTTCATCACCAAACCACCACAATATCAATTAAATAGTAGGATTGACCCATATCCTAGGTTTCATTTCCATAGAACTAAAAAGACGATTGAAACTTCATTTCTCTTGTTATTTATTTATATTTTCATCAGCTACATGAAGAGTCTTTTGAATGTTCCCTATTTAGGCGCAGCAACTTCCTCCCCCACCCCCCCCCTTCCCGGGAAAATAAACAAGTCTCCAACAAAGTATTTGGAAACTTCAGTACAGTAGCTTACCTCTGCTACTGAGTGTTTTCTGCTTAAAGTCAGAGTTTGATTTACAATATATTTAACTGCAGGAAGTCTGCTTCATCAGCACTGGAACCATTTCAAAATCATGCAGAGCTACTAGCAGGAATAGTATTTGCATAAACCAAAGTAGCACATCTGTGAAAAAAGTTGATGTCATCCATAACAACTAAACATTAAGCCTAAATATAAGCTTTGAAAATGGTTCTGAAGAAGTGTTGTGGGTCTCGCACAAGTGCAGCATCTCTCTGCTACTATTTAAAGCAGCTTTCACACACAATCAGGAAAAAAAAGATCTGGCCACTTTAAGGTTTTGATTCATCACATTTTTAAATGTGCTCATTTTAAAGAAAAATAGAAACAGAGTATGCAGAAGATATTTGTGGAGCATAAGTATTTTCTTAAGCCAAGCGTCTTAAAATATGTGAAAACTATCCTAAAAAGAGTGTATCTAAAATGGAACATACAGATGATATCTAATAGTTCTAGAATTTAAGAACTGGATTTTGTCATCAAAGTACTCTTCATAGCAATAAATAATCTTTCCTTATAGAAATTGCAAACAAATCAGATTATATCACATGAGGATGCAGTAAGGACAACCTATGTCCCATGAATACAATTTGAAAGCCATTAACCAAGAAACACTCTACATCAGCTAAAGGATTTTAGGACTAGGAATGGTAATTCCATGAGATCCATCTAGACACGGGTATCAAAGTCATGGTGTCACGTGACATATCAGGACTTTCCCCCCCCCCCTTTGCTAAACTGGGACTGGGCATGACCAGCGTGTGATGCATCCTGCCTACAGGCCACAAGCTTGACAGCCCTGATGTAGACGTTCCGCTCATGACCTGCTTGCACCAATCTGTCAAGTTATAGAACTTTTGCTACTCTTTTGTTTCAGAAAAGAATGAATTGCTCAATTTCAATATTGTATGATTCTCCTGCAGGGTTGGGTTCCAGCAGTCACTACTGCCAGTTTGCTTGTGGGCACGCTGCATGCGCAGTGCAATAAAAATTGTTCACCACATGCACAGAAGCAAAAAATAAGATGGCAGCGCCTATGGCACCGCCCAGAGAACCAGTTTGGGGGGTGGGGGTGGCAAGCCTGGGTCGCTGCCAGTTCCAGTGACCCAGGCCGCCAAACCACTACCAATTCGGCCGAACCAGTCTGAACCGGTAGAAACCCACCACTATTCTCCTGTAAAAAGTTATACAAAAACTCATTATATTAACGTAAACGTGTTCTGCTATATTAGTATTTTATATTCCCTTGCTTAAAATTGTGAAGGTTTTATTATATATTGGTAAGAATGGAAGAGAGGGAGATATGTATGAATTAATGAACACAATCCATTTAATGTTTTCAATTAGAACAATAATTATATTGTTCCCATTAAGCCACTACTGTATACCAAAATACTGTATATAAATCCATTGCCAAACAGTGGGGAAAAATTTACTGTGTTAATATCAAAGTAGAAATATTAGGAAACTGAAGAGCATTAAAACATCTTTTGCTTCTTAACACAAATCTGTTGATAACCAGTATGTCACATGTAGAACAGGCTCTTTCAGGTATGCTATGATATTTTTGTGAATCATTGCTTAACAGCTAATCCTGCTATTTTTGAGGCAACTTCATATTTTTATGAATGAAATAAGCCATTTTTCTTTTAAGTACCTTAAAGGGATTATGGTACGTTATTTGGGTTTAAACTGGATTCAACAGTTCTTTGAAAGGGTAACTTAAATATCCAGGTGATGAAATATAAAAGGATAATCTATTTCTATTGGCATTCAGGTTAATTCTCAGATAATACTTCCGGTTTAAAATGGCAGGATTCCACAAAACAACAATAGCATAACTATGCTTAAACTTCCGTTTTGGAACCTCTTTACAATATATGACTGGTATTCATTCTATTATTCATTCTGTTTTTTTTCTACAAGATTTAACACTCGTTTGTCAGGTGGCATTGAACAAAGAAATACTATGTACCAGACATGGAGCTGTTGCCCTAAAACTGATTGAAACGAAATTATTACTTTTTAGCAAGTTCCTGTAAAGTATATTCTGTTACTAAAGCATTATTCTTCTTTAGAAAGCCTGTGCGAGAATTCCTTTAAATAAATACGGAGATACATAATGGTTTGCTATAAACATGCCTTTATCCACTGCTCTCAAAATTAAATGGAATAGTAAAAACCCCGTGACTTGCTGAACTGAATTATGCAGATAAGATTATTTCAGAGAGAAATTTATCTACTAAACTCCAAAAGGAACAGAACATGGGTAATATTTCCTTCACTTTGTTCTATCAAAATTAGTATGATCGGTATGAGATGATCAGTAGTTAGCAATTGTATAATGAATTGTACTTTGCTGCTCATATACGCATGAGAATCTATTATAGTTTAGACACAGCCTACTAAAATGTGTTTTGAAGAACTGGAGGATTACTTCTGTAGGCTACTTTTCACACCTAATTTCTATAGGGGAAAAGCTTTGAAGTCTTTGTGGGGAAAATATTTTTTAATCCTTAAATTTGTTCAGTGAAACTCAGGAAACAATTAGCTACATGTAGATAACATGATGGAGGCCTTGGTGCTCTTTGACCTTCGTTGTTTGCTTGTAGACATTTCATTGCCAATGGGTAATGGTTGTGAATCAATGGTTGTGAATGTGGAGTTTGCTCCACTGTTGGTGGGCATTTGGTTTTCTTCCTGGTAGGGTATTGATTGAAGACACTACAAGTCTTCAAGAAGATGTTGGATAGCCATTTGTCTAAAATGGTATAGGGCTTCCTGCCTAGGCAGGGAGTTGGACTAGATGACCTCCAAGGTCCCTTCCAACTCTTCTATTGTATTGTATTGATTAGAGTAAAAAAATAACATTCAGCCATTTTGTTTTCAAAGTGACCTTTGAGATCCAGATAAAATTGAGAAACTGGCAGGCACCAAGGCAATGACTATTGGTACAAAAGTGCCAATAGGTATGGAGCAACATATTTCTGCTTTAATCTAAAGTTTTAAATTATTAATTTATATGTTTTTTATTACAAATAGGATAGGCAGGGAGACTCACTAATAAGCATTGCATTCTCTTTTGTATAAAACTCTGAGGAAAGCTAATACAGTTAGCCATGGACTTACAACAATTCATTTAGTGATCTTTTGAAGTTACAACAGCACTGAAAAAAGTTACTTATGACTGTTTTTCATATTTATAACCATGCGGCATCCCCATGGTCACATGATCAAAATTCACATGTTTAGCAGCTGACTCATATTTATGATGGTTGCATTGTCCTGGGGTCATGTGATCACCATTTTCAACCTTTTGACAAGCAAAGTCAACGGGAAAGCCACATTTATTTAATAACCATGTTATTAACTTAACAATTACAGTGATTCACTTAGCAACAGTGGTAAGAAAGGTTGTAAAATGGGGACAAACCTCACTTAACAAATGTCTCACTTAACAGAAATGTTGGGCTCAATTATAGACATAAGTTGAGAACTACCTGTAATGTGTCTGTCTAAAGTAATTTTTTTCAATACAAAGTTATTTTTATATGATGGGTTTCCATTATTTGTGTTAGACCATCAATATCCATCATCTCTAGCAAGAACAATTGATAGATATGCTTTCAGTTGATAATATTGTTATAAATATATCTGTGGGGCACCTGATTGGTTTTTTAGAAAGTCATAGACTTTTGAAGGAAGCTGTCCAATTACTCTCCCATAGTCAGTCTCTGTCTCTCTCTCTCTCGTTCTCCGTCTCTCTCTCTCTCTAGTAAGAAACTGTTTTCTTACTAGAGAGAGTAAATCATGTTTTTCACATATATAACTAGGTTTGCACTAAGCCAGAATAATATTTTTCATACTGCTGCAATTTTTACCATGAAAAAGAAGTGACTTCTGTCAGCTACTCTTACATTTCAGAATGGCTGTATAAAATAGAAACACAGAATCAGCTTAGAGGAGATGCTACTCTTGAGCTATGCCTTGGGACTTGGTTAAGTTACAATTTACCCTAGCATGACCTCTTGAGCAGAGAATTCCAGCTTTCATTTTATTGATCATGTGTTAAATTTGATATGCATTGGCTTGCTCAGTGCAGTGCAGAGATATCTAGGGGACACAGGGAGAGAAATGGAGAGTGAAACATTTGCAATAAAGGAATGCACTGTTTGGGATTCAATCCCAGGCTTTTATACCAGTGAACATCAGTCATCCTTCCAAGAACATTGTAGGGCTAGTTCTCCGGTGTAAACCTCCTGCGTCATATTACCCATCTCATAAAATAGTCTCCTGTTTTTAAAAAGGGATAGAGAGAAAAATGACTGAAATCTGTCTTTCCATGATATTCTAAATCTGCATAACATATAACTTTACAAAAGCCATAATAATTAAATGGTTTTTTATATTTATATGTCTTTAATTGTATTCTGTGAATTAGATGGGCAGTTTCTAAATTTGATGTATAAATAAAATAAAATAAATATAACTTACATGTTAAGTGTTTTGAACAGGTAACCACAGGTCTGCACCTTCCCTTAAACTCTGAGAGAGAGAACTGGGATGTAACTTATTTGTCCCTATGTGTGAGGTTTTATATGACTTCCATCACCCTTCTTGCAGGGAAGAGGGGAGAGTTTATTTTTACACAATATACAGTATATCCTGTGAGGTATTTTTAGTGCCTCCTGGTGGTCTGTATAGGTATGTAGTATGCTTACTCTTAATTGAACACAGTTATGATAATAGCAGATTGATTGTTATGATTATTTTCATTTTCTAACTACATTGCAATCAAAATCCCAATGTATGGCTTGATTTGTAGAGGGGAAATATTACATAGCCTCAAACTACTAAACAGTGTGTCTGTTATGTGAACTTGGCTATGTATGTATAGTTAGGATGCAGACTCACCATATTTATGACTACCATGTGGTGGACAAGACTTCCCTGGCCTGATGTGTTCCAGATGTGCCGAACAGAAACTTCCAGAATTCAGTCAGTATGCCCTGTGCTGGTTGAGAGTTTTAGCCCAATGCTGCTGTACTATAGAGGCTTGTCTCTTCCTATTTACCTCTTTTTCATTCTTTCAATTTTCTCTGAACAATTGCAAATTCTTGAAAACAAGCGGAGCTGTGTTTAAAATCTATTCCTTTTTTGAGCCCTGAACTAAATACTTTTCTTTTTAACAAGATACTTAATATTTTGCAGATGTATTGTTTTTACCATTGTGAGAACAGCAATACAGGGAGAACTCTTTCCAAAGCAGCTTTTATTTTTATTATCCCATATTTTTATTATCCGTATCCCATTTGTCTTTAGGGCGGAATTTTCCTTTTCTAGTCCAGCTTCTTTTCCTATACTTTATTTGTGAATTAAACAGGCATTCATTCTAAGAAGGACAAAACCAAACTGTGCTTTTCGTAGAAATGATTCTATTTAATATTTTCCAATATTAATTATCTAGACCAGTGTTTCTCAACCTTGGCAACTTGAAGATGTCTGGACTTTAACTCCCAGAATTCCCCAGCCAGTGAATGCTGGCTGGGGAATTCTGGGAGTTGAAGTCCGGACATCTTCAAGTTGCCACGGTTGAGAAACACTGATCTAGATAAACATAAAGGTTTTATTGCTGTGTAATTATTCTTCTCCCAGTCACATTTTTTCCTCTTTTTGTTAAGTTCAATTGCTCAACAAGACAAAGTGATGTCAGAATGACCACAGACATATCAGATCGTCATCATGAAAACAATGAAATATTTGCATCAAAGCATGTGACACAAACAAAAGAATTGTTCATTTGCATTATCACAATCATATCTTTCTCTTCCCTTAAATCCAACCCCATCTTGATT
Source organism: Rhabdophis nuchalis (assembly GCA_039707465.1). Classification (NCBI taxonomy): domain Eukaryota; kingdom Metazoa; phylum Chordata; class Lepidosauria; order Squamata; family Natricidae; genus Rhabdophis; species Rhabdophis nuchalis. The sequence continues at coordinate 281,121,377 of CM077643.1, read as the reverse complement.
CTCATTCCATTGCTCCTTTTATATTTTTGTGTAATTTTCCCTCCTCTGACCATTGTTTTTTCCTCTAATGAGTGAATCTAGATAATTACTATGACCTAAGTGGAGTGGGATAATATCTAGCAATTCAGGCTTACTTAACATGGTGAGAGCAAAGAAAAAGATGAAATAAACTGGGAGGGAAATGGAATAAAAGCTAAATAATTTCCGAATGGATAAGAAATGAGAAAAAGACAGTTACTATACATAAATATTTTCTGAAAAATGCGAAGTAATTTTGGCTCAAATATGTTTATTGGGTTTTAAAATATCAAACTGAAGCCAAAGTTTCTTTTCTTCTCATATAGATTCACAGCAATCCTCTAGCATAATATTTTTATATCTAATCTATACCTAAAACCCTGAATGCTATATGGTTCAAGGAAATGTATCTGCTGATTCTGTGGCTACCAGTAATAGAGTGTTATGCCTGAACGAGCTGTAACAGAGAAAGTATCAATTTTATCTTAACCATTAAGACTTTCAGTAGACTTCAATCTACAATTCATTTGTAAAAATCACATAATGAGAAATCATAATATGGATATGTGCTACAACAATGCATCATGAATTTTCCAGTTAGATGACTGACCATGATGTAAAAAATAGTTGTACGAATTATGTTGAAATATTATTAGATATTAATAAATTTAATGTAAGTTTATGTAACTTTATTAAAGTTTATGTAACTTTATTAATTATCAAATTTATTGCTGCTCATCTTTCCATAAGGTGACTCTTGTTATTGAAATATTGTATACTTCAAAATATTATTAAAATCTCTGTTTTCATATACTTGAAAATATCATTTTGAGATGCTGAGGCAGGATATTCAAAGGCAGACTGGCTATTTCATTCTTTTTGATGGTCTCTCTCTGTTTTTATCTCTATATTCTATGCCTGTACGGAGTGGCATTTTCAAATTTACTATTGCTAAACTACAGACTCAACGTTTGCAGATCACAAATGGCTAACAGGAAAGACATATTTTTAATTGAAGATAATTTTGGAATTCTTGACTATCATTAACATATCCTGTAAATGTAAATTCAATGAGTAATCTCTTTAATGAAACTATAAGCATAAATTCAAAATGTAAGTTTAATGCATTCTCTGTATGCCATATCAATTTGATGTTATTTCGGGGAAAGTAAAGGCAGAGAAAACTAAGTTTTCTCAATGTTGTGATGTTTTATTGTATTTTAGATTGCTGAACAGCCAGAAGATCATCCTGTGAATTTTTCAGTGTTCATATCTTCATGGATTTCTGTAATCAATTAATTTCTCCATATATCCACTTCCCTGTTTCGTGAGAGTATTAGCCAGCACAGATTCTGGGAAAATTACATGTAAGTCCTACTTTTTATTCCTATTTTATTAAAAAGAAAGAGGTTATAGAAAGAAGCTTTTTCCTCATGGGGAGGGGAAGGGAACTCAATAATCTGTGTAGTTCCTGTGAAAGCATTTTAAAATGTAATTGATCAGTTAGCATTAAGCTTTGAATAAATTAAATCTGAAGTACTGTTACTGTTTCTTTAAAACTAAATGGAGTAATTTTGTCATTTTGTGAGATTCTTGAGTACTTTTTTCTCTGACAACAAAGCTTAGAAGCAGGAATTTTATTAAGCCTTTAGGGGTTTTTATATATGTGAAATTACTTTGGATTTTTAAAAAATGTGGCATAGTTTGATACGGAACTCTTCTCCGATATATTTCCTCATAAACGTTTCCATATTAAGTTATAAATTAGGTTGATTCAGAGAACCATGCTTTTACAGTTTATCCATTTATCCGTACATCCCTTTCATCAACAGTGGAGTCCTTAAGTCATTGGCATTTTAAGGAAATCAGTTTTGAATTTTCAGAACCCTGGTAACTGAGAGCTAACTAGATGATAATTTTGACAGGGACCATCAGACATGTCATCCATGGTTCCAAAATAAAAATGTTCCCAACTGCATAGGAAACAGGGGAGGAAATAAAAACAAAAATATGCAAAAACCTTCTTCTAGTGACAGTTTCATTGCTTGCAACTGATCTGTACAAGCACTTTTTATCTTTCTTCAGGTTGTAGAATTATAGAAATTATAGAAACTCAACTTTCTTAAGATAATTAGGATTTTTAAAGATTTTTTAATCAGATTGGATAATAGTGTGCCCTTGTTTATCCCCAAATTATAGGTCTTAGATGCCAGGAGTAATTTCTAAACAGTGAATATGTTAAATCTGCTTTATAGCACAGCAAGCCACCAAATACTGGAAAAAACTATAGCTAGGTTGTTGTCCTGTATAGTAGGAGTGGAACATAGTTGATAATGCTTGTAGATGAAAAGCTGGTCCTTCAAATTATTAGTTGGATAAAAAATATAAATGTAAGTGTTCCAAGAATGGGAGCTGTGAAATTTAAAATCCTCCATTTTTCCCTTGACTATCTGTCCCAGGAAGTGTTTAATGGGTAACTTGTCTTACTGTCTACATGTACTGTACATTTTATGTGTGTGCATTTGTATAAAATGTAAATACATGCATAGATGTACACACATAATATATATAACTTACAACTACAAACACACACACATATACCAAAAATTAGGAAGTGTTATATTTCTATTTCAGAGATGTTTTAATATTACAACCTTCTAAATTCAGTCTAAATTACGAACCTTTTATTAATATTGAAACTTTATTCTTACATTTGAGTTTTTATCATCTTCAAGTACTTTGACAGTTTAATAATATTTTTTTTTTAAAAACTGGTCATTTTTCATTTAGTGAAAACACATAAAAGTTTATCATTTATCATTATCAATCTTATCATATATAAACCTTATCATTTTGCTATTTCTTTCTGTTTTTAAAAGAAAAATCACATTAAGAGTGCTATAACCTGTCATTTATCATTTTAAAACAGTTTAAAGTTGTTGCAGATGCAAAATCTGGAATGTAATATACATAAAAAGGAAGAAATGCTGGTTTAAGAGTCTGAATACCTATGAGTCTGTGCCTATTTGAAGTTAGAGAGAATGTGTTTTTTCCACATCACGTTCAACTTCTCAGTGTACGTAACTGGTAGAACAACTAACACCTTTTGCTCAAAGCTAACTCTGGATACGGTCACTCATAGACAACACATAATTGTGCCACCTTTTGAATGCAGGTTCAGAAACTATTATTTTATACTAGCTGTTACTGGCCACGCGTTGCTGTGGCCCAGTCTGGCTAAATGGCCAACCAATCTGTGTGAAGATCTATACCTGCACACACAAACACGTAGACACAACCACCGTATAACCCCCAACCTACCTACCTACTGTATTTCTCCCTCTCTCCATCTACCTACCTACTGCATTTCTCCCTCCCTCTCTCTATCCCTATAGCTGCCTACCTACCTACCTACTGTATTTAGCATCTTATGGACGGAGTATTTTATGTCATAAAGGATGACATAATACCTGTGGCCCACTGCTCTCTCTGTATCCATCTACCTACATTTTTTACCTCTCTCTGTATCCATCTACCTACATTTTTTACATTTCCGTTGCGGGTACCTGGCACAGGTGTGACATCTACACAATCTATGTATATCATTGGTGCCGTATTCGAAAGGAACCTTGTGTGACAATTTGGAAGCAATCGGTGGAGTACTTTCGGAGATTACCTGTTTTGAACAAACTCATAGTTACATTTTTATTTATATAGATTCCACAAAATTAAGGGGCAGCTAATAGGAGAGTCATTTCATTTTTCATCATTGGAAAGAGGCATCCCAAGAAAGCATAAAGGGAGACAGAAGGATCCAAAAGTTATAGTAAAACCCAGCCCTTAACTTTTTGTCAAGAATAAAATGCAATAGCAAAAAAATTAAAAAAAAAATTTAAATCATGTCATTCAGCTGGCTTGTTTTGTGCCTCAATAGATAGGTCTCATAAAGGGAAGTTAGATCCTGATAACATATATTTCCCTTTAAGTCAGTCACCATCTTTTACAGACCATAAAGTTTTCAATAGAATATTTCATGTGCCATGTGCTAGTCATTTATTTCAAGATACCAAAGTCAGATTACTCAAATGACAGTATTAGTGAAATCCACTTTCCCTAACCTTAGCCAGTGAAACTAAAATTCTTCTCACCACATAAGTTTTAATTTTACTTTAGTTTCAGTACTTCTGTCTGTAATAGCCTCTAAGGTACAGTCATTCAGTAACTGATCTGAGGGCATTGTGGTTGCAGCTGAGTTAGTATATGTCCCATATTTCACAGCACCTTTTTTTACAATCTTCAAAGGCCAAATAATGTAGAATTTTTGCAAATCATCTTTTTTTTTAATGTTTTCATTTTTAAGGGCAATGAAAGCCTAACTAAGAGGTTTAAGACCTGAATAGTACTGTTTGTGAATGAGAAATCAGCTAGAACAGTGTTTCTCAACCTTGGCAACTTGAAGATGTTCGGACTTCAACTCCCGGAATTCCCCAGCCAGCAAATTCGCTGACTGGGGAATTCTGGGAGTTGAAGTCCGGACATCTTCAAGTTGCCAAGGTTGAGAAACACTGAGCTAGAAATACAAGGACTGCAAGCTGGGCAGTTGGAAAAAAAAGCAATTGAACAATTACTTCTGTATTGTTGCCAAAAAATTGCCAAGGGTCAACTTGAAGAAGACTTATATCTTAAAGGGAAAAAGAGACATAGTAGCATTCTGATATCTTATCCAGGTTCTCAAGAAACCATGCCATTGCAACAGCTCTTATCTTGCTAGGATAAAGCAAGTACCCACCCCCTAGAGCCAAAGCATTAATAAAAGGCAGAATGTGGAAGGGAAAGAAATATTCTTTACTCAGAGTATTACAGAAATAACTATTGAAGGAAAAACACTCAGGAAGATACCTGCTGAAGTATCCAGTGCGATACTCTATGCATGCCTGATAATACTTCAGTCCCTCTCTCCCTCATTTCCAAACCTCAGTCTTCTTGCTAAGGACTTTTATGCTGGATTTACATCAGAAGTGGTATTCAGCAGGTTCTGACCAGTTCTGGAGAACCAGTAGCAGAAATTTTGAGTACTTCGGAGAACTGGTAAATACCACCTCTGACTGGCCCCGCCCCCATCTATTCTCTGCCTCCCAAGCCCCCGCTGATGGGGAGGGAATGGGGATTTTGCAATAACCTTCCCCTGGAGTGGGGAGGGAATGGAGATTTTACAGTATCCTTCCCCTACCACGTCCACCAAACCATGCCCACAGAACCAGTAGTAAAAAAAAATTTGAATCCCACCACAGCATGGGATGCCATGTCGTCTTAATAACCTAACTATGGGGATGTCAAAATAGCTTTAATGAAAAGAGGAAGTGCGCTTTCTAAACAGCTGTATCATTAATCACAAGGTGGATGTAGTCATGTGCAAATTAAAACACCACTACTCTAAAATGTGTGTATGGTTTTATGGAAAGAGAAAAAAAATTAGGTATGCATGAGCCCAGTATGTGGGGAAAGAGTTATATGTCATGCGTGGATGTATAAGAAAATCAGACTAATTTGCCAAGCAATTTCTGAAATGCAATGTTGAGTCCTTATATCGTGCTTGATTGTACACTGTTTCGGTATCTTATGAAGTGATTATGACTGCTGGAATTTTCTTCTCATTATAGCCAACTTCATGGGAGGGGTGTCTGCTCATGGTGTGGCACCCATTGTATTTATAGATATCCGTAGGTTCAATTTCGGAGAAAGAGGATTAGGTAGTAGATAATGGGAAGTATATTTGTCTGAAACCCCGCAGAGCTTTTGTCCATCTGCTTAGATGGAGAAGCAGCCTGCTTAGATGTATAAGGCACTTTTCTGTGCCTTTTTCTGGATATGTTCATACAATTTCCCATAATTAATTCCAGCCAGCAACATCTTCAACTCCTTCATTAATTACTTAATCTCTGCACAATAGAGCCACAAATAGTCACTTTGACATCCTGTTTGTTTTAATGGTAGCATTAAGTGTATGCTTAAATTGCAGCTGCTGATGCTCATTTACACTTAATTTTGATGATTCTCTGTTTAATTTTGCATAGATTTGGCTTGATGATACTGTACTTACTGTGGGTCTAAGCATATTAGGACTGAAAGACTTTCTCAGCTAACCAAGTAGAAATGTCTTGTCGGTGTTAGATTTATGTGTATTTGTTCCATCCTTCTGTTGTATTAATCTGTGATAAAGCTGGCATCTTGAGTGATTTGAGATTCAGAGGCTTACTATTAAATACTTTTTTATATAGGTACTTTATAAGTACCAACAAATACTTTTTATATAGGTACTTTATAAGTACCAACCAAAACTAAAACAGTGAAATCCAAAATGTTCCGATTCTGATTCATATAAAAGGTGCAGATCAGATTGATTTCGTCAGTTGACCAAAGCATTAAAGGAGGACTGTATAGATCAAATTTAAGGAACAAAAGAAATGTGCAAGTGAAAAATGTGGAGTTTAGATAGGTTCCTTCTTCTGCTGCTATTGCAGACTGGAGGAAAAAAGAGAAATTTCAAAGAGATGAAGCCCAGGAATCAGTAGATGGTGCCTTCCTTCACTCCTGCCCATCTCTTGTCAGTTTAGTTTTAAGGCTCTATGCCAGGGATCTGCAAAGTTGGCTCTTTTAAGACTGGTGGACTTCAACTCCCAGAATTCCCCAGCCAGCTTAAAAGAGCCGCCTTTCCAGACCCCTGCTCTATGCAATTCCAGTGGATCTGAGCTCTGAATGTCATTCCTCAAAAAAGTAAACAAAACTTTTGGGGTGATGAGGACAGCAAGTGAGGACGAGGCTTGAGTTACAATGAGCTGTCATTCTGGGATTTTTTATTTTTTATTTTCTGTCTGTAACCTTTGCATTTGTAAATGTTGGAAGTGTAGGCGTAAAAAGAAAAAAAGATAGAGGTGTTAATAAGACTTTCCATCTATTGCCCTTTCTTATACAACTGAAAAATAATACTCATACAGTCTAGGACTACAGACGAAGCACAGTCAGTTTTCAAAAGCTCTCTCTTGTCTTTCTTGCGCTGGTCTGGTAAGATCTGTTTGGGATACGGAACCTATTGTAAAAGGTTTTTTTTAAAGAAAATAGTAAGAAGGTCAAATGTATAAGACAAAATACTGGAATGGAACTTGTTGAAAATTGGAGTGGGGAACAATGGTATCCTTTTTAAATGGCTTGTTAACAATTGATAATTGGGGGAGGTCGGGAGGTTTGGCTTAAAATTAGTAAAAAAAAAATCTGTTATTTCAAAGTATTATTATGCTAAAACATGGATTTGGAGAGAAATTCTACCTTGCTATATCAGTCCAATATCCTCTCTACCTTAAAAAAAAATGTTTCAGAGGACCACTGTAAACTACCGTAGTATGGCAGTTCCCATCAGAAGCTCTTTATCCTGAATTTTGTTTCCAATGTTCACATATCAGAGGATTTTTTTTAAGGAGAAAGCCTTAATTTTTGAACACAGCTTACTTGTTTCTTACAGTCATATTTGAAGCAGACTTGCTACCATTGCGGTCTTCTTCAGTACAGTATGAATTTCTGTTGGCAAAAAGGAGTTAAGTTGTTTCTTATAAGAGAAACCTGTCTAGGAATGTTGCATTTCCCCCCACAATAATGTATGCTAAACCTACCTGTGCATGCACTAGGTCTTTAGTGTATATGCTCAGTCTGCTCTTGTTATATTTGTTTGGCTCTTGGGTTGATCAATTATAAAAGCTGAGCCTTGCATGTGTTTTGTGGGACTGAAGAAAGATCTGGAGAGAAGACGCAGAACTTATGAAAGAAGGAGAAGCCAAGAGAGAGAATGGAAGGAATGGGTCATGAGGACATCATTGCCAAAGGGATGGGGTGGAGTTGGGCGACAGAAAAGTTTGAGGTATGAATTGCCAAAAAAAAAAAAAAAGAGGACTTGTGATGAACTTTCACTTTTGTGAAATGGGCAATCTGTTAAAATAGAAAATTGTCAGTTCAAACATATCTTAAGTTGTTTGTTTTAGTTTCTTTGGCATTGATGAATTGGGTGTGTTATTTTTCTAATGTCTGTTTTTTCCGATAGGGGAGAATATTTATAGCTCAGGGTTGAAATGAAGGATCCTTAGTGCTCATTGAACGTGGTTGATTTTTGTTTCATTTCTGTACTTATCTCCTTGATTGATCGAGACATTCAGGAAATCTCATTAATAGATCTCAAATGAAACCAATTTTAGGCACAATACAGAATCAGGTATAGTCGATTATATATGTTTTGGCTAATATGTCACAGTAAGGTTCTGTAAACAAGGTATTCTGAAGATCTTGACATTTCTGTGTAGCAATGTAGTAGTGATTTAATCCCATCCCTGTTCTTGCATAGCAGTTGCACTTGTATCTAAGGCAAAAGTTTCCTGAAAGTGCATTTGGGATTTATTGTTCTACAAATTCTGGCTCTGCTTGAGTAGCCATGCCAAAATTTTGACTGTTACATACATACATGATGATTAATAATAATTAATAACAATTAGTGTTGACTCTTAACAGCCACATACATAGATTCTCTGTGACAAGAGGTGCAACGTGCAATAAGTTCGCATTGTACAATAGGACTGAGTGTTTGTTAGTAAGATTCACTGGGCTAGGGACTTTTTGTCTTTCACTGTGAGTTGTGTTGGAGGGTGGTGCACAAATTTATCTTTGTTTACACTTGTATGTTTTAATTTCCTGTGTGCCACCCTGGGTCCTTTTTGGAGAAGGGCGGGGTATAAATGCGAATTTTTTAAAAAAAAGGGAGGCTCAGCCAATTTCATTGGACACATGTTGTACTCTGACAATAAGGATGTGAATTCAGCAAGTCCTTGGTCTTGCTCTCTGAGTTTAGTTGTTTTCCTGCAGACATTTCATTACCCAAACTAGGTAACATCATCAGTGCTTGTAAGTATAAAACCTGAGGTATGAATAAGTGTAAAACTTACTACTGTGCTTCCCCGAAAATAAGGCAGGGTCTTATTTTCTTTTGACTCCCGAAATAAGCACTTGGCCTTATTTTCGGGGAGGTCTTATTATTTTTGAGGTGCAGGAGGTGGCAAGTGTGGTCACCTCGTTTCTGTTGCTGCATTGCAATATTTTCATGGAGGGCTTATTATCCAGGGAGGTCTTATTTTGGGGAAAACAGGATAGTACTGATGATATTACCTAATATGGCTAATGAAACATCTGCAAGAAAACAACCAAGCTCGGAGAGCACCAAGGACCTTTCATTTCAGCCCTGAGCTACAAATAATTTGTCTTTATTGGTTTCTCCATGACACTCTATCCTTAACCTGGTCTTTTACTTCTTCCAAAAGGTGCATTCATCTCCATTGTTACTGAATCCGTCAATCTTGCTGTTTGTCATCCTCTGTTCCTCTACTACATATTTTATTTCTGGATACAGATGTAACTACCGTATTTTTCAGACTGTAAGATGCAGCTAAATTTAAAGGAGGAAAACAAGAAAAAAATAGTTTTGGGTCTCAGTGCATCACGTTTTTCCCCTCCCCGACCCCCAGAAGCATTCTGCAGGGCAAAAATGGATGCATTTTTGGTGAAAACAGGCACATTTTTGACAAAAATGGGCCATGCAGAGCACTGCAGAGTGCTTCTGGGGGCCAGGGAGGGTGAAATCATGACACACAGAGGGAGCGGGAGGCCAAAAATGTGTATATTCGGTCTGTAAGACATGCCTAAAATTTTCACCCACTTTGGGGGGTAGGGGAAGGTGCATCTTATACTCCGAAAAATATGGTAAATGTTGTTGTACCATTTATTTGGAATTAATATGGATAAAGTCAAGTATTTTTCCCCCCTCTGAATTGGATTAAACTAATATTGGATTGACATACTTCCTTGAATTAGATTTTCCCTAAGAATCATAGTCTCAAAGAATTGGGAAGGCAAAATGGAGAATAATTGTTTCCAATTCTTCTGCAACTTTCTTATGTGCTGTGACCAAGATTGGACATAGTATTGGAGGCACAGTGTTATCAGTGAAGCATAAGACTGAATGTGTATTATGTATTTATTTACATAAATTTAAATACATGACTCCAGAATAATAAAATAGAGAGGGAGATTATATGTAACCACAGAGAGGTGGGGAAAAATCAGAATAATATTTACCATATTTTTTGGAGTATAAGGCGTACCTTTTTTCCCCCTAAAAAAGCTTGGAAATGTTGGTGCATGTTATACATCAAATACAGCCATTTTTGGCCTCCCGAAGCCCCACCCCCGCATCCCATTTTTGTGAAAAATGGACCATTGGGTCAGTCCCCAGCAGCTCTCTGCAGGCTTCAGAAGGGCTGGGGCAAGGCAAAAGTGCCCCTGTTTTTCAGCCCTGCTAAAGCCTGCAGAGTGCTGCTGGGGGCAGAGGGAAGGCAAAAACTTTTTTTTCTTACTTACCTCTTTGAAATCGTCTTATAGTCCTAAAAATGGGAGAATAGCCAAATTTCATTGCCTTTCAGAACATCATCAGTGTGGGGGCCATATGTATCTCTGAAGTTTACTATTACAGAAAGCAGGTACCACAGTTACCCATAATATCCACATTACACTTCTGAGAACACAGCCCAAGATTGCCTTGGCTTCGTTGACAGGTGCTGCACTTTGCTAGTTCATGTTTAAAATATAGTCTAGCACAGGGGTCTCCAACCTTACCAACTTTAAGAGTTGTGGACTTCAACTCCCAGCTTCACTGGCTGAGGAATTCTGGGAGTTGAAGTCCACAAGTCTTAAAGTTGCCAAGATTGGAGACCCCTGGTCTAGCAGGACACCAAGATCCTTTTGATAGATCATATTGCTAAACCAGGTCGTTCCTTTCTTCTATCTCTGTATTTGTTTTTTCTAAGTATGGAACCTTACTTTTCTTGCTGTTGAATCACTTGGTTAATGCAATACTAGGTCCCTCTGTTTATACAAAGACACACAATTTAGAAAGATATCATTGGGGTCTAGATTAGTACAATTTTGTGCCAAGAACCCAATGAGACAGAGAAACAGAAAGGAAATAACACGTACGTGTGTGTGTGTGTGTGTGTGTGTGTGTGTATGCTGTTATTTCCTTTCTGTTTCTCTGTCATAAACGTATGTGTGTGTGTGTTTCTGTGTATGTATGTATGTATATATGTATGTATGTATATGATTTAGTGTCCTCTTATTTAATTGAATAAACCTCTGCTCTACCTTTCTGCTGTATCTCTTAAATTATTCTAGACAATATGCAGCATAAAATATGTCAGTTTAGAGTCTATGAAGGACGATAACAGAAAGAGGCAGCCAAAGATTACATTACATTTGGGCTCATTTCACACATCAGTATGCAGAACCAGACACACTTATAAATGCTGCCTACTTATAGGAGATGACCTAATCTCAGAATAACACTTGATGTTTTTAGCTCAAGACAGTCATTGTAGCTCAAACTGAGTAATATACAGCATTTAGCCCTAGCCATACACATGTAACAATGCATTTTGTTATATATTTCTCATTGGATGTTCATTTGAAGAATGCTGTGTAGCACTTAGTGCTTAGGGATGCATCTTATGCATAATTGGAATTCTCAAAAAGGCTGACATTTGGAATGTGGAATATAAATGGAACAAGGGCATTTCAACAGAGCTCTGTAATTGGGGGTGAATGGAGTAAATGTGTACACATGTGCTGCAGAAGGGCACAGTGGAAGGTGAAACTGCACACTCTTCAGCAAATGAAGGATGAAAGCCCATGTATCAGTGTCACGGCATGACAGTGTAGAGTATAAATGATATTGTCACTGAGTAAAGCAACTATCAAGGGAATTCCACTCCACTGAATTACATTACTTAGGCAGACCTGAAGGTATTGTGTGTGAATGAGCGGAGAGGGCAAAAAAGAGTTTGTCAGCATAAACCAGAAATTATTTCAGAACAACTGGCTGCAGGGTTCAGAATTTCATGCATTGCTAAGGCTAGCCATGCTAACGGTTTTCAGGGAATTCTATACAGGATTTTTTGATGGGTGGAATTTGCATGTGTCATATTCCATTTAGTTATTTCAATTACGAACACTTATTTTTATCTGTAGTAGACATGCCAGTGCATACCATTTGGGTAAAGCCAAATTTAAAAAAGGAAGAATGTTTATGCTCAATGCCTGCTGTGTCTCATTGTTTTAATCTTAAGGAAGATTCATTTGTTGGGACTTATATTCCGTGCATGAGTGAGTGAGGTTTTTCCTCATTCTGAGTCCTCCTGTATTTGACATTGCCTTAAGGGGAGAACAAGGCAAACATAAGACCGAATTAGGGTCTTTCCATTTTACAACATTATTTTTTGCAGCCATTGCAATATATCAGTTTTTGAACTTAGCGTGCTCACAGATCACCCCCCCAAAAAAAAATCCTTATCAGCATTGCATAGCTAAAATACAATACTCCAAAATACCTTTTCCTTTTTGTGAAATATTTATTTATTTATTTATTTATTTTTCATATTTATAACCCGCTCCCATCTCACAACAAGGGACTCGGGGCGGCGAACATAGAATTAAATCAATAAATACAAAATACAAATACATAGATATTAGATGCCTGTGTTGTAACCGTTTTTAAAACCCTCGTTTATAATTGGCGGTGCTGGGGTTACGCAAGGCCGGCTAGTTGAAAGAAGTGAGTCTTAAGACATTTGCGGAAGAGGCGGAGGTCAGGAATGGAATATTGTGCTTACTTGAGAAATACTATTGAATCCATAAGAGTTACCTTGAAATCAACAGAGTCTGAATTATTAAGATGGGAAGAACAGTAGGGGTATTAATGGGGCAGAGAATTTGGGTGGATAAAAGGCTTTAGGAAACATAAAATAGTAAAATTGTAGAGATGGTTCTATAGGAGGGACTATTTTCTACTTGGGTGAGAAATGTTGTTCCCTCAGTTATCTGTGTTTTGATACGCCAGACTATTTCCAGCACATTTGATAGAACTGTGTTATGTAAGGCAGAGCTAGACAACTTATTTAACTTAGAAGTATTATTGATTTCTGCTCAAGAAAGGCGCAGCCTATAGCCGTTCTAATAATATTACTAGATTTGCAAGTATCATGTATCCATTATTTTATTGAAATTTTCTTTGCCGTTGTAGCATACTGTGAATTGCAGTCTATTTATTCAGTGATCAGTCTGTATATTGCATTGGGGGGGGGGGGGGAGTCCTTCTTACCATATAATATTTAATTCCTCTTCCATTTCTTATTTGAACTAAAATTTATACATATTGGTAATAAAATGCTCATCATTGGTACATAAGTCTTTCAAATTTTATTAGTGCCTATACACCGCCCTGAGTCCCGGAAGGGAGAAGGGCGGTATAAAAATTTAATAAATATGAATATATATAAATATAAATGTGGTTCTATCCTGTTCAAAGTCATACGATCTTTTATCAATTTAAAAAAAAATTGCAAGTTGCATATATGAAATGTTACATCCCTGTAACAGTTATAATGGTTTACACCAAGGTCCTCTGTTCAAGCAGGAACAGAGGTTTAATCTGATTGGCTGATGGTCTGACAGTTCCCTATAAAAGGGCTGCTGTCAGACAGAACCTTCGCTATTTGTACATAGCTATGCTGAGCTAATAAAGAGCTGTTGTTGCCAAGACCTAGTCTGCTTCTTCCATTCACCCAACCTAACATGAAACCATTAAAATTGAAACTTTCTGATATCAAATCTTCTCTGGATTTTAATTTAATTACACCCTGGGAATATTCTAATAGATTGCCATTTCTTAACCATAGATCTTTCATTGCAATTTCTTATTTAAAATATGCTTCTTGTGAGGATATAATTTAGATTTTTTTAGACATATTCTAGATCTGTATTTCAAATTCTCAGGTTGGCATGTCTAATAAAATGATTTCTAAAATCAACATTGACCTTAACCTTGTATACTATAAGCAGGCCAGGCCACCCAGATCTCAGATCCTGTCCCCTTCTAAGTTTAACAATTTTCTGTCTCTCAGAATCATTTGTTCTTTTAACCAAGCTAGGCAAGAAGCTGAAAAATACAATTTCAGGTCTGACAGATCTAGATCAATATTGCCAATACTTGAATTAGATAATGGAACATACCTAAAAGACAAATTGTGAACTATGTGTGCCGTTAATATATGGACAAATGGGATAAAATATGGACTAAAGCTAAACTTTTGTCAGAAGCAAGTAATGTTTTAAACAATAACATCTAAGTAACCAAAACTTAAATCTTACAATGAAAAACTGCTTAAAAAATGCTGAGAGGTTTCTTCGAATAGCCTTTCCAAAACAAAATTTAATAATCTTTTTTCTTTAATTATACCAAAATCAAGAGATATTTTTTATGGTAAATACTGAATTGTATTATTAAAACTGATATTGGTATACAAAGCATATTGTTGTGTTTAATTTTCTAAAACATTCTATGACAATTTTTTTTTTAATTTCCAACTTGGAAATGGGAGAATAACAAGACACAGCTCTTGTCAAAACAGCATTCCAAAAAGCATATTCAACCATTCTTAACCTTGAAAAGTTCAAACTATCATGGGAAAAGTGTTTTCTTTTTTACTTTCTTTGCAATGAAATTTCATGGAAGCTAAGGTAACAGGAAACTGCTACGGCTGGCATTTAGTGATCAAGCTACTTCAGTTTTATTTTCTTAATAAGATTTAACATGACTGCAATTAGGAATTGCCCCTTTTCCCTCTTGTCAAGCTTTACAAGAAAGTTATATTAAATAGAAATGGGAAATAAGAACACAAAATCTCCAAGTAACCTGCAAAATTTGAAAAGTCTTTTGATCCATCTGTGAGATAACCTGTAATTTCAGACCAGGGCTCCATAGTTGCCCCAAGCAATTGGCTGTTGTCTCAAGCTCAAATTCCAAGTTTTTCTAGAAATGAAATTATCATTAAATCAAGTTTATGAGTTGATTCAGAATTGCTTGCAACAGGAAATGAGAATGGTTTCCAAGTAAATTGCTTTATGTGGCTAAAAAACTGTACTAATTCTGTTTGGAGACATTTATCCCAGATTTTCTGGTATTCTTAATCTTGTCCTTCATGAATTTAATACTCACAGGAGAGTGCTAAAATACTTTAATAGGTTTGTTCTCTCATTTCTTTACACCAATACACCAAACGAGAGACTTAAATTGCTGAACCTGAGACTGTGTTGGCTACATATTTTTATTCTTGAAGGTGGTGTATGGTTAGTTATTTAGTGAAGACTTATAATCTATCATATCTATATTAGTACATAAGTAACTATATTTTATCATTTGCTCTGAAGTCATCGCTTGAACAAGTCCAAGTCCATGCAATTTTCTTGGTAAAGATTTTCAGAAGTGGTTTGCCATTGTCTGTTTCCTAAGGCTGAGAGGGTGACTCAATGGCAATCCAGCTGGCTTTGTGCGTAAGACAGGACTCGAACTCTTAGTCTCCCTGTTTCTAGCCTGGTACCTGGTTGAACAAATACGTTTTATTTTGTTTGAAAATGGAATCCAGCTATACTTGAAAAGAGTTCCATCATCATGACACCACTTATTAAAGTTGCACTCCTGATTACCACACAGAGCAAAACTCAAAATTGAGGCTATTTAGAGAGCCTCTCCCTGCTGATCTGAATACTTAGACTGAAAGTGGTGATATTTGAATACTTCAGTCATAAACCATTTTAGTTTTTAAAGACTGAAGTCAACATCATGAATTAGATCCAGTTAGCTGGCATTGATTTAAGAATCAGCATTAAGTCCTTATTTCAGTCATGCACCAATTGTAGCTTCCACACAGTCTTCAAAGAGCACTCAAAGTTCACATGGCAGTAATCTAATCATGAAGTTACTGTGGCACAGATCAGTGAAGCAGGACTTCACTTTCCAGAATGATACCAGCATTGCTTCTAGGGAATGAGATTCACATTGACAGATCTTTTAATTTAGATTATGATGTTATAATTGATTGTAGTATGTCGTCGTATTAGTTACTCTTTTATCCTATGTCTGTTATTAGTGTATGATAACTAACATTACTACAGTATTGTTAGTACAAAAACAACTACTCTTGTACGCAGCCTTGCTGAATCCTATTAATAAAATAATATCAAAGGAAGTATGATCTCATTCAATATAATAAAGAGTAATGCAAGTCATTGAGAGGGTGTTTTGCTCCAGTGAAATATTGAGTACAACACCTCATTAAAGTTACTTTCAGAAGCAGTGTGACTTCACTTCATCCTATGTTCTCATTGCCTATAAAGCTTCACTTCATCCCATGCAGAACCATCTACAAGCTTGTGCCAGGACAGGCCAAGGTTATTAGGAGGCAGTGAGTCAACACAGAATGTCACCTTAAGGCAAATGGCATCACTTCATTAAAGCCAGCCAAAACTGCCTCGCACAGGTGTGGTACAGATCACCTTCCTGGTTCTTTGGCCTGAGAACCACCTTCCCCAAACTCCTCATCTTTTGTGGCCTCAGTTTATCAATCATCATCCACCCCCTCATTTCTTCCAGGCAACTTTGCAAGATCTCCTGATCCATGTGAAAAGGAGAGAATTAATGAAGCAGGTTCCACACAGCTGTACCAGCTTGGTGTAGATATTCAACAGTTGAGAAGAAGGAATAAAATCCAATAGGCCCCTACAATGAAAGAACTATGGGGATGAGTTAAAATCTCTCATTGCCATTGTCCAGTGGCAGTAGTAGGAATGGAAGATTAGATCAACAGTGTTGGCAGTGACCTTGTAGGTCATCTAGTCCAATCCTTCGCCCAAACAGGAGACCCTACACCAGTTCTGACAAATGGCAGTTCAATCTCTTCTTGAAAACTTTGGAAAATAGCTTGCTCTGTGGCAGCCCCTCAAATATTGGAACACTGCTATCATGTCTCCCCTGGTCCTTCTCTTCACTAGACTAGCCATGCTGTCTAATGGAATTGAATACTTGTAGTTCAAGGCCTCAGGTTTCCAGTTCATTGGGCCATTTCAGCAATGTTGCATGATCAATGCTGCCAAAAGCCATTAGAGATCCAGGAGAATCAACCTCATGCTACTCTCTTATCTCTTTCCTGATAAAGGTTATCAGTCAGGACAGCCAAAATGTTGGGTACTGTCTGGAAGACAAACAAAAACTTATTAAATAATTTTTTTTAAATCATATTTTTTCTACATTTGCTGCAGCAGAATTGTACCATCTGGACAATCTATATTCTTTATATTTCTCTTCAATAAGAAGTGCCTAGGAGCATGATCAGATTTAATATCTTTAATCCCACAACATGGAGCACCATGTTAGCCTCACAGATGTGCCCTTATTTTACACGACTATGCAATCATCCTAGCAGTACCAAGTTGTCTTATTTATTTTCTCACTGCTTTCTGCCATTCATTTTGAAAAATGCCTAAGCTGGAGTGGCAGGATGAAGAACTTGTAAATCCCCAAATATTGAACAGCAACTTGCCATATCCCAGGTAAATTAGACTCTTGGGAATTGGAGTTCAGAAAAGTCTGGAGGACCGCAGATTTCCCGGCCCCAGATAATATCAGAAGATGCCCTTAAGCTTGCTGTTGAGGGCAGAATATATGAAATCATTTTACATATTAATGACTACATCATAAAACTTGTTCTGCCAGCTGTTTGCACATAGTTTTTAGAATTATGACAGTGCAACAGTATTACAAGGACATTCCTCCTTAGTGCTAAAAACAGGAAAGCTGGTGCTATTTTTAAAAATGTGGTCCTATACAGATTTTGGCCGTTGTCCAAAGCAATACATTGTTGTGAAGGAAGGCGCTTGGTTTTCTAACCCTGGTCAGAAGCCATCAACCGCTTTTAAAAGCTAAGATCATTTCTATTTTTAAAACAGTATCTTAATTATTGGAAGCTAGCAGTTAATATATACAGGTAGTTGTCATTTAACGTTCTCTTGTTCAGCAACCATTCAAAGAACAAGAGGGATTTACAATGAGTCCTTGTAGTTGTGGCTATTGTGACATACCCTCAGGTATGTGATTGCTATTCAGACACTTGACAACGGGCTCACAGTTGCAACATCAAAATGCCCTGCACTCACATGATTGCCATTTGCAAACTTCGCAACTGGTTTCGAACAAGCAAAATCAATGAGGAAGCTGGCAGAAGGCTGCAAATGGCGATCACGTGACTACAAGATGCTGAACCGTGTGGGATTCGCCTAACAACTGCAACAGAGTTGCTCTGTTAGTGAGGTGGGCCAGCTCTAAATTTGATAAATAAACTGGAACTACTGGAACTGCTGTTGTAACTTGGTATAGTCATGTGCTAGCATACATATTATATATATGTAATATTAGATATAAGAGCCATGGTAGAGCAGTGGTTGGTATCTCACCAGGCTGAAGTTTGACTCAGCCTTCCATCCTTCTAAGGTCGGTAAAATGAGAACCCAGATTGTTGGGGGCAATATGCTGATTCTGTAAACTGCTTAGAAAGGGTGTAAAGCACTGTGAAGTGGTATATAAATCTAAATGCTATAGCTATATTACACTATATGACAGAATTCCCAATTCTAATTATTGTTAGTAACTGAGTACTTCTTGTATTTGTTACTATTGGATTTTAAATGGTTTTGTGTGCATTACATTAAAAACCTTTGTAAGGAGGCTGTAACTTATGTCACCACTAGATCTATCCCACTCAAGCAGGACAGCCTGGTGAATGCAGCAATAATTACTTTCACCAATACTCACTTCCATCATCTTCTTTCTTCTCTTCCTACCAGAAAGATAGGAACAAGGTTTAAAGAAAGAAACTGCCATTCCCTTTCTCTTAAAAACAGAAAACATGCAAACATGTACTTATTGACTCATACACAGTTCCGCAAAACTACTTGAGCTGTACTACCAACTTAAAATACTAAGACACAATATGGAACCAATGGTGACTTTAAAATAGTATGTACTACATTAGAAACAAGGCAGCAGCAAAGAGGAATACAAATGGGTGTTGGGGAGAGAGAGGAAGGAGTTCAAAGAGTGAGCGTAAACAAAGGAAGTTCATCCAAACAAGCTTAAGCCCCATGGGAAAATAGTTGGGAAAGGAGTTGGGCAAGGTTTTGGGCATATCCAAATAAAAGAAAAAGATACACCTGTAAATGGTCTAGAATCTGGCAAGTGCAGCTGGCAGTTTTGGTAAACAAGTAGTTCTATTATTATATTATAATTATATAATACATATAATTATTGCATAATTATATAATTACTATGTGGTTTGTTGCACAGTCAGCCAGATGTTCAGACTGGATTTGGCATTTTTGTTCACCTACTGAGTCCTTCCCAAGGACCTGGGATAGGCAGGCCTGAATCCTTGATGGTGTTACAGATATAATCACAGAATCTAAGCTGTTCCAATTACAACTGCCTTTTGCAATTGACTGATGGTGATTTTAATAATGCCAATGGTGTTCAAGCGATGCTGGGTTGTTTTGGGATTGTATCCAAGGCGTCTGTTGCTATTGATACTAACATTGCTTTCTTTTGCAACAGTCATTCTATTTCTATTTGCAGGTCTTTGACATTTTGTTATCTTCTCTTAGAGAGCCAGTTCGGTCTAGTGGTTAACACATCGTGCTAAAAACTAGGAGACTGTGAGTTGTAGTCCCTCCTTAGCCATGAAAGCTAGCCACTCTCTCTCAGGCCAGCCCCCCCTCACAGGGCCAGTCACTCGCTGTCAGATCAGCCCCACTCACAGGGATGTTGTGGGGAAAGCAGGATAAAGGTGTATTAGATATGTTTACTGCCTTAAGTTACTGATAAAAGATATAAAAGATTTTTAAAAAATTATTGTAATGTGGTTATTCACATTTTCTATTTCTATCATAAAAAGTCTTCTAAACTATTTTGTTCAAAATGGGAAGCATAGTTCTCCAAAAGCATGAATATGGAAAACATGGTCCTGCTTACTGAAAAACAAGCATGCACTCATCTTCACCATTGCCATCATGAGCATGGATTGGTGAACTTTCTCTTTAAAAAAAAACAACAGCTGCTGAATAGCAGAGATCAATACATTTTAAAGCGGCTCTATTAACTTGCTTCCCTCATGAATAAATCTTGTCCTATTAACCATAGTAGTAGCATTCTGTCTGATAATTTGGTATAGTGCCTCATTCTAGCTAGAAAGCATTTTGTGCTGTCTGCTTCAAATTGCCCAAACACTAAATACTAATTGAAAATAGCTGCACAGAAACCGAAATACACATTTTCCAGCTGTCAAGAGTTTTAAAAAAAGATAGTGAAAAGGCAGGTGATTAATTGCACATCTTATTATGAAAGAACGTTAAAAAAAATATGTACAGTTCGTGAGTTATGTTTAACAGAGATACCCATTGCTTTGTCAAGCAACTCGAGTTTATGAAGTATTAAATAATTAGCAGTGTTCATGAGGCAGTCATTTTTAGAGCTGGATGTCATCCTATTAAGGCAATAGTAAGAATGGTAATAGCATGATCATGTCTTTATAGCCAGCTACATATTTCTATTCTTGAAAAGTTGCCTTTATGGGAAGATGATTATTGCACCTTTTCAGAATGAAAATCTAATCAGTAGGTTTATTTCTATTCCATGAGTGAAACTTTTTTTTCTTGCTTTCTTTAAATATAATGGAACTGTCTAACGCTCTGAAACAGGTCTTTTAGAAAAGTGGAGTCAAGTTATCCTCATGCTACAGAGCAGGGTATGTTATGTAGATTTTATACATTATTTTCAAGAGTATACCTTACAAGGATAGATAGATAATTATTGTTGGACTCTTAACTCCAATTAGTTCCAAGACTATATAGCCAATGGTCAAGGATATTGGGAATTTTTTTAGTAGAATATGTGGATGACCTTCGGGAAAGGAGGGGAAGAGATGCTGTCTAGGAAGCAATAGAGTCAGGAGCTCCCAGTGAGAGGAACAAACTTCAGATTGTTCAGGTGGTTAAAAGTGGCAGTGAAAAGTTTTAGTCCTGTCAGATTTGCAAGACTAATGTCAGCCATCCTGGGTAAACAAGACAGGCAGTACAACCAGATGAGCTCATTTTACTTTATTTGAAAGCTATATTACAAGTCTTGTGAGTCTGAAAGTACAAACTTATTATATGATATATGTAGAACAAATTTTATCTGACACGATACCAATGGTATCAAAAATGAATTTACAACTGACAGGCCAAAAGAATGACTTAGAAAAAGATCTTACACTGGGCATACAAAAGAAACTGGCCGGTGTCTTAGTAATTAAAAGGAATGCACAAATAATAAACCAGGAAAGTTATTTGGATAATTTTTCCATATTGCATTTAAAAAAGGGAATTGTTAAAGATTTTAAGGATTTTGTTAAAAGGGACAAAGAAAAAAAATGAAAAGAAATCAAGTTCTAGGAGATGATTTCGAGGGACTAAATATCAAGATTGTTAGAAATAAATGAAAGGAATATAAAATTGGTTTATTTCAGGGGTAGTCAACCTTTTTAAATCTACCACCCACTTTTGTATCTCTGTTAGTAGTAAAATTTTCTAACCGCCCACCAGTTCCACAGTGATGGTTTTTTATAAAATAGGGAAGTCAATTAAATTTTTAAAAAAGAAAGTGCTTCAGTATCAGACAAAACCCCTACCGCCCACCATGAAAGCTGGAACGCGCACTAGTGGGCGGTAGGGACCATGTTGACTACCACTGGTTTATTTGATCAAGGTTAAAATAGCATTATTGTTATCTGTGTTAACTCTTCCTAGATTTTTGTTGAATCAGGACTGAAATGATGAGTTTTTGTGGATTTGTTTATAGATAGGAGATGGGATATGGGAAGGACATGCTGTTTGATGTATGTGGGGAAGCCCTTTTTTGGATATATTTCTTTTTTATTGTAAACTTGTTTTTTCTTTTTTCTTTCTTTTTTCCACCTTCTTTATTTTGTATTGTTTTAATGTAATTTTAATAAAATTACTATCTTAAAAAATCTGGAGTAGGGTAGAGAATCTGCAAGGCCACTTATTCCACTTGATTTGATTTGATTTTATTAAATTTGTATAACCGCGCCTATCTCCCCGAAGGGACTCAGGGCGGTGCACAGGAAGTTAAAACAGAAAATACAAAACATAACAATAATAAATATGACTTAAGGCTAAAATCCAATTAAATACGAGATGCCCTGTGCTAAAATTCCCTAAAACTATTCACCCATTTAAAATCCAATTAAAACAATTTAAAATCCAGTCTACAAACATGATTGAGCGGATTAGGCCAGGCCGGCAAGATGGAAGAAATATGTTTTCAGATGTTGGCGGAAGGAGCGGAGGTCCGTGATAGTCCTAAGTTCGGGGGGTAGGTCGTTCCAGAGGGTTGGGCCCGCCACAGAGAAGGCCCTTCCCCTGGGTGTCGCCAGCCGGCATTGGCTAGTGGACAGCACCCGGAGAAGTCCCTCTCTGTGGGAGCGAATTGGACGAAGGGATGTATGGGGTAGGATACGGTCCCGTAAATAACTAGGCCCCGTGCCATGGAGCACTTTAAAGATGGTTATCAAAACTTTGAAGCGCACCCGAAAGGCCACAGGCAGCCAGTGCAGCTCGCGCAGGAGTGGTGTTACGTGGGAGTGCCTTGAGGCTCCCAAAATCCCCTGCGCGGCCGCATTCTGAATTAGCTGTAGTCTTCGGGTGCACCTCAAGGGGAGCCCCATGTAGAGAGCCCCATGTAAAGAGCATTACAGTAGTCAATTAAATTAGCCTTTGATTTCTTAAGCTAGCTTTATAAACTGATCCATAGTGACCCATTTCTTTGGAAGTTCCAAAGAAAGGCGCTCGTGATGCCAAAGTTTAATTATTCCTGTCATTACCTCATTCTTTTTGTTTATGGTGTTATTGATTCTGTTATATAAGGTTGTGCTGCTTAAAAGCTATGTACAATTGTTTGATTAAAAACTATGCTAGGTTTGTGCAATTAGTAACTCCCTGGTTGTATTTCTACTTTGTAATAGTATGTCTCTTTGTGTACTACTACTACTACTACTACTACTACTACTATTGTTGTTGTTGTTGTTGTTTCACTCCCTCCTTTTGCTCTGAAAATTATGCTTTAGCATACAAGAAAAGGCATTGAGGACAGAGTGCAAAGCAAGAGAGAAGTAAGTATTTTTTTATTTCAGTGAAGAATTAGATACAGGTTTCAATCAGAACAATTAAACAGATAGAACCATTTTATCTCTGCATTTAAATCATTATTATTTTAGCTATTAAAGAATCACAGAGTTGGAATTGTTCTTTGGGGTCATCTAAACTTACTCCATAACATTCTACTTTACACTAGTCAACCCGGAGCTCTCAAATACAGCCAAAAGTGGTTGTATAATCCTCCCTATTATTTAGCAAAGTAAATAGCATTTAGGGTGTAATCCATCTCATCCTGGAGACTTGAATTGGTTTAAATTAGCTAACTTCTCACTTCTGAGACAAAACAGACAGAATAGGCAGTAAAAAGATTTACTTCTCATCCATTATCTGTTTACCACTTTATCCACCCTCTTTGGCTTTTGTTTTGATTCTGCTGTACCCAAATAACCTTTTTGTTATTGTTTTTGGTATCTCTTGCAAGCCTCAGCTCAATTTGAGCTTTAGCACAATTCATACAGTTTCTGGAGATTACCTTGCATTCTGTGATTGGGAGAACTTTTATTCCTTTTTTAAAAATATATTTCATCATGCTGTTCAGCATTTTAGAGCAGGGGTCCCCAACCTTTTTGGCACCAGGGACCGGTTTCATGTTAAAAAAATTCCGTGGACCAGTGGCCATGGCTCGGCCTGCGTAGAAGGGGAGCGGGGGGGGAGGGGGAACAGGTGGCGCATGCACGCGTGCGGGGGGTGAGTCGGCTCACTCACCCCTCTCGAGCCCACAATGGCGCGAGCAGTTGCGCCTGCACTTTCCCGCCCCAGCGCGCGCTCTGCTCAGGGTGCTGCTCCCTCCTCCTCTCCAGTCCTTTCTAAGAGTTGCGCCGCTCACTGCGGCCCGGTTCCTATCAAGCCACGGACCGGCAGCAGTCCACGGACCGGGGGTTGGGGACCCCTGCTTTAGATAATCCTTATATATTTATTTTGATTTTTTCCCAAATATTTCCCCATAGTCTCTTTCTTGCGGGAATCGTTTGCTATTTCTAATTCCTTTGCTACCACACTTTTCTTCTTTAAGATTTCAGGCCATCAGTCCTACTATCTTCCCTCAGAGTTCATCACAATCCACTCTTCTGAAATCTAGCATGTAGGTCTCCCCCCCCCTCCCCCCGCCCCCCATTTTTATTCTGCTGGCTATCATGAATTCAAGGATAACATGATCTCTTTACTCTCTGAAAGATTAGTTTCCCCAGCTTTTTCAACTCTCTCCTTCCTTGCTGGTAAGTTTAGGACAGCTAACTTTTTAAGTTGGCCTTCTGACAAAACTTGTCAGCAAGAGAAGACAACAATGGATCTTTGATTCTAGGCAGCTGTCAAAACAATTGGAATTTCCTATTAACACTTTCCAAAGTCTCTCTGAAATATTGGTAATCTAACAGTGAAAGTCCTCTTCTGCATCTTTACAACCAGTCTATAATAAGCTCTCACAGTGATGCCCCTTTGTTCTCTTTGATACTCTGAATAAGATTTCCATGTTTTAATTCCTTTTCTGTCCAATTATCTTTTTTTCCCCTCTATGTATTTACAATGCAACATTTCCACTGTTTCTGTTGAGTCTGTTCCAGACAAGTATCTGTTGACTCTATTTTGACGAGTTATAGACATTCAGTAGGATGTGCTAATCATGAGTATCATTACACCAAGTTTCAGGGATGCACTATCAGGTCCAATTGTCCTTCTGAGTTGGCTTATTTACTTTATCTTTAGTCCCATTGACGCTTATCTTTGATAGAGCCTATAAAAGTAAGGTAGACATCTTGAATGTATTATGACTGGTGGCTGCTAATATATTTCTGCACACATCTGCCAGTAAACATAAAATGAAGGCCATACTGTCCTTCTTGGCCAATTATTGCATTTCCAGTTATCCCTGGTTCTCTAGACAAGAGTGATTTATGCAGCTGAGGATGACATGGCAAATTGCTGCCACTCCCTAACCTTTTTTAAAATTCCTAATACTGTTGTAATCTGTAATTACAGAAATCAGCGTGAGAATTGTAGTACTGTATAATTATCTCTTTCTGATACTTTATTGCTGAATGAATTATTAATCTAGATCATTCTTTTATATTTGCAACAGCTAAGGAATCATAATAATATATGATTACATTTCATTATTTCTGCCTTTGTGTTTTTGGATGTTGTAATCAGTAATTCATTTTGTTTTTGTTTTTAGAACGCCCAAATATTAACATGGTTATAAATTACATTGTGGTTCAACATTTAGTGATTTTTAATGCTCTACTTATTCTTTGTGTTACTTAGTTTGTAATGAATTTCAGGACAGTACCACACAATAAATGAGGTGAGAAACGGCTGAAGAAAAGAAGACTCCAGTCACATAGCACAGGACAAATTAACCGGGTCAGTCTTTTCTAACGACACCTTCCTACCTGTGCCCCATTTTGGGTGTAGCAGGCCTCCCTGAAGCCTCCCCCATGCATGCACACATGACCCCACACATAGTGGCATAGTTTGTTTTTACCACCGTTTTAATAGGTTTTTAAATATTTTAGCACAGGTTAAATTTATTTAATTTAATTTTAAATTTATCTAATTGATTGTATTTATATGTATTTTATCTTTTTATTATCCCTGTGCACCGCCCTGAGTCCCAAACGGGAGAGAGGGCGGTATACAAATTAAATAAATAAATAAATAAACAAACAAACAAACACATCTGTCTCCTGCATGCGCAGCAGAGACCTGAAAATCAGCTGGCCAGCAGGAGATATGAACACGTGTATTGGACCTGAGCTGGGTGGCAGCTCATGTGCCCACAGAGAGGCCTCCGCCTGCCACCTGTGGCACAGGTGCCATAGGTTCACCATCACAGTCCTACATCTGAACAATTGTACCTCCAATTCACATTCTTGAAGTCAGGTGGGTGCTTCTGTCCCACGTGCATCAAATGCAACAAAAAGAAAGATCACTTTTAAATTTACATTTTCCTTTTCTGAAGCTAGGAATGATATTGCTCAATGTAAGCATTTTGGTATATGACTGAGATTTTCCAGGAACTACAATACTGATACTCTTGTTATGATTAAAAATATAGCTTGCTTTGCCTTGATCTCCCTCTGCCTTATCACCATTTGCATGTAGCTGTCTAGGACAAAAGATTTTTAAATCTCTCTATTACAGTAACAGTTGAAATGATGTGCAGGTAAACTTATATACAGGAAATCACTGTATATATGCAAATTAATGAACAAATAAAGGCATTAGTAAATTTTATATATGAGAGTTTCCAACTTTGAGATGAGGAACTTCATGGTTCCTCCTAATTAATTAGCTATGTAATAAACTTTTAGTGATTCTTAATTTCATTTAGAAGTAAACCCTGTATTGAATTTTGCAGTGGAGTCTGCTTACAATTTAGAATTTTGAAATAGATTAATATACTGACCTGCTGTATGTGAATACCTGCTGTTGTGGGAACTTTTTCTTTCAATTAGGTAATGTACAAGCTTTGTGCGGGCAGCAATATACTATAAATCAGGCATGTCCAAAGTCCGGCCCGCGGGCCATTTGCGGCCCGGGGGTTGGTTTAATATGGCCCTCCAACAGCCCTCCCTGCTCTGTATAAATGTGGCCCTCCCTTCCTCCCTCTGTCTCTGGGACTGTGTGGCTGGGAGGGAGGTGTACGGAGGTTACGGACGCCTCCTCCCGCAGCGGGCGAGGGAGCAGATGGGGTGAGCACCCAAGGCTACCGTCATCTTAAGCACCACCGAGGCTGTCGCCCGGCAGGGGCGTCAGGCAGGGAAGCCAGTCGCGCCTCCATCGCTGCACGTTCTGGGGCTGCGAAGCTAGGAGGGAGGTGAACGCGCGGCCCCAGAACGTCCGTTTGGCGCGTTCACCTCCCTCCCAGCCACGCAACCCCAGAACGTACAGCTCCCGCCGCACAAGGTCGCCCGGCAGGGGCGTCAGGCAGGGAAGACGGATGCGCGGCCTTAGAACGTAAGCCGTGGTGCCTGCCGGAGGGAGCCGCGATGGAGACGCGACCGGCTTCCCTGCCTGACGCCCATGCCGGGCAACAGCCTTGGTGGTGCTTAAGATGACGGTAGCCTTGGGTGCTCACCCCGCCTGCTCCCTCGCCCGCTGCGAGTGGCGAGGGAGTGACTGACAGACACAGAGAGAGACTGAAGGGGAGGGAGGGAAAGACAGAGAGACAGACAGAGACAGAGAGAAAGAGAGGGAGGGAGAGAGACGGAGAGAGACACAGATAGAGAATGAATCGGAATCGGATTGAATCGGAGACAGACGGGGAAAGAGGGAGAGACAGACATACAGAGAGAGGGAGGGAGGGAGAGAATCAGAGAGAGTGACACATACAGAGACAGGGAGAGACAGAGAGAGACAGATAGATAGAGACTGATTAAGTGAGTGAGAGACAGACAGACAGACACACACACACACAGAGTGTCAGAGAGAAAGAGAGAAAGAGAAAGAGAGAGAGAGAGAAAGAAAGAGAGAAAGAGAGAGAAATGGAGAGAGAGAGGAAGAAAGAGAGAGAAAGAGAGAGAGAGTGAGAGAGAAAGGGAGACAGAAAGAAAGAGAAAAAGAGAGAGAGAGAAAGAAAGAGAAAGAGCGAGAGAAATGGAGCGAGAGAGAGGAAGAAAGAGAGAGAGAGAAAGAAAGAGAGACAGAAAGAAAGAGAAAAAGAGAGAAAGAAAGAGCGAGAGAAAGAGCGAGAGAAAAGGAGAGAGAGAGAGGAAGAAAGAGAGAAAGAGGTAGGTAAGTTTTTTTAAAATTTATTTTCAATACAGTGTGAAAACTCAACTGTCAGTTGATCTTAATGTTATGAAATGAAAAGTATGTCATTTGCAATTAACTTGGCATAAAATAATTTATTTGCATTTAATTGTAATGGTTCAAAGAATGTTCGGAAAAATGTTTGGCCCTCCACCATGTTCACTTCATCCAATCTGGCCCTCTTTGAAAAAAGTTTGGACACCACTGCTATAAATGAATGGATCCAATCAGAGTTTGCTTTATCCTTGGTTGTTTCCACCATTCTATTTCTGCCTTAAAGATATCGGCTGCAAAGTTAAATTATGAAATTAGAAATAAAAATTTTCTTTGCATATTAGATAGATCTTCTTTATTTTCCCAAAACCTATTATATAGGCTTCATATTTCCTTTAAAAGTAGTCTATATAAATATGTGTAACTGGCAGAAATAACCTGTAGCGGAAATTTTGAGTAGTTCGGCGAACCGGTAAATACCACCTCTGACTGGCCCCATACACCCCATCTATTCTCTGCCTCCTGAACTTTCTCCTGAAGTGGGGAGGGAATGGAGATTTTACAGTATCCTTGCTCTGCCATGCCCACCAAGCCATGGCCTCCCACCAAGCCACGGCCACAGAACGGGTAGTAAAAATGTTAGAATCCCACCGTTGGAGGATACTATTTGCTTAATTCAAGATACCCTGTATGATATTTCTCTAACCTGTTCTTCAACCTCCAGCTATTTTGTATGAAAAGTCTTTCTACAACTGCTATAAATAAAGATCCCTTCATTCATTCACTATGGTTATATGCTATTATACATCTGTGCCAGATGTGCAAGTGAAGTGAATGAGTCTCTCAAATACTCCTGCCCAATTACCTGGACATGTCTGGCTAGCTTTGTGGGAGATACAGAAATAATTTGCCACAGCTGCCTTCTGGGATATTTTGTGACAATCCAGGGTTTGCTAGGTTTCTCCATCCAAGGGCTAACCAGAACCAACCCTGAAGAGCTTTTTTGATACAGCCATAGTCAGCCTGGTGCCGATATCTGCTGGGACTTCACACCAAAAGGCCTGCTAGCTAATACATTCTGATACGTGCTCTGGTGCAGGCAATATTAGCACTTGACCTCCTCAGTCAAGCTTGTCAATGTTTCAGCATATTCCTTTGCTTATACCTTCCCAGGGGAAGGGAGGCTGAGTTTTAATTTCCCACAATCCCTTTTATCCATGGATTTTGGCTTGCATTGCTAATCAAACATTTATATGTGGTTGCTGATTCCCCTCACCTACTCGGAAACCCGCTGTCATTAACACAGAGAATGGTAGATTTCTCTTTTCTGGTTGAATTTAAAAGTTCTTAGGGCAGCCTCACTATGATGTTGCCTGATATCAGCATTTCAGTCTTGGTGACAGTCGGAAATGTGTGGAGTATCTTTTGTTCAATGTGCTGCTTTCTGGAAGCTTTCATTGTCACTCTGAACCGTTCATTCCCAGTTTGAATCCTCTGGATGTTTTGGAAACAGCCACAATAACACTTCTTAGCAAGAGGTAAAATTGGATAGGGGATTAGAAAATGATTTGAGGAATAGACTGACTGCATAGCCCTTGATTTTAACCCTATTTATTTTCAAAGAAGAAAAAACTTTTCATTAACTTAGTTTCCAGTCTGTTAGTTATAGAATGATGTCACATCTTATTAATGCTTTTTTTAGTGTCTTCCTTTTTGATCATTATCCTGCCAATGTGTAATAACTTGTATTGCCTTTTTTGCAGTTACACATTTTAGTTACATAGCTAATTTTACATGGCTTAAAAAGCATGAATAAATCCAAATGCTGCGTTTAAGTTGTCTTCCTGTTGGTATCATAGAATCAGTGGGCTGGAAGAAGTCATTTAAGCTATTTAATCCCACCATTTGACAAGTACAGGCAGCCTATTCTCCTCTTGGGTACATCTAAGTATACTTTCTTTTAAACAGATTCATTCTCATACTCCTCTTATTTTTGGGAGCTAACATGCTGTCAGAATCAGCCTTTCCATAACTAAAATCTATTTTTCTTCTAAAAATCAACCCTATTTTCTAAAATCTGTTCTTCTTTATCCTGTCTTCTGAAATCCATTTCTTCTATCTTCCTATCTTAAGATCAAAGAGAACTTAAAGAGAATGAGCTCATTTCAAATGTTTGCAGAGTGCTGTCATATCCATCATTGGTAGTATTTTCTTAAGGCTAAAATCCCATTCCATCTTCATAGCCCCTAGGTTCTAGACCAATGATGACAAATCTTTTCGGGCACCGAATACCGAAAAGGAAGAGCGTGTGCACACATTTTGTGCGCTTGTATGAGCCGCAACCCAGAAGAGGAGCTGTCCAGGATGCATGCGCACGCCAAAAAATGAATTCCGAGCTAGTATTCCAGGTTTCTGCATGCGTGTACGATGATCAACTGGCCAGCGCACATGCTCATGCAGGAAAATGGAAGACTAGCTCTTCTAGTTTTCAGCACTGCTGCATGCACGAACACCAGCTGATTATCGTGCGCACATGCATGCCAGAAACCCAGAAGAGGAATGGGCAATGCCGCATATGCCAGGTGCCATGGCTCCATGTGCTACTTCGGTTCACCATCATGATTCTAGACCCTAAATCTCCTATTACTTTCTCTGAAACTATGCCAATTGCTAAATGCAATTCTCAGCATGGAGGTTGACCAAACTAGAATAAAGTGGAACTATTTTTTTTTTCGGATTTTGAAATTACATCTCTGTTGGTTGAGACCTAAAGTTATCACTTGATTGTTTCATATTTAATTTGCAATCAACTACTGAGGTGGTGTAGTGGTTAGAAATACAGTAATGTAAAGGTAAAGGTTCCCCTCGCACATATTTGCTAATCGTTCCGGACTCCTGGGGGATGATGCTCATCTCCGTTTCAAAGCTGAAGAGCCAGCACTGTCCGAAGACGTCTCCATGGTCATGTGGCCGGCATGACTAAATGCCAAAGGCACACGGAACGCTGTTATCTTCCCACCAAAGGTGGTTTCTGTTTTTTCTACTTTTACATGCTTTCAAACTGCTAGGTTGGTAGAAGCTGGGACAAGTAACGGGAGCTCACTCCATTACACGGTGCTAGGGATTCAAACCACTGAACTGTCGACCTTTCTGATCGACAAGCTCAGTGTCTTAGTCACTGACCCATTGCATCCCTTAGAATGCAGTACTGCAGGCTAATTCTGCTGACTGCCGGCTGATTGCAAATTGGAAGTTCAAATCTCACCAGGCTCAAGGTTGACTCAGCCTTCCATCCTTCCGAGGTGGGTAAAATGAGGACCCAGATTGTTGGAGGCAATAGGCTGACTCTGTAAATTGCTTAGAGAGGGCTGTAAAGCACTGTGAAGTGGTATATAAGTCTAAGTGCTATTGCTACAAGTAGAAGACCTTGCTATTACCAAACCAAATTCTCGTTACACACATTTGTCTTTCATTTAACAAGTGTCTGTCTGACTTAATTAAATTTCATTCAAATACTTTCAATGCATTTTTCTAACCTGATAAGGTAATTTTGAATGTTGTTTTCTGTTTGCTACCCCACCCAGTTTAATATCTGCAAATTTGAAAAGCATTCCCTGCACTTTTTTATCGAAGCCTTCTCCTCCTCCTCTTCCCTGGTCACTAGCCTTCCAGCATTACCTTTATTTCCATGAATGGGCTTAGCCCTAAATAATTTTTTTGAAAATAAAAATGATGAATGGCTTCAGCCTGATGCTTTCCAATTTCCTGGGAAAAAGACAAAGCTAAGCAGGGAGTTTGGAGTTTTTTGAAGGAGTGTCAGTTGCATTTTGTTTAAGGCAGTATTTGTAACTGATTATGTGTTTTATGGTAGTCATCTTGCAAATAGGGAAGCTTCCCTGTATCAATCATTTTCAGTCATTTTGCCAGGGTGCAGAGAAGAACACCATCGCAAGGATGATGCAATAGTCTTACTCCATTTTTTAAAAAATAGGATCTATTTTAATACTATTGTAAAATAAGACAACAGAGCTATAAAATAAATAAGTCTGATTTTTCCAGGTTATGTCCAATTCATATTTTTTTTAAATTTAAGCAAATGGTAGTTTCCCTAAGTTTCAATTAGGCTAATATCTTTGACCTAGTTGGTTTCAGTTTCATAAAGACCTTTCCAAATAATTCATGATTTGTTCCATTTGTCTGCCTAATGTTTCCTTGAGGAAAATCATCTAGCCTTTTTAATATTATTTTATATAGACAAAGTGCAGTAACACAATTAAGAACACAACTGTGCTTCACAGGTGTCCGCAGCAAACTGAGATTTCATTGTACGAAATGATGTGATAAAAGCTCTCGTTCTTGTGTGTGTGCATGCAGTGTCACAAAACAAGTATTACAAGGGAGGAGATTGTATCATGGCATTGCAATACACATGTATTCACTCCCCTGGCAGATGCCCGTTTTTAAAAAGTAGCATATTACTACATAAGGTGTTTCCTAATACGTGTACTTGAATAATTCTTATGCTATATTTCTTTTGAAAAGCTTTTAAATGTTATATACCAGTGATGACTAACCTTTTTTGGCTCGCATGCCAAAAGCTGGAGGAGCACAGGGGGGTTGTGCGTGGTCGTGCCATACCCATAATGCTATGTGTGCAACCCCCTGCTTTTGGCGTGCTTTTTTCGCCCTCCCCAGGCTCCAGAGGCTTTCTAGGAGCCTGGGGAGGGTGAAAACAGCCTCCCCTCCCCACCTCCAGAGGCTTCAGGAGCTTCCCTAAAGCCTCCAGAGGGCGAAAAACGGCCTCAAAAGAAGGCCTAAATTAGCTGGCCAGCGCACACATGCATGCTGGAGCTGACAGGGCAACGCCTCACTTGCCCTAAGAAATGGTTTCGCGTGCCACCTGTGGCACCTGTGCCATAGGTTTGCCATCACTGTTATATACTGTATATTTGCCACACTACAGTCTTGTCTCCGTCTTAAGATCTATCTCCTATTATTTGGTTCTCTTGTCAGTATCACAGGCTTGCTTATAAGTTTATATCCAGTAACTGGCATTTTTTTCTATTGAAGTACAGGTAGCCCTCAACTTACAACAGTTTGTTTAGTGACCATTCAACGGCACTGAAAAAAGTTACTTATGACCATTGTTCACAATTATGATCATTGCAGTATCCCCATGGTTAGGTGATTTACATTTGGATCCTTGATGCCTGGTTTATATTTATGTCTCAGAGTCCTCTTTTGTGACTTTCCAACAAGCAAAGTCAATGGGGAAACCAGTTTCACTTAGCAACCGTGTTACTAATTTAACAACCGCAGTGATTTACTTAACAAACGTAGCAAGAAAAGTCGTAAAATGGGGCAAAACTCACTTAACCTACGAGATCGCCTTCTGCCACCGAGAGCCTCCCACCGGCCCGTACGCTCCCATAGAGAGGGTCTCCTTATGGTGCCGTCGGCTAGACAATGTCGACTGGCGACACCCAGCTGGAGAGCCTTCTCTGTGGGAGCACCTGCCCTCTGAAACGAATTGCCCCGGAATTAAGAACTATCCCTGACTTACGCACCTTCTGCTGCAGTCTCAAAACCTTTCTCTTTCAACAAGCCGGGCTGGTATAAAGCATGTTTTTTAAATTTTTAATCTAAATTTTTAAATTTAAATTTTTATTATTTTAATTAGGATTAGTTTGTGTTTTTTCCACGTTTTGGCCAATATTTTAATGATGTCTTTTAATTATGCCTTTTAAAAGCTTTTTTTAAACTTTTATATATTTGTTTTTATTTTGGCTGTACACCGCCCTGAGTCCTTCGGGAGTAGGGCGGTATAAAAAACCAAAAAACCTAAACCTTAACAAATTTCTCACTTAGCAACATAAATTCTGGACTCAATTGTGGTCATAAGTGGAGGACTACCTGTATTTATTTCTATTAAAGTTCTGCATTTAGAATTACATTTCAGATCTACTTCGGCCTAAATATCATAGAATTCCAGAGATGCTTATTTCCATGTAAGTCTGTGTTTCATTGCAGTGCCCAAATGCATTTGCTCTGGGCCAGGAAGTTCCTAATTCAACTTTCATCTCCTACAAACTCTCAAGATATGTAGTTAGGCAAACTACTAACCCTCAGGCCTCTTCCATTAGCCCCACTGAGTAATTGCAGCTCTACTTTTCAGATTTTATATAAGATAACTGAGATAATCTTTGAAAGCTCTATTTTAGGGTTTTAAGCATAGTTATATCATAATTCTGTTGGCTTCTGCTATCTGAACCAGTATAGTATGTGATCGGCTCATGTGTCATTTTTAAGGGGGTGGAATATGTGTTTTGAATGTAAAAATCCACAACCAACTTGCCCTTGAAATTGGAGACCTACAGTAATGTTGAGAATTTCAACCACAGTTTCCTGTAATGCCGTTAAGCGCCAGTAATTATAAAATACCAGAAAACGATAGGTTGAATACTCTTGTTTTACAAAGATTTTTCTCCAGGCAGCTTGTACTATTAAAACAGCGTTTAATAATAGCCTTCAACATTTCTTTAAAATCCATCCCTCTCATTCAGCATTGTGGAGAAGAAGAAAAACAACTAAGTGGGTTGAGTAAAAAGCCTATAATGCAATTGTCTTTCCAGAGAGAGAGAGAGATATTTCTTGAATTCTTTGTTGTAGCGAAGAATTAAACTGCTGATCAGCAGTTCTGCAGAGAGCTGGCTCAACTACGCAGGGTGCAGAAATCATGATGTAATCTTCCTTTTTGTTTTATTTTATTTATTTTTTTGCAAGCACTGTAATAACTCACTTTGACCCTCTATCTCTCCCTTATTGTTTGTTGTTTCTATTTTAGGGTGTGAACGGAATGTCTGTGGATGAGAAGACTGAATCCCCCATGTATGTGTATGAGTCAACAGTCCATTGTACCAATATCCTCCTATGCCTCAATGACCAACGGAAGCAGGATATTCTCTGTGACGTGACTTTGATTGTGGAGGGCAAAGAATTCCGAGCCCACCGAGCTGTGCTGGCTGCATGCAGCGAATACTTCTTGCAGGTGTTAGTCGGGCAGACAGAAAATGACCTGGTTGTCAGCCTGCCAGAAGAGGTATAGTATGCCATTGTTCATCAGTCACTTTAAAAGCAGCCTTTCTTGCTGGGTAGCTAGGAGAGAAAACAAGCTCCTCTCTTTTGTGCCCAACTGCTTAGGAATCAGATAAAATCTAAAGGTTTTTAAATATAATTCCCATAGCTCTGCATGTTGCTCAAATCAGACTCTGCTGGAGGGTGTGTTAATCCTGAGAAGGAGAGTGGGATACGATGCTGAAACAAGCACCCAGGGTTAGAGAGCAAAAGCAAAGGAAACAGCCTGCCAGGAGCAAGGAAACATCAAACAAGAAGGAAGGAAGAGGGAAAGCAGGAAGAGGTCCAAGCAGCACAATGGACGGAGCGAATCCTTCGCCCAGCGCTTTAAAAAGAACATGTAAAAACATGAGCACCCTCAGCCAAATTGCTGTGCGCTTTAGGGAAGAAAGCATCTCAAAGCTAAACCAGAAGCAGGATGATTATTTCTGCTTCACTAGTTCAGTTTTCCTTTGAAAGACCTCTGTGAGACTTTGAACACACAAAAGAGCCTCCATTTTTACCCTACCAAAGTGCAGGGATCCCTTGGGATGTTTTTGAACCTGGGTGCATTGCTAAAGGAAAGAGGTGACTTGCTAAGATTGCGGGTTGAAATGGACTATTGTGCAGGTGTAATTTTCCCAGTGGTTTGTAAATTCTGCCTTGAAAAATAACTTCCCAGATTGGACAACATGAATTAGGGGAAAGGGGAAACATTTAATGCAAAACATCAAAGAAAACAGTGCACTCAGCAAATCTTTTTCCAAGTTCAGTACTCTGTCAAGGAAAAAGTTTGCAAGCCCAGATTTGTCAGGTTAAGAGAGGGTCACTGGGACACTTTTGCTTGGCTATACGTAATTGCATAATACTTGAAAATATTTGAAAGAATACTTGCTTAAGCTTCTTTGCTTGAAAAGTACATAATGTAAGGTACCTTTTATATTCCTCCCAATAGGCTTAATGTGTTGACAGATTCAATAATTAAATAGACCAGGCACACTAAATATCAGCATGTTATCAAACCCCCAATTAATTAAAATATTTTTGACATAAAATAAATTGCATCTGCTTTCTAAAATTGCAATCTTAATAGGGTGTAACCATATATGTAAATTATGTAAATTTAGTATTATACATTTGTTCATTTTTATCCAAAAATGTACTTTAAGTGGAAAAATATATTATGCAATTTGTGTCAGAATAGTCAATTGATACCAAAGGACTGGAAATACAGCCGGATTTCTTCGCACAGAAACCATCTGAAGATTCTCCTACCATAACTCCTTTCTACCCTCATTCATGCATTTGCCATAGTATTTTGTAGTTTTTCTAGTTGTTCACCCTGACTCTGACTTAGATCTCTATTTGCAATAGCTATTATGTTACTATGGGGTCACTTCTTGTCCAATCTGTTGCCCAAAGTCAAAATGGTCCTCTCTAATGCTAGAATCAAAGTGGAACATGTTATGTCATACCAAATCAGGTGAGAGATACTCACTCTAGTTTTCATAATTACATTTTCTGGATTTTGGCAATATGACCTGGAATAAGAAGGTTGTAATTACTCAATACTTACTAACAGTGAAAGTGTAGCCATTTTTCTCTAGAAGATCTAGAAAAGAGGAAATTCAGCAAGGCTTCCAGTGAATTGAGTCTGGAGCATATGTAGATTATATTGGTCTTTTGGCTTTTAAAAAAAAAAAAGATCTCTGCTTGTTCCTTTTTGTTATTCAGTTAATAATTTCTCGACTTGGCCTTTTATGATGATTATGGGTAGTAAGTTCTTTTACTTTTTGGTGACTTCAAAATATTTTGACCAGAACTCCTTTCAATTTCAGCCAATGAAACTGGATTTGTGAGATTTGTACTTTTTCATATCCCAATTAGGATATGAATTGTCACCTTAAACAAATCACAAAGTGCTCATCAGAAGTATCACTACTAGCAAAGTCTTGTCCCCTTCAAGTTAATAAAGGTGATCTGTTAGATTTAACTCCTTGCCATTTCTTGACAAGATTTATTGTCTTAGCTGCAGAATAAAACTGAAGGTCATAAGATTATTGTAATACAAAAGTGATAAGAAATATTAAATGCATTAATCCTTAAGGACATGCAATAAATTAATATTTTATGCTAGTCTTGCTAGTTGGATGCAGACCCAATTAGGCATATAAAATGCAATTATTCTATAGAGCCCTATTTAATTCTATGGGAGTTACAAGGTGGATAAGATTGCAATCTAAGTCTCTTATAAAACCCTAATCTTGTATATTAAAAATACATGATATGTATCTTGGTCTATTTCCTTTTCCTTAAAAAAAAATAGACTCATGATTTTACAATACATGGAAAAGGAGGAATGATTTTCTAAATGCATGCTGAAATTGGGCCCTGTTAAATCCAAATCAGTCATTTTCTTAGAAAGATTAAAATTATAGTCTTGGTTTGATCTCTGTTCCTTTTCATTTTTCTTTATTTATGTGTGGAACCCATTCCTTTTGACAAGACATTCTAATTAATCTTTTCATTCATGATAAGAATTAAAATAGCAATTGGGAATATTTCCCACTTCCCATCTAGATTACCAGAGAGGGGGAAAATGTGATAGAAAGACATGCATGGCTGTGAGCCAAGGATATAGTAGGTCATGCCAATATTAGTTGGCAGCCAGCCATTATCTAATTAACGTGGCTTCATCGCTATAAGTAATAATTCTTAGGAAATCATTGAGTCATTTGCGGTGCCATGGTACTTTTACTTTAGAAATAGTCAGTACTGTTTATAGTGGTGTCTGAGTCATTGGATTGCCTTCCCTTTGCCAATTAAAGCAAAGCTGCATTAGTCATAGTGAGTTGAAAGCTGAGAGGAAGGTGATAACGCTGGGTTCATTTTCCCCTGCTCTTGACAGAGTCAGACAAAAGGAATTAGCTCCATTGCAAGTAATAGTCTTGGGTCATTCAAGTACAAGCTAATAAACCACTGTCCACATAAAAGTGGTTCATTAGCAAAGGAGCAGAAATGAAGTGCTCTCAGCCTGAAAGAAGGCAGGCATTTTCGTCTTCAGAAGGTGAAGAAGAAACGACCTGCTCATTAATCAGAGGACTATGGTTACCAAGCACAGTTCTAGAAGGGAATTATGATGCCTAAGAACGAAGTGACATAAGTCATCCCAAGATGTCACTATTTGTTTATATAAAATAGCACTAGCACTTAGACTTATATACCGCTTCATCATGCTTTATGGCTCTCTTTAAACAGTTTACAGAGTCAGCGTATTACCTCAACAATCTCTGCCTTCAAGTCCATCCATTGGAAGGATGGAAGGCTGAATCAACCTTGAGCCAGTCAGCACTCCTGGCAGTCAGCAGAAATAGTCTGCAATACTGCATACTAACCACTGTGCTACTACAGCTCTTCTTTATGCTTTACATTATAGCCTACCACAAGTTGGAGAACTCTTCCTCACGTCTATTTCAAAAGTTACACCCATCTCAACCCCAAAGACCAGCTGCTTGACAACCCCTTTCCCTCCCAATTTGCCCGTGTCAAGACAAAACACTATTGTATAGTTACCTCCCATGTTTACTTTTATTGCCAAAGAATGCAGATTAGAGCCATAGATGGTAATGTTGACCGGGTGTTGGGGGAGAAGGTCCAGATTGTATTTAAGGCAGGTGTAGGACGACAAGCAAGCCAAATAGGTGATTGCATAGTAAAGCTTGATCTTGTTGGTGAACTAATACTACTGTTAAGTGTCAATGCTGCTATTAAGGACTAACTAATAATCTGTAGCCCAAATGACAGATGGGTCAGGATTTTGGCTCGGGTTTCATAGTTGTCCAGCATTTTTTATAAAAAGCTTAGGTAGAGGAATTGAAGGGATACTCCTGAAGTTTTAGGGACTTTTTCATGTGCACATGCAGGTAAGCCTCGACTTAAAATAGTTCATATAGTGCAGGGGTGTTAACCTCAAGGCCCGCAGGGTGCTTAGGTCTGGTCCACAGGGCCGCCCTGGAAACAGCAAAGGACTGACCCACAGGGCCTCTCCTGAGCTCTGTTTTCACTGGCAGAGAGTTGCAGGAGGCCGTCGCAGCCAAAAACAGAGCTTATAAGCCTGTTTTCACTTGTAGAGCACTCAGATCATCACAGGCACCCCCAACACGACTGATGTTGAGCTGGCCATGCCCACCCTGGCCCCTGAAGTCAAACACAACCCTGATGTGGCCCTTAATGAAATAGAGGTTGACACCCCTGATTTAGTGGCTGTTTAAAGTTCAACGGCACTTAAAAAGTGACTTATGACTGCTTTTCATACTTGCAGCTGTTGCAGTATCCCCATGGTCACATGATCAGAATTCAATTGCTTGGCAACTGGATCCTATTTTTGATGGCTGCAGGGTCCCAGGGTCATGTGATCACTTTTAGTGTCCTTCTGACAAGCAAAGTCAATGGGGAAACCAGATTCACTTAACAATTATGTTACTAACTTAACAACTGCAGGGATTCACTTAACAACTGTAGCAAGAAAAGTGGTAACATAGGGCAAAATTTACGTAGCAACAGAAATGTTAGGCTCAGTTGTGCTCTTAAATCAAGGATTTAAGACTAAACCTGTATATATTTAGATTTATATGCTGCTCCAGTCAACTAACTCTGAGAAGTATACAACTTCCTAATAATTAAGTAACAGCTAATTACAACCAACCTATTCAGGATATTACGATTGTCTTGTCTCCAGATGCCGTCCCAAGGAGCCATGTTTTGTGGCTTTCTTCAAGAACAATAAGGGTAGTAGTCCAAACATATCTGAAGTAGGCTATAGAAAAGTTGTAACCATTCCCTACTAGATGAGATTATTCATCTCTGCTTAAAAGCTCTCAACTTGCTGCATATAAAAGCAAACTATCAGCTGAGTTTGGGAGTTTTTTGCGGGGTGGGGTGCTCTACTGAGATTTATTTCAAATCTAAACAAAGAGCTATTTTCTGTAAAATGCAAAGTTTTCTAAAGTCCATTTTGCTCCTAGACTCAAGAAAACCACTATTATTTCTCCCTTTCTTGATACAGGACTTCACTGTTCCTATGCCAGTTTATAAGCATTGTTTATGATATATCTATTCCCTAGCCTGCTTCAATCATTGCACAATACGTAATCAGGATTATATGTATTGGGAGAAGCATCTGGTTGCAAAACTGCTGGCATGTCACTATAATTCCTCCTCCTGAATTTAAAATTTCTTGCAAGCTGTAATGGTGAAATAATTGCCTACGAGCAGTTTTGTTTCCCTTCCTGGTGCTCAATCAGGAGTTTTTGTTTTGTTTTGTTTTGCAAGTACCCAGATAAATGCATTAAATGTATGCCAAACGCATATTATAGATAAAGCACTATAAAATAAAATTTACTTTCTTTTTATATTGAGCTGGAGGTTGAGAGAATTTTTATTACTGTAGGATCTGCAGTCATTTGGAGCAGGAAAAATGATTAAATAGCATCCTTTGTGCTCTCCCTGCTAGGCAGATAGAGGAAACCTTAATTGGCTTTTGGTATTCTTTGCTCTGGTGCTTTCAGTTTTACAAAAGTGAAGATGATAACAAATCACTTTCTGACTATATTGTGAGAGATTAAGGCGTGCAAACAGTGTGCAGTGGAAGTGCCCGTGCCTAATAAAAGCCAGATTCCAAATAAACTTGACAATATGGAGAAATGCCCAAATTAAATAAGATAAACCCTATCAATACATTTAGGAAGGAAATTCAATCACATTAATACAGGATGAATGACACCTGGCTTGACTACAATAAATGAGAAAAAAAGTTCTAGGAGGTTTAGTAAACATCTGCTAATGCAGCTTTAGAGTGTGTCAATAGGCACACACAGTCCAGATAATGAGAAATAATAATCCCTATGCAATTGTAGTCTTATTTACAATAAGCACTAACCACTATGTTTTTGCATTTCCGAACTATCTGCAGTTGAAAACTTTTTCCACAAATTTTTATTTATTTATTTTATCAAATTTATACCCCGCCCTTCTCCTTGTTAGGACCCAGGGTGGCGCACAGGCATTATTTAAAATCACAAAATACAATATACATCAATTAAAATATATTAAATTAATTAAACCCATATTAAAACCTTACCAAATTATAATTTATGTTTAAAAAGTCAGAAACGGGGGGCTATCCTAGGCCGGCTTGTTGGAATAAATGCGTCTTAAGACGTTGGCGGAAGAGGCGGAGGTCCGAGATAGTGCAAAGGTCGGGGGGGTAGGTCGTTCCAGAGGGCCGGGCCCGCCACAGAGAAGGCCCTTCCCCTGGGTGTCGCCAACCGGCATTGCCCAGCTGACGGCACACGGAGAAGACCCTCTCTGTGGGAGCGGATCGGACGAAGGGATGTATGGGGCAGGAGGCGGTCTCGTATATAGCTAGGCCCCGAGTCATGGAGCGATTTAAAGATGGTCGTCAACACCTTGAAGCGCACTCGAAAGGCCACAGGCAGCCAGTGCAGCTCGCGCAGGAGAGGTGTTACGTGGGCTTGCCTTGAGGCGCCCATAATCACCCGCGCGGCCGCATTCTGCACTAACTGTAGCTTTCGAGTGCACCTCAAGGGGAGCCCCATGTAGAGAGCGTTACAGTAATCCAGCCGGGATGTCACAAGCGCTTGAGTGACTGTGCGAAGGGCCCCCCGGTCCAGTAAGGGGCGCAACTGGCGTATCAAGCGTACCTGATAGAACGCCCCCCTGGCCACGGCCGCCACATGGTCCTCCATGGACAGCCGGGAATCCAAGAGGACACCCAAGTTGCGCGCCCTCTCCACGGGGGCCAGTTGTTCACCCCCAATGGCCAGTGTTGGACTTATCTGGCTGAACCGGGGTGCCGGAAACCACAGCCACTCGGTCTTGGACGGGTTGAGTTTGAGTTTGTTACTACCCATCCAGATCCGTATGGCCTCCAGACACCGGGACAGCACCTCGACGGCATCGTTGGGGTGGTTTGGGGTGGATATGTACAGCTGGGTGTCATCAGCGTAGAGATGGTATTCCACCCCAAAACCACGGATGATCTCACCCAGTGGCTTCATGTAGGTGTTAAACAGGAGTGGCGAGAGGACCGACCCCTGAGGGACCCCACATGTGAGGGGCCTCGGGGACTACCTCTGCCCTCCTGCCAACACCCATTGCGACCGACCAGAGAGGTAGGACGAGAACCACCGTAGAACGGTGCCTCTCAGCCCCAACCCCCCCAATCGGTGCAATAAGATACCATGGTCGATGGTATCAAAAGCCGCTGAGAGGTCTAATAGGACCAGGATAGAGGAGCAACCTTTATCCCGTGCCCTCCAGAGATCGTCAACCAACGCGACCAATGCCGTCTCGGTGCTGTGACCGGGCCGGAAGCCGGACTGGCGCGGGTCTAGATAATCAACTTCCTCCAGGTGTCGGGGAAACTGTTGAGCCACCACACTCTCAACAAGGCTCTTCATGAATTTAAGTACCTTAATTTTCCATCATTATAGCTTGAAGAGCTTTTGTCAGTCAAAGCAGTATTCCAGTAGAGTGAGTTATCTGTTGAATGTGATAATGACACCTGGAAAGCTAAGGCACTTATTCCTTCTCCCTCAAATGCAAGCAAGGTCATATCTTTATATGATATATAAAGATGGTGATAATTCCCCTTGAATCTCCCTTAGTCAGACCTTGTCTAGAGTACTATATCCAGTTATGGTTGCTGCAATTTGAGAAAGATATCAAGCAGCTTAAAATTACTCAACAGTCCATGACACAGATGATGAGAGACCTGGGTAAATCACCTGCTCTCTGGGAAAGTTGAATGAGTTGAATATTTTTAACTTTAGGAAGAAGCAAAAGGCAAAATGACATGGAAAGCAAGAAAAATTGGGACAAAACATCCTACGTACAGATATATGTTGTGAGGCTGAGCAGATAGTGATGCATCCTCGCCTTGGGAGATTAATAAATAAATTCTTCAAAAATACTACAGTAATCCCTCGTTTTTCGCGGCTTCGTTTTCCGCGGCTTCAGTGCTTCGCGGAGTTGTAAAAAATACAGGAAAAAAATGCATTGGTAGGAGGCAAGCGCCCCCTAGTGGTTGCTTTAAACATGTCCACCAATTCAAGTTTCCTAGCGAATCCTACTTCGCGGATATCCGGTTTTCGCGGACGGGTGCGGTCCCGATTAGCCGCGAACAACGAGGGATTACTGTAATTGAATTAGAATGCATCTGAGGTAAAAATAATAATAAACTTTTATGCTGAGTGTCTTTAGGGGAAAATGAAAATAAAACATCAATATCTTTATATACACTTGCTACATAAATAGAATTATAAACATGAATGTCTATTGGATCAGATCAACAGTGTATGTACTATAGCATATCTGTTCCATAGTGATCAATCAGATCCATTTTGGCAGGCCTGGCCTAACCTACCTTCCAGCCTCTCAGTCTGAACATTTAAATTGTTTTAATTGGGTTTTTAAGGGGTTTAGTTTTTAGTATTTTGGGTTTTTAGTGCAGGGATAAATTGTTTAATCTGATTTTATATATATTTATGATGTATTTATGTTTGTATGTTTTTAACTCCCCTGTGCACCGCTCCGAGTCCCTTCAGGGAGAGGGAGCGGTCTACAAATTAAATTTATTATTATTATTATTATTATTTACAGATATGGACATCTAGAAATCATTGTTACCTAGCACTGGCACTTAAAATATATTTTAAAGATATTTAAAAATCATTAAAAACAAATAACTTTTCATAGGCTAATTTTTTCCAATTGCCTTTTGAAAAAATGTAAATTGCTATTCATCACATCTACCGTAATTACAGTGAATTCCATAATTTATCTATTGTTTAATCTGACCTAAACCATCCCAAGTTTAGTTTAATGATTGACCCTGAGTTCTAACATCATGAGAGACAGAAAAAAACCTATATTTATACGTTCAATACCATGTCCGATTGAATATAATCCTATCATGTCACATACAGTGCCTTTGTTCCATGCCTCATTCTGC
The DNA here is from genome assembly GCA_039707465.1 of Rhabdophis nuchalis. NCBI lineage: Eukaryota > Metazoa > Chordata > Lepidosauria > Squamata > Natricidae > Rhabdophis > Rhabdophis nuchalis. Next base: position 281,077,228 of record CM077643.1, on the reverse strand, counting down.
ACTTGGATTGTATTTGCATGTACTGGCAACTCCATCACTTAGGGTTGTGATCTCTAAGCTGAAAATCACATAACCATGACAGGCTTATGACTTCACTCCCCCTTTGATCATTAAGCAAATCATGACTTTGTTTCCACATTCTTCTTAACGCTACTTGTTGAAAGGTGGTTGTGAAGCATACAAATAGTGATCATTTACCAATGAGACATTGGAACAACCATAAATATGCACCTGTTGCAATATGCCCAATGATGACCATGTGACTAGAGATGAGGCCATGGTAAATGTGACAATTCGTCGCAAAACTTTTTTTTAACATTCATAATTTTGAACAGTCATTAAAGGAAGCAGTCAATAAACAAGTCTACATGTAAAACATGTCAATATATTTTATTATCCCTTTTAGTGTATTAATTATAAATTAGTGGGATGAATTAATTGCACAGTATGTTATATTTCAAGAGTGTTTGGACTGACGTTTTTTAAAGAAAGTCTTAAGAATCGGAGTATATTATTCAGTCAGAGTTGATATTCACTCTTGATAATGGCGGGGCTGAAAATAATAATAATAATAATAATAATAATAATAATAATAATAATAATAATAATAATAATAATAATAATAATAATAATAATATCAACTTTCACTAAGATATGCTGAAAAAAAGGTGTTGAGACTTCCTGTGTCTTTTCAATTAAAGCTTAATTTTCTTTGTGAACGGTTATCCAAAAGTCTTTTAGTGATCTTTTTTTCTACTTTAATGCAGGGGTCCCCAACCTTTTTTGCACCAGGGACCGGTTTCATTTTAAAGAAAATTCTGCGGACCGGCTGGCCTAGAGGCTGGCTCGCTGTGGGATGAGGACGCCTCCGGGTAGCCCTGGAAGGCCATCGCAAGGAGTTGGTGAAGGCGTGCTCGGCCATCCTCTGCCCAGGGGGGCTGCTCCCTCCTTCTCCTCTCCAGCCCTGCAGCCCGGTTCCTATCAGGCCACGGACCGGCACCGGTCCGCGGACCGGGGGTTTGGGACCCCTGCTTTAATGTAACAGTCAAAAAAAGAGCTAGCATCTCTTTTTCATTCACTGACAGGATAATTATTCACTAAATAACTGAATGGATCCACAATCCCTTTCTAAGATCTTGGGATCAGTTTGCAGAACTTCAGTTGTCTGGACAAGAGTTCCCCAACATTCCAGCTTTGAAGCCCAGTGGGGAAATTGGGGAGGAGAGGGGATGGTTTTGTGTGAGTGACAGGCAAGTACTTGTGCACGCAGCTTCATTTGCACCATTATCGGGCAAGCGCACCCACCACTCATGCAAATGGAGCACACACAGTTGCTTCTTGCTTGCTCAAATGGGCATGCCCGCATGCACTTGCCTATTACTTCCATGGCCCAGTTCTGAATGGCTCACGGCCCAGTAATGGATCACAGCCCAGGGGTTAGGGACCCCTGGTCTGGGAGACACTAGCATTCTGCCAAGTATAGCTTAGAAACACTGTCATACCATGTTTCCATAAAAATAAAACAGGGTCTTATTTTCTTTTGACACTCCCCCCCCAAAATAAGCACTTGGCCTTATTTTCGGGGAGGTCTTATTCTTTTTGAGGTGCAGGAGCCATCGAGCGTGATCACCTCATGGCTGCTGCTATGTTGCAATATTTTTCTGCAATCGAGTTTGGAGCAGTTTACTGTGAGTTTGTATCTATTGTTTGCTCGTGTATTATTGAGGTTGAAGCTGAAGTAGTCGTTGACAGGTAGGATGCTGTAGCAGACAATTTTGTGTACTATGCTTAGGTCAGACCGTAGGTGGCGTAGTTCCACATTGTCCAAGCCCAAATTTCGAGCCTGGTGGCATTCTGTTGTGAGCAGAGGAGTGGAATACTCTTCTCATGAAATATCTCTGGACTCGTTCAGTTGTATTAATGTCCGATGTACAGTGTGGATTCCAGGCAGACGAGCTGTATTTGAGAATTTGTCTGGCAAGGGTTTTGTATGTCCTAGTTTGCAGTTATGATAGTGTAAAAGTTTACTATCATGCATGAGATTGGAAAAATATCATAATGTACTACAGAATTTCTCAGCCATCCAGCTGGGCCATTATTTACCTCCTGAGAAGTAAAGTCCATACATCTAAAGTGGCACGGAGTTGGAGAAAGTTACTTGAGACTGCATACTCAATGGTTTGAGTGCAATTCACTAATATTAAACTTCGCATTTAATGATGCTAAAGGGAATGTCCCATCTTTTTCCAGCTCGATCTTTAAATAGTGATGTGAGGCCATTCTGCCAAACTCTATGCTGACATCTTGCTTTGAATCGCAACATTCACTCCCTCTAATCTCTTTCATCATCAGGCTCATATTTATAGTGTGAAATTAATTGCAGTTGATTCAGGATAGAAAAAATATTTTCTCTACAAACTGACTGTTTCGTTGTTCCTGTTCTGTGAATTTCTAGTCTGGGCAATTTGGAAATTGTATTCTCTGCCACAGTTTTTCCTATTGGCTTAAAGCAAAGGTGTAAAATTCGCATCATCATGTCATCATCACATGACGTATCACAATCTTTTCCCTCTTCGCTAAATCGTGGGTAGGCATGGCCAGTGCGTGGCACATGCGTCCCACGGGCTGCGAACTTGACACCCCTGGTTTAAACCATCAAACCTTAAAATTGATAATACGTTGATGCTGAATAGTACTAAGAAGCCTAATCTGCCCACTCATATCCACTCTTCTTTCCATGCTTCAGCAAGACCCCTTGTGATATATAAATAGGGAAGCACAATATAGATCCAGGGCAGAGATATAACATCTTTGGGAAAGAGAAATAACAGCTCAATTTCTGTTAACACATATTAGTGGTCCTTAGGTAAAAATGCTGTCAATGTGAGAATGCAGTCATAGGAAAAACTACACTTAAGCTGCCAGCTCAACTTAAGCTGCTTTAACTCAGCAGCTAATTGAATTAAAGCACAATAATTGTCCATAGGGCAGCTATGAATCCTAATTTCAAGATATTACAAATACACTGGAAGACTGGAAATGTTGGGAAGCAGGGGAAAGTAGAAGGGTAAAAATAAATTAGGAAGTCCTACATACAACACACACACATACGCACACACACACACACACACACACACACACACACACACACACACACACACACACTAGAGCTAAGTAGGTTAGAAGGACCACATTCTCTTTCTCCATGGAGAGCATTATGTCCTCAGAGTGGAAGTGACTTCATCTGTATTCTTTAAAATCTTTTTAATTCCAGCCTTGAATCCTGAACATGCAAAACTATGATTGTCGAATATAAATACCGCAAAACATGTTTCCCAAAACACCTATAATAGTATGGGGAATAGTATAATCTATTTTTACCAGTAGTGATAAGAAGAACAAATGCACTTGATATTTCCAGAGAGCTGGAAATCACATGAGTCCTGAGGCCACTGTTCATAGTATACTGTAGTTACTAGCTATAGCTAGATGCTGATATTACAGACTTATATTTATATTTATATTTATTCAATTTATACCCCGCCCTTCTCCAAACGGACCCAGGGCGGCGCACAGGAAAATTAAAACACATACAAAACATCATATAAAATTTAAAAAACTAATTCAATAGAACCTGTGCTAAAACCAGATTAAAATCCCCAAATTTAAAAACTATCTAAAAGTCAGTATAGGAGGCTACGCTAGGCCGGCTAGATGGAATAAATGTGTCTTAAGACACTTGCGGAAGAGGCGGAGGTCAGAGATGGTGCGAAGTTCAGGGGGTAAGTCGTTCCAAAGGGCTGGACCTGCCACAGAGAAGGCTCTCCCCCTGGGTGTCGCCAGTCGGCATTGTCCGGCCGACGGCACCCTGAGGAGGCCCTCTCTGTGGGAGCGTATTGGTCTGAGGGATGTATGGGGCAGGAGGCGGTCTCGCATATAACTAGGCCCCGAGCCATGGAGCGCTTTAAAGATGGTCGTCAGAACCTTGAAGCGCACCCGAAAGACCACAGGAAGCCAGTGCAGCTCGCGCAGGATAGGTGTTATGTGGGAGTGTCTAGGCGCTCCCGTAATCACCCGCGCGGCTGCATTCTGGACTAACTGCAGCTTTCGAGTGCACCTCAAGGGGAGCCCCATGTAGAGAGCATTACAGTAGTCGAGTCGAGAGGTCACGAGGGCCTGAGTGACTGTGCGAAGGGCAGCCCGGTCCAGTAAGGGCCGCAATTGGCGCATCAGGCGTACCTGATGGAAAGCCCCCCTGGCCACGGCCGCCACATGGTCCTCCATGGACAGCCGGGAATCCAGGAGGACACCCAAATTGCGCGCCCTCTCCACGGGGGCCGGTGTTTCGCCCCCAATGGCCAGAGTTGGAATAATCTGGCTGAACCGGGGTGCCGGAAGCCACAGCCACTCAGTCTTGGACGGGTTGAGCCTGAGTTTGTTACTACCCATCCAGATCCGTACGGCCTCCAAACACCGGGACATGACCTCGACGGCATCGTTGGGGTGGTCTGGGGTGGATATGTACAACTGAGTATCATCAGCGTACAGATGATATCCCACCCCAAAACCACGGATGATCTCGCCCAGCGGCTTCATGTATGTGTTGAACAGTAGGGGCGAGAGGACCGACCCCTGAGGTACCCCACATACGAGGGGCCTCGAGGCCGACCTCTGCCCCCCTGCCAACACATATTGCGACCGACCAGAGAGGTAGGAAGAGAACCACCGTAGAACGGTGCCTCCCAGCCCCAACCCCCCCAGTCGGCGCAATAGGATACCATGGTTGATGGTATCAAAAGCCGCTGAGAGGTCTAATAGGACTAGGATAGAGGAATATCCTCTATCCCGCGCCCTCCAGAGATCATCAACCAACGCGACCAATGCCGTCTCAGTGCTATGCCCGGGTCGGAAGCCGGACTGGCGCGGGTCTAGATAATCAACTTCCTCCAAGTGTCGCGGAAACTGTTGGGCCACCACACTCTCAACAACCTTCACTAAAAAGTGAAGGTTGGAGACGGGACGATAGTTCTCTAGTAATGCTGGATCCAGGGACGGCTTCTTGAGGAGGGGCCTTACTACCGCCTCTTTCAAGACGGCAGGCAAGGACCCCTCACTCAAAGATGCGTTGACAATGCCCTGGAGCCAGCCTCGTGTCGTCTCCCAGGATGCCAGTACAAGCCAGGAGGGACACGGGTCCAATAAACATGTGGTAGCCCTAAGTCTCTTTGACAACTTGTCCATATCCTCGGTAGTAACAAAATCAAACTCCTCCCAAGATGGTGTCTCAAGAGCAACCTCGGACCGCTCAGCTGGACCACTGTCGATGGAGGGCAGCTCGCTCCGAATCCGAGTGATTTTCTCCTGCAGATAAATCCCAAATTCCTCTGCTCGACCCTGTAGAGGGGCTTCCCGCGGCCTCTGTTGGAGGAGGGAGCGGGTCACCCCAAACAGGGCGGCAGGGCGGTTATCTGCGGATGCAATAAGAGTGGCACAATACTCACGTTTGGCCACTCTTATCGCCACCAGGTAAGTCCTAATGTAGGTTCTCACTAGTGTTCGGTCGGCTTCAGAGCGAGAGGATCTCCATCTGCTCTCTAGGCGTCTCTTGTGGCGCTTCATCTCCCTAAGCTCCTCGGTGAACCAAGGAGCCCGGGTGGATCGTCGCCGCACGAGAGGCCGCTCAGGCGCGACTCGGTCCAAGGCCCCCGTGGCCGCACTTAACCATGCGGCCACTAGGTCCTCAGTCGAGTCGCGGGGCAAGTCCACAGGAATTGGCCCAAGCTCCCTTTGGAACCTTACCGGGTCCATCAGAAGCCTGGGGCGGAACCATATAGGAATACTTAATATAATATAATTCCATCATGTGCTTGCAGCAATTTCTCACTGAGGTCTTCGCCATTTGTTTACTACTACGTCACTACTAACTTGACAGGTGCTCGTTCTTACTTTTACTTGCCTTCCCCCTTTGCCTTTGGAGAATGGCAGTTTGCCTCCATCAATACTTCAAGTGAAAGCAATAAAACTCAATTCTCTGAAGATGTATATTTTGTTTTGTTCAAAGATTGAATAAGTATGACATACAATGAAAATCAGGAGGGGTTCATGACTGTCAATATTGCGGATTTTGATGCACAAAAAGAAGTTCAACTTTAGCTTAAAAAAAAACAAAAACAAATGAAGTGCCTTTAGAGCAGCGGTACCCCAACCTTTGTGGCTTGGCAGCCTAGTGTAAGAGGAGTAGGGAACTGGGTCACATGAGCAGCGGGCTGGCATGCATAGTTCAACTTGCACAAGCAGCAGGCCAGTGAATACACACATATGCCACACAGCTCGCACACCCCGGTTCTTAAATAAGCCACTGCCCAATAGTGGCCTGGGGGTTAGGGACCTCTGCTTTTGAGGACAACAAATCCATATGCTATCACTTTGTGATATCAGATCATTATTGGCTCTGCTTTTCACTTCCTTTCTTGCTTTTTGAAGTATAGAGAAAGCTGCTTTATGCAAAATTAAATGATTGACTCAGCTAGTTCATTTTGTTGTCGTTTTTTTCTGACAACTACTTTATGAGACCTTTTTTTTTTTTTTTTTTTTGCAGAAGTCTTTACTAGTTTCCTAGACAGTGGCACTGGAGCCTGGCACTTCTTGTATACAAAGTAATTACATTACCTCTCACTTATGGCCCTCTTCAGCTCTCAAAACACAACAATAACGAAACTCTTTAACAACTTTCCTTTATTATAGAATATGAGATTATTGATATAAGTAGAACTGCCTTATCCTTTCCTCCCAGCATGTCATTTTGACCAGCAGATCCTTTGCCTTCCTTTGTCTTTTCAGAGATTCAGAGATGGAATGAGAGAAACTGTTGTTAGATATGAATAGAAAGTGATCTAGATTCTATCCCTCTGTTTATGCAGCCTAGAACTGTGTTGGCTTTTTTGGCAGTGTGCAGCAGCTGCCAAAAAAGCCAACACAGTTCTAGGCTGCATAAACAGAGGGATAGAATCTAGATCACGTGAAGTGTTAATGCCACTGTATAGTGCCTTGGTAAGGCCACACTTGGAATACTGCATTCAGTTTTGGTTGCCACGATGTAGAAAAGACATGGAGACTCTGGAAAGAGTGCAGAGAAGAGCAACCAAGATGATTAGGGAACTGGAGGCTAAAACATATGAAGAACGGTTGCAGGAACTGGGTATGTCTAGTTTTTTTTTTTTTTTTTTTCAAATTTATACCCCGCCCTTCTCCTAAAAAAGGACCCAGGGCGGCCCTGGGTTTGATGAAGAGAAGGACCAGGGGAGACATGATAGCAGTGTTCCGATATCTCAGAGGGTGCCACAAAGAAGAGGGAGTCAAACTATTCTCCAAGGCACCTGGGGGCAGGACAAGAAGCAATGGGTGGAAACTAATCAAGGAGAGAAGTAACTTGGAACTAAGGAGAAATTTCCTGACAGTTAGAACAACTAACCTCTGGAACAGCTTGCCTCCAGAAGTTGTGAATGCCCCAACCCTGGAAGTCTTTAAGAAGATGTTAGATAGCCATTTGTCTGAAATGGTATAAGGTTCCTGCCCACGCAGGCGGTTGGACTAGAAGACCTACAAGGTCCCTTCCAACTCTGCTATTGTATTGTATTGTATTGTATTGTATTGAAAGCATTCCTAAACCTGTTTGTGGCCTTATCACAAGCAATTCCTCTCCCCTGGTCCCCACACTTGCTTTTTCAATACTTTTAGTATTGCTATGTGTCATATGAATTTTTATGATCTGTTGCATGTTGTTTTTCCAGTTTCCTCCCCTGTAATAGTATCACTTTTTCAGGCACAGAGGAATACAAACGAAAACCCAAGAGACCACATTAGCATAAAATGTCCCGGTTCTGTCATTTTGATTAATCTGTCTCTTTGTCTCCACTCTATATGATAAGTGCTATTAATGGCTGCAACACTTCATATGTCAAAGTCTTTCTTCTTAATGACTTGAAAATGTGGTTTATTTCCCCCCCTCCCCTTTTTGTATTATTTTTCTCATTTAGCATTCCACTCAAGAACAGATTTATGCTGGGCTCTTTCATTATCTTACTGGTTGCAGCACTCCAGTGATTACGTATAGTGTTGGGGTATGAATAAAGATGTGATCCAGGGGTAGCAGCTGCTGATGCAGACTGAAAATAGATCTGGTGTACACTCAGCACTCTTCCCAAAGGCCTTTTATTTATTGGTAACAGCCTTGGCGTTAGCTTGGATTCTGATTTAGTAAGATTTTCTTGTTTTGTTTTTTTCAGACCAGTGACTTTGCCCTATCTACTAAGTGTGGTGTGATTTTTTTTTAATTGCTCCTGTTTTGTACCAAAGGAGTGGCTTCAACTAGCACAGTTATGATACCACCCGATCAAATGATCTGGCCCAGCCTGCATTCATGTCTTCTTTCTTTCCATGTAAACAACTTTCCTGTTCCCAAGCAGAAGTTGGCCAGAGCCTTACTTAGATAAGGACCTTGCTAATATCTTTTTTGTGGTGCTATCTACAGATAGCAGTAGGACTTAGATTTATATGCCGCTTCATAGTGCTTTACAGACCTTTGTAAGTGGTTTACAGGGTCAGCATGTTGTTCCCAACAATCTGGGTCCTCATTTTACTGACTTTGGAAGAATGAAAGGCTAAGTCAACCTTGAGCCGGTCAGGATTGCATTCCTAGCAGTGAGCTGAATTAGCCTGCAATACTGCATTCTAACCACTGTGCCACCACGTCTCATGTTGTATATTAATGCTTCCTATATATAGAACAGTGATGGCTAACCTTTTTTGGCTCGCGTGCCAAAAGTGGGGAGAGCGCAGGGGGGGTGCGGTGCATGGGCGTGCCACACCCATAATGCTATGTGCGCGACCCCCTGTTTTCGGCACGCTTTTTTCGCCCTTCCCAGGCTCCAGAGGCTTTCAAGGAGCCTGGGGAGGATGAAAACAGCCCCCCCCACAACCTCCAGAGGCTTCAGGAGCTTCCCTGAAGCCTCCAGAGGGTGAAAAACAGCCTCAAAAGAAGGCCTAAATCAGCTGGCCAGCACGCACAAGCATGCTGGAGCTGACAGGACAATGCCTCGCATGCCGTAAGAAATGGTTCCGCGTGCCACCTGTGACACCCGTGCCATAGGTTCGCCATCACTGATATAGAATCTCTGAATGTTATTGCTATGATAGTGCCATAGCCACGTCCTTTCTTTTTCCCCTGCCCTTTCAACATGCTCTTGTCCCTGTTGTAAATTTTGAAATAACTGCTGCTTCTGTAGTTCTGGTGGGCGTGTTTTGCTGGGATTGGATTAGCTAAACTAAATTGCCCCCAAAGTGCTCCCATTGAAAGCCATTCCTTTGACTTCTTTTTCAGCTCTTCTGAAAATATTTCTTCTGCTGGAAGGTTATCCTTGTGCACTTGAGCCTGCCCAATTCTATGGAGTGGGAGATGCCATTAACAGTAGCTTGAGTAGCTTTCAAACATGCAGGAGTGATGTGTGGATCGATGCACCAGCCTTTACTGGAGCACAGAACTATCGCTGAACTCTTAAACATTTAAATTTTAGTTTCATAGTATTGTCTTTCGCACAGTGATGAAGGTTATAATGAAATCCAAGCCCCGCCAAAAAAATAGGAAAGATAGAAATAAATGTTTGCAATTTCTAAAATTCTGCCTGTTTTGGCCTTTAAAAAAAAAGATTTCCCTAGCTTTAAGGGAAATTCTTAGCTTCTACTTCACAGGCAGATCTCGGTGAAATCACTGTGCTAGATAAAAATATATATAATTTCAGAGTTTTCTGTATTTGCATTAAGAATACATTGTCTTTCTAATAGAAGTATACTTTCAATGCACTTTAGCATTCTAAAATTAGAAATATCTACAGTGGTGACATAGTTACTTCCCAAATGGAATAAAACTGCAAGCCACTGAGCTGAATCCAAGTACAGTATGACTCTGGAACAATGACTCTTCAGAACGAGCCATATTTGACCTACTTATGCTGTCAAAGAGACTGAAGTAAGGGGAGTAAAAAAGAAAAGGAAAGAAAGAAAGAAAGCCACACAGATTGTAAAAGATTCAGTGGCTTTCTGTGCAGAAAATGCAACAGTGAGGTTTTTGACTTGCATCCTAATTCATAGTAAAATATTTGTATAATCAGCCTGGACGAAGGAAATTGCCTATTTTGGCTTTATTTCTCACTGTTTCATGTTTGTTATGGTCTTTTATAAGCATGCAGTGAGATTATAGAGAGAGGTACAAAACTGTAGAAAAAGAAACAATGGCAAACAAAGATAGAGCGGTGGAGAATTTACTGGCTTAAATAAGAGGAAATTGGAGGAACTGAAAAACAATAGAGCAAATGGTAGAAAAGAAACCTTCAAAAAGAAAAATGCCATGTCAGCTCCACATACATTTTGCTGGTTTCAATAGTGTGCAGATCAAATAGTCCTGCTGGTATAGAGAACTTTTGTTCTGTAGTGCCTTGTACTGTCTTGATGTTGAGTGGTTATGTTAAGGGTAATTTCTCTGAAGCATGGTACTTACAGATTTTTAGGAGTATTTAAGAGAGAACATTCTTTTACTCTGCTGATTTTTCTGGAACCCAACAGCAAGGGGAAAATAGCCAAAGAATGCCTTTATGTTAATAGGCTAGAGCAAGGGTGCAAAACTCAAGGCCCGCGGGCCAGATCCGGCCTGCAGGGTGCTTACATCTGGCCCACAGGGCCATCCTGAAAACAACAATGGACCAGCCTGTGGTGCCTCTGCTAGTGAAAATGGAGCTTGGGAGGACCATATGTGGCCCTTCTGGGCTCCGTCTTTGGCTGCAACGGCCTCCTAAAGCCCTCTGCCAGTGAAAACAGAGCTTGGGGGGGGGGGCTTCTACCTAAGGCTCTGGGTAGCCTACACTGGCTTCCGGAGGTCCTCTGTGTGCCTTGAGAGGGACAGTGAGGCTCCTCTGGAGACAAGGGTATGGCCCTCTTCCTGGTCTCGCCTTCCTCCACTGGAGACAATGGATCCCACCCCAACCCCACTCAGGCCACCACAAGCTGACCATGCCCACCCCAGCCACATACTCTCCCAGGTCAAACACAAGCCAGATGTGGCCCTCAATGAAATCGAGCTTGACACCCCTGGCCTAGAGACTGTTGATTTGGAAGCACCTCGTTTTTTTTAAATGTATTTTATTTATTAAATATATATGTCACTATCCAAACAGTTCTAAGCTGCTGTCCCTTCAGATTTGTCGTCAGTGTCTAAAATAGCCCAATTTTCCTGTGAACACATCCTAAACCCATTATATCTCAATTTGCCATTAAACATCAGCCGTTTAGAGTTTGATTTATTTTTCTTTTCAGAATCAGTCCAGGTATAAATGCACTATGACTCATATTATCTGTGTTAAAAAGGCAAACATCTAAATAAAATGTAAATGAACCAAGGTGCTTCATAATCCATGATTCAAGAGCCACATACATTTTGCTCCTTCTGCAGGCATGCCCTTAAGATATTCTCCTATGCAAGCTTTTAATGGATTTTATGTGAATGAAGAATATTAAGTGTCACAAGGTTGATTAAAGCTATGAGAGAAGATAAAAAATAACTTTAATTACCGAGTTTTGTGTGGCTTACTAGAATCCTCCCAAGTACTTAAAAATGAAGTCAACTTATCCTAACATTTATTCCAGCTTACATGTTCAGTTTCTGTGCACTACTTTAGAATGATTGCTTGAAAACATACTTGTTAAATTTTTAGTACTTTCCTGATTCTTTTTCATCTCTGAAAGGCAGAAACAAGAATAAAGCTTTCTCAGACATAAATGGCAAGATGATAAATTATGTTCATAAAAACAAGAGCCAATTTTTCCTGGAGTTGCCTAGGAAAAAAGATGCTCACTTAAGAGAGGAGCTAGCTATCTGCCAAAAAAGCAGGGAAAATTAACCAAAAAAGCTTTGACTATAGAAAATAGAGAACAATACTCACCAAGTCAAATGTCTGTACTCTATGTGAATTAAAACCAAATAGTTGGACATGAATCTTTCTTTCTCTGCCCCTACCTCCCTGTGCTTGTAGCCTGGTTAAATTAGTTTGTAGATGTAGCTGAATGTACATTGATGTGATATTTTTTCACTGGATTTGCAGTCATTTACTCCTGAAAATGACTTACATCTTTCATGACATCACCTGCTGTGTCACAGTACATATAACCCAGTGCATAGTCATTAGAAAATAAAAGATATTCGAAAGTAAATTATGAAGCTACTAAATTTGCCAAATGAGAATCTCTTTTAGTTAAGAGGTACTAAATCAAGATATTAATTTTCTAATTACTAAACATAAGATGATTCATCGTGCCGAAGGTTATGTTTTTCATCATATGGAAGTAAATGAATCAGAATAACATTTTGTTGTTCATATTTCATTCAGTCAGCACTAATTGCAGTTATTTTCCTTGAGTTTGTTTATGCTGTTAATAAGATGAGCAGCTGTAATGATGCTGGCTGCCAGAACTGTAGCCTTGTTTGAGATTCACTGTACTGTGGCAATAATCTACTGTAAGTATAAATGCAGAGTGAGCACAGTCTTCACAGAGCAGATGAAACCTGAGTTTGCACACACTTACAGTCTTCTACACTTGCTGTCCTTTCTCCGAACAATATTGTCTCACTTGGTTGAGCAAACTCAGCTAAAATGATGCCCTTTCTAGTAGTAATCAGCTAATACTGTACATAATATTCCATCGTGGGGTTATACAAAACAATATTAACATTTTGTATTGATCAGTCTTCGGATTCCAGAGTCACTACTCAGAATGAGATGAGGGAGGATATAAATAAAATAAATTATATGAGATCTTCAGTTTCCTGAACATTTCCATGCAAGAGATAAACCTAGTGGCAATGCCACTAGATTTTGTTTTATTTGTTTGTGTAATTTTTAGTAGTTTTGGCCGATTACCATCTAGTAGGTCTGGATTAACGAACATTAGATTAAAAAATTACATCGACATGCAAGATGAAAGGCAAATGATTTTCCAAGGAACACTTATTTATATAAAGTTTTATATGGCTACCCAGATGATAAAGGCAGCTCACAACCATAAAGACAAATCATAATATTATAACAAAAACAAAACCCACAGTACAATACAGGTAGTCCTCACTTAGCGATTGCCTCATACAGTGATGATTTTCAGGAAGTTACTCTTCCTGAAGCCTACCAAAGTCAGAGCCAATCAAATCAAAGTCGAATTTTGTAGTTCTGTTTGTCTCTGCAGTAAGTATTCAGCTAACAATATGAATACAGCTAAGAACAAAAGGCAGTATATGGCAGTACAATTCATGGCTAATGAGGATTTTAAGCTAAGAAATCTGATTGTTTTTTCTACATTTACCCAAATAGAATTTGGATTTATGATTTCTGCTTTAGATGATAGAAGGATCTGAAGGAAGGCAGAACTTTTATATAAGGCTGCAGCTAAGTAATTATTTTGGACACTTTTGTTATCTGATGAAGTGGAACATCGAAACATTTAATTCTGTAGTCCAGATAATTTTCTCAGGCTCAGAATTTTGTTGTGTTCTATAAGCTATTTAATAATTTCCTCTGTGTTGCAGTACAATAGCAGGGCATGATTGCCCCTGTTTAAAATGTTTAAATCAAGACTGATAACATTCTAAGGTTCAAAAGAATACACTTATTTTAAAACCCTCAGTGGCATTTTTATAGGTATATATTTCCTAATCACCTCTGTATTACTGAGCTTTTAGCTTAATATGCTTGCTCTGATGGAGATGATACAAGAGTAATTTTTTCCCTAAAACTCAGCACAAAATATATATCCTCCTGACTACTCAAGCAACATTTACCAGCAGATTCTGACTAGAGAACTCTCTATTGGAATTTTTTTTAAAATTTTAATCATATTTATATCCCGCCCTTCTCCACGAAGGACCCAGGGCGGCGCACAGGAATTTTAAAAACATACAAAACGATAAATACAAAATTTAAAAACATATTAAATTACAATCCTATGCTAAAACCAAATTAAAATCCCCAGTTTAAAACTATCTAAAATAGCCCCGACGGGAGGTTAGGCTAGGCCGGCTTGCTGAAAAAGGTGTGTCTTTAGACACTGGCGGAAGAGGCGGAGGTCCGAGATGGTACGCAATTCAGGGGGTAGGTCGTTCCAAAGGGCAGGGCCCGCCACAGAGAAGGCTCTTCCCCTGGGTGTCGCCAGTTGGCATTGCCCGGCCAACGGCACCCTGAGAAGGCCCTCTCTGTGGGAGCGGATAGGCCGAAGGAATGTATGGGGCAGGAGACGGTCTCGCATATAACTAGGCCCCGAGCCATGGAGCGCTTTAAAGATGGTCGTCAGCACCTTGAAGTGCACCCGAAAGGCCACAGGAAGCCAGTGCAGCTCGCGCAGGATGGGTGTTATATGGGAGCATCTAAAGGCTCCCGTAATCACCCGCGCGGCTGCATTCTGGACTAACTGTAGCTTTCGAGTGCACCTCAAGGGAAGCCCCATGTAGAGAGCATTACAGTAGTCGAGTCAGGACATCACGAGAGCTTGAGTGACTGTGCGGAGGGCTGCCCAGTCCAGTAAGGGGCGCAATTGGCGCATCAGGCGTACCTGATGAAACGCCCCCCTGGCCACGGCTGCCACATGGTCTTCCATGGACAGCCGGGAGTCCAGGAGGACACCCAAATTGCGCGCCCTCTCCACGGGGGCCAGTATTTCGCCCCCAATGGCCAGAGTTGGAATAATCTGGCTGAACCGTGGTGCCAGAAACCACAACCACTCAGTCTTGGACGGGTTGAGCTTGAGTTTGTTATTACCCATCCAGATCCGTACGGCCTCCAAACACCGGGACAGCACCTCGGCGGCATCGTTGGGGTGGTCTGGGGTGGATATGTACAGCTGGGTGTCATCAGCGTACAGATGGTATCCCACCCCAAAACCACGGATGATCTCGCCCAGCGGCTTCATATATGTGTTGAACAGGAGGGGAGAGAGGACCGACCCCTGAGGAACCCCGCATAAGAGGGGTCTCGAGGTCGACCTCTGCCCTCCTGTCAACACATATTGCGACCGACCAGAGAGGTAGGACGAGAACCATTGTAAAACGGTGCCTCCCAGCCCCAACCCCCCCAGTCGGTGCAATAGGATACCATGGTCGATGGTATCAAAAGCCGCTGAGAGGTCTAACAGGACTAGGATAGAGGAACAACCTCTATCCCGCGCCCTTCAGAGATCATCAACCAACGCGACCAATGCCGTCTCGGTGCTGTGACCGGGTCGGAAGCCAGACTGGCGCGGGTCTAGATAATCAATTTCCTCCAGGTGTCGCGGTAACTGTTGGGCCACCACACTCTCAACAACCTTCACTAAAAAGTGAAGGTTGGAGATCAGACGATAGTTCTCTAATAATGCTGGGTCCAGGGAAGGCTTCTTGAGGAGGGGCCTCACTACCGCCTCTTTCAAGACGTCAGGCAAGGACCCCTCACTCAAGGAGGCGTTGACAATCTCCTGGAGCCAGCCTCGTGTCATCTCCCAGGATGCCAGTACAAGCCAGGAGGGACACGGGTCCAATAAACGTGGTCACCTTAAGTCTCCTTGACAACCTGTCCATATCCTCGGTAGTAACAAAGTCAAACTCCTCCCAGAATGGTGCCTCAAGACCAGCCTCGGACAATCCCATCGGACCACTGTCGATGGAGGGTAGCTCATTCCGAATCCGAGTGATTTTATCCTGCAGATAAATCCCAAATTCCTCTGCTCATCCCTGCAGAGGGGCTTCCCGCGGCCTCTGGTGAAGGAGGGAGCGGGTCACCCCAAACAGGGCGGCAGGGCGGTTATCTGCGGATGCAATAAGGGTGGCACAATACTCACGTTTGGCCACCCTTATCGCCACTAAGTAAGCCCTAATATGGGTTCTCACTAGTGTTCGGTCGGCTTCGGAGCGAGAGAATCTCCATCTGCTCTCTAGGCGTCTCTTGTGGCGTTTCATCTCCCTCAGCTTCTCGGTAAACCAAGGAGCCTGGGTGATTCGTCTCCACAAGAGAGGCCGCAAGGGCGCGACTCGGTCCAAGGCCCCCGTAGCCGCACTTAACCATGCGGCCACTAGGTCCTCAGTTGAGTCGCAGGGCAAGTCCACAGGAATTGGCCCAAGCTCCCTCTGGAACCTTTCCGGGTCCATCAGGAGCCTGGGGTGGAACCATCTGGGAATCTCAGGTTCCGCCTCCCCACGGTGAGGTGAGGCGATTAGGAAGACTTAATTTCACAAAAAATAGCATTTTTCAATGTGATGTCAAATAATTTATATAAACCATTCAGATGAACTTTGCTGATAAAAATATTAACATGAAAACCAATGGTCTGCCTACACAAGCTATGGGGAGAATCTGGGTAGCTGCCCAATAAAAGTTTGTTTATTTATATCTTCCCTCAACATACCATATTATATTGAATTTTGTGGTGTTTTAATGTGCTGCTTTACCCTCGGTAATACACAGTACTTCCTGGTGTGGCACATAGGCAACTATTGGGGCAACTGACTGGCCCATTCTTATGTGAAATACATGGCCAGCTATAGGTAGTCCTCAAATTACAAGCAGAATTGTGACCAGAATTCCCATTGTTAAGCAAGGCAAGTTCTTAAGTAAATCACACCTGATTTTATGACTTTTGTTGACACAGCTGTTAAGTGAATAAAGCAGTCATTAAATGAATCCAGCTTCCCATCATTGACTTTGCTTGTGAGAAGCCAGCTGGGAATGTCACAAACTGTGATCAAATGACACTGGGATACTGTAATTGTTATAAACACATGCCCAAATTTTGATCATGTGACCAAGGGGAGAACATGTGTTGGTTTTCCAAGTGCAAGGACTGGTCATAAGTCACTTTTTTCAGTGCTGTTGCAACTTTGAACATCACTAAATGAATGGTTACAAGTCAAAGACTGGATATTCCTTTGTAGCTCCTCAGATGATACACGTCATGATCCCTATTTTGATTCTTACCCAGACTACATAATATTAGTAGTTCTTTGAAGTAGTTCTTTGTAGTTCATGATACACGTCATGATCCCTATTTTGATTCTTACCCAGACTACATAATATTAGTAGTTCTTAGATTGTATTACAGAAGGGCTCCTGTCTTCAGGATTTAAATTAAGTGGGAGGAAAAGTAAAAGAAGTACACTTGGGAAGCAGGAGTAGATTATGAGAAATGAATCTGCAGAACTCATTATTCGTTTACTTAGTTAGCCTTTCAGTTTTTTTACCTTCCATTTTACTTATTGAATACGTAATGTGGCTATTTAAAATGTAGACCATTAAAATCCGGTAAATACGTCAGGATATATTACCAATAGCTGAAGAAGGTTTCTTAGTTTCTGAAAATAGGCAAATGTGGTCCTTAAAAGGAGTTGCACTCTTGAAGGTAGCAGGAGAGAAGGCTCGCTACTGTTCCCCCTCCCAAGAGGCTGTTATTTTAACTCATTAATATCCAGAAAGGTTCTTTTAAAATTATGTGTTTCCTCTGATAAACAGCCCGATTGCTGTTTAGACTTTAAAAGTTGAAAAACAGTACTATTGTTTTGTTCCAAAATATAAGCCCTTGAGATCCATCAAGACTTAATGACTTTCCTAACTACCCTACCCTCTGAATTTAGGAGAAAGAAGTGCTGTTGATTTGGTAGTATTTCCATCATTCATTTCCATATATTTGCTCTGCCCAACCTAGTTCAGAAGTATTGGCATTGCAATACTCGGAATTGTCAACCATCATGGCCAGTGCTGCTGAGAATTCTGGGAATTGCAATTCCAACAGGTCTTGGAGGCATGGGTTCAGGAAAGTGATCTATATATATGCAAAAAGTATGATCATACACTTTGCTTTTGCCAAAGGATACTGGAACTGATGGCAATTCAGTTTGAGATGCATAATTTAAAAGTCACCATAAACTGTTCTAGCCTAACAAAGATTTGTTGTTGTTGTTTTTAAATAGCTTGTTCATCCTCATAAAGTTTATGTATTCTTTCCCTCTGGATATAAATGTCCTATATTTGTTAAAAACAAACAATTTAACTGCAATCTGCAAAAATTACGTGATAAAGTTTGCATCTAAGCAGCTCTGCATTTGGAAGTGCCAGACACATCTGTCTGTCACTTTTACTAGAGAGCTGATAATGTACATGGCAACTTTTAAAACTAAGAATGCAAAATGCAAAGATACATGTATATATGCCAAGCTTACACCAACATTTTGTCCTTTTAATAAAGAAGAGAAAGAATTTTTAAAGCAAGTGACATTCAAAGTCTAGGGATGAGGTATGTGAAAAGTAGCAGAGTTAATTCTCACTAAATCTGGTACTTCTAGAATTTTATTTTATTAAATAAATTGGAGCTTTGTGATCATGCCTACTCAGGCCATTGGTAAAAAAATATATATTCTAGAAAATAAAAGTTGGAGCTTAATGCAGGCATAAAAATTAAATGTTAAGTATCTACACCAGAAAGCCACTTGTGCTTCAATGCCACATTTTGTGTAAATATTAACTGAAGATGACTCAAGCAATTAGAAGAGTTCTATATTTGAGAAAGAAGAACATTCATAGTGATATGAGTTAGGCACAGGAATTTTCACTGAATCAAAGTAAAATCTGATAGAAAAACCTAACGTTTTTGAGCTATCAGACTTGCTTAGCTCAAGAAGTATAAATTTCTATAACTCTTCTACTGTTAGGATATCATTATATCATTTCTTCATTTTAATTATCTCAGCTGCCTTACAAGCAAACAAAAACTGAGCAGTTTGCTCAGGACAGTCAAAACCTTTCTTGACTGAATAAGAATTTGAACTTTTAACTCCAAGAGCATCTAGCGACATGGAAAAACTATATGGGTTCCATGTAGATGTTAATGATTCTATAAAAGGGAAGGTTGCTTGAATTACAGCTAATCTAAATTAAGTTCATGGAGATTTCAATGTTCCTGGAACTTTTTTTCTCACTTAAGAAAAAAAAAAAGTGTGTCCTAAAATTCATAGAGATTAACAATAAAAAGATGAGACCAGGAGGCTTTTTAACATATTGGTCCTGAATGGACACTTTTCAAGGTTCAGATGCCAAGTTAGAATGTCCATGCTTACACATAATTACATGAATAAAGCCATAGTTGATTCTTTTTCTAAACCATAATGGCAGGGTTTACCCAACATTCTAAACCAAAATCATCCAATCATATTTTGATTTAATTTACATTATAGGAATCCATCCAATATGTGTAGACATCAAAATCTGATTTTTTTAATAAAAGCCCTGATTGTTCAGTGCCTTTGAAATATTAATTTTAATGCATTGTTTTTAACAAATTAAAAATCCATGCATTTTACCTTTATTGCATTTTATTGCAACATGAATACTGTAGGCCAGTGTTGGCCACCTGGTCGAGTGCCAAAATGGGGAGATGCGCATATGCCGGAAACTGGAAGAAGAGATTATCTTCTGGTTTCCAGTGCCTGCATGCGCACTGGCCACCTGGTCTAGCATGCATGCAAAAATCAGCTGTGTGGTGTGCATGCACCAGCTCCACCTGGCCTTTTGGGGTTCTCACGCTTCCCTGTCCACCCCCCCTGGTCCCTGTTGTGGTGGCGGGACATCCCGACCGACATCTGGTTCTGCAACCCCGGACATTATAAACATAGAATATGTACAGTTTTAAACTTTTCCCTTATAACCACTTTATAATCCTCAAATATATGTTTTCTTGTTCTAGCATCTAAAGACAAGCACATTGATGGAGCCAAATCAGTTTTCGCAAAGCTTTTTGCTAATGTATATTTGTAGTTTCCAGGAAGCCTTGCTTGTCTATAGTTATGGAAGTTACATATTTGAACCACCATAGCACTGATCTCTACTGTTTCCAAAAATCCTTGCTAAAAGGCTTTTCTTGAATCTGTAAGTTTTCCTACTGTAGTGCTTCAAAATCATCATCATACCGAGTGCCTGTTGTAAGGGAATTAGCTCCCTACTCCCTCCTCCAGATTTTTGCCTCGTGTAGAAGAGCAAGCAGCTGTGTCTATGATGATGGTGTGGCAATTCCTCCAAAAGAGATTGCATGCAAAACCCTCTGGAGCAAAACATAAGGAGCAGATGTCTGAAATGCTACAGTTTTAGCGGCCTGAAAGCCTTGACTCAGCTTGAGTGAAAAATGCACAGTGGAATGTTCTGAGTCAGTGAAATGTTTTGCGTAGACCTCATCAAGAGAAAGTACTGTACTGTTTAAAAATACATTAGAAGGCAGCTTACTTCTTTTGCAGCTCTTCCACCTAGTGGGTGTGTTCTGTAAGTGCAAGACCATGTTTTGTATTCTCGGGAGATAAAATTCCACAGGGAACGTGAATCAAAAAATTTATTCGGGGGGAGCAATGGGTTAAATTAGAAACTTGGCTGATTTGACTCAGTCTGCCAAATGGTTTGCCGTATCTCCTGAGCAATTTAGTAATGGTTGTGGCAGCCTAGGCATATTGCCGATGGAGAAACTGACCTCCAAATTATCTTTCTAAACACATGATTAAATGTCACAGGCACAGTGAGAATTATTCTAGTTACTTACTCAAATTAAATTCCACAGGCTTCCCAAGGATCCTGACTTATTTTGAAGAGCCACTTAATTAAAGTTTTTTTCCAGCAATAGAGAACTTGACCCAGCTAAACTGAATAAAAATTAAATATTGTATATGCAATTTCTGTTGAAAAGTACTGTATAGTTTTTCAAAGAATAGATTTAGTAATAGCTGATATACCTTATTCTAATTGAAAAGTCTGCTTTAGAGAAACATTGTAGAAATGATAGATAACACATTAATGAAACACTTGACATCCAGGATGTTCCTAGACCAAATACTATTTAGCAAGTGCTAGAAATCTCATTGTCGTTGAATCATTTGTTGAATGCATTGTTTAGATCATTCTATTGCATGAAAATATAAAGACAAAATAATTAATTAACAGAGGTGTTTTCCAGGGCTGACTAATATACTAGAAGGGTTTGGAAAAATAGCAATGCTGAAGGTAATGCTGGCAATTTCCCTACTTTTTGTTATGTTTTGTTTTTCATTGCAGGTCACTGCCAAGGGATTTGGTCCGTTGTTGCAGTTTGCCTACACCGCTAAGCTATTACTCAGCAGAGAGAACATACAAGAGGTCATCCACTGTGCCGAATTTCTACGTATGCACAACCTGGAGGATTCCTGCTTCAGCTTCCTCCAGACCCAACTGCTGAACAATGAAGATGGCCTGTTCCTGTGCAAAAAGGATCTCACCTATCAGCGGATGCATGAAGATGAGAACTCAGAGGGAGAAGAGGAAGAAACTATGGAGTCAGAAACTTCAAAGATATCTTGCTCAAGAGAGAGAATGCACTCGGAGCCCTTTGACTTTGAACCCGCCACGTCTGAAGCCAGTAAGGAGGAAGGGATGCTGCCAGGCCCTGAAATACTGGATGATGGCAAGGATAGTTTGGATAAAGAAGTAGTAACGCAGTACCCCAGGTATAAGAAATACCAGCTAGCTTGTACCAACAATGTCTACAACGCATCACACGTTAGTACCTCAGGTTTCACAAGCACATTCAATGAAAAAGGTTCAGGTGATGACCTCAAACCAGAACTTGCTGTCGGGCAAATTAAAAGTGAGCCTAGGAATGAGGAAAACGATGAAGAAAATATCACACTTTGCCTCTCCGGAGATGAGACTGGTGTCAGGGATAAAGAAGAGGATATTGAAATGGACCGAAAGCAGCCAAGTCCCAATGGAGCTGGAAGATCTAAAAATAGTTCCTCTCCTTCCTGCCTAAGATCTTTCTTCAACCGAACAAAAAGTGTAGACTTAGATGGCTTCCCAAGTACTTCCCAACAGCACTTTGCCAGAAATCCAGCGTGCTCTTTTGACAAGGGGACAACTCAGGGTGACCATAAAGCTGATTATGTCCCTTTTGTGGGCAGTTATGGGCTCTCCCAAGCTGTTCAGAAGGATGCTTCCAGTTTTACAGTGGGATCACCTCTAAGAGGTCCTGGCTTTGTTGAAGGTCTTTGTAAGCAGGAAGGTGAAGTGGACAGGAGGACTGTTATATTCTCTTCAAATGTTTGTGACCAAGTAAACACTTCGGTGCATTCATATTCTGGCATGAGCAGCTTGGATAAAGATCTCGCCGAGACTGTGCCAAAAGGTCTGTGGGCAGGAAGCAGCCAATCTCTTCCCAGTTGCCAGACCTATGCCCATATTGGACAAACAGCTGACCACTTCCCAGGACGGATGCGGCCCAACACCAGCTGCCCAGTGCCAATTAAAGTTTGTCCTCGGTCTCCTCCTCTGGAAACCAGAACAAGGACCTCCAGTTCATGTTCCTCCTACTCTTATGCAGAGGATGGCAGCGGTGGCTCTCCCTGTAGCCTGCCTCTGTGTGAGTTTTCATCTTCCCCCTGTTCTCAAGGAGCTCGATTCCTGGCCACTGAGCATCAGGAGACGAGCATGATGGGAGATGGAATATACAGCCAAGTCAGACCCCAGATAAAATGTGAGCCATCCTATGGAACAAACTCTAGCGATGAGTCTGGATCGTTCTCTGAAGCAGACAGTGAGTCATGTCCTGTGCAAGACAGAGGACATGAGGTAGGGATCTGTGATAAGTACACCTGCTAACACTTCTTGTGACCCATTCAGAAAGTCATTATTAACCTAATGGCCTTCTTTGTATACAAAATACAGAGAATAGTCACTTTTGTCCAATATTCTATTGATGATGGAGTCAAGCTCATTGATTACTGGAAATATGTCTGAGAGAGTAAGAAGCCATAATATAAAAAGGTTCCACAAAGGCTTAATGCTGCTTGATCTCTTAATTATAGTGGTAACTGTGGAGCTAGGGAATACCTCATAGCAGGTTTGCTTCTCTCCCTGCCATCCACTTGAGGCATAAAAATGTCCCTGTTCCTTTAGGTTTGGGGCCAATTGTCATTAGCATTAATCATTGCACTCTGGTTTTTTGTTAACAATATTTAATTCACCCCACTTGAGGCATAAAAATGTCCTTGTCCCTTTACGTTTTGGCCCAGTCATCATTAGCATTAGTTGTTGTACTCAGGTTTTTTTTTAAAACAATATTTAATTCATACCAGCTTATCTATCAATTCAGTATGCTGGTTGGTACTAGCTGTAATTTGCACACTTTTGGAATGAAAATAATTCTGATCAGAGTGAGCTTTAAAATTCAGTAGAAGAGAATGTCAATGCGAAATGAGGAAGGGAAGAAAAAGCAGCCTTCTGCTCTGGGTACAACAAGTGTGTATATTTGTTCATTTATCTTTGTTTTACTTATGTTACTTTTGTATACTTTGTTGTATAGTCTGTTCAGAGAGGGGGGAAAGGGACTTGATCATATACCTTAAGTCATATCCTTGATCTCTATGGTTTTCTAAAGTCATATGACTCTCTAATAGTTACCCGGTTAAGCTTTTCATCTATAATGCCTTTGATAATTGCAACCAGTGAAAAATCTTAAAAGGGTTAATAAGCAACCAGAGAGAAATTGAGTGAGCAGGGGGAAAAGCCATAAAGGACATATACAAAACTGATAATATCTGCACAGATGTGTTAGCCACCCTGCTATTATTCTTATCAGCATGAAATCCATTCCTTCAGTCAATTCATTGAGGAATAAATGTGCAGTTACTGCTTGTTCATTGTGAAACACTAACTCACCCACAAGTAAGCTTGAATTACTGCAAATTTTAAAACTTCCGCTACTGATACTATAGAACACATTTACCGGTAGGTACCATTATTTGCTTTGCAGACTCAATTGATGAAACAATTATTGGTCCATCATCTTATTTTGATCACAGTGTACAAAACTCTTACCAATTTGGCTTCAGAAAAGATATAATTTTTTTGTGCAGTTCCTTTATTTCTCACCAACTATTTCCTGTAGCAGTGGTAATAACTATCATATGTGCATGCTGATCTTTATAAGTATAGACACATCACAGCATTTGACGGTCTTTTCCAAGACCTTCATGGCTGATCTTCCAAGTGCTAGCCTGTGCTGTACTTCTTAATTACATGTTCCTTTACTGTTCATGGTTGCTTAAAAGGATGAATCTATACACTATTACAGTATCTTCATTGTTGATTCTAAGGCTGATTGTTCTATCTGCTGTCATTAGTTTAGTCTGTGCTTTATATTTAATTTTAGTCCCTTTTTTTTAGTACGAGGGCTTGCAGATCCTTTGCATTTTCTTCTCTGTTGCTTGCAATAGTTCAGTGGGTACTCCATTAATTCCTGTAGCCTTATGACTTGTTAATGCCTGGAGTGGTGATCTAACTATTATTACTAGAGGTTCTTGTAAAATAAGGAATATCTTCTAAGGTATCCTGGATGTTATCATCTCTACTGTAGAGTGTTTTAGTATACTCTTTCCATCTTCCTTTGATATCCTTTGAGTTGGTTGTCTGTTGATTGGCATCCTTTAGCATACCAACCTGAGGTTTTAACCTCCAGAGTTCAGGGACCTTTTGAAAGATTTTCCTTATTTTTCCATGTCTGTGCCCATCTTCAGTATCTTTATAGAATTTGTTGTAATACTGCTTTTTTGTCTTTAACAGCTCTCTAAAACCGTTAAGTTCCTTTCTGAGAAATTTGCCTTTCTTAGCTTTGGCTTCTCTTCTCCTCTTGGCAATTTCCACAGTTTGTTCTGACATCTAGTTTGCTTTCTTCTCTTTCTTTCTTCATATTTTGTCAGTGTCTTTCCCATATGAATCCTTAACTACTTCTTTAAATTCATTCCATAATTCCTCTGGGTATTTTTTCAGTGAGGTTAAGGGCTAAAAAGCAATTCATGATGTTCTCCTTGGAAATGAGAGTATAAATTCAAGATCACCTTGTGAAAACTGACTGGCTTTCTTCTTCTTTAACTTAACTTGGCATTTGCACACAGTTCATAGTCTGTTCCACAGTCAGCACCTGGCCATGTCTTTGATGTTGTAATTGAGTTCCTCAACCTTCTTTTAGCAAAAACATAGTAAAATGTATTTCTGTATATTGAATTCCACCTGGTAACGTCCATGTATAGAGGCCTGGTTTTGGTAGTCTGAAGACAGTGTTAGCTATGAAGAAATCATCAGGGTGGGAGAAATTGATAAGTTGGACTCCTACTTCATTTTAATTCCTGAAGCTATACAATATAACTATATTTTTGTCTTTCATGTTTCCACTTAGGCATTCCAGTCTCCAAACACAAGCAGTACATCTTGTTGATGCATTCTTTCAATCTCAAATTGAATTTAATCAAGTTATCTACCTCCTCTTCCTCTGTACTATCAGTGTTTGTAGCCTAAATTTGAGTGATCATCATATTAAATGGTTGTCTGTGAAATCAGCCAATATGAGTTGATCATTGATTGCATTGTAGCCAAGTACTGTTCTTGCTGTGTCCTTCATAATTATAAAAGCAACACTATTTCTTCTTTGTTTTCCATGCCCTAATGGGCAGCACGATGACTCAGTGTTGGTGTTGGTTTGTTGGCTGGAAGGTGTTGGTTTGTTGGCTGGAAAGCCAGCAGCCCAAGTTCGAAATCTGAGCACCACGTGACAGTGAGCTTCACCCAATAAACCAATAAACTAAACTAAACTAAACCCCAGCTCCTGCCAACCTATCAGGTCAAAACCATGCAAATGTGAGTAGATAAATAGGTACCACTTCTGTACCTATGCTGTTCAGAAAACAAAAGCAGTCCATGACATCATACTGGCCACATAACCGCGGAAATGTCTTCTGTCAGCGCTGGCTCAATGAAACAGAGATGAGCACTGCCTCATACTCTGCAACAACTAGCAGAGTAATATCCGCAGGGACTCCGTTACCTTTTTTACCTTTCATGCCCTAATAACCAGTGTGATCTTCTGACAGAAAATGTCTGCTTCCAGTCAACTCAATTCATAATTGCTTCATTTCATTTTTCACTTTGTTGGGCTTTCTTGTATCCATGCTTCCTACATGTCACGTTTCTACTATAATTCTGTCTTTGCAGCTTCGAATTTATTTTCTTGTATGGCAACATCAGCGACTAGATGTCCTGAAGATTTTAATCTAGCCATGTTATAAAACACCATCAGGACTCTTGAGAGACCCTCTTCTTTAGTAGCATGTTAAGTGCCATCCAATCTGAAAATCCTATCATCCATGATGCGGCAAAACAGCAGATAGGGGGCGGGGATAAAGTAAATACTAGTACTAATATCACCCACAAGTACAAAATAGCTAAAGTTCTTTTTTTTAAAAAAAATAACACAACCTGGTTTTTTTTAATTGGATTGAGTCCCAGATACTAGTAATACTCAGTAAAATGTTGTCCATTTTTGAATAGAGTGATGCTGTGTAAATTGGCACATTGTGAAATAGATGAAAGGTTTCTATTTTGCTTACAGTCTATGCTGAACCAACACATTACAGAAACATATTCTAAAATGGGTGCATATCAACTATATCAAAAGACTGAAATAAAAATATTCTTAAATTTTTTGTGTTATAAAACAAATTTACAAAATGGAAACACTATTTTTCTGCATAGCTTTTTATTGACCATAGAGTAAATGCTGGTATAATTGGAATTGTTGTGTAGTCTATGTTTGCCTCCAACTCCAGCAAAAGAATGATATATGAGTTGACTCAATTATTCTCTAAAATATAAAGAGAAGATCTAATTAGCAAAATTTGGACATAAAGATAAACAATTAAAACAATGTATTAATTATATATGCAATTATCAAATAAGAACCTCAACTTCAGAGAGCAAAAGATTTTGGAAAGGGGTTGTACATACTTTTATCATAAACATTTCTTTCTATACAAGCAGGAATAAAAGATTAAAAGAAAAGAAATACCCTTTAAGCTTCAAATTCAGCAATCCAACTTCTTACATACTTTAGCCAATTTTTATAATAGAAATAATTTATACTTTGAAGACAAAAGTTTAGTTACAAATTAATGCAAAGTGGGAATTGGTTTTTTCTTGTTGACCCACTTTTATTTTATTTTTTTCTTCTGTACCTTTTTTGTAACTTTAAAGCAACCACAAGAGGAGGGAGGGGGTATTTTTATGAAATTCCCTGTAGATTTTTATAAGTGAAGTCTAAACTTCAGACAGTTTACAGTAAAAGCAAAGACTTTATGGAGAAGTTTAGGGAATGGCAAAAAGCATTAGCAGGTTGTCATCCAAAAACTGTTAATATTCAAGTGAATCTCATCTCTGAGGTTGGTAATTTCTTTTATACGAGATATCCAAAGAGCTACTACAAAAGGATTCAGTTAGCCTGTGAGAAGGAAAATCTCTTGAATGACAATACAAAGGAATTTAGGTTGACTAGAATTATAATTAGCTACCTCTACACACACAGTAGCTCAGTGGCTAAGATGCTAAGCTTGTTGAAGAAAGGTCGGCAGTTCAGTGATTCGAATTCCTAGCACTGCATAACAGAGTGAGCTCCCGTTACTTGTCCCAGCTTCTGCCAACCTAGTAGTTCGAAAGCATGCAAAAATGCAAGTAGAAAAATAGGGACCACCTTTGGTGGGAAGGTAATAGTGTTCCATGTGCCTTTGGCATTTGGTTATGCCGGCCACATGACCACAAAGACGTCTTCGGCTTTGTAACTAAGATGAGCACCACCCCCTAAAGTCAGGAACAACTAGCACATATGTGCAAGGGGAACCTTTACCTTTACACACATAGTCCTCAACTTACAACCATAATTGAGCCCAAAATTACATTTGTATGTTGTTGTGGTTATTAAGAGGGTCACTGTGTGACCACACCCAATTTTATTACCTTTTCGCAGTGGTTGTTAAGTGAATTCCTTTTATCCAATTGGGTTTTTCCCCCCGTTCCCCTCCTCCTTCCCCTCCTTCTTCTTGGAAATATGTACCAGAAACTGCCAAAACCCACCAAAATTGTGTTCACATGGTCACAGGATGCTGCAAACATCCATTAATGCAAGCCAAATGCCAAGTGCCCAAAATGCAATCATGTAACCACAGAGTGGGGTATACATCCATTGAAACTTCAAAATCATGTCATAAATACCTTTTAGGGCGCCCCTTGTAATTTCAAACAATCTCAAAGCAACCAGTTGCTAAGCAAGGCCATATTGTAATATCTAAAGACAGAAATGCTTATTTTCAGAATAGCTGAAGGGTCATCAGCAGGCTTGTACAAGTGGTATGTAATATATCTGATTTTATTCGTCTTCCAAATGAATGGATATTTAACTGGCTCCGTGGTGGGTTCCTACTGGTTCAGCCGAACCAATAGTGGTTTGGTGGCCTGGGTCGCTGGAACCAGCAGCAACCCAGGCCTGCCACAACCCCAAACCAGTTCTCCGGGCATTCTTATTGCGCTTATCTTGTTTTTTGTTTCTACGCATGTGTAGAACAATTTTATTGCATCGCGCATGCCCGCCCAGCATGCATCAAGGGCACGCAGCACGCCCACGAGTAAACCAGCAGTAGTGATGGTTTACGTGCCCTTGATGCCGGAACCTACCCCTGAACAAACTGCTTGGTGCCTTTTTATCAAAATTTCCATGGCTGGCATTCTTAAATAAGAACCATACAGATTTCCAAAATGCATCATTAGTACTAGTCAGGGTGAAACCATATTCATGAAAACTATGAAAGCACATTCCTAGCCAAACTGGAACTAAGCTATGAAAGTGGGATCCCTTTAAAAAAATATATATTTCCATGATCCCCAATTGTGGACTGGCTGCCTCATCTTTACTCGCTGAATTTCACCACAGTTTATGCACCTTGGAATGCACCCAAGATATGTTTACATCTCCTGTCTATCTCTGGCTTGGAAACCCTAATTCCACTCTGACCAGTTTTAGCCTTTCACCTTGCAGCTGATGCTCTCCAAACAAAGCTGTTTTTTATTTAGTGAATATGGCTCCCTCCTCTATGAGCAGTGTAGTGCTTATGGAGTCTCTCCTTTGGCTGTCATGAGACTTACTTTCTCCGTCTGCATTTGCAACTTAAAAAATAAGCTCCAGGCTGAGAACTATTACAGAGGAATGATTCCTGCTGTCCATCAATCTAATTTTGCCAGAATGCTGCTAGACTTACAGGAATCCCCATAGGAGTTGGAAACACTGATAACATGAAGATGATGGACAGTTGGAGCAGCAGTGAATTTTGCAGGGTAACCAATTGCCTGCAAGTGGGGGGGGGGGAGGCGGGTGGTGGTGGTGTAAGTGTGGTGAATAGAGACTCTTCCCAAAACTGTCTGAAAAGCTTTGAAATATAAGCAGAGAATTGGTAAGAAAAGAGCTAGGACACTGAATAGATTGGAGGAGGAGGAGAAAAGGAACATGCGTCTAAATTGTGAGCTTTGGTTAGATGTATAAGTGGTTTACGTAAGTATGTCGGGGGTGATCTAGAAAGAGAAAACCGCAGTAAAATATATAGTTTTGCTTTTTAAGAACAGAACCATCTTTAGCTTTGCCTTAAACCCCTTGGATAAATTATTTGTCCCCTCAGATCAGCCCTCTTATCCATTCTGTGAGTAGCCATATCTATCAAGGGAGCTGTTTCCCACAGGAGACCACAAAGAAATCCTCCCTCAGCCCCTTAGAAATATCTGTCTTTTAGGTCAGGGGTCCCCAACCTTTGCAACTTTAAGTCTGAAGGACTTCAGCTCCCAGAATTCTGGGAAAAGGTTGGAGACCCCTGCTTTAGGTGACTGCTGGCATTATTTGGGAATAAGGGTCAAACAACATGGTACATTAACTGTGTCAGAGTGAGCTGGTTTACAGTAGTGTGTCTCTGGGCCAGAGTGTAAGGGCATTACCTGCATGGAGGTGAAGTTTATTTCAGAAATTGTTCTCTTTTTATACAGATTAACAAATACAACACTGCTTTTTTTTTAACTTCCAAACTATGGTTAAGTTGAGGATATCATACATGCACCCTGAAGCGGAAGTTTAAAAAAGACGGTGAGATTTCAATAAAGGATAATATTTGTAGCTAAGAGTTGAAATGAGGGGTCTTTGGTGTTCTCTGAGCTTGGTTTTTTTCTTGGAGATGTTTCATCCTCCAAAGTAGATCACATCGTCAATGCTAGTCAGTAGCACTGATTATATTACCTGGTTTGTGTAATGAAATGCCTGCAAGAAAACAACCAAGCTCAGAAAGAATCAAAGATCCCTAATAATGAGTGCTATATATTAAAGCCTTCTGTAGTTTAATGATTCATTCAAAATACTACTGATTCATTCAAAATATTACTGATTCATTCAAAATACTACTATTTTTCAAAGGGTGGGTAATGATATCCCTTGCTATGAAGGAGTTAAACTGGTGGTCATTTTTAAACATGTCTGTCCTTGGTTGCAAATTGAGCTAACCAATAAGTAAAGTTTATTTTTGGGCACCTAGAATGTAGTTTAGTTTAGTTTAGTTTAGTTTAGTTTAGTTTAGTTTAGTTTAGTTTAGTTTAGTTTAGTTTATTGGTTTTTTATACCGCCCTACTCCCGAAGGACTCAGGGCGGTGTACAGCCCGAATAAAAACAAATATACAAAAGTTAAAAAGCTTTTAAAAACATATTCAACCTGGCCGAAATGTGGAAAAAAAACCCCAAACTAACCTTGATTAAAATTAATAAAAATATGAATTTAAAAAACCATGTTTAAGGTGCGTAAATCAGGGATAGTTCTTAATTCTGGGGCAATTCGTTCCAGAGTACAGGTGCTCCCACGGAGAAGGCTCTCCCCCTGGGTGTCGCCAGTCAACATTGTCTAGCCAACGGCACCATGAGGAGACCCTCTCTATGGGAGCATACTGGCCGGTGGGAGGCTCTTGGTGGCAGAAGGCGATCTCAATTCGGTGTATTCCTTGAGTGACTATCATTAATTTCAGCCAGAGAAACCTTTGTTGAACGTTTTTT
Source organism: Rhabdophis nuchalis (assembly GCA_039707465.1). Classification (NCBI taxonomy): domain Eukaryota; kingdom Metazoa; phylum Chordata; class Lepidosauria; order Squamata; family Natricidae; genus Rhabdophis; species Rhabdophis nuchalis. Next base: position 281,046,211 of record CM077643.1, on the reverse strand, counting down.
CCCCTCACAACATTCAAATTAGATCATTGCCAGGCGTCCTATATGAGGCTGTCTTTGAAGGCAACCCAGAACTTCAGATTATAAAACACGAAGAACGTATGACTGAAATGCTTTTCCCCCATTGATAAAATTGCTCTCCAAAGAGTTAACTTTAAAACCTTTTGAACTATGTAAATAAAGGAATTATACATCCCTAAATGGACATGGACAATGCTTTGTCAGAGATGAGACAGGCAATAATAAGAAATAGGAACTGCTAGTATTTACAGGAGATGCTGCCAAAGGCTTACCTGATTTAGGGAGCTAAGGGAAAACACCTGCATAGCCCATGATTGGTGTTCATTACTATTTGGAAACACTACTTGTATATTTCAGGAAGTTCTGGACTGCCTCTTGTGTAGCAGTCTCCCAAGAGAGGAAACCCCCAGACCATCTATCTATTCAGTTTCATTTTTAATTTATTGATTGAAAAGATTTAGCAGTCTGTTCATCATTGTAGTATTTCACCCACTATGCAACTTGCTGAGAATAGCTGTGGTACGAGAAGCATGTAGATAAAATTCAATGCTTCCATGAATTTGAAAAGATAATGTATCTAAAAAATATATTTTTGTGTCTTCTATAAAAAGAATATAAAGGGAGACACTTAAATATAAATCATTAACATTTACAAACTGGTTTCTCTCACTTGTTGGTGGTACTTATAATGCCATGAAGACCTGTTACTTTTTTTAGCCCTCACCATTTTCCAGCCGGACACATCACAAAACTCTTGCTCAAATTGGCCAAAGTTTATTTTTTATTTTTCAAACATGCTCTTTATTTAGCTTACATGCACCTGACTTCAAGGTCTTTCAAATGTTTGACATCTTTTTTTAAAATACAAAAGTAGGCCAGATTATGTAAATAACATGTATAAACAAGAGGAATTGATCTACTGCTGATCAAAAGATAACGGGGGAAGCATAATTGAGTGGAGTACAAAACCTTTTTTTTAAGAGAATCTCATAAAGATGCAAACTTTGGAATAAATATTCCATTTTTAATTGCAATTTTGTGATTTAGACTGACTTCTATTTATTTATTTGGTGCCTCAAAGTCATTGTTGGGTCCTGTCAATGGACTAGCAGTTAACCTGCAGTTTTCTTGGCAAAGAAGTCCAGAAATGGCTTCCTAGGGCTGAGAGAAAGTGACTGACCAAGGTGACCTAGCTGGCTTTGAGCCTAAAGCAAGATTAGAATTTATCTCCCAGTTTCTAGCCCGGGGCATTAACCACTACATTAAATTGGCTCTCTTATTCACTTTGCATTATTTAACTTTATCCTGGATAATTGAAACACATTTCTTAAGCAGAATCCCATATATTGTAATGTGCTCTCCTCCCCTCCCCCCCCCCCCCATCTCGGTGTATAGATAATGTGTGTGTTATCCGAGCTCATAGGACTGGAAAAGCATATCTACTCTTACTTGATTCTTACCTTGTATGCAAATCTGAACATAATATTCAGATATTCAAAAGAGCAACCAGCTACTAACATAGCTTGAGTCTTCAGCAGTCAGCTGATTTTTAGATTTGATATGGAAAGACGATTGAGGGGGCAAATTACAAAAGTTGAAATTTATTGTAGATATAAGGAAATACTTGCAAGGAATCAAAATCAATCCCAATGCTGTGCCTCTATCAGGACCAACAGTTATAGAGACATTGAAAGCTACTCTGTCACACAAGAGACTCCATCCCAGCTCAAGAATGCAAGAAGGATATAATAACACTGCATTGATGTATGTTGCTTTTTAAAACTAAGCTGCAGTATTGAAATAAAAATGCATCCATGTGCATTGGGCTACCCTAAAACTATTTAATTTCAGTTCAGCCTAAGGCTCTCATTTCTTTTTTAAAATGCCAGAACATTGTGGTAAGCCACATATCCCATCCTAAACTAGTTAGTGAATTTGTCTACATATTACACTAAGCCATGGTTTGGACAACCTTGATTTGTTGACTAAATCCCAACTGGCTGGACGTAAACAACGTGCTAGACAGTATTTCATGGCTTACCGGCCATCATAACTCTACTGCTCCAGTATGAGGCCAAAATAAACCATATTACGACTGACCATCCAGACTGAACTATGTGGTTGGTTTGTTCAGAAATTAACCCCAAGCATAGCTGTTCCTGCCATGTAATAAAGGCATAACAAACTGCATAAACTTTGAAATTTGGGCTTAGCTTGGCCTTTTAACACTGACAAAGGATAGACTTTTGTGGCACAAGGTGAGAGGTTTTTTTTTTTAATTTTCTGTACTATTGATAAGCAAGGCTGCCAATGGCTCCTTCCTGTGCATAGATGATAGCCTCACCAGTGCTTAGAAATATATTCTAATTGAACTGTTTTATTAGGGACTTTTTGGGGTCTAGTTTTAGTCATTTTGGGATTTTAGCGCAGAGTCTAGTTTAATCTATTTTAACTGTATTTATGCTTGTTGGTTACATAAAACCAACAAGCATAAATACAGTTAAAATAGATTAAACTAGACCCTGCGCTAAAATGTATTTTTAAATTCCCTGTGCACTGCCGCGAGTCCCTTCGGGGAGAGAGAGCGGTTTTATAAATTATTATTATTATTATTATTATTATTATTATTATTATTATTATTATTATTATTATTATTTCGTCTATATATTATTTATTTATTTATTAAATGTGTATACTGCCCATCTCACTGTCAAGCGACTCTGGGCAGCTCACAACATCACAAGAACAAAAATACAAGAACTTTAAAATGTGCAAGCATTAAGAATTAATAAAAAATTAGGTAAATTAAGAACCACTATACAAACCAGGTGGATGTGGTGTCGTCGTCTTAATCCACTAACCAGCGTTAAAGTTCCCATTGGGGCCCTAGGCCAATTGGCCAAGCTGAGTTTTGAGGCCTATTCAGAAGGCCCAGAAAGTGGGGATAGAGCTCCACCTCAAGGGCATATTATTTCAGAGGGCAGAAGCTATGGTAAAAGTAAAATCAGTAAACAGTAAAAGTAGTCGCATCTCATAGAATTCAAGGGATTACCGTAGAAATCCCCCTCCCTGAGATTTTAAAATAATTAGTGTCCCATCTACCGTCTTTTCTAAATATCGGAGATCTTGTGAAGGAAACCCAGGTTGCAATGGCATATGCTTACTGTGCTAACCTCCCATAGAATTAGGAGGGAACATATGTTGAACATGCACTTAATTAGACAGAATCTAAATGTTTTAGAGTAAAATGTATGAAGAGAGAAAATAGGCACTCTTCCTATCTCAGAAAGCAGTCTATAAGCATAATGGTCCACGTCACCATGTCTAAGGTCAGTCTTCATATAGTTAACAGAACATTGTTTAATTAGGGGGGGGGGGGTTTGAGCCATTTCTGGTGACTCGTGTCATAGTAATGTGACCTGTGCGCTGTGTGCTTGTGTTTATATAGTTTGACAGGTAGGACAAGAAGGTGAAGGTTCACAGACAGACAATGTGAAAAGAAGTAATATATTCATGGGATAATGAATCAAAAAGCAACTGGACTTTCTGGTTTCTCGTTTAAGACATTTCACTTCTCATCCAAGAAACTTTTTTCAGCTCTTAACATATGGTGGGGAACGGAAGGATTTATATTCCTTGCAGACAGCTGAAAGTGTGCAAATGAACAGGTGGCCACAAGGACTATAAATCCTCCCGTTCCCCACCATCCGGTTGGAGCAGAAGAAGCTTCTTGATGAGAAGCGAAACGTCTTCAAAGAAAAACAGAAACTCCAGTTGCCTCTTGAAAAGAGCACCTTTGGGACAACCATGCCCTGACCTGGATGACTGAGAACCCCCATAGACAAGGCCAATTTGGCATTCGTTTACTTCTCCACAAACAAGAACAGTAATATACTAATATAACTAATATACTGGTTTGCCCATGATATGGGATGGCCGGGGGGGGGGGGGGTGTTGTATTCTGGTTTGTGGTTAAAGTGAGTGAATGAATGCCAAACTACACGGCCTTGTGCAATATTTATCAAACAAAACCAGGCAGAAGGATTTCTATTGGTTGTGAGAGTTGCTTATATCCCAATTGTCATGGCTATGTAAGGGGCAGACTGGTGTCCAAGCTATCAAAATGTATTTTCATATATCAAAGGAGTTTTTCCCTTGGGAAGTCTGAATTAGAGAAGGCATGTGTGAGCCATATCTGAATTTAGTCTTTCTGTCATTGTGAATCTTAAAACACATGGTGCCATCTACTGGGCATATCAATATAGACAACATGTATCTATAATATACTGAGATTTTGAAAATTAATTGGTTCGTTGTGATAGGATCAAAGGCAAGAATAACAGCCCCGGAGGTTGAAACTGAAGTCATACCAATTTAATGTCCATTTTACAACATTTGCAAAGTAAATTCCTCTGTAAATCTCAAAATAAAGCTTTAAGCTAACTTTCTACTGTTAGGTACTCATAACTTTCTACTGTTAGGTATTCAAAACCAATGGTTATGATTGGTAGCCATTAAAAAAACACCTATCCTCAATGAATTTGTGCAGTTGTATCTAAATATATAAACTAGAACCCATCACTATATGACATGGTAATAAAACTTAATTATGCCCTCAGCTATCAGTCACTTCTATATTGATCAGACATTGTAGGGTGATTTATCTTTGAGTGTAGTCTTTTGTTGACCATACTAGTTGGACTTTTCTACATTTTTCTCCCTCCGCACGCATATTTTTGTGATATGGAGCAACCCAATGAATAAACAATATTCCAAATATATATTGCCAAAATGCCACCTACATATTCATTGTCAGAATGTTTTAATTATTTCATTTACTTGTTCATCAATACTGCAGATTCAGCTGACATTTTGAATGAACTGTCTGTCTATATTCCCAACACTTTTTTCCCAGAGTAGTCTCTTAAGAGGATGTAAAATATCCATTGTGTTATTCTGCCATCTTCTGAATGTCCTTCATGCATTTAGATTCTTGCTTCTGAACGCTTTCAATTTTCCTCTAATCAGACCTTTTAAAGGTCTGCTTCAGGGTACCTAGTTTCAATAGGGCTATTTCAGAATAATAGCAGCATAGTTCCGTTATGAAAACATGCATTACTATCTACAGAAAGTGTTTTCTTCTTTATGAAAAGCAATGATAGCAATAAAATAATATTTTAATATTTTATTAGACTTGGTTTTTAATTTTTTATGAATCATTCTTTTATTAAAGAAACTGCCTTGACTTTCCTTACCACCCAGGGTCATCTGATTATAGTGGTAGAAAATGTATTGTTAATAATGGGATAAATATATTTTATCACAACATAAAAGAGCACGAATATGTAAACAAAATAAATCTTGAGGATTTGTATCAGCATGTGAATCCGCCATGAAACCTTTTACATCTTATGCTGATGATTTATTTACTAGCTGTCAAATTGGATGATGTATTGTTTCATTGATGGAGAAAGAAGCACAAATAAATTCAACAATTAGCATAACAGATATATAACCTCAGTTAAGGAAAAAAATACTGTAATTTTTATTTTAGGATTATTCTTTAGTATAAAGTATTATTCTTTATACTTTTAATTATCATCCATTCTTTGAATTGGAACCTGTACTTTGAGGTACAGGTACGTTGAGGTACAGTGAAAAATTTCATTTATCTGCACCAAGCTATTTGTACTTGATAGTATTGCTGATTTTATTGTATAATAGTCATTTATACTGTGAGGATAGCTATTTCTTAAAGTTGCCTACAAAGCAGGAGTTAATATTTGAACTATATGCAACTATGTTATTTGAATAAAAGAATTATTCCAAGGAACCTGCTAAATTCTTTGTTAAATAAACAGTCTGCCTTTTCCTTTGTTTTACCCCAGGTGAAACTTCCATTTCCTGTAGATCAAATCACAGATCTTCCAAGGAATGATTTCCAGATGATGATAAAGATGCACAAATTAACCTCAGAGCAATTGGAATTTATCCATGATGTTCGGCGGCGCAGTAAAAACCGAATTGCTGCCCAGCGCTGTCGCAAGAGAAAACTGGACTGTATTCAGAATTTAGAATGTGAAATCCGCAAATTGGTAAGCCTAAAGAAATATTAAATACCATTATTTATTAAATATCTCATCTTATACTGATCATTAACCAAATTTAATAAAATCCATTTAATCTATTTTTTTTTAAATTAAATTTATACCCCACCCTTCTCCAAAAGGACCCAGGGCGGCCTTGTCTTTATAATTCATACTAAATACTAAGACTTATTAAACATGTTCCTTCTTCTATTTAATACACTCCAGATGAACAAAATGCATCAAGTAACTTCTGATCATATTTAGGGGTGATTGAGTCCAGGTCAACTCCTTAAAATTATATGGATAGAATGTTCCCCGTCTCAGCCTTTCTCCTCTAATAATTCATACTTTTTCTAAAGAAAGTTCTGTCATCTCTGTGATCATAAGCATATATCTTATTTGTTGACTTGGCTTCTTCTCTTTCTCTGATCCTAGTGCTTTCTTCTAGTCCAGTGGTTGGCAAACTCATTAGTCAACAGAGCCAAATATCAACAATAAAATGATTGAAATTTATTTTGAGAGCCAGAAGGTGTGGCCTATTTTGTGGGAGTGGCTCAGTGGTCATGTGACCGGGTAGGCATGGCCAACTTGGAAAATGTGGTGAAACTCACTTAACAATGGTCTAGCTTAATAACCAAAATTTTGGGCTCAATTGTGGTCATAAATTTTCTTTCTTTCTTTCATCTCTCTCCCACTTTCTTTTTCTTTCTTTTCTTTCTTCCCTTCTTTCTCTTTCTCTCTCTTTCTGTTTCTCTCTCTCTCTCTCTCTCTCTGCGTCTGTCTGTCTCTCTCTCTCTGTGTGTGGCTCTTTATCTCTCTGTCCCTCCTTCCCTGTCTCTTTCTGTCATTCTGTCTCTCTGTATCTCTGTCTCTCTCTCCTCCCTCCCTCTCTATCTCTGTGTCTCTCTTCCCTCCCTCCCTCTCTATCTCTGTCTCTCCCCTCCCTTCCTCTTTGTCTGTGGGTCTATCTGTCTTGCACTCACTCACTTAATCACTCTGTGTGTGTGTGTGTGTGTCTGTGTGTGTGTGTCTGTCTGTCTCCCCCTCCCAACCCGCGGATGGGCTCCAGACCAGCGGAGCCTCGTCCTCTTTTTTTAACCAGGCAATCTTTCCTAAGACATAAAAAAGAACCTTAATTGCTGGCTCAACAAAAGAAGCTGGAAGCCAGGAAGTGGAAACCTGGGACAGGAGTACAACCTTTTCTGTCCCCTTACCAGCCGATCTGGGAAGACAAGGAATGCGAGGGGGATCCCTCCCCCCCGCAGAGGGGATCCAGACCAGCGGAGCCTCATCCTTCTTTTTAACCAGGCGGCTATCAGAGAGAAGAAGGCAGCGCATGCCCCGAGGGCTTGTGCAGCAGCCTGGTTAAAGATCGCCTGGCTAAAAAGAAGGACGAGGCTCCGCAGGTCCAGAGCCCATCCACGGAGGGGGGGGGATCCCCCTCACGTTCCTCTTCCCGGAAAACATAGGCGCACGTGCAAACCTACAGCCTGCAGAAGTTTCCTTCCAAAGCCCTCTGAGCGAGGAAGAGCCTGTTGGGATAGGGGCTTTGCTCCTGCTCTGAGCTATACTTGTACGGCGCGCACCTATGTTTTCTACAGAGTGGGGCCACAGCCAGAAGATAAGGAACATGAGGTGGCGCAGCAAAAGAGCCACACTCAAGGGGCCAAAGAGCCACTTGTGGCTTGCGAGCCGCGGTTTGCCGACCACTGTTCTAGTCCATCATCTGTTCATATTATATATGTGTTTCTGATTACTGAATGTTGCCTCAAGAGAGGAATGGCTCTTTATTTTGTTCCGGATTAGTTCTTCCAATCCATGGTTCTCCTATTAATTTGAAGATCTATTATCTATTTTCTGCCTTTGTTTTTCCATTTCCTAGTGATACACATTTCCGACTTCTAGCATCTCCTTCTGGATAATATGCCAATCAGTTAAGACCAGATTTTGAAATTCTGAAGCCTGATGTGCCAAATCTCTCTTTAAAAATGAACGCTGTTCTGTATTTGACAGGTTTGTGAGAAAGAGAAACTTCTGTCAGAAAGGAACCAGCTGAAAGCATGCATGGGAGAGTTATTAGATAATTTCTCCTGCCTTTCCCAAGAAGTATGCCGAGATATGCAGAGCTCCGAACAGATCCAAGACCTTCACCGATACTGCCCTGTGCTCAGGCCTATGGATCTTCCAACAGCAGCTAGTATCAACCCTTCATCAGGTGGAGTGGAGCAAAATGTAGTGACCTCCCAGTGCATCGGAGAAGGCTTGCAGTGCTGTTCAGAACAAAGCCCAGTGCAGCAGCTGGGAGCCCACTGGCTACCCAACAACATTTCTGACAAATGTGCTGCAAGAGGACTGGATGGAGCTGACCAAGTTACTTATTCTGAGCAGGAGCTCCCTCCAGAGCAGAACAACCAAGCGGTGACCATGGATTTCTGTCAGGAAATGACTGATAAGTGTACAACAGATGAGCAGCCTAGGAAGGAGTACACCTAGAGTTCGGTATACCTTTCACATCACACCTAGCAAGGTCTCTTCAGTCAGTCAGTGGCCACGATCATTTGTTGTCTATATTGAAGAACATACTTGGTGCACACTACAGTGGTCTTAGCAGCAATACTGTTTTTAAGTATTCCATCCTCTTTACAAAGCAGGAGTTTAACTTCTTCACTATGGTGCTATCCCATGCTCAGGCAGGGGAACAAAGCAGTGGCAACACTGTCTGATTCTTTTTTATTGTTGTTGTTATTGTTACTGTATTTTAATTTCAATATTCAACAGGGATGGACATAACACCTCTGAGGACCCAAACGCAGCTTTTTCTCAGTGGCCCATGTCACAAAACCCTAACTCAGGAATTTCCTCTGAATGTTCAATTTTTCATTGAAGACAGCTTCTTTACACATCAAAGTTTTATAGCTAAACTGTACATATATACATATATATATATAGTATATATAAAAATATATATCCATATGCAAAAAAAAAAACCCTGCATGGCTCAGAATTTCCTTATGAAAACAACTGGAATTTTAAATTTCTATTGTATAAAAAATTCCAACATTCCTTTCTTGGTCTATGCTAGAAGTAACTTGTATATGTTTTAATATTTTCCCCCGCCACTCAGTTCACTGTTCAGCAATATCATCTAGTTTGTACTTTATTTATAAAGTTTCAATGTTGGAAACTTCTTTGAATTTTTAATCTGGGACAGTGTTGGTGGCACCCCTAACTTTTTTTGCCCGTTTGAGCAAAGTGGGTTTTATTCTTATCTTTCTCACAGATACTGTATAGCAATGGTCAACTTTGCCACTTGCACTGAGTTTTGGATCAAACCTCATTCATAAATGAAGTTGTGACTTTGGTATATTTCACATATTTTTTTCATTGCTTTTTTTTTAATTCAGCAAACTAGGAAAAACAAACCTCAGGAGTTGATTATGTAATGAATTATTAGTCTTGCCAAATATGAAATTCCTCTTAATAGTGTGAATTGGGCATTTCTTGTATTTATCTTTGTTTATCTTTTTCCCCCCCTCCAAATTAAGTCAAATGGTATAGTGCAGTGATTCTCAACATGTGGTCTGCGGACTGCTGGGGGGACCCTAGGTTATCACGGAGTTACGAAGGCTTGAAGAATGAGTTAAGTCTGGTTTGGTGGTCTGTGGTCATAGTCTGTGGCCACAAAAGGTGTTTAAGGTATTTAAAAGGGGTGTGTGGTAAAGAAAAGGTTTAGTATATAATACCAATGCTGAGAACTAAGGCAGCTTTCTCCAACTTGGATATGGTGACTGGAAATAGTGAAAGTTGTGCAGTGCATCCGAAGGATACCAGGCTGAGGAAAGATGGTATAAGGCAAAATTGCTTAGATTCAGTGGCTTTATGTCAATCAGCGAAGATTAAATCAAGGCCTCCACTCCAGATCTTAACTTGTGTTACTAGTGTTTATTTTTTTTCCAATGGTTCTACTGGCTTCGCTGTATAATCCCCCTTAATGCTACCTTAACACAGATGCCGATTGCAGTGATATATTAGGATTTACTATTCTGGCCTGTACTGGCATCAGCTCTAAACTGCTGATTCAGTTGCTCTGGGAAATGAAAAACAGTGTCCATTCACAGAATGGCAGAGTATAGAGAACTGTATTTAGAGCAATCGTGAATCTTAAAAGGTTGAAAAATATAATCCCTTGTCAACAATAGAATACTGACCAATTTAGAAGACATGAAGCGTGAGTGAAGGAATAGTTGCAAAAATATTGAAACCTCAGGAAATCCTTGACTTACAACTGGTCCTCACATGACCATAGCGACATCCCCAGGATCACATAAACCAAATTTGGGCACATGTTTTTACAGTGGTTGAAGTGACTTGAGGTCACATGCTTGCCATTTCCCATCTTCCCAGGGCATCTCTGACAAGCAAAGTCAATTGGGGAAGCCAAATTCACTTTAACGATCATATAATGCGCTTAACATCTGAGGTGATTCACTTAACAATGCCAAAAACTCGCTTCACAACCATCTTGCTTAGCAATGGAAATTCTGGCCCCAATTGTGGTTATAAACTGAGGACTATCTGTATAAAAAAATTCACTCAACTCTAGCTGATTTGCATGGAACAACGATTATGCAAAATTACTTCCAAACATAACTAGTCCCTCTCATGACAACATTTTTTCCTATTGAAGTATTGTACAGGTAATCCTCAACTTACAACGATTCGTTCAGCAAACCAGGTCCTCCTCCCACCCTCTGAGGCACCCCATGCTCTGCCTAATGCCTGCAGTGAGAAGAGGGGGGAGAAGAGGGGGTGCCTTGCTTAATGATGGCAACAACTTAATTCTGGGCTCCATTGTCGTAAGTTGAGGAGTACCTGTAAATGGAAATGATCTGATGTAATTTCAACGACAAGATTTATGCCGGATATTTCTTTCTGATGGATTCCGTCCTTCTGTTTTTAAAGATTACTTTTTAACTTTCACAATAACCTTCTCTGTATTAGAAGGTTATTGTGAAATGTTATTGTGTTAGGCTGTATTCTAGTTTATCATTTGCAGATTGGGCCTGTGTATTGTGTATTAGACCTTATTGAATAACCTTATTGAAGTGTCGAGGCGGACAGCTTTTCTGAATGCCACGGACAACACTTTCCTCAAAGATACTGTTTACATTGCATGACAGTCCCTTGCTCAGCAAAGCAGTGTTGTTTTCCCAGCAGAGGAATCAGCATCTTTTTCAAATGAGGGGTAGGCAGGCAAATAGCTGTTCCTGTTCCTGCAGTAGACTCCACATTCATTGTACTCTTCCTGCCAACTAGGAAATAGATGCACTGCGTATTCCACATTTATTGACTGAAAAGGGTGAGGGCATCCCAACGTAGGATGGAGATACTATATGTTTAGCATATATTATTTAAATATTAAGCATTTGTGTAAAACAAACTTATTACTAACAGTAGAGTAAATGTTTTAGATGGGGACTTCCTTTAAATAACTTCCTTTTCAAATAAAATATTTGGGGTGAGGAATTATGTAGATATGAAGGGTAGGCCTTGTAATTTAGTTGACGTTGCAGAACTCTTGACTGCTTCACAGAGAACTTAACTTCAGTGATTACAGTCAGTGATGGAAGCCAAGATTTCAAGCAACATGTGAATGTCGTCATATTTTTCACAGCCATTGAGAATACTTTGGTTTTTATCCTGTTGGCAGTATTGTTCAATACTTTTTTGTTTTGTTTTAATAGCTGTAAGTGACCTCTAAGTTGTATTTCTTGTGGGTATACAATTCAGGATGTTCCAGATGGAGAACTCCTTTTTGCCATCCAACGTTATTTGGCTATTTTTTACCTTTTTCTTCTGAACAATGAAAGAAATGGTAGGAAGGGAAAGTAAAGAAGAAATAGAAAGCATGATTGTAGATAGAGATTCCCTCCCTTCAAATAAAATTTCATAAGCAGGGCTACATAGCTACAAAATAAAAGCCTCCTCTGGCAGCATCTCACACTAGATTCTAACCACTTGAGATAGAGATTTACTATTAATACCAACTCATGTGCAAATGGTACTTTTGACCTCATTTTATTGGTTTACATGTAATGGACAAAACATGTTCTACAGTTATTGTATTGACCTGGCTCTCTCACTGATTCAGAGCCTTTTTCTCCTCCTACGCCTCCTGCTCTACCTCCACCTGCCCTTTTGTGGTTGTTATTTTTTTAATCCACTGCTCTGTTGTTTCAACCTTTTTGCTTTCTTTATGTTTGCCTCTTCATTTAGAAGTGACTAATGTGTATATTAGCTTCTTTGGACACACTATTGTGTATGGTTCTTCAGAACCACATAGGACTCATGGGTTAACTTCTTAGGAGAATCACTTTCAAAACTGGACCCAAATTGAGATATTGGAACTGCATAAGGCTAAAGGAAAATTAGGAGATTTTTTTGGGGGGGTGGGACGACACAACTGACCAAAATTTTTATTTTTAGATAAAAGTCAGCATGCATTATGGAGCCGCAAAGAACAGTACTGGCTGTTAAGTGATGAAGGAATGGATGTGAGGTTTTGTTTTTACGTTCTCCTGCTAGTCAGCAGCTGCTTTTGCCCTGAGTAAGGAATGTGCAAAGAATATATATTTGGCCCTGTCCAGTCTGCATATTCTCCTTTTAATTTGCCTTTGCTGTGCTTTCTATTGCCAGAAAACCTCATTTCATTTAGGCATCCTCCTACTTTTTGTCAGGTGACTATTACACTTACATAAATATTTTGCTAGGGGGTGCCTTGAACAAAGTTGAAGTTCATTGAAATCTGATTCTGGAACAAAAAGGCTAGTTTTGGGGTGGTTTTTTTTTTTTTTAAAGATTCAGTCAGATTCCCAAAATATTCTGATATTTATGTCCTAGACCTAATGTACGCTGACTCAAGCATCAGAATTTGATGCTGTAGTATAAAACGATTATATATTACACAGTTAAATTATTTGAAATCTTTCTAAGAAATATATGCTGCTTTTTTAAAGATGCACTTTTTTTGGATCTAATCCATCTATTTTTATTCCCAAGGAAGTAAAAATTGGAAAACAAAATGGAATACAGAAGCCACTGTGATCAGTATTCCAATTTTTGTCTCTTGAAAATAGACGGTAAGAGCTATCGAAACTTAATAAAGTCAGTTCAGCTGCTGAGTTCAGCAGCTGAATATTACATTCAGCTTACTGCAATATCACAAATTTTAAAAGAATATTATTATAGGGAGTTTTAAAGAAAAGTGTTTTTGAATGCTCAAAAATACTGCATTCAGTAATTGTAGTTATTCCCATTTATACATCATTGTGATATGAAAAGCCGCATGGGTGGAATTTCAGGTGATTCTTTTTTTAGCTTGTTTTTCTTCTTCCCTAAATAAAGTATGATAACTAACCTCACAGCAACTGGTTAAATTTATTTTTTATCTTTGGTGTGCCAGTCAATCTTCATGGCCTTTAGTATAGGTTAATCTAATCCGAAAGCCTGTTGGTCTTTTTCTTTTACTGATGACCTGTAAATCTTGTATCTTCCTATTTCAAAACAAACCAACAGACCAGGTTTAGCCTCTCCCTGAGCTATGAATATTCTCTATAATTTGTAACAGGTTTAGCCTACACAGCTACAGTATCCTTTGAGCAGCAGGCTAGTAAGTAGTTTTGTGAAGCCTATGCAAGCATGAAATTCTCAACAATCTAGCTCAGACCAATGACTCCAAGAGGCAGTTTTCACACGCACACAAAAGATCAGGATTTGTGTTTGTTTGATCGCTTATTTCACTGCCATCTCTTTAAATGTGTACATTTAAAAAGTTTGAGTTAGTGAAGACAGATAAGAAAGGATGTTACTTGATGTAGCCTTAGGAAAGCTCTGCTAAAAAAATGTGGTAGCTAATTTCTATCTACAATATAAAATCAGTATGTGTAATTTTGCTTGTTTATATTATGTATATTTATAATTGAATTATTTTGTGACACAGGCATCAAATAATGCTGCAGAATACAGTTGTACATATGTTAAATCCATTCAAACAATTTTTATGTATATTAAAAATCTATAGTTTGGTGGATTGTAGACTACTAATAAATTATTGTAACTTTCTCTGGAAGTTAGAATGTCATTGCTTGCCGTGTAAAAGAATTACAGTATTTTCCTACACTCCACCAATATTATATATAGATAGATAGATAGAGAGATATCAGAATAAAACTAGTGATATGTATTTGTTTTTAAATTATAATGCTCATGTGGTTCTACCATTGTGATGAAAGCCACTTTTTCTAGTGGGGAGTAGTTATTCAAATTTCTTCAAACTGAAAAAAAATAGATAACTTTTTATTATCAATGCCTCACTAATATCAGCTCTTTTATATATAGGTCCAGTTTACATAATGTTTAAACACCTATGCAGTGTAATAAAATAAATTATATGAAAGTTTGTTCAGCTTGACCCTATGCATGTTTACTCGAAAGTAAGTCTCACTGAGTTCAATGGAGCTTCTACCCGGATAAGTGTGCATAGGATTGCAGCCTTATAAATAAAAAAAATAAAAAAAAACCTTTAAAAGGAGTTTGATGAAAATCCATTTCTGTCATTGCTCAAAACTTGAAATGGTTCAAGTGATTTTGAAGCCAATGATCCATTTAATTTTGAAGGCAGTCGGGAATAGAAACTTAGCCTAGAAATTCCCTGTTTTCTGTCTTAACAGGTCAATTCAAATTTGAGGAGCCAGACTGAATTTCTGGGTTATTCCACACATTGAGAGTTCAGTGCTTTGTTGGTAATGAGTATAAGTTCTTGTGCATTTACAGTTATGAAAAGGATAAGGCGTTCTTCGAAAACTGATATTTAATACTTATGTTACAAATAAATAATAATAATAATATCTGGACTCCTCCAATCAGCAGAAATTTCACTCAGTACTTTGGAGATCTCTGGATGCTGATTTTTGCCATTCAGTTCAAGGCTCATCTTTGATTACAAGGGTGAAGATACCCTCAAGAGTTTGTTCCAGAACCAGTGGGATACAAGTGCACCTCTACTATCTATGCCTTACAAACTTCAGAGGCCATATTCAAAACAGGGTTTTATCAGTGTATGCAAGGGGATGCAACCCCTCTCCTCTTCCTCCCCAGGTCAGACAGTATGGACAGTTCTCACACATATCTACCTGTATAATCTTCTGTACCTCTCATAACTGGTCAATGACTGTAACAAGTTGCATCAGGTGTTTTTCTATATACTTTTTACACAGATTCTATGTGATTAATGGAACTTAATTCAATGCATCATTTTATTGTACTAGTTCTTAAGCTTGTCTATTATTTTTTCTAGGTGACTGTGGTTTCTTGTGATTTTTACTGTATAAATGAAATGGCTGTTGATGCTTATTCCTTGTTACTAAGAATTTTTACCTTTTTGGAAAAAAAAAACAGCATTGCTATCTATGAACTAATAAATTTAAAGACTTCAGTTACTCATTGTAAATACAGTATCGTGCAAAAAAATTTTTTCCATTCATTTGAATTGATAGTGTTAACTGAATTTTGTCTAGACACCATTTCTGTTGATGAAATAAAGACATACCAATATGTATTGTAGCAATGTGTCTGGCGTCTGAATTTAATGTTAGAATTTTTTTTTAAAAAACCTCAAGTCAAGGTCACCTGGCAATTATATAGGCAAAATTATGCAGTCATAGTCAGCAGTAATGTGGCTTGCTATTACTGTACCTTTTTTCTGCAATATCTGATTTTTCTAGAGTACTATATGTATTTTATTCATTGCGGTTTCTCATCTCAGTACTTGACAATCAAAACATCCTCAGCCCATTCAAGGTACTGACATCTGCTGAGACTTAATAGTATTATATTGGCTTGAAGGACTACCTGAAACAGGCAATGTTTTCCTTATCTGACATTCTTGAGATAGAGTTCAAATATTCTCCAGTTAGTTACTTGTGTAAGTGCCCACATGAGTAGATTTTCATGTTAAGCCAGAAACCATGGTGTGATGAGCAACTAAAGTAGTCTTTAAAAAACAACAATACCATCTCTGATGTAGCATAATATGAAAACATTGCCTATGATCTCTGATAGCTGTTCTGACACAGGAGCATCTGCAGGGGGGAGTTGATTTTAAAAAAATCAATCATAGTTGCCATTTTGTATTATTTATAACACACATACACATCCTAGTACAGAGCCTACAGGCAAATATAGAAACCAATTAACTTTTTTTTCCTCCCAGTGATATTCCCATTTATTCTTTTAAACATTTTCTGATATCACAAGAGATTGCAGGTAAAAGTACAAAAAATAAATGAATTATTTTTCATTCTAATGTAATATCATAAACCTACTATCTAGTGCAGGGGTAGTCAACCCTTTTATACCTACCGCCCACTTTTGTATCTCTGTTAGTAGTAAAATTTTCTAACCACCCACAGGTTCCATAGTAATGGTGATTTATAAAGTAGGGAAGTCAATTAAATTTAAAAAAGGAAAGTGCTTCAGTATCAGACAGAACCCCTGCTGCCCACTCTGAAAGCTGGAACGCCCACTAGTGGGCGGTAGGGGCCAGGTTGACTACCACTGATCTAGTGAGAGATACGCAAAAAACAAATCCAAGTTCAAATGGATGCTGAATCAGTATATTAACAACTTCAACTGCACAGTCTGACTTTAAGAAGTACAGTTTGGTACCATCAGCAGACTGATTCCAAATTGACCAATGGTTTCCTGTACAAGTAATTCCCCACGTATTGATGGCAATTGGGACTTTGAATTTCTATCACTATGCACAGTGGCCATAAAACACAATGTCATATGATGACAGCATCACTTAGCTAAAGCAGTCCTGCAACCCTGGTTGCCCTTGTAACCACAGGACCGTGTGGGTCATTAAGAGGGAAAGGGCAGAAGTCCTAGGCAAATAGACTGGGGTGGATGGACCAGTGCTGAAAATTAAGACTACAGGGGGGAGGGAGAGAATGCCACTGACAGGTGATCCAAAGAGTAGCTGGATACATGGATGCCTTGGGAAGGGGTGCCATAGGCAGGCACTACAGAGCATGGGTGGATGCACAGATGGTATGGGAGTTGGAGGTGCCATGGACAGTTGCTATGTGGCCTGGGTTGGTGAAAAAGGAGCAGGAGTGAGAGTGACTTCTGACTTCTTCTCAGCTTTCCTATTGACTTGTCTTGTGGCAGGGAAATCATAATTCTATGCCCATGGCTTGCTCCAATGTTGTAATCATGACTCAAGCACTGTGAATGGATTGCAAACGTGACTACCAGGATGCTGCAGTGGCTGGAAATCCAAGGTGCCCCTCAATCAGCAACATCATAACTGAACAGTCACTGAACGACTGTGTTTTTAGCCTGAGAACCAGCTGTAGAAGCTAAGCAAGGAGGTGCCAGTTATATCTGTCTTCACCAAAGGTCTTCTGTTGAGTCCTTTTCCATACTGGACCAGGCAAATTTCCTCATTGGTAGGACAGATAGCCCCAAATAAATCTTTCTCACTTCACACTTTGCTGCTGTTTCCACAAAGATGATGCTTGTGGTAGCAATCTATCAAGAATAGGCTAACCTTACTTGTTTTGAACAGGCTCTAGGCCACAGTTGGTGGCTGTACATAGTCAATCGGAGAAGCTAATTAGGGTTGGACCTGATTAGGGGCTTGGATGAGAGAATACCTGGGAAAATACGAGTTGAATAACTAGATTGAGAAGTCATAAAGAAGGCAGTAGCAAAAACTTCAATTAATGCCCAGAAAATTCCATACTCATCAGTTGAGTTCATTTCCAAGGAAACTTTATTTTTTAAGATGTTGCAGAATTGTATTATTTTCTAATATTAATTTAGCAAACAGAAGAAATACTCTGTGATTCTATGCGCACTTCATTTGGAAGTTAATTCCCACTGACCTATTTTCAAGCAAATATTGATAGGAGGACCAAAGCTGCATATTGATTTCTAAATTGTTGGAACAAAAGTGGACCTTTGCTGCTTTTTATTTAACTCTTGATCCC
Organism: Rhabdophis nuchalis; assembly: GCA_039707465.1. Taxonomy (NCBI): domain Eukaryota; kingdom Metazoa; phylum Chordata; class Lepidosauria; order Squamata; family Natricidae; genus Rhabdophis; species Rhabdophis nuchalis. The sequence goes on along the minus strand of CM077643.1, from coordinate 281,028,048 downwards.
TCCATAGTGGATGATCACTCAATACATTTTGTACTTGATTTTTTAATTGCAGTTGCTTTATTTTAACAAAAGGTTCAACAAACTTAATTTTATGAATCAAGTTCCCTTTTTTAAAAAAGAATAATATATTCCTCTCAATACTATAATAGATGAGAATTCTAGGGCCTGTTTTTCAGTATTTGCTAGCATACAGAATAATTGCCTAGCAACTGTATGTAAGAATAACCAGGCATTCAGCTTTTTATATTAAATGCAATCCTTAAATAATGAAAAAAAATCAGAAGGATATGTGTCCTACTTTACTTGTTGGTTCACAGGTAACACTTCTTTACATGTTCTACTGTATTTTTCGGAGTATAAGACACACTGGAGTATAAGACGCACCCAGGTTTTGAAGAGGCAATTTTTTTTAAGTAGGTAGGTAGATAGACGGATAGAGAGGGAGAGAAAGAGAGAAATAAAGTAGGTAGGTAGGGAGAGAGAGAGAGGGTAGGGAGGGAGGGAGGGAGGGAGGGAGGGAGGGGGAGAGAGTGTGTGTAGATAGATAAGTAGGTAGAGGGATAGAGAGAGAAATAGAGAGAGAGAAATACAGTAAATATGTAGGGAGAGAGAGAGAGTAGGTAGATAGGTAGATAGAGGGGAGAGAGAAATACAGTAGGTAGGTGGCAGTGGTAGGTTTCAAATTTTTTAGAACCTACTCTGTAGGTGTGGCCTATTTTGTGGGCATGGCTTGGCAGTCATGTGACAGGGTGGGAGTGGCCACCTTTTAAAATGTGGTGAAACTCATTTAACAACGCTTTTGCTTAGCAACCAAAATTTTGGACTCAATTGTGATGATTCTTTCTTTCTTTCTTTCTTTCTTTCTTTCTTTCTTTCTTTCTTTCCTTTCTTCCTTTCCTTTCCTTCCCGTTGGGTCACTGGCAGTGGCGGGCCAGATTTACTTCCAGATACGCCAGTGGAACCCCCTCTCACCGGTTCTCTAAATTTCACCAACCGGCTCTCGCGAGTAGGTGCGAGCCTGCAGAAACCCACCACTGGTAGGTAGGGAGAGAGAGTATAGATAGGTAGGTAGGTAGAGGAATAGAGAGCGAGAAATAGAGAGAAATAGAGAGAGAGAGAGAGAAATACAGTAGATAGGTAGAGAGAGAGAGTAGGTAGGTAGGTAGATGTTTCCAGGTGTATTTACCCATATGCTGGAGAAGGAAATCACTGACCACCTTTGGAATAAATCTTTGTTTCTGCAGGCATAGTACTTGACCAACATAATTCTCATCAATCACTCTAACTAAGCAGCTTTCTAAAAGGGAGGGGACCCTTTTTGCACTGTACAAACTTCCCCCAAATGGCCTGTTGTTGTTTTTCAAATAAAAGGCATGAATAGCCTTGGGGGGGCTTGCAGAGTGCTCCTGGGGGGTGGGGGGCCCAAAACGGGGGGAAACGGCCCTTTTTTGTGAAAACGGGCCATTTTTTGGTCAAAAAATAGCATGCATAGCCTTATGGAGGCTTATAGAGTGCTGTTTTTTGCTCATTTCTGCCCTCCCCAGCCCCCAGGAGATCTCTGGAAGCCTCCATAAGGGTATGCGCGTGGCCATTTTGGAGAAGGGGGCAGGGTTTCAGGAGGCACAAATTGCTGTATTCGATGTATAAGACGCACCCAGATTTTCAGCCTCTTTTTAGAGGAAAAAAGGTGCGTCTTATACTCCAAAAAATATGGTAATTAAAAGCTGAAGGTTTCACCATGACTCTAGTTTACGGGAAATCAATTTAATAATCCCAGGTAACAAGGCATAAAATTGCCATCCTGTAAACTTAATACAATACAATAGAATAGCAGAGTTGGAAGGGACCTTGGAGCTCACCTAGTCCAACTCCCTGCCTAGGCAGGAAGTCCTATACCATTTCAGACAAATGGCTACCCAACATCATCTTGAAGATTTGCAGTGTTGGGGCATTCACAACTTCTGGAAGCAAGCGGTTCCACTGGTTAATTGTTCTGTCAGGAAATTTCTCCTCAGTTCTAAGTTGCTTCTCTCCTTGATTAGTTTCCACCCATTGCTTCTTGTTCTACCCTCAGGTGCCTTGGAGAATAGCTTGACTCCCTCTTCTTTGTGGCAACCCCTGAGATATTGGAACACTGCTATCGTGTCTCCCCTAATCCTTCTTTTTATTAAACTAGACATACCCAGTTCCTGCAACCATTCCTCATATGTTTTAGCCTCCAGTCCCCCAATCATCTTTGTTGCTCTTCTCTGCACTCTTTCTAGAGTCTCCACATCTTTTCTACATGTGGCGACCAAAACTGAATGCAGTATTTCAAGTGTGGCCTTACCAAGGCATTATAAAGTGGTATTTTATAATTAATTTTATTTTATAACTTAATTGTGAGGAGGATTTTTATTTAGCATAAAAATACTGTTACAAAATGCAGACATGGAAATTGGAGAGATAGCTGCCGTTTGCCTAATAGGTATACAAACAACAGAAGAAGAGTCGTGGTGGTGCAGTGGTTGGAGTGCAGTACTGCAGGTTACTTCTGCTGCCTGTTGGCTGTCTGCAATTTGGCAGTTCAAATCTTATCAGTTTAAGGTTGACTCAGCCTTCCATCCTTCCAAGGTGGGTAAAATGGGGACCCAGATTGTTGGGGGCAATAGGCTGACGCTGTATATCACTTAGAGAGGGCTGTAAAAGCACTGTGAAATAGTATACAAGTCTAGGTGCTATTGCTATTTAAATAATTTGGATACCCGACCATGAATTCCATTTGTGGGTATGACTGTCAGCATGAAGACCTGCACTTTGGAATTAGTTGCTCTGTTGTCATGGCTGGCAGTTTTAGACTTTTTCAAGGAAGCTCCTCCAGCCAAGGTATAGAAGGGTAACTGCTGAATTGGGAGCTTCTCCAATTCCAACCCTGTGGAAAACTCTGAATATAGTCTATTTGTGACCATATTTGAACACTGGTGAAAGCCCATGATATTTGTGAGGGTCTTAGACTTAGAGGTGCCCAACAACAGGTTCCATCTAACAGGTTGTCTTCTGGCCAATGGCTACTCATTCTACCTGGTGGGTTTGTAAGCATCAGACGTCATATAAAGTCTGGAGCTAGAGGCTGAAAATGAATGTAAGAGATACCAAAGGAATAATACAAGTAGTATTCACTTACAACTGGTTGCTTAATGATCATTTGAAATTACAAGGAGCATAGAACTGGTGCTTTATGGTCAGTAAAGCATTTCTGGTTATTGTAAAATGTTGTGCTTCCCATTCTCTCATGGTCCTATGACTACATTTCAGTACTTGGTAATCTGCTCACCTTACAGTGTGCTGCGGTTTCTTCCACTTGGAAGAATGGATTCGTGCCTACAACCATGGCTTTCACTAAATGACCGTGGTGATTCACCTAAAAACTGTTGCAGGTCTAGTCAACTTACAGCCGTAATGACTTACACCCAGTCCCAATTGGGGTTGTAGGTTGAGGACCACCTGTAAGAAAGAACTGGGAGAAAAGACGAGATGCCTGAGGGGAAGAGAGAAGAGTATGACGGAGCAAATGTTAAGAAAGAGAATTCAGAAAAAGAAGAAGAGATGCATAGAGAAGAGAATCAGAAAGATAAAGGGAAAAGCTAGCTTATACAAGGTAGCCCTTGACTTAGAACAGTTCATTTAGGGATCATTCGAAGTTACAACGGCACTGAAAAAAAGAGACATGACTGGTTTTTACAGTTGTAAGCATCCCAGTGGTCATGTGATCAAAACACAGTTGAAACATGTCCATGGTCCTGTGATCAAAATTCAGATGCTTGGCAAGTGGTTCATACTTATGACTGTTGCAGCATCCCAGGATCACATGACCCCCTTTTGCGACCTTCTGACAAGCAAAGTCAGTGGGGAAGCCAGAGTTATTTAACAACCGTGTTACTAATCAACTGCAGCAATTCACTTAATAAATGTGGCAAGAAAAGTCATTAAATGGGGCAAAACTCACTAAACAAATTTTCACTGAATGACAGACATGTCGTGCTCAGTTGTGCTCATAATTCGAGGACTATGCGTGATGAATATTTTCTTTCTTGCAATAGAGGCCCTTTTCTTAAGTTATGTTCCTCAGACAATTTGAGCTTAGCTTACTAAGAGCAGCCTTCCTGTTTACCTCTCTAGCTGGCAATTGTCAGACTTTTCAATAAAAAAAGGATACACACACACACACACCCCAGGTTCGCAATCCACATGCAACGGGCGTGCGGGCGCCAGATGCACACTGTGCACACGTGCACTGTTCAATGTAAAATGCACGTAGAACAGTTTATAGTGAACTGCACATGTGCAGTCAGTAAAATCCAAGATGGTCGCAGCCAAGCAGCAGCGAGGGAATTGGTTTGGGGGCGTGGCGGGCCTGGGTCACTGCCGGTTCTGCAACCCAGGCCTGAATTCCATTACTGGCTCAACTGAACCAGGCCAAACCGGCAACAACCCACCTCTGATTCATACATACATACATAAACATATTTTTTTGCATTTCTTTCTCGTCTTTAATTCTGCTCGTCTGGAATGCAGCTTTATTAATTATAAGGACGCCCTCTCCCCAGGCGACTCATTTCTTCCCTTGTGGTGCATTATTGATAGTTTATTTTTAATGCAAGTCTACCCCCCCCCCCCACCTACCCCTGCCTTGTTTTCCCATACATTATTGGGGACAGGAATAGCTCCGGGTTGAAAAATCCAGAACAATCCCTACATGCATTGAAATTTGAAACCCAATTATTTTGGAAGCAGCAGCAAAAAAGGCTATAAAAGTGCTTATGCCGGAAGCCACCAAAGTAGAGGGGGAGTGGGGGGAATGTAAATTGTTTCTTTGGAAATCTTGAAGGTGGAATAAACAACACCCTTTCCTCTGAAGCAGGAGGATTCCCTTTTTAAAAAAAATCAAAACTGTTCAGCCCATATTAATTTATATATTTGGAAGTCGCCAAGAAACAAAGTAATACTAACAGCCCTTTGAAAAATATAAGATTAGCACATTGAAGAATCGGGGAAGAGAGAGACCCAGCTGCACATATCCAGGTTGGATTTAAACATCTTTCTTAACGTGCAACGTAGTGGTGGAAAGTTCTAGTGGGGAGCTTTCATTTTTTATTCATCAGGTCGAGCGAAGGGAAGAAAGGAAGCAGTCTCCTCTTCCTTTGCCCATCTTTATTGAAGTTTTGTGTCTTCGCAGAGCCTTGAAGTTGCATGTGGAGCTGGATAAGAAGGTGGCAGTGTTACAAATCAAGCTGTCCCTCCATTCCACGGACTTCACTGAGGAAAGAAAGCTCTTTTTTATGTCCACTGAAGCTTCTCTTACTTATGCAAGAGAGAAGACCGGGCAAGTTGAAAGAGACAGTTACGGCTCGCTCTCAACTACTCAACAGACTGCCCAGACAATAGAAGTTGTAGAATTCTTAAGTATCTGCCTTCGGTTGCTTTCACATCAGAGGAGAAAAAAGGGAAATAATTCAGCTTCGTATTGGCAATGATTTGCAAGGGAGATTCTTGCTGTTCTGTAACATCGCAGTTAAACTAGTACTACTTTTTCATGATGGAAGAGAGCTCTAAGAGCACATTCTGAAAGAGAAAACAGAGAGGCTGAGTCAGCTTCTAGGACAAAAAGACGATCAGGGGTCAAAGCAGGGATGATTGTCGTTGGTTGTGCAAGCCGGTATTAAAAAAAAAAAGCTTCCAAGGATTGTGCGGCTCAGCTGTGAACCACGCAATCATCTGACCTTCTTTATTTCACTTTATAAAACTTTTTTTTCCTACCTATTTGCCTGAACCGGCAGGAAAAAAATGCTTTAAAAAGTGGGGGGAAGTTGGCCATGCCCATCTGGTCACATGACACCCCCCCACACACACACCAAGCCACACCCACAGAACTGGTGGCAAAATAATTTAGATTTCACCATTGGGTTAAAGCGAAATCGCTTTGAAGATTATTTTAGTCCAGTGGTGTCAAACTCTTGGTGTCACGTTGTCGTCAAGTGACGTATCACAACTTTTTTCCCCTTCACTAAACCAGGGCTGGGCATGGCCAGCACATATGATGCATCTGGCCCATGGACCGCAAGTTAGACACCCCTGTTTTAGTCAGTTACTCATTTGAAAAAAAAACCTGGATTTTCTTTGTTCTTCTTCTTCAGAAGGTGAACCAATCTTCCTGATCAAATAAAAATTATTCTAGCTCGGTTTCCCATTCCTCATAGTGACCAGACACCGGTTATTAGCACTCTCCTGCTCCTTGTTTCCCAACAATCAGGACTCATTCCCATTTTGGCCCTGGGTATGAGAGCCCCCTGGTGGGGACCATTGAGTCACAATCAATCCTTGATGTTGATGGATCTCTTGCCTTTGGAAGCTAGCTAAGTTAAAGACTGTTTGCTACCTTATCAGTACTGCATAACTGTTAGTTAGTAGTTATTAAAATAACACAATCTTCCATCAATATTGAATCATTCATCAGCTGGATTTATTGGGATGAACCTGAGTTCTAGTATTATGTGGAAAGGAACAAAGACTACAGTAAAGGCAAAGGTAAAGGTTCCACTCGCACATATGGGCTACCCTATCTGTTACCTTCCCACCAAAGGTGGTTCCTATTTTCCACTTGCATTTTTACATGCTTTCGAACTGCTAGGTTGGCAGAAGCTGGGAGAAGTAACGGGAGCTCACTCTTTTACGTGGCACTACGGATGAACTGCCGACCTTTTCATTGACAACCTCAGCGTCTTAGCCACTGAGCCACCACGTCCCTACTGATACAATGATAGTTATAAAGACTACTGATATAATGATAGTTAAAAACAAAAGCAAGGAAATTTCTAGGGGTTTTGCATTGCTCCAGCCTCCAAGCAGTGTTGCAATGTTGCTAGTCAATACTTTGCTCCCTGGCTGATCAAACAAGTCCAGCCAATTGAACTGATAAACTACAGGACCTGAAAGCAAATTGCCATTCTTGTTATCATGTTCGGCTAGCACAAAAGTAAACAACCTTCTGCTTATTAGTATTTTTATTTATTTATTAATCAAATGTAGCGCCCCCCCCCCCAACTCATAAAAAGTGGCTCTCAGTGACAGACATACTAATCAAGGTATCACAGGCAGTTCTCAACTTATGACTGGCTGCTTAGCGGCCAGAGTTACAACAGACTGCCCTGGACGAATATTGAATGGCCTGGTTTCCAAATTCTATGACTGCTCTCTCACAGTCACATGACTGGAATTTGGGCATTTGCAATTGTCCATTTTCACATCCCACAATCACATGACTGGATTTTATAACTTTTGTTTCTTACTGGCATTTGCTTCCAATTTTTGGCAAAATTGGACCAAATTGAACAATTTTTCACCTAATGACTGCATGGAATTCTCTTGGTAATCATTGTAAAAAGAGTCATAAAATCAGGTCAGTCAGGCGGGTGACCTGCTTTACAACTGTCATGATTTATGGCCATAATGGGCAGGATCCACTATGGCTATTAATAGAGGATTACCAGTAGTATCTTGTATATGGGGGGCATTTTAAATAGCTTCCGGCATAATAAAAATGCACATGGTTTTACAAAATTAGAAGTTAAGCATGCTTCTGAAGACTGGAGATTTAATAGGCCACAATTCATCCATAGCTACCATGTTTTCCTGAAAATAAGACAGGGTCTTATTTTTTTTGGCCCCCAAAATAAGCGCTTGGCCTTATTTTCGGGGAGGTCTCATTATTTTTGAGGTGCAGGAGGCCTCTTAACCTCGGCCTGCAAATCAGCTGATCCAGAGAGGGTCGGAAGTTCTGTCTCTGTTTCTGGCACACTCTTGCCAGCTCTAGCATCGCTGGGCCTGCCACTCTTTTTGCGGCTGCCACTAAGAGAAGGGGCATGGCAGCTAAGGTTTGTGGGAACGGCCTCTGCAAGGCCATTCCACGTGGATGGCAGGTGCATGTGGGGTGCATGGGGCATGTTCCCCCCTCCCCCCAGGAAATGACAGGGACCTGCTGCGCATGGATTTAAATATTTTATAGGAGGGCTTCTTTTCAGGTGAGGGCTTATTTTAGTGCATGCGTTCAAAAGCCCAGTTGGGCTTATTATCCAGGGATGTCCTATTTTCAGGGAAACAGGGTAGATGCTTTTACATCTCTGCTGATTTCAATAGGAGTGTTAGGTAGATGTATACGGCTATTCCACTAAAATCAATAAATGTTAAAGGAGAAGTTCTTAACTAGGACTGAATTATGTTTTCTGCTCCCACAACCCAAAATTGACTTGCTAATGTCATTTGATGCATTTGAAGGTTATTATTCTGGGAAAGACTAAACAACTAGTTGAAATGCCCCCTCACAACTCACTCCCAAACATGCAGAGAATTCACATCAAGTATAACACATGCACATAAGACAGAACAGATATGAAACTAAGTAAATATCAGATTAGAAGAAAATAAATGTATAAATTTAAATTAATAAGAGTTTACAAAGTCGCTTCAGCAATGCAAAATAAAAACTTATTCTTCTTACCTGCATATAGTTTAGAAAGGTTTGGACAATGAATTGTTTAAAAGTCTTATCAAGAAATGTGTGTGTTTATACTGTGGTAAACAAACCTGGCACTTTTTTTGACACAGTTTGTGCCTGTTTCAACGTGTAATAAAATACCATTAGAACAAATACTTTTAAAAAGTATTTAAACTAAATTATTATATACCTTTTAAGATACAACTTGGACAGTACATAAATCCTGCATTTTGGAGCTTTGTTCAACAAATTAACTGACATAACATTAAAAAAAAATATTGTCTTATTTCTCTCCATCATCCATTTCTTTAAATAACACTCAGCTGGTTTTATTACGTATTATATAAAGAATGCCCTTCTACTGAAACAATTACATTTTTCAAACATTTCCCTTGATTTGAAAGAACCGCATTACCTTTCCACCTTTCATGTTTGAATGTTTTCACAAACCCATAAGCCCAAGGCCTAGGCTAAAAGGATACTAAAGAGCAATAACTCACACTATAGCAGAATATAGCAATATGGTAAAAAAGTTGCTTGGGTTTACTTGCCATTGACATTCTACGTCCCCTTGGGGTGGAAAATGAGGGTGTGATAGGAGGGCTGCTGTCATCTTGCCATTTAGCTTCCAAGACCGAGCCATTCTGTGAGTCTGAGGTCACCGAGTCGATATCCAGCTGGCTCTTTGACAGCATTCTGGGTAAAAGGCTGGAGTTGTGGTTCTGGTATGGCATGGTGCTTGGAGAGCTGCCATTATCATCTCCTAAGTCCCGGCTGCTAAGTTCCCAGCTATGCTTCCGAAACGTTGCTTGAGGGCTCTCCCTGGGGTTGGATACTATGGAAATTTTAGAAGTGTGTGGAAGGTTCTTGGACTCATCTGAAGCATTGGATTCATTCTTTCTGTAGAGGTCGACAGGCTGCCTTGCTTCCATTGGAATGTTGTCGGTGCTGCAGGGCGCAATCAGATGCTCATCATTATGGCATTGACTCATGAAGTTTGTATAATGCCTGGGGAACAGCCTGTGTTGATGTTCTCCATTCCCATTGGGGTAGCCGAGATGCCCATAAGAAGGATGTGGTCGATCTGGATACTGATTGGGCCAGCTTCTGCAGTTTCTGCGCCAATGTTGCTCCCCGTTGCCCGGGTGCTGGTTTTGTTCAGTAAGTATATATCCTTCTTCAAGATTCAAGGAGACAGGTAGCCTCCCTTGCTCCTCTGACCTAAATTTGTAACTACCCTGGTGGGATGAATCACTCATGTTGCAAATCTGCTGCATCATTGAATTTTTCTTGGGGAAATTAAAGATAGCCTCCTCCTCGGCGGTCATTAGCTTCTTCTTGGACTTCCTGCAAAGGGTGCTTCTAATCTTCTTGATCCCCAAATAAACAATCTCCAAGAGATTCAGAAACAGTGAAACGGCTGCAATACTATGCATGAAAACCATGAAGATTGTTTTTTCTGTTGGTCTGGACACAAAGCAATCCACAGTGTTTGGGCAGGGTGGGAGGGTGCACTTATACAGTGGATTCATTTGGAACCCATACAAAAGATACTGGCCCACCATGAAGGCCACTTCTAAGACTGATCGGGTCAAGATATGAAGGATATAGGTCCATAGCAAAGCCCCTTGCAAGGGAGGCTTGCTTGCTTTCTTTTGTTCTTCCAGCTTCTTCAGCTGCCTCTCTATTCTCCGGTGATCTTCTATAATAGGCTCTATCTCTTTGAGCTGCTCTTTAAGGTAGGCTTTCTTCCGCTGCCTCTCTTTCTCAAGGGCTTGCAGTCTATAAATGGCGTGGCCCATATAAACAAGTGAAGGCGACGAGACAAAGATGACCTGGAGCACCCAGTAGCGGATTAGAGAGATGGGGAAAGCTTTATCGTAGCAGATGTTGTTACAACCCGGCTGCTCGGTGTTGCAGACAAACTCCTCTTGCTCATCATCCCAGACTTCTTCAGCAGCCACACCAAGAACCAACATGCGAAAGATGAAAAGGATGGTGAGCCAGATTTTGCCCACGATGGTGGAATGGAGATGAACTTCCTCTAAGATACTGCCCAGCAAATTCCAGTCCCCCATAGTCATGAGATCATCCCTCTAAAATAAAAGAGCAGTGCGTCATTAAGGAAGCCATTTATATATTTGTGTAAGTACCAATTTTAATTGCCGGCAGTTCTATTTAATTTACTTGACCTGGATTAAAATAAGAGTGAGCAAACCATAGGCCCCTTTTTATCGTTATAAAAAGGAAGCATCGTCTAAAGCAGTGTAGAAGACATAAGAAATGGTCTTAAAGGTTCAGAGGAAGAACTGCTATCAAGGAGATGGTCAGATAAGTAAGGCTTGAGCCTGGCCCATGAAAATAAGTCAAGAAAACATCTAAAGCAAGTTTTTCCTTAGTTCAATGAAACTTCTGGATGACCACACTAAAAACATGATTGCCATGATGGTGTGGCCAATGATTAAAAATCTGTATTTGTGAACACTTCCTACTCTATAACTTCATGGAATTCTATTAAAACCAGTGTCTTTGGTAAAAAAACAAAAACCCTCCAATATATATATATATATAATGGAATAATTGGAAAAGACCCTGTTTCTAACTTTGTAAAAAAAAAAGAGTAAGTATCCTGTCAAATGAATAGATTAAAAATGTAACATATTTAATCACAATTACTAAGTAACATTTCCACACATAAGAACATAAGAACATAAGACATCCATCTAGAAATCTGTTAAGAGTCCCATTAAAAGCATAACTTTGTATTCCTTTCCATTTTTTTCTCGAAGGCTCACAAAGAGAGCATAAAGAAATTAATAATTTAAATTTGTACATAGCCCTATTTCTGAACATCATTGCCTCTCCATTGCAGTATATTCTGTTAGCTGTCACAATGGTTAGATTTTGATGCGTTTGTCTGATATCATTTAAATTACCATCAAATCATCTTGCAGCATTTAATGCCACAAGCTGACAACATGGTGCATGAAGAGGATCCCTTTATGATGGAAACAGATTTCCCTGCAAAAAGACATTTATTTTTATAGGTATACGTGTATAACCACACGGACACAGACAAAGTCACACACACACATTTTCTTACCTTTTCCTTGATTTCTGTCCAAGGCTGCAATTACCAGCATAACCAATGAAGTAAGAATGATCTCAAATCAGAATTGATTTCTTCTGGTCACATGGACGTTAGTACAGTTTTCTTGGCAACACTACAGAAGTGGTGTGCCACTGCCTTCCTCCAGAATATTTTCCAACTTCCCAGTTTGCCTAGATGGAAAATTCAGGAAGGGTAAGAGAGGGAGATTTTGTTTTCCTTTTGGAAAAAAAATGCCACCACGAGTAATGCTTTAAAATTATTACAATTTACCATAATCTCTGTATAATGACAGTTTAACTATATTGTTTCCTTCACTGCTTTAGAACCTCTTTTATTCAAAGTGCCTTTATAGAGTAGAATAATGGACAGACTGGAAATATTATTATAGTATGAGCAATTTATATCAGAATGCAGGACTCATGCTAACAACTGGACTTGTAATTAAGAATGTTTTCCTCTTTGTACATTTAAAATAACTTGATATTATTCTACTGCTTACCATGCTCATGATCTCTTGGAATACATCAAACTCGTCCCTTGAAATTACTGCATGCTTTCCAGCACTGTTAATTGCTTCGTCTTCCTCTGAACAACTTAAATTTATTTTTACACCTGACATGACGATTGTAAATCATAATTCGTTGGCTGCTGGGAGTAAGTCCAAAGAATACAATTTGATGAACTGACTGAGAGGACACAGCCACTAGTTGGAATTATCATGCGATGGAGACCAACCAAGTCATCTCCTTAGCATTTCTGCCCACCTCATTGCTTTGCAATGCCACTGCTTATTTCACTAGGATGCAAACACGATCTTCTTGATGAAATGCTAAGTAAAACCATTCATTTTGTAAAGTGAAATGAACAGTCTCTTTTCACAGCTCTGGATGCTTTCTTTACAATCTGTTCGTTTTCGTGGTAATCAATGCTCAGAGATCAATCGGTCATGCCCGATTTCATAGTCTATTACACATCAGCATAGATGGGTCAGATTAAAATTCTTGGGTAGAAAAATACATTAAACAGCAGCTCAAACAAGAACAAGTTTTGAAAGGAGAAATCCAATTCCCCATATTTTCCATTGGCTTTGGTTACTCAAGGCCCTTACTTCAAGGGATGTATGCAACAACATTCACAAAAAGGAATAAACAAGTATAAATTATATTCCCTTTTCTGGGCTGCTTGAAAAGATAGCAATTAAAAGAAAAAGAACAGGAGCTTCAAAGCCAACAGTGTTAATTGTTTAGCTGCTGAGTAAGAAGCAGAGATAGGAAACGTATTAAAATCTTCAGTTTAGGGAATTGTTTGTGTTAACTATAGCCTGAGGTACTTTTCAGTGGTGCCTTATGATGGTTATAGAATCCCATTAACTCTTTGTTTCCTTTAAGCCAGTTTGCAACAATGAGAATATTTTGAGGACCTGCTATAAAATAGGGATTAAGAAATCACATGGAAAAGGAATAATCAAGCTATATTTATGTAAAAGCTTGCTTCTGAGAAGGTCCCTGATGACTTCCATGAAATTATTACATATAAGTAGACTGAAGACTAAAACTAATATTAATAAAATTACTTTGCCCATGGGGAGTAATTATTTATTTTCGAATTTTGAAGCCATCCAACCCCTTAACAATACCGGGCATGTTACAAACCGTTAATTACAAACATAGATCATAGCCAGCTAGAAAGTCGATAAAAGCAATTATAAAACCAAACTTTACTAACGCAAACCATGAAATTATCTGATCCCAAAGAAAGCCTTCATTACAATGGAAACTAAACCTGTCTGATGCTTGGAATTTTAACCTGTTCATTGTTACCTAAAGTGTTTATAGAGTGAAATGGTTTGTCAGATGGACAATGTTCAGGAATCTGAAATATATATGGCAGCAATAGGAGGGGAGAACAGGAAGTTAGGACCATCTTTCGGTGTGGAACTCTTTGTGCTTGCACTAAGTAGACACAGACCTAAAGAAATACACTACCTTTGGCAGTTAGCTACTATCAACTAAACCTATCTGATTTTCTCTTCAGTTCATCAGAAGTTGCCTTGGGAGTTATCATAAATTGCCATGCCTTGCTACGAATTAAAATTATTTTGAGCTTGTATCTCTGTTCTTTTGCTATATCTTTATTTCCACCTCTGGACATAATTCGAAGGCATTTTTTGGGAAAGCTCAAGTGTGTATAAAATGGTCATCTTGTCAGTAACATCATCTTTCAAACTACGAGATAGAAGAGTAGTTCTTAAACTAGAGGATGTTTTGGTACATCCTGGGAGCAATGAGTAATTTATAATAAATTATTTTGTGAGCTGAGGATCCAGTTTGGGATTGCTGCTATCAAGCACCTGTGGGGGTTTTAATGCAGCTAATGACAGACAAGACTGGAGAAAAGAGTAATTGGGTCAAACAGATGAAGAACCACTGAGCTAGAGAGAAAGCCACTGTTATAATTAAACCCTAAACTAATGAAACTGTTGATAAATTCTACTTTAGGAAATTCATGTTAACCTTTTTTATTGAAAAATCACTGATGTGAGAGATAAGAAAGAATTGGTTGAACAAGCAATATGATGTTCATATCATGTTAAACATGATTGTTTAGTAAGTAATACACCACCTTAAATATCAATCCTTCCTATAGTTGACGTATCAGCAGCGTTAGGTTTCCTGCAACTCATTAGAATAAATCATTCATCTTGGAAACCCACCTTCATTTTTCTTTGTTAGGCATTGATAGAGTAAATTATTGGTCTATAAGGATTTTTATTACACCCTGCATAGAGTTGGATGGATACTAATAATGTATTGTGAAGTAGAATTTGGGGATCAAAGTTACAACTACATCTTTCAGTGGAACTAAAGTGCTAAGCTATACAAGAATTTGACACAAAGAACACTCATTTAAAGGAGAAAATGATACTAGGGCAAGCAAATAACATACAACTTCAAAGGTACTCATCCTCTTTTTACATGCCCTTGTCCAAAGGGAATTAGAGTCCTTGCTCAGCAATAAAACACAGACACAAGAAATGCTGATTCAGGAAGTAGCAGTGCTGAGAAGCAAGGACACTCAGGGAAATCTCAACAAAACATATGCTAAGATCCCTTTGTTAGCACAAGTAAACCACTGCATTTACCCCATTATCCTGATTTAACAAGTTTTAAACTCAATTTTTTTTTTACACTAATTAAATGTATATCATAATTTATGTCAGTCTACAAAGAGGGAGTTTATCCCCTCTCCTCTTTTGACTTGCCTTTACCTCTAGAAACAATCAACTATTTGTACTTCAATGAAATTGTGCTGATCTCTGGATTATATGAAATCAAATGTTCTCCTATAATTCTCAACACCATGATTTTCCACAACATATAACTGTGAAAACTGGAATTTTGGAAAAATTGGAATGAAGACAAATTCATATATCTGAATGCAGGCTGAATGCAATTATTAAGATTATTTTGGACCACAAGGATGAATAATTCAATATCAGTAAATCTAATTTCCATTTGTACTGCACTGTATTGGAAGTGTTAATAACTAATGTTTGCATTTTAGTTAATATTTCATCACTAATATCAATATTAATAAAATCAATTAATAATAGTACATGTAAATATTAAATATAAGGGCAAAAGTCATTGGAGAAGAAGGTCCAAGATGAGAAGGCAATCTTGAAGAAAATCCCTTGTTAAATCAGAATGTTTTGATGTACTAATCTCCACAATTTAACTTCACTGGAATATATTTGAAGTATTGAGCTTTGTACTTTAGTATCAAGATTGTTTGCTATCAGGAAAGCAAAGTATTATCTACTGGCTAACCATATGCAATTCAAAAAGATTATAAAGTAGGGTATAAAATATTCCAAACTAATGTTTAATTAACATTAAACACATTCATTTACAAGGGTTGAGATTCATATTACAGAATGCAGTATTTAATGTATACAAAATAAAATTCGTTCTGTGTAATCAAAAATTTACAGGTAAAGAACTGTATTTGAACACAATATTTTACACGATATATAATTATGTACAGTACATTATTTACAGGAAGGTAATATATAAAACTTACAATTTACACACATGCACATCTTTACACTTCTCCTCTCTCCCTCCCCTCTTTCAAGCCAGTATGTCATATAATCAGTTTTAATTGGTGAATTTTAATATTGAGAACATTTTGAAAAAATGAGGTATTTTGTGGGTGCTGCCTCATATATTTCCATGCTGAAATAAAATCTTTGCCCTTCAAAATAAGGTCTTATCAGGACAGGAACTTGGATTAATTTAACTGGATTATTATTAATTTGAATCTTAATTAAGTTCTTAATTAAAATATGGAATTAAATTGCAAATTGCACACTATTAAAAATACTTAGTATTTTTGCAGATAGTTATAATTTAAAAGAGAAATACGGTAGTATTTTGTTAACTTTTGGCAAATCTGCTTTAAAAGTGAAAGTTTGATATGAAAAACAATGTTATATTAGTCTGTAAAATAATACAGCACTTTAAGCAGAGGAAACTTGTTAATACTGGTGTTTTATTTGTAAAATAAACAATATACACTAGTTCCTCACAAATTCTAACTAATCAGCCATATTAGGATTTGGAAAATATACCGCAAACTTTAAAAGTCATATTTGCACTTAATGAAAGAGAAAAAAAAGCAAGTATATGCTCAACACTCTTTTAAATTTTCTCATGATTATTGGAGTCTTGTGCTAACAAACACTCCTTTTATTTCTGATCAACAAACTATAGTCAGATTGTTCAACTCAGAACAGTGACTCATATGTTAAGAACTGGTCTTTTGTTAACTCAAAGTTTTAATGAAAATAAGGTTTCTGAGTACCACACAGAGGAAGAAGAAGCAATAAAACAACACCTTGTTCTATGCTTTATGTTGCAAATGATCTTTGGCACCTGAAGTGGGTAGAAGTCATAGAAAATTCAAAGCAGCTCAGGGAGGTTCAAGCCATACTACTTTCTTTTTCCTCTGTATTCCAAAATGTGCACTAGAGTTTTACAATTTGTTTGCTGTATTTAACACAGGTGTCAAATTTGCGACCTGCTGCGCAGATACTTCATGTGCTGGCCCTACCCCCACCTGGTTTAGCAAAGGGGGGAGGAAGTCCCGATATGTCACATGACAGCACCGCACCGTGAGTTTGACGCCCGATTTAACAAGTATCAGTTACTAACGTAATTAAAAAAAAACAGGGTTTCTCCATAAGATCTATGAGAATAAATGAAACATTTAAATTATGGGTAAAAATATATGGAACAAATTGCTATTTGGATTTGGAAAGCAAGCACTCTTTTCTCACATGCACAGGGCAAAGATGTGCATAGATTCCTTCATTTGTAGTATTAACTGCCAGTTGACATCTTGAATAGCTTCATTAACTGCTTGAATCTTTCTTCAATCTGTGGAGAGAGAATATAAAATCTAAACATTAAAACTATTTATAGAGTAGGTATTCTTCCCAGGGAATTCATAAGTATCTCAAGCCACCCCCACCCCACATTCGTATGGACATGGAACCAGGTAGATGAATCAGGTATAAGAATTCTGATTATTAAGGCAATTAGAAAAAAATGCTGCCAGACTCAGAAATGTCTACTTGCCTCATCAAAAATTTCTAGGTTATTTGTACATCCTTACTGGTTCTTGCTTTAGCAGAATTTTATTTTGTTATAGAGAAAGAAAATTGTGATTAAAAATCCCAGGTTTCTGTAATTCATTCATTTGAAGGTGAGATCTGTTTAAATGTAGACTCACAGCATTTAGAGTCAACTTCCATCAGCCATTCATCCTATTAACTAAGCCATCATTACATAACATAGTCCCACTAAAAAAGATGAAGCACAACCCAAAATACTGCATATTTCCATTTGTCTTGAAGACTTCTACTATTTTCTTTCTTTTTTTTCTTTTTTGCAAACAGAAAAAATAGCTGCTTCTTCAACTCTTCCCTAATTTCCAGAACCCTAACATGAAATAAGTTAATTTAACAGATTTATCTCTTGTTTAAACTGAAGTTGGTAGTCCTATTGCTGAATTAGAGAAGTTGGGCAGTATGCAGAATATTTGCCTGTGTTTGTAACCACTTTTCTGGCTAATCTTTGGAATGGGATAGAGTTTGCCTTAATTTTCAAAAAGTTTTTCTTTTAGGTGAATATAGCTTCATTCACTCAGGTAATTACACAAATGGAGAGTTAAACCAGCTAAACAGATTCTTATCCAAACACGTACCTGAGCTGGAGTTTTCTTTAACTGCTCAGCAACAGAAGTGAAAGTTTTTCCTGAAGGTCCTTTTTTCTGAGATTCTAATAGGATTACCCTGTCATCATTTCTATAACAAACATAGAAAGTGAATTTTTAGTCACTGAATACCCACTTATTTGACAATAAACCAATTACTATTATATTGTCCATGTTAAGGATTTAAAATAAAAACAAAAGGTGAGATTCATAGCCAAAGGATAAAAAAAAACTGATTCTGAAAAGAAAATCTGGTCATCTCACCAGATAATGTATTCTCAGACCACTCAGAACACCATGATGTATGATGTTACCGTATTGCATTAAATTAATAAAGCAAAATGACTGCTTATGAGCTCAGGTTCTTTAATTTAAATGGAAAATGTAATTCAGAAATAAATTTAGTGAAGAGTTAAGAGCAGAAACTGACTGGCAGATTTGAATCTCATGAATATCTGAGTTAATCATATACACAATAGAAAAGCTGTAAGCAGGAAGAGGAAGAACATTTTCAATCACAATATTTACAAAATATATTTCTACAAATTATCTATTCTGTTATTATTCTATATCTGTCTTATGCTGCCAGGAGTAACTGTATATGAGTTGGGTGGCTATACAAATGTGCTTAATAAATTACTACCTAAGCAATCAATTTTTGCTTCTTTATTTCACTAATGTCCCTGTGCCCATTCTATTTCACTTATTCTCTTCATGTATTTTCCATTTACTATCCAACAATGTAACTTTTTTTGCAATCAAGAGAACTGTCAGAGGTTTCTACCACCCATTTATAGAACAGTAATTTGTAGGATCTGTTTAAGAAAGCAACCACAGACACAGGTAATTCTTAGCTTACGACCAGTCGCTTAGCAATTGTTCAAAGTTATGATGGACCTCAAAATTGTGACTTATGGTCTGATTTTGAAGTTCTGACATCTGCCATCCCTCCACACAAAACCCTGCAGACACCTGACCACATTTTGGGCACTTGTGCAACCAGCTCACATTTATGGGTGCGTGTGACTGCCATTTTTATGTTTTTACTGGAAACTGGCATTTACTTCATTTCCAGAAAAATCATCAAAATGAACAAATTGGTTCACTTCACAACCATGGTGTTTACTTCACAATGCCATGACTGCAAAAAAGGTCATAAAATTGGATCTGGGCACATGGTGACCCACTTCGTAGCCATTGCACCTTATAACTGAAACTTTGGGCTCAATTATGGTCATAAATCAAGAACTATTTATAACAGCTCACCTTCTGGGAAAGTCATGCATGATTAAGACTGTTTATTTCCTCATGTATCTAAATTAATTTTGCTGAATCCTTTCTTGGAATGCCTTTGCCTTTTAAGATGTAATTGGTCCCAACCAATGGCTGGGACCAAAAGATTCCCAAAGTCCTCTGCTCAAAGATCCATTCTTTGGTTTACCCATTTTTAACTTTTGTTGGACAGAGGCTTTTTCATTTATTCATTTGGATGGTTTTAAAAAAAACCACCCCTTCAGCATTTGTTTTCATTGTGACTTGATTCAAGAGTGTATTTTGAAGCAGGAACCATAAATGTTGTACATTCTTTGATGACTTGTTTTACCATGCTCAATTGCTGACATTTGCCGACAAAAACTAGCTATTATAGATACACACAATGTAATACACAAACTACAGAACCCTATTATTCAGATGAGGGAACAATTTTGTACCTTATGCTCAGAGTGGCTTCTAAATTCTACTCTCTCAGCTTATGCTACAATTTTTATAGCAAGTCATGGAAGACTGCATACTTACTCTACCTCTGCCAGAACAAAGATTAAAGAAGTTGAGCTTGCAGCTAATGTTAGCAAGGCTAACTCATTACTAAGAAATGCCATAATGTTTAATGAGATATACAACATAGCTTACATTCTTATGCGGCATTCCAAAATCCTCTAATTAGGAGTAAGCAGCTCTAATGCCTATGATGTGGTGTGTTAGAAAACAAAACATAATCTCAATCTATTGATCTTTTAATGTATTCAAAACTCTAGTCCATTTTCAGTATTCTTACCTTGTCCAAGAAACGACAACTTCTCCTTTCTTCTTAATGATATTTTTGGCACATAGATTTGATGGTGACATAGATGATGTTGAGGATAATAGATTTTTGTCTCTAGTTGATGCTGGCTTTGTACTAGATAAGCTTGAGGCTACAGAAGTTCTGTCTTTAGCGTTTTTGCTATTTTTGCCTATTTTTTTAAAATCCGATTCATTATTTTCCTTTCTTTGCTTTTTTGCATTAGATGCTCCTTCTGTTTCCTTTTTCCTTTTTTTCCTTTCTTTGCTAAGTTTAATTGGACAACCTTGACCATCAATATTAAAGGTAGTATTTTTTTCAAAATTACCATCTCGTGTAGACATGTCTGGCTGATTTACATTTTCTTCAACTTCAGTCTTTGATGTATCAGCTACTTCACAGTGACTATCTGCTTTATGTTTCTTTTGATCTTTACATAAACTTCTCACTCTATAATTTAAAGCAGACTGTTCTGTGGGATCTGTTGGATGGAGTTTGTTTTCCATAGGAATCACATCAGTCAAGCCAATATGTGTATCAAAATGATTCTGAGATGGTAGCTGTTCCACAGGTGGACTGACTATTGACCTAATTGGGAAATCTTTTACTTTTGCAGAAGGTACATATTTTTCTTGGAATGCTTTTATGGGGATTCTCTGAGGAAGCTTAAAAACCTCAGGTGCAGCTGCATTTTGATTTATTTTATTTGAGGATTCTTCCAAAGGCACTGTAGATATCCTTAGTTCTTCAGGAGGGTCTTGCAAGACAGGCGGCTTTTCTGAGGCAGCATCATTAAGCGATGCCTGATTTGAAACAACTAAATAAGGGGTTTGAGTTTGGTTTGTATTACAAAAGGGTCTCTGAACTTCAAGACTGATGTCACAAGATGGTTCTTGTCTGTTTTTATGAAGAAGGGACTCTATGGTATTAATAACATCACCAGGAGTATCAAGGTGGAGGTCCTGTTGAGGTTCAAAAAGACCAGGAACTGAATCAATTGCAAGACTGTCAGATGTCTCTTTCAAAGGCTCCAATGAATGAGAAATCTGCTTTTTCATAATACGGTTATTCTTTCCCCCCCCAGTGTCAGTAGTATTTATAATTTCTTTAGATATTTCTATCTCTCTTGAAGGGATACTTTGAGAAGTTAAAGTAGCAAGATTTTCTTCATATATTATTTCATCCTTCCCTTTTTGAATAACAGAGATTAATGGTTCATCTGGTATGGCTGTCTGATCAGTGGGTGACATAGATGGTGTAGCACGCCTTATTTTAACAATAAAGTGATCATTTGATTTCTCCATTATTACTGCTTGCATTGGAAGGCTTGGACAATATTGAAATCCAGGAGCAGGAGGGATATTTGCCCATGATGAACAGCTTGACTTACTGCTTGAATTATCAGATTCCAAAGCTAAGTGGATGTCTTGTTCAGACGCATCCTCCTCTTCTAGATGAGCATCTTCGCTGAAGTGTGCATTTAGAACATCTACAGGAACTGATCCCAATACATCAGGTTTCAAGAAACTAAGATGAGCATCTGACTTCAAAGGAGAAGGAATAGTCAATGATACTGCTAGGTCTTCCAAAAGAATAGAAGAAACCAGAGATTTTTGTTTTTCCAGAACACATACCTCACCTTTTTTCAAGATAGGACTATTAGGAATTTCAAACATACAGTTTTCATCTAGAATATTTGGATCAATGGGCATTTGCAATCTAGCTAAAAATGTTGAATCTCTTTCAGGTGAAACTATGGGCCATTTAATACCATCAAGTACTCTCGATTCTACCTGGATATCCCTTGATGTTGCTTCTTCAGTCTCATATAGAGGATTATTTTTACCGTTCTGACCTTCTGGCATTTGCTTTTCCGGTGTTCTGAATTCCCACTGATTCTCATCAATGAAGTCAATGTTTTTCTCTGAAAGGCCAGAGCCTTGTAATAAACTTTTGAACATTTCACCCATTTGAGCATCATTAACTAAATTGAATGTTAGCCCAGACATTTGTTGTTCTGTGAGAGGTCCACAGCTGATATCAGATTTTTGAGGATCTCCAATCATATCTAATCCTTCCTTTTCATATTTTCCAGTTTTCAAAGCAGTATCCTCTGTGGAATTCTGCTTAAAATGTGTAACTTCAGGGAGAGACAGTCTTGTGCTATCTGTATGGGAATGTTTATATTTTGTAACTGTATTTTTGTGGCGAGCTATTTTATTTATTTCCTGGCGATCTGTCTTAAACAGTTGGCTACCTACTACTGGTTTTGGAAGGACATGTTCTTCAGACCTTTTCACTTTGGCATTTAAGCTTGGTTTCTTTGATTTCTGTCTATCAATTTTATTATTGTCAAGGCATTTTGAGCTTCCTTTCTTTCTTTTACATTTACCATCATCATTCTCAGTTCCCAAACTTATTAAATTGCACAACTTTAGAAGGATTTCTTTTATTTTATCAAATAGATAATCCAGTTGTTCGTCCACAAGTTTCCACAATGTTTTCTTCATATCTGATTGTTGTTTCTCGAATAGATATGCTATTGCAGTATTCTTTTTAATCTGATTGAGTTCAGATTCAATAACTTCACAGAGATTTACCTTTATAGCCTCATTTGATTTGCACATTTTAGAGAAGTCAATATATGTTACTAAAGATGTAAAATTCAGAACTGATGAATCTATTATTTTATGAAACTGCTGTATTGGAAACTGTATCTTAAATTTCATATAGTTTTTCCGTACTTGTTTTCTTACAGCTTTCAGCATCTGCATAAACTCATGTAAAGTAGAAGGTTCAGCAGTAATTTGAACTATTTTTTCAAGACAATCAATGCTCACAATTTTATTTTTCTTCATTTCCTTTGAGAATATTATTGTTCCATCTTTAGGCTTTTCTTTACTTTTTTTCCCAGAAGCCAATTTTTCAGGGGACTCATTGGAAGATACAGATTTAACTTTGTAGTTGTATGTATTCTTAGATGTATTAGATTTCTCAGGAGACATTTTTCTTTTTAACTTTTTACTATTTTCAGATTTTTTTTCTATTCTTGGTTCAGCATCAACATCACTTACAATTTCTCCTTCTTCTAATTCATCTGGAGATACGTTTAGCTGAGACTCTTCTAAGATTTTGTGATCACTGCAAAGTGGCTTTTGATTTTCTTTGTTGAGTTCACTTGAATGGTTGCTCCCCAGATAATCCACTGCACTATCTGGAGCAAAATCTACAACCAACAAAACAATTAGTAAGTGAAAAATATCACTCTAAAAAGGAAGTGTCAAAACAAACTGTTTTATAGTATCATTCAATGACTGTTTATTTCATGACTAAATATTTCCACTTATAATTGCTAATAATTTTTGTATTTTATATTTTTAAAAGGCAGCTTTCAAAATACATGTGCCATGGTTAATATAACAGATTATAAAAAACATTCATATACTGTACAAATTCCTACCCAGCCATAAAGCTGAATGCATTACTGTCCTAGACACATTTTTCCTTTACTGCAGGATAACAAACTTCAAGGGTAATTACAAATGCATTCTCAGTTTTTGGGAATAGGAACTGGGTGAAAATAAACTAAACTTTGGAACTGAAAAAAATGCTTTCATGAAAGTACTTCACATCAAATATTAGAAATGCAACATAGGCTACAGGAATTTTAAGGATTACTCTGGTTGGAACCAACTGCTGATAAGTTTGAAGTTGCACTCCACATTTTAACAAACTGTCACTAAAAATCTTAAGCAATAATATATACAATCTATGTGAATCCAAAAGATCAACCTCAGAATATGAGGTTTAAAGTTAAACACTATGTTAAATGGAACTATGTATACCTTGTTTATGCAGAAATAAAATTAAGATACGTCAATTTTGTCCTTAAAATATAGGCACCTAAGCATTAGCGTATTTAGTAGGATATGGCTGCAAAAATCTGTATGATCACCAGATAAAAGCAATTTTTTTTCCCTGTATCTCAAATAGTCAACCAGATTTCTCCAGATCAAATATGGTAAATTTACTGTATAGGAATGTACTACAATACCTGCCATCTAACTTGGAATCACATTCAAATTATTCTGAAATATCTGCAATTTAATTTTGCTGGAAATCAGATTTAGAATTAAAATAATATGCTTAGGATCAACACACGTTATTGTAGTTAGTGCATTATTTATTCAGTCTCAGACCCAGTATTTGCTAATAGCCATCCATTAAGACTTCCAAGATAAAAAAAATTTGAAACTAGCATCTCCCTACCAAACCTCAATGGAACATGTTGCATAAACAGAAGGTACAAGTGAAACTTGAAAAATTAGAATATCATGCAAAAGTTTTGTATGATATTCTAATTTTTCGAGTTTCACCTGTAATGTGACTTTCCTCCACTTCAGCTAAACTGCTTTTTTATAAGAGGCATCTAAAAATAAACAAACCTTTGTAATTAGATTTTGAAGAGTTAAAAATAAAGCCATGTTTCTAATGTTAGTGTACTATATATAGGTAATTGTTTCACAACAACCTGTTAATAGGCCCCAATTAAGGGAGGAGACATACTGTTTCCTTTCCTGCCTTTCGGCTCATCACCAGAGACCATCTAGACAGCAAGCCAAGAATTATGTTGTATAAAAATTTTTTTAGATATGTGTGTTAGTTTTTTATGAGCTGATCAATAAATTAAATTAGAGAAACCAGGATAGATCTATTTCGAGCTTATTAGCTCTCATCAGCTGGCCATACCGGTTCGAATCCCAGTAAAGGGTATGGCCAGCTGATGAGAGCTAATAAGATCAAAATAGATCTATCCTGGTCTCTCTAATTTAATTTATTGATCAGCTCATAAAAAACTAACATACATACATACATACATACATACATACATACACACACACACACACACACACACACACACACACACACACACACACACTAACTATACCCGGCCACGCGTTGCTGTGGCCCAGTCTGGTTAAATGGCCAAACTGTGTGTAGATCTACACCTGCACACATACACACAACCACCATATAACCCCCAACCTACTACCTACTGTATTTCTCCCTATCTATCCCTCTATCTACCTACCTACTATATTTCTTTCTTTCTCCCTCTATCTACCTACCTACCTACCTACTGTACTTTGCCCTCTCTATCCCTCTACCTACCTACCTACTGTATTACTCCCTCTTTCTCTATTCCTCTACCTACCTACCTACCTACCATGGCTCGGGACCTAGCTACATGCGAGACCGTCTCCTGCCCCATACTCCCTAAGACCGATAAGCTCCCACAGAGAGGGCCTTCTCAGGGTGCCGTCGGCCGGACAATGTCGACTGGCGACACCCAGGGGGAGAGCCTTCTCTGTGGCGGGCCCAGCCCTTTGGAACAACTTACCCCCTGAACTTCGCACCATCTCCGACCTCCGCCTCTTCCGCAAGTGCTTAAAGACACACTTGTTCCATCTAGCCGGCCTAGCGTAACCTCCAAATGACTTTTAGATAGTTTTAAATTTTGGGTATTTTAATCTGGTTTTAGCGCAGGGTTTCTTATTAAATACGTTTTTAAAAATTTTTATGTATTTTGTATGTATTTTAATATTCCTGTGCGCCGCCCTGGGTCCGTTTGGAGAAGGGCGGGGTATAAATTTAATAAAATAAATAAATAAAATAAAAATACTGTATTTCTCGCAATCTATCTATACACCTTCCTACCTATTGTATTTCTTGCTTTCTCCCCCTACCTACCTACCGTATTTCTCCCTCTCTATCTACCCCCCTATCTACCTACCTGCCTACCTACTCTATTTCTCCCTGTTTATCCCTCTACCTACCTACCTACTGTATTTCTCCCTATCTATCCCCCTACCTACCTACTATATTTCTTCCTTTCTCCCTCTACATACCTGCCTACCTACCTACTGTATTTCTCCCTTTCTATCTATCCCTCTACCTACCTACCTACTGTATTTCTCCCTATCTATTATCCCACCTACCTATCTACCTACTGTATTTCTCCCTATCTATCCACCTACCTACCTACCTACTATATTTCTTCCTTGCTCCCTCTACCCACCTACCTACATACCTACCTACTGTATTTCTCCCTCTGTCTATCCCTCTACTTACCTACCTATTGAATTTCTTGCTTTCTCCCTCTACCTACCTACTGTATTTCTCCCTATCTATCTCCCTACCTGCCTACCTACTGTATTTCTCCCTCTCTGTCTATCCCTCTACCTACCTACCGTATTTCTCCCTATCTATCCCCCTACCTACCTACCTACATTTCTTCCTTTCTCCCTCTAGCTACCTACCTACTGTATTTCTCTCTCACCCTACCTACCTACCTACCTACCTACCTACCTACCTACCTATCAACCTACTGTGTTTCTTTCTTTCTAATCTATCTATCTATCTATCTATCTATCTATCTATCTATCTATCTATCTATCTATCTATCTATCTATCTATCTATCTATCTATCTATCTATCTATCATCTGCTTGCAGTGTTGGGGCATTCACAACTTCTGGAGACAAGCTGTTCCACTGATTAATTGTTCTAACTATCAGGAAATTTCTCCTCAGTTCTAAGTTGCTTCTCTCCTTGATTAGTTTCCACCCTTTGCTTCTTGTTCTGCCCTCATGTGCTTTGGAGAATAGCTTGACTTCCTCTTCTTTGTGGCAGCCTCTGAGATATTTGAAGACTGCTATCATGTCACCCTTAGTCCTTCTTTTTGTTAAACTGCATTTCTTCCTCTCTCTCTCTCTATGGGCCACCTGGGAGTTTGCTATCTCAGTGCCTTTTTGGCCCTAAGAGGCCTCCGTACAGTATTTTTGAGGAACTGACTGTTGGAAATGCCAGGTGGGAGGAGTTACAAGGAGGTGAAAACATTTTCAGTGGGTACATTTTACATTTGTGTACTTTGCACATGACACACGTTGGTATTCTATTATCCGAAGTCCTTGTGAACATTGTGTGAAAAATTGAGGTAAATCGGTCCAGTAGTTTTTGAGATTAGTGGATTCGTACAAACTATTTTACATTTTTATATATATATTAATATGAGAATGATTGATAATTATTCTAATTTCCTGACCAAGCTTTTGAAAAGTTGAAAACCAGATTATTTTTCCTTATGATGACTTTCTCCTACATGCCTCATAGCTTAATACAAACATGTTAGTTATTTCACATTTAGATCACCAAAATAGATTTTGAACAAATCCTAAAAAATCAATATTGCAAATCAGAATAAAACTATAATCGGTAATCTATTGGAGGCTTGACCAAATTATATTACGAAGGTCTGGGATAAACTATGATTTGATTGGATGAGGAATTATTATATTAAACAGTGGGGAAGAAAGGAAGTACAATACTTAAACTCATGGCTCATGTCCAAACTTCCAACCAGCAGGAAGAGAAAGAGCAATGAATTTGCTACTGCTGTACCTTGCAATCTACTATGAACTTTTTTGTTTTTGGTATAAAAATATTTCCTCCAAAGGCATACAATCCAACCAGAAAAGGACAACATTTTTGTAACAAGTACAACAAAAATATAAAATATATACCTGCATTATAATTTGTCACTTTGTAAGAGGTCTCCATTCTGAAGATTTTACCCAAGGGTCGTATCGGACTGTTAAGAGGGCTGATTGCTTTTGGGATGTACCTCATGTGATTTAGATCAATGCTCAGTATTGAGTTATCATCATCAACTGAAACTGGATTTGAGTCTCTTGTCTGAGACACAGTATTTAATCCTTTATTGCATAATGATTCCATTTGGCTGCCATGCTTGGGAGAGCTTGGATTCAAATCTTCAACTTTGGGATCAGTTATTAAATTATTTACACACAATATTTTATCATCTTCTGTACTAGTTTTGGGAAGAGGTAGGCTTTCATTTTCAGAATACTCCAAGATCTTTTTATCTGCACAATTACTGGATTCTTCTTTTGCCATGGAGGAGTCTGAATCAGTCCCATTAACTTCATCTATTACTCTAAATGTATCAGAATCTACAGAATCCCTAGTCTCCAGGTTATGAAAAGAATTTAACAGCATCTCTGGATCCATGGGATTTGCTGAGCTAGGGGCCACACGCGCTTCCTCAAAATCTTGCATCTCAGTCTCAGTCTCGGTCAGCAGAAGGAGTTTCTCATTACCAACAATTTCATGCTGTAGTGTCGCTTTTTGTGGAAATGCTTTACATGGCTTACTATCTAAAATTTCTGCTGAAGTCGCGTTCTGTTGATTTGCTTTTATCTCAGAAACAGATGTAGTATTTTCTGATTTACTTTGAAGGGGACCGTTATGGATTGGTCCCAATGGCATTTTCACTTCACTAGTGGTATTAATTGGTTCATTTGGGACTAACATTATTTCCTGACTTGGAACTTCCATCTCACCTTCGTTAGTAGTCTCTGCTACTATTTTGGATTTGTCCGTTTGTTTCTTAGCGGGAGAGAGAGTTAAGTTCAGCTTCTGCATGAAGCTCAATTTTAAGTCTTTGCTTTTTGATTGCTCTTCATCTCTTTCCACCTTAATGGGCACAGGCTCATCTGCAGCCTCAACTATCATGGCAATTTCTTTGGGTGGAAAAGATTTCTTTTTCTCTCTTTTTGCACTGTCCTTTAGTTTAATGTTTTCCTTTACTGCCTTTGGGGGAGTTTCTTTTGAATTTCGTCTTTCAGTTTGAGAATTTCTACTTTCTCTAGGTTTGTCTCTTCCACTTTTCCTTTTTGTTTCCGTTCGATATTTGTCTGATTTGGAATGGGTGCGTTCAGGTTCACATTTTCTGCTATCTTTGTTTGAATTACTAAGTTTTCGCTCTCTATTAGAACTATGTGGCCGTGTTGATTTTCCTCCTTGGCGCCCAGGTTCATCTGTTCCTTTACTTTTCCAATGATCATTATGTTTTATCTTGTCTTCTAGGTAACCTTTACTTAATTCTTTAGGATTTCTGAGAAGTGTATTATTTTCAGGGGTATTAGTAGCTTTACCAACTCTTTGCTGTTCTACATATTTATCAGGTTGTCTGTTTTTTTGTCTACTACTGCTTTCCTCTTTGTTCTCTTTTTTTAAGTCCTTCTGGTTTATAATTTGTAATTTTTCAATCCTATCTTCATTAATGTGTTCAGTTTTAAGCATTAATTTATCCCTAGGAATCGATTGTTGTTCCTTAGAAGAGATATCAGTTTTGTTTCCTGCACACCAACTGCTTTTGATATTTAAATCCTTTCTATCTTTCCACAGTCCATTTCTGATTAGTTTTTCTGGGTTAACTTGTGACTTTCCAAGAGTATCCAATATGCAATCTTCAACAGTTCCAGCATTTTTCTCTGTTTTTGTTTTGTGTCTGCAATCATTATCCTTACTGTAATGTTCGTCATTTTTTATCTCCCTTTTCTCCTTTTCTTTATCACAGGAGCTATCAATTTTTGACAGCTTTGTTGGAACACTGTCTTTGTGAAGCTGCTCAGGATGAGATTGAAATATATAAGAAGTATCTTTTTTTTCCAAATGAACTTTCTTATTTCCTCTATCCCAAGATGGACTGTTATGAGATACATCTCTGGGCATGTCCTGTTTATTTTTAGGATCAGTTTTTGAATTATTTTCTGGGAAGAAATCACTGGAATTATTTTTTTGTTTTGATCCTTCAAAGTTCCTTGTATATATTTTACTGTAGGCATTGTGATGAACTGGAGCTTCGGTTAACCTGTTAATAAAAACACTATTTTAATATGCTACATTATACAATAACTATCCAAAATCTGAGAACAATAGAAGATTAGACTGACAAAAAGACAATGTACCCTCAAGCACAATCAATAAAAATATGAAATGTTTACAAATGGAATTCTTTTTAAAATAACATTTTAATTTTGATATTATTGTGATCATTATGCCAATGATATTAATATATTTTTTATATAGAATAATTTAATTTTGATTTCATTTTGTAACCATTAAGAAGGCCAGGTATCAGATTCAATAGTTATTACCAGTCATTATCCACATTTGAATAGTCAAGAATGCTGAACTCTGTAGTATGTAAACATGTAGGCCAATACATGTATATCATTAACTCTTCCTTTCATGCCACTGGAGATGCAAACCAAGGAATGTCATTATGTTCAAAATTGGAATTTTGATTAAATACCAAAGGATATATGTAGTAAACATAAAGCTAGGAAAGTACTCAATTATTTGATGAATTAAGGAGCCATGGTGGTGCAATGGTTAGAATGCAGTATTGCAAGCTAATTCTGCTGACTGCCAGGAGTTTGATTCTCATTGGCTCATGGTTGACCCAGTCTTCCATCCTTCTGAGGTTGGTAAACTGAGGACCCAGATTGTTGGGGGCAATATGCTGACATTGTAAATTGCTTGAAGCGGTATATAAATCTAAGTGCTATTGTTAATTGTTGCAGATAAATACTCACCCCAAATGCTCGATATTTTAAATAATAATGAATGAAACCCAAACTTAATTATATATTTAAAGCAGAAATGAAAAAATAAAAACCTGATGCTAGTTATGATTAGGTTGTCTTAGTAAGTAGCAGCAACTAAGCTTCTTGTTTGACTTTGGAAATTAAGAACAGAGTCTGCTTAATACTTGGATGAGGGATCTCCAAGGAGTATGAGACTTACAAGCTAAGCTAGGAAGCAATTAAAAAAAATGCCAAGAAGCAACAGAAAACTGCTGCATTGCTGACAAGACTGTAACAGTACGGCCCTAGAAGTCATGTTATACATTTACAATTAATTTATTTCTTTTTTTTTATTGAAAAAGTTTTACACAAACAGATTTTTCCCCTTTCCCCCCCCATACATACAATATAAATCAAATACACGTGCTATACCCCCCCTCTTCCCAACCATAATATAAATTTCTCACAAAATAACATTATCCGATTATCCCCATCTTCTAAACTAATTATGCAAATATATTTCCCTCCCCTAACCACCCTAGCCCTCCCCCACCTCCCATTCCCACCCACCCCCCTGACTTCCACTATACACCACTCTAGTAATTCCAAACAACCCAGATATTATCCTCTCTGTTCACATTGTACCCCTTACTTATCTCCTTATCAATCTACTCGTTCTTACCTAAATTACCTAATAGCTACCTAATATAAAAATTCTCTCTTCCAACCTTTTGGTTAAACATTAAGATACATACATACAAGATAATTTCTTAAGCTCTAAATACCATCTTTAAAACATTTTATAAAATGTTAATCATTTCAACTTCCATTCATTATCCATGAATCCAGCTCTTCATTGTCATTCTGCTCATTCTTACCTAAAAGCTACAGGCCCATCGTAAGCACCCAAACCTCCAACATTTTAGTTACCGTATTTATTCGACTATAACGCGCAAAATTTTGTACCCAAAAAAGAACTCAAAGTTTGGGTGCGCGTTATAAACGAGAGTTTGGGTTTCTGCGCGGCGGCGGCAGCGGCGGGAGAAGCGGAGCCAGAAAGAGACACGGTGGGAGAAGTGGAGCCCAGAAACAGACGCGGGGGAAAAAGCGGAGCCAGAAACAGACGCGTTGGGAGAAGTGAGCCCAGAAACAGACGCGGTGGGAGAAGTGGAGCCCAGAAACAGACGCGGGGGAAAAAGCGGAGCCAGAAACAGACGCGTTGGGAGAAGTGAGCCCAGAAACAGACGCGGTGGGAGAAGTGGAGCCCAGAAACAGACGCGGGGGAAAAAGCGGAGCCAGAAACAGACGCGTTGGGAGAAGTGAGCCCAGAAACAGACGCGGGGGGAGAAGTGAGCCCAGAAACAGACGCGGGGGAAAAAGCGGAGCCAGAAACAGACGCGGTGGGAGAAGTGGAGCCCAGAAACAGACGCGGGGGAAAAAGCGGAGCCAGAAACAGACGCGTTGGGAGAAGTGAGCCCAGAAACAGACGCGGGGGGAGAAGTGAGCCCAGAAACAGACGCGGGGGAAAAAGCGGAGCCAGAAACAGACGCGGTGGGAGAAGTGGAGCCCAGAAACAGACGCGGGGGAAAAAGCGGAGCCAGAAACAGACGCGGTGGGAGAAGTGGAGCCCAGAAACAGACGCGGGGGAAAAAGCGGAGCCAGAAAGAGACGCGGTGGGAGAAGTGAGCCCAGAAACAGACGCGGGGGGAAAAGCGGAGCCAGAAACAGACGCGGTGGGAGAAGTGGAGCCCAGAAACAGACGCGGGGGGAAAAGCGGAGCCAGAAACAGACGCGGTGGGAGAAGTGGAGCCCAGAAACAGACGCGGGGGAAAAAGCGGAGCCAGAAAGAGACGCGGTGGGAGAAGTGGAGCCCAGAAACAGACGCGGGGGGAAAAGCGGAGCCAGAAACAGACGCGGTGGGAGAAGTGGAGCCCAGAAACAGACGCGGGGGAAAAAGCGGAGCCAGAAAGAGACGCGGTGGGAGAAGTGAGCCCAGAAACAGACGCGGGGGAAAAAGCGGAGCCAGAAACAGACGCGGTGGGAGAAGTGAGCCCAGAAACAGACGCGGGGGAAAAAGCGGAGCCAGAAACAGACGCGGTGGGAGAAGTGGAGCCCAGAAACAGACGCGGGGGGAAAAGCGGAGCCAGAAACAGACGCGGTGGGAGAAGTGGAGCCCAGAAACAGACGCGGGGGAAAAAGCGGAGCCAGAAAGAGACGCGGTGGGAGAAGTGGAGCTTTATAAAAATCGGTATAAAAATTTTATACTGATTTTTAATCGAAAATTAGGGGGTGCGCGTTATACACGTGTGCGCGTTATAGTCGAATAAATACGGTAAACATTAGAATACATACATGATAATTTCTTAGGATCTAAATACCCTCTATAAAACATTTTATAAAAATTCTCCCTTCCAACATTTTAGTTGACCATTACGATACATACACTCTTTAGGATCTAAATACCATCTATAAAATATATTATAAAAGTTCTCCCTTAAATTCTATATCTGTGTAAATTTAACATTTAACATTCACAATTTAACCCATATTTTTTCCCCAGATCTCCAACATGACAATAATCATTTCAACATCATTGTTCGTAAATCCAACTCTTGATCCTCTTTCCATCTCATCTGTAACTATTTATAATATAACCAATTTGAAATAATTCCTTCTTCCAACAGTTATTCCAAAATTCTGAGTTGCCAGCTACCCCCATCAGTAAAAAGCACATCTTTATATAAACAACCCCCGGATGACTTTTCATCTGGATTATTAAATTCAAAAAAAACGTGATAGGGTAACAACCAGATCAGCTGCAAATGCTCTAATTCTGTATTCCTTTTGCCTTGTAACTATACCATTTAAGGAATTCGAATCCCAAATTATATTCAACAAGACTTCTAAAATTAAAATAAATGACAATGGAGATAATAGGCAGCCTTGTCTTGTACCTTCTTATATCTCAAAACTCATAGACAAATTTCCATTAATAATAAGTTATACGTTTTGTTGTTAATATATTGCTCCTATCACCTGTCAAAACCAAATATCCCCATATCAATTTTTTCCAAAGTCTTGATTAGAAAGTTCCAGATCATTCGCTCAGAGGCCTTTTCCACATCCGAAAACCAGCACTGCAGAGATCTGCTTATTTTTGTCTAGATAGTCAAGTAAATCTATGAGTTGCCTTACATTCTCCTTCATGTATCTACCTTCGATAAATCCTGCTTGATCATGATGAATTACTCTTAAATAACTGGCATCAAACTGTTGGCATACTTAACAGAATTTTTTTAGTCTGTAATCCAAAAAGATATTGTTTATAATCCTCTAAGTTCTTAGGACCATATCCTTAGGTATCAGCGATATAAAAACCGCTTGCCATGAGGAAGATGTTTTGCCTCCTTGCTGTATTCTTTCTCCACCAAACTAATCTTCAATCCTGTTCCTCCCTTGGCTTCTACTTGCTTCTTTCTTTTATGTTTCTTAACTTGTTGGGTTTGGGGCCTCCTCTGCTTCTGCACTTGAATTTGTTTGGTAATAGACCTGGTTTCACGTTGCTCGTCTAATTTATGCATTGGCATTTCAACAATTCCCTCTATAACAGTCTTTGACGATTCCTCCAGAGTAGAACTTAAAAGATGTCCAAGAGAATCCACCCGAGAGCCGCCTGCAGCACCATAGGTTTTCTTTTCTTTTTGCAGCTGTATTTGTTCTTCTGTCTCTTTTTCAAACTGCTTCTGCTCTTCAATCTCAATATCTGTTGGTGCAGATGTACGTGAAGGTGTGACACTTGCCTTCAATACTTCATAATAAAATTCTTTTGCTTTATCTAAGGTATTCAAACGATAACTCACACCTTCATATCTTGGTATAATACCCGTTGGAACATCCCACCTATATTGTATCTGTCTTTTCTTCAATTATGCTACCAAAAATCCAAAATCCCTTCTAGACTTTAATATCGCTGGTGGTAACTCCTTAAAAACACCAATCTGGTTTCCATCTATTTGAAGAGCAGAGTAAAAGGACTTCTGCAAAATATCATTTCTAAGACTTCTATCAGTAAAATATATAACCACATCTCTTGGTAATTGTCTTTGTAGTGCTGCTTGTGAGTTTACTCTGTAAATTTTATTAATATTAAAAAAAATCTCAGAATCATCCAATTTCAAAAATATAGTCAATGCGTCCGCACAAATTCTCCTAATATCTTCTCTAGGATTCTCCCTTATTCCCCTCAGTCTGATAGCAGATTCCATCGATGTAAATTGCAACATAATTATTTCATTATCAAGCCTTTGTATTTCTCCAGCAAGTTTCGCAGAATTTAAATCAGATTCTTTCATTTTAGTTTCCAGGTCCAAAGCCAGCTGTTCAACCTTGTTATCCACTTTAATCACAACATCAGACAAGCCCTTAGCTATTATTTGTAAAAAAAATTCAAGCTGTTCATATTTATCCGTATTATCCTGGACTATTTCCTTAATTTCTTTAAGTTCTTTACCTATAAAGTTTTTCAACTCCTGAAGACTTATTATCTCTATCTGCTGTTGCAAGACTGCGCCAGCTGGGGGACCTCCTTGCTCCATTGCCATGCTTATAAAGCAATCTTCTTCCCAGGTTTTCACAAAATACTCTTCGAAATAGACCAAATTATATATTAGCTGACTCCTATAAAGTTCTTCAATTCCTGGAGATTTATTACAGCAGCTGGGGGAGCCTTTCCGGCTTTAGCTGTCAGCCAAAGTTAGATACAAACTAGAATACACAAAGCAATTAACTTTCGTTTCCTTTCAACTTTCAGATGAGGATTAACGCCATCTTAAGTCCTTTGTTCTAAATGCTTTGTTCTAAATCCGTAGCATTCAAATTTAATACTGCTGTTATTTGGTAAATTCACAGACTTTGAATACTTGCAATTAAGACGATTAAAGCAGGGTATTTTCTTGGTTTGTTTGGAGTGTGGATTGAAGATTAAGAGCGATGCCTTGCTTCGCTATTTTGTAGCGAAGTTTCCCAGACGTCCGGAGTGTGTAGCCGCCTGAAAGGGGAGTCCCACCTTGCTCGCACCCCAGAGGCAAAAAAACCCTTCTGGGGCACCCCGCAAGGGACTCTACCCAAACGGCGCTAGCTCTCTCACAAGCTCCTTGGGAGCTTGGAGTTTTCGAGGCGTTTTGATGATTTAAAGACG
Source organism: Rhabdophis nuchalis (assembly GCA_039707465.1). Taxonomy (NCBI): domain Eukaryota; kingdom Metazoa; phylum Chordata; class Lepidosauria; order Squamata; family Natricidae; genus Rhabdophis; species Rhabdophis nuchalis. The sequence goes on along the minus strand of CM077643.1, from coordinate 280,992,415 downwards.
CCTCTACAGGCGACTGGGTTGGCAGGCTTGAAAAAACCTGCCGTCAGCATCAGCAACTCAGCCGGAAGCCCAATTAATTTATTTCAATGGGTTTTCTGTGCATAAAATTAAGTCTGGTTTTTATCCTAAAAAATATCTCATGAAATATACATACATAAATGATAATAGCATACATCTGTCTTTAAGATAGCAAACTTTCACCTGGGATTGGAAATGTTTGGAAACAACACATCTATTTTAAATTACGGTTTCCTTTCTTTCTTTACTTTTTTCATCATTAAAATCTTTCAAAAACAATGTGTAGGTTAACTTTCCTTACCTTCGCTGCAGATTATTGATTTCTTCATCCTTGCGGTTAATTTCCACTCTAGCTGTTTTGATAAGTGCCGAAATATTTTTTTTAAGGGACAGATTTTCACTTTGTAGAAGAGAGTTCTAAGTCAGAAAGAACACAGACATTAACATATTATGAACAAGAAATTGAATATATGAACAAAAACATGATAAAGTTTAAGAAATTGGCATTTAAATTTATTACATTTTCAGTTGTAATAAGCTAAAAAAATCTGTTATATTCAAAACATATTTAATGTAATGCTTCATAGTTAAGTGCATAAAGGATTGCATATTTAGCCATTAATCTTATTGATATTTTTCCGAAACATATTCCTAAATATCACTGACCACAATATGTTAACATGTATAGGATTAGGTTAGTTTTCAAGGGTAACTGCTTTATAATAACTATTAATAACTATTAAATTATTACTAATATTTTCAAAAATACAACCACTTTTATGCAATAATCTCTTCCCATTTGCACTTTCTGTTATCTGTATATATGTGTTGGATCCTAATACATATTGCTTTATCACCTGTTTTTCAATTTCCTGAAACTTCTTTGTCAACTCTTGAAGTTGTTGCTTACATTTCTCATGTTCAGCCTGCAACTGTCAAGACAAAGATTTCTCATTTATATTAAAACACATACTTTTAATACAGCAAATACTAAATCATACAAATATTTTCTGAATTATAAGGAAGTATTTTCATCCCCTACTGAACACATACATATTAAGTAAGTATTATTCATTTTAACTGCAAAATGGACAAATGGAACTATCTGTAAAGCAAAAGAAATCAAACTCTAGTTACAATGGTTAATTATACTTCAGTTTTTGATAACATTAAATTTTATTATTAATAAATTACAAATCAAGCGCCTTCTCCTTAGAATCCAAACTGCAACTTCCCATTAATTGCATAAAGTAAATTTTAAAATCAGAGAATTTTGAAATTTGATGATAATTTCAATTACTGTATACATATTAGTATAAGCACAAATATAACTAAAAGTTACCCTGTTTTCCCAAAAATAAGACCTCCCCGGATAATAAGCCCAATCGGGCTTTTGAGTGCATGCGCTAAAATAAGCTCTCCCCCAAAAATAAGCCCTCCCCGAAAATATTGCCACAGCAGCAGCCATGAGGTGACCACGCTTGCCACCTCCTGCACCTCAAAAATAATAAGACCTCCCTGAAAATAAGGCCAAGCACTTATTTCGGGGATCAAAAGAAAATCAGACCCTGTCTTATTTTCAGGGAAATATGGTACTTATTACAGTTATCTAACTGCAATTTATTTCCCTGATGTGTTATCAATGTAAAGTACATACTTCATTGAAAGTGGCTTCCTTGGCTGTTTCTTCTTCAATCAGGATTTCATCGAATAGGTTTAAACTACTTTTGATCGGCACTTTTGAAGCACAATTGCCTAAAACAAAAGAGATGAAAAGTATGTTTTAAAAAAAGAAATAATCCTTTGTTTTCTTTGAAAGAAGACTACCAGACTTTATTAAGCTGGTAGCAATGGTTAACCAGTGCACTCTGGAAATCATATGAGAAGCTTCATATTTTCAACCGTGTGGCTCCATACACTTGTTCAGTCCCATCCCTATATACTGCGACCTCAACAAAATGGCCTTTTATACCATCCACAGCATTCCAAATATTGTAGTTGTTCCATGAAAGCCTCAGGAATATAAAGGACACTGATACGTCTTCATCACTGACACTGCATAGTAGCATAATACGTAACAGAGTTATTACCTCTATTCAGTTTCATAAATTACTCTCCTTGTATTTTCTACGTATAGCTTAGTTTTCATATAATTCCTCCTGTTTTATAGTTTGTATGCTGAGCAAACACCATCATAAAGAGACTCATTCAATTCATTAAACTGGTTTTGAATGTTTCCTCAGTTTCAAAGGAAATTCATTGTGTGCAGACAAAGAAGCACTGCAAGCAAGTACACAAAATACCCCACATCTCCAAAACGTATTTTGTATATGAAACTAGATATCAGTTTCAGAATCCTGAAACTATTTTGCACATGAAACTAGGCATAGTTTCAGAATCCTAGTTTTAGCCAAATATTATTATTTATATTTTGTTTACTCTTTGTTACGTATGAAAGCCAAATCTTATAAATATTAAAATATACAATATGTACACATCTTTGGATGGCAAACCACTTCTAATGTACTACATTATGGTCAGATTTAAATTCAAATGTCTACTGAAATACTTATTTACTTAATAAAATTTATATTCTGCTTCAGTGCAATATTCTTAAATGTCTTACTACCAGTACAATAACAAAATTATAGATATATCAAATAATAAGCAAAATGATGATTTTTACAAAAAGTTTTTAAAACTGTTTAACAAGAATGTAACAAAATAGTTTGGATATAACATATGATATTTGTCTCCAAACGCTTTGTAGAAGAGGTATGTTTTAAATGCCATTCTGTGTATTAACAAGAAAGTAGCAATCATTCTTCAGGCAGGAGAATATTAAAGTGGGTGGGGCCATAACAGAAATGTTATGGCCCCATTTCCTAAAGAGTAGGAGTTTTCAACCTATCCTGTCGACTGATTCATTCTGTATGTAGACACTCTCAAAGGCAACCAGGAGTCAAACTTTATAAGCTTTATAAGTGATAAGCACTTTGATTTCACCTGGAAAGACACTAGTATTCAACTTAGCTCTATAGCAAAGGTATTACAATGATTGCATTAACAGGCTGTCAGAGTTCCAAACCAAGCCAGCAAAGTAAGAGGCCACCCTGTGAGTAGAGCGGGTCTCTTTGGCCTGGCTCTAGCAAGTATTCCTTGAGCCCGGTTGCCCTCTGGCTAGCTCCAGCAAGTACTCTCCAGGCCTGGATGGCTACTGAACTAATTGCAGCTGGCTTGCCTTCCTGGTTCCTGTCCCAGCATGAGTCCCATCACTCAACACCCATCTGTGGCCCCATGCATCTCTCCCTCCCCCTACACGTGTCTGGCAACTCTGAAACAGCGCATTGTAGCCACTTTGAACAGCGCACTGTGTCAGACGTTGACAGGCGGTCCACTCTACCAAGGGGAATATATCTAGAAGGGAGCAAGCACATGTACAGATGAGTGGAGCAATCCCATCTGGAGTTAAAGATGAAGTTATTCTGGGAATGGAAAGTTCTGAATCAATAGTCACTGTGTCTTGCTGGTTTTAAAGCTTAGCCTTTTCCTCCCCATTTGGACCAGGTCAAGTTTCCACTGTATTTCCTATTCATCCCTAGGTGGCAATATGTAACAGGTTATTAACAGCATTTTGAAACGTCAACATATATTTTAAAACCACTAGGTAGACCAGATAAGAAATCACTTGTTAGATGAAAGCTAAAACTATTTTTATTGAGATGTGTGGCATTTTTTGCTTCTTTTTATAGTTAAGTAAATTGCCAGTGACTGATCTCTGTCTAGGCAGCATCTAACTCTAAATGAATATGTATGATTTTATCTAAAGAATACTTATCAAATTATCACGACTATCTATTGAGTGTTTCTCCAATTTAAGATTCCACCAAAGATTCGGGCTGCTTTAAATAGTACAATTGAATGACATTTCATGGATGCAGTATGAGAAATTTAACAATGTTCCATTGATCTTACTGTCATGGTACATAGCCTAATATGGGCTCATATCCATATTTTATAATATTTGCACTTTGCTTTTCACTACCATCTTGCCTCTTTGTTTCATGTTCTGGAACTTATCACTAAAGCAAAGAGAACCCCAGAAGTAATAAAGGGTATAATCCTATGTACTGCTTTTATTGCATCTGTATATCAGAGGCCTGATCAAGCTGGCTGATAAATCTGGGAAATTCCCCAAGCCCCTTCTGAAAATCAGATAGATTCATAAAACATGTGGGGTGGACTATCTAAGTCTCTCACTAATACAGAAGTTGGTGGTGCCATCCAAAGGTAACATGTTAGTACAAGGACCTGCTAGTAATGTCTTCCTTACCAGATCACATTTAACATACACTTAAATACCAGATCCGCTGTGTTATCCATCCACTTCCATTCCATGAGCATGACCTATGATTTGGCAGAAATCAAAGTTGCCTTTGACAGGAATGAATTTTGAGCTAAGACACACCCAAGAAAGGTTGAAATTCCCTAGCAATAACAGCCTGGAGAAATCAACTATTAAATTAGAACTGATATCAAGCTTATGAAACCTTGGTTCACCAGGTTTTCATCATTTTTACTAAGCTTGTCTGGGGTGTGGGGAAAAAATACCTGTATCATCCAATTCAAGTGAATAAAATAAAAAAAAAACTTCATAGCAAGGCAAATAACATACTAGAAACAACTGGAGTGCTGTCTAAGTCATCATAAAGATCCACAGAACTCTCGTCACCATCTCCTCCTTCATTAGAAACTGTAAATAAAAAGAACACCCCACAAAAGAGTTAGCTGTTCATGTATTACAACTGTAATATACAAAAGATAAAGGTTGCTTTACAAACAATAAATCTACAATACAAGAAACAACATTTTATCCAATCTATCATTAGTTTGGAGTGGTTGTATTCAAACATATTGAAACAGAAACTGATTTGCTTCAATCTCTTTATTGATTTCATATTGTATGTGGCTTTATTATGTTTTTGTAACTATGATCTTACTGATGTTTTGATTGTTACTGTGAATCACTATGGCTTGTTTGATCAGAAGAGGGTCATAAATATGATTAATAATTAAATTCCTGATCAGTTCAATTCACTTATTGGCACCAATTTGAAAGGGAATATAAGAGACATAAGAAAAAGCAGCTTTCTAGACTTTAAACTATGCATTTTCCTGATTATTAATCCCAATGAAAGACATATCTGTATATTTTGTAGAGTAAAAATAGCTGCTAATAGGGGAATTTCTGGGATTTGAAGCATGCAAAGTCAGAAGGAGTCTGATATTTGACAGGTCCATTAATCAAAACATTGTACAGATACTTTCAAAATTCAAAGTTAATAAACAAATGACAAGAAATCTATTACAAGGTAATAGGTAGAGGAAAATAAAAAGGATTTAATCCAGGGTTAATATAAATATGCCATGATACCTAGAATTTACAGTAGTTGCTCTTTATTTTTTATCTGCAATAATAGCAACTTATTTACCCAAGCAATGCATTTAACTCTTTATTGCTAGCTCCTGAGTACAAGTATGAATTCTGAAAAGTACCATTTTACTTGCATCTCTGTTCAAACTGCCTCTTTAGCAGCTTGATTTTATAAAATAAAATATACATTAATATAGTTCTCAACTTATTTATTGTTTATCAAAATATTCAAAGTTATGATGGAATTCCCAAAGTTCGAGGTTCCAACATCCACCCCATCACATGACAGCAATTTTGGTCTCGGCAACTGGTTCATATTTACAATCATTTACAGTGGCCTAGTCATGTGACAATTTATTTTTTCCAGAAGCTGGTGGTTACTTCTGATTCCTGGGGGAAAAATGTCCAATAGCAAACAAAGGGGTTGGCTTAATGATTGTTGCCTTGCTTAGCAACCAATGCAAAAATTGGAATAAAATACAGTCTGATCAAGTAATGATCTGCTTCACCACTGTTGCAACTTATAACCATTATTGTAGGGTTCAATTACAGTCGTAACGAGAGGATTACCTATAATTGGTCAAATATTATTGTGTCATAAATGATGTGACATTAACTACATAATATAGCACCACATTTCAGAAATTTTAATGCATGGCTTCTATTCATTTAATTGACAGTTATAATAGCCTATTTCTAAAAGAATTGCTAGAACGATATCAATCATTATTTATATCATAATTAAGAGGAAGTCATATGCTCATCAGCACAATTTTGCTTTTGAATAAAAAGTATTAAAATAACATATTGTAGAACTTATCAGCAAACTCCTTTTTCTTGGCCTCCTTCAAAAATGCATGAAGGTATGCCAAGAGACTTAGATCGAAAAAATAACTTTGCTTTTTTATTAACATTGTATAACCTTTATATCTGGATGTTTGCACACGACTGCCAGCATAGAATTGAGAATTTAGGAAACATGTACTTATTTTCACCTTGTAGTATTTTTGAAAAATGTTTTTTTAATGTTTTATTATGAAGCCTTGGAAGGGCCAATGATCCCGACGCGAAAGTTCTTAAAATGTTTCTGTATCCCTTACCCTACCCTTTTGGAAAATTGTAAAAACCAATAAAACTTTTTCAATATTAAAAAAAAAAATGCATGAAGGTTGATTATGATTGGAAGGAATAGCTCCTGACATAGACATATACAACAATCTACTTGAATAGAACTTTTTGAACCATGTTATATGACTTTTTCCACCACTGTCTATTTTCTAGATAATACCATAGTTCTCCAAAAAGTAAAATAATCAGATTTACTTACTGCCATGTAGATTAGAAAGTGTCATTCCATCCTCATCCTCCTCTGTTCCCATTATAATCACTTCCTAAGTATGCCCCATCTATGTTTGATAGAAAAAAATTAGGATATCAGTCTAAACAAGATAAACATTTTATATCGGATAGATAGCCTGGCCCAGCATGAAAGAGAATATCTATACACATACATATATCTCTATCCCACACTTTAAATACCCACACTTTAAATAACAACTGTGTGAGGGGAGGACTTTCATCTCCTTTCCATGAATCTTGAATTTTCAGAAAATAATACTAATGGTAACATCAAGCTATCTAATGTTTTTTTCCCAGATTTAGAAAGGAAGAATAATTTGTTAGCAATTCAACCATTAGAGAATTGTAAAATAAAAACTTGCTTTGGCAATCATATCTAAGCCAGGTGCAGTGCTGGAAACCAAAAATTGAACTATCCCCAACATATGGCTATTTAAACTGAAAGAAGGCAAACTACTTCCTGGGCAATTCATTCCATGATTGGAACCATATCTACTTTCCCCATCATGAAGTTTTCCTTAACGTTTAGCTGGAATCTGACTTATCGTTTGGAACCATTATTTCATGGTTGATAAGAGAATACGTCATGTCATAGCATCTTCTGTATGACCTGAATTTGATGTGTGCTATAATTTTCTGTAGATATCCTTTCTCAAAACTAAAGTGCCCATTTTTTAAAATCTCTTATGATTTAATTTCCCTCATTTATATTTCTTTTCTATCCCTGCATCTGTTCTATTTATCTTAATTTTTTTAATGATATGACACCCAGAATTGAGCACAGCACTCAAAAATCAATGAAAAACATAGTGAAACAATCACTTCCTGTGATTCAGAAACTGATGTTGCCTTAAACTTCCACTTTTTTGCAGTAATGTCACACTATTGGCTTACATCCATCATATGATTAGGGGTTGCATGTAACCTGCAAACTGTCTATCTCTATCCCATTAGTCACAGAAACTCATTGAGTAACTTTGGTTCTGTCAATATCAACCCATCCTACATTGGTGTTAAAAAATAGGAGAAGGCACTGTGTGGCTTTGAGCTCCTGAATGAAAAATGTACAGTAATAGAAATCTATTATGCAAATAACATTAGCTAAGTAGACTCTGATACATGGGGGGGGTGTTGTTAGGGAGGAAACCCAATCATAATAAGACTATCAAGATGCCGTTATTTTCTGCTTGAAAGAACAAATCATAACAAAGGTGTTCTCACCCCCAAAATCCTTTCTAATATCCACCCATCACACTTAATTTGCCAGAGACACCAAGAAAAGCACTTTCGAAAAAGCTGTAATCTGAAAGCTGTGAAGTCCCCCTCCCCAGTTAAATGGCACAGCACTAGTGTACATGTTACTTGTGGACCTAAAACTTTGTTTGCTTTGATTCCTCCCCCCCTCAAAAGGCAACTGCTTTTCCTTGAAGACGTTTAGGCTTCTCATCCAAGAAGCTTCTTCAGTTCTGAACTGAGCGGAATTGAAGAAGCTTTTTCTTGGATGAGAAGTGAAATGTCTTACAATACAATAGCAGAATTGGAAGGGACCTTGAAGGTCATCTAGTCCAACCCCCTGCCTAGGCAGGAAACCCTATACCATTTCAGACAAATGGCTCTCCAACATCTTCCTAAAGACTTGCAGTGTTGGGGCATTCACAACTTCTGGAGGCAAGCTGTTCCACTGATTAATTGTTCTGTCAGGAAATTTCTCCTGAGTTCTACGTTGCTTCTCTCCTTGATTAGTTTCCACCCATTGCTTCTTGTTCTACCCTCAGGTGCCTTGGAGAATAGTTTGACTCCCTCTTCTTTATGGCAGCCCCTAAGATATTGGAACACTTCAAGGAAAAACAAAACTCATGTCGCCTTTTGGAAAGAAAAAAAAAGCACCTTTGCGACTAAGATTAGATTTGAAAAAAATAATAAACAAACAAACAAACCCTATCGGAAACAGAATGAAGCTGAGCGGAGCCTTGAGAGGCTGGTTGTTTCTGGAAGCGAAGCAGAGGCAGCTAAATTGTTCCCCGAGTTAATAAGAAAAGCAAAAGAAGGGAAAACGGGTCGGAGATGGATGGGCCCGACCGGATCTAGTGCCAGTTTCCTCACGGACCGTGAAGGCTTGTTTACACCGCGCCAAGAGGGCCCTCATTCAAGCCTGAGGAAGGCTAAAAAAACCAATTTTGTCACTTCAGAAATCCCTCTTCTTCCTCGGCCAGGCCCAGGGTTGACCAGGCCGAGTGGACGGAATGCGGGGTGAAGCGTGGGTGTGGGGATGGCACGTCCGCCTTTGCGAAAGCTTGGTGCCCTCCGGATGCCGGTAGTAGCCTAAGAGACTGGCCGCCGCAATGACGGGCGTCAGAGGCCACAGCACATTAGGCAGGCAAGCAGGTTGGGGAAGGCGAAAGCGGAGGCTCCGAGCAGAGATAGGAGGGTTGAAGCACCGCCAGCCCGCCACAGCTGCACCAACGACCCCGCCATCAAGCCACTATCCCTCTCACGAACCGGAGTGAAGCGGCGAGTCCTGCCGTTCCTTTCCGAGGCTCAACGGGCGAGGCGGAGACGACCTCTCCTCTCACCGCCACCCTCAAACCTGCCGGATCTTCATCTTCTCGCCTTTCCCGCAAGATTTACTCAACCCCCCTCATTCCCCACCCGCAACAGGCCAAACCGGCGGGGGGTTAGGTGGGGCCAGGAAAACGTAACCAATCACCCAAGACGCTGGAGCACGTACTCTGGCGTGACGTCACTAGGCCCCACCTCCGCCAGGAAGAGATTTGGCGCCAAAAAGCGTCAGGATCGTCTTTAAGCCCGCCTTGTATATGTTTGGGCTAAACGGTATTGTTGAAACCAGGCGTGAAAATTGTACGGCAGCTTTTCCGTAAGGGGTTGTTTTAAAAAGCCTGCACTGTTCGCGTGTATTATTTTTTTGCTAATGGGAAGAGATTAGCTTTTGTAACGGCAATCTAAAGTCAAAGTCGGGAGAAATCGCAGAGTTTTGTAATGAACAGTTAATAGTTAAAAAACGCCCCATTCCTAAGAGGTCTTTTAAGAGGCGTGTATAAGCGCACCAGCGTGCCTACTGTCCCCGTCCTAATATTCCCTTGTATTCGTATTCATTTCATGTATTCATAATCACGTTTATACTTATATTTTATCTAATTCATGCTTGAGGATTTTTTTTTTTTTACAAAAATATTGTCCATAAGATCTTGGCTGATTTTAAAAAGAGAGAGGATCTGTCCTGGTTAATCCTTGGATTGGAGTCCATTAAGAAATGTCAGGGTTATTGGTTAGACCAGGAGTCGGCAATTCACGGGTCTGGAGCTGCATGTGGCTCTTTCATCCCTTTGCTGTGGCTCCCTGTCACTCAAAATATGCATCACCGCCAATGTAGGACACCTGCCAGCATGCGATTTATAGAGCTTTTCAATCCCCAGTAGGCCGACCATGAATAAATCCAAGAAAAGAAAAGTTTCAGAAGAAAACAGAACATTTAATTCAACTGCATATGATAGCTTTGTGGCCACTCAGGAAATAATCAGGCACGGGAAGGGTTTTGTGGCTCCCGGTGTTTACTTTTCTGTGGGAAATGGGTCCAAATGGCTCTTTGAGTGTTTAAGTTTTCCGACTCCTGGGTTAGACTAAAAATGAAGGGGGAAAAATATCCCAGATGAAGACAACGGTCACATGTATGTGAGCAACCAAAACACACTGAATTATAAGAAAACTTCAAACGCACCAGTTGCATACATACATGCATACATACATGCATGCATACATACATACATACATACATATAATTGTAGGAAGGAAACTTCATCTGGTTCAGATGAATGAAGATGCTGGGAGAAAGATGCTGGAAACAACATGGAGGCTGATTGGAAAGAAAGAAGGATTTGATTTATTGGTTAACAGAACCAACACACACACACACACACACACACAGTGCAGTTCTGGGACAGGTAACAAAATGGAGTTGAGAATAGGGTGGGCTTTTGTACCTTTTTGATTTCTATGGGGTCATGGCAGGCTCTTTAGGTAAAAGGGGAAATGCAAATCCTAGGTGTTTTAGTTAATCTTGTCTTGCCCAATTGTTTATTTCGAGTTTCTGTCTGACCCAGTCTTTCTGAATGGATTACCAAATTGCATTTATAAAATCTGGTCTCAATTTCTGCTTGGGGCAGGCAGATTGGTGCTCGTTTCTGCCTCCTTTAAGATCCCCCCCCCCATTTCTCCTTTAGGGGATATTCCCCAAAATATTTCATTCTCTAGGAGGGTGGGTGGGTGCTGACTTTCTACATATTACAGTATTGCTACTGAGTATTGCTTGTATAGAATGATATAACCTATATCATCCGGGAATCAACCCATTGTATACTCTGGACTGTTATAACAGAATAACAGTTGGAAGGGACCTTGGAGGTCTTTGTTTCCAACCCACTGCTCAAGTAGGAAACCATTTCAAACAAATGGTTATAGTAGATTACTTATTTGTAGGGTGCCAATAGAATATTAGATATAATAATAATTTTTGTCTAAATCATAACTAGTATTTACTTATCTGACATTCTGAGTTTCTTTTACTTTTTCAATCAAAAATAAAATAGAATCTTCTCCATTGTGCAGTCAAGGAGTATGTTTTGTGTGATTTTTTTTAGAAATGAAGCAAATAGTAATAATAAAAGGTTGATTCTGTATCAGCAGAAAACTTTATTTAAGCGGACTTACTATCCCAATAAGTGTATGTAAGAATAAATCATGTAATTACTTGATTTACTCTGAAGATAACTCCTGACAAAACAATCAGAACTGGTTAAAGTTATTTGTTCTTCGTGTTTATGTTTATACTACAAACTTATGATTTTGAAGGTTATCATAACAAGAATACTTTAGTAAAATAGTTATCTAGGACTGCAGCTACTGAGCCTAATTTTAATAAGTGTTTCTAAGCCACATTTCCAAAGGAATGGATAATTAACGTGCTGCCAATCTGTAATAGATACTCGAGATTAAGGAGTCACAAAATATTTTAAACATTGGTTACTGAATGTAATGTTTAAAATGTACTATCTACAGTGTATGTAGTTGTACAGTTGTACCCTTTAAATGTTATACAGTAGTTTTAAGGCACCTATATATTCTGCTGTAGCAAAAGCAACAGTCTCTTGTGAACAATAGACTATATTTTTACAGCATTTTTAAATAACCCAGTCTGATTTATATGCTGCACTGAATATGTTATTTTTTTTTATTTTTTTCCCCAGTGGTTTAGCATTTAGAATGCTATAGCTTGTTTGACATTTTGAAGTGTCAAACTACTTGTTCTTTACTATATTTTATACTGGACTTCAAGTTCATGTACTCTTATAACTATTGTTTGTGTTATTGGTTGCTAATTTTCAGAGTATATTAACTTACTCTGAAAATTAGCAACCAATAACACAAACAATAGTTATAAGAGTATATGAACTTGAAGTATAAGCTTTTATAAGTATTAGTGAATAATTGAATTGAATTGAATGTTTATTTGTATACCGTTCTCTCCCCGAAGGGACTCGGGGCGGTGCACAGGGAATATAAAAAATATCTAAAATTAGATTAAATTACAATAACCCTTCACTAAAACCCAAAAAACCTAAAACACTAAACCCCCTAAAAACCCAATAAAAAATTTAAATGTACAGACTGGAAGTGTGAAAGATAGATTAGGCCAGGCCGGCCTGTTGGAAGAAATACGTTTTGAGCTTTCGGCGGAAGGAGCGGAGGTCTGGAGTTGTTCTGAGGTCGGGGGGTAGGTCGTTCCATAGGATAGGGCCTGCAACAGAGAAGGCCCTTCCCCTGGGAGTCGCCCGCTGGCATTGCCTAGTGGACGGCACCCGGAGAAGTCCCTCTCTGTGCGAGCGAATCAGTCGAAGGGATGTATGGGGCAGGATGCGATCTCGCAGATAGCTAGGTCCCATGCCATGGAGCGCACCTGAAAGACCACAGGCAGCCAATGCAGCTCGCGCAGGAGCGGTGTTATGTGGCAGTGCCTGGGGGCTCCCAGAATTGCCCACGCGGCCGCATTTTGAACTAGCTGTAGTCTTTGGATGCACCTCAAGGGAAGCCCCATGTAGAGAGCGTTGCAGTAGTCTAGACGGGATGTCACGAGGGCATGAGTGACCGTGCAGAGGGCATCCCGGTCCAATAGGGGATGCAACTGGCGTACCAGGCGAACCTGGTAAAACGCCCCCCTGGCCACGGCCGTTACTTGATCTTCCATGGACAGCCGGGTATCCAGGAGGACGCCCAAGTTGCGTGTCCCATTCACAGGGGCTAGATGTTCCCCCCCCTATAGCCAGTGATGGAGAAAACTGGTTGTACCGGGATGCTGGAAGCCACAGCCACTCGGTCTTGGATGGGTTGAGTCTGAGTCTGTTTCTTCCCATCCAGACCCGTACGGCTTCCAGACACCGGGACATCACTTCGACGGCATCGTTGGGGTGGTTCGGGGTAGATATATACAGCTGCGTATCGTCAGCGTAGAGATGGTACTCTACCCCGAAACCACGGATGATCTCACCCAGCGGCTTCATATATGTGTTGAACAGGAGTGGCGAGAGGACTGACCCCTGAGGCACCCCACAGGTGAGAGGCCTCGAGGTCGACCTCTGCCCTCCTGCCAACACAAATTGCGATCGACCGGAGAGGTAGGAGGAGAACCACCGTAAAACAGTGCCTCCCACCCCCAACCCCTCCAGTCGATGCAATAGGATACCATGGTCGATGGTATCAAAAGCCACCGAGAGGTCTAATAGGACCAGGATGGAGGAACAACCTCCATCCCTGGACCTCCAGAGATCATCAACCAACACAACCAATGCCGTCTCAGTGCTGTGTCAGGGCCAAAAGCCGGACTGGCGCGGGTCCAGATAATCAATCTCCTCCAGGTGGCGGGGAAACTGTTGTGCCACCACACTCTCTACAACCTTCGCCAGAAAGTGAAGGTTGGAGACCGGACGGTAATTCACCAACAATCCTGGGTCCAGGGAAGGCCTCTTGAGGAGAGGTGTCACCACCGCCTCTTTCAAGACGGTGGGCAAGATCCCCTCACTCAAGGAAGCGTTCACTACTTCCTGGAGCCAGCCTCGTGTAACCTCCCAGGATGCCAGTACAAGCCAGGAGGGAATAAAATCTAAAGTGTGTCAAGAGTACAGTTGAACATAACTATTTTAATAATGTTGTTAAAGATTACCATATCTTTATTTGGTATTTATTAAATTTACATGGGTGCCCAACTCATAGGTAGTGCAGCCCAAGGGATGCAAGTGCTTGTTTGAGAAAGGAAGCTAGAATAGTAAATAGTAAAGTAACAGGCAAATAAACTGTAGGACATTGATATACAATAATGGGCATTCAAAAGCTGCTGGATTTGGCTATCTCATGTTGGTTGTGTTCAACTTATGCCACATTGAAACGCCAAAATGCAGTTGACTATTTTATGGATCATTGTGCTCCAGCAGTATAAGAAACTGCTTAATCTCTGTGAAATCTTAAACCTTTATCTAAAACTACTACTATAGGCAACTTTCTGGCAACTTTCAACTCCTCTAAGTAAGAAAATGCTGACAGAAAACAAGTTGCCGACTTGTAGAAGGCAAATATATCAAAGGGCAGTTCTAGAAGTCTTCAGTTAATTAATGGCATTTGCTCCTAAATAAAAGATTACAGGATTTAGAAATCTGTTGGAATTCTGTGCAGGTGAACTCGAAAGCATTCATTTGAATCGTTCAGATAAAATATTGTCGATCTGAAGTGAAAACAGGAGCATTCTTACCGAATATCGTAATTTAATATTCCTCAGAATTTCGCACTGATCTCATCGGAATTACTTTCATATAATACTTCTTTATGTTTCTTTGAAAAACCTACCAAGGCCAATTTTTGAGAAATAGTTATGAAGAAGCAGTAATGAAAATATATCTTCGAGCGATTCCGGGTGCAGAACTCAGGGTGTTCTACAAACCCCAACAACCCAAGTACCCAGATATGATCATTACACCGTCATAATAGCAATTCAACTTTTTGCGTTTGTAGAAAAAAGTCGCAAAGCACAACCGCACCGCACAAGAACGAGTTTTTGTTTTGGAGTTGGCCAAGGGGAGGAGCGGCCAGAAGGCACCATTGAGAAAGCTTTCAGTGGGGGCTTGTGTCGCTGGAAGATGACGTAGGCATTCCGGGGGAAAACGAAACTCACTCTCTTCCCACGTGTCGCGCTTTTAACAGCGGGTGGCGAGAGCGAGTGGCTGGCCAGGTTGGCGTGCAACACCCCCCTTTCCCTTCCTCGGGAAAAGGGGCCCTTCAGGCGTAGGGATTCCTTCCCGCGGGCGCCTAAAGATGGAGCATCTGCAGTTCAGTCTAGCGGGCCCGTTGCAACTAATAGCGCAAAGGAACGAGAGGAGCAGCGGCGAGCTCAGCCGGTTCCTCGCCAAACAGGTGGGAGAGAGCCACAATGGCAGCGGCGCCCTCTCCGCCCTCGGCCATTGGGTGGGCGGCGGATGGGGAAAGAAGGGTGGACCTGCACATAGCGCGGAAATCTTGATCGTCCGTCTTCCCCGCCCCGGCCTTCGAGCAAAGGATCGGCCTGGCTTGGAAGCTAAGGAGGAGAAGAGGGCGAGCTGGGGGTCTCTCACCTTCTTTGTCTGAAGAGGAAGGAGGTCGGGGAGTGGGGGAGGGAGAAGCGAGGGTGCAGGAGAATCCCTTTCCACTAGTCTCGCAACAGCCACACACAAACATTGGCCAGCCTCCTCCGTTTGTCCCCTTGGTCGCTTCCCGAGAGAAATGCGGTGCATCTGGGAAACTTTCTCAGCTCCGGCAATAGATTAAAACGTCGCTGGTGTTTTAGGTGGTCAAAAGCGAAACGCCATACATTTCGATGGTGTTTCCTGGTCTGGTAAACGAAACTTTCTTAGATTGAAGATTACACTGAAACAAGCCAGGGCCAAAATCTAAAACCCGAGCTTACAATTATTTTCTATTATTATTTTCTATACACTTTCGCCCTCTTCCTCAGCCCTGACAACTTTGGCTCTCAGTGCTTGAAAGTTTTCTCAGTCTACAAAACTAGGCTGGTATTCTCGTTGTCCATAAGTCACTCATGGGTTTGACTACCATTGGTTTAAGACAGGAGAAGAATGGGAAATTTTCCTGTGTGAATTTTAAGCAGAGTCCTGAAAATAACTTTTCCTTATCAGGGTAGGAGGAGAGCATCTTCCAAAATACTGCTCTTTTATTACATGTCTTTCATTTTCATATAGTTCCCAGGACAGATTAGGCTCCCTAGCATGGCTATTGTAGTACATCTAAAATGAGGGAATTTTATTCTATAGTCTAAGGTAGGGGTGGGCAACTATGGCCCCTTTATGACCTGTGGATCTCAACTCCCAGAATTTCTGAGCCAGTGAGCTTGCCTTAAAAATTATGGGAGTTGGATTGCACAGGTTATGAAGTGGCCATAATTGCCCTACCCCTAATCTATATTATGCTATCTCTACAGTATGTATTCAGCAGTAGAGTTTAATACAAATCAGTGTGAAGAATAATTGAGTAAACTAACATGAATAATAACCCTAGGCTATGTGTTGTGCCTATGGTAGAAATCAGGATGAGCAAGTAACCTCATTGGGTATGTCAAACACTGGACTCTTGCTGGCAGGATGGAAATGAAACCAGTATTTCTCTCTCTTAAACTTTCTGATATTTTGAGAGCTGCTTAAAGGACACTAATTTACATCTCTGGTATCTTGAGACTTGGATGTGGGAGATAGGAAAGGCATTTATATGCAAGGATGGATTTCCCTCCCTCTCCACATTCCTCAGAAGAAAAGAACTAACATTTTCTATAAACTCTAGGACATGGGTGTCAAATGTCACGTAATATATCATGACATTTTTTGCCTTTCTGGAGCCAGGGTGGGTGTGGCCTGTGGGCCACCAGTTCGACGGGCCTGCTCTAGAGGATTCTCTCAGAAACTACAAGATCATTTTATCAGGGCTTTAAGAAAAAATATTCAGTTCTTTGGCATCAGCCATGGTACAATTTGAATAGCAGTGATATCCTGTTATTGCTAAAAAAAAAACCTCCAATGTTGCGGATTTGATTTTGCTTGTCCTCATTCACACGTTGTGCTGATCCATAGTTTTGTTACATAAATCATGATTAATATTATTATACTTCATATCTGGTTTGTTTGGTTTTGAGTTAGTTTTAGTAAAAACATGGGATGGAAGACAGTTAATGATTAAAATAATACATGAATTCAGGCAGTAATAATTTTATTTCCTAATCAAATCAAATATTAACTATAGTCTTTTACCAACTTGAGATATTAACCGAGAAATAAAAAACTGTATTTTTTCCACTGGTCAATTGTGTCAAGATTTTCAGAGATTGCCTAAAACGTACAGTTTCTGGGACAAGGTTTTTTGGAAATGGTTTGTCATTCATTCTTCCTAGGGATGAGAAAAAAAATCACTAGCACAAGATTGCCCTCAGAGTTTGGCCCTAGCACTAGAACTAGCGGTATCATACTTTCTAGCCTGATTCCTTAACCACTACACCTCTGTCTCAAGAACACTCTCAAGAAACAGTAGTGCTAAAATCTAAATTAAGATCTATGACTAAAATTAAGTATTAAGACCATACACAGGATAATGTATTAATCTACTTCTAAAATAAATTTCAGATTAGGCATTAGATTGCCTTGGGTGCAATCCCAAAACAGTTGGAGTACAACTGTTCAGAAAACAGGTAGAAATCTGGCTCTTTGCCAAGTTGTTTGGTAAGGGAGAGTAAGACCCTTCTCTTCATTCCATCTGGACTGTTGTGTTTGCCAACTTCTATTGTTTTATTGTTTCCCAACATGGCTTGGGATCAGGTTATCTGAGGGTCTGTCTCTTGCCAGTCACATGATCTACCTGCCCCATCAGAGTGGGGGGAATGTTGCAGGTCTCATCCCCAAAGGAGATAACACCTGGTGAGATCCAGAAGAGCCTTCTCCGTGGTCGCTCCCTCTGTCTGAAACATCATTCCCCCAGAGATTAGAATGGTCCCCATTCTAATATTCTTCCAGAAGGCACTGAAGATCTGATTCTGCCAGCGGGCCTGGATAACCCAGAGCGGGATGAGCCCATTAAATGGCTCGTGTTGTTGCGGGGTGGGGATGATTTTGTTATATTATACTATATTAATTTATTTGATTCTTTTTGTTAGTGTTTATTGTTTTAAATGTGGTTTTATATTCTGTAAACCACTTTGAGTCATCATGGGAGAATAGACAGCAACATAAATTCAATAAACAAACTTGAACTGGCATTGACAAAATCACCACCAGTCAATTGCAAAAGACAGTTTTACTTGGAACAGCTTACATCCTGTGATATCTTCACACAGCATCTGCCTATCCCAGGTCAGGGTAGACTTGATAGATGAATAAAAATACCAAATCCAGTCTAAACATCTGATTGACTGTGCAACGAACCATTTGTATGTTGCTGACTCCCAGTGATACTGGGTGGCTCATAACAATCAAACAAATTATAATAAAACAATAGAAATTGGCAAACACAACAGTCCAGATGGAACGAAGAGAAGGGTCTTACTCTCCCTTACCTGGGCAAAGAGCCAGGTTTCTACCACTTTTCTGAACAGCAAAAGAGAGAGCCATCTGGAGCTCATTGGGAATCTTCTTTGAGAGGACAGGTGCTGCTCCAGGGAAGATATGCTTCCAGTATCCCAACATATGACATTATTTAATTGAGGAAGAATTTCAACTGAATGGAGAACTATGGGAGACAAGCAGTTCTTCAGTTAACCAGGCCATATGATACCTAGGGCTTTATAAGTAACAACCACCTGATGACAAAGATCTCAGAAATAATGTGTGGAATGAATGAATGAATGAGTGTGTGTTTAGTTGATTGTAGAACTAACATCAGGGCTGTTAATTTTATGGTATTTTTCTTGCATTTGCCTGATCCTTTCTTTGAAATCATCCATATTGGTGATCATTACTACAGTAAAATGTATGATAGGAATAGTGAATTTGAAATATACTTATCTTAGAAATGTCAGATATAAGGTTTATATGAGCTGTCCATGTACAGTATTTATCTTCTATATTTACTTTAACCAATTATTAATCTGTGAGGAGAATACTTGTTAACTGCTAATTTTGCTCAGTTGTTTTTGATAAAGGACTCTTTCAAAAACATTTGAGAATCTTGGCAGATAGAAATA
Organism: Rhabdophis nuchalis; assembly: GCA_039707465.1. Classification (NCBI taxonomy): domain Eukaryota; kingdom Metazoa; phylum Chordata; class Lepidosauria; order Squamata; family Natricidae; genus Rhabdophis; species Rhabdophis nuchalis. Next base: position 280,973,330 of record CM077643.1, on the reverse strand, counting down.
CCAATATGCAATATCTCTCTAAGGGTCTCTGTATTTTTTCTGACACTTTTTGGTCTTAGTTTATATATGCATGCTTGTAGCTCATTTAGGCAGCTGGCACCATATTTGTCCTCTTCTCTCTAGTGATGATGAGTCAACGTAATTAGGGATAGGGGGGAATCCTGTTTTAAATTTGCCCTTTCTTCCTTTTCAGATCTGGAGTCATCAGGACCGTCAGTGCATTCTCACTGCCCTATCACAGTTATTACTAGATAAAGAATGCACACTTCTGATTGGCCGGCAGCTTCGTCCAATCCTATTGGATTTATTGGAGAGAAATGCAGAAACAATTAAATCTTGTGGGCAGATCAACCATGATCTTCATGAGAGACTCTGTGTTGCAATGAGCAAACTTATTGGTGATCATCCAGATGTGATGCCGTAAGTGATGGTATAAGTCTACATGTCTCTTAATATACACAGTAGCGAATAGTTGGATGCCAACTAACAATGGGTTCACATGAATATCCAATTGTATGTGTGTGTTGGGTTCTCATTTGGCTTAGGAATTGTTGTAATTAGTAATTAGATTCCCTTCAACTTGCTTGAGTATCTGCTTAGCATTGTACATTTTTTCAGTTTTATCAAGCACATATGTTATTATATTATGTTAAAAACTAAGCTGCTTTTTTAGGTTCTATTTTTTATTTTTATTTGAACATGTTTAAATATTGCTCTAGTCTAAACAGTCCCAGGTCAGAGGACAACAAACCCAAGACAATGGAAAGAAAAAATAAATAATAAATTGCTACAGTCAAGCATCTAGGACAGTAAAACTTGCCACGTCATGTTGTCGTCATGTGACATAATGTGACTATTTTCCCTTCACAGAGCTGGGGTGGGCATGGTTTTTCTTCTAGGATATGTAAGTTAACTATTAATTTCTGAAGAAGCAAGATTTTAGCAATTAATGGTGCTTGTTTCTTCTGTTTTAAGATAAAGTCTGCTGAAGTGGCCATTATCAATGTTTACTTAAAATTATTTTCCAAATTCATCAGATATTAGAATGATATATGTGTTCTAGCAAAAGCTTTAGTGAGTACTGAATAAGATGAAATTTGTGCGCTTTTTTTGCTGTGGTTGTATATTATTCTATTGTTTTGTGCAGATTTGCTTTGAAATACTTTAAGGACACTTCGCCTGTGTTTCACCGACTTTTCCTGGAAAGTTTGGATACAAATGTGGTTCGATATGGACGGCGCAGAATGAAGTTGAGGGATCTCATGGAGGCAGCCTACAAATTTCTCCAAAAAGATCAGTCTGTATTCAGAGAGTTATGGGATTGGAGTGTTTGTGTCCCTTTACTAAGGAGTCATGATACTTTGGTTCGATGGTAACTTTAATTTCCTTACATTTACGTGGTTCATTTAATGAATTGGGAAGGCCCTATGAGCATTTTTACCTTTATTACATAATTCATAAGTTAGATTTTAAAGCAGACAAGATTCTCTGAGAATATAAGAACTTCTAAATTGACATGTAAAGGAAAATTCAGTAAAACTATTCAGAATAATTTTATGTTGCCTAAATATAAGCAAAATGGACTGTCAGACAATGTTTTTGTTAGACCCCCCCCCCCAAAATGAGAATTACTCATGTATATATAAATTAGTTCTTGCATTTCTCATTTAGAATAGTATGTGTGATAACTTGATTACCATATGTTCATGGACAAGTTTGTTTTATGGAAATTTCTTCTATATGCATTTTGTACTTATTGACATTTGAAAGTGCTCTGATAGGAATCTTATCAGACATAAAATCTCCAAGGTAGAGGAGTTTTTCTTTAAAAGAATTTTTAATTTAATTTAATTTAATTTATTAAATTTCTATACCGCCCTTCTCCCTTCCGGGACTCAGGGTGGTGTACAGGCAGCAATAAAATCAGTGACATAAAATATAAAAATACATGAAATATATATTTAAAAATATATTAAATAATACGCCTGTTCTAAAACCATTAATAAAACCTACTAAAACCATTTAAAAAATTACGCCAGGCCGGCCGCACGAAATAGGTAGGTCTTCAAAGCCCGACGGAAGAGGCGCAGGTTCGTGGTTGTGCGTAGGTCGGTGGGTAGGTCATTCCAGAGGGTAGGAGCCGCCACAGAGAAGGCTCTCCCCTTGGGGGTCGCCTGCCGACATTGCCTGGCCAACGGCACCCTGAGGAGGCCCTCTCTGTGGGAGCGCACTGATCATTAGTAGTGGGTAATGTTTTCCTTTTACTTCTATTAGAAAGTAGATCTAACATTTATCTTTTGATTACCCAGATTTTAATAAGTGATCTTTCTAGAAAATCTGATCAATGTCAAAGTAATGATGAAAAGCGGCCAGGCAAACTAATTTGATGTTTTTATAGCATTTTCCCCCCTGTAAAATTCATCCTTCCTCAGGATATTGGGTTTAAAACTAATGAAGCAATCAGGTTTGTTAGAAATCTCATTAGGATTATACAGTAGATTTCCACAGCTGAAGTCCAGACTCCTTCATTAGTCTCACTCTAAAATATAAAGCTTGCTTCCTTGGTTTGTTCTTCTCGTTACATTAATTTTATGTCATCAGTATTCTTTCTCTTTTTTCCCCTCTTCTGGTAAATGTCATTTAAATGTCATTACCATCATTTAAAAATGATGGTAGTAAGACTGATATGGCACATTTTTATGGGCAACTTATAACTGATTTCATGAAACTAGTGATATAGATGAGAGAAACTATTAAACTAAATGGTTGTATGGAGTAGGACAGGGATGTCAAACTCATGTCACAATTTCGTCACGTGATGTATCACGACCCCCCCCCCCCTTGTTAAACTGGGCATGGGCATGGCCAGCGTGTGACACATCTCCCCCCGGGACGCGAGTTTGATAGCCCTGGAGTAGGATAACCATTTTTCATTTCTCTGTAAAAGAAAATATGTTCACAATTCAAATTAAAATGTTACCTGAACAATTGTTCCTACATAGGTATACTGCCAGCTGTCTTGCTTTGGTTACATGCATGAATGATGAGCATCGATTATCTTTCCTGAAGAAAACTTTTAATCCAGAAGAGTTAATACATTTTAGACTTAAGTAAGTTTTCACCCTTCTCTTCTTCTATTTGCTCTCTTTTGGTGAGCAAAAGAGAACAAAAGTATTTTCTAAAATATTTGTTTAGTCTACTGTAGTAACCATAATTGCCATTTTGATAGGCTTGTGGAAGAGTCTCGGGCGCAGAACATTGAGCAAGCCTTAGTTCTGGCCAATCGAGACCAAAACTTCTGGAACAAAGGGGAGAAGCTACGGTACACTCAGGGAGAGCTGGTTGCTGCTGACCTTTGTGCAAAGGTGGTAGCAGTGTGTGGCGTTGTCTTACCTAGACAACAGTTTGAGCCTAAAGAAAATGTAAGTAAAACTGATCCATATTATGACTTGCCTGAGAGTATTTAAAGACTTGTGTCATACAGGACCACAATTGGGCCTGGCATCTCAGTCATTGTGCAAAGTCATCATTAAGCAAGCTGCCAAATGACCATTTTGCTCAATGACGGTAATCCCAGCTCTTCCAATTGAAATTATTATGTGGACTGCCAGGGAGAGGGCCTGGGCAGGGAGAAGGTTAGTATTCGAGATAGCGTTTTCCCCTCCCAGAGACTTTCTGAGCCTTCCAGAGGGGAGCGGAAAACATTAGGAAGGGGAAATCTGGCTGCTACTTCTCCTGAAGGTTTCTTTATAGAGAATGATACTTGAGAAAGGCAAATAGCAGATTCAGGAGAAGCTTCATATGACAAAACAGAAGTGTTCTTTTCCATATACAGGCAACTTGATTTGGAATTCTCTGTGTCAACAGGTTCCAATTTTATGTTTTGCTCAGTTCATCCCTAAGATACTCAGGAAATCATTACCAATTTCTTAATTATCACAAGTTCTGTGTTACTTTATGTTTAAATCTAATATTAGCTGAAAACATTGTTTTGTCTATTACAGCAGGAAAACACCTTGAACCAATTTGTGTTGGTGAATTCTGTCTGTGCGCATCTCCAGAATCTGGCCATGGCTGTGTCTTCACGAAAGGCAGTGCTCCTTGAAGGGCCAGTAGGATGTGGCAAAACATCTCTGGTAGAGTTCTTGGCAGCACTTACAGGAAGAACAAAGCCTCCTCATATTCTGAAAGTCCAGCTAGGAGATCAAACGGACAGTAAGGTAAACGGAAACCTATTTTAGGAAAGTATCACCTTAATATTTAAAAAGAATTAAAAAGCCAATTGGATCATATGCTTTCTTGGCGGATTTTTTGTTGCAGAAGCCATATTGATCTGTAGTGAGAGTAAATGTCCTGCTGAACCTCTGGATGACTGTGCATTAATTTGAGAGAAATGAAGCATCAAAATATAAATAAATTTGACATCACATGTTAAACTATTTACTAAGTCTGCATTACTATTACTGTTAATCTTCTCATCGTTCCTATCACCTATCTCCTCCCAGTTATGACTGTATGACTGTAACCTTGTTGCTTATATCTTTACGATTTATATTGATTGTTTTCTAGTATGATTTGATTGCTTTTTTGTACCCTATGACTTATCACTAAGTGTTGTACTTTATGATTCATGACGAATGTATCTTTTATTTTATGTAGAATGAGAGCATATGCACCAAAGACAAATTCCTTGTGTGTCCAATCACACTTGGCCAATAAAGAATTCTTTCTTTCTTTCTTTCTTTCTTTCTTTCTTTCTTTCTTTCTTTCTTTCTTTCTTTCTTTCTTTCTTTCTTTCTTTCTCTCTCTCTCTCTCTCTCTCTCTCTCTCTCTCTCTCTCTCTCTCTCTCTATCTATCTATCTATCTTGGAAAGCATGGTCATCCTGGAGAACAAATGACATGTTTCTGATGACATCATCATGCATATGCATTTTGGATACTTATGTCAGGAACTGGCACAATCCATAATAGGGCTTTTAATTATTGAAATCATTTGGTGCATTTTATTTTAATGATCCTTTGGTTTGCTGTGATTGCTGCTGTTAGGAAGCTTTAAAAAAAAACTTTTAAACTGATGATTGTGTACAAGTGATAACTTTACTATCTTCATAAGAAAAAAAGATCATTAATTTGTTGTCATTCAGAAGCTCTCACAATTTTAAAAGAAAACAAATGATACAAACATTTTGTTTCTGTTTTATTTTTATTTATTTATATATATATATAGACTTTGCTGGGCATGTATCGTTGCACAGATATACCAGGACAGTTTGTGTGGCAACCGGGGACCTTGACTCAAGCAGTTAGCAAAGGGCACTGGATACTTTTAGAAGATATTGATTATGCTGCCCTTGACGTGGTATGTTTTTGTAGCGCTTTGTGAATGCTTGGAATGAGAATCATGCTTGCTTTCTCTTAAGGTTTTGTTTCATGGAAACTAGCGATTCATTTCCCCAGATAGTACTCTAGATTATTTATTTTTCATTAGCTCTTTCAGACAGAAGGCCCCCTGTGCTTTTTACTTTAGAAAATGAGCTGTAGATCTTGCTTACAACTGAGTGCTGAATGTGTCATAGAACTGTGGTGGTCAAATTAGAATGGAATATCTTCCCCTTCATCCCCATTCCCCACCACTCCTAAGTATGTAAATAGAATGTCTCACCTTTGCTCTTTTATCCAGGGCCATGGAAGTTATTATATCTACAATAAGTTAAAGTATTTGTTATTGCCTATCTGGGAAGCCTCCGTCTAAAAAATTTAACTTGGAGAATTAGTTGCATATGTTTCAAGATGGGAAAACATGGAGACCAAATGCTGTTATTATCCCAACTCTTGACTCATGTGGCACAATGGACAGTCTACTATGTCTGCAGCAAAATAGGATCAATGTAGCTGCTTGAACTAGTGAATAGATGGGTGGAATCAGGCTTCCTCAATGGCTGGGATGTACTGAGGTTGGATTCTGGACCTGGAGGATCTGATATTTTAAGAAACTTGTTTGGGAAAAGAAGAAAACCCTGTAATATGAATGGACCTGCCGTTTAAATATTGCCCTGTGCAATTTTATTCAATTTTTGGGTTTTTTTCTCTTCTCTTCCTTAGATCTCTGTATTGATTCCTCTTCTGGAAAATGGAGAGTTATTGATTCCTGGACGAAATGATTGTATAAAAATAGCCCCTGGATTCCATCTTTTTGCTACCAGAAGGTAGAAAGTGAAGCCTGCTAGGGAGGGTTTGATAATGACTTTAGAATGGTTTATAGATCAGTGGGGGAGGAGGTTCAGGGAGGCATACTTATAATTCTGTGTATACCTAAAAACATAATCCTTTAATCTAAGATGTTTATAAAAATATTATAAAAGTATATATAACAACTCAGGAGTAGTAGCTGAATTGATACAGTAGTGGTTGGTAGTGTTGTAGGAATCCAACCATATTCTTAACAGATCATCATATCCTTTTATTAATATCTGATTAATATTAATCTCATTTGCCATTATTTAGAGAATCAATATCATGAGCAAATGAATACCTAGAAATTAGTAGTGTTAACATTTTGTCGTTGCTTTCATTTGAGATTTTAATTTCTTTAGTTTTGGTGTTACAGTTAAGGAATCTAATTGTTAAACTTATTATTAAATGTATCTGTTGCCCATCTTGCAATTTGAGATGACTGAGCCGAAAGATGTTTGGAAGTCTTAAGGCAAATAGATTGCATCCAAGATAATGCATTTATATTATACAATTATACTTGGACAAATAGGAGTTATCTTCCCCTGATCTGTTCAACTAAAGGTATGAATATTGTACTAATGACACATGGTTACAACACTGTATAATATTTTTGGCAGGGATGCCTTTGTTGCTTCAGATGTTGCTAAATTGCAACTCCCAGCAGCCTGTTGAACATGACCAATGGAAAAGTAGTCCATGACTTATATTTAAGTAACATCAGGCTGCAAGTTCTCCACATCTGGAATGTAATGCTCTAAAGAATCTAAACACTAATTCGTGGTTTCTTTAATGCAGAGTCTTCAGTTATGGCGGTGGTTGGTATAGGCAGCAAAACAGTCATGCTGCTCTTTTGGACAAGTACTGGACAAAAATTATGCTTAACAACTTGCCTAAGGCTGAACTGAAAGAGGTAAGTGAGGAGAGGGAATAAACCCCATGAACTGACAGAAAAATTATTTCAGGATTTCATTTCAAATTTGCAATTTAATTTCAGGGGGAAAAAGTATTCCATTATGTCAATTCCTACTAAACCTTGTAGAATATGATTATAACTTTATGCCATGTTCAGGATGAAACCATAATATATCTGTCAGAGTATTAAAAACAGCTTTTATTCTTCCTTCAGATTCTTCAGAGACGTTATCCTAAACTTGCTACTGTAACAGATTGTCTGCTGGATATCTACATTGAGCTTACTGGTGATAAACATTTATCTGAAAACCAAGTTGTGGATAATGAGAATACAATGGAAGATGCATCAGGCTTGACTGTAAATAAAAAGCTATGTTTGGAGGGCAGAGAGCTATCTCTAAGGTACTTAAATGTGCAGTTAAGCTGATGAATATTTTTGTTTGGAGGAGGCAAATTATCCTCAGACAACAGTTATCTAGAGTAGTGTTTTTCAATCTCTTTACTTCAACTCCCAGAATTCCCTAGCTGGTATGGCTAGCTGGGGAATTCTGGGAGTTGAAGTCCACACGTCTTAAAGTTACCAAGGTTGGGAAACACTGATCTAGAGTTTTAGAGATCATCTGTGTGCATATTTTAATTGAAGTTCCCACTGAGAAGGCATTAATTGAATAAAAATGTGGTGAGTGGGTGTTTTTTTTTGAAAACCAGCACCAAGTACCCTATTTTTCGGAGTATAAGATGCACCTTTCCCCCCCAAAAAAGAGAGTTAAAATCTGGGTGTGTCTTATACACTGAATACAGCATTTTTGGCCTACCAAACCCTGCCCCCTTTGTAGAAATGGACATGCAGAGGATTTGGGAGGCTTGCAAAGTGCTCCTGGGAGCTGGGGAGGGCAAAAACAAGCAAAAAACAGGCCATTTTTGCTCCCCCCTCCCAGCTCCCAGGAGTATTCTAGAAGCCCCGTAAAGCCCTCCCCCTCTTTTTTTTGCAAAAAAACGGGCTGTTTTTTGCTTGTTTTTGCCCAGCCCCAGGAGCATTCTACAAGCCTCCCAAAACTCTGCGTCTTATAGTCCAAAAATACGGTAGGTACCTAGTGAAGTGAGAAAGAAGCTATGGTTATCGGCAGATAAGGAGAGCATTACTCTGAAACTACATTCACACCATCTTTTCTTTTTTCAGGGACTTACTCAATTGGTGCAACAGAATCGCATTCAACTTTAATAGTTCTGCTTCCTCTACTGCACTGAACATTTTTCGTGAGGTCTGAACTAAACTGTTCTTGTTTTAGGGTGGGGGTAGTTTTGGTTTTTTTTTTTAAATCTACTTTCTATAACATATACATTCAAGTTGTTTTTTAGATAATGGATGGACTATTAAGATAATTTTAGATAATGGATGGAGTATTAAGAACTTTAGTATTTAATAGATTTTAGTTCAATTAGAACTGTCACTAAGAGCATGCAGGTGATACTGTACAATATAGTGCAGATTGAATGTTAGGTTTAAATGGCCTTTTTCAAGTGTATGACTCTGAGATGTTCCAGTTTTTATAAAAGAAGAATGGAAATAAATGAATATGACCATTTCTTTCCATCACAAGACTATACGAGTTATTCATTGCTAGAAAGTTAACTGCTCTTGGACTACAATTGGTTTATTTGGAGACAATAGATTCTTAACTGTAAACTCTAACTTTTTCCATTGACAGGCATTAGACTGTTTCACAGCTATGCTGTCAAAACAATCCAATCGACTAAAAATGGCTGAAATCATTGGAAGCAAATTGAACATTTCCAAGCATAAGGTACATTTACAAATTGCCTGTTTCTGTATAAGTGCTTCTCTCAATGGGAAATTACTCAAAATTGGCTGCAGCTAGTTGTGAACTTTGAAGGAAATTTCTTCCATCGGGGTCTTTCATGCTAAATCCTAATATATAAAGTTGTTCCAAGTAACACCCCAACAATGACAGCTCGATTCATACATTTCTTTTAAGCTCAAACCAAATGAACTCAGGATGGCTCAGTCCAGTATGGGAATCCAACTTGCCATTAATTGGAAAAGCGGTTGATAACCTCAAACTTTGGGAAAATTGAAAAATGCATTAGCTAGCTGCTTCCCGAGCAGGAAACTCACTTCGGTGGGCTGAAACAGCTCACTACTGATGAGAGTACTATACATGAATTGGTGTGCAATAAATAAAGGTAGATCTGAACGTTCCTTTTCCATAGGTGGAATACTACTGTCAACTTCATAAACCAGAAATTGTAATAGGAGAACAAGAAGTCTCTGTGGGAAGAACTCAGCTCATTAAGAAGCAGTCACACACACTACTTACGCAACGGTATTGATTATTTTGGAGAGATTCTTCTAAACTCTGGATCAGATTGTATGTTACATTAATTGTGTAGCCTATAGCTTCCCTGTTTTTAAAACTACTGCATTGGTCTGAAGTAATAATAATAATAATAATAAATTTTATTTATATTCCGCTCTCTCTCCCCGAAGGGACTCGAGGCGGGGCACAGGGAAATTAAAAACAAATTACAACAAACAAAGTACAAAGTTAAAATCAAATTAAACTTACCCTGCGCTAAAAACTTCTATAAAAATAAAATTAAGTCAAACTTCATGTAGAGATAGAGGTCATACAAAGGTTATGTAGAGGCCATGTGCAGCACACTGCCATGTCTCAGTAACTGTTTACCTCAAATGTCTATGAGCTCAACTAATTAGCACCACCAGGAACCATCAAGATATGCGAGACTCTCCCCGGCTGGGATGTCTTAAAGATTGACAAGGAGAATACACCAATTACGATGCTGTTGCTATATGCTCTTTGCTGCTTGTTAAAACTCTATAAAAAGCAATAAACTCTGCAAAGGCAAACAGACATTTGGGATGAACCTTGCTATGACTGGTTTCTGAATCCATCATCTTCACTCCTAGCGATCTGTTTGACACATCCATGTAGCCATAACAAAGTGACTTGCTGTCATATATTCTGGGATTTTTTTTTGTAATTTTTCAATTTAGCTTAAGTGAGAGGATCTCATCCAGGTACTACCCACGCCAGCTTTTGAATGTCTTCTGAACCCAGATAAGGGGAGCCATATGCTTCCATTGGCAGAACTTTGAATCTGTCCCATTAGAGCTACTTTCCTCTTGAACCCCCTCCTCATAGGCAAGAACAGGGTTTTCTCTTTATTCAGTTTCTCTTGAAGTTTCCAGAGAAGAGTTCAAAAGAAGACAATAATCCCACAGGCATAATCCTATCCCTCTTGCATTACATCACAAGGGGCTATGGACCCCATCCCAGAAATTACTCATCCTTCCTTTCTAATGAAGAAATACAAAAAAGAGAAATTAGTGATAAATTTATAATATAGCAGTGCATAGCATAACATTCCTTTTTTTCCCTTCCTGTGTATTTGTAGTATAAGAGTGCTTAATTGCAAAATCCCATGGCAGCTTTTGTGTTTTTTATTATCGGGTGTTTGTTTCTGTGATGTGAGAGAGAAGTATGTTTAGGGAATTGATGAATAGGAGACTTGGTGGTGCAAAAGTGTAATATTCTGCCTTTTCATCTTGGCAGGAAAAAGCAGAGCTTTGCACCCACACGCCCATCTTTAGTGTTGATTGAGCAGCTCGCAGTATGTGTGGACAAAGGAGAGTCTGTATTACTTGTGGGTGAAACGGGAACAGGAAAAACTTCTGCTGTTCAGTACTTGGCCCAAATTACAGGTAAAGTACAGTACTGAGACTGTAGCCAAGATACCGTAGAAGTGGTTACTCAGGAACCAATTCATCAATCTCTGTACCTTTTTGTTCTAAGGGCACCGTTTGAAAGTTATCAACATGAACCAGCAGAGCGATACTGCAGATCTTCTAGGAGGGTGAGTGTATAAGTCAGTTTTAAAAAAAACCCACTACAATCTCCTTCCTAGACAAATAGTATTGTCAATATAGAAAAATGCATTTTATTCCTTGGAATACAATGTATTTTGAAAGCTCCAAATCAATAGGGAATCAACAAGAGTTGGAGGAAAGAAAACATGTTTGGTGGGTAGGTGTAGCTTTGCATAAGCACTTACCTGGCTACTTGCAAGACCGCCTCCTGCTACCAAATACCTCCCACCGACCAGTTCGCTCCCACAGAGAGGGCCTCCTCAGGGTACCGTCGGCCAAACAATGTCGGCTGGCGACCCCAGGGGGAGAGCCTTCTCTGTGGCAGCTCCTGCCCTCTGGAACGACCTACCCCCCAACCTACGTACGCTCACTGACCTGCACCTCTTCCGCCGGGCCTTGAAAACGCATTTATTCCGTGCGGCTGGCCTGGTGTAGTTTTTAATCGATTTTATTTAGTAATTTTATTTGGTTTTAGAACAGGCCCCTAATTTAATTGACATTTTAATTGACATTTTAAAGTATTTTATATATTCATGTTTTTGTTGTTTTTATTATGCCTGTTACCGCCCTGAGTCCCGCAAGGGCGGTATACAAATTCAATAAACATTAACATTAAAACTTTCAGCATAATATTGTTTCCTGTTTAATTGTCAGATTAGGAAAGATATTAGAAAAGAGAGGGAAAGGGATCTTCCACCCAAAGGGCTGATGGGGTAGGGAGGGGAGGCCAAAGTACAGGAAAAATGCGAGCACGTTTCTTACAGAGGGGAAACTGACAAAACATACCTTGTTCCATGTTGTAGCTCACCTTTGCTTATCTTGTTGTATATTGATTGACTGATCAATTTTAGGCACTACCGCTCCAAGTGACTTATGCCCTCAATTTCATGTGGCTGTTTTGTTTTGAATTCTTTACAGATATAAGCCAGTGGATAACAAGCTGATATGGCTGCCCTTGAGGGAGTCTTTTGAGGAACTTTTTGCACAGACATTTTCACGAAAACAAAACCAGACCTTTTTAGGACATATCCAAACATGTTACCGACAGAAGCATTGGCATAACCTTCTCAAACTGATGCAGCATGTTTACAAATCTGCTATTAATAAAGAGGCTCAAGAAAACGCATCTGGTAAGACATCTGTGAGTTATGGGGTATTCCCCATATGCATGCATTTGAACATATTTCCTTTTTAGACTCAGTGGAAAAAATTAGCCCTACATATATTGCTGGAACAATTTGACAAACTTTTTCCTTTTTTTTTTTTAAATCTTGGTGGGAAAAAAGTTTTAAAAGGTGGAAGGCACAACAGAGAGAAGGAATGAAGCAAGAGGTCTCTTTCTCTCTCCTTCATCGAAATCCTAGGTGAAAAGCCAGTCTTCATAGCTCTTTCAAACAACATCAGAGGATGTTGCTGGATATTAGGTTGTGGGGAGCTCTTTCAAGAAGGTGTGTGCTGTTACAGAGAAGGATCCTGAAGTGTGCTAACCCTCAGAATAAAATCAGCCGGGTAGATACAAAGCAATATATTATGACCATACTTTTTTTCTTAATAAAGAAAGATCAGAAAAGTAAGTTGGAAAGATATACAAATTATTGCAGGATTTTGCTTTTTTACTAGTGTCTTAAGTAAGCGCTGCAATAAAATAATGCAACAAGGCTCACATCTTATTAACATATTCAATGCGGTTATCTAATATCCTGCTAGTGGATTTTACAACATAAGATATATTTATAAATAGCTTTATGGCCAATAAAATGTTTTAACTCTTGTTTGATGCGGTCCATATTTCCATTCAGTGCCTTATTTGTAAAACTTCCTTCTATAAGGTTAAATTCAGATATGTCTTGAACTACACTGAATTATAGTGATGGTTTATACGTATTTGTATTATACTCTTGGTTTTAATGAAGAAATCTGTCATTGTAGGTTTGCCCCTGAAGGAAAAATGGGAAGAATTTGGTATTCGATTAGATCACGCTCAGCAGCAGATGAAGATGACAGAAAATGCACTGGTCTTTGCATTTGTAGAGGTAATATTTTTATTACTGTTAATCATGTTTAAAAAACAGGGGCTGCAGGATATTTTATTCTGGATATTGATGCATCTTCTGAAATCTTATTCACATGGAGAGAGGGGGTGGGAGAGAGACATAGATAGATACAGAGAGAGGAAAAAAGAGGGAGGGAGACAAAGACAGAGATACAGAGAGGGGGAGAGAGGCAGATAGAGAGAGGGGGAGAGAGAGGCAGATAGAGAGGGGGAGAGAAACAGATACAAAGGGAGAAAGAGAGACAGATACAGAGGGGGAGAGAGACGGGGATAGAAAAAGGAAGAGAGATGGAGAGAGATACAGAGAGGGGGGGGAGATGCATACAGGGAGAAGAGGAGAGACAGTGATACAGAAAGGGGGGAGACAGATACAGAGAGGGAGAGAAAAAAAGGGAGAGAGACAGAGGAAGAGAGATACAGAGAGGGGGGAGAGATGTATACAAAGATACGGAGAGATACAAAGGGGGAGAATGATACGGAGAGAGGGGGGAGAGAGATACAGAGAGGGAGAGACAGGAAGAGAGATACAGAGAGGGGGGAGAGATGCATACAGAGATATGGAGAGAGACGGAGAGAGACAGTGATACGGAGAGAGGGGGGGAGAGATACAGAGGGGGGAGGGAGAGACATAGAGGGATACAAGCGAGAGAGAGACTCTTGGCTTTCCTTCCTTCATTTTGTCTGCTTAAGTGAGCTATGGTAACTTGTTTCTCTGTTTTGTTTTCAGGGCACCCTAGCGCAAGCAGTGAAGAAAGGAGAATGGATTCTACTGGATGAGATTAATTTAGCTACAGCGGAGACATTAGAATGTTTAAGTGGCTTACTTGAAGGGTTGTCTGGTTCATTAGTTTTACTAGACAGAGGAGACACAGGTATTTTTTTTTAATAGCACTAAGTTGTTTACAATGGTTTTTAAGGGCCTGGGGTAATAGTAATATTCTAACCTCTAATATGGGTGAGATTGTGTTGGGATTTTTGTGTTGCAGTTCACAATTTGAGATAGCAAGTCTGTAGGTTTGGATAAAAACTTTGTGAGGAAACCACTTGTGGAATCCCTTTGGTGACGACTATCTCTAAAGGGGAAGAAAACTACCTGTAAATATGACAACCTTACATTGTTCCATCCAGTACAGAAGTCAATATTTTAATGCTTGTAGGGATAAGGACAACATGTTGGATTATTAGTCCTTATTTATGTACTTCCTTTTACTTTACTTTATTGTCATTGTACGTATATACACAGTTTACACATACAACGGAATTCACATAACACCCAGAGACCAGGCCCAATGCCCATAACAATCCCCAAACACACCCCCACCCACCAAAAAATCCCCGCCCCTAAACCACCCAAACATCCACACAACAGACCAAGTAGTGCTAGCCAATAGCTCACTGATGGTGACCCTTTAATTCAGGGGTCCCCAACCTTTTTTGCACCAGGGACTGGTTTCATTTTAAAGAAAATTCTGCGGACCGGCTGGCCTAGAGGAGGAGGGGGGAACAGGCGGCGCATGCGCACGCGGGGGGGGGGGGGGGCTTGGCTCACTTGGCCTCTAGGGCAGTGGTGGGCAAACTTATTAGTGAATAGAGCCAAATATCAACAGTACCACTACTGAAATTTCTTTTGAGAGCCAAAAGGTGTGGCCTGTTTTGTGGGAGTGGCTCAGTGATCATGTGACCCGGTGGGCGTGGCCAACTTGGAAAATGTGAAACTCACTTAACGGTCTTGCTTAGCAACCAAAATTTTGGGCTCAATTGTGGTCATAAGTTTCTTTCTTTCTTTCTTTCTTTCTTTCTTTCTTTCTTTCTTTCTTTCTTTCTTTCTTTCTTTCTTTCTTTCTTTCTTTCTTTCTTTCTTTCTTCCATTTCTGGCTGGTCTTTGGTCTTCTGAAGATGGTAAAAATGGATTTATGGGCACTCGGTATATATAAAGGCAGCCCATGACTCTTTGGGATGCTGGTTTGAATCCAGGAAATGACTCAGAGGATGTGATTTCTTTGAAATGACCACTGGGAGAAAAATAGATCTTTAACCTGGTTAACCAAACAGGTAGCTTGAGGTGGAAGGAAATAGGAAAATAGATTCTTTCCTTTCCTTTCCTTTCCTTCCTTCCATTGCCTCCCTCCCCGTTCCTCCCTTCTTTCCTTCCCTCCCTCCTACCCTCCACCTCCCTTTTTCTTTCTTTCTTTCCTTTTCTTCCTTCCTTCTTTCACCCCTCCCTTCTTCCTTCCTCCTCCTTCTTTCCTTCACTCCCTCCCTCCCACCCTCCATTCATCTTCCTTTTTCTATTTTTCTTTCTTTCTCTTTCTCTGTTTTTTTGTCTCTCTCTCTCTTTCTGTATCTCTCTTTCTCTCTCTCTCTCTCTCTCTCTCTCTCTCTCTCTCTCTCTCTCTCTCTCTCTCTCTCTGTGTCTCTCTCTCCTCCCTCCACCCATCTCTGTCACTTTGTGTGTGTCTGTGTGTCTGATTCCCTCTCTCCCTCCCTCTCTCTTAAGTCTGTCTCTCTGTGTGTCTGTCATTATCTCCCCCCCCCCCCTCCGGGAAGCAGCAGAGGGGCTGGCATGTCGGCTGGAGAGGAGGAGGAGGGAGCAGCCCCCTGGGCAGAGGATGGCCGAGCACACCTCCACCAGCTTCTTCCGACAGCCACTGCGGCGCACTTTCCAGGGCTTCCTGGAGGGCCGGCATGTCAGCTGAGGAGGTATCGGCTGCCTCATCCCACAGCGAGCGAGTGGGCGGAGGACTCGAGCCTGCGACTACCTTAAGCACTGCCGAAACCGTCCGGGCGCCACAAGGGGCTGGAAGGGAAATGGGCATGTGGCGCCCAGATGGCCTCGGCGGTGCTTAAGGTAGCTGCAGGCTCGGGTCCTCCGCCCGCTCGCTCGTTGTGGGATGAGGCAGTCGTTACCTCCTCAGCTGACATGCTGGCCCCTCCGGGAAGCCCCGGAAAGTACGCCGTGGTGGCCCTCGGAAGGAGCTGGTGGAGGCGCACTCGGCCATCCTCTGCCCAGGGGGCTGCTCCCTCCTCCTCCTCTCCAGCCCTGCGGCCCGGTTCCTATCAGGCCGTGGACCGGCACCGATCTGCGGACCTGGGGTTGGGGACCCCTGCTTTAATTCATTGTTGAGTGCAATAATAGCTCTGGGATAAAAGCTATTCCGAAGACGTGTGGTCCTACTTTTAATTGTTCTGTATCTTCTGCCAGAAGGCAACAGTCTAAAAAGATTGTAAGCAGGATGGGAAGAGTCTCTAAGAATTTTATGCAACTTCCTCAAACAGCGAGATGTGAAGATGTCATCCAAGACTGGCAGCTTGATTCTCTGTAGAGCTTTTTTGCCTGCTGCAGAGATGCTCCCATACCATGCAAGAATGCCATGTGTCAGGACACTCTCAATAGTGCTGCGATAGTAGGACAGAAGTAGATGCTGAGATAGATTTATCTTCCTTTTCATATCTATTTGGCTGCTGTGGCTTGAGAATGCTGGACTAGATACCCATTTCCCCATGATTTATCCAAATAAACTCTGTAGGGTTCTCATTCTCAAAAGACCTGAGGTCTCAAAAAGCAAGATTTTTATAACCGACCAAAAAGTGGCAGCCGATTGATTGGGGCAGGCAGGACTGAGATGTACGGAGAACCCAGTTTGTTTGCAGTAGCTGGAGGGAATAAACCTTTTCTTCAGCTAAACTATTTTTATCTTGATTGCTGTAAAGGTCTGGCAAGTTTTTGGATCTTCCGATGTTAATATTTGTATGTAAGTGCATGTGCTCATATGAAGTATTTTCAGTAGAAGGTTGAAAGAAGGCATTAAAATATAATGCCATCAACCTGCCAATAGTTGTCCTAGGACAGATGTTTTAATTTTTTCAGACAGGTTTACAAAAAGCTTAACTGGAAGAATGATTCATTTTTCTCCCATAACTATAGCTTGAATCGATACTGAATTCTGAATTTTAGGATAAATTTATTTTTCTCTCAGAAGTTGTCTAAGAGAATTTAACTTGGCTCCAATCCTCACTTGTGGAAACTTGTTTCTTGGAAAATTATATTTTTCTGTATGTTTCTGATTCAGCTTGGAGTTGCCATCACTTTTTTTTTCATTTATAAATTGGAAATGAAATGACTAAATAGTTAGAAACTTGAAATATGAATTTTTGGCTGCAGTTCTGCAGTACTACTATTGGAAATGTCGTTCATGAGATCAGAAGGCTGGTATTGTTTTTATAGACTTGATAGATATTACAGAAACATCAACTTGAGTAATGCAGTATATGAGTAATGTATGGATAAAGCAACAAAACTACCTATTACCAACTTTTAAGAGCACAACACCTGCCCAAGGCTTGCTTGTTAATATGTTTTGCTTTGTTTTCCTGAAGAAAACTGGAACTGTAATTGGATGTCTCTGCTTTTTCTTTTTAGAGCCATTGGCACGTGATCCCAATTTTCATTTATTTGCCTGTATGAATCCAGCTACAGATGTTGGAAAAAGAAATCTACCTCCAGGAATACGAAATAGGTAAAAACAGAATAACCAGTTGTACAAAATTAAATAATTATTCTGAAGCTGATGCCAGGAGGAACTGCTACTATGTTCTCAAATCCACCTTTGTTCATGAAACAAAATACAAATATTTTTGAATATCTGAAATATATATTGTATCATACTATAACTGGACCATACTCTTAGCTAATACACAGGCAAAAAGCCTAACCAGTGTATGTCTGAAATGCATAGATGATGCTACTGTACAAACTTTGCGAACTGTAGTTCGGTTTGTTTTGAGTCATCACATTCAGAGCAAGGCTAGAATTGTATAGTGATCCCTTGGGAAATATAAAGGAAAAAACCACTGTTGGGTATCTTCTGATTAGTCAGCATTACTAGTAAGCTGCATAGCAGATGGATGGCTATATATGAGTGAATTTTATGCTTGTTTGATCTATCGTAGGCCATACGTTGTGATTTAGCATGGCAAGTAGGAGAACTCTGAGAATTATGTCATTAATGGTGGCTTGCCAAGTGCTTGTTAAGCATTACATTCTATACTTACACTTTGATTTCCCCACTGAGTACTTAGCAGGCTGCACTTGACAGTAGAATTAAATTTAAGGTTATGGAACTGCCTCTGTAGAATTAAAAATTATTTAGCAGCAAAAGACCTGCATGTTGCTTAGCAAGCTTCACTAATGAAATTCCAGTGCATTGTGTTCTGTACGTAACCCCACTTGTACTGAATTGCTTCTGGGGCTCCATGGGTCCTCAGTTTTTTTTTCCTGTGGTCCCTGTAAGTCCCCCCACCACTACCAAAGGCCAACACCCATTTTCAGCAGCAAAAAATGTGCGATTTCCTGTCATTGTTCAATGAAAAACAGAAGTAATATTTTAAAGCCTTCTAAGCTCAACACAAATCTTTCGGTAAAAATTTTCAATAAACATTTCTGCCAAAATTGAAAGAAAACAAATCCGAATCCTTCCCTCCCAAGTGATACCGTTCCACTTCTGTATTTTAAAGTGACTTTTAGCTGTAAGAACATTACATTTACATTTTATTGAGGCAGAAAGTCAAACGTTTTGACTTTTTGCAGCCCATATGACTTCCTGAACAATATAATTGTTTTTATCCAACTTTTGACATTTGATTGAAGTTAGTTTGGGATCTTTTTCTCCACAAAAACTGATGCACATATAAGTGAATGCTGCCATTTTATAAAAACGTATTGTGATATTCAGGGCTTATCAAATGTTGACTTCACTTCCTTGATAGCTGTAATCTGGGAACGTCAATGATTCTTTCGCTCTTGTGAATGCCTCGTCTTGCACATCTCCACACACTATGGTGCTCCCTCTCCAGTTTTCATTGTGCCACCCTTGCACACTGTCTTTGACCCTAGCCATGCCTGCCTCAAACCTACACTCACTCTCCCCAAATCCTTGTCACGTCTCCCTTGCACCATTGGAATCTCTTCATACCTTCTTCATCCAGCAGCAGCCACTTTCCTGCATGGTGGCCTGCTTGTAACCTGCCTGGGGCTTGTAGTTTCTTGCCAGTTTCCGCATTGATTTGGTTTTGGAATTTAGCAGGACCTTGCCTCACCTAACAGCTGTGGGATTCAGCTAACAATGGCAATCCAGGACTTCAGGGATTTCCATCACTAAGCAATGGAAATTTCGAACTCAATTGCCATTGTAATTTAAATACTATTAGCATGTATATATGGAGTTGAGTTACAGTGGTTTTGGTTATTTCTCTGTTTTGCAAAGGATTATTTCTGATGAAAGTCATGTTGTGCAGTGTCAGGCACTTTCAACTGCCATTGAATCTGAGATAATATACAAGCAAATTATGCGATCTAGAAATGAGCCCTATCTGAATGCTCATGCTGTGTTTAGGAGCCCTGGTGGTGCAGTGGTTAGAATGCAGTATTGCAAGCTAACTGCCCATACTCTGGAGTTTGATCCTAACAGGCTTTCATCCTTTCATCCTTCTGAGGTTGGTAAAATGAGGATCTAGATTGTTGGGGGCAAGATCCTGACATTTGAAAACCACTTAGAGAGTGCTGTAAAGCAGTATATGGAGCAGTAGAAAAAGTCTAAGTGCTATTACTGTGTTCCTCTATGACAGGTTAGAACTTACATTACCATGTAACACTTTTATATTGTGGTTGGCAGATTGGTGTTTAGTCTTCAGTTTTAGCTTAGTATAACTTGGCATGACGGTCCCTTGAACTTTTAAATGTATTGTCACCTTACAGGTTTACTGAAATCTACATAGAAGAATTACAGAATGAAGATGATTTATATATTCTTATAATGGATTATCTGAAAGGGCTAAATGTGAGCAAAACCATAGTTCATGGGATCATCACGTAAGTGAAATGCTGTATATTTGTTTACTGTTTGTACCTATTTCAAAACTTTTAACAATTCAGAAACCTTGTATTGTAATTTTTGGATCTGTTTTTGTTCAGGACTGTTGCATTAAGGTTTTGTTGGGTGCTTAAGGGTTATATTAGTTTATCCTGGATGCTTTTTTGTGTTTTATGTTATTTCTGTGAGTTTGAAACATTTGGCAACTTCAAATTTAATGACAATGTTGATGTCAAGCCCAGAGAAACCAAGCTATTCATTCCTTTCTTTTCATTTGTAGCTTCTACCTAACGGTGAGAAAAGAGTGTGACTCAAAATTGGTGGATGGGACAGGCCGTAAGCCTCATTATAGCCTTCGCACCTTGTGTAGAGCTTTGAAGTTTGCATCATCCAATCCATGCATCAATATTCAGCGCTCGCTTTATGAGGTGATTGTTCTTGCTTTCTTTGTTCCTGAACATTGAGAACTGTTAATCGGAAAACATTCAATATTTTTTCACCTTAACGCTTACAATTTTATGAGCATCCCCCTCCCTCACCTTCCAATAATGCATTTTAATTTTTTGCTTCTTCTGATAGGGCTTTTGCTTGGGTTTTCTTACTCAGCTTGATAGAAACTCTTACCCAGTTGTTCAGCACCTCATATGTCAACATATTTTGTTTGGAAACACAAAAAGTCTAAAGCAGGCAAGTATTCCTCGAATAACTAGAATTAATATTTTGCTGTTGAACTGAAGAATATCATCTCATGGTAAATGCACTGAGCTCTGAAAGCCCATTTTGAGTTTTCAGAATAAAGCACCATTGTCGCAGCTCAAGGTAAAATGAGGCATTTTGTTTATATTGTTTCCAAGTGTTCTATTACACTTGGAAAGTGAAACAAGCTCATTATACTCTTACTTTTCAACCTTCAGCCACAAATGTAGGCAAGGTTCAGTCATACTGGGTGTTATGTTCCATCCAAACTATGGAAAAATTGTGCAAAGAGATTATTTGTAAATGTGTGTATTGATAGCAAACAAAAATTAGGATGTGGATAACATTTGCTGCTATATCTAGAGTGTAGATAGGATTCATAAGAGACTAGTACCCCAAAAGCTTTTATACTGCTGGGATGAATCATGATGCTGTAAGAGTTTTTGAATATCTCTTTTAATTCCAAAGGGAGCCATTTTGTTCTGAGATAAGAATGCAGTGGGTTTTATGCTTTGTTCATAGCCTTACAGTGGAGCTTTAATCTTGTAGTAATCATATTGATTACATCTTGCTTTATTCTATTTACTTGGATTTTCTTGTAATCTTTACGTTACATAGGCCCATGAAGAATAGATGTGATTTGAGTTTATTATTGATATTATATCTAGGTGGCTAGAATAAAAGTTACGTAGTCCTCATAAGGGGGAAGTGCAACACTGTGATGTTTTAAGAGGGTCTGTCGATAGCTTAAATTAGTTATATTTTTATCACCCCATTTTAGTCCTTACCAGAGCCTAAAGGAGGCAAAATGATAAAAGTAGAAGGATACTGGATTTCAGCCGGCGATAACGAACCTACTGTTGATGAGACTTACATTCTCACACCTTCAGTCAAACTCAATCTCAAAGATATTGTCCGAGTTGTATCAGCTGGGTACGTTGGATTTAATTCTTCCTTTTTCTGTTCTGTGGAAATAGTTTTCATTTAATTTGTCACATGAAAGTAGCACTGACTTTTGTTTAATGTAACATGTTTCTCGGTATCAACTTTAGATCTTGCTGGTAGCAATAACATGAAATCATTGTTTGAAAGCTACTTTAAGCAACGTATGTAGTAAAACTGTGAAAACAAATAAACATAGAGGAATTTTTCTATAAAGTTCTGGGCCACTGTAAAATCTTATCTCTAACTTTATGATCTGCTAATTCTTCAAGGACATACCCCGTTCTGATTCAGGGAGATACTTCCGTTGGTAAAACCAGCTTAATCCGATGGTTGGCTGCTGCAAGTGGAAACCACTGTGTTCGGATTAATAATCATGAGCATACTGACATTCAGGAATATATAGGCTGTTACACATCAGATATATCTGGAAAGCTGATTTTTAAGGAAGGTAGGACTATGGCTGCTATGCAAATTTCTTGGCCATTCTTTTCTTTTTCAGCAAGGGTTATATTGAATGTTTTTATTATTATTATTATTTATTTATTTATAAAATTTATATAACCGCACCCTCTCCCCGAAGGGACCCGGGGCGGTGCACAGGAAGTTTAAAACAAACACAATACAAAATATAAATAATTAATATTGAATTAAATAGATTATCCCTGTGCTAAAATTTAAATAGTTAAAACATAATCCCTTAAAAACCCAATTAAAACAATTTATAATACAGACTGAAGGCTAGGTAAATAACTTAGGCCAAACCGGCCTGATGAAACAGGAGTGTCTTTAATTTCTGGCGGAAGGTGCGGAGGTCCGTGGTTGTTCTGAGGTCGGGGGGTAGGTCGTTCCAGAGGGTTGGGCCCACCACAGAGAAGGCCCTTCCCCTGGGCGTCGCCCGCTGGCATTGCCTAGTGGATGGCACCCGGAGAAGTCCCTCTATGTGGGAGCGAATCGGCCGCAGGGATGTATGAGGTAGGATGCGGTCTCGCAGATAGCTTGGTCCCATGTTATCTCAAAGATTGCAAAACTCTTATTTATTTATTTATTTATTAAATTTATACCCCGCCCTTCTTGTTAGGACCCAGGGCGGCGCACAGGGATGTTAAAATACATACAAAATATATAAAATATATAAAATTTAAAATACTTATTCTAATAAATAAACCCTGCGCTAAAAACCGAATTAAAATCCCAAGTTTAAAAACTATCTAATAGTAAGTATGGAGGTTACGCTAGGCCGGCTAGATGAAATAGGTGTGTCTTCAGACACTTGCGGAAGAGGCGGAGGTCGGAGATGGTGCGGAGTTCAGGGGGTAAGTCGTTCCAGAGGGCTGGGCCCGCCACAGAGAAGGCTCTCCCCTTGGGTGTCGCCAGTCGGCATTGTCCAGCCGACGGCACCCTGAGGAGGCCCTCTCTGTGGGAGCGTATCGGTCTGAGGGATGTATGGGGCAGGAGGCGGTCTCGCATATAACTAGGCCCCGAGCCATGGAGCGCTTTAAAGATGGTCGTTAAAACCTTGAAGCGCGCCCGAAAGACCACAGGAAGCCAGTGCAGCTCGCGCAGGATAGGTGTTATGTGGGAGTGTCTAGGCGCTCCCGTAATCACCCGCGCGGCTGCGTTCTGGACTAGCTGCAGCTTTCGGGTGCACCTCAAGGGGAGCCCCATGTAGAGAGCATTACAGTAGTCGAGTCGAGAGGTGATGAGTGCTTGAGTGACTGTACGTAAGGCACCCCGGTCCAGTAAGGGGCGCAATTGGCGCATCAGGCGTACCTGATGAAACGCCCCCCTGGCCACGGCTGCCACATGATCTTCCATAGACAGCCGGGAATCCAGGAGGACACCCAAATTGCGCGCCCTCTCCACGGGGGCCGGTGTTTCGCCCCCAATGGCCAGAGTTGGAATAATCTGGCTGAACCGGGGCGCCGGAAGCCACAGCCACTCAGTCTTGGACGGGTTGAGCTTGAGTTTGTTACCATCCATCCAGATCCGTACGGCTTCCAAGCACCGGGACATAACCTCGACGGCATCGTTGGGGTGGTCTGGGGTGGATATGTACAACTGAGTATCATCAGCGTACAGATGATATCCCACCCCAAAACCACGGATGATCTCACCCAGCGGCTTCATATATGTGTTGAATAGGAGAGGCGAGAGGACCGACCCCTGAGGAACCCCACATATGAGGGGTCTCGAGGCCGACCTCTGCCCCCCTGTCAACACATATTGCAACCGACCAGAGAGGTAGGACGAGAACCACCGCAAAGCGGTGCCTCCCAGCCCCAACCCCCCCAGTCGGCGCAATAGGATACCATGGTCGATGGTATCAAAAGCCGCTGAGAGGTCTAATAGGACTAGGATAGAGGAATATCCTCTATCCCGCGCCCTCCAGAGATCATCAACCAACGCGACCAATGCCGTCTCGGTGCTGTGCCCGGGTCGGAAGCCGGACTGGCGCGGGTCTAGATAATCAACTTCCTCCAAGTGTCGCGGAAACTGTTGAGCCACCACACTCTCAACAACCTTCACTAGAAAGTGGAGGTTGGAGACGGGACGATAGTTCTCTAATAATGCTGGATCCAGGGACGGCTTCTTGAGGAGGGGCCTTACTACCGCCTCTTTCAAGACGGCAGGCAAGGACCCCTCACTCAAAGATGCGTTGACAATGCCCTGGAGCCAGCCTCGTGTCGTCTCCCAGGATGCCAGTACAAGCCAGGAGGGACACGGGTCCAATAAACATGTGGTAGCCCTAAGTCTCTTTGACAACTTGTCCATATCCTCGGTGGTAACAAAATCAAACTCCTCCCAAGATGGTGTCACAAGAACAGCCTCGGCCCGCTCGACTGGGCCACTGTCGATGGAGGGTAGCTCGTTCCGAATCCGAGTGATTTTCTCCTGCAGATAAATCCCAAATTCCTCTGCTCGACCCTGTAAAGGGGCTTCCCGCAGCCTCTGTTGAAGGAGGGAGCGGGTCACCCCAAACAGGGCGGTTGGGCGGTTATCTGCGGATGCAATAAGAGTGGCACAATACTCACGTTTGGCCACTCTTATCGCCACTAAGTAAGTCCTAATATGGTCTCTCACTAGTGTTCGGTCGGCTTCGGAGCGAGAAGATCTCCATCTGCTCTCTAGGCGTCTCTTGTGGCGCTTCATCCCCCTAAGCCCCTCGGTAAACCAAGGAGCCCAGGTGGTTCGTCGCCGCAAGAGAGGCCGCAAGGGCGCGACTCGGTCCAAGGCCCCCGTGGCCGCACTTAACCATGCGGCCACTAGGTCCTCAGTCGAGTCGCGGGGCAAGTCCACAGGAATTGGCCCAAGCTCCCTTTGGAACCTTATCGGGTCCATCAGGAGCCTGGGGCGGAACCATATAGGAATGTCCGGTTCCGCCTCCCCGCAGTGAGGTGCGGCGATCGGAAAGTCGAGCCGAAGGAGAGCGTGATCTGTCCATGACAGGGGTGTGATGACTATTATTTTATAGATAATAACTACTATTATCTTATTATTTGTACTATTATTATTTATACCCCTGTTGTACTCTACAGGATTATGGAAATTGTTTTTGCTTTAGCATTACTTTTAGAGCATGGATGGTAGCTCATGTTTAGTGAAAACTGTTCTGTTCTATGAGAAGTGATCTGTCCCTGAAAACAAATGCATTCTGCTGGCAGATAGGCTTGCAAATTGGCTGTTAGACTGGAAAGAAAAATGGGGATAGGAAGGATTTTGCAGATGCGCCTTTCAAATATTCAGTTCAAAAGTGATTCAGTAAAATTATCCCTTTGAAATGAATCTTCAAGTGTGTGATCAATATATCAGACTGAGTGCTTACAAATTGGCATGCGCAGCTTCTTTCAAATTAAACTTGACACCTCAATCAAGTTTAGTAATTCAGATAACCTTTGTATATAGCTGTTAATTCATTAAATCAAATCAGTGATTTATACTGATTATTTGGGTGTTGCACAACCAACTAATAGTAAGTTGCTTCCAGTGAGCTTCTGCCCAGCTGAACTGTGTCACTGCAATAGCCACACGCTCATTTCTCCTTGGTTGTACTCTTGCAGCAATTAAAAGTAGCCAGTAGTAGTGATGCTTTTCAGCAGGCAGCAGAAGTTAGAATCCAGAGAGTGGCAATAATATGATAGGTGAGTTCAAAAGGGTATAAGTGCATTTCTACTTAAAAAATAAGCCACTACCAATTCATGGGATGCTACCCAGTTTCTGGGTTATAGGGTTTTGTTTTTTTCTTGTCATTATTAGAAAATCAATTGAGTCCGTTAAAATTACTCTCATGAGGCTGTGGAGTGGTTTAGTTGATGCTAATGAATTGTTGAAGTGGATTGTTCTGTTTATACAGAGTAACTGATATTTGGATTTGTATGCAAAGTAACTGCAAGAGGAAATGAACTTACTCTCTGTGATCTTAGAAGGCAGGGCCAAAATCAGGAGATTAAAATTTATAAGGAAATAATTTTAGACTATACATCAGGAAGAATTTCTTAATTACATGTTGTCCCCATTAGAGCAAACTCTACACAAAGTTATGAATTCTCTTGTACTGGAGAGCTTGAAACAGGGTAAATAGTCAGTCTGTCATAGGATTGATGGACTGATTAATATCAGGTTTATATGCTACTCTAGGCATAAATCTGACTCTGAGTGGATAGCAGGTCTCCATTAGTGGTAAGATAAAAACAAGAACAATGGACAACAATGTACTGTATTAATTATTCAACCTACCTTAACACTTATACCCATTCACTCTTAAGGAAGGAGAAAAACAACCTTCAAACTCTAAACGCTATTGAAAGAACCATATTATATTACTAGCCGTTCTCGGTCACGCGTTGCTGTGGCCTAGTCTGGTTAAATGGCCAATTGGTTAAATGGCCAACCAATCTGTGTGTAGATCTACACCTGCACACACAAACACATACACACAACCACCATAGAACCCCCAACCTACCTACCTACTGTATTTCTCCCTCTTCCTCTCTATCCCTCTACCTAACCTACCTACCTACCGCATTTCTCCTTCCCTCTCTCTATCCCTATAGCTGCCTACCTACCTACCTACTGTACCTTATGGACAGAGTATTTTATGTCATAAAGGATGACATACTACCTATGGCCCACTGCTCTCTCTCTATCCTTTTTTACAATTTTTCACATTTCCGTTGCATGTACCTGGCACAGGTGTGACATTTACACAATCTATGTATAACATTAGTGCTGTATTTCAAAGGAACATTGTGTGAAAATTTGGAAGCGATCGGTGCAGTACTTTCAGAGATTAGCGGTTTTGAACAAACTCATAGTTACATTTTTATTTATATATAGGTGGAGGCAAAGTATTCAAGTGGATACTCAATCTAAGCAACTTTTAAGATGGATGGACTTCAAATTCCAGAATTTTCCAGCCAGGATGCTGAATGGGGAATTCTGGGAGCTGAAGTTCACCTATCATAAAGTTGTTGAGGTTAAGAAACACTGTTCTAGTGGATACTGCACTGGATAGGGTGTTAAACTTGATATCTTCTAAAGTCCGCCCCCCACCCCAAGATTTTTCACTGCTTCTCACTGCAGAATGTAAATAAAATACACACATATACTGTTTGGTAATTGCTTTAAAGGTGTCCTCATTGATGCCATGCGAAAAGGATACTGGATTATCTTAGATGAACTGAACTTGGCACCTACCGATGTTTTAGAGGCACTGAACAGATTGTTAGATGACAACAGAGAGCTGTTCATTACGGAGACTCAAGAAACCATCAAAGCTCACCCACGGTTCATGTTGTTTGCAACCCAGAATCCTCCAGGACTCTATGGAGGCAGGAAGGTTTGTTGACTGTCCTAAGATCATTAATTCTTCATGTTTCTGTCCTTACTATGGTCTATTTTACGTTAAGTGTGATGGACAAGAGTATCATCCTGATCTCAGAGAACTGCCAGACCTATAAGTATTTGTAACATAGATTTGTATTCCTGGACAGCTCCTTTCCACGTTTATTAAACAGTTTGCTGAATATATACATATGCTTTAATCTCAGTATATTTATTGCTCTTTTGCTATAACATAAAAGAAGCACGTATCTAAGGTGTGCATTGTCTTAACTTCCATAGAATGGATATTTCACCATGCATTTGAAATCTTTCACACACACAAAATAACTGCTGATCTTCTTTGAACAATTGTTGATAGACCTAAGGAACAAACCTTTTATTTTTATTTTACTGATAGGAGTTCCAGGGGCACTGTTTCAATTAAAATCTTTTTTATAGGTTTTATCTAGAGCCTTCAGAAATAGATTTGTGGAGCTGCATTTTGATGAGTTACCCAGTACAGAATTGGAAAACATTTTGCACAAAAGATGCCAGCTTCCACCTTCTTACTGTAGCAAATTGATCAAAGTCATGCTGGAACTCCAGGTATTGCTAATTATTATTATTGCTAATTACTGTTCTGTTTTCTTAAGAGGAAGCAAACACAATAGACTGAATTGAATTTCAAGTACATCTTTTCCAAGGAGGAAAACTGTCTCATGGACAGCTATATAAATGTGAGAAATAGATTTGGTTACAAAGGGAAGAGAAGAGAATGCACTCTTCTCCCCTTTCATCCCATTTCACATTTGTTTGGTATGCTTCAGCTTGTGCTAGGCCTAGTTTGTGGGGGATTTATTTTCTTGTCATTTTCCCTGTTCAGTGACACCCTTAAATTATATTAAATTTTGGGCTCAGCCACTGAATGAAACCAAAGGAAATTGCTTGCGCTATTATCTAGATCACATGATCTCTGCCTTTCTTGAGTAGGAGATAAAGTAACTCTTGTAAGCCTCTAGGACAGAGGCCCCCAACCTTTTGGGCACCAGAGCCAGTTCCATGGAGATATTTTTTTCTGTGGACTTGAGAAGTTGTGGTTTTGCTTGTTGCCTGCATCCCGCAGATGGGACTTTGCTTAGTTTCTGGCATGCCCCAGATCCCTGCTCTTGGATATCGTATTAAAAAGAACCTTTAACAGATGGTCCGAAATCCCATTTGAGCAGCTGTTTCTCACAGATCTCATACAGGCCATCTGCATCTTACTTAGGATTTCCTCGTTTCCCATAATGAGAATTCCAGTGAATAGCTGCTAAGATATACTAAGCAAAAGAGGCCTTTAAATTGAGCCAGTAGGACAATCTGGGGAATGTGGCGGGAAGGATAAGGTACTCCAAGGGCATCTGAAGAAATTATTGTGGGCACATAATACAATATTGGATAGAGAGCTCTTGCTTTGTTGGTTTCTTTAGTCTTATCGCAGAGGTTCATCAGTGTTTGCAGGCAAGCATGGCTTCATTACTCTCCGTGACCTGTTTCGCTGGGCAGAAAGGTACCGATTAGCAGAACAGACAGTGAAAGACTATGACTGGCTTCAGCATTTAGCTAATGATGGTGAGACTTCCCTTCTCTTTTCAGTTCTCTCTTTCTCTCCCCCCCCCTCTCTCCCCCCTCCCCCCCCTCTCATCTGGTAAACAAAATATCAAAAGCCACTGTGTATTTATTTATTACATTTTTCTCCCATCTTTGTTATTTTATAAACACTTCAGGCAGCAAATATACATAATCTCCTTCCTCCTTCCAATTTTCCCCACAGTAACAACTCTGCGAGATGGGTGGGGTTGAAAAAGAGTGCCTGGCCCAAAGTCACCCAACTGATTTTTCATGGCCAAGGCAAGACTAGAAATCAGTCTTCCGATTTCTAGGCCAGCACCTTAACCACTACTCCAAACAGCCTCTTTCTGGTTTTTTTTTAGTAATCATTATCCTTGTTTCTTTATTCTTAGGATTTATGCTTTTGGCAGGAAGAGTCAGAAAGCAAGAAGAAGTGGACATCATTCAAACTGTCATTGAAAAATATTTTAAAAGAAAATTGGACCCCCAGTATCTCTTTTCAGAAGAAAGTGTGAAAAAACAGCTAGGTCAGTTTGCAGAATGGATTCTTGATTATTCAGTTTTGCCCTTTGGTGCAATTAATAATCGGTCACTGAAAAGAAAAGCAGTGATCTTTGTCACAAGGGAAATTCAAGTTTGTAATAACCGAGGCCATGGATTTTAATTACCACTGTGATTATGGTGGACATTTTAATATAACTTTCCTAAATGGGAATTAGTATTTTATTTTCAGATTCGGGATTTATTAGAATAATTTAATGCTTGGTTGAAGTTCCTTCATTTCTAGTTTCTTGCTCTGTTTATTTCTATTTAAACTCTCCTTTGCATCAGCTGCTGGGCTACCTAGAATGGATGAGGAATTCAGTCACATTGTATGGACTCATGGAATGAGGAGACTTGCGGTCTTGGCAGGCCGAGCTTTGGAGTTTGGTGAACCCGTACTACTGGTTGGAGATACAGGGTAAACTATTCTCTTTCTTCTTCGCTAATCTCAGCTTTGAACTGAGCCACATAGCATAAGACCGCATGTGGGAAACCCAAGGCTCCCTAGTTGTCAATGGTTCTTGATTTATTTTATTTCTATTTTTATTGGCTTTTAAAGCCCTCCAACTACAAATGTTAAAAAAAAATGGCAGCATGGCTTTTTTGTGTTTTAAAGATGGAAGAATATGAAATGGCTTGTAAACTAAGATTTAAGATAGTAGTAAAAAAAAATCCTTCTAAGAACCTGCAATTCAAAACCTGATGTGCCTTCTCCCATTGCATTCTTGCCCTGTTCTTCCCTGTGAAGTGGCGCTATTCAATTTGATGTTCAATCTCCACCCTAATAGCCACTAGCCATCATATCAACCACTAAGATGACAATAAGCCTAGTGAAATTGACTTTATCAACTTTCCTATGCAGGTGTGGCAAAACAACTATTTGTCAGATCTTTGCAGCTATAGCAAATCAGAAGTTGTATTCTGTGAACTGCCATTTGCACATGGAGACATCAGACTTCCTGGGAGGACTGCGGCCAGTTAGACAGCATTCAAAGGACAAGGTCAGTTGGCTATAACAGGGGTCTCCATCCTTGACAACTTTAAGACTTGCGGACTTCAACTCCCAGAGTTCGTTAGCTAGTTTTGCTGGCTGAGGAATTCTGGGAATTGAAATCCACAAGTCTTAAAGTTGCCAAGGTTGGAGATCCCTGGGCTATAAGATGCTGAGTACAACTAAGAACTTAAAGAACTCCAATGTTTCTGCTAAATCTCCTTTCTCCTTTTTTCCCTAATAGGATGAAGTTGACGGTTCTAGGCTCTTCGAATGGCATGACGGAGCCCTGGTTCTAGCAATGAGAGAGGACGGCTTTTTTCTCATGGATGAGATTTCATTAGCAGACGATTCTGTGCTAGAAAGACTTAATAGGTATGCGTCTGAAAACTGGACATTTCAATCTTGCTTTTCTTGATGTGTTTATCACTAATACAGATTAAATACCGCAATGTCATATTCCAGCTTCTTCTGATTGCTAGGATTATCAAATCTTGCTTATTTACTAGATTTGTGCTTCCGTTTTGTTCTATTAGCAAGGGGATCAGATTTATAGTTACTTGGAAAAATATTGAATGTATATCATATTTAGCTGGTTAATTTTAAGGTGTCACAAATTTTCCCCACTGTGTCTAGTGCAGTACAATAATTCAGCCATCCCTCTGGGTTTTTTTCTTCTAGCGTCCTGGAAACTGAAAAAACACTGGTGATTGCAGAGAAGGCTAGCGAGGACAGCGAAATTGAGCTGCTGACTGCCGGAAAGAAATTTCGCATTTTAGCTACAATGAATCCTGGGGGTGACTTTGGGAAAAAAGAGGTAATGAAGGCCAGTTTAGCTGTGTTACGATTGCCATCATGCCAATAACACGTTGTGATGTTACAATTTGAAGAATTGCTTATGCTTTATTGCATGTGTGATACCAATATGGTTGTCAGAACCCACAACTAACTATGTTGATCCCTTCTCTCTCTCCCTCTCCCTCCCTCTCTCTCTCTCTCTCTCTCTCTTTCTCTCTTTAAATCAATCATGTCTTTTAAGAGTCTTTCTGATAATAAGCTAATGAACTATAGCTGTAATATGCTGACTAACTTCAGCTACATTTTCTTGCCTATAGCTGTCGCCTGCCCTGCGTAATCGGTTTACCGAAATATGGTGTCCGCAAAGTAATAGCCGTGAGGATTTAATACAAATCGTTAAGCACAATCTTTATCCAGGACTCTGCCTATCCACAAAAAATGAAGAAGGTAAATCTCACTGAAAAAATGCTTAATCCCCAATTTTAAGGGAGCTAGTTTTCAACAAACGACTAGTCCCTTGCGTTTTTGCTAAGAAATATTTTGACTGTATTTTATAGGTATCTAAAAGTTTTTTTGAAAGTACCCTTTTCCCTGTATGTATTTATGGTATTTCATTCTTGTATTTTCTTCTTTCCCTTCCTGGTTGTCGTAGGAATAGATATAGCGAAACTCATGATGGATTTCATAGATTGGCTGAGTAATCAAGAGTTTGGCCATAATTGTATTCTCAGCATCCGGAATATTTTGTCCTGGGTCAATTTCATGAATGTTATGGCACAAGACAGATTGCTTGGTGGTCCAGAGGAACACCAGTTCTTTTGCATTTCTCCAGTGCTGACCTTCGTCCATGCTGCATGTCTCGTATATATTGATGGTATTGGCTCAGGTAAACCTTCAGGCTTTTCCTTCATTGCAGAATGGAGTGGAGACAGCTTGCCTTAGTTGAACACTTTCTGGACTTGAAACTAGTGAATTGGGACTACTGTACAGATAGCCCTCGACTTACAATAGTTTATTTGGTGACCAAAGTTACAGTGGCACTAAAAAAGTGACATGACCGTTTCCCACACTTACAACCATTGCAGTAAGCCCATGGTCACGAGATTTACATTTGAATGCTTGACAGATGACTCACATTTATGACGGTCGCAGTGTCCCTGAGTCATGTGATTCTCTTTTGCGACCTCCTGACAAGCAAAGTCAACGGTAAAGCCAGATTCACCCAACAACCGTGTTACTAATTTAACAACTGCAGCGATTCACTTAACAAATGTGGCAAAAAATTTAAATTGGGATAAAGCTCACTTAACAAAGTTCTCACTTAGCAACATAAATTCTGGGCTCAGTTGTGGTCATAAGTCGAGGACTACCTCTATATGTAATAATAGGGCTGACAAGACTGAATGAATTATTATGCATTGGATGTGTTTATGGATGTGTGAATACTGGATAGAGTCAGAATCGTTGTATTAGTTTTATGTGAGTGTGATGGCTTAATGTGTCTAGGTTCAGAATACAAGTGAAGCAGTTGGGTGGATCTGCAGCATGTGGTCATGAGTTAGATCAATGAGGTGGTTGGAAGGTCGGATGCTGGGGAAGAATCCTTCGGAGTAGACATCATCTGGATGATCTAAACTGAAATAGCATTAATAGAGTAGAGGTGGGCATCGTTAGTATTGCCTGCCCACTTTGTGGAACAAACTTCCATTGGAGCTTAGGTGAGTTTCTATATTGAAATGCTTTTGCCTGACTGAGGATGTATTTGTCCACGTGTTTCCTTGTTCTTAAAATCCTATGAATGATACATCATCGTAATTTTAAATTGCTAAGTGTTTTGGTTTTTATAAGTTTACTATTAATCTATTTTAGTTGTAAGTATAGGACTAGTTTTAAAAACCATTCATATTTTTCAGTAATGGTCAGTTTAAAATGTTGTATAAACTCTCTCGCTAATTCCATTATTTTTTAATCCAGGCACAATGTCCTGTTCTTCTGGTTCGACCACTCTGGCTCGTGAAAAATGTCTGAATTATTTACATAGAAAAATTTCTCAAATTGTGCGACTCAGCGATGATCAGAGGATTGAACTGAGAATGTACGATCTGGAAAGAGAAAGGGAAATGGCTTGGATGGAGAGTTACGTTGGGATCCATCCATTCTATATACCAAGAGGCAAGAATCTGTTTTTACAAATTTACTCACTTGACAGCAGACTGTACGACATGACAAGCTCTTGTTTAGACGTAGAGAAAAATGTGGAAAGGTCCTCTCAGTGGTCTAGGTTGTTGTTGTTGTGGGAAAAATAGGAGGGAGGGAGGAATATAATGTACGTTCATCATCCTGAATTACCTATAAAGTAATGAAGACAATGGAAGGAAGGAAGGAAGGAAGGAAGGAAGGAAGGAACATTTGCACAATTCCCTATGTAAAAATATACCCCTTCTGCAAATTAGAAGATAAAATGTCAAGAAGAATGTTTTAGCTTTCTCTTTGGTGTACTGGTTTTCAATATGCATGGCATTATGGGTGAATTAATGAGAGAATGTTCAAACATTTGATTCTCCTATCTGTACTAAAAGGTGTTCTTTGATTTTCAGGCATTTCATTGTTGCTTATGTAGTTAATGCCTACTAGTCACCTATAAGGTGAGGGAATCTTAAGTAGAGGAAATAGATCTTGAAGTCTC
The DNA here is from genome assembly GCA_039707465.1 of Rhabdophis nuchalis. Lineage (NCBI taxonomy): Eukaryota > Metazoa > Chordata > Lepidosauria > Squamata > Natricidae > Rhabdophis > Rhabdophis nuchalis. The sequence continues at coordinate 280,939,261 of CM077643.1, read as the reverse complement.
AGGAAACTCCAAAATTGCTCCCCCTGAGAACTGAGCTTTCTCAATGGATACAGCTTAAAGGTCAAATGGAATAAAAACCAGGGATGGGAGGAAATAAAACAGAATATCCCAGAGAAGGGCATGATTGATTATTTGAAATATTGAACAGGAGTTTTCCCCTATGCCGCTTTGTCATTATTTTAGTCTGTCACCTTTGTTTTTACCGCAGGCCCACTTTACCAGAAGAACAATCTGTTGGACTATGCTCTAAACGCAGGGACCACTTCAATGAATGCACAACGGTTGTTGCGAGCCTTGCAGCTAAGCAAACCTATTCTCTTGGAAGGCTCTCCAGGGGTTGGGAAAACAAGCTTAGTGGCTGCCCTGGCCAAGGCTTCAGGAAATTGCCTCAGTCGAATCAATCTCTCTGAACAAACAGTAGGTAGATGGCTGTGGTGCAGCTTGGGATTTCTGACCATGTCCAAAAAAAAAAAAAAAAGCGTTTACAAATGTCAATGAGTTCAATATTCCTCTTAAGTCTTGAAATGCTACTCACTGAAGAAGGAAGCTTAGAAGCATGTTAAGTAAATGAATGATATTCCTGCTTTAGAGACAGGTTTTATCTACCTGTTTTCCTGAAAATAAGACCTCCCCGGATAATAAGCCTAATTGGACTTTTGAGAGCATGCGCTAAAATAAGCCCTCCCCAAAAATATCGCAACACAGCAACAGCCATGAGGTGACCCCGCTCGCTGCCTCCTGCACCTCAAAAATAATAAGACCTCCCCCAAAATAAGGCCAAGTGCTTCTTTTGGGGGGGTGTCAAAAGAAAATAAGACCCTGTCTTATTTTCGGGGAAACGCGGGTGGCATTTTTTATCTTTTAGCTCCTGGGGAAAAATATTTAATCTTCACAATTTCCCCAGAGTTTTCTGTTTCCTTTTCACATGCACAATAGACTCTGTGCTCTGCTCAGCTTTTCAGAAGCAATTATTTGAAATATTCTATGTTATCATAATGATACAATTATTAACCTCACTGGGGTCAGGGTGCTTTATTTTATTTTTTTCATATCTTAGACTAAATATCCTGCCATGCCACAACAACAACAAAATTACATTTACTGTAAAGAGTGAGGCAGGAGTTTTCAATGGGAAGCCGGATATCTCAAGTATTATATGCTGCAGATATCCTTACTTACCATTATGGCTATATATCAGTGCTTCTTATATTCTTTACCAGAAGTTGTAGGAATTGCGGATGTTCAGCAAAGTTGTTTTTTCCATCTCAAAACCGTTCTTAGCATTTGAGTGGCATGCTAAGGATCACATTCCCAAAGTAGAGGATTAAATTAGGACATAACTTAAAATCTTCATTTGATCTAGTGGCTAAAGTGTTGGCCTAGAAACCAGAAGGCTGGATTTCTAATCCTGCTTTAGGCATGAAAGCCAGCTGGGTGACTTAGGGCCTATCACTGTCTCTCTTAACCTAACCTACCTCGCTGTGTTCTGAAGAAAATAAGAGGAAGGAGTATTAACTATGTTCTCCAAGTAGTTACTTAAAAAGTAATAAAGGGATAAAAATCAAATCATTGAATTTTTTAAAAATTAATTGGACTGGTTACAATTATTCTCTAATGTTTAATTATCACAATTTTAAAAATTACAAGTTGGTAACAACATTTTGAAGTTTCTGGACATTGCAGCCAAGGTACATGGAGTTTCCCAAAGTGTTGGTTGCAATGCCCAGAAACTTTAAAATGTTGTGACAACATATGCAAAGTCAGCTAGACTGGAATACTGGTGCGTTTATGTGTGTGTATGGTATTCACTGATTGGAAAAAAAAAACTAGATTAATTTTTTTCCCTCCAATACAGAATTACTGATTACTTTTTGTTTGTCTCAAAATGTTGCATGCCTGGATGGATTTTTTTTTTAAATTGCCACCATTTTATATTTGTAAAGCTTGCCACCTGTCTTCTTGTTAATCAGGATATAACAGATTTGTTTGGCACAGACCTGCCTGTTGAAGGAGGCAAAGGTGGGGAATTTGCCTGGCGTGATGGACCATTGCTTGCAGCACTGAAAGCAGGACACTGGATTGTATTAGATGAAGTGAGTACAGCTTACGTTTATATATAGAGTGTAGAGTGATGGTTTCTCCCCATATATTGTGAATGTCCCAACACTGGAAGTCTTTAAGAAGATGTTGGATAGCCATTTGTCTGAAATGGTATAGGGCTTCCTGCCTAGGCAGGGGGTTGGACTAGAAGACCTCCAAGGTCCCTTCCAACTCTGCTATTGTATTGTATTGTTAAGGTTCTCCAATATTGGAGTGTGGAAGATCATCCTATCACATGACACTGCTACATGGAAGGAACTTGGAGTATTATACACATACAGACACACACAGAGACACAGACACACACACACCAGATGTAATAGGACAAACAGAGCCATTGGGAATGGATGGTCCTACAAATTACCTCATTCCATGCCATGTACGGCTTTAAAAGTGATAACCAGCATTTTTCATTGCACCTGGAAATCTACAGGGAACCAGTTAGCTATGCACCACTGGTGTTCCTGCTGCATCCAGGGGCATCCACACCACATCATTGTCACTGAATTATAGAGATCCAAACAAAAGTTTTGGATGAAGTCAAAATGTGGGAAGATTTTATTTGGTTCATTTTAGTCCCACGTTTATTACCTTATAAGTAACTCAAGGTGGCAATCATAAGTAATACTCCTTCCTCTTCCTGTTTCCCCACAACAACAACCCTGTGAGGTGGATTGCGCTGAGAGAGAGTAACTGGTCCAAAGTAAAATCATATTGTATGATTTATTTATTTTTAAAGAAGGGGAATGTAACCTTTTTATGTTGATATGTCTCAAATAGCTGAACTTGGCTTCTCAGTCAGTGTTAGAAGGCCTGAATGCCTGTTTTGACCACCGGGCAGAGATTTATGTACCTGAATTGGGGATGAGTTTTCATGTTCAACACAAGATGACAAAGATCTTCGGATGCCAGAATCCCTACAAGCAAGGAGGTGGCAGAAAAGGATTACCTAAGTCATTTCTGAACAGATTCACACAGGCAAGTTCATAATTTCTTCCACTGTCCCTTTTGTTTTAACATTTCTTTTAAAAGGAATAGAAATTACACCATCTAGATAAACTTGAATGCTAAATTTGTGGTCAAATCAAATCAAATCAAATTTTTATTTGTATACCGCTCCCTCTCCCCGAGGGGACTCGGGGCGGTGCACAGGGGATTATAAAACATACAAACATACAACAATATAAATATCTAAAATCAAATTAAACTACTGTAACCCTGCGCTAAAACCTAAGATCCTAAAACACTAAAAACCCCTAAAAACCCAATTAAAAATTTAAATATACAGACTGGAGGCAGGAAAGATAGATTAGGCCAAGCCGGCCTGTTGGAAGAAATACGTTTTGAGCTTTCGGCGGAAGGAGCGGAGGTCCGCAGTTGTTCTGAGGTCGGGGGGTAGGTCGTTCCATAGGATAGGGCCTGCGACAGAGAAGGCCCTTCCCCTGGGAGTCGCCCGCTGGCATTGCCTAGTGGACGGCACCCGGAGAAGTCCCTCTCTGTGCGAGCGAATCGGTCGAAGGGAAGTATGGGGCAGGATGCGATCTCGCAGATAGCTAGGTCCCGTGCCATGGAGCACTTTGAAGATGGTGATCAACCATGTGTTTTTATTTAAATATATTGATGGAAATCTTTGTTAAATTCAGCATTACCAAAGAAATTTTATCTTTAGAATACATTTGTCTTCTGTATATAATCATACTTTCCTCCCCCTTAAAAATGGCACAGGTTTATATAGACCCACTTTCTGCATCAGATATGGAATACATTGGGAATACTCTTTTTCCAGCCATTGACAAGGAAATAATTGAGAAAATGGTTGAATTCAACAACAAGGTAAATATAATGCTTCAAACTATGATAAGATAAATAGCAATAGTGTTTAGACTTACATACCGCTTCATAGTGCTTTACAGCCCTCTTTAAGCGATTTACAGAATCCGCATATTGCCCCCAACAATCTGGATCTTCATTTTACGGATCTCAGAGGGATGGAAGTCTGAGTCAACCTTAAACTGGACAGGATTAAACTCCTGGCTGTGGGCAGAGTTAGCCTGCAATACTGCATTCTAACCACTGCACCCTCATAGCTCCATGGGGAGGGATAAATAACAAGATTATAAATTGAGATTCTTTATGTGTTAGTGTAATGTTGGGGTGTGGCTTTCTAATGTAGTTTGAAGTACTGAATCATATTGGTATTCATAATCTTTTGCATTGGTACTTTGATTTAGATTGATCAAGAAATTACAATCGAGAAGAAATGGGGACATAAAGGTGCACCTTGGGAATTTAACTTGCGTGACCTTTTCCGGTGGTGTCAGCTAATGCTTATAGACCAGTCACCTGGGACTTATGACCCTGGCAAACACATGTTTTTGATCTACGGAGAAAGAATGAGAACAAAAACAGACAGAGAAACGGTAAAGAGCAGAGAGAATTTATTTGCTTACTTTAGGATTTTGCTTTATTTAATGTCTCGTATAGCTGTATTTGTCATACTGTGTTCAATTGTAGAATTTAAAAGGATTTCTGTTAAGACATCCTTTTTCTCTCTCCCAAGTTTGAGTTTTAACTATATGTTTTGGTGCATTGGATATACTATAGAAAGAACCGCATACACGTACAGCATCTATTTCTTAAGCTGATGCTCACTAGGTATATTAGAGCAATTCCAGGATTCCTAGGTAGAATGGCTAATATTGGCTTGAAACTGAGATCCGAATCTTCCTAAGAAATCCCTGACTGTTTGGTGTTTTTTATGGCTCTGTCTTATGAGAAATGCTGTTCAATACCTATATGAAATCTGTTGGGGAAAGTCATCTAGAGCTTTAGAACTAGATGCCATCAATACTTAATAATTAATTTTAGTGCCCCTTTGTTATTCAAGTCCACCGGAATGGATAATTGTTAGCCTTCCGTCATTATTGCCTAAATTTACTCTAGGGAGAATGAGTTCAAATTAAATCTTGGTAGCATAGAAGTAGTATTGGTAAAAAAGGAAACTGGATTTGGAGACTGAAGTTCAGCCTCTTGCAGATTATATCAATAGTCTCTGTAATGAGTATATAATATGGCCTTGAAGAACAGGGAAGATCTTTATATTCCAGCTTTAATTGTCTGCACCAGGATTACATATGGTCCTTTTGGGAAAACAAAGTTTTGGATAAAGACATTCTGTAATAATTCATAGGAAGATTGCAAGGGGGGGAAATGAACATTATTCATTAATGCATTATTCAATATGAATGTTATTTGGTTGTTTTCTTTTTTATCTATTTAGGTAGTGTCTCTGTTCAAGGACATTTTTGGGGAGAATTATAACCCCTATACAGGAAGTAGGCAATTCTACATCACACCTTATGACGTTCAGGTAAAAGGAAAGAAAGACTATTACTATTGTAGTATTATTTTGTTTACCCTTCTGTTTCTCCCTGTTTACATATGAAAGTAATGCTGTTTTCGTTTTTTGCAAAGGTTGGCTACTCAGTCCTCTCTCGCGCCAATTATGTCCCGCCTCCAGGCAGAAATCTGTCACTTCTCCACCATTCACTACAGCCCCTGGAAGCCATCATGAAATGTGTACATATGAGCTGGATGGTAATCTTGGTGGGCCCAGCTGCTGCTGGCAAGACCAGCCTGCTTCAGTTACTGGCATATCTAACAGGCCATGAGTTAAAAATTATGCCAATGAACAGTTCTATGGATACTACAGAGCTATTAGGTGGATTTGAGCAAGTAAGTGTTTATATATATTTTTTGTAGTTCTTATTCATTTTTAAATAAAATAGGATTCATACAAATAGATGTTCCGTAGTATGTATGAATAGAGAAAGAACAGGTAATTTTTTTAAAAAATTGTGTGCTGTAGACAGTCTGCTAGATGATGATGGGCCTTGGCTAGTATGCACTGTGCTAAAATTTGGAGGAGGGAGCAGAGAATAGCAATAGCACTTAGATTTATATACCACTTCACAGTGTTTTTAGCGCTCTCTAAGCAGTTTACAGTGTCAGCATATTGCCCCCAACAATCTGGATCTTCATTTCACCAAACTCAGAAGGATGGAAGGCTGAGTCAACCTTGAGCCTGGTGAGACTCAAATTGGCAAACTGCTGGCAGCCAGCAGTGAGCAGAAGTAGCCTGCAGTACTGCATTCTAACCACTGCGCCACCACAGCTCAATAGTCTTCTGCAGGTTTTAAAAGCCCCCGTGACCCCAAAAAACAAGATAGTGTTTTGCTTACTTTTGCAGTAGGAGGGTAGAACTGTCATCTTTATGCTGACTCTGCCTAAAGGATTAGGTGGCTTAAATCAAGTTTCCTTCTTTCTTTATTGGCTGGGACATTGATAATGGGGAGCAATTCTTGACATTATTTTTCCTCAATCAATAGCAGTTTCCTAATGGCAAAAAACATTCGTTGAAGTTTCATGTTACCACCCAAAGGAATCTTATATTCATTTCCTAAGTCTCTTTTTTCACAAAGAAATCTGGGTTCCTGTCTTTGGTAGCTTGGGTGGCTGTATAATTTCCACGAAAATGAATAGCCTGCCACATTCTAACAATCGGCTTACAATAGACAAGAATACAGTTGAATGGTGAGTCCTTGGTGCTCCCTGAATTTGGTTGTTTTCTTGCAAAGTTTCATTATTCAACTAAGTAGCATTATCAGAGCTAAACATCAGCCCACTGGTGATATTGCCTAATTGGGTAATGAAACATCTGCAAGGAAACAACCAAAGCTGAAAGAGCTCCAAGGATCCCACAATCACCTTACATTAGTCTGTAAGGAACATGGGAAAGTTGGCTACAAGAGAAACACTGAACAGAAGCTGTCCCACCTTACGTTTTTCTTTAACCTTGTCCATGCTAACAAGGCTAGCTACTGCCTTAACTACATATTGTCAGGTTAGTTCTGTTTGAAGGCAGAACATTCATTCAAAATACGTAGTTGAACTCCAGTTGTAATATGGCAGTCAGATGCAACTGTGACTGATGTGTTAATATCTTCTGTAGGTTGACATCATTCGGCCGTGGAAATTCTTACTGGAAAAGGTAGAAAATGTCGTCAGCACCCTTCTAAGAGATAGTCTCCTCCTCAATACCATGTGCCCGGAGGATGCTGAAGTTGTCTTGCGTGCCTGGAGCAATTTCATTCTTAATTTCAAACCCAAATCTCTTGGGGAAGGGAATCAAAATATAACCATTGAATTGGTGAATAAATTGGAAGGAGTGCTTGGGCTAGTCCAGAGACTCAATACCAAGATCAGCTCATTTTCAAAGTCAGGTATGGGGGAAAGTCAAAGCCTTTTTTAATACTATAATATCAATATATAATTTATAATTGTGTGTGTGCATGCACACATATTAGCATTTTGTTTCCTTGTTTTGAGCATTTACTCATTTGAGGAGCCAAATTTGCTGCTTTATTGCAACTATTGCTGTTTTGAAGGACAATATACATTCCTAAAGTCATTACTCTTTATGTTTTCAATTCAGCTTCATAGCAATTACAAATTCAAATGAAAATAAGAAGGGTGGTTAACCAAAATGCATGTATTGTTTTTTCTGTGATCAACAGTTTAGGGCTAATGTTTGAAAATGTTGAAGGCCAGCTTCTTGATGCATAGAAATATTGAAACCTTTATTTGGCTACTCTCATTCTAGGATTTTCAACACTTGTGGAAGAGTTTCGTCACTTCAAGTTGCAAGTAGTTCAATTTATGAATAGCCATAACCATGGGACTTTTGAATGGGTTGATGGGATGTTAGTTCAGGCTTTAGAGGCTGGAGACTGGCTTCTAATGGACAATGTAAACTTCTGCAGGTAAAATTACTATAGGAATTATAATTTCGTTTTTACCTACCTACTACTGAAAAAAAAAGCAGAGAATGTCTATTAAACATCTGATATATCATAAAGACTTTCCTAATATTGTATAACATCAATCCACTTCTTAACAAGATTTTCATTTGGGGTGGGGGGGACCCACAATAAAATTGTGCTGTGTCTTTTTTGTCATAATGCTGAACTGTGAATTAATTAATTGTTTCTGACCCAGGCTAATTAAATTAAAGGCCTAGAAGAATTTGAACGGAGTCCCTGTGTAGATAAAGATAAATATAAGAAGTTTGCTGCTGTTTTCCTGATCTCAACCTCTCCATTTCTAGTGCGGTTTAAATAATGATTCATATGGGGTTTAATCTGTTTTGCCTCAAAAAAGATCCTTGAGGATACCAGATTATTTAGCACATTTGATCTTAACACCTGTTTTTTATTTTATAGGGAAAAAAACCCTGAAACTATATTTTGTATTTGCTCACATCCTTGTTATTCTTGCATAATGCAAGCTGGCACATACGTACAAATTGTTGACGTAAAATGCTCATTCCCAGCATCACAGATGTCTTGCTGGGTAGATGGGATCTTATTCCTCCAAAGCACCTGTGATTATTTTATATATGCATATAGAGTAATAAAATTCGCAAGTGAATAAGCTGATATAATGATTAAAAATTGGTAACTGATTTCTGTTTCTTAAAAATGAAAGATGTGTATTGTTTCCTCCTGAATTTGTTTTGACTTCATTTCATCACTTAACTGAGGTTGCTGTGGTTTCCCTTTTTAACTTGCAGCCCTTCTGTGTTAGACCGCTTGAATGCTCTGCTTGAACCCGGAGGAGTCCTGACCTTGAGTGAAAGAGGAGTGACAGATGGAGTAACTCCCAGTGTTGTTCCTCACCCGAATTTCAGGTACTGTTCCTTAAGCCAGGGGTCTCCAACCTTTGCAACTTTAAGTCTGAAGGACTTCAGCTCCCAGACTTCTCCGGGATTTGAAGTTCTTCAGACTTAAAGTTGCAAAGGTTGGAGACCCCTGGCTTAAGCAGTTACTGAGCATTTGTAGAAATGTCTTTTGAATTAATAATTCCCATCTTTTATAAATGTCCCTTTGAAATTAGATATGGAGTTGGGTTTCACTCCTCTTCATTTTCATTAGAGATTCTTTACCATTCACAAGCACAGAAAAGAACAGAAAAGTCAGTTTGGTCTAGTAGTTAAAGCTCCAGGGCTAGAAGAAAGAAGCTGTAGGTTCTGTTATTAAAATTGGAGCAGAAAACAGCTGTCAAGTCATAAAATCTTAAATAATGACCCAAATGGGAAAAAATTAATTGCATGTTTTACATTAAGCAACGATGGGAGTATAGCCTAACCTGTAGTATCAAACTCATCATGTGTACAAGCATTTTGGATTGGTGGGAGGAGCGATTTGTAAAACTACTGCGGAGGCTCCCTTTACTAAGCATCATGGGCAGGTGTCTTACAAAGTTCTTAAGTTGTCTCTTTTCCTACTGCATCTCCCACTCTATTTTAGCAGCAAAATAAGATGCTGGATGTTCTGCTCTTCTTAATAGGCTTTTTCTTTCAATGGATCCCTCACACGGGGAAATATCACGAGCCATGCGGAATCGTGGCGTTGAAGTCTATATTCCAGGAGATACTCATGAAAGTCCATTGGATCCTCATGATGTGAAGCTGCTGTTGCATGGCCTGGGGCTGTTGGGAAACGGTATATGTGATAGGCTCATAGCTGTGCACACAGAGGTCAAGGAAACTCTAGCAGGTGAGATGCACATGTTGTAACTTGACAGAGGATGGATAAATTTCTTAGCTTTAGATATGCTTGAGCATGGATGTCAAACACGCGGCGTAACATTGCTGTCCCGTGATGTTTCACGATGTTTTTCCTATTTGCGGAGGTGGGTGGGCGTGGCCTGTGCATGACACATTCGGACTGCCAGTTTGACACCCCTGTGTTTGAGGGTTCTTTAAAAAGACCAGGTATGTGAAGTGCATTGTATAAGCTTTTAATCAATGCAAAGTTCTCACTTGAGTGTAAATAACCAGGCCCAAAGTTTTGTTTATAATGCTGGAAAAGATGGAAAAAGGACAACCAGCAGGGGCAATGGGCACAACATTGAAAGAATCACCCTGTTTCTCTGAAAATAAGACCTCCCTGGATAATAAGCCCAATCAGGCTTTTGAGCGCATGCTCTAAAATAAGCTCTTCCCTGAAAATAAGCCCTCCACAAAAATATTGCGACACAACAGCAGCCATGAGGTGATCACGCTCACCGCCTTCGGCACCTCAAAAATAATAAGACCTCCCTGAAATTAAGGCCAAGTGCTTATTTCGGGGGGCAAATGAAAGACCCTGTCTTATTTTTGGGGAAACACGGTAACCAATATGGGGAACAGATCCTTCTGGAGAAAATGTAGCTATGTGGTGGTCATTAAAGGAATTGAAACCAACTTAATAGCACACAATCACGTTACTTATTTTGCTGTTCAGATATTAAACATGAATTTGTTTATATTGTTTTTACTGTAACAAAAAAATAAAAAGACAACAAAACACGATAATTAGGATAGGCATACATTTTCAAAGAAAATGGGGGGGGGGCACATGAAAAGTACATTAAGAGAAAAAGGTTTTAAAAATTACAACAAAGAAAAAAGGGGAAACCATGTAATTTACCATTTCAACAGTAAATAGTTACCATGCTCTATTATTTAATGCAAATATTCCTCAAATGCATAGTGAACATGCTCACCTGATGGTGACATTTTGCATTTCAGGGTCCACGTATACTCTTTCAACTCTGATCCACACTGCCACACTGATTGTGCAGCGGTTGCACCGAGGACTTGGTCTAGCAAAAAGTTTCTATAAAGCATGTTTGGATGTTTATGTATCTGCACAGCAGTCCCCAAAGGACAAAAAGGTAATCTGCTTTCAGGTATAATCCGGTTTGTAGAAGAAAAACAAAGAATTTACTTGTTTACAATGTATTCCATGTTTTCACAAACATTAACTCTCATACATTGAGGCACCTGACAAAAAGGGATCCAATAACAAAGTACAGACATTAGCCAAGGAAGTAGAATCTGTTTTTTATTCAAGATGTGTCCCAAAATTTCTTAAAATAACTTGAATCTATCTTAAAATGTACTAGACTTTTAAGACTGGGGCAGTAAGAATTGGTTCAGCTGAGTATTTTAAAATGTATTTCATGAATTTATCCCTATTTCTTCTTAGAATCTAAGAAATTGACCTACTCTGTCTAGCTCTTCTAAAATATTAAATCTATAATGCATTATTGGGATGTCAAACTGAATAATAGTAGGAGTAATTCTTGAGTTACAACCACTATTGGGACTGGAATCTCAGTCGTTGAAGCAGCATTAAATAAGAGGTCACATGACTGGTTTACTCAACTACTGCAATCTCAGCGCTTCTGGTCATAGTTGTTAAGTGATCTTAAGATTGTTAAGTGGACAAAGTCCTAGGTAATGAGTGTGGGGCGGTTTAGGGGAAATGGAGACCCAAGGGGACCCGATTCAGGTTGTTTCTTCATTCAGGAGCAGTAAATCCTCTCTGCCAAAATCTGAGCAGGATTTCCAGCCTGAGTGGAGAAACACTCCTATGTGGCCTACATCTTCCCCATGTCATCCTCCCCACCAAGCACCTGCCCTTTTTAACCTTACTATACTCTGCTCAAGAGCTGAATATCCTGATTGGATTTCAGTTCCTCATCTGTGGGGGATGGCAGAAGGAGTTCCCAGCGAAGGAATTTTAGCTTGCGTAGAGCTGAAAATCTTTGACATGGACTTCTTTCATTTAACACTGCCCCACCTCACCCCACCCCAAAGTGAATGTTTTTGGCAAGCAGCAACTTGTAAGCTTTCCCGCCATCTTACCCATTGACTTTCTGGGGAAGCCAGCAGAGAACAAATAGCAAGACTGAAAATACTGATCATGTATTGGCAGCCAGTAATAAGTGTGACCAGATTGCCAAGCACTCAGAATGTGATAACATGACTGCAAAGGGGAGGTGGGGAGAGATTTTGCAAGTTTGATTGTCTTCTCGCAGACGTTTCATTACCAAACTAGGTAACATCATCAGTGATAGTAGGGAGTGAGGTTTCCTAGAGCATCTGCAAGAAACAACCAAGTTTAGAGAGCACCAAGGATCATGCAGAGGAATTGTGTATTTTCTGAAATAATGTTATATAACTCTTGATTTTCACAGAGTGCAATGAAAGCACTTTCGTTTTTCATACATTACAATAGAGGAAGTCTCGTATAACCTCCTCTTTTGCAATCTTTTGTGTGTCCTTATATGTTAGCTTGTGCTTGATTTGATAATGAAGCATGTTTCCACATTGGAGTCAGATGAAACAAAGGACACTTCTCTCCTTGCCTTGGGATTATGGCCAGATTCTGCCTGCAGTGCTGTGTTTGCAGCTGAAGATTCTCTCCTGTCTACAGTTCATAGCGATGGGCAAGTCCTAGCCTATTGCCTGAACAGACTGAACCTAAAAAGCAACAGGTGGGTAAGATGTTTCATTTGGCAATTGTGGGGTTAACATTATCAGGTGAATTACCATATTTTTTGGAGTGTAAGATGCACCTCCCCCCCCCCCAAAGAGTGAAAATTTGTGTGCATCTTATACACCGAATGTAGCCCCCACCCACCCCCACCAGAGTCCAAAAACACAGGGCAGGAAGGCAGCGATGGTCTGTGGCAATCTCTGCAGCCTGGAACAGGTGATTGGGGGTATTCCTGCAGTCCCATCCACAGCTAATCAGCTGTGCTTAATCAGTCTGCAATAAGTGCTGAAGACTGCAGCAGCAGCAATGACATTCAGAAAGCACAGTAACTGATCGAGCAGGATTGAAAATAATAATAATACAGTAATCCCTCGTTTTCCGCGGCTTTGTTTTCCGCGGATTCAGTGCTTCGCGGATTTGTAAAAAATACCAAAAAAAATGCATTGGTAGGAGGCAAGCGCCCCCTAGTGGTTGCTTTAAACATGTCCACCAATTCAAGTTTCCTAGCGAATCCTACTTCGCGGTTTTCACTTTCCGCGGAAGGTTGCGGTCCCCATTAACCGTGGAAAACGAGGGATTACTGTATACAATACATTACCAAAAGCAGGTTTTCCAAGGTAGCAGTAAATACAGGCAAAACATATGCAGTTTCACTTTCAGTTCTCGGCTAAGCCAGGCTCCTTCCTGTCTCCTTGTTGCTCACACAGCAAATTTCAGAGTCCAAAGTCATTGGCTGACTTAGTTGCTATGCCTATTCATTGGCTGACCTTTTTACATGTGTCAGCTGAATATCATGGATGCTGGTAGGCAGAGGCAGAATTTTTCTTCTTCTTATTTTCCTTCCCAAAAACTAAGGTGCGTCTTATACTCCGGAGCATCTTATACGGTGAAAAATGCAGTAATTTTGGCTGATGGTCATTTTCTGGCTCCGGAGAAAGAACCCATCCCTAATAATTCTACAGCAGGCTTGTCTAAGCATGGCAACTTTAAGATTTGAGGACTTCAACTGCCAGAATTTCCCAACCCACTCATTTGCTAAGTTTTGGACACCCCTGCTCTATAGAAACCAGCTGGAATTTTTCTTCAAAAAGAAGTTTACCAGAACTTCTGTACACAATTCAACCAAAACTATATATTTAAAAATTCTAAAAAATACCACTGAACAAGTAGCAAATAGAAAGAAAAGAAAAATAGAAAGAAAAGCAAGGTGAAATAAAGATAAGAAATAACACAAAGGTGAGCTTTTTTTTTATCATAGGGAATTATGAGTTACATCTTAATGGAAAATACCACAGCTCAGTTTTTAAAACAACATTAAATCTGTACCAAATGGAATCATGTAGATTTATTTTTCCTCTCTGTTGAAATAAAGCCAGTTCAAAGGCTGAGAGTTAACAATTTACCCTGTTTCTCTGAAAATAAGACCTCCCTGGATAATATGCCCAATCGAGCTTTTGAGCGCATGCGCTAAAATAAGCTATCCCCTGAAAATAAGCCCTCCCCTGAAAATATTGCAACACAGCAGCATCCATGAGGTGACCATGCTTGCCACCTCCTGCACCTCAAAAATAGTAAGACCTTCCTGAAAATAAGGCCAAGTGCTTATTTCAGGGGTCAAAAGAAAATGAGACCCTTTCTTATTTTTGGGGAAACATGGTAGTACAAGGACATCTTGCAAGTAATCACATAGTTAAAAGTATATTCAAGGCTTCTCATTTGGGAGATATACCTCAACAAAGCTGTCAACAACTAAACTTAAGGCTGTCAGAACTGCCTAGCATTGTAGATTTCCCTGACATTGTATGCCATACATTAAATAAGTAAGTAAATGACTATAAGGTTTGAAACATAGGATGATTGGTTCTCCAAAAGAGTGTGTGATGAGGATACAGGGAAGGCTGATATCATTGGCCCTCTTCTGCCTGAAATGATAGCTTTCCTTCATACCAGACCTGAAGTGTATTTAACACCGATCCTGCGCGAGCTGCATTGGCTTCCTGTGGTCTTTCGAGTGCGCTTCAAGGTTCTGACAACTATCTTTAAAGCGCTCCATGGCTCGGGGCCTAGTTATATGCGAGACCACCTCCTGCCCCATACATCCCTTAGACCGATACGCTCCCACAGAGAGGGCCTTCTCAGGGTGCCGTCGGCCGGACAATGCCGACTGGCGACACCCAGGGGAAGAGCCTTCTCTGTGGCGGGGCCAGCCCTCTGGAATGACCTACCCCCTGAATTACGTACCATCACCGACCTCCGCCTCTTCCGCCAATGTCTCAAGACATATTTGTTTCAACAAGCCGGCCTAGCCTAACCTCCCATGGGGACTTTTAGATAGTTTTTAAATTGGGTTTTTAAAATTTGGTTTTAGCGCAGGATAGGTTTATTTAATAGTCTTTTAAATTATATTTATTGTATTTTGTATGTTTTTAAATTTCCTGTGCGCCGCCCTGGGTCCTCTGTGGAGAAGGGCGGGATATAAATTTAAATTTTAAAAAAAATGGCATTTTAATTCTGTGAAATTTATATGTGACAATGAAATACATGTTTCCAGTCCTGTTATGGGGGAATCGCCATATAATTATGGAAGCCATGCCATGCATTTCAGATAAGAGTTTAGGTGTGAATCAGGATGGTGTGTCTGTGTGAATGTCCTGGGGGGGGGAAGGGGGGGGACTTTTATATGTTCAGTTTCAACTGCAGAGTCTTCTTCGACTGATTTAGCTCAGTTGAAAGCCTCTGTGTGGTTAACTGTAGGCATGACAGAGCTTTGCTCCTGGATAGTTGCATGCAGAGATTCCTGGGAAGGATGCTATCAAGGGAAAGGGGAAATTGGCATCCTTCAGGTAATATTAAGATTTGTGGCAACTTTTAGCCCTGTATACACATCATTTCTCATTAGGATTTATCTTTCTTAATTTTAACTAAGAATGCAAAATGTAGTTAAGGATTAGGTCTCAAATCGTGATGCAATGGGGTTGAAAGTCCTATTTGCATCTAACCATACCATACCCGGACTTCTCCAGGTGCCGTCCGCTAGGCAATGCCAGTGGGCGACGCCCAGGGGGAAGGGCCTTCTCTGTGATGAGCCCGACCCTTTGGAACGACCTACCCCCCGATATCAGAACCACCACGGACCTCCGCTCCTTCCGCCAAAAAGTAAAGATATATCTGTTCCATCAGGCCGGCCTGGCCTAATCTCTGTTCCTCGTCCCAGTCTGTAGCTTAAATTGTTTTAATTAGGTTTTAATTGGGATTCAGTTTTAATGTTCTATAAATTTTTAGTACAGGGTTATTCGTTTAATTCGATTTTAATTATGTATTTATTGTAATGTTTTATATTTTCCTAAGTTTCCTGTACACCGCCCCGAGTCCCTTCGGGGAGAGGGAGCGGTTTAGAAATTTGAAAATAAATAATAATAATAATAATAATAATAATAATAATAATAATAATAATAATAATAATAATAATAATAATAATAATAATAATTTGGCTATATGCAGTAATTCCTGCTCATTGGACATTATGCCTTCATTACTGACCAAAATGATTTCTTCTCCTGGTCATTCTCCCAATTGGTTTGGGTAGCATCTTCTTCCCTCTGAAGGTTTGGGTAGCATCTTCTTCATCAAATTGGGAGAAATTGCAATAGGAAAGGGTGCCATTGGAGGAACTCACTGTTAAGGAGAAATGTCTCTCCCAGACCTTTGGGCATTCATATAGATATGATAATGTGTCCTTTGTATTGCATTGATTCTTAAAAGGACAAAACTTCTGTTTCAGGACACTTCCTCTTAATATACGTGACTTTGAGAAAATTCTGTGGTCTGCAAATTCAGATTGTCTCAAATTTGCTGCAGTAGAGATGAATGAGTCGTGGGCAGATGACTTAGAAGTTCTTTCTGCAGCTGTTAAGTTATTCATAGAGAAAGCCACCAATCAGGACTGGACACTGAGAGTTGGATGGCTTAATCAGATAAAAAAGAATTTAGCTGAAGTACCTGGTAAGTATCAGCTCTTACCTTCTACTGATTATAATGTTTGTAGTGCTGGAAGGCAACCTGAATGGATGGATGGATGCATGGAAAGATGGATGCATGAATGGATATTATCCTAGTTTGTTGCCTAGAACAAAAAGGTAAAATAGTTATCAAATGGAATGAATTAGTATATTCTGGCAAATACAGTCAGGTACATTGGCTAAAAGTTGGTGGGCTTGATCTCAGCCTAAGCTTATAATTCTACTACTACTACTCTGCAGATTCTGTGTACACTCAGCTGGAAGCGGGTGCTGCATCTCTGAATAACTTCTACTTCAGCCCCCTCTCAAGTGGAATTAGCAATGTAATAAAGATGCTGCAGCCAAATATGACTGGTAAGACTATTTCTTTTCCCCTGCACGGTATTTTGTACGTGTTCTCCTCTTGAAGCTTTCAGATAATGAACACTAAGAAACAGGAATGCGATTTGTAAAGCTTTATAATCACTTTATGGATATTCTGGTAAAAAAGAAAGAGGAATAAATTGAGCTAAGTAAAAATATTTTTGGAAAACCCTTTTTCTTTTGACGTTAGGCATAGGAAGTAATTGAATGTCAGGTAAAATACATTTGTTTTCTGTTTTGTTTTTAAAATGTTTAACTTCTCTATATAATTGCAGGCATACATCTCATTCAATAGAGTGTGTCTACCTCACAGTATCTATTAGAGATCATAAATAAGCATACCAGTCTTCTCATTGGCCATTTATCTTTGTAGATGAGCATGTGATTCCTATGGATCCAAGATGGAACATGCAGTGCTTGGATACGATTAGCAATTCCATCGATTTTGATACAGAAATAGAACACTCAGACCAGCTGCTTATCCTTCTAAAATCACTTTCAAATCGGTGAGTTTAATTATGAGTACTTTTTTATCAGAAGAGTTAAAAGCTTGCCATTGCCAGGCATGTGTTTGTGAGAGAGAAACATGTCTAAAAAAAACCCCTATAATCCGTTTTCCATATTCTCATACTTTTAATAATACAGGGTTCTATTGCTTTTTTCTGAATCCCTCACATCATTTATGAGGGAATGCATGTTCCTGTTTTAAAATAAATCCTCCAAAATTCATAAATCGCTTTTCATTACTGTTGATTATCACACAAAGAATAATATCCTCCCATTTCTAATCTCCTTCGCCTTCTAAAAATTAGAAATTGGTTGGCATGGTCCATTTTATTGTAGTGGTATCTTAGAACATTTGGCGTTATATTAGTGCAACATTGGTATCATAATGAAATTTATTTTGTGGGCTGTGTGTTTCCTGCTCCAGGAATTTCAGTGACATTTGTTGTGTATTGTGTTGTAATTACAGGGCAATCTTGTTTCTGAACCGGGAAAGAAAGAGTTATGTTGAAAGAAGTTTGATTAATATCAAAAAAACCAGAACTAGCGCTTTGAGGATATCTGTAGAGTTCTATAAAGGTATACATTATGCTTCTGCTTTTAATAAACAAAAATTCAGCAACCTAACATGTCTTTTAATCATAATGGATGAAATGAATAAAGAAGCTATAGTTGCAAGTAGATTTAACTTTATAAAAATCCATATCTAAGGTTTTTTTTTAAATGAACATTTGATACAATGTGGTATAGTTCTTGACCCTGTCAAGGAGGAAAAATATGCAAGTTGCTACTTTTCAGATGTTTGAAGCACAATTTTCTTAATGCCTAATCTTGGCAGAGACTTGTATGAGTTGTCCAAAATTCACAAAGCATCAAGTTGGCATATTCTCCGTTTAGTCCAGTGGGAATTCAGGAGTTCATGCAGACTGAGGACTGATGGGCTTAATGGATAGCCCCAGAAAAAAAAATGGCTTAATTAAAACTGAAATAATTAAATGCAGTTAATAGGATTTATCTTTGTCTATCCATTAATTTCCCTCTCTTACCAGATTCAAAATTATAGCTTGGTGGCAACTTTTGAAAATCTCTAGGGAATGCACCCAAGCTGTGGTGGGGAGGAGTGGTGGTTGCATTTGCTGCCTCTGATTGTGCAACTCAAGCTTTGTGCGCCTTACATTTAGTAACTTTCTGAGAAAAAGACTAGCACATTTATAAACCATAATAACATTCTACAAAGAATTCAGAAGAACAGGTTGCAGATATCTTTAGTGTTTCGTTAACTGTTATTCATGGATTGAATAATGTACTGTTAATGCAACCTATGCTAGATATTGGTACATATTTTCTTTGGTTTAATTTTATCTTTTGAACTTAAAAGATCCTGGCCACCACAACTCACTTCCACATGCTATTGTGGCCCACCTTGCCGCCTTTTTTGAACTTTGGGATGCTTTTGTCCTGCACTGGGTGAAATCTACACAAGTTGCTGTGTCTGATGAGAAATTATATGAAGTAAGTAGGCAATATAGATATTTTATAACCCATGAGCTATAAGTACTATCTTGGTTTTCATTCTACTCCCCATATTATATTCCCACCACTTCAGCTGAATTACTCATAGTACTTTTTTAGATACTTGCTTAAATCAGAGGTCCCCAACCCCTGGTCCATGGCCCGGCAACTATTTACAACATGCCTGCAACCGATCCACTCAAACAGATGAAGCCCCATCCATAGGATGCAGGCAGTACACAAAAATCACATCCCTTCCAGGCCATGGAAAAACCTCTCTCCACAGAACCGGTTCCTGGTGCCCAAAAAGTTGGGGGCCACTGGCTTAAACAGATTTTTACTAGAAAGCATCAATATTAATGAGTGTTGTAGAAGGAATCTTTGAGAAGGATGGTCTAAGACAGTGGTTCTCAACCTTCCCAATGCCGTGACCCTTTAATACTCATGTTGTGGTGATCCCCAAATATAAAATTGGTGTCTTGGTTCCTAAGACCATCAAAAATATGTGTTTCCCGATGGTCTTAAGCGACCCCTGTGAAAGGGTCGTTTGGGGTCACGACCCACAGGTTGAGAACCACTGGTCTGAGAAGAGGAGCTAATGAGACTAGCACATAAATGTTTAGCATTGTCAAAGAGTAGTGAAGGAAAAGTGTAGTATTGTAGGGTTTTGAATGATTAATCCAGAAGTTCCCAAACTTGGCAACTTTAAGACTTGTGGACTTCAACTCCCAGAATTCTCCAGCCAGCTCTGGGAGAGTTGAAGTCCACAAGTCTTAAAGTTGCCAAGTTTGGGAACCTCTGGATTAATCCCATAAATGTATACAAGTTGGAATGAAAGAAAGGACTGGTAGTTGGTTGCTAAACCTGAGAATTAATTAGACTAAAACTCTAAGGGCAACCTAAACAAAAAGAAATGCAGTCACTTCAACGCTCCAGCTTTTGAGTTGTCTTGTATCTAGTTAGGATTCTACTTCTAATAATTCCATTATCAAACATGTTTGAGGAAAAAAACCAGTGTGTGTCATATGGCAGGTTTTTGCTGTGATAAACTCAACTCAATCCAAGCAAATTGTATTTTGAAAGATGTGCTTCATGTGGACATCACCTTGCTCCCTCCTCCACTTACCTGCCTGTGGCCATTGGACTTGCACTTTTTCTGCTGGTTTCCTCACAAGGGGGGCAATTTGAACCTTGTTTAAACCAAGTTAATGGCCTTTTAGGCTTCCTCCGTGAGAATAGAGTTCACTTTTTGAGAAAGTAAGAATATATGTCACAGGTAGGGAATTCAGGATTTTAGAGATGCTTAGGTGGGGCATGGCCAAAAAAAAGTTAGGAACCACTGATCTAGGGTCTCATTAGGACCATAGAGATTCCTTTTGTCTCTCCTTCATAACTGGAAATGTTCTTTCTGAAAGTAACATAGAATGCAAGGGGAGTAGACATGAAAGACTGCTTTTTCCTCTTGTCATCCTCAAAGCAAGACATTGATATTTCCTGATATGAAAATGGCAATTCTTCATCTGAGCCCCTACTTTGTTTAAAGAACGTATTCTCCCTGGCTTGCTTCTAGATTCTACACAGCTTATTGTGGCGAGACAGGTTTTGGACAACATCTGAAACTGTGGCTTTGGATTCTCCTGGCTTGATGCTCTTGTCTCTCCACTGGCACTGGGTTGTGAAACATTTAATCAGCAGAATACCTCAGCTTCTGAGTGGATATGAACAGCAAAAGTACGTCTCCTTTGTAATTTTCTACAGTACTACTTAGCTTTTTCAAGAATCTTCCTTTCCACTAGGCTGTATTCAGATGAAGCCCTATACCCCTGGTTGATTGAATGTGGACTTATGTAATTATCCATTTGTTGGATTCACAACAAATTGAGGCATAAAGTAACTGAATGAATTGGATTTGCACAACCTGCTAGGCCAGGGGTCTGCAAAGTTGGCTCTTTTAAGACTGGTGGACTTCATTTCTCAG
The DNA here is from genome assembly GCA_039707465.1 of Rhabdophis nuchalis. NCBI lineage: Eukaryota > Metazoa > Chordata > Lepidosauria > Squamata > Natricidae > Rhabdophis > Rhabdophis nuchalis. The sequence goes on along the minus strand of CM077643.1, from coordinate 280,918,397 downwards.
AATTCCCCAGCTGGCTGGGAATTCTGGGAGTTGAAGTCCACCAGTCTTAAAAGAACCAACTTTGTAGACCCCTGTGCTAGGCAAAAGTATGGTTGTCCCGTTTGTGGCTTAGGTGCTTTTAAATGCAAATTTGCCTGTCCGTGTGCTTTCTGCCAGTGTCCTATTCATAAACTTATTGTAGGCCACTGCATAAATATATTAGCCTTTCCTAACTTGTTAGACATTTGTTTTTAGGGTTCTCAGCCAAGTTGGTGAAGGTTGACACAAAATAGCTATGGGTGATTTAACGATCAGTCTGAAATGTTTGTATAAATATTTGTTTATTCCATTTTAAGGTTGTCCAAGGAAATTCAGTCTGTATCACAGCAAATGCAGACTTCTCTTGCTAATCCAGAGGGTGTTTCTACCAGCATTAAAAAGTTACAGAAGGCTTTGGGGAAACCTCTTCCCTTCAAGGTATGTATTTGTACATATTTTTAACTAAGCATAGATATTTTTAAAAGCAACTTTTAAAATTTATGTTATGTTGCTATGGAAACTTGAATAAAAATTTTCAGCCCATATTGCAGGCATTTCATTACCCAATTACCTAGGATTAGAACTGATAATATCACCTAGTTTGAGTAATGAAATGTTTGCAAGAAAATAACCAAGCTCAGATCGCACCAAGGACCCTCAATTAAGTCAATCGGCGCTGAAAGATTTGAGGGAGCACCAGACAGGAAAACGTCAGTGCACAGATGTCTGGGATTGGAAGAACGACATCTCCTTTGGCGTGCTGCGCATGCACGCACGCACACAACCACACCATTCCAAGCTTGGAGAGTTATCCACATCTGAACTTGCAAGCCGCCGACCCTACCTGGGCTTGGGAAGGAGGATCTCTCCTTCCTCTGTGGATAAAAGTAGATAAAAGTCCCCAAATGAGTAATGCGGTGTTTATGGGTGTGTGCATGTTCATGCACACGCTTGGCTGCCAGCAATTTGGGGAAGCGAACTTTTGGGGCGCTCAGTTTTCTCACATCAAGTTAGCCAGTGAGAGTTATTCCGTGCCGACCCAGCCGCACTTACCCAGCCATGCCCACCTGGTTATACAGAGTCAGCTGTGCCAAGTGAGCAGTGTTGAGTCACCATGCCACCCAGTTGTGGCTAGCCACCTGCAATCACATAGCCACGCCTATCCAGCCGCACCCACCTGGCTACTGCGAATTGTCATGGACCCACAGCTGTGGTGAGTGGGAGTTAAGTGTACCTTCTAGAACAGAGGTTCCCAAACTTGGCAACTTTAAGATTTGTGGACTTCAACTCCCAGAAATCTCCACCCAGCATAGCTGGCTGGAGAATTCTGGAAATTGAAGTCCACAAGTCTTAAAGTTGCCAAGTTTGGGAACCTCTGTTCTAGAAGATCATGGATTCCCCATCCCCAGCGCGGACCCTGTTTTCCTCTTCAGTTCCAGTGATACAAGCAGAAAGTTCCTTCTATACTTTGTTGAAATCATATAAATGCAGCGATTTTTTATTATGGTGTGTTGATTGATGGTAGCTTCTATCATTTATATTCCTTGAATACAGAATCCCTCTCTTCTTTCTTCGTGATGCACAAATTCAGCCTAAAAAACATGGAAATTTTTTTAAATTGAAAAATGGGGGGGGGGGATTCTAATTGTTGGGCTAGAGTTGCCACTCTTTTACATTGTTTTTAATTATTGCTCAACTTGTACAGGAAAAAGGAATCTTGGAAACCGCTGTCCAGCTCAGGAGACTGTCCAAAGGCCTTCATGTCCCAGAGCTGAAGCCTCCCTTTGGAGATGATCAGTGGCAGAAAGAGATCTGTATATTGAGAACAGTCACTACAGAGTGGAAGATAAAAGCAGTATTACTTCAAGCTCAAGGCCTAGTCTTCCGCGCCAGTTATTTGAAAGAGTTTTGTTCAGGTAAATTAGTCCTGAAATCTAAATCACTTGCAAGAAAAGTGTCGTAACAATGTAACTGTCGTGTTTCCCCCAAAATAAGACAGGGTCTTTTTTTTTTAATCCCCCCCCCCCAAAAAGTGTTTGGCCTTATTTTTGGGGAGGGCTTATTTTTGAGGTACAGGAGGGGGCTAGCATGGTCACCTCATGGCTGCTGTTGCGTTGCAATATTTTCAGGGAGGGCTTATTTTAGCGCATGCGCTCAAAAGTCTAATTGGGCTTATTATCCAGGGAGGTCTTATTTTGAGGGAAACGGGGTATTTTTACGCAAAAAAAAATATTTTCTGTTTAGATTTTTTTTTAAAGAGAAAGTCTTGGTTGCATACCGCTTTTAATTATCCTTTTCTTCTTTCCTTACAGATGAATTTCAGACATTGGTGAATCTCCAGCAGTCAAAGCTAAAAGAAGGAGGAGTGTTAGTTAGCCTACATGAAGAGAAGCCTGCTGAAAGCCAGCAACTGGACCCTGCTTTGTTAACTCAGCTGTGTAACAGGGTACAATTGTGGCCTGCAATGGAGTATCTGGCAGTGTTGTGGCAGTACAAGGTGACCTGTGATTGCATTGCTGAGGTTTATTTAAAAAGGTTAGTGTTAGCAACTCTGGGTTCAGAACCAGTGTTACAACTCTGGTCCCGTAACCAGTGTTAGAAAATAAATGCGGAATAGTGTAATTCACCGGACAGTAAAGAGATACGTTGCTTTAACTACAAACAAACTCTAAAACAATGATAATAAGAAAATAAATAGTCTTTACTTTGTAGCAACTAAAATACTTCTTCCGACTAGTGAGACTAACTTCTCAAAACAATAACAATCCTTCACCAAACACAGAGTTATCTTACAGTGATGCAAAACAATACTTCTTCAGTCTTCAACTCTTCTCAGCAGCAAACAGTAAGAACAGGAATGGAATCGAAAAGGGATGAACTGTGATTCTGAGCTTGCTTATATGGTAGAGCTGAGAAGCACAGCCAATTAGAATTCAATACAGTTCTTAAAGCTACATAACTCCTTAAGAACATAGGCTCATATATATTGTCAACCCAATATAAGGCTGAATATCCTAACAGTTAGGGTCAGTTTTATTGTCTGGAATGTAAAATGTTTACCACTTCTGGGATACTGTGAGAGTAATCAGGGATTGGTTTTTGCTTTTTCCATTTTTTAAAAAATTGACAGTGCAAAACTTTTATGATACAATGAAAGGGAAAGCACTTCTGCCTGAATTTGGCCTCAGCATTTTATCTCATGTGTTCACAGCTTATCTCTACCCAAATTATATAGGTGTCATAGAAAGCCATGACAAGTATGTAGCAGAAAATATCACAGGCATTCTGTTCTTTCTCTAATTCAGAGACCAACTACTGTATTTTTCAGAGTATAAAACGCACCTAGGCTTTTGGGGAGGAAGACAAGAGGGGAAAAAATCTGCCTCTGCGTCCCAACAATTTGCCTCCTTGTCCAAACAGCAAACAGTACAGAAGATATACACTGTTTGTGGTGTTACATTTCAGACTACTTGTACAGATGCTGTTAAAATTGATGTGGCTTCCTGGAAGTATACATTATTCTCTGCTATTTAAAAGAAGATACAATAGCACTGGGCCTCTTCAGATCAAGCGTTTATTTTAAAAAGCTTCCTCGTTTGTTAAATTGTCTAGACCAGGGGTCCCCAACCTTTGCAACTTTAAGTCTGAAGGACTTCAGCTCCCAGATTTCTCCAGCCAGCTTTGCTGGCTGGAGAATTCTGGGAGCTGAAGTCCTTCAGACTTAAAGTTGCAAAGGTTGGAGACCCCTGGTCTAGAATAGTGGTTCTCAACCTTCCCAATGCTGCGACCCTTTAATACAGTTCCTCATATTGTGGTGACCCCCAACCATAAAATTGGTGTCTCGGTTCCTAAGACCATCAAAAACATGTGTTTTCCGATGGTCTTAGGTGACCCCTGTGAAAGGGTCATTCGACCCCCAAAAGGGTCCCAACCCACAGGTTGAGAACCACTGGTCTAGAACAATAATAAAGCAGTCTTTAAAAAATAAGTCTAATAATGTGGACATTCTATAGGCATTATAGTTATTGACTTACCTCCTTGTAGCAAACAGCCTATTTCAATTTAGCCTGATTAGAGGGGGGGGGGGAAATCTGCCTTCGCTCTTGCAGCACACAGCAAGTTTCACTTTCAATTTCAGTTTAAGCACTGGTTTCCCGATGATCAGCTGTTTCAGGCTTCAGGGATTGCCCTAGCCCAGTGATGGCTAACCTTTTATGGCTCGCGTGCCAAAAGCGGGAGGAGCGCCGGGGGGTGTCGTGGCTTGGCGTGGCACACCCATAATGCTATGTGCGCGACCCCCTGCTTTAGGTGCGCTTTTTTCACCCTCCAGAGGCTTTCTAGGAGCCTGGGGAGGGTGAAAACAGCCTCCTCCCCCCACCTCCAGAGGCTTCAGCAGCTTCCCTGAAGCGTCCAGAGGGCGAAAAATGGCCTCAAAAGAAGGCCTAAATCAGTGGGCCAGCATACACATGCACGCTGGAGCTGACAGGGCTACGCCTCGCGTGCCCTCAGAAATGGTTCCGCGTGCCACCTGTGGCACCCGTGCCATAGGTTCGCCATCACGGCCCTAGCCTATTGCCGCCTCCGCAAGCCCCATTTTCTCCATTTGCTGCAAGGAGGTAAATTGCTGGGAGACAGAAGCCAAAGGGTGGGGCCCAGTGGGTGTATAAGACGCACCCAAATTTTCACCCTCTTTTAGTGGGGGGAAAGTGTGTCTTATACTCTGAAAAATACGGTAATTGTGGATTCAATTAAAGTCTGTCCTTCAGTAAAAAAAAAAAAAAAGCTGTTTACAGGTAATCCTTGCTTAACAGCAGGAATTGGAACAAGAATTTCCATTGCTAAGTGATGCAGCCATGTAGTCTGCTGTCGTGTGATTGCATTGTTTAGCAATAGCAATTCCAGTAGTCCCAATTGCCGTTGTTAAAGCAAGGATCACGGGTAATTATACAAGGACATCATGTCACCGTGACTTGCAACTTCTTGTCAACTTCTAAGAAGCAGAGTCAATGGGGGAGCCAGCAGGAAATTGCTAGTCCCATTCACAACATGCCTTTCTTAGGCAACTCACAAGTATGGTGGCAGTTGAGTGAGTGTTACGGAGTGCAGGTGTGTGTGCTGCAGCTAAGTTTGAGAATGGTTGCATGATGGGACTATGCTACATGGTGACACCATTTGTATGGTAGTGTGCTATGGGGTGGCACAAGGGCAGGCGGGATAGATGAGTGTGTGTTGTGATGCAAGCGTTGGCAGATGTGGAGATGGGTGCCACAGAGCAAATGTGGGCAGGTGTGTGGATGGGCACACCTGCAGTGCACAATGAGCATAGGCATGTGGGTGGGTACTATGGTGTGAGAGTTGTTGTTGTTGTACAAGTGCCAGTGAATGTTGTAGTGTGGTGGTCAGATCCACCTGGCCATACCTGATCTGACCTAGGCTTCCTGATACAGTAAAAAGCAATAAAAAAAACAATACCGAGGGGGGCAGGGAGGCAAAGGTATGGCCTATCAGGAGTGGTCAGCAGGCAATCCCCTACCTGCCCAGAGCCTAAACTCACCCTGCTACCTGGGACCTCTTTGAGGAGGGAAAAAGCAGCAGGGAGACTTATCATTGCAATTTGCAATCTCCCACTGGCTTCTCCATTGACTTTGCTTATGGGAAGCTGGCAAAAAATATTAGAAATGGCAACATATAACCAGGAGACATTGCCATAAGTAATAGCTGGCTGCCAAATAACGAAATTGTGATCGTGTGATTCTAGGGACAGCTACAACTTGGAAAACCGGTTGTAAATTCCCCTCGTCCATCACCATTGTTACTTAATGGGTAGTTGTAATCCAAGGAGTACCCGTACTAGAATAATATAACCAATACTTACAAGCTTTGATAGGCCACTGTTGTTACAAAAAAATTTGGTTTATAAATAAATAGTTTTTTTAAGCTTAAATTCTGTTAACTGAAATGTAAGAAACGGCATGGTATAGAATTGATTTCATGGCCAAATTTCCTGAAATTTACTCAGTTTGAACTACTTTGAATATACAAATTGCCTTGAATATATACTTATATGCTGTATTTTGGTAATTTTTATTTTGGCTTTTAGCTTTTTCATTATTGCTGTACTTTAGTATGAGTGTGTTCGAACAAAACAGCTAAGATTCAGTAGCTGCTTTTCTCATTATTTTCAGGAATAACAACAGTGATCAGTTAAGCACCTTTTCAGAAATAAGGCCCCTTATTGCTTTTTGCCTTAAGTTGACACCAGCTACCTCTCAACAACTTCAAGGACTTTATTACCTACTAGACTGTTATAAGGTAAAAACAAAACAAAACACTTTAAAGCTGAATAAATCCTTCCCTCCTTTTTAATGATTGATTGCATGATATTCAAACACAAAACTAATTTATTTCATCTTCTTTAACTGTGCAGAGAAATTGCTTTTCTTTTATAGGAGCTAAAGGGAAACTTGAAATGTGTTAATAAGACTCATGGCAGAGTGAAAAAAAAGCAAACTGAATATTCTCCTGTGTGCTGCTTTGGGGAATCCAAAGCATGGGTTTAACATAGCCTTCTAGCCTAGAGACGACTGAGTTATTTGAATAGATGGCCACACCTCCTCCTTCCGCACATGCTCAGTTTATTAACTCAGTCCAGCCTTAAGAGACACGTTTTAATTCCTCTCTAAGAGGATTTTATTTGTAATGAGTTTTTTTCTTGTTTTCGTTGAAAATTTTTCGTACCTTTGGTTGGATTGTTTCGTTATTCTTGAACTGTAAGTGTTTGAATTTATTTGTGTTTCTCCGTCCCCCGCGTTCCCCTTGCGGCTCCAGCGGCCTCAGGGGGGGGGGCCCTCCCGAATCTGGCTCCGTGACAGGCTGGTGCGCCGCCTGCAGTTTGTTCCCGCGTCAGGAGGTTGGTTCGCCACCTTCAAGTTCGGGGGTTTCCCAGCCGAGCAGGCTGCGGCTTTCGGAGCGCGTTCCGCGGACTTGCGCCTTAACGCGGCTGCGGTTGGAGGCTTGGCTCGGGTGCCGCGATGCAAGCGCCCGGCTTAAGCGGCTGGGGAAAGGGTCCAGCGCGCTGTGGTTGGGGCCGTATGTGCCGGAGTTTCGGTCTTCGGGCGCGAGGTTGAGCGCAGCCATTTTGGGCGCTCTTTTTAAAAATTGCCGCCGTTTCGGGCGCACCGCCGCCATTGGCTGCTGGACTTTCGCGCCGATTAGAACCGCGCATGCGCGACTCGGCTTTTGCCGCCGGTGCTGCCTCATTGTCGCGCCTGCCGTCGGAGGAGTTGGTTCGCCTGCTCTCCCTCTGCTCGAGTCTGTTCAGCCTTGCTTCGGCTGGCTTTTGGCCTCATTTGAATTGTACTACGGTTTGTGATTGAGCCCTTTCAAACCGCCTCATGGCTGAGCAATCTGCCGCCGGAGGAAGCCCTGTTCCTTCTCCCTCTCCTCCCCTCCCGTCCACCTCCAGGGCGAGTAGAGCTACAACTAGGGCCTCTTCCCTGCCACCGCGTGCTTCGGCCGCGGCCCCCGGGAAGGCCGCAAAACGTCCAGATAGGGGGAAATCGAGCGCGGCCGCGCGCATAGCTCCCAGGGCCCCGCCTTCTCTTTTGCCCAAGGGGTCTACTCCGGAGTTGCCCATCGCCTCTCCTCCCGTGCGGGGGTGGTCCCCGGATGCCCCGCCGGTATTACAGGCCCAAAATGAAGGCCTTCCTTCAGTTCCTTTGGGGACCGCAGGGCCTACCGGGGCTTTGGCTGGCCCTGGGCCTTCCAGATCAAGGCCTTCGGCCACATTTACTCCTACGGCCGCGGGCCTGCGAATCTCTGAAGGTTCGGGGGAAGAACTTTCCCCTGGCATCCGCAGCATGATTGCTGCGGCCATTTCTCAGGGCGTGGATGCTGAACTATTGCGCAGGACCCATAGGCCTGCAACCCCGGCCTTGCCTAGGGATCCCTCTGTTTCCCTGGTTGATCCGGCCTCCCCCAGCCATTCCCTACTGAGTGAAGGCCTTGAGTTAGTAGAGGAAGGGGAACTTCCTGAATACGATCTGTCTGAGGATGAAGGGTTAGCGCAGGGATCTGCAATTCACTCTGGCCTGTTTAGTCCGGCCTTGTTTAAATCTTTATTGTTTAAGGCCAAGGCCACGGCTCACATGGGAGGGGCCTCATCCCAACCTGGCACTGATGTAGGCTTGGAGGCCGCGGATCGTGTTTTTGCGGAACAGGTCCAGGAGCAGGATTTGGTTCCCTGTCCCAAATTATTCATGGACCTCATCCAAAACAATGGGAACAACCCACAGCTATTTCTCCCCCCAGCAATGGGGACAGGAAACTGTACGCCTCAGCCACGGATCTGGACAACCTTCTCCAATTCCCAACGGTTGATCCGCCAGTGGCGGCCTTAGCCTCCCCTGCATTGATCCCTTCAGAGATCTCTGAGGGCCTCAAAGCCGAGGACCGCAAGGCGGAGATTGTTATTCGCAAAACGCATCAGGCTTCGGCCTGGGCATTGAAGGCTGCAACCGCCGCCTCTTTCTTCAATAGGACTTCACTTCTATGGCTTCGGCAGTTGCAAGACAGACTGGCCCCAGAGGACTTCCGCCTGCACCAGGATGTCAACAAACTGGTGGCGGCCCTGGAATTCTCTGCGGATGCCACCCTCACGGCGGCCAAGTTCGCATCCAGGGCGGTGGCATCCAATGTGGCTTCCCGCAGGCTTCTTTGGCTCCGCCACTGGCAGGCGGACGTCCGTTCAAAGTGGCGCCTGGCCTCTACCCCGTTCAAAGGGGGGTCTCTCTTTGGAGCGGCCTTGGATCCTATTCTAGTTGAAACTAGGGATAAGCGGAAGGTCCTTCCTTCAGTGGCTAGGCGATCTGACCGTAGGCATCAGCCCTTCCCTCGGAGGCAGTCCTTTCGGGGAGGCGACTCGGGGTTCTCAACAGCACCCTATCACCAGTCATATGCTAGACCGTACGCCCCAGCTCAGGACAGAGGTCAGGACAGGCCCGCAAACCGGGATCGTAACAGGCAGCCGCCCGGCCAGGCGATGCACAGACGGCCCTTTCGAGGTTCCGGCAACCGTCCCTTTCGCCGCTACCGGTGACTTCCCCGGGGTCGGTTCTATTGGCGGCCGACTTTCAGCTTTCGCTCGCCAATGGACCGAGACCACCTCGGACGCCTGGGCACTTCAAACTGTGACCCAGGGTCTCACACTAGAATTCCTCTCTCTCCCCCCGAGACGCTTCATCAGGTGCCCGGTTCCCAGGTGCCCGTCCAAGCGGCGACTCATGGACGCCGAAATCAACCATCTCTTGGACATCGATGCCATCGAGCAGGTGCCTCAGGGTCAGACTGGATTGGGGTTTTACTCCATCCTGTTCCTTGTTCCAAAGGGCTCGGGGGGATGGCGAGCTATTCTCGATTTGAAACGGCTCAATTATTACCTGAAGTATCGCAAATTCAAGATGCAGTCTCTAAAGAGCATCTTGTTGTCTATACGTCAAGGAGATTACATGACGTCTATAGATATCAAGGAGGCCTACCTCCACGTACCCATTCATCCAGCCCATCGGAGATTCCTCAGATTCCAGTACGCGGGACGGCACTATCAGTATCGGGCCCTCCCGTTCGGCCTCTCCTCGGCTCCACGCACCTTCACCAAGTTGCTGGCGGTAGTGGCGGCTGCCCTATGAGCGGTGCCAGTGAGAGTCAATTGTTACCTAGACGACATCCTGGTCCTTTCGTCGTCCCACCACCTCGCTCGTCAGGACCTTCAAACCACCATGGAGTCCCTTCAGAGTCACGGGTTCGTCCTGAACCTTCCAAAGAGCCACCTACACCCGACCAGGTCCCTGCTCCACCTGGGCACAATCCTCGACTCTGTCGATTGCATCGTCTCTCTCTCCCAGGACAGGCGTCGAAGCATCCAGACCTTGGCCTCACAGATTCTCCGTCTGAAGTTCCCGTCTCTGGCTTCCCTATCGAAACTTCTCGGGAAGATGGTCTCTTGCATAGATGTCGTTCCATGGGCCCGGTTCCACGCACGTCAACTGCAGTGGTTCTTGCTTCCATACCAGCGGAATCACACCAGCCACTCCAACGCCAAGACACGTCTTCCACCCAAGGTTCTGCGATCTCTACGTTGGTGGACGTCCTCCAGCCTCACCAAGGGGTGCTTATTCAAGAAGCCGGAACGGGTCGTGGTAACGACCGACGCGAGCCTCTTCGGCTGGGGAGCCCATTCCGAGGGTCTGGTGGCGCAAGGCAGGTGGTCGCCCCAGGAACTGCGCAACAGCATAAACTGGCTGGAGCTCCGCGCCATTCGCCTGGCTCTTCGCAAGTTCCACCCGACGATGTCAGCTTCTCACGTTCTGGTTCTGACGGACAATGTGGCATCCAAGGCCCATGTGAACCGCCAGGGGGGAACCCACTCCAGGGCCCTTCTACAGGAGTCCGAACTCCTTTTTCACTGGGCGGAGAGGAACCTGCTGTCCATCAAGGCGGAGCACATCTCGGGTGCCTCCAACACACAGGCAGACTGGCTGAGCAGGGCCACGGTCGATCAGGGGGAGTGGCAACTGCACCCCTCTCTCTTCCGGGAATTATCGAACAGGTTCGGCCATCCACAAGTGGACCTCTTTGCGCAGCCTCACAATGCGCAGCTGGAAAGGTTCTTCTCCAGGTTCAGGACACCAGGGGCGGAGGCCACAGATGCTCTCCGCAGTCCATGGCCAGAGACGCTGCTGTATGCCTTTCCTCCGCTGCCTCTAGTACCTGTCGTCATCCAAAAGATCCTGGCGGAAAGGGCGGAGGTCCTCCTCGTCGCCCCAATGTGGCCCAGGCGCCCGTGGTACGCGGATCTGGTACATCTGTCCGTGTCTCCTCCATGGCGAATTCCGGATGACCAGATCGTTCTATCCCAGGGGCCTCTAGTCCACCCGGACCCTCAACTCCTGCAACTAGCCGTGTGGCATGTGAGCGGGCTCTCCTTCTGAAACAACATTTTTCAGAGAAGGTCATCGCAACGATACAAGCGGCCAGACGCCCGTCCACACTTCGCATATACGAGGCCACCTGGCGCGCCTTTTGTTCCTGGTGTCGCACGGTGCATGTGGACCCCTTGCGGGCAACCATTCCACAAGTACTTGACTTCCTCCAATCGGGCTTGGACAAAGGACTTGCTCCCAACACGCTCCGTCGGCAGACGGCGGCCCTATCCACAGTGTTGATCTGCGGTGGGTCTCGATCCCTGGCTCGTCATCCCAGGTTTCGCAGCTTTATACGGGGCGCTTCTAACATCAGCCCGCCCGTCGTGCACCGCTATCCCACATGGGATCTTCCACTCGTGCTCCAAGCTCTCACCGCGGCTCCGTTCGAACCCCTTCGAACTGTCAGCCTTCGGCTGCTTACTCTGAAAACGGCGTTCCTGGTTGCTGTGACGTCCGCGAGGAGGGTTTCGGAACTGGCCGCGTTATCAGTTCGCGACGACCTTTGTATTTTCCATCCGAACAAGGTTGTGCTTCGTCTGGACCCGGCCTTCATCCCGAAGGTCAACACTCCATTCCACAGGGCGCAGGAACTCGTCCTCCCGGATTTTTGTCCGCACCCGTCCCGTCCACAGGAGCGCCAATGGCATCACTTGGACGTCCGTAGGGCGCTTCGTAGATATATTAAACGCACGGCTTCCTTCCGACGTTCAGAGGCCTTATTCGTGTCGTTCCAGCCGACTTCCATGGGTCAGAAGGTGTCAGCTAACACGATAGGGCGCTGGATTAAGGCTTGTATTGCCCTGGCCTATGACAGCCGTTCTCGTCCCTCTCCAAGACGCATCGTTCCGCATTCCACCAGGAGCGCCGCTACGTCCGCGGCTTGGGCGGCGCAGGCATCTGTAGAGGACATTTGCAGGGCAGCGACATGGTCGTCCCCTTCACCGTTTATACGGCATTACCGGATTGACTCTTATGCCTCGGCCGAGGCTGCCTTTGGGCGGAGGGTGCTCCAGAGAGTTGTGGCCACACCTGCAGCTCCTGAACAGCCTCGTTCCCGCCCCTGACGTCTACAGCTTTGGCATGTCCCATGCTTTGGATTCCCCAAAGCAGCACACAGGAGAACGACCGTTGACTTACCTGAACGGTCCTTCTATGTGTGCTGCGAAGGGGAATCCAACCCCACCCGTTCGGCTTCGGCTGTTCGGCCCCTTCCTACCTGACTGTGACGGATCACCGGACTTGGCTCATTGTCGTTCTGCACTATTGGACTCTTAGACGGCTTCCCTTCGTATGAATAAACTGAGCATGTGCGGAAGGAGGAGGTGTGGCCATCTATTCAAATAACTCAGTCGTCTCTAGGCTAGAAGGCTATGTTAAACCCATGCTTTGGATTCCCCTTCGCAGCACACATAGAAGGACCGTTCAGGTAAGTCAACGGTCGTTCACCACATTTTGGGCAACCACCTCACATTTATGGCCATCTGCTTACTGCAATTTACAATGTTTTTACTAGAAACCATTATTTATTTCTGGATTCCAGTATAAAATGCCCTATAACGAATAATGGGATTGCTTAATGACTATGATGTTTCTTTCACAATTGCCATGTTTGCTAAAAAGGTTGTAAAATCGGGCATGGCCATAGGCCAGTATTGGCAAACCTTTTTAGCACGAGTGCTGAAATGGGAGCGTGCCTGCATGCGTGAAGACCAGCTGGCCGGTATGCATGCACGCGCCCAAAACTGGAAGAGCAGCCACCTGCGCACCAGGAAGATAATAATAATAATTTATAATAATAATTTATTATTTCTATACCGCCCCCTCTCCCCACGGGGACTCGGGGCGGTGCACAGGTAGCATAAAAACAATAAATAACAACAACAATAAATAAACAACAAAATTTAAAAACCAATTAAATAAACCCTGTGCTAAAATCCCGATTAAACTAAAACCTATTCTATAAAATCCCAAGGCAAGGAGGCTATCCCAGGCCGGCCAGACGGAAAAAGTAAGTTTTCAATTTAAGATCTCCTGGTTTCCGGCTCACACATGCACACTGGTCAGCTGGTCTTTCCGTGCGCATCCACGCTCCCATTTCGGCACTCGGTGCTCTCATTTCCGTTTCTAGCACTCCGGTGTGTGTGAAGACCAGCTGGCCGGTATGCCGGAACCCAGAAGAGCAACGGGCAATGGCTTGAATGCCCGGAAAGATGGCTCTGGGTGCCACTTCCGCCACATGTGCCATAGGTTCACCATCACGGCCATAGGCCATGGTTTATTACTATCCTGATTTATGACTGAAATTGTGGTCATACATCGAGGACTGCTTGTATATAAACAGCCTTATTTTTTCCTGTCCATATTTGTCCTTTAAGTGAGATAGATTTATTTTCCTATTTGTAAAGGACCGTAGTTTCAAACTTTAAGCTTCAATCATTGTGAGCGCAACAATCGCCATAAATGTCACCGCCACCAGACCAGATTCTGTCTAGACCTGAGACGGAGGCATCAAATTACTTTCTGGATGTTTGTGATATTCTACGCTATTAGATCTGCCTAATACAGCCAGTGTTGAAAGATGATGACACCTAAGAGCATATAGATGGTGGTCCACAGATAGCTCCCACTTGTTCCCAAAAATCACATTTTCAGACACTTTCCACAATTGATTGGCGTATTAATTTTTTAAAAACCCATATGATTTGAGAAGTCTTTAATACCTTTGCCTTTTTATCTTTCATTTTAGGTCTCTGCTGATGAAATGTCACTTCTGTGGTCAGAACTTGCTGTTGCTGCTTTTCAGGCTTTCTGGAGTAGCACAGTAACCACAAGTCCTGAGCGTTGGCTGTCCTGGCAGCCATTCTCTATGGAAGAGAAGATGATACCCAGTTCATTCATGAATTCTTCTATCCAGGTGTCTGGGGGAAACTATAACATTCTCAAAAGGGTGGTTAAATGACACCAGTTTATTCTTTCAAAAGGATACGTGCAATAATTTGCTAACCTTAATAGTATCTTAGACAAGCTTTGTTATCATAACAAGAGTTTAGATAAAGAATTGTTTAGTTTGCTTAGTCTCTTTTTAACATTTCAAAATATTGTACGTATTTTTTACCTTAGGTTACCCATGCCTTTTTTGGTAGATGACTCCATCTTCCCTCACATCCCACCAATATTCTATTTCACAATTTTCCCTACATGTCATTCTAACCTGAGATGCGATGGCTCAGCAGTTAGAGACACTGAGTTTGTCAGCTGGAGAGCTGACAGCCGGGGTTTGAGACCCGAGTTCCATGCAACGGGGTGAGCTCCTGTTCCCTGCCCCAGCTCCTGCCCACCTAGTAGTTCGAAAGCATGCAAATGCAAGTAGATAAATAGATAGCACTTTGGAGGGAATGCAATAGCATTCATTCCATGCGCCTTTGTATAGAGCCATGCTGGCCACCTGACCACGGAAATTGTCTTCGGACGACTCTGGCTCCCTCAGCCGGGAAACTAAGATGAGCATCACCCCCTAGAGGAAGAGGTGGCTGACAGGGAAAGATTTATCTTTCATTTTAGTTTAGTTTAGTTTTAATGGATTTTTAGCACAGGTACTAAGTTTAATTTTGTTTTAAATATGTTTGTATATTTGTGGTTTTTATTCTTCCTGTGCACCGCCCCGAGTCCCTGTGGGGAGAGGGAGCGGTCTACAAATTAAAATTGATTGATTGATTGATTGATTTTAATTCTGTCCCTATTGAGCATGCTCACTGGACTGGTTTTTGTGGTTCCTTTACTTTAAATAGTTTTCTACAGATAGACACTTTACTAAAATTTTATTGTGTATAATTTCTACTTTTATGCTGGAAGATTCAAATTAGAAATGTGCTTGCTAGTAGTTTACAGAAATTAAGAGTTCTCATTTTCTTGCATTGGATGCTGCAGTGTTTGTTAGACTTCATGTTTTTGAAAAAAATATTTACAGCTGGGTTGTTTTTAAAACCTGTTATGTCCAGGACTCTTATTTTTCTATTTTGTGCTCCTAATCAATTAATGCACCATTTATCACTTAATCATTGGGTGCAAAAGTCATTTCTAATAATAATCCTTACTACAACTTGCTGTTCCTTTTTCTTATATCCAGTGATTTTTCAGTGTAGTTGGCCCATGAAAACCACTGATGGGAGAAATTGGGAATGCAGTGAACTAACTCTCTCTCCTCTTTCCAATTTATATACCGTATTGATGATCAGGATATCGGGAAGAGCCTCCCTCCCTCCATTGTAACAGTTTCCTTGACCACCGTTTTGTTACTATCTTCCTTAGGAAATAGTTACTCTGTGAGACAAAGAGGATTTGCTACATTTGGGATATCGGCCATGCATGTTAGCTCTTCTTAATTACAATTCGTTTTAAGGCTGTGGGCTTAACCTCTTAATTTTATATGATTATCAGTGTTTTAAATGTGCATTTTGATTTGTATTAATTTTAGGGTGTGGGTAGTTTGAATCGAGCAGTTTTCTCCAAGTGCCTCTCTGAAATTCTAACTAGCAGCAACAAGTGGAGCCAATGGGATACAACAGGTCTTCCTATTCTGTCAGCCTCCAGGGTGACCTTGGGAGAGTGTCTGGAAAAAGCAGAGCAGCTTCAGGAGATCAGTAAAGTTTTGTGGACCAATGCAGCTTTTTCTTCAGTGGCTGAATTTAGGTATTTAAAAAGATCATTCCTTCATTTTCATTCCTTAATTTTGTTCCTTAAATCCTTCATCCCTTAGAGCAGGGGATGTCAAACTGGATTTTTTCGAGGGCTGGCTCAGCATTGTTGTTCTCCATCTGTGGGAGAGATGGGATGGACCCCTCCTATAGCACCCTGCTGGCCAAGACAGGGCTCGGGGCTGTGTGTGCGTGTCCCCCACCTGCATCTCATTTTCAGCCTGGATTGCATCTGCTGTCCAAAAGCCTGCAGCACTCTGCCAGCCCAAAACAGGCTGCAGGGGGGATGGGGAGCTTCAAAAGTTTTCGGCCGGCAGAAGCCGTGGAGGCTGAACACAGGCCATGTGAAGCCCCCCCCCCATGGCCCATTTTGGCTGGCAGAGGCACCGGGCGCCGGTCCTTTGATATTTCTGGGCCGGCTCTGTGGGCCAGATCTAAGTACCCCTGCCTTAGAGCAATCGTTAATCTTAAAGAAGAAGCATCTCTAGATATGTCTTAGGGCCGTGATGGCGAACCTATGGCATGGGTGCCACAGGTGGCACGCGGAGCCATTTCTTAGGCCATGTGAGGCGTTGCCCTGTAAGCTCCAGCGCGCATGTCCAGCTGACTTCAGCCTTCTTTTGAGGCCTTTTTTCACCCTCCGGAGGCTTTCCTGAAAGCTCCAGAGGGCGAAAAATGACTCTACGAGCAAACCAGAGGGGGAAAGCATGCACATGTGTGGCACTCCCATGCATGACCCCCGCGCTCCCCCTACTTTTGGCACACGAGTCCAAAAAGGTTCGCCATCACTGTCTTAGGGGGTTAACATTTTGATGGTGCCCCTTTCCTCTGTTGTTAGCTGGAGAGCAGTTGATTCTTCTCTTGGATTTGTCTCTTGGATCTCTCCTGTTGTTCACTGTTTCATACCTCTGTCTTCTTTATCTCAGGCATACAGATTCAAGATTTCAGTATGTAATGTTACACAAGCAACTTCTGGCCCTTCGAGATTTGATTCCAGTAGAGATGCAAGAGGAATACCTCAGAAACTGTAACAAGGTGTTCTCTAAGGATTTGGTGGCCCTTCAGTATATTTGCAAAGTACTCAAGGATGTTGGTGCTCAGGAGATGATGCCCGAACAGATTCTTTGTCTCTGGCTGACCTGTGTTCAGCAGTTCTGTGGACAGGAAGTAGGGCTCCATAACTTGCCTGAAACAGCTCAGCGAGGCAGCCTCTGGGTAAATCTAGGTCTTCTGCAAATCTACCTTTGGCTTCCACAGACAATGTTTGATCCTGCGGTGAAAAGAAAATATAAACTCAAATATGCAGTGGAAGAGGTGAGTACTTAGAGCTTGCCTTGCTTTGCAGCAAGTTTGGATGTATTAAATGGCAGCAATATTTCAAAATTTTAACAGGCTAATCTGTAGAAATAGATAACATAAATAAATGGATTTTAAGGCAACGGGAGGAATTTGCCACCATCATCATAAGAAAAAAGCAGCATAGTATATAATATATAAAGTACATTAATCTTATCAGAAATAAGGATAAAGAATTTGCTGGTTTAAAAATATACTTTAATAATTACATGGGCAGAATTATCCATATAGGATGAATAAAGTTGTGCATAAATATACAAATCTTACAATATTGCCCTTACTCGATAAAATGTGGGAACAGATGAAGGTTCTGTACAATTTGATAATAATAATAACAATAATATTTAATTTATAACCCGCTCTCTCTCCCCGAAGAGACTCGAAACTAACAGGATTTGAAGCCAATAGCTCTTCTTCTTCTTCTTCTTCATCAAATACTATATTTAGAATCATAATGTTTTCAGATATAATTTCAATTATCTGATGTGTCTTATAGTCTTGTTAAATGGACTTGCAAATGCCCATCTCACCTGTGCATTCTTGATACATTGTAATGGTTTTTGTTTTAATTGAAGCAATAGTAAAGTAGTATTTGAATCAAGTCAGTTTTTCTCTACTGCTTTCAGCTGCATCATCTGGAATGTGAAAGGAAAACTCACAGACTGTCCACTCAGTTACATACAGGGAAAGATCTTGAAGACGAGCCCATCAACAGTCATGATCATCCTCATATTAGGTACAGTTGAGATTCAGTACAACTGATGCAACTCTGAAACGTATGTTTCCCTTATTTCTGTCTTCAAAAGAATGATGGTAAATGAAGTACAATCTGAGCGAAGTAATCCGCTTGGCCCTTGGTTCAAGTCAGTATTCTTTTTATGTTGCTGGGATCTTTAAGTTGTCATTTGGTTGTGAAAAAAGACAAGAATATGTTTGTGAGAAAAAGCCACTTAATATGATTCTCTTCTATCTGATGTATTGATTTTTTTTAACTTTTTTTTTTATTAGAACAACTGTAGAAATTGCCTATGTTCGTATTTAAAAAAAGAACAGTCAATACTACCATATTTCCCCCCAAACCTGGCTTTATTTTCAGGGAGGTCTTACTATTGTTGAGATGGAGGAGGCGCGAGTGTGGTCACCTCATGGCTGCTGCTGTGTTGCAATATTTTCGGGGAGGGCTTATTTTAGCGCATGTGCTCAAAAGCCCGATTGGGCTTATTATCCGGGGAGGTCTTATTTTTGAGAGAACAGGGTAGAAATCAGAAATTAAGCGCTTGGACAAATAATTAATTTTATTCAAGTAGCTTGAATAATATTATTTGGAAATAGGGTTTAAATCTTGATACGTCTCCTTGTCCCACAGGTTGTTATGGCAAAGAATCCAAAAGCTGAAAGATCAGATTGCCAGACTTGACCAGAAGCAAGCCTTTCGACCCCAGACTCCTTTGTTTGAGTCCTTATATCAAGAAGTCCATCAATACGTTGGCAGCATCGCCCAGGTTTCAAAAGTCCAGGATCTCCTGACTCGCATGCTGCAGGTTCTCCGGGCAGACAAGTCTCAGGGAGTGCAGAACGTGCTAAATGAAGAGGCAGCCTGGCAGCAGTCACACCACCAGTTCAGGAGACATTTGGCAGAGAACTATGCTGCCTTCCCCGATGTGGTTGTCCCTCTGCAAGCTGCCATTTTGCAGATGCAGCACGGCCTGAGGCTGGTAGCTTCTGAAGTCCATAAGGCCACCTTTGATAGTTTTGTCAGTCCAGCCAAACTGGGAAGCCTTGTTGCCTCTCTGCTTTCGTTCCCTTCCATTGGTAGCACTTTCCCCACATACCTTTCCCATGCAGATACACTCTGTTCTGTGAGCTCTCTGGATGTCCTTCATGGCTTGAAGAGGTTATCTCTCAAATACATTGCTGAAGAGTCTGAGAAGGCACAGAAAATGTGCCTTACCCAGGAGCAACTGTTGGTGAATGCTTTACTATATCTCCAGTGCCATGCGTTGTCCAAGGGAGGAGTGGACCATAAGTCTCTGCTACTTTTCAGGCATTTGTTTCAGGTATAATGTCTGTCTGTCTGTACAATCTGTCTACGTATCCATTCATCCATCTAAACCAGGGGTCTCAAACTCAATTTACCTGGGGGCCGCTGGAGGCAGAGGCTGGGTGAGGCTGGGCCGCATAAGGGATTCCACAGAGGTCCACTCCCCCTGCAGGCTGCACTAATATTATACTTTCATATCATGGTGAGGGCCACAAGATACCATCCTGCAGGCCGCAATTGGCCCACGGACCGCAAGAATGAGACCTCTGATCTAAACAATTTATATGGCCAGCTATCTCAAAGAAATGACTTTGTGCAGCACAGCACATATTAAATATTATTTGGTTTTAGAACCCTAGGAGGGAAATAATCTTAATTTTCTCAGGGATTTATTCCAAAATGTAAATTATAGTGGAGACTAAGGGCATTTGGTAAACACACACACATATACACACATATATATATATGCATTAAAATGTATTTTACAAATTAGGATGGATTAAAATTTAAAAGATTTAAAATTGGAATCTCTCTCTCTCACACACACACACACACATTCACTCACTCACATCATATCATATCAAATAGGGAAACATTATTTGAAAAGGCAGTATCTATGCAGAGAAAGAGCAGCATAAACATGGGCAGTTGCTGGCCTTTAGAGGCATATATTGCTAGACCTTCCCTTTTTTACCATTCCATCTATGAAGGAAGGGAATACCCATGGAAATAGGAAGGTGGGGTGTTGTTGTTTTCTTGCAATGTACTTGTCCCTCACTACTTTATGAAAAGGTCTTGTACCACCATGTGCTTTAACTCAAGACATATACATACTTTGTTTGTTCTTACGTCATAGGTAATTATAAATGAATGGGATGAGCAAGAGCGCCAGGCCCAAGAGGAAGAGGACCAAAAGAACAGTCTTTATCGATATAAGTCCAAGAGCCACGGGAGTGGCCTGAGTGAGGAGGAGGAGGAAGAGAGAGAATTCAGGAGGCAATTTCCCCTTCATGAAAAGGTAGGCAGGCAGCTAATGAAAAGTCTGTCTGAAGAGTTATTCTATTGTGGTGCTTCTGTTTTGCGTGGGAAATAAAACAATGTCCCATTTTGTATAGCTACCTAATTGTATAGTATGCAGGGTCAATTTCTGATCTTAAGACATGATGTGGTAAATTTTGCATTAAACCTATGTTTTAATAAAACTCTTAACAGGACTTTGAAGATATTACAGCTCAGGAAACTCTTGAGGGGAAAATGGAAACCGAAGTTGTTTTGGAAGAAGCAGCTCTCCCTGAAAAAACTCTTCTTTCTCATCACTCAGTGAAAACAGTAATGGGAGTTCATCAGCAACTTTGTTTTTCCTTTGCCCAAACCTTGTGGTATCAACAAAACATACCACCCAATCAAAGTAAACTTCAGTTGAGCCTGTTTCTTTCCTGCTACCAGACTGGTGTTTCCCTGATCGCCCACTTTTATCCCTTGATTGGTAAGGCGTCTCTGATTTTTTTCCCCCCCAGATACAAAGATTCCAATAGCTTTTCTTTTCAGACGACAGTTTGGTTTGTCCATTGTTTAAGAACCCCAATTTGCATATCTTTTGGGGGGGGGGGGGAGAGGAAGAAGTATAGATGATTCCAGGACATGAACTATTTGCGTAGAGCAGGGGTGGGCAAACTTTGCAACTTTACGTCTGAAGGACTTCAGCTCCCAGACTTAATTCTGGGAGCTGAAGTCCTTCAGACTTAAAGTTGCAAAGTTTGCCCACCCCTGGTGTAGAGCATGCTGATCACTGATACAAACTGAGTGTCATGTGAAGTACTGGCCAGGAATTGGAAGATTCAGATTTAAGCACCAACCTGATCTTAGAATACAACTGAGTGGCGCCGGGGAGCCATTACCACAGTCCCCCCGTCTCTCCCCCCCCCCCCCCCCCCCCCGGATTATTATTGGGATAAAATGAGAGGAAACTTACTATGTAAGTTATCTGGTGCTCTCAGAGAAACGGAGGAGGGCTACATGCCACAAATAAACAGTGCATTAAACAATAACTTGTGAGGGACACGGTGGCTAAGACGTTGAGCTTGTTGATCGGAAAGGCTGGTTCAGCAATTCGAATCCGTAGCACCGCGTAATGGAGTGAGCTCCCGTTACTTGTCCCAGCTTCTGCCAACCTAGCAGTTCGAAAGCATGTAAAAATGCAAGAAGAAAAATAGGAACCACCTTTGGTGGGAAGGTAACAGCATTCCGTGCGCCTTCAGCATTTAGTCATGCCCGGCCACATGACCACAGAGACGTCTTCGGACAGTGCTGGCTCTTCGGCTTTGAAATGGAGATGAGTCGGGAACAACTAGTGCATATGTGCAAGGGGAACCTTTACCTTTTTAAACAATAACTTGTTTGTATTGCATACAATAATTTGTACTGCATTATTTTAACCAGATTTTAGTGAAGCTATGCTGCCAATGTAGTTGTGGCAAGAAAGTAGAGATGGTCCTTACAACTATTTATTTAGTGAAGATTTGAAGTCATGATGAAGAAACTTCTGATCTGTTACTGAGGTTGCAATTGTTGCAGTGCTCCCACAATCATGTGGTTGTGATCTGGGTGCTTGGCAGCCTGTTCATGCTTACAAACAGTTGTTAAGTCCCTGCAATCATATGATCATTTGCAATCTTCCCTGCTGACTTCCCCAGGAAATCAAGAGAAGCTGGTAAAAAGCTTCCCTGCTGATTTTCGACTCCAGAATGGAAGGGCTGAAGTTTCTGAAGTTTTGAAGTTTCTGTGTTCTGGGGCTGAAAAATCCTGCTTGGATTTTGGCACAGACCTTTTAAAGTCTACTTGCTCCAGTTAGTGCAGAATGTGGCCGCGTGGGGGATTCTGGGAGCCTCGAGATGCTCCCACGTGACACCTCTCCTGCACAAGCTGTACTGGCTGCCTGTGGCTTTCCGGGTGCGCTTCAAGGTGCTAGTAACCACCTTTAAAGCGCTCCATGACATGGGACCTGGCTACTTGCAAGACCTCCTCCTGCTACCAAATGCCTCCCACCGGCCAGTTCGCTCCCACAGAGAGGGCCTCCTCAGGGTGCCGTCGGCCAAACAATGTTGGCTGACGACCCCCAGTGGGAGAGCCTTCCCTGTGGCAGCCCCTGCCCTCTGGAATGACCTACCCCCCGACCTACGTACGACTACTGACCTATGCCTCTTCCGTCGGGCCTTGAAAACGCATTTATTCCATGCGGCCGGCCTGGCGTAGTTTTTAATCGATTTTAATTGATTTTATTTAGGAGTTTTATTTGGATTTTAGAACAGGCCCTCAATTTAATTGCCATTTTAAAGTATTTTATATATTGATGTTCTTTGTTGTTTTATTGATGCCTGTTCACCGCCCTGAGTCCCGCAAAGGAGAAGGGCGGTATACAAATTTAATAAACTATAAACTAAACTATAAACTACTTCATTTAATGATCAAGATTCCCGTTCCAATTGTAATCATAAGTTGAGGAGTACTTGCAATTTTGTTTTCCACCTAATATGGAAAAAAAAGTTGCATCTTCTTAAAGTGTGCATGCTCTGGTGGTGTAGACCCCCATATGGTACTTGTATTTTCTCCCTCATTCTCATTACTAAAATTTTCTTTCACTCTTCTCCCCACCCCACCCTTTCTTGGTCTCTGAAAACTTAGGTTCAGAAATAAATGATAATCTTCATGGCAGCCAACTTCTAGCTAGCACAATATTGCAGAATACACTTTTTGAAAAAGGAACTTCAGAGCTTGCCTTGAAAAGCGAAGGGGCCTATGACTTTTATCACCATCCTAATATTCAGCAAATTCAACAGTGCCAAGTTCTGCTCAAAAACTTTCATAAAGAAGTGAAGGCCCTATTGCAAGATTGGCCAGAACACCCTGCACTTGTCCAGGTAAGCACATTTAGATTTTTTTTCTTTAAAAAACTTAGTAGGAATTATGCAATCATTAATACTTGCTGAATGCTGACAGTGCATTTACATTTTTCTTTGATGCATCCTATATTAAAAAGTGTGGGTAAAAAAATGCAATGGATTACGAACTAGCTAAATTAAACATTATGTCCAGCCATACATGGTAGTTGCACAATAGTTTTATGTTTCTATGAAATCACTTACAAATGTTTTACCATTTCTAGAGATATAAGTACCATATTTTTTGGAGTATAAGATGTTCCAAAGTATAAGACGCACCTAGCTTTTGGGGAGGAAAACGGGGGGAAATTTGCTTCTGCCTCCCAGCAATTTGCCTCCTTGCAACAAACAGTACAGAAAATATACACTGTTTGAAGTGTTACATTTCAGACTATACTTGCGTATAGTTATTCTCTGCTATATAAAAGAAGATGCAACAGCAATGGGCCTCTTCAGATCAAGCATTTATTTTAAAAGGCTTCTTCATTTTGTTAAGTTGTCTAGAACAATCATAAAGCAGTCTTTAAAAAATGTAATAATTTGAACATTCTATAGGCTTTTTTAGTTATTGACTTACCTTCTTGCAGCAAACAGAAAAGCACAAGAAAAAAATATCCTTCTGCCTCCCAGCAATTTGCCTTGTGTGGCAAACAGCAAGTTTCACTTTCAGTTTAAGCAAGCCTCCCGATCATCAACTGTTTCAGGCTGCAGGGATTGCTGTAGCCCAGTGGTCGGCAAACCGCAGCTCGCGAGCCTCTTTGGCCCCTCGAGTGCGGTTCTTCCTCCACCCAGCCATGGGCAGACTCTGGGCGCCGCACGCCCACCTCATGTTGGCTGGGGAGGCTACGGCTGCCTCCTCCCGCAGCGAGCGGGCGGGCGGGTGCTACCTAAGCGCCGGCGAGGCCGTCCAGGCACCACACGCCCACCTCCCTCCCAGCCTCGTATGGCGGGCAACCCTGGAAAGTGCACCTCGGTGGTCATCGGAGGGAGCTGGTGGAGACGTGCCCAGCTGTCCTGCCCGATGTGCCTGCCGGGCGACCTCGGACAGCAAGAGCTACGTGTCGCAGGGCTCGGTGGCAGCAGCAGCAGCAGCAACAGCCGTCTGCAGAGGCCACTCAGGCGCGCTTTCCAGGGCTGCTCGCCACACGGGGCTGGGAGGGAGGTAGGCGTGTGGCGCCCGGACGGCCTCACCGGCGCTTAGGTAGCCGCAGAATCGCTCCCCTCGCCCGCCCGCTCGCTGCGGGAGGAGGCAGCCATAGCCTCCCGAGCCGACATGCCAGGCTTTCCACTGCTTCCCGGGGGAGGGGAAGAGAGGGAGGGAGAGACTGACATACACACAGAGAGACAGACAGAGAGTGACAGAGGGGGAGGGAGGGAAAGACAAACAGAGAGAGATATAGAGAGAGAGACACAGAGAGAGAGACAGACTGACAGACACACATATACACACACACACACATACAGAGTGACATGGGTGGAGGGAGGAGAGAGACAAAAAGAAAAAGAGAAAAATAAAAATAGAAAGAAAAAGAAAGTGGGAGCGAGAGATAAAGAAAGAAAGAAAGAAAGAAAGAAAGAAAGAAAGAAAGAAAGAAAGAAAGAAAGAAAGACCACAATTGAGCCCAAAATTTTGGTTGCTAAGCAGGACCGTCGTTAAGTGAGTTTCACCAGATTTTCCAAGTTGGCCACGCCCACCCAGTCACATGACCGCTGAGCCACTCCCACAAAACAGGCCACACCTTTTGGCTCTCAAAAGAAATTTCAATCGTGGTACTGTTGATATTTGGCTCTATTGACTAATGAGTTTGCCGACCACTGCTATAGCCCATTGCAGCACCCGCAAGCCCCATTTTTCCCATTTGCTGCACAGAGGTAAATTTCTGGGAGGCAGAGGCCAAAGGGTGGGGGACAGTGGGTGGGTGGGTCTACATTCAGTGTATAAAATACACCCAAATTTTCACCCTCTTTTAGGGGGGGGGGGGGAGGTGCGTCTTATACTCTGAAAAATATGTTGTTATTTTATAATATTATTTTCAAACTTCATAAAGTCTGGGCCAGAAACATCTTTATTTTTCAATTTGCAGCTCTTGGTGGTGATGGACAGAATTTGTAGATTTCCGCTCTCCAGCCCTCTTTCAAAGATTCTAAATGGCTTGGAAATTCTACTAGCCAAGTCTCAGGTCAGATCTTCTATGTGTAAATGAATATGTAACAAAACTAGCAAGAAGTAAGAAGCTGCTCTAATAGCATAGGTGGCCTTTGCTTAGCAACTGCCACTGGTTCTGTTTACAGATACAACAGTAATAAAACAAAAGCCTTCATCATAAAACTGATTTAGGTCTTGTAAAAAGCCTTCAGCATTAAGGTCTTGTCAGTTTCAGGCGGGACATGCAGCTGGCCCCCAAATTCTAATCTAATTTAGATCACAGAGCTCAGCTTCTTCATTGCAGTTAGTATGTTTAGGTAAGCACTAAAGTACAAACAAAAGCAGCTTGGGAAGAGGTAGCTTTTTTAAAGTAATGTCCCTGCCCTGCAAGGGGGGAAGAATGGGAGGGGGCGGTGGGAAACGGGCCAGGCACAGGTCACTGTTTGAGAAAACTTCACTGAATAAGACAGCAGAAACAGTGATTTTCATGCTTGCGCTCTCTGTCGTTTACTTAGTAAACATTTTGCTGCCACTAAAGAAGAACTGTCTTTAGTAGAACAAATTTCTAACAAAGTGAATGATAATTATATTGGAAAGGAGCTCTGTGCTATATTATGAAATAGACCTGCAGGTTCAGAATTAAGTAGTAGGGTAGAGTTGTCTCTTCTATTACCTTGGCACGAAGAGTTGCTGAAATAATTCCACTCACGTTAACTTTGACGGAGCTAACTAAATAACAATCCCAAAAGAGCAGACTCCTGGGAGAAGAAGTTTTAAAAAATATGTAAAGAAGCCTGTCCTTACCCCTCTCCTTAAAATTCATGAGTAAAGATTGACAGGATTGCAAGAGTCCATATAAACCAGGCCTGTCAAACTGGCGGCTTGCGGGCTGGATGCGTCAAACAGAGGCCACACCTACCCCCAGCTCTGTAAAGGCAAAAAGCGCCCCAGTACGTCACGCGACGCAATCAAGTTTGACATCCATGGTGTAGACTGTGTCTTGAAGGCAGACAGCCAAACAACTCTCTCACCTCTAATTCAAACAGCATTTTATTAACAAGGTACACTAATTAAAGCTCATGGGGTCACACTACTACCGTATAAAAAGGATGGATCAAACAAGTGTGATTGTATTTAAATAAGGTAATCTTTATTTAGCAACTACATTGATACCGGCAACTTGGTCATTGAGTAAAATAATTGTTAAGTAAAACAACAACCGTAAAACAACAACAACCGGGATCGGATCCTGCCCCATACATCCTCACGGCCGATTCGCTCCCACAGAGAGGGACTTCTCCGGGTGCCGTCCACTAGACTTTGTCAGCGGGTGACGCCCAGGGGAAGGGCTCTCTCTGTGGCGGGCCCAGCCCTCTGGAACGACCTTCCCCCCGATATCAGGACAACCACGGACCTCCGCTCCTTCCGCCTAAAATTAAAGACACATCTGTTTCGCTTGGCCGGCCTAGGGTAGTCTCTTTTTAGATTGGGGTTAGTTTTAATATGGGATTTTAGCGCAGGGTTAGTTTAATTTCATTTTATTATTGTATACTGTTTGTATTTTATATGTATTTTAAATTCCCTGTGCCCCGCCTCGAGTCCCTTCTGGGAGAGAGAGCGGGTTATAAATTAAATTATTATTATTATTATTATTATTATTATTTACAATGTTATTTCAGTTTTCTTTGCTTTACAGACCTGTGAAGGTCAGAAGTACAGGCATTGATCACAAAGTTATCGTTTTCAACACTTAGTGAACGGTCACTAAATGAAAGCAAATTGCTAAACGAGTATAAAGTGTTCCCCTCTCATGCATTCCTGACACTGTTAGAATGCCAAACAACTGGGAAGCAATTGACCGAGAAAGGCTAGTACAGATAGTGTGCAAAGAATGGTTTTTTATTGTCTTCTGAAATTTATTTAAAAGGTATCACTTTGTTTTGTAGGATTGGGAAGAGAATGCTAGCCGGGCTGTGTCTCTGAGGAAACATCTTGATCTCATCACTGAGATGATCATTCGGTGGCGAAAGCTAGAATTGAAGTATATACCATTAATTTCCTTTTTAATATCTTTCTTTAAATAGGAATACAATAATACAATAGCAGAGTTGGAAGGGACCTTGTAGGTCTTCTAGTCCAACCCCCTGCATGGGCAGGAACCTTATACCATTTCAGACAAATGGCTGTCTAACATCTTTTGATAGTTGACCCCTATCTTATAAAGATCCTAAGACGAGTTACAGGACAAAACAGGGTAGTCCTGGATGAACTATAGTAATTATAGTATATAACTATAGTAATTGGGAACAGAATGTCTGCTAGTAAGCAGTGCATTCACAAAACACGACGTAATGTGACTGCATCGCTTGGCAACAGTGATCCTGGCAGCCTCAGTTGTTGCCATTAAGTGAGATTTGTGGGTTGTTAAGCCCAGCAGTGAGTTCAGCAGGCCAAGAGCACCCTATGCTTTGCTACTATTGCCATCTTATGCCTCTCACTGCTTGACAAGGCATGCTGAACCTGTTCCTTTGAGAAACCAAAGCTGCCCCAGCCGAGCATCATGGTGAAAAGCTGCAACTGTCCCAGCCCAGCATCAAGACACGCAACTGCAGCTGCCTCAGCCTGCCCACAGCCTAGGGAAGAATAAGGCCTTGTGTGGCCAGCAGTTGCCTCATGAAGGCTACGCTGGTTACACCTTATTGGCAGTTGGAGTAAAAAGAGGACTTAAGTTCATCAGGGTAGTGGACAATATGAGTGACAGGGACCTTGGAGTTCTGGGAAGTAAAAGAAGAATAATCACAGTAAAGTGATGTAGAGGCCTAGATTTGTTTACAACAGACAATAGAGGTCTGCCAAACTGTGATTAACCTGAAGGCTGCTTTTTTTTTAAAAAAAATCTTCATTTAATGTTGGATAAACAAATGACTTATTGAGGATAAACTGAGGAGAATGGATGGCAGAACCTGGAAGCAGAGTGAAAACGGATTATTTTACAATACTGATACGGCCACAAGAGAACTAAGTCCAACCCCCCTCCCCTCCCCTTAAGTGCCTTTGACCCTTATCCAATTAAGCATTGTTGAAAAGTTTCCTGTGCATAGTCTTTTAGCATAAATACATTTATTTCAACCTTCATGTGTGGACCTGGTCTTTCATATAAAGTATTAAACTTTACTTTTCTCTCTGTCATGTTTTCAGTTGTTGGTCTGCGAGTTTGGACAATGTAATGAAACAGTACACAGAAAAATCAATGAAGCACTGGTTTTCACTCTATCAAATGGTTGAAAAATCCCAACAAGAACAGTCAGAGAAGAAAATTGAAGGTAACAAAATATTCATGCGGTGAAATAGAGCTGCTTAATATAAGCCTCTCCCATAAAGTTAACTTTACCCAGTGAAGAAGCTGCATCTCTATGAATGAGATAAATTAATATAACACAAGAATTCCATAGTTTGTGTTTGTATATTTATAACTACAACGATGGACAGTATATAACTCATTCAAATCAAGTTGAGGAGGATAATGTGATTTAATTGTATCATTGTTCCTTCCCCCCCACCAACCCCCATCCATCCAAGCCTCTTTTGTATTGAATAAAAATTTGTATTCTCTTATCCACTCTTGCGATTACAAGGAGAGGGGTTGTAAGAGAAACATTAATAGTTTTAAAGTTGAATATAATAATAAGTTATATTTGCACTAAAGAAAGGCAGGGATGTTTGTTTTGCTGGTATGTCTTTATTGGAAATCATTGACATTAAACAGCTTCCATAATGTAATGTGTTTTTCTAATTTTTCTGCTGCACATTTATTATCTCTTACAATTCCAACTTCTTGAAACTGATAGAAGTTAATTTAGCATCTGTGGTCGATACACTGAAACTTTTCATAGAAGGATCCACATTGGGGGAATTTCATACAAGACTTCAAATGCTCTTAGAATTCCACTGCCATGTCTTGTTGATGACACAAAAGGAAGAAAATAGTAAGTATTGTTTTTTGATTCCTGGATCAGGATTATTTGTTTGCTAACAAATTGACAGCTATTAGTGGCAGTATTACCTGAAGAATATAATAACATTAGTCATTGCATTTCTTTTCTCTTAGCTTATTCCACCTTTTAGTCAATGCTGCTAATATTTTATATGCCTAGGGAAGTGATGGCTAACTTTTTTGGTGCCAAGTGTCCAAAGCACGCACACGAAACCCCAAAATGCAATGCCAGCTCCTCTCCCCTCACCCATTTTTGGCTTCCAGGTTGGTGCAGGAGGCTTTCCAGGCCCTATTTTTTTTAAAAACTTGTTAAGTAAATGAGATCCCCCCCCCCCCCCCCCCCGCGCCTTTGTAGTTGGATGCCAAACTGATTTGTGAAAACAGAGTTCTTTCTGGTTTGGGACTAAATCTAAATAATGCTGTAGTATTCACATGCCTTTATTATAGAAGCAGGAAACTAAATGATATTTTTTCGCTTTCTAGATATGCTGGGCAATGTATTATGGAATCTATATAATTATTATAAGCAGTTTTCAGAATCTGTCCATGCCAAGCTGATTGAACAGCGACGTCCCATAGAAAAAGAACTGAAGGTGAGGATGGGATACTTCAGTATAATGGCAGTTTTCTAATTCCTGAATATCAGCTATCAATAAAAGGATCATCTTTTTCGTTAAACTGAAAACATGAAATGAACATTATAGATAGTTTTCACATAGTGATATTCCATGATGAAAAAGTAACTTTGTGACCCTCACATTTATGACTTTTGGAGTTCTGTAAAGCAAAGGAAAACTCAGTTATGATTATCAACACAGTTGTGGTTTCTCTTAGTGACTGCTATGCTTAATGATTGAGCTGCTGGGCCCAATTGTGGTTGCTAAGTGAGGACTACTTGCAGTACTTTGCAGTGTGTATATTAAGACATAATACAAAATGAAGTTTTGTTTTCCATTGTAGGAGTTTGTGAAAATCTCAAGATGGAATGATGTCAGCTTTTGGGCTGTAAAACAATCTGTAGAAAAGACACACAGGTAAATGAAGTTCTGGTAAAAGGTCCATTTTGGACATTCATTTGAGGGCTCTTTTTTTCCCTTCCAACCTATTTCTTTGTTCTTTAAAACCAAATCTGCAAAGTATTAAGAAAAGACAGACAAAGTCAGTAACTGTCTCACAGAGCATTGTTCCCAATGTTACAATGCATAACAAATCATCAAAATTACAGTAGGAAATAATCAGCCAGCCTGACTCATTGTTGCAGGCCAATAACAGAAACTTCCATTTCAAACTGAATTAAATTGGATTCTTTAACATTTGCAATATTGAGTGCATTCACACAATTCTGTCAGAATTTTTATTTTTTTGTTGAACAAGCCATTCATAACAGTAAGCCATGCTTAGTTGGGTTCACATATTGTGCTAAGATGAGAACAAACAAACCATATTCTTGCTTACTGTTCTGTGTAACCCCTAACATTACATACAAAAATTTGAACAATGCCTTTCACTTTGAAAAATGCTGAAAAGATAAATGTATGTCTGCTGTTGTCCTAGTTCTCAACTTTGGTTTTCATGGGCTCTAGGACACTGTTTAAATTTATGAAGAAATTTGAAGCTGCTCTTGGTGAACCTTGTCAATCGGCCTTGGTGGAAATGCCTAAAGAAGAACAACTCATTTCCCTGCAAGATCAAAAAACACCAGAGAATGTTGAAACTAATATCCAGAACCTAAACAATATATTGAGGAAACACCTAACTGTAAAATTAGATGCTACTCAGGTACCTGTGGCTATTTATTATGATGAAATAGGATATTAAACATTTTATATAGTGCATTGGATTATTTTCAGAGAGTACTATTTCCAGTTAATTATTTATGTGGCAGATATAAGATGAGATTTTCCTAGAGCGTTTACAGCACATAGTTCACTGTCATTCCAAATTTCAGAACGGAGCTGTACCTTCCCATGTTCAAAACAAGTTAAAAGTGTTAGGGGGAAATCTCCTTTTCTGATTATTTGAGATGGTGGAGAACTCTTTGGAAAAGGTTTATTTCATTAGTAAGCAGTCAAACTACTCAGGCTACTGCCCCAGTCCTTTTTAAAGGAGTAGATTTCAGAAACTGAGAGCTGGCATTTTTTAGTAAATGTCTCATTTTACCCAGTAATATCTTTGATTTTTTTTTTGTAAGTATAAATGAATCTATTGGCTTTATAATCAGGATAAAGAGCTAGTGTAATTTTTTGATCTTGGTAAACAGCAGCTAGATGACAGATTGACAGCCCCATTAGTCTATCTGATGCTTCAACTTCCATCTTGAAGCTAGTAACTGTTGAAAGGTCCATATATGTGCTAGTAGCACAAAAGCTTCAATTGTGCTGACTTTCCTACTGTGAACATTTCTTAGGCTCTTCATTTAGAAGACTTCCAGGGGTGGCCATTTCATCCAGAATCACTTCAGGGACGCTTACCTAAACTCACCAAACGAATGAAGAAGATATGTGCAACTCTAGTGAAGCATAGTTCTATCTTGGACTTGGTGGAAAATCTTGACAATTTTACTGGTAAGCATTCCAAATGTTGTCTATATTATGATTTGTTTTAGGAAATTATTTTTGCGTTGTTGACTGTGGTTCTAGCTTTTACAGTAAATTTGCTATAATTTACTAACTTTTTAAAAAGATATTTTAGATATATATTTAGTAGGCACAAAATGTAACCCGTAATCATTTAGCTGATGTCACATACCTCCCTTATGTGGTATGTGGTATGTGATATGTCACATACCACATGCCTCCCTTAGACCTGTCCGCTCTCACAGGATGGGCCTCATCAGGGTGCTGTCTGCCGGAAAATGCTGGCTGGCGGCCCCCAAAGCGAGAGCCTTTTCTGTGGCAGCTCCTGCCCTCTGGAATGGCCTACCACCCGACCTCCGCACGATCACGGACCTGCGCCTCTTCCGCTGGGCTCTAAAAACATATCTCTTTCATGAGGCCGGCCTGGCATAGCTCTAAATTTTAATCTTATTTTAGAAATGGGTTTTAATTGGCAATTTTAGCACAGGTGCAATTTAATTTAATTTATTTTTAATATCCTGTATTTATTGTTTTTTACATTTTATTCCTTTCCTGTGCGCCGCCCTGAGTCCAATCCGGAGATAGGTGCGGGATATAAATTTGATAAATAAATAATAATAAAAAAATATTGTGGGAAAAAAAAGCTGATGTCTAATTGCAGGTTGTCCTGGAATTATAAGAAATTAAACTGTGTAAATTTGCAAAATAAACTTCAGCCCTAAAAAAATGAGTCAAATAGTTCTGAAATGGATTGAATGTTAGATTTAAACTATTGTAAAAGAAAATATGCGGTGTCTCAGTGGCTAAGGCGCTGAGCTTGTCAATCAGAAAGGTCGGCGGTTTGAATCCATAGCGCCACGTAATGGAACTCCTGTCACTTGTCCCTGCTTCTGCCAACCTAGCAGTTCGAAAGCATGTAAAAAATGCAAGTAGAAAAATAGGGACCACCTTTGGTGGGAAGGTAACAGTGTTCCATGCGCCTTCAGCATTTAGTCATGCCGGCCACATGACCACGGAGACATCTTGGGACAGTGCTGGCTCTTCGGCTTTGAAATGGCGATGAGCACCAGCCCCTAGAGTCGGGAACGACTAGCACATATGTGCAAGGGGAACCTTTCCCTCTAAAAGAAAGTATATAATTGATTGGACAAAACAGTAGTACATCATACGAAAACAGAGTTTGAATCAAGGTATCTCAAATGGTCTAACTCAGAGGTCTGCAAAGTCGGCTCTTTTAAGACTGGTGGACTTCAACTCCCAGAGTTCCCCAGCCAGCTATGCTAATTCTGGGAGTTGAAGTCCACCAGTCTTAAAAGAGCCGACTTTGCAGACCCCTGGTCTAACTCACAGAATGCATCCAAAAAATGGAACTCATGACTCCAGTCAGCTGGAAATCGGGCAAATTTGTGATTGCTTTAGTGCTACCATACTACCATACTGCTGCCTGGAGGTTCAGGAAAATGGTTTCACCCTAGCCTTCTGGAGGCTAGTTGGACTGGTCCCAGCATTGGCTGCTGAAAGATAGTCAGCTACAGTCAAGCTGTCATGAAGTTGGAAATCACTCCTATTCCTCTTGTTTGTTTTTCTTGGGTCATTATGTTTCTTTCTTTAGGTAAGGAAATACCTTTAAAACAATGACCTCACAGGTCACAGGTAGTGTGGTTTTAATATCAGTCAATATTAAAAATAAAATATTTGTATACTGCTTTTTTCTCCTAAAAAAACCTGTCTAGAATACGAGAAAAAAAGAGAAAAAATATACCGTATTTTTCAGAGTATAAGACGCACCTTAGTTTTGGAGATGAAAATAGGGGGAGAAATTCTGCCTACCAGGTATTCATTTTTATTCCCATGGCACCAGAAAAGCAAGCAAACACAACAGTACAGTGATCCCTCGTTTTTCGCGGTTAATGGGGACCGGAACCTTCCGCGAAAACTGAAAAACCACGAAGTAGGATTCGCAATACACTATACCGGAAACTTGAGTTGGTGGACATCGTTTAAAGCAAGCACTAGGGGGCGCTTGCCTCCTACCAATGCATTTTTTTTCTATTCTGTATTTTTGAAAAACCCGCGACGCACTGAAGCCGCGAAACATGAAGCCGCGAAAAACGAGGGATCACTGTATAATAAAATGACACTTCTTTTTCTTTCCCCAGGCAGGGGGGGAGGGGGGAGGGTAATCTTAATAAGCTGAATTAGATGTCTGGGCATTCAGCCAAAAGCAATTCACACCTCCTAAAATGTAACAGTTGAATCAACAACCAGCCCAGTGCTTGCCTGAAGGAAACCATTGAGAAAACTCAGATAGCCAATAGGAAAGATTCCTGCCTTGCTCTTAAAGGGATTATCTCCAAAAGAATAGAAACTGAACAAAAGAAGGACCTCTTAAGGCAGTTTTCAAATCTTTCCTCCTGGGCTTCTCCCAGCTGGAACTAATCGGGAAATTTTTCCAACAGTATGCTGTAGTAAAAATATTCAAAGCTTTTTTTCAGCCCTAATGAGGTGCTAAGAGTGAAGCCATCCTTTGCTTCACTCTTCAGCCCTCATTAGCACCTCATTAGAGCTGAAAAAAAGTTTCCAAAAAGCTACATTCTGAGTATAGGACACACTCAAATCTCCACCCTCTTTGGGAGGGGGGGGAGGTGCATCTTATATTCTGAAAAATATGGTAATTTGAGAGACTGTGATGCTCTTATTGATTCTCCTCCTCCCCCTTGCAGGTGATGTAATTTCTTCTGCCCACAAATTGCAGCACATATCTGTGAATTTGACTTCAGAAAAGGAAAAACAGAAATCCGAAGCCAAACATTTACTTCTACAAAAACAAAGGGCTCTAGCAGAGCTCTTTAAACACCTTGCAACTACAGGTCAGTTAAATGAAAGTTCTAGCATATTATAGAAATCAAGACATGCCCTTGGTTTTTAGGGTTCAGTCACAGAATGAATTTCATGCATTGGCAAGCAGTACGTTTTGGTTCACAGAAACAACAGTATAAGTAACATAGGAAAAGAATTGGTATGAAACAGTTGCACATGGATACAAATAGTAATGATTATGGTTTATGCAAGTCCTACAGTTCTACGGATCTCCTCTGAATGTACCCTGGTACTTCACATTGATTGTTTTCACATCAGTCATGAAACCTGCATATAATGAGGAATTACCTTAATTTTCATTAAAAAAATAAAGGAAAAAAACAGGGACAATACAAAACGATTTAATCTGTCTCTAGCTGAGTTTGCTCAAGTAGAGAAACTCCAGCACTTATCTTATTAGACTTTTAGTCCAACATTGGTCTCAAAAGAAATCCATCACCAGCAATCTCATTCTCTTAATCAGAGATGCTAGTGACTGTGACTGTGTCTTCTCAATGATAAAGGCATGTTCTAAATTCTTTGTTTCAGAGAATTTGGATTGTCTTCACATAGTTCTCCTGATTGGAATATAGTTATTTTTAGACAATAGTGTAGTTTAAATCAGATCTAAGTGACTTGGAATGAGAAGAGATAATGGAGATGGAAGGCATATGAGCCTGTATTTTAATATCCAATCATAATTTGGGCACACACATAAACTCTGAGAATTCACTCATAAATCATGCCAGATCAATATTTTAGTTTACAGTTGGCTGAACAACCATACTATTACAGTTTAACAATGCTAAACCATAATTGATGTTTTGTGTCGCGTTAGTTTACAAATAAAGAAAATTCAGTGAATGTGAAGGAAAATCTATCCAGTATGTAGATCCAAGGACGATCGTTCCTATTATTTGATTTGGATCCTTAAGCTGCATGAGTAGATTTGCAAAAATATTTAATATTACAGATCTGAGAAAGATAAAAGTATTTCTTTGATGTAGTGGTTAAGAGGCTAACTTAGAAATCAAGAGACTGTGAATTCTAGTCATGCCTTAGACATGAAAGCCAATTAGGTGATCTTGGGCCATTCATTCTCCCTCAGACCAATCCATCTTACAGGGTTGTTGTTGTGGGGAAACTAGGAAGGAGTATTGGTATATTCATTGCTTTGAATTATTTATAAAAGTAATAAAGGCAGAATAAAAACCTAATAAATAAATATCTTTCTAGGATTATCCTATCGCAAAGGCCTCACTTGGACTCGTTCCAAAAGTTCGCAAAATATGCTTTTCCTTCATCCATTGGATTTAAACAGAGCATTGGCTTCTGTTAACTGCACACATAAATTGGATGCAACGTATGTATTGCTTTAGTTCTGTACTATAATAGAATTTGATGTCAGAAAGGGTGGCAAAAATGTTTTCTTGGATTTTTGAAATCTAGTCTGTGGAGATAATAGAATCGGTTATTTTAAAAGTGGCCGGCCTGGCATAGTTTTAATGGGTATAGTCTTAACTGATTTGGATGTTTTTAACAAAATTTTTAGCACAGACCCTAATTTAATTTATTTTAAATTGTTTTGTATGTATTGCTTTTATACTTCTGTGCACCGCCCTAAGTCCCTTTGGGGAGATAGGGCGGTATACAAATATGATAAAATAAATAAAATAATAAAATCAGATTAAGCATGATGAATATCCCATTGTTGTCTCTTATGCGATTCTTTTTATTTTAGTCAACAATTTGAAAAGAGTGGATCTTTGACCTTTGTTTCTACTTCTGATCAAAGATCTTCTCCATGCTCTTTTCAGTGGAAACAAACATTTTGTGGAAACTAATAAGATTTACTGGATGTAATACCTATCGGGAAAGCCAATAAAGATCAGTTATCCAACTTAAATATACAATTGAATGCTGATCAAGAATTTGCAAGCTGTAAATTTTGTGTTATTATATGCTATCATATGAAGACTTTGAAGTGTTCTGCCTTTTTCTGTTAGGACAGGGATTGGTTATAATCTCACAGACTGCTCAGAAGATAAATGATCTTGTGTGGCCCCTTTTATGAATAAATATTTTTATGATTGGAAGATGATTTTGGCAGCAGACTAGGCCCATAGATTTAATTTAATCTTCAATTAAAACTCATTCTGGGTTTGCTTATCAGTTTGCCTTCTCAAGCCTTATAGGCTTAGAATAGTTGTGACTCTACGTAGGTTTTCTACAACCCCATGTG
This sequence comes from Rhabdophis nuchalis, assembly GCA_039707465.1. Taxonomy (NCBI): domain Eukaryota; kingdom Metazoa; phylum Chordata; class Lepidosauria; order Squamata; family Natricidae; genus Rhabdophis; species Rhabdophis nuchalis. The sequence continues at coordinate 280,881,551 of CM077643.1, read as the reverse complement.
GACTTCAATTAAACTTTGGATACCTCTGTCTTAAGGGATTCAAACTGTTTTGCTTTTCAGGTTACTCTCTCAAATCTCTTTGTCCTGGGATGGATGCCAGAAGTACTTCTATCGGTCTCTTGCACATCACTGTAGGCTTCAGACAGCATTATTAGCACCTTCGAAGGTAAATCCCCAGAACCAATGCAATATACTTGTTTTGGTGTTAGGCTTGGGCCATGGAGATAGGAGGTTTCTTTGTTGAAACCTATCTTATCCATAAAGTGGATAAGGGGCAGTGACTTTCCTGTCAGTACAACCTACCTTACAGACTAATTGCTTTGGATAAAATGAGAGATATTTCCCATGTGCCTTGAACCAGGGGTGAAATCCAGCAGGTTCTGACAGGTTCTGGAGAACCGCTAACAGAAATTTGGAGTAGTTTGGAGAACCTGCAAATCCCACTTCAGGCTGGCGGGGTGGGAATGGAGATTTTGCGATGTTCTTCCCCTGCCACACCACCAAGCCACACCATGCCCACCAAGCCACGCTCACAGAACCGATAGTAAAAAAAAAAAATTGAATTTCACCACTGCCTTGAACTTACCAAGGAAAACGGAGAGGTAAAAAGTAATAAATAAAGCAAGCAAAACCAGAAGTTGTACTTCTTTTTAATTCTTCAATAGGTGAGATAGCACCACTCTTTCTAAGACTTGATGTTCCCTTATACAGATGGACACTTTTTTTTAGAATGTGTGTCCTTTAGTTGTAGACTATTTTTCCCCTGTATGGCAAAATCTTGGTGGCTTGGCTATGACTGCCATCATCCCCAGCCTTTGACTCCTGTTGATTGAGGACATGGGATGTTTGCAATTTAACATACTGGAGTGCACCATAGAGACAAAAATATTGTGAAATTATGTGGCAATTAAGTAAAGAAATGAAAATTGAATAACCATACACCATTTCATTACTTATCTTTAGTGCTTGACTGCCTTTAATAATAAATCCTACATATTCAGAATGCTTAATTAGTCACTCTAATTTAGGTATGGAATAAATCTGCAATGTAATTTTATGCATATCTCAAAATACCTGAAGGGAAATTAAAAACAATGTGTAAAATCATATCTAACAAATTGACTGTGTAGCCTATAACTCCAAGCATCTTGCAGCTATCATTAGAGGAACCTGTTTTGATATACAGAAGGATGAGAGTTGCTATTTTTTTCTATAGGAGATTGGAGTAAGTACTGTTGAGCGATGTAAAGGATTCACTGCACACCTCATGAAGATGCTTGTCAAACAGAGGACGTCTCTCACTGCTTTAACAGAACAGTGGGTTTTCCTGAGGTATTGTCCTTCCCTTTTCTATATTCATTCAAACTAAGAAGATCCTTTTCTAGAACTGTATGCAGATAGTCCTCACCACCTGCAGTTGAGACCAAAAATGTCTCTAAGCTACATGGTCATAAAATGCAACATCACATGAGCGTGCCAACTTACAGTATCAGTTCCAGCTACAGACTTAAGGAAATCACCTGAAGTTATTAAGCACAGCGTCACATGACCACCACTTGTGACTTCCTGCCAATTTCTGCAGTGATATGTTTGTCAGAAGCTGGCTGTTGAGGTTACAAATGTTAAATCATGTGACATGGGGGGGGGGGCGTTATAACCATTGCAAATGGTACCAGTTGCCAAGAGCCTGAATGATCAAGTGATTAAAAAAAAAAAAAAAACCTGGTTTGCTGAGGTCATTGAGGAGGGTGTTTAAAGCTCATCCTGGGCTTTGTTTGCCATTTTGCCCAAGCTGTAGCTCGGCCCAGACAAAATGGGAGGAAAGTTTGACAGCATTCTCACTCTGCCTAAGGAACCTCATTGGGGGATGGAAGTACCACAGAGTTTGAGAGCCCTGTAATACAAAAATTAAAATGTAATTGCTTAATTGGTAAATCGTACAGTTATGAATGTCCCATCTCTAAACCCAATTAAATCATTAATTTATTCACGGGGCACACAAATACCTTTCAGTTTTTGAAAGATTTGATTTGGATTTACTTAAAATAATTGCTGAAATGGTCTAATTTCAGGTAATTTATTTTTCATAGCAGGATTTTCTTTTCCCCACTGTAAGCCTGTCTAAAGAAAATTGAACAGAAATAAGGTTATCATTCTTTGGGGACGGTATTACTCATCTGAGGTTGCCATTGTTATCCCTATCATTATTTAGACCTTCCTCAGTCTGTACTGAGAATTCAACAATTCACTGGTTTCTCTGGTTGAAGGTACCAATTGAGAAAAGCTTGAATAGACAAAATTTACAGGCTTCATGGCTGTGTTGGAAAACAAATTCAGAAGAAAAATATCTCTGTTACAGGATGGTGAGAAGTAGATAATTGACGTAGAAAAAACAAAATATTTAGGGAAAGCTCTATGTCCAAATCTAATAAAGACTAAAATACTGGTACTCGAATTGTAATAATTGCATTTTTAATTACCAATAAATCTGTTTGTAACTTACATGAATCTCTCGAACAGGAATCAGCTAAGCTGTATACAAGAGATTGATGCCAGGCTGTCTCCTGGAAGTGAATATGAAGTGGTTTTCCCTCCTCAAGAAGGTGTTCAGCAATGGATTGACAGATTGCAGTATCTTTCCATGCAGTGTGTAGTGCTTCTAGAACAGCTGTCTTGGTTTATAGAATGCTGTCCAGAAGACCAGACTTTGAACACCCCTAGGACAGAAATAAAATCTGAAGGGATGGAATTGGATTCTTCCACTATTCTAAAGTCACTTCCAGAACTGGATCCATCAGAGCTACAGTATCTCACTCCAATGAGTTCAGAACAGCTGCCCGCTGCATGCAGGATGCGAAAGCAGGACACGATATATCAGCAGCTGGCTTCCAAGGTGAAAGAGATGCTAGAAGAGGTGAAGGCAGTAAAATCAGACGTGGACAGAATAAAACAGGTGTCGTCTGAGACTCTCTTCCATTCTTGGTAAGTGAGATGCATCCTATCATATTGGGACAAAAAAGGAGGGTTGCATTTATTTGCAAGCTGCATGTAATTGCCTCGGTAGGATTATACCTTTTCTAGAGGTTGTGCCCATAGGAAAGCTAAATCACTCCTACAATCAGAGTCCATTATATTTTAAAGAGGTATTCAGTGCTTAGATCTGGCCTGTTTTGCTATTGTAAATATGTATGTGTTTATGTATGTATTGTATTTCTAATGTCAAGTCACTCATAAGTGCAACAGAAACTACTTCATGTTTATTCATGCAGTTTTTATTTAGTTTCAAATGTTCCTTTCAATGATTTTTCTCAGGAAAAGCTTTGAAGTGTGCTCTTCAGGAGTGGATTGTTTGCTGAAGGTTTCAACCCAACTGCAAGATATTGAGCTGTTGTTTACACCACCCGATTCTCAGGTCAATCAAATTGGATCACAGATGGCATTAATCAGAAGTCTCATATATATCCAAGGGGAAATTAATAGCAGTGTAGATGATTTTGCTATCTGGAAGACACAGCTCTTCAGTTCAATTTCACACTGTGAAGGTAAAAATGATTCTCTCTTCTTCTTCTCTTCAATAATGCAGGAGCTTTATTGATTTAATATCATTCTCTGTTTGCCTGTGGGATTAACTACATCGTTACTTTTTATGTTCCTAAGCGTTGCTTTATGCTTGATATTCAGTGGTCACAATGTTAGACTGTTCTTCTTTCTACAAATGGGCTTTTTGTAAGTGAAAATATAGTCTTTTAAGGGACTGGGATCTAGGACGTTTACTGTTCCTTTAAGCCATTTTTGTTGTACTTCAGCAGTACAGGTAGTCCTCAACTTAAAACAGTTCATTTAGTGACTGTTCAAAGTTACAACAGCATGGAACAAGTGACTTATGACCGTTTTTTACACTTATGACCTTCACAACATCCCCCTGATCATGTGATCAAAATTCAGATTATTGGCAACCGGTTCATATTTATGACCTTTGTCGTGTCCTGAGGTCATGTAATTCCCTTTTGTGACCTTCTGTCAATCAACGTTAATAGGGAAGCCAGATTCACTTAACAATCGAGTTACTAACTTATCAACTGCAGTGATTCACTTAACAATTGTGACAAGAAAGCTCATAAAAGAGGGCAAAACTCACTTAACAACAGAAATCTTGGGCTCAATTGTGGTCATAAGTCAAGGACTACCTGTATTTGGAAGCAGATTGTCTGAGTAGTGGACCTTCTGGAAAGCAAAAGTAAAGAAGGGATCAACCTAAAAAGTAAAGCCAAGCTTACTTGAGTTACTCCTGTATTGATTATCTCTTGGCTCTTCTGGACTTAACCTTTGAGGTCACAAATGTATCACTGGGGCTAATGGGATTTTCCCATCCTGGGAAAGGTTACACTAGAATTGTTTGAATAAGATTTAGGGCTTAGGGAAGGTGCCTCATTGTTCACTCCCCTCAAGCTACTTTTAACTTACTGTGAGACTGAAGGGGGGCTATCTAGTTCATAAGTGATTAAACTTTCAACTACAGGTGACCCCCAACTTACAACAGTTTATTTAGGGACTGTTCAAAATTACAACAGCACTGGGGGGAAAAGGACTTATGGCTGTGTTTTACCTGTTATGACCTTTGCAACATTCCCATGATCATGTGAGATGCTTGGCAACTGGTTCATATTTATGACCGCTGCTGCTGTGTCCCAAAGCCATGTGATCCCCTTTTGCGACCTTCCCACAAACAAAGTCAATGGGGAAGCCAGATTCACTTAGCAACCAAGTTACTAACTTATCAACTGCAATGATTCCCTTAACACCCAAGGCAGAAAAGGTTTTAAAATGGGGCAAAGCTCATTTAGCAAATGTCTCACTTAACAATAGAAACTTTGGGCTCAAGTACCGTATTTTTCAGAGTATAAGTCACACCAGAGTATAAGGCGCACCCAGATTTTGAAGAGGCAAATTTTAAAAAAAGGTTTTGTACTATACAGATCTTCCAGAAATGGCCTGTTTTTTTGTGAAAACAGGCCTGTTTTTTTTTTTTTTTTAAAGGGCAGGGGTAGCCCTTAGGAGGCTTGTAGAGTGCTCCTGGGGGCTGGGGGGGGCAGAAACGAGCAAATAATTGCCTGTTCTTTGTGAAAACAGGCCCATTTTTTGACAAAAAAGGGCAAGCATCCTTTAAGAGGCTTATAGAGCGCTCTTGGCGGCTGGGGGGGGGGGGCAAAACGAGCAAAAAAAAGCCCATTTTTTGCTCATTTCTGCTCTCCCCAGCCTCCAGGAGCACTCTGGAAGACTCCTAAAGACTATGCATGGGCATTTTTGCAAAGGGGGTGGAGCTTCGGGAGGCCAAAAATGCTGTATTCAGTGTATAAGACGCAGCCAGATTTTCACCTTCTTTTTTGAGGGAAAAAGTTGCGTCTTATACTCCCCAAAATACGGTAAGTTGAGGATTGCCTGTATGTGCAGAAATTTTATTTGAAATAATAAAATTATTGACTTAACTACCAGTCATTTCTGTAATACATCCCTGAAAGGGAATCTCTGATTTAATTCTGAAGAACAACCAACAACTTTCTTTATAATGTACAATAGTATCAATCCCGATTTTAATGGAGGAAGAATTTTGATACTTCAGATCCTCAAATAAGAAGAAAATTAGGTCAGTAGCATTTATTTAAATAAGTAGATAGCTAGACACTATGGAATCAAGCGTCATGCACACATTTATCCATCCATCCATCATCATTCATCTCTTCATTGTAAAACTAAAAACCTTCCCCATTTAATTTTTCAATGATATTCCTATAGATGACGAAACATCCGATGATGGATTTGTAGAACACTTCTCAGAAGAAATAGAACTGGCAATCCACGTTATCTTGAGTTCCGTCCAGTGTTTGGTTGAAAGAAGAAAAGACAACGAGGAGATATTCCTAAAGGAAGATGGTAAGACTGAACATTCTTTCACTTGTTTTGTTTTGAAAGCAACTGTTATTTCAAATGCATTTTTTCTTGCTGTATATGACACTTCTATAGCACAATAATTTTAAAAAATGAGAACCAACAATTTATAGGACATATTCATGAGCTCAATTAGAATGCATTTTTAATCATTGCTTTTTATATTTCTTATTCCAGGGGAAGAATCTTCGGTTGATGGGCTCCAGAAAGGGCATTTAACCAAACTCTTAGATGAAGAAATTTGTTCCGATGTGAATTCTTTGCATATACAAAAAATAATTTCAGTCATTTCTGAACTCCTGGTGGAGTTGAAAACTTATGGCGAGGATTACACTGCATACAAATGCAAGGTGATATTTTTTGGCTGAAATATATCTCGTGGGAAAGATGTTAAACATAATGTTAAATTTGTTTTGTCATCTTGCCTCAAGTAGTAGCATGTAAGAATAAAAAACATTTTTTCTGAAATTGCTTATAAATATTACAGACAGTGAAACTAATCCTGGGGAAAGAATATGTAGATGCTTAATATTTTCCATAATTAATTGACCTTATTTTTCTTTTACTTCTTCAGCTTTTTAATCAGGCCTGCCACTTGCTGGTACGTCTAATGCCAATTCTTTGCAAATATTCCAATATTGTCCTTTTCTATCTCACGGTTTCCTTGGCCACACATAGGAGCACTGCAAAATTGCTTTTTGTCTTGACAAACATATTTACGGAAATTGCACAAAAGGTAAGAAGCAGAAAGTGAATGTAAGAACTTACATTTATTACTTGCCTTTTATTCCCCTCCCCTCAAAAAAAGATTTTTACTTTGTACTATTTGTTTTCTGAAATATTAAGTCGACTGTCTACTTTTTAAAAAAAAATGATATCATTTTGGCTTTCTTTTGGCAATCTGATTTATTCTGATATGAATAAAAAAGATTATTTTTCTAGGAGGGAAGCAATTTTACATATAGTTCTTTAGGAGCTTTTGGGTGAATAACCCAGTTATATGATAATTAATTTACATGTTAATAAGTAACTGACCCTTAATGGATTTTTGCTGAAGTAGATTTTCCTGTCCTTGGAGAAAGCTTACAAAAACTTTACCCCCAAACAAAAGAAACCTTAAAATGGTGGAACTCAGTGTTCATTTTAATGATTGCTATCCTTGGTTCAGCTGAGTGGTTTTTTTATTATTAGGGTTTCTGTTCACCAAAAGAAATCATTGAGGATGGGGGACAAGGAGGAACAGAATTCCATGATTATGAAGATGGTGGCATTGGAGAAGGGGAAGGCAAAAAAGATGTTAGTGACAAGATAGAAAATGAAGACCAGGTAAGGTTTGACATGTCTGTTTATAGTCTATACAAAGCAAGTGAATGCTAGGGTTTTAGTATTTATGGGAAAGATGAAAAATGCTTATACTTTTTGGTGGTGAACAAACAGCATTGCATAAGGATGTCCACAAAATGGAAAACGTGTCAAAGTTCAGCAGAAACAAAATCTGGAACCTTTGAGTTGGTCCCAAATTTTTGATATTACAACATCCAAAACAACAACAGAGCAATTTTCTGAGGTAATTAAGGCAAGGCCACTAATATCAGAGGTATCCCAGCACGCCCTATCTCAACTATCTAGCCCTGGCTACTACCGATATCCTGGCATTTATTCTTTATGGCAATGGCCATCAAACCACTTCTGCCAGGAATGGTTGCTCTAGTTTGGAATAAAGCCACTGAAATGTGTATATTGGTTGAGCCACAAAGGGCATACCCAAGGTGTTGTAATTTTGTAAAGGAAAGGTTAATGCATGGAATATTAAGGAGCAGTTAATGCATGAAATAATGCAGGAAGAGTATTAAAGGGAATGAAGTGACTTTGAAACCCATTAAATGTACAAGAATAATGCAGGAATCCTTGCATTATTTTTGTACATTTATTTAATGGGTTTTAAAGTCACTCCATTCCCTTTAATACTCTACTTCAGTTTTAAGGAAATATATCATAAAAATAAATTGGGCATTCTTGAGGGGAGAGGGAGTGCTAAAATTATCTTGCTGAAAGTTGAGGAAGGGGCAAGGGGAATTCATGCTACTTTAAAGAAGGCACTCTGTTAAAACTTGATCAAATATTCCAGGTAGAAGATACTTACCAAAAAGGTCAGGAAAAGGAAAAGGAAGATCCAGATTCGAAACCAGATATTGAAGGAGAGGATAATGCAATTGAAATGTCTGAAGATTTTGAAGGGAAAACATATGATGGAGATCAAGAAAAAGAAGGTATGTGTTTTGCACTATATTTTTCATCTTTCTGACCTGATATAAAGTAACTCCGGAATTTAGTGCACAACTGGGAAGTGATACTAAAGTTTTAATAATTTTTCTTTGAATTTAATAGAACATACTGAAAGGTAGGTTCCCATTCCTGTGTAATATTATTAGGAAAATCTTTTGATAACACTGAAACACTTTTGAGATTTTTTTTTTCTTACTGAAGTTTGGAATTTGATAGAACCAAATGTATCTATACAGAATTAACTTAAAATGTGACACACACACACACACACACACACACACACACCACAGTAGTTTCCTGTGACAAAATTAAGCAAATCCAAGCTCTAAACGGAGCATTCCTTCCCTTCTTGTTGATCTCTTTGTATACTTGGAATAAAGATTTTCAAACCAAGAGGACCAGGAATTCAACAGGATTTTGAAGTCCACAGGTCGTGGTTTTTACACAGCAATAGCAATGTTGTTGGTCTTTGCCAAGTATTTAAGAAAGAAGATATGGTGTATTTAGTAGCTGTTCTAATTAAAAAGCAAAAGTTTGCATTGGAAGATCTATTTTTTGCAGTGTTTATCATTCCTACTTGGCAATATATTATGATAATGAATGAGCGAACTTTAGCACACTTAGGTCGCATTACACAGCCAGAAATTTAAAAAATAAGGTTTTTAATATTCTATCAATACTTTAAAGGACTATACATTTAAGATTTTTTAAAATCTTAAATCTCATTCATGTAGACTAGCTAAAAAAGCGTAAATATTCCCATTGCTGTAGAAATTCTTTTTGCTCATGGGATGAGAACTTTCATATATCCTAGTGCAGTGATGGTGAACCTATGGCACAGGTGCCACAGGTGGCACGCGGAACCATTTCTTAGGGCACGCGAGGTGTTGCCCTGTCAGCTCCAGCATGCATGTGTGCGCTGGCCAGCTGATTTAGGCCATCTTTTGAAGCCGTTTTTCGCCCTCTGGAGGCTTCAGGAAAGCTCCTGAAGCCTCTGGAGGTGGGGAGGGGAGGCTGTTTTCACCCTCCCCAGGCTCCTAGAAAGCCTCTGGAGCCTGGGGAGGGCGAAAAAAGCACGCCAAAAGCAGGGGGTCACACACATTGCATTATGGGTGTGGCACGCCCACGCACGACCCTCCTGCGCTCCCCCCGCTTTTGGCACGCGAGCCGAAAAAGGTTAGCCATCACTGTCCTAGTGTAAATGTACTTTATATACAAGAAATTGTCTATACATCAAGTTAAACCATTAGTCCATTTAGTCAGCTGGAAACTATATGATCTCCTATTGAGCTCATCTGTCTCCAGACCCATAATGCTTCATCATTATAATCATGGCAGTTCCTTCTTTGAAGATTAACATTGAGCTTTATTTATGTTACCTTGTATAGAAGAAGATGACAAGTCTGATGAAGATGAAGACTTGGATAAGCAGATGGGAAATCTTGGAGATGGAGATGCTGACAAATTGGATGAGAGGCTTTGGGGAGATGATGATGAGGAAGAAGAAGAGGAGGAGGAGGATGCAGATGGGAAAACAGAAACTGGACCAGGGATGGATGAGGTAAAATTTTAAATGAACATAATGTTTGAAGAAGTTAAGAGTTGCACCATTGATTAATTATATAAATTCATGAAGTACAAAGAAAAGGGAGTGTGATGGATCAGCAGTTAAAGATTCTAAACTGCTTAGCTGGAGAGCTGACAGCCCAGTTTCGAGACCAAAGCGCTACGCAACAGAGTGAGCTCTCATTATTTGACCAAGCTCCTGCACATCTAGCAGTTTGAAAGCATGCAAATACGAGGAGATAAATAGGTACCACTTCAATGGGAAGGTAACAGTCTTTCAGGTGCCTCAGCGTATAGTCATGCTGGTCACATGAACACAGAAATACCTTCAGACAACACTGGCTTCCTTGACTAAGAAAAACGCAGGTGAGCACTGCCCCCTAGAGTCGTTCGTGACTAAATGGGGGAAACCTTTAACTTTACCTAGAATTCAATTCCTTTCAAGCTAGTTTTTTAAATTCAGGCCACATAAAAGGAAGTGCTTTTTCATACAGTGAATTAAACTTTGCAAAATAATAGCAATGGGCGCCAAAACTTCATTTCAGATGGAGATTAGACAATGAAAGGGATGGCAGCTTTCATTATCAGAATATTTGATGTTAATACCTGATCACTCCCAAGAACTTCTGCTAGGAGACGCTGTTCCATTTACCCTAATGGTGAATGCCTTCAGCACATGATTGACTTCTCTCAGTATATGGGACTCATCCAAAGAGCTATTCTTCATTGTAATTACTTGGCACAGGATGTAATACACTAAGCAAAATAAAGAGTAAACGCCAATCAATATTTTAAGTAAACATTTTGAGCTTTCTTTTTTAAACAGTCTGAGTGCGATGTAATAAATCTACTTTTATTCAGCTTAAAGGTTCAGATTGTTCTATGATAGCATATTTTATTAGTTTAGCTCTGTTTGCTTTTGAGAAAGCATGACAAATGCGTTCTATTAAAATAGGGAATTGTTTTTAATTTAATAGCTATATTCATAAAGAGGTAACCATGTTTCTCAAAACAAGTTAAATAATGTTAGCCTGAGAAGTATGTTGTGCATTGGTGGTAACGGATATTTTTCGAATTATTTAGGGAGATTCTGAATTGGTGGCAAAAGATGACAATGTAGGAGTTGACAATCAAAATGAGAAGAAATCACCCAACGATGAAGAAAAAGAGAATCAAGCAGATGACCGTGAAACCAAAGAAAAAATCCATGAACAAATAGATGAGGTAATAGAAATGCATAGCAGCCTCTTGTTTCTTCACTGAAGAAGAAATAAGAGGCTACTATAAATTAATGGTAAATTAATTTGTCTCCAAAACATGCAATGCATGCACAGAATTCCTAGAACATGAGTTCTAACAACCGGTGCCCATCAAAACTAGCCAGTAAATATCTGACCTTTTGCATGATTATTTACTTATTTTGTGCATTGGGTGGGAAATTAAAAGAGAGAAGAGAATAGTAGTTAAGAAGCTGAAAGTTTATGCACCCGTATGTGAGAGATTCAATAAAATACTCTGAGTTTGCATTGCTAATTTAATAGTGCTTTGGACTTTTTGTGCATCAGTTCTCTTGTTAAAGTAGCCACCTTTTTTTTCAGGTTTCTGCAAAGAATCTGAATACTTTATTGAAATGATTCATTTCTAAATCTCTAAATGTACTCTTTTCCTGCTTTCCATTTCCCCCCCCTTTTCTTTATTTTCATTTTTAACTATCTGCAGTTTTTGCAAATAATTCTTAAAGTTATTGCACATTTCAACTTGACACAAAAATCTGGAAAAAAAGACATTGCTGCTTTAATTAGAAGCAGAGTAGGACTGCTCATCGGTAGTGGGATTCAAAAAAATTTACTACCTGTTCTATGGGCGTTTCTTGGTAGGTTTGGCTTGGCTTGGTGGGCATGGCAGGAGAAGGATACAGTAAAATCTCCATTCCCTTCCCACTCCAGGGGAAGGTTACTACAAAATCCCCATTTCCTCCCAATCAGGGAGGCAGAGAATAGATGGGGGATGGGGCCAGTCAGAGATGGTATTAACCAGTTCTTCAGACTACTCAAAATTTCCACTACCGTTTCTCCAGAACTGGTCAGAACCTGCTGAATACCACCTCTGGTGCTCATACAACATCCAGAAAACCTTTTCAAATCATTTTCAAAGCATGTGTCTTGATATGTACATAGATGATTCCCATCTTTCTTGTTTTTTAATTTTAAATATTTGAAGTGTGTCACTTGATGAAAGGACTAGTGTCCATTTTAAAATTTTCCCTCCACTATTAATGTTTGTATAATATTCTTAAACCCAGATGCAATCTAATAACTTCTTAGTTAAAAATATATAGTCAAAATCAATATTCTTAACTAAGTGGGGAAAGCAGCTAAGGCAAGATATCTCGCTGATGGCTAGGCAATGTTTATTATTACCATTATTGTTATTATTTTTTATCAAAATATATTACAAATATAGTAATCATAAAGAACTAAATATAGTAATCATAAAGTTCCATCCAATAACAAGAATTAATTCACAGTTCACAATCAAACCAACTAGCAGATATTGACTAAGACAACATCAATATGTATTTAGAATTGTATCCTGTGCTATGAAAGGATATCTTTTACAATGGGTGATATGCTTCCTTAAAGCATTCAGATATTTTTCTGCTTGAGCAGATTCAATAGAATTTCAAGCCTCGGGAACTTTGCCTCCCTAAAGAATGACATCTCTGCTTTCCACCTTCGTTCTTCTTATAGTGTCTTCTGCTTCACAGGGTGAATATGATGAGAATGAAGTGGATCCTTACCATGGAAGACAAGAAACACAACCTGAACCTGAAGCCCTGGAACTTGATCATGAGTTGAACCTAGGAAATGAAGAGATGGATGAGGAAGACAAAGAAGAAGAAGGTAGAAGTAAACATGGCTTAATGATGATTAGGATCAGAAAGATAGTTATCTCCAGGGAGGTGAAGGAGGACCACTTGACAAAACTTGTATCCTGGTACAAAAGCTGCAACTTACAAATTTGGCATCAGAGTTTAAACTCTGGCTTTCTGGCCAAATTATTGAAAATTAGGATTTCGTTGCTATCAGCAAGTATGTTTGCATCTACAACAATTTTCATCAGTTTGATGAAGTAAAAAGGTCATTACCTTTTAACTAAGGTTAATACCATTATCTTAGTAATTTGAAGAGTTGATTCAAAAGATGCTATTTATAGTTTAAAGTGATAGAACAATAAACATTTGGGGAATTAGGTAAGCTAAGAATGTACTCTTTTTCAAATATCTCAGAGGGTGCCACAAAGAAGAGGGAGTCAAACTATTCTCCAAGGCACCTGGGGGCAGGACAAGAAGCAATGGGTGGAAACTAATCAAGGAGAGAAGCAACTTAGAACTAAGGAGAAATTTCCTGACAGTTAGAACAATTAACCTCTGGAACAGCTTGCCTCCAGAAGTTGTGAATGCCCCAACCCTGGAAGTCTTTAAGAAGATGTTAGATAGCCATTTGTCTGAAATGGTATAAGGTTCCTGCCCACGCAGGGGGTTGGACTAGAAGACCTACAAGGTCCCTTCCAACTCTGCTATTGTATTGTATTGTAAATGTGAAACCGAAAAGTTGCTTCACATTTGAGCCATGGTGGCACAGTGGTTAGAGTGCAGTACTGCAGGCTACTTCTGCTGACTTGCAATTTGGCAATTCAAAACTCACCAGGCTCAAGGTTGACTCAGCCTTCCATCCTTCTGAGGTGGGTAAAATGAGGACCCAAATTGTTGGGGGAAATATGCTGACTCTGTAAACCGCTTAGAGGGCTGTAAAGCACTATGAAGTGGTCCAGTATATAAGTCTTAAGTGCTATTGCTATTCAGTGGGGTTATAGGCATTCATGCTATATCTGCCAATGGCTCCTTGAAGAAGCTGTGTTTCTCCCCAGCTCCATATGGTAACTGTGTGATCCCAGGAAAAATATGTGTTTGGGTTAAAGAAATGTCCACATTGTGTCTAATTTTTGGCCCAATTGATGCTCCCTGAACACATGGGACCTATCTATTCAATACCCACTGCTATTATGGTTTCATGGATACACCCAATCCCAGTCCAGAGCTTTGTATCCAAGCGCATATTTGGTCTGTACTTTTTTCAGTTCCCTGTGCCTTGATCCCTTGTGTCTGGGGATTATGTCTGGTGTCCTTTGTCTTTTCAGGTATTCAGTTACACAAATAATAGTGCATGTATCGAATTTAGCAGGCTTGGGGCATTCTATTGTATGTGTGTGGTTTTTAAAAAAAAAACTATATCTCTTTTTCTATTAGGAGAAAATCCTTTTGAGATTGAAGAGAAGGCGATAGATATAGATAAAAAGGAAGCAGACGATAAGAATACCGGAGATATGGATGAAGATGGACAGGATTCTGAGCAAGTCGAAAAAGATCCCTCTGAAGATAAAAGTGAACAAGATAAAAATGAAGAAGATAAAAATGAAGAAGGAACAGAGAATTCTGATGCAAATACAGGCGAAGAAGAGGACTCTACTGTAGAAGAGCAAAAAGCTGAAGAGAAAGAACAGAATGTTTCCACTACTGATCAAGGCCTTTGCCCTCAGGTTTCACATATTGTTATTAATAGAAGTGGTGGTGGTGGTGTGTGTGTGTGTGTTTGTGTGTGTGTGTGTAAGAGAGAGAAGGAGTGAATTCCAGTAAATGAATTTTCTCTAAATTTGTCATGAAATAAACAAAGCTTGTTTATAGTCGTAAAACATATTTTGTTATGTATGGTATATCAGCTACTAATATTTTGCCAAACTAATGCTAATACTGACTCATTTCTTAATTGCTTCAGAAAATTGATGAAACTGATAATGATACTGAAAACAACGAACAGTTACCTGAAGCTTTGGAAAGAATGGAACATGAGGCATATGGAGAGGCAGGAGAAGAGAATCTGCAGAGCGATACAGCTGCTGAGTTGGTTGGAACTGCTTCTGAGAAGGATCAGGCAAAAGAGGTGAAATGGAATAGCTTTATGAGTATTTGTACTGGTACTGGAGGAGTTGCAGCTTCAAATGTATGTCAGCCATGGGAACTCACTGATGCCTTTGGATCACCATCTCTCACCTCAGCACATCTCACTGTAATCTTAACCCTAATTGCAGTAGAGGGAGAATTTTGTAAGTTCTCTAGCAGCTACTTCATGCCTCTCATTTATTTCTATCCTATCAGCTTATTGAGTAATTGCTTTAAGTGGCTGGCTCATATCCAGAATATTTTTTTTGTTCACGTTGACTTAAGAGTTTGGTAGATCTATAGAATGCAAACTAACAGAGTTAGAGAGGATCTATCTTAGAGGTCTTCTAGTCAAACCCTCTGCTGAAGCAGGAAATCCTTTGCAATTTTAGACAAATGGCTGTCCAGTCTCTTCTTTTAAAAACTCCAGTGATGGAGCAGCTACAACTTCTGGAGGCAAGTTGTATCGCTGATTAGTTCTCACTGTCAGAAAATTTCTCCTTAAGTTTTAGACTGAATGTCTCCTTGTTAAGCTTCCATCCATTACTTCTTGTATTGCCCTCGGGTATTTTGGAGAATATTGGATCTGTTCATATTCTTCAGTAGGTCTTAAAACACTGAAAATAAGGTAGATGATAATACCAGCATCCATTTTCCAGTAAAGAGGAAAGCATATTTCCATTTTAAGGGGAAAAAACATTTATAAAAGTGACAGAATGTATTACAGCTGTTCTTTGTATATATAGTGCTTTTTAAACTTTATTGACTATTCCCTTTAGTTATGTCCTCAAATTGCTAAATTAATCGATTTCTCCAGTAAGGCTAAGTGGGCCATGTGCTATAAATATACATGCCAAATCTGCCAAAAGACTATGGATTATATCTATTTTTAATACTTCACACTTCACTGGGGATCACTTCCCTGTCTTATGAGCCAGACTTCACTTATTATATTTCATGAAATGTTGGTGCAGTGCTAGAATGGACAGATGGGCTTGTTTGCAAAACCATAAACTAACATACTTCTCTATTCCAAAGATGATTTAGTTGTCGGCTTTAAGCTTAATATGCCTGTGATGTGTTTTTGCAAACAAGATCTTACTTTACACGTCTTATTTCAGGAACACGGGAGTGGAACTTCAGATGCGAATCAGCCAGAAGGACATGAATCTGAATTAATGGCACATCTGGCTTCACAGAAACAAAGCAGAAAAAATACCCAGGTGTCTTATTCTTTTAAAAATGTGTAAATTACCCTTTTGCAATTGGAGGCTCCTATACTAATGATCTTTGAAGACTGTTTAATGGAAAGCCAAGGAAAAACTAAGCATATGGGACTGCTAATTATTCCTTGGCTCTTATGCCGCTTGGATGTTTTAAGACAGTTTTGAGCTGAAAAAAGTATCAGAATCTGCTGATACGTATTTGAAGAGAAACTGCATCTAGAAGTAACACAAACTTTGTACAGTGTTTATTAGGAACAGAAGCAGAAGCAAAGCAGGATTGAATAAAATGTGTGAAAATGATAATAGACTGGCAGACCACCTAGATCACTCTCTTACTGCTGGCTCTAATTTTTCCTCTTATAGCCATTTAGAATTAGAATTCTAAATGGCATTTGGTTTTGGATCATAAATAAAATTTTGATTTGAATTCTATATTGTATGAACCTTCATATACGGAAAGCTCTCAGCCTAAAAATACTTTGGGCAAGAGGAAAAGGGAAGCTTCTACTTGAACTAGAGAGCCATTAATAGAGCAAACCAGAATTGTACCAGTTGCCCATTTGCAGAGAATTGCAGGTACCCCATCTGGAGCCTGGAAGCCAGATTTTCCTACTGTGCAAATGGGCTCCTAGTACAATCAAAGCTCAAATAAACAAACAAACAGAATTAATATTTTAAGGCAGGCATGGATAATGTGAAGCCGCAGAGGCAGGACAGCCGGCCTATCTGTTTAAGCAGTTCCCAAAGTCATCTTCATGGACCTCTAGAATCCTTTTCTCTTTTTTTAAAGGAACAGGACCTTTATATTCTCTTTTCCTGAATAGAATTTGGATTTGCTTCCTCCCTTTGAAAATTAACTGGCCGTGCTTTCCTGTGTTTCAGAGTTATAAAAGAAAGCTAGGACAAGCTGACAACGAACGCACACCAGGAGATCAGAGCCAACCTGTTCACAAGCGACTGAGAACTATTGAGTCTAGCCAGGAAGCAGAGGAAAGACCAGTTCCGCCAGGACAACATCAGCTGGAGGCTGACACCTTTGAGCATATTAAACAAGGCAGTGAATCCTATGATGCTCAGACCTACGGTATGACAGTATTCACAAGATACCTCAGGGAATAATAATGAGAAGCTCTTTATGGCATCATAGTTTGAAAAACACATATATTTCTTCACTAACAGATACCCTGTTTCCCTGAAAACAAGACCTCCCCGAATAATAAGCCCAATCGGGCTTTTCAGCTCATGCGCTAAAATAAGGCCTCTCCCAAAAATAAGCCCTTCCCAAAAAATATTGCAACACAGCAGCAACCATGAAGTGACCACTCTCACCACCTCCTGCACCTCAAAAATAATAAGACCTACCCAAAAATAAGGCCAAGTGCTTATTTTGGGGGGAGGGTGTCAAAAGAAAATAAGACCCTGCCTTATTTTCGGGGAAACAAGGTATATGATGACTGGGTGTTGTATTCCTTTTACATTCATTTTACACTTTAGGTTTATTTTGAGAAATGTATTTTTCATTCTGTCTTAGCTAATGCTCTACAGCAGGCATGTCCAAAGTCCGGCCCGCGGGCCATTTGCGGCCCGGGGGTCGGTTTAATACGGCCCTCCAACAGCCCTCCCTGCTCTGTATAAATGTGGCCCTCCCTTCCTCCCTCTGTCTCTGGGGCTGTGTGGCTGGGAGGGAGGTGGACGGAGGTTACGGGCGTCTCCTCCCGCAGCGGGCGAGGGAGCAGGCGGGGTGAGCACCCAAGGCTACCGTCATCTTAAGCACCACCGAGGCTGTCGCCCGGGAAGCCGGTCGCGCCTCCATCGCTGCATGTTCTGGATCTGCGAAGCTGGGAAGGAGGTGAACGCGCAGCCCCAGAACATCCGCTTGGTGCGTTCACCTCCCTCCCAGCCACGCAGCCCCAGAACGTGCAGCTCCCGCCGCACAAGGTCGCCCGGCAGGGGCGTCAGGCAGGGAAGACGGACGCGCGGCCTCAGAACGTAAGCCGTGGTGCCTGCCGAAGGGAGCCGCGATGGAGACGCGACCGGCTTCCCTGCCTGACGCCCCTGCCGGGCGACACTCTCGGTGGTGCTTAAGATGACGGTAGCCTTGGGTGCTCACTCCGCCTGCTCCCTCGCCCGCTGCGAGTGGCGAGGGAGTGACTGACAGACACAGAGAGAGACAGAAGGGGAGGGAGGGAAAGACAGAGACAGACAGAGACAGAGAGAATGAGAGGGAGGGAGAGAGACGGAGAGAGACACAGATAGAGAATGAATCGGAATCAGATTGAATCGGAGACAGACGGGGAAAGAGGGAGAGACAGACATACAGAGAGAGGGAGGGAGGGAGAGAATCAGAGAGAGTGACACACACAGAGACAGGGAGAGACAGAGAGGGAGGGAGAGACAGATAGATAGAGACTGAGTAAGTGAGTGAGAGACAGACAGACAGACAGACACACACACAGAGTGACAGAGAAAGAGAAAGAGAAAGAGAAAGAGAAAGAAAGAGAAATAAAGAGACAGAAAGAAAGAAAAAGAGAGAAAGAAAGAGAGAAAGGGAAAGAAAGAAAGAGCGAAAGAGAGAGAAAGAAAGAGAGAGAGAAAGAGGGAGAAATGGAGAGAGAGAGGAAGAAAGAGAGAGAGAGAGAAAGGGAGACAGAAAGAAAGAGAGAGAGAGAAAGAAAGAGAGAAAGAGCGAGAGAAATGGAGAGAGAGAGAGGAAGAAAGAGAAAGAGGTAGATAAATTTTTTTAAAATTTATTTTCAATACATTGAAAACTCAACTGTCAGTTGATCTTAATGTTATGAAATGAAAAGTATGTCATTTGCAATTAACTTGGCATAAAATAATTTATTTGCATTTAATTGTAATAGTTCAAAGAATGTTCGGAAAAATGTTCGGCCCTCCACCATGTTCACTTCATCCAATCTGGCCCTCTTTGAAAAAAGTTTGGACACCACTGCTCTACAGTTTAGTCTACAATGCTCTATATCCTAAGACTGTAGGTTGCACGAAACCTTCCTAAGCCTTGAGTGTGATCCCCCAAATCCTCAAGTGTTGTTATCAAATGGTAATTGCTAATGTAGCCAGAATGGGAAAGGCATTAAATTTGTAACCGGAGAATAATTTTTAATTCTAGTTTTAGACAAATAAACCATTTTAGAGAATGATAGACTTTTTTTGTAAATCCGCAATGATAACTAACTTAATCTTTTTTTTAGCTTGAAATGTAAATTAAATGAAAACTTGTGGGGGGGGGGGGGGAGAAATATATTCTCCATAACCTTTTGAACTGCATCCCCTCCTCTTGCCTCTTACAAGTCAAGTGCAGTCCTCAGCCTAGACAAAGTTTGCATCCCAGTATCACATCTGTGCAAATTTAAATCTCATTGAATTGAAAAGACTTAATATTGATTTAACAAATGTATAGAGCTCTGTTGTGTTTCATGCTCAACTGCTAGTCATATTTTATTTTTGCTACATTGGGCTGGTTCAAGGAGAAAAGTCAATTTGCTTGACAAATGCCCTGCTTGTTTCTAGACTGTTTATAGATCAGCTCCGAATTTTATGATGGCTGATGTGCTGATGCTGGAGAACCTCTTGTAATTTTTTTTAATATGATCTGAAAACAGTATTTTATTGGTTTATATTCCCACCAGATGTAGCAAGTGAAGAACAACAAAAACCAATTTTGCCTGTTAATGAAGACAATGAAGAAACAGTTTCTGACGATCTGGCTATGGAAACAGAGGTTCACGCTGCTGAGGAACTCAAAACCTCAGAGGTAGAAAAATTGAATCCAGAAACAAAAATGTCTGGGACTTCCAAATCTGGTACGTCGTCAACTTCTTGCCTTGAGAATTCATTTTTTAAGAAATAGCTTCCTGCATGTTTGTGGAAATAGCACAAGAATACTGTTAATGAAATAAACTAATCCTAATGAATAATAATTTGTTGGTTTTATCTAAGATGTGGCTATGTATTAAGTGAGCCAAAGTAGAGTACAGGAACAGATATGAATGTATGCAGTAATTAGCGAGCGTGTATAATTCAATCCTAGGACCTGAGCAGATAGAGGCAGACAGCCAAGTTCCTAATTCTGAAGATGCTGAAGAAAGGGAATCAAACTCTTTACTGCCAGAAGTAAAGCCGGACCGAAACAAGCAGTCGACTATTCATACCGCTCATCAGTTTTTGAAGGATCCCAATGTACAGGTAGAAGACAGTTCGCATTTTTAAAACAAAATGATGGGCTAACTGGTTTAAGCAGATATATTTTAATGTGATCATAATGCTGCAGTAGTTGCAGGCTGTTGCAGATTACAATCTCAGGTGATGTAGAAGAGAGGTCCCCAACCAATGCACTGCCGGTACTGGTCCACATCCTGTTGGGAACCAGACTGCACAAGTGGCGGGCAAGCACACTAAGCTCCATTTACACAAGTGGTGGGCAGAGCTGGTCCACAGAGCTAAAAGGGTTGGGGACCACTTATGTAGAATCAAGTTGCGTCCCTTACTGGACCGGGGAGCCCTTCGCACAGTCACTCAAGCACTTGTGACGTCCCGGCTGGATTACTGTAACGCTCTCTACATGGGGCTTCCCTTGAGGTGCACTCGAAAGCTACAGTTAGTACAGAATGCGGCCGCGCGGGTGATTATGGGTGCCCCAAGGCAAACCCACGTAACACCTCTCCTGCGCGAGCTGCACTGGCTGCCTGTGGCCTTTCGAGTGCGCTTCAAGGTGTTGACGACCATCTTTAAATCGCTCCATGGCTCGGGGCCTAGCTATATACGAGACCGCCTCCTGCCCCATACATCCCTTCGTCCGATCCGCTCCCACAGAGAGGGTCTTCTTCGGGTGCCGTCGGCCGGGCAATGCCGGTTGGCGACACCCAGAGGAAGGGCCTTCTCTGTGGCGGGCCCGGCCCTCTGGAACGACCTACCCCCCGACCTTCGCACAATCTTGGACCTCCGCCTCTTCCGCCAACGTCTTAAGACGTACTTATTCCAACAAGCCGGCCTAGGATAGCCCCCCGTTTCTGACGTTTTAAGGAAATTTGTAATTTGGTAGGGTTTTTAATATTGGGTTTTTAGCACGGGTTAATGAATTTAATTACATTTTAATCGATATTTATTGTATTTCTGTGTTTTTAGATGCCTGTGCGCCGCCCTGGGTCCTAACAAGGAGAAGGGCGGGGTATAAATTTAATAAAATAAAAAATAAAAAAATAGATAGGGTTCAAATTTGGGGAGGACTTTCAACTGCCAATGATTGGATGGGGAGATAAAATTATGACAATAGGTAAAGACATTAATGCTACCACTTTACCTTGTAGACTCAGTATATAGGGAGAGTCACATATCTACATTAAAATGGCATAAAGTTGCTTTGCTTTCATTACTATTACATCCCTGTAAAAATTATAATTACAAATTGGCTCCTTGGAAGTTAACAATGCCTGAAAATAAGGAATACTGAAATAGAGAGATATAGAGCTGCAAAATTTCAGCATTCTGATCAATATTCATTTTCACTTTTGTTAGCTTCATCCAGCCTGTAGCTCAGGGGTGTCAAACTCATGGCATCACATTGTTGTCATGTGATGTATCATGAGTTCCCCCCCCCCCTTCGCTAAACCAGGAGTGGGCGTGGTCAGCGCATGACTCATCTGGCCTGTGGGCCACAAGTTTGAAGGCTGCTGTAGCTGCCTTAAATACTGGTGCAGTCCTCTGAATTATATCACCTGATTCAAATGGATACTAGGGAGAGAAGGCTAAATATAATCAGTGGTGACAGTACTTTTTCCAAATCTGTAAATGATTTTATTTATTTATTTAATTTATTTATTTATTTATTTATTTATTTATTTAATTTATTTATTTATTTATTTATTTATTTATTTATTTATTTATTTATTTATTTATTTATTTATTTATTTATTTATTTATTTATTTATTTATTTATTTATTTATTAGTTGGATTTATATAACCGCACCCTCTCCCCAAAGGGACCCGGGGCAGTGCACAGGAAATTAAAACTACATAGTATCACAAATATAAATAATTTAAACCGAATTAAAGAAATTATCCCTGTGCTAAAAGTTTAAAAGTATTAAAACATTAACCCCATCTAAAACCCACTTAAAACAATTTAAGGTACAGCCTGTAGGCTAGGTAAATGGCTTAGGCCAAACCGGCCTGATGAAACAAGAGAGTCTTTAATTTCTGGCGGAAGGCGCGGATGTCCATAGTTGTTCTAAGGTCGGGGGGTTGGTCGTTCCAGAGGGTTGGGCCCACCACAGAGAAGGCCCTTCCCCTGGGCGTCGCCCGCTGGCATTGCCTGGTGGTCGGCACCCGGAGAAGTCCCTCTCTGTGGGAGCGAATTGGCCGAAGGGATGTATGTGTTAAATTGACTTCTTGTATGTGTTAAAAAGCATTGGGACCTGTTAGAGGTTTAAGCCTTTTTTCTGCAGAAGGGAACTGAACTGGCAGATCACTGTGACATTTATTTATTCTACTGTGCTTCTATTTATTCTAGAAGGATAGTTGATAACAAAAAAATCAGAGCAAGTCAGTAAAACAGGGTGGCAGACTTGCTGAAATGTTTTCTACAAGTGTAGATGTGATAAAGGACAATAGATAATCTCGGGGGAAATCCATGTCATTCTGGAATGTTGCATCTGGAATGTTTCGTATGATGGTGTTCTAGGGATGATCTAGCAATTTTCCAGAAGATAAACTAGCTGTTCTAGCTTGGACTACTGGTTTCCAAGAGAACCTGTTTTCCAGTTCAGAAGATTAATTTTCAGAATACTACTGGAGTATCTCCATTATTGGACGAATGGCAGTCTGGAGAAGAATCATATTCTGTATGTCTCTAGAGCAGTGGTTCCCAACCTTTTTTTGGCCATGCCCCACCTAAGCATCTCAAAAATCCCGATGCGCTCCCCCGTCCCCCGGTGACATATAATTCTTACTTTATTCAAAGAGTGAACTCATGGGGAGGAAGCCTAAAAAGGCCATTAACTTGATTTAAACAAGGTTCAATTTGTCCCCATTAAAAATCTAATTGCCCCCCTGGTGGGGCATGGGCTTTGCTGGCTGGAGAATTCTGGGAGCTGAAGTCCTTCAGATTTAAAGTTGCAAAGGTTGGAGACCCCTGCTCTAGAACATCCCATTCTAAAGGTTTTGCACAACTTCTATAGACTACGATAAAATGTATGTTGCTCTTTGAGAGAGTATTTCTACCTCACACTAAAACTAATCTGTTCATATTGTTGGATTCTTATTCCAATTTGTTATATTTTAAGCACATTTTTAAAAATCCTGAAGAACTAAGGCAAGAACTTGAGAAGCAGCTTGAAGCCTGGAAGATTAGAAATCCTTTAGAGGTTAGTAACATATTTAAGTAAAGGATATCATTTTGTATTGTTTTTTTTAATGAGAAAAGTAATTAAATCTTGTTTTGAAGTTATGTCAAATACTATTGCTTAATTGTCTCAAATTTGTGTGGTGGTCCTGATAATCTTCTGCAGTATCAAACTGGCATTTTTATAATCATAAAATTATACAACAAACTACTTACTTTATATTAAATAAGTATAAAATATTACCTTTGAAAGCCTGTGGGAGAATTACTAAATTACTGACATCAAGGTATTAAGAAATTGTGTACTTTATTACTTTGTGTACTTTGTGTTTTATTAAAGATATTTCTGGATTTTTTAAATAAATATTGGAAGCCAGAAGTCCATCTAGTATTTCTAATACATCAACACTGGGAACAATACGAATTTTCATAGACACCCTGGATGTGTATTCTGCATTACTGCTAATGCATTGTACAGACAACGACAACAACAAAAACAGTTATTTTCTAAACCAGGGGTCTCCAACCTTTGCAACTTTAAGTCTGATGGACTTCAGCTCTCAGAATTCTCCAGCCAGCAAAGCTGGCTGGAGAATTCTGGGAGCTGAAGTCCATCAGACTTAAAGTTGCAAAGGTTGGAGACCCCTGTTCTAAACAATCTGTGTCCGATCACCACTTCTTAACTAATGGGTCTTGTATTGTACCTTGGATTCTGTAGGGGGATGCAGTAGCCGAAGAGATGTGGCAGAGATACCTTCTGCTCACTGAACCTCTTTCACAGCAGCTGTGTGAGCAGCTCCGACTCCTCCTAGAACCAACTCAGGCAGCCAAGCTGAAGTAAGTAGAGCAAAAAGCAGAAAGCAGCTAAACAGTTTGATGTGGAACAGAGTTTCATAGGAGAATGCATAGCACAGTGAAATTAACGGCATTTAATGCTTGTTTAATCCTTGTTTAGCAACTGCCTCAACTATTCACATACAAATGAGCAAGACTGTTTGCAAATAGGTCAAAAAACATGAATAATTAAAAAAAATCATTTTTCAACAAATGTGGACATTTATGACAATAAAAGTCATTGTGAAACTGTTGAAGACCTAGTCAGTTTCAACCAGCAATGGTAGCAGTGGGAGAGTTCTATTTGATGATGATGATGATGATGATGATGATGATGATGATGATAATCTTTATTGACATGTACTAAAATTAGAATGAAATTGGTTTTAACTTCACTGGTGCAAAATTATAACAGAAACAAAAAAGAAAAAAGAAAAAAACTAGCATGTGCATGGAGTGATTGTGGTTGAATTTCATTTTCATTTCATTTTTTCATTTTATTAAATTTATAAACCGCCCCACTCTCCCCAAAGGGACTCGGGGCGGTGCACAGGAAGTTAAAATAGAATAAAAGACAAACATTTAAAAGTCTCACAGCCCAAGGATAGAAGCTATTTAAAATCTTAATTAGTTAGGGTTCCAGAGGTGAGCTTGAGGTTAACCCTTTTTAAGGAAGAATTGCACTGCAGAGAAAAACATCTCAGAAAAATGGTTTGTTTAAGCAATCACTTCATCCTGCAGGAAGACAAAAAAGAGGGGAGAACAGTTGGGCACAGGACACTCCACTAGAGAACTTTATGAGATGGCAGCAATTAATTATCTTTGCAGCATCTCTCTCACATAGTTCATTTAGCATCCATGTCACTTAGCAACCATTTCTCCAGACCCAGTTGTAGTTGATAAACATGGACAACCGGTATTCATTAAATGGGTACATTAAAATGTTAATTGAATTAACATTCTGAGTTCAACAGTCATATATTTTGATTAAACATCACTTTCCCAAGTGTATTAATTATTTACTGCATTTATGTATTGTCATGTTCCATATTTTAGGATGATACAGGAGTCTTTGATTCCTTCAACGGGTTAACTATTGTAGTATAAGCATTTGCAGACTGAAGTCTATATGGGTTTGGAGTTTGTGCACATGCAACAAGACTGTGCAGTTTGACAATATAATCTGCATATCCCTAAATCATATTTTATTTTTAATTGAAAACGTTTTAACCCTTATGTCAATAAAGATATGTTTTCAAGTCTGAATTGTGCTTCAGATAGATGACTGATTATATACTTTTTGGAGCATAAGAGCAGCGAGACAATATCCTTCACACATTCTATGATAATAAAACCAGAATAACATATGCATAACAAACATTGTCCTGTTGGCTCAGCTGGCAGGTTTTATTCAGATTGCAGAATTCATTGAGATTGCCAGAAATAAAATTCTGTTTATTTGGAAAGGAATAATAACAACAGAGTTTGCAATGTCTATCTAATATTTTGGATTTTCCCCCTAGGTTTTTATTTTTAGAAAAGCTGTGAAAAATATTTAAAATTATTTCCAACTTTTTCTCTCAGCCAACATCATCCTTTTCCAATTGTCAGACAACTACATGTGTAGAAATCTAGCAATTTCTTCTAGCAATCTTAAACCAATATTTCTGATAATTAAATCTCTGCTGAGTTGTGCAAAACTCACATTCTGCTTAGTTATTTTCATAAATGTCATGTTTACAATAAATGTTATATGTCATAGTGTTACGATATTTATTACACTGTGTTATAGTGTTAATGTTTTGAATGTTCCCAATTACCAGAGGTGATTATAGAACAGGAAAAAGGTTGAACATGCGCAAAGTAATCCCATACATTGCAAGCCAGTTCCGAAAAGATAAAATATGGTTACGAAGGACCAAACCCAGCAAGCGGCAATATCAGATTTGTTTGGCTCTTGATGACTCTGCCAGCATGGTAGACAATCACTCTAAACAGGTAAAAGAAATTATAAACAACATTCTGAACTTATAGGCCTGCATTCATTTATATTTCTTCTGTGTTTCATCCTATCCTATGACTAGCTATGGCCATTTCTTCGGCAAACGTTCAGAGTTATGGGTGTTCATAACATATGATAGTTAACACCCAAAACATTTCAGTATAATTTTGGTCCCCAAAGTTACAACTGTTGCAGCATCCCATGGTTACATGATGAATAATTGGGCATTTGGGGCGACCCGTTTGTTCTTCACAGGGGAACTTCTCCCAAATGCTTATCTTTCCTCTTCCTCTCCCATCATCCCCCCACCCACCCCCAAAAAAACACCTTTACCCTTTTGGCTGCCCTGTGCTCACTGGTCCTCCTGCTCCTGCCATCTTGCCCTTAATGGCTCTGCCTGTTTCCAAAATTTTGAAAGAAGGCCATGCCTGATTTTGACAAGGCCATGCGCAAATTGGGACAGAGGGCAGGCATGGCCAGTAAAAGCCTCACGAAGGACCAGGTAAGGTGTGTTCAGCTGCAGCAGCGGAAATAAGCTAGCAAAGGACAGCTGGGGATACCAAGGCTGGAAGCACCAGCAGGACCAGCAAGGGTAGAAATGACAAAGCCAGCACAGTTCAAGGCAGCCACAAGAGGGTCTGGCTTGGCTTTGGGATTGGGAGGGACCAAACCAGGAATGGCTTGGATCAGGGTGGATCCTTGGTTCATGACCTGTAGGATTTGGTTGACAACAGCTGCCATGTTTGCTGCTTCTAATAAGCGAGGCAATCACTTGATGTTGTGCTTTATGACTGCATCGCTTAGCAATGGAAATTTTGGTCCCAATTGCCATTGTAGCTCAAATACTATTTGTGGCTCATTCTGTCATTCTTTTGCTTTTGCCACTTGGGGTTTCTCAAATGCCAGTTCTCATACAGGGTTTAAATATCTCACTGCACGTCAATGGATGTGTAGGCATATGCTTCTGCCCCAGTGACTGTTTACTACTTGAGATATTTGATGTATTTAAAGGAAAGTGTCATTACTGCAATTTTCTAATTTCTTGCAGAGTTTGTATGAAAATATGTGGCATCACAAGCTTTAAGAAAAGGTTTTATCAGTGGCAAACATTTTTAGAATTTTGCAATTTAAATGTTAATTCTGTGCCAAATTGTTCGTATTCAATGCTACTGATAATACTTTTAACCTTACTTATCAATGAACTCCAACTACATCAATTTGTTTTTTGTAGCTCGCATATGAATCCTTAGCAGTGATTGGGAATGCTTTAGCACTTTTAGAAGTGGGACAAATTGCAGTATGTAGGTAAGAACACTTAAACCTTTATTGACTTTCGGTAGTGAAAATTAATATAATTCTTGCACGGGGACACAATTTTTAAAAATATGTTTCCCTTTATTTTAGTTTTGGAGAGACAGTTCAGCTGCTACATCCATTCCATGAACAATTCAATGACCGATCAGGAGCAAGACTACTACAGCTCTGCAAATTTGAACAAAAGAAGACTAAGATAGCTCAGGTAATGCCACTTCTTAAGGTCATGTTGTCCATTGCCTTACATCTGACTGCATTGTAGAGACAAATCTGAGATCCTGCTGGTGTACCTAGCTTCAAGCTGCATGGCAGGATCCTTCCCCAAGTTCTTAGAATTGCCTTTGTGTTGGTGGTGGAAGTAACCTTTAGATGAGATGAAAAGCACATAAACCAAATGAAATAAATATTTCCTCACTTGTTAGTGCCTCAGGATTCACTCTAACTGTTTGGGTGCTGGTTGTGATAAAGCTCAGGAGTTCACATCCCCCATGACAACCATAGACTTGTTTCAAATAATGGGTCCACACCATAACGGTGGTAGCCCCTTGGATCTTGTCATTTTCTGAGCAACGTTGCTATTCTGGAGAGAGAGAAGGGATTTCCCTCATCATGGTCAGATCGTCCCTGATCTGGATATGATTAAGAGCCATCTGTGAGCTCTGTAGGATTTTTATTTATTTATTTTGGGGGGGGGGGTCATTGTTCTGCCCCAGTTGGTTTTCAATGCGAGCATGGGGAGTTTTCCAGCTCTAGCAGGCAGTTTTGCCCTGACTGGTTAAGTACTTGGCATTAGAAAGTATGCTGGGTGCTGAATAGCATTGCCCCTGAATAGACTCGGCTTGCTGGCGGCTGATTCCACTTGGTGCCTTGCTTTTCCATGACCCTCTCTAGAAGTGAAGCACCAGAAACAATGTCTGGAACAAACTTGTAGCAAGACAAGAAGTGAATATACAACCAAGGACAGATACATGCTTCTATTCCGGCCTTCATTATGGCAGTAAAAGAGGCTGTGTTTACTTATTGAGACTCTTATCCAGTGGCCTTAATTTGCATGATCAATTCCCTATTGGACGTGGAGAAGGTGACAGGAATTCTCAGCAATTGCCATGTTGTTGTAGTGCCTGCAGTAACTCTTTAACAAAATGGAACCCATTTCTGCTGAGGGAAAGAATGGTTTTCTTTGTTCTGTCAGAAAACCATCTCAAAATAAGTATAAGGATAATCTTTATTGTCATTGTACTTGTTTATAACGAAATTGGTTTTAACCTCACTGGTGCAAAATTATAAGAGAAACGAAAAAAGAGAGAGAGAAAAACCTAGCATGTGCATGGAGTGATTGTGGTTGAATTTAAAAGTCTCACAGCCCAAGAATAGAAGCTATCTTTAAACCTGTTTGTTCGGCTGGCTATACTTTGATATCTTCTGCCTGATGGTAGAAGTGCAAAGAGATACCAACCAGGGTGTGAATCATCTCTGAGAATCTTCCTTACTCTGCTAAAGCAGCGAGATCTGGCAATGTCATCCAGTGGTGTCAGAGGCAACCAATGGTTTCTTTTGCCAAATTGATCACTCTCTGTAGTGCCTTCCTGTCCACAGCTGTTAAACCATACATTACCATACTGTAATGCAATATGTGAGGACACTTTCTATGGTGGACTGATAAAAAGAGGTCATCAGCCGTTGTTCCACCTGATTTTTTCGCAGGAATCTAAGGAAATTAAATAATGCTTACTGCTATGCTTCAAATAGAATTTGGAAAAGTGTAGTCTTAAAAGTGTAGAAGTCAAATTGGGGCATTCCTATTCTTTGTCACAGAATCAGCATGACAGTTTCAGGGTGGAGGCTGTTTTTCACAATATTTGTTTCTTGTGTTCTTGTACAGTTTTTAGAATCATCAATCAATATGTTTGCTGTAGCACAGCACTTGTCTTCGAACATCAATCCAGGTATGACTCCTTTTTTATAATAATTAAAAATTACCCTAAGTGAAAGCTGTCCAAGTTGTTCTGGAATCAGGCAACTTCTAAACTGAATAAATAAATAACATCAGCATTGACTATAAGAAGTTGTAGTCTATAGTTGTTGATTGGTTGATAAAGGTGTGCCTAGCTTTTAAGGTCACAACATCTCAGAGCAGAATGGTCCTCGTTGCACTTTACATAGGAACAATGTTGAAATGGGCAACTCAATTGTTTGAATGTGTGAATTTTAAAACTTTAAAATATTGTGTTGCATAGCACTTCTTAATAAATATTCTAAAGAAGAAATATTTGAATTCTTAGTTCCACAATTCATTACTACTAGACAGATTGGATCTATTTCTTCAATTATGTACAAGATATTCAGCAATATTAGGTTTTAGTTTAATAAATTAATATTTAGATTCCATTTAGTTTATCCTATGTAGACAATACATTTTTGGAATGTTTTCATTTTTTAAAATACTAAGCAGTACAGAGCTTTTGTAAACTCTTGGCAATATTTCTTGTTTTCTGTATACTTGATTCAGGATTTTATTAACAATTGAAATATATGTCTCTTACTAGAAACTGCTCAGTTACTCCTAATAGTATCAGATGGAAGAGGTCTATTCCTTGAGGGCAAAGAACGTGTCAAAGCAGCTGTTCAATCTGTACAGAATGCAAATATCTTCATTATTTTTGTAATATTGGACAACCCTAATTCACGGGTAAGTTAATGCATTTGTGCTACTTTTTTAACTGTGAAAAAAACATGTTATATATAATTATAATATTATAATATTGGCTATTTCCTTAGTTCCCCTTCAAATGGTAGTAAAAGGGTTTTTATTATTACTATTATTTTATATTATTAAAAAGTAATAAGTGTAGTTGACTTTTTCAAATGTTTAAATTTTCTCAATCACATAAACATAGATTGCCTTTCCTACAAAACAGTTGTTTATAACCATGCCTAGTTTCTCATTTGCTGCAGATATCTGAATTAATTCATACATCTTGAATTGATAAATTAATATATGAATTAATTCATAGTTCCAATTAATTAATTGAGTTCTGGGATCTGCAAAGGTCCATGACCAGTTTGTATCTTAGTCCTGCTTATTTCTATCTGATATAAAAACTTAAAAGGCAAATTGAATGCAGTGTCTTATAAAGATACATGAGAACCTTTATGAAAGATTTTTAAAAAATTATAAAAAAAGAAACCAGACAAACCATTTATTCATTTATTTAACTTGTTACAAATATCTACTATTTGTTATATTATCATATAATTCTTTATTTAGAATCTTCTCATTTATAAACCAAAACATTTGACGTTGGGTGTTAGTAAACCAAATGTACCCTTTCCTCATTTAGCAACCATGTTCATTCCAACTACTTGATCATTAAACAAAATGGTCACTAAGGGTACATGGCTCTGAGAGAAAGGGAGATATTGCAAAGATCATTGTTTGCTGTTGTCTCATTCAGACAAATTTTTCTTGTTTTTTCCCCTTTTTGGCCTCTTGTAGTGCAAAGACATTACTTACACAAACTATCTTCCTGAGCTGCTTTTCTCTACAGCAGGGGTCTCCAACCTTTGCAACTTTAAGTCTGAAGGACTTCAGCTCCCAGAATTCTCCAAAGCTGGCTGGAGAATTCTGGGAGCTGAAGTCCTTCAGACTTAAAGTTGCAAAGGTCGGAGGCCCCTGCTCTACAGTGTAGTGCTTTCCTAAAAAACGCTAAACACAAGTTAACCTCTGTGTCCTTAATTAGTTGATTAGAGCTCTCCTACCAGTTACCCTGTTGCCTGAAACTGACTAGACCTTAATTAGTGTCACTAATTAAGGCTTTTGTAGTCAGGTACATGAAATATGGCTGTAAATGTATGCATTTGTATACATTTTCCCACTGTAAATTCCCATTTTACAGTGGGAAAATGATTTTTTATTACCATTTATTACTGTACTTGCAAATAATTGCTAACTGAGGTTGTTGTTAATCAAGGAGTGGCTGTAAGTTAAAAGGGGGACAGACACATAATTATCAGGAAGAGAAAAATCTCCTCCTGACCATTTTCAATTGATTTAATACAAGCATGTGTACGCGAAAGTGAATATTGCTTGATTATAAGAAAAGTCTAAATCTATAATTCAGTATTTACTTCTGTTAATTTGCTGTTTTCATTCACAGGATTCAGTCTTGGATATCAAAGTACCTATATTCACACGGCCTGGAGAATTGCCAGAAATAAGGTCATACATGGAAGAATTTCCCTTTCCTTTCTACATAATTCTCAGAGATGTGAATGCCCTGCCAGAGACTCTCAGTGATGCCCTTAGGCAGTGGTTTGAACTGGTGACTGCTTCAGACAGTTTGTAGAGTGCGGCAAGACTTTAGAGTGCGTCAAGACTTTATCGAAGCATATAAGCTGATGTTCAATGGGGCCAGAAATCGAAGACCTCAAACTTATGTTTATCCTTCTCAGTGCAGGAGACTATGCAATCCATGATGAACTTAGACATCGTCCCTAGTTTCCTTGCCAGTATTGGGAAACAGTGAAAAAACATATTGTTTTCTTTTGTTGTTGCTATTGTTGTTGTTTTACTTTGAGTATCGATAACTTATTCTAGGGTTTGTTATTCTCGTCATTAGGAGTTAGGCAGGCTTGTTGAGTAGTAAGAAGCAAGCTTTGCTTCCAAAAGAGGAAGTTAAACTCAAACTGTTGAACTATAATAAAAGATAGTTTGCTTTTAAGTCACCTGCATGAGTGGACCCTGTGTTGAGGAGATGGGGGAGGTTAAATTTTACACAGCCAAAAAATAATACTTATCTCCTTGAATACTTGAAATTACTCAATATTGCTGAATGGTTGCTGCAAATATTTTGCTGCAAGGATATTTTTGTTACATTGAAGACTGAATTATCATTTTACACTGTGACTTTCGCCTTCTGTCCAAGGCAATTACTATAACACACTTGCAAGGGACTTTTTCTCTCCAACCCTTTTTCATTGCAAAAACTATGCATTGTTTGTGATTATTAATAAAGCCATCCTTTTGTTTGTAATTATGGTGTCCATTGTTTGAAAGAGTTAATTAGGTCTGAAATAATCTAAATAAGGATTATTCAAATTTGAGAACTAAAGTAAATTCTGACACTTTCTTGAACTTGTCCAGTCTTGTATGTAAACCAAAGATCAATGTAATGATTGTACTGCACTATTTCATGGGGTCCAGATGTGGCTGGTGCTGCTGATGCAGGGAAAGTTAGCATTTAACAGGAAGCAATTGTAAATGGAAGTTGGAGGAAATATATCTTGTACAGATGCAATAATCATAAATTACAAAGGGGATATATACAGTACTTGGAAAGCAGCATCTGTCTGGTATCTACTGAACATATGCCTCCCCAGGCCAATACTGAAGTAAAAGCCATGTGACACTGCATGCATTAGAACTTAACATTGCAAAGTATTTACAATGCAGAATTTAAAGTACTTTGTGAGAGTCAGTTTGGTATAGTGGTTAAGACATCAGGTTCGAAATTGGGAGATCATGAGTAATAGTCTTGCCTTCGGCACAAAGCCAACTGGGTAACTTTGGGCTAGTCACTTTCTCTCAGCCCTAGGAAGGAGGCAATGGCTAACCACTTCTGAAAAACTGCCAAGAAAACTGCAGGGATTTGTCCAGGTAGTGTCTAGAAATCAGACCCAGTTCAACAGAAGGAAGATAAATCCTTTATAATATCATGTAACTGCAAGTTTTTAAAATTCCTAAACCAACCCTTTCTTAAATTATTTAATATGAAGTTACTTAAAACAACTTTGCTATAAATAGGTTTATGTAAGTTTAGACATTGATAATTGGGACATATAATAAAATCAAATCATGAAGATTGAAGTTGATATTTACCATCAATTCTTTTCCATTTTCTAAACTCACAAGGACTGCATTGTTCCACTGGTTAAGTTCCTCTTCATATTTTTTTGCTAAAAATTATATTCTGTAAACCTTGGGGATTTCTTGCTATGGATGAGTCTATTTTGGATCCATATTTGGAGAATATACAGGATGTGGTTTGTGTCACGGTATTGTGATCTTTACCAACAGCGTAAAAGGGCTGTCCAAAATAAAGCAGAACTACCTCAAAAGCTTCAGGCATAAAGGAAGAATACTGTAGTTTTCTGTAATTTGATAAAATAAAACCTCAAGATAGCTTCTTGCACTGTTTATTTCCTGGTCTCTCAAGTATTCAAATAGAACAAAGGAAAGTAATACTGATGGTGTTACTTTTGTGATAGTGGTGAATGAGGAAATCCCTTTATTTTCTCATGTGGTAAAGCTGCCCATTCTTAGCAAAAAGCCTCCAGATCCAGCATATTCTTTCATTGTCCAGCATGAACTGCATGATTTACATCTCTCTGAAGCACCTCAGTAATGTTGAGATCAGGAGACTGATGACCTCTCTAAAATCATTTTGTTCTGCTGTGGGCACTGAAGGATCAACTTGGCCTTATTTTCAGATGGTAGTCATGTTGGTAAGTCCAAAGTAAGCCCTTTTGTGCAGCTTCTAGAGCTGCACATAATTTTAAAATAAAAAGCCTCCAGATCCAGCACAAGTTCAGAAAGGAGTCCTGGTATGATTAGAATGCAGTATTGCAGGCTAATACTGCCTACAGCCTGGAGTTCGATCCTGACCGGCTCAAGATTGACTCAGCCTTCCATCCTTCTGAAGTTGGTAAAATGAGGACCCGGATTGTTGGCAGCAATGTACTTATATTTGTAAACTGCCCATAGAGTGCTGTAAAGCACTGGAGTGGTATATAAGTCTTAGTGCTATTGCCATTCCAGACTATGAATGCATTTTTTCTTCCAACATTTTGTACCATATGGGGCAGCAGGGAGGGAGGGGGAGGCAAATCTACTATGCAGTTTTGTTAGCAAGTACTGTATCCTATTGTGTATTCTGAAACAGCCGCTCTACTTGATTTCAGAAAAAGTGTGTGTTTCCATGTCAATTGTTTGGGTTTTTCTTTGTCCCTACACATTTTCCCAGCAGTTGTACATGCTATACTTTTGACCATGACTTGGTATTGGCAGATCCCTAAATTTTCCACTTTTTGATCAGAGTTTGAACAGTATTGATAGGCATTTTCAAATCTTTGAGCATCTTTACTGGATTTATAAACTTTAACTACGGTATTTTTTGCTTGCAGATTTGTAAATTCTTTTGCTTTCCCCAGCAAAGCCAATGTACCATTTCTCAAGAGCTAAGAAACTCACTATTTATACACAGATATAAATACAACCAAAGAAGATATATGTGTTTTTAGCTTCATTGCCATCTCGACAAGTATTTGACAAATTTAGACTGCATTATAAGCCCAAATATGGAGTATTGAAACTTTTGAACCAAATCATTTTATTTCTTTTATTGGGTTTACTTCAGTGTTCCCCAACCTTGGCAGCTTGAAGATATCTGGACTTCAACTCCCAGAATTCCTCAGCCAGCATTCGCTGGCTGGGGAATTCTGGGAGTTGAAGTCCAGACATCTTCAAGTTGCCAAGGTTGGGGAGCACTGGTTTATTTAATCATTGTCTTATTCTGCGATACCTAGTAACTTAATTTGAATCACATAAATAAAAAAAGTCTTTTTGTATGATCACTTCTTAGAAATTCCGCAAGGAATATGTAAACTTATAAGCACAACCATATATGGTGGTAATAAAGTTTTTTTTAATTAAATATAAAACTATATTTTAGTG
The DNA here is from genome assembly GCA_039707465.1 of Rhabdophis nuchalis. NCBI lineage: Eukaryota > Metazoa > Chordata > Lepidosauria > Squamata > Natricidae > Rhabdophis > Rhabdophis nuchalis. Next base: position 280,846,285 of record CM077643.1, on the reverse strand, counting down.
AAATCATTCATGTATAATCTGTATATATAACTCATAACTGTCAAGTAACATCAGGTCTTCAGTTCCCAGAGTAATTGAGGCCCTACATTTATCTCTCCAGCATTGAAGCCCCTAGGGGTCTAGACTTAGCAATATGAAAAGCCCACGGAATCCATTTCCTTATGCAAAATCAGATCTATAAACTTGCATAACGTGCCAATTCTTGAATCTCAGCCGCAAGGCAATTGCAGCCAGCCCACCACAAACATTGTCTGCGTTGTCTAATACAGGGGTCCCCAACCCCCGGTCCGTGGACCGGTGGCGGTCCGCGGCTTCATAGGAACCGGGCCGCAGGGCCAGCGAGGAGGAGGGAGTAGCCCCCTGGGCAGAGGATGGCCGAGCGCGCCTCCACCAGATCCTTCTGGATGGGAAGTAACGGACTCAGGCTCAACCCGACCAAGACCGAGTGGCTGTGGTTTCCGGCTGCCCGATTCAACCAGATGATCCCATCTCTGGCCATAGGGGGCGAACATCTTGCCCCTGTGGATGGGGCGCGCAACTTGGGTGTCCTCCTGGATACCCGGCTGTCCATGGAAGATCAAGTGACAGCCGTGGCCAGGAGGGCGTTTTACCAGGTCCGCCTGGTACGCCAGTTGCGCCCCCTATTGGATCGGGACGCCCTTCGCACAGTCACTCATGCTCTCGTGACATCCCGACTGGATTATTGCAACTCTCTCTACATGGGGCTCCCCTTGAGGTGCACCCGGAGGCTTCAGTTGGTCCAGAACGCAGCCGCGCGAGCAATTATGGGCACCTCTAGGTTTGCCCACGTAACACCGCTCTTGCGCGAGCTGCACTGGCTACCTGTCGTCTTCCGGGTGCGCTTCAAGGTGTTAATTACCATCTTCAAAGCGCTCCATGGCTCGGGACCTAGTTATCTGCGGGATCGGATCCTGCCTCACATCCTCACGGCCGATACGCTCCCACAGAGAGGGACTGCTCCGGGTGCCGTCCACTAGACTTTGTCAGCGGGCGACGCCCAGGGGAAGGGCCTTCTCTGTGGCGGGCCCAGCCCTCTGGAACGACCTTCCCCCCGATATTAGGACAACCACGGACCTCCGCTCCTTCTGCTTAAAATTAAACACACTTTTTTCGCCTGGCCGGCCTTGGGTAGTCTCTTTTTAGGTTAGGGGTTTTAGTGGTAATTTTTAGTCTAGTTTATGGGTTTTAGCGCAGGAATAATTTAATTCACTTTTAATTTTGTAGTCTGTATTCTGTATTTTGTTCTTTGTATTTTTAATTGCCTGTGCCCCGCCTCGAGTCCCCTTGGGGAGAGAGAGCGGGATATAAAATTAAATTATTATTATATTATTATTATTATTATTCCGACGGCCCAATGCACTTTCCGGAGCTTCCTGGAGGGGTCGGTATGTCGGCTGGGGAGGTTATCCCGCAGCGGGCGGGCGAAGGACTCAAGCTGCGGCTACCTTAAGGTGCCGCCAAAGCCATCCGGGCGCCACACGCCCACCTCCCTTCCAGCCCCGTGAGGCGCCCGGACGGAGCTCGGGTCCTTCGCCCGCCCGCTGCGGGATAACCTTGGCAGCAAACTCCTCTGCTGCTTCCCCGGGGGGAGGGAGGGAGAGAATGATAGACACACAGAGACCCGACTTAGAGAGACAGAAAGAGAGAGAGAGGGAAACAGACACACACACACACACACACACAGAGTGACAGAGGTGGGTGAAGGGAGGAGAGAGACAGATACAGATAGAGAGAGAGACAAAAAAACAGAGAAAGAGAAAGAAAGAAAAATAGAAAAAGAAAGATGAATGGAGGGTGGGAGGGAGGGAGTGAAGGAAAGAAGGGGGAGGGGGGAGGAAGGGAGGGGTGAAAGAAGGAAGGAAAGAAAGAAAGAAAGAAAGAAAAAGAAAGGGAAAAAGGGTAGGAGGGAGGGAAGGAAAGAAGGGAGGAAGGGGAGGGAGGCAATGAAAGGAAGGAAAGGAAAGGAAAGGAAGAAATCTATTTTCCTATTTCCTTCCACCTCAAGCTACCTGTTTGGTTAACCAGGTTAAAGATCTATTTTTCTCCCAGTGGTCATTTCAAAGGAATCACATCCTCTGAGTCATTTCCTGGATTCAAACCAGCATCCCAAAGAGTCATGGGCTGCCTTTATATATACCGTGCCCATTAATCCATTTTTACCATCTTCAGAAGACCAAAGACCAGCCAGAAATGGAAGGAAGGAAGGAAGGAAGGAAGGAAGGAAGGAAGGAAGAACTTATGACCACAATTGAGCCCAAAATTTTGGTTGCTAAGCAAGACTGTTAAGTGAGTTTCACCACATTTTCCAAGTTGGCCACGCCCACCAGGTCACATGACAAAACAAAACAGGCCACACCTTTTGGCTCTCAAAAGAAATTTCAGTAGTGGTACTGTTGATATTTGGCTCTATTGACTAATAAGTTTGCTCACCACTGCCCTAGAGGGTCAAGTGAGCCGACTCCCCCCCCCCCCCGCGTGCGCATGCGCCACCTGTTCCCCCTCCCCCCCCCTCCTCTAGGCCAGCCGGTCCGCAGAATTTTCTTTAAAATGAAACCGGTCCCTGGTGCAAAAAAGGTTGGGGACCCCTGGTCTAATATATATACACATTTTATTGTAATAGATTACCTTAAAGTTAAACTAATTATAGCATACAAACATGATTAGAGGACCGAAGACTATAACATAGGAAGAACAGTTGCAGGAATTGGGTATGTCTAGTTTAATGAAAAGAAGGCTAAGGGGTGACATGATAGCAGTCTTCCAATATCTATGGGGCTGCCACAAACGACGGGGGTCAGCCTATTCTCCAATGCACCTGAAGGCAGGACAAGCAGCAACAGATGGAAAGTAATCAAGGAGAGAAGCAACCTAGAACTAAGAAATGTCCTGACAGAACAATTGGTCACTTGTAAAAGTTTACATGGTTCAACACGAGGTTTTTCAGAAGAGATTGGACAACCATTTGTCTGAAATGGTATAGGTTTCTTGTTTGAGGAGGGGGTTGGACTAGAAGACCTCCAAGGTCCCTCCCAACTCTTGTTATTCTGCTATTCAAAGCAACTTTTCCTGGATTACCAGGCTAGGACATGCAGGTTATTTATTCGAAAGATTACATACAAATAATACCAGTTTCAACAACTTTTCATAAAAGGATTCTTGGTTTGAAAAAAAACCAAAACACCTTTGAGCCTTCGTTTTGTTGAACATTTTTCGTGTAGGGCAGGGGTCTCCAACCTTTGCAACTTTCAGTCTGAAGGACTTCAGGTCCCAGACTTCTCCAGCCAGCTTTGCTGGCTGGAGAAGTCTGGGAGCTGAAGTCCTTCAGACTGAAAGTTGCAAAGGTTGGAGACCCCTGGTGTAGGGGATTGTATAAAAGAACGACCACACCGCTCTGGAAGAAGAACCGCCTCCGCAGCTATCGATCACCCATCGGCTGATTGTAACCACAAAATATTGATAAAGACTTGAGTAATATCACCAAACTGCACTTCTAGTTATATTCTTATTTATATTCTTTTTCAGTTACAATTGTCAATTGTTATTCTATAAATATTTAAGGGGGGGGGGGTGTCTTTACACTTCCCTTTGGCTCCTAACTGAAGCGCTCAACCTACTTGAGGAAGAAAGCGCGCCATGCAGCTCCCGACGTGCTCCAACCATACGTTTCCTTAAACACGTGTTTTTCTTTTCACCTTCCACCCGGGGAGCTGCCACTCACGCTTGCAAAAGTGACGGAAGGGGGAGTTATTCCGAAATTTGCCCGTCTGCGGGCTTCCTCTTCACACACACACACACACACACACGTAGAGCGGCTGCCGGGGCCGAGAGGACAGGATTCGTCCTCCGCCTCTGGCGCTAAAGAGTCCCCGCCCCAGACCATAAAAGGGGCCGAAGGGAGCGAGCGAGTGTGAGCCATGGCGGCCACCCGGCTGCCCCCGACGGCCTTAAGCCTGAAGCAGGTAGGGAAGAGACCGCGGCCAGGGGAGGAAGCAGCTCGGCCTCCTCTTGGTGTTTGCGGCCGCTTCGCTCCCGAAGCGGCAGCTTGTATTTGGGCGCCTCGTAGACGGCGCCGGCAGGAGGCCGGGGAGCCTCTCCGCTGCAGCTCCGCTGCAATTGGAGAGTCTTGAGAAAGAGACTCCGGGCCTGCAAGCCGCCAGTCGGAAGGAAGCCTTGACAGAGCTGCGGAAGCCTCCTGATTCTGCCCGGAGATTTCATTCGGGCTAATAGAATAGAAATAGAATTATTAGAATTAGAATAGGAATAGGAATTCTTTATAGGCCAATTGTGATTGGACACACAAGGAATTTGTCTTTGGTGCATCTGCTCTCAGTGTACATAAAAAGACAAGATACATTCGTCAAGAATCATAAGGTCCAACACTGAATGATAGTCATAGGATGCAAATAAGCAATTAGGAAACAATAGCAATATAAATCCTTAGGATACAAGCAACAAAGTCTTGCAGTCATAAGATGGGTGATAGGAATTATTAGGCACCCCTGAAATTGCAGGCAAGTCCTCTGCTGGCTCCCCAGTCACGTTTAGTGGCTTTCTTCTATTTACAGTATCTGGGGATGGGAGGGGGCGCTGCTTCGGTTGGAATGTACGTACAGGCTTACGACCACCACTGAGCCCAGAATTTGTGATGCTAAGGGAGAAATTTGTTACATGGGTTTTGTCCCATTTTACGACCTTTTCTTGCCACGTTTGTTAAGTGGATCGCTGCAGTTGTTAGTAACGGGGTTGTTAAGCAAATAGGGCTTCCCCATGGACTTTGCTTGTCAGAAGGTCACGAAAGGAGATTGCGTGACCCTGGGGCATTTGCAACCATCATAAATAGAAACCAGTTGTCAAGCATCCGAATGTAAATCGCGTGACAATGGAGATGAAGCAACAGTTGTAAATGTGAAAAATGATCGTCAGTCACTTTTTTTTAGCACTGTTGTAACTTTGAACAGTCACTAAATGAACTGTTGTAAATTGAGGACTATGCGTATGTTTGCAAAAAGAGCAAAAAGAGTTCGCTTTTTTTCTAACAAAAGACCCTATTGCTGCTGAATTCCTGGGTCACATCTGCAAAGTGCATGTAGAAAAAGCTTCCAAGGAGAATTTTTGAAATAAGAATTATGGAAAAGCAAGATTAAAACATATTTTTGGAAGACAAAATATGGTCGGGTATGTGGATAGCTTACATACGTCAAGAGTATGTACAGGAACACACAAGCACACCCCGCCCCAGGATTAAGTTCTAGCAATATAACAATATGTATTATGTATCTTGTCAGTATTTCATATTTCTGTAGGATTTATATGAACACAAATTTGGGACTTATTAGGAACAGGGGCAACTTTGGATGCAACAATTGGCAATTAATGGATATCTCAAAAAGTTTATGATTTAGGGGAGAATCATACTGAAATTGATGAAGATCATATTCTTTCATTTTGATAGGTTGTGAGCTAAGCGTTTGGGAGGGTGGGGGACAAAGGGCTTTATTGTCATCTACGTGGTGTGGAGACAGATCACATTGCCATAATGATGTGTCACTGGGGGGTCTGCTCAGCTCCTATTGGGCACTTTAGTCTGATACAAGCATGCAACCTCATTTGTGACCACTGGGCATTACTCTCTATGGCTATTTTGGCCTGGCCTGAATTGAGCCTGCACACTGGACCCACAGAATATAGTCAAAAAAGTAAAAATGGTAGTAATGATTGTATACTCAAAGCTCCCTCTGATGAAACTCACGAAGACTGGCAGCTTTGAGTTAAATAAATATTCCATGAAGTGGCCTCTCATGTGGATCTCCAGACAACCTTGGCCCATTCAGATGGACAGGTCAGTCAGATGCACAGAACGTACAAATAAATGGAGGTAACATTAAGATAGGAGATAGAAGTAAAATATGTGGAGTAGTCATGTTTAATTAAATAAATTTAAATAGGAAAGGTAGTTGTATGTAAATTCGATAGTTGAGAGAAACAGGCAGCTTCATGATAATAATAGCCTTTCAAATCCATGTTTCTCAAGGCCACTTTTATGCTGCTTCTGAATTTGTACAGCTTATTCTAAGTGAATTGTTGGGTTCCAGTTTTTTTTGCCAAAAGCAAATGGCAAAATCTTTGACTTATGACAAAAAGTGAGAGCGCCATTCTTTGTTTCCTTTGATGTTCTGCAGTTCCTGAGGAGACAGCAAGTTCTTCAGTTATACAGAAAAATCCTCAAGACCATTCGTCAGATCCCCAATGAAGCAGATCGTTGCTACATGAGAGACTGGGCGAGGGGAGATTTCAAAAGGAATAAAGAGGCTACAGATGAGGCAAGGGAATTCTCAAACTCTGAAGGACTTGAAGATTACAGCTGGTAGATGGGCCTGAACCGCTGCCTGTTGCCTTCTTGGAGGCTCCCATACAGCTTTGCTTAGAGCATTAGACAGGGATTGAAAAATGCATTATGGGTGCTATGCTTGCCTGTCAGTCAAACGTGTATTGGAATATTAATTCCACTTTAAAAAATAACTTCCAAAGTAGTTATGGTAAAGAAAAAGTGATTTCATATTTACATTCTTTTTCTGGGTTTCCAAGAGCCAGTAGCTGGAGCCTGATGAAATGGCATATATTTTGAATTTAAGAATTCTGAGTTCAGGAATTAATTTCAAGTTAGAGAAGTGAACAAAGTAAATCCTGTTTAGGATTCTGTCTGTGGAGACAGAGGTAAAGGTACCTCTGTTCAGCAAGGTAAACCAATTACCTTGCTGAATAATACTTCCTAATTTGAGTAGTTGTTCAGGTGAAGAAGAAAAACTATATTTCCATGATAGTTTTTATACTTTTTTTTATGCTGTCACTTCTTGTGAGATGGCTGCGCATATAAATTGACAAATATTCTTGTTTAAATTACTTTGCCTACCAAGTATAACGTTTTTGTTTTATAGGAGACAATTAAGATGATGATCACTCACGGCAACCTACAGCTTCAGGAGCTTGAGAGAACACTAAAATTGGCAAAATCCTAGACTTAATTCTGCTTACAAGTCAGAAAAAAATTTCTTGTAACTAACTGCAAAGACGTTAAGTGGGAGGAGCCATGCTGATAATCCAGATGCCCTTTGTACACTTCTGAAAGTTTAGTGGAAGACCTGTTGAATGCTCTTTGTCATGGTATAAACGCCATAATGCCCAAAGGTGCAATAAGAATAAAAAGGCAAGCAATAACAGCCACATCTGGACAATCCATGTGAAAAGTGCAAAAGTAGAGAAAGGGAATTTGATATCTTAAGATTTATGAATTACACTTGTAAATACAAGAATACCATCACTCATTGGAACAATTTACCTTTACGTGTATTATGTTTACCCAGAGAGTTCCACAAAGTAAAGAACTGAATGTTTTATCAGTGCTGCACAAAGCTTTGAAGGGATGATTTAATGAGATAGAAATATGCGTTTGAACTGAATCATTGAATTTAATCTCCAAGGTAATAAAGCTACTCAGAGTGGCTTCAGTTCATATTTGAAGGGGGTTCTATGGACTTCTGGTACTTTCTGGCTTCGTTGTTGTGTTTTTTCTTCTTCTAAAAACAAACTAAGTTGAAGAAGAATGTTTTCTTATAGTGACATGAGAGTTGACCAGTGTTTATTATATATAAGTTTATTTGCAACCATAGATTTTAGCAAAATAGTCAATTTTATCTCTTTCTAGGACTATGCCTATGGAAGTAGCTCATGTACTTGGGTGAACAAGTCGGAGTGGATCCAATGTTGCTGTTATATATCTCTGGCTCTTCTGTTAGAATTTGTTTAGGCAAGTTTATTTGTAAAGAGAAAAATAAAGAGAGTCAGTTTTATTACTCTTTTTAAAATCTTGATCTATGTTCTCCAAATCCTTAATAATACCTATATGTGTATTGTCTAGCTGCAAAGGTTTAGTCTGAACCAGTGTGCTTGCACACACACTTTTATTTACGGTCACAGACCAAAACACAGTACTACAGGAAAAAACGTTAAAAATAATAATAATAATTATTATTATTATTATTATTGTCATAGTATCATAGCAATGGATCGCCAATAGTTTAACTAAGGAAGGTTACAGCGTTCTCCTCTAATGGTTACAGCTCTTAAGAAGAATTTTGAGACCTGAAAAGTGATATATGGAGAGCCATCTCCTAGGCAGTGGGCCATCAAGTTACAACCATTGAGTCTAGAAGGGATGGTTTCAAGGAGAGACAGTAACTTAGATCTGTCTGCGTTATACATGGGGCAAGATAGAAGGACATGCTCCGCAGTTTCAATCTCGGCTCTGTCGCAAGGGCATAGCCGCTCGTTAATTGGGAGCCTCTTGAAGCGACCATCCAAAAGTGCTGAGGGCAAGACATTAAAGCGAGCTAGGGAGAAAGCTCTTCTATACTTAGGAATGGTTAAAGTATAGAAATAGGAAGCCATCCTCAGTCCGTAATTATTGAATTGATTGAAGGTCAGGGGGGAGCAAGTTTTATTGGCTGTGGCTCATAAATATTGTAGATCAATGTCCACGAGTCGTTGGACTACTCTAAATTGGGCGTCCTTAAGGCCATAGTTTCCCAAATCATCCCCCGTGAAACCTAGCAGATGTAGCTTCTTCAGCAGCTCTTTTCCCCAGCAAGAGATATGGGAGTCCGCAGGGACTCGAGAGAGGTAGCTACCAGGGGCTGCCAAAGAAAGCACCCGAAACCACCATTTAAAGGTATTAATCCATGCCATACATTCAACCGATCGAATGCCCAGTTCCAGGTACATCGAAGCAAAGCCAACACAGGAAGGAAGGCCCAAATGTTTTCTAAGAAAGGCAGCCTGGGTTCTTTCATTACAGTCCTTGAAGCCCCGTATCCATATGGGAATACCATAAAGGGTTTGGGCCAGTGTTTTGGCTTTATAGATATGTAGGGCAGAAGGAATGGACTGGCCACCCTGAGTATAGAAGAATCTTAAAATCTGCTGGTGACTATATGAGGCCGAATTCAGCACCTGGGTTTGATGTCTAGTCCAGACACCGGTGTTCTGGAATTGAATGCCTAGATACTTGAAGTGGAAGACCTGTTTAACAGCATTACCACTGATATCCCAGTTATACAATTTCCGGGCTCTAGTGAACACTAACACTTTCGATTTATCATAGTTGATGGACAAGTGGTTTTCGACACAGTAAGACCCAAAAGTGTGCTTGCTATTGAGCAGTATATATGATTTTTTTTACAGTATGGCAAGATTCTGTCAGGGAATTACTAATTAGCTGAGCTGTAAACATTCATAAAAAAACATTCATAAAAAAACAGGAGGGTATTGGCAGTGATATTAGCAGCTGGGACAAGTAACGGGAGCTCACTCTGTTACGCTGTGCTAGGGACTCAAACCGCCGACCTTCTGATCGACAATCTCAGTCTCTTAGCCACTAAGCCACCAAACCCCTCAGCATGAGAAGAGTGCAAAGCCTATTTTCATTCCCTTGCTCCACCTTCCAGGTGGGTGCAGCAAGTCTCCCTAGTCAATGTTGCAACTGAATAGTCTGATCATCATGATCCCCTCCAGAGACTGCAGCAAATTTCCACACATAAAGTTGTGTGGGAGTACTTGCTATTCACAAAGTCCTGTACTATATAGAAGAAAATGGGAGTCTTTCTGATGTTGGCCACTGTTTGCAGTTTTCAAAAATTCAACTCAATTATGATGGTTAAGATATTGGGTAAGAAGTGAGGAGACCTAGGTTCTAGTCCACCATCAGCCATGGAAGCTCAGTGAATGGTTTTAAACCAATTGCTCTCAATCCAATTTTCTTCACGGGGTTATGACTTGTACCGCTCTTGTACTGTTTCCATTGAACACATGCCCAGTGTTCAGATAACCAGTGCCCCCCAAAATACCCAGTGTTTAGATCACACTAAATAAAAATACCATACTCAATATTATAAAATGCTCGAACTTAAAAAAATGTTTAATATGTAATAAAACGGTTTATTATAAAATAATAAAACTTTAAAGAATTCACAAAATGGCACAGGGACTGAAAAACAAGAATAGACATTCAATCAATCACTCCCAGCAGTGCATCTGAGGGGCAATGGTAGGTAACAAACATATTCTACCCAGAATTAGTATCACAACTAGCACTATTTAGAGCTAAAACAACATTTTGTCCCTCAACAAAGTGTTGGCTTAGGAAAACTGGTTTCCGCGAATAATTTCATGGATACTTCCTCATCTTTAAAGGCATAAGTTCAATATGAGTGATATAGTTCATAAGTGTCCCCTGCTCTAAAAAAATTACAGTGGAGTTTGCATCCTTTTTTTTGAGCTATGCAAGGCCTAGTTTTCCTTCTGCGCTTTAGTCCTTAGCTTCTGCAGTTCCTCTTCTAAACTTTTAATGTGTTCTTTAAGGGCCGCTTTATCTTCCTGAGCTTTCTCGTCAGCTTGGCATCGAGCTTCTTCTATCTTTCTCTCGTACCACTTCTCCATCTGACTTGACACAGCCTCAAAGAAGTACTGGGTAATTTCCAAAGCTTGAGATGTGCCTGCCAGCTGAGGGCTGCCTCTGAGGGCTGCCTCTGAGGCAGAAGGTAGGGGCTGACCAGATGGAGCTTCTGCAGGTTGGTGAGTCCTGTGCCTCAGCTGACCGCTTTTACTTGGTTTCTTGGTTTGAGTCCCTTTGTCTATCAAGCAGTCGCTCTGTGATTCTGCCTTGGTACATTCAGGGGAGGCCTGCAAAACAGTTTGTACTTTTACATGTCTCAGTCTGGAAACTGAGTGTTCCACGGCTGGCGTTTCTTGCTGCAATCTGTTGAAACTTGCTTTATCCTTTGGCCTAACCACTTGGGGAGTTGCTGTGGAAGGAGGAGGGACAGCGCCACCCACTAACTGTTGCTCTGTTCCTGTAAACGGAAAGATAACAAACAATTACAAGGGCTTGGAGTTGGGGAAGCTTCAGAAAACCCCTGGCCAAGCAGGAGAATGGGAATCATAGGCCCAATGCAGGATAAATCCGGATAAGGTCAAACTCCCTTAACGCAGTTTTGGTCCAAGGTTATTCTAAGTCCCTATGTCTTACTAAAGGTAATTGGAATAATGTTTGAAATCTCTTCCTAGGAGAATGAAGTATTTTGAGAAATATTGAAAAGGCAGAATATTATATCCCTAAAGGAGAAACATGCTCTCGGAAAGCAGCCCCCACCTTTCTTCATAGCCCCAGCAGGACTGGGCCAGCCTATCTACAAGACAAAATAACTTCAGCTCCAGGGTGATGGGGTTGAGCCATGGCCCTTCAGGACATAAAAGGACCATTTAGCAGAAGACACACAGCTTGCTGCATTGCACCATCTCCTAAAGACATTGCATCACTCAGCAAACTTCAACCAAACCTGGGAGCTCAGACAAACATGACCCCATAGGAATCTGACAACAGCCAATAGAATACACAGGAACAGGAAGTTCGAGTTCAAAGCCCAAGAAACGGTATAACCCCTCAACTCCATGTGTTCAGCTACACCAGAGAACCCCTGTCATGGTCAGATCACACTCTCCTTCGGCTAGGTTTTCCTATCGCTACATCCCACCACGGGGAGGCAGAACCGAGCTTGGGCCAACACCTGAGACCTAGTGGCCACTTGGAATAGTGCGGCCACGGGGGCCCTGGACCGTGTCGTGCCTTTGCGGCCTCTCACCCGGCGCCGAACCACCTTGGCTCCTTGGTTTTCTGAGGAGCTGAGGGTGATAAAATGTCGGAAGAGATGCCTAGAGAGCGGTTGGAGGGCCACCCGCTCCGAGTGTGACCGGACACTGGTAAGGTCTCATTTGAAGACCTACCTAGTGGCGATGAGAGCGGTGAAGCGTAACTATTTCTCCGCTCTCATCGCGTCTGCAGATAACCGGCCTGCCACCCTGTTCAGAATGACCCGCTCCCTCCTTCACCAGAGGGCGCGGGATGCCCCCTTACAGGGTCGTGCGGAGGAATTTGGGTGTTATCTGCATGACAAAAACGATCAGATCCGGGACGGGTTGGCCTCCGATGGGACTAGTTCAGGCGGGCTGACAGAGGCAGGCCTTGAGAATGCTATCTGGGAAGAGTTCGATCCTGTGACTCCTGAGGACATGGACAGGATGCTGGGGCGCCACCACATGTTTACTGGACCCGTGTCCCTCCTGGTTGGTACTGGCCTCCCAGGAGGTTACACAAGGCTGGCTCCAGGGAATTGTCAACGCTTCTCTGAGTGAGGGGTTTCTGCTGGCCGCCTTGAAAGAGGTGGTGGTGAAGCCCCTCCTCAAGAAGCCCTCCCTGGACCCGGCTGTGTTGGCCAACTATCGTCCTGTCTCCAACCTTCGATTTCTTGCGAAGGTTGTTGAGAGTGTGGTGGCGCGGCAGCTCCTCAGCACCTGGAGAAAACTGTCTATCTGGACTCGCGCCAGTCAGGCTTCCGGCCTGGGTACAGCACAGAGATGGCATTGGTCGCATTGGTGGATGATCTCTGGAGGGCCCGGGATAGAGGTTGTTCCTCTATCCTGGTCCTGTTAGATCTCTCAGCGGCTTTTGATACCATCGACCATGGTATCATGCTGCGCCGGCTGGAGGGGCTGGGGGGGGGCACCGTTTTACGGTGGTTCTCCTACCTTTCCGACCGGTCACAATTTGTGTTGGCAGGAGGGCAGAGGTCGACGTCGAGGTGCCTCACTTGTGGGATACCACAGGGGTCGGTCCTCTCGCCTCTCCTGTTCAACATTTATATGAAGCCACTGGGTGAGATCATTCGTGGTTTCAGGGTAGAGTTCCATCAGTACGCTGACAACACTCAGCTGTACATCTCTACCCCGGACCACCCCAACAATGTCGTGGAAGTGATGTCCCAGTGTCTGGAGGCCGTGTGAGTCTGGATGGGGAGAAACAGGCTCCGACTCAACCCCTCCAAGACCGAGTGGCTGTGGCTTCCGGCGTCACGATATAGCCGGTTGGTGCCATCTCTGGCTATTGGGGGTGAGTCATTGGCCCCTACAGAGAGGGCTCGCAACATGGGTGTCCTCCTGGACTCGCGGCTGTCTTTAGAAGATCATATGACAGCCATGGCCAGGGGGGGCTTTTATCAGGTTTGCCTGATACGACAGGTGCACCCCTTTCTGGATCGTGACGCTCTACGCACGGTCACTCAAGCCCTTGACACCTCCCGTCTGGACTATTGCAACGCTCTCTACATGGGGCTTCCCTTGAGGTGCACCCGGAGGCTCCAGTTAGTTCAGAATGCGGCCGCGTGGGGGATTCTGGGAGCTTCTAGATGCTCCCATGTGACACCTCTCCTGTGCGAGCTGCACTGGCTGCCTGTGGCTTTCCGGGTGCGCTTCAAGGTACTAGTAACCACCTTTAAAGCGCTCCATGGCAAGGGACCTGGTTATCTGCAAGACCACCTCCTGCTACCAAATACCTCCCACCGACCAGTTCGCTCCCACAGAGAGGGCCTCCTCAGGGTGCCGTTGGCTAAACAATGTTGGCTGGCGACCCCCAGGGGGAGAGCCTTCTCTGTGGCAGCCCCTGCCCTCTGGAATGACCTACCCCCTGACCTATGGACGATCACCGACCTACGCCTTTTCCGTCGGGCCTTGAATACCTATTTATTTCGTGTGGCTGGCCTGGCGTAGTTTTAGTTGGGGTTTTAGGACAGGCCAACTATTTAATGTATTTTTAATTGTATTTTATGTTTTATATTATCGATTTTTATCCGCCTGTACACCACCCTGAGTCCCAGTAGGGAGAAGGGCAGTATAGAAATTTAATAAATACAAATAAATACAAATGTGCTTGGTGGCTCTGCTTCATCATTAAACCATCTTTCTAATCAGCCTCCATTTCCCAGTGTCTGCCTCCCAGCTTGGAACTGAACCAGACAGATATTTCTTCCAACGTGACAAATGAGATCTTAGGAGACTGGTGACATGTTTAATTGCTTGCTTGCTTGAATATTTATGCATGCAATTTATAGCCTGCTTGACGCCCAATGACACTGAGCAGCTTATAATTTTTTAAGAAATTGACACTTGCAACATTAGAATTGCAGAATAATGGCCAAGGCATGAAATTATTGTGGACTCCTGCTCTTAGCAGTAGCACAGTTTTTCTTTTATGGTGGTGAAGAAGGCTTTAATCATACAGGGTGAAGAAAAGCAAGCTGCCTAATATCAAAAAAATAAAAATAAATAGAGACTGAAATTTAGATTGACACCACAGATTTCAGTGCAGCAGTTTAGCATAGATAGCCAGCTGAAAATTGCTGAAATAGGAAAAGAAAAATACCTGATGTGCTGTCTTGCTGAACCACAAAATACTGTTTTCCAAAGCTCTGCTCTGTGACTGGCATTCTACTCTGTTCTGTATCTTCTGAGAGGCTCACAATTCCAGAATGATGATGGGACCCATTTGATTGTGGTGGCATTTGGCTGGTTTTACACTCGTTTGTAGTGTGAAGGTTTTCTGTATCCAACGTCTCAGAGAGAGACTCAGATGTGGACAGAGTGGATTTTGGCCTCGAAGATCTAGAATCTCCAGAGAGCTTCATTTCTAGATTTTGAATTTTGAGCAGGCACCAAGCTTTCAATTCACCCACCAGAGACAGCTGTAAAAAAAAAAAACACACACCACACATCTATCAGAGTGCATCAAATGTTATCTCGCAATTCTCAGGTACCCTTATATTTATGTACTAATGTACTTTTGAATCAAAAATGTTTGATGAAATATTCAACAAAACCAAAACTTTGGCATTTCAACCTATGACCTTTTTGTTTTTGAGTGTCAAAAATGCGAGCATGAGCGTGCTGACACCCATAATGCAAAGCAAGCCCCCACACGTGCGCATGTGCGCACGACCACCACATGCCCCCCCCCCCCATGTCCACTGCACTGCTTGCCTCCAAGAAGAGCTCGGTATTTCCTCTGGTGCCCGGGGGAGGCCGTTTTCACCCTCCACAGGCTCCAAGAAAGCCTCCGGAGCCTGGGGCCTACCAGAAGTTTGGAAACGATCCATTTCTGACTTCTGGAGGGCCTCGGGGGCGTTAGGGGAGGCCATTTTCACCCTCCCTGGCCTACCCAAGTCTCTGGAGCCTGGGGAAATGGATCCAGAAATGGATCGTTTCTGAACTTCCTGTAGGCCCATTGGGCCCATTTTTCCCCCTCCCCAGGCTCCGGAGGCTTTCCTGAAGCCTGGGATGGTGCAAAAATGGCCTCCCCCAGCCCTCCGGAAGGCCGAAAATCAGCTGACTGGCACATGCATGTGCCCTGGAGCTGATGGCTCACATGCCGGTAGAGATGGCTCCGTGTGCCACCTTTGGCACGCGTGTCATAGGTTCACCATTATGGAGCTATAACATTTAGTTACATTGACTACAAAAGAGTCCATAGAATTCTGCAATTAGTTTTGTAGTAAGGAGAAGCTCTCAAAATTCTGGGTCGGGGAGGGAGAGCAGGCTCCTCGACCCCTTGCCCAAATGGTGTCTGCTCCCAGGATGGAGCCATGGAGCCTTTAAGGAGGTAAAGGGGCATATAAGCTTGCTCTCCTTTCCCAGGGGCTCTCCAGAGCTTTCAGGAGAGCTACAGAAGATGAGGGAAAGGGACAACTTGCCCCAGCCAAGTCGCAGTACAACCAACTCACAATGGGCAACTTGACACCCTAACCCTAACCCTAACCCTAACCCAATGGGCAACTTGACACAGGACCACTCACTGCAAGACAACTCATTGTGGAACAATTTAACAATTCTATTTAATTATTTAAAATAAAACTTATTTTAATTTTTGCCATTCACATTTCATTCTGTCCCTCCTTTTGCATCCTTTCTTTAATAATTCTATTCCATCATTTCTTTGATATTAGTATAACTCTTGTGCTACAGTGAGTTGTCCTGCAGCGAGTTGCCCATGGCAAGCTGGCCATAGTGAGTTGGCCATGGTGAATTGTCATAGGGAGGAGGATGGGGGACCCTGCAGGTGGAAAGGCAGGCCAAAGACTTGCAGGGATCCTAAGTGGCAAGAAGCAGCGTATAGGATGCCTTGGGGTGGGGGAGTTTTGAGAGGCTGAGGTCCTGGGCACTAAGCCTCCTAGGATTTCTCCTACTCCAAAGCATTCCATGCTCTACTTAATCCCTGCATTGGGGAGAGCAGGGATAGGGTAATTAAGCAAGGTGATCTTGTGGGAAACTCGCTTAATGACTATCATGATTTGTGACCATAATGGGCAGGTTTCATTACTGTTTTAAGTCAAGGACTATCTTTAGAAGACAAGTATACTCCATCCCTAAGAATCAAGAAGATAATGTATTTTAATAAAATGCCTGATGAGAACTATACATTTTCAACAGCAAGGCAAAAAGACCTACTGACAAAAATTATCAAAAATTAGGTTGAAATACTTTGATATCAGCAATCTAATTTAACTCTGTATGCTCAGAATACAAACATTCCACTATAACCAGAGTTGTTTTATTCCTTTCAAAAATTTGTAATTCCTTTCATTATTTCACATAAGCACTATTAATAAATTGCTCGTCATTTCATGTAATTGATCTTGCAAATAATTTGCAAAATGGACCCTGCTTCTAGAGCACAAATCTATTGCTGCTGCTTGGAGGCTCACAAAATTGCTTCAAAACCCTTGAAAGTTTTCCTAGGAAATAATCTTCTGTGTATTACATATCATATTTTTCGGACTATAAGATGCATCGTGTATAAGATGCACCAAGATTTTGAAGAGGTAAGGTAAGAAAATAAAGTTTTTGTCCTTCCCGCCCCCCAGGTGCACTCTGCAGGCTTCAGCAGGGCTGGGGGAAGGAAAAAACACTGTTTTTGCGAAAAACAGGCTGCAAACGGGCCATTTTTTGCAAAAACAGAGGCGTTTTGGGCTTCCCCCAGCCCTGCTGAAGTCTGCAGAGTGCTGCTGGGGGCTGGGGGAAGGCAAAAATGCCTCTGTTTTTGCAAAAAAAATGACCCATTTTTTGCCCGTTTTTCGCAGAAACACAGGCATTTTTGCCTTCCTGCTGAAGTCTGCAGAGTTCTTCTGGGGAAAGACAAAAACATCTCCATTTTTGCAAAAAATGGTCTGTTATTCGCAAAAATGGGATGCAAGGACTGGGCTTTGGGAGGCCAAAAATGGCTGTATTCAGTACATAAGACACACCAACATTTACATGCTTTGGGGGGGGGGGGGGAAAGGTGCATCATACTCCAAAAAATACAGTATGTTGACATCTAGAAGACTTCTAAGCAGCCATACCAAGCCTCTCAGTGGCTGTACCTATGTGTGCTTCCTGTCAAAAAAGGCAGCTTCTATTATTATTATTATTATTGAAGTTCCTCATCCCTAAAGCTGCCCAACCTTATTGCGTGTTCATTTCAACCAATGCAGTAACCTACCTGGCGTTTCTCCCCTTCATTTCTTTCCAACTCCGTGTGCTGAAGACGATGAAGACACTCCACCCTTTCTGCTGACAGCCTCTCGGCCATTAATTTGTCTAAAACACGGAGCTGGGATGGAACCAAAAGCTTCATTCAGAAATGGTATCACTGCAATCATGTACTACAGCTTGTACTTCAAGCAATTCGATCAATACATCTGAAAAGGGCACTTTCAATAAAACGGTGTGACTAAAAAGTGTTTTTTCAGTAAAAAAAAATTATCCAATTTATTTTAACCCACAATGTTAATAAAAATAATAATTAGAATGCATTTGTTTTCTTTCAATAATTTTACTTCAATAATTGAGAATATCTACTATCTGTCTACTACAGATAGTATGCCTTACATAGGGAAATACATTCTTATATATAACTGGGTTTACTCATGCTAAGCCAGAATATAATTTCTTTTTTAGCCCAAATGTTTGAATCCAGCTAGCTTTGTTTATTCAATAAGCTCTGTTTAATACATAGCTTATCATAGGTATGAAACTGAACCACTGTCTTTAAACGTCTTATACAGGTAGTCCTTATTTAACAACCACAATTGGGATGGACCACTCTGCCACTAAGATTTCTCGCTAAGTGAAGCACTCACTAAGCAAAAAATTGTGATCCTATGTTTTCCTTTCTTCGTCCCTCCCTTATCCAGCCTTTGGAATGGTCACTCTGGCATCCTAGAATAGCCAGCTCAAAACTGCTTAGATAATCTGACCAATTTCACACCTTCGCTTTTGCCTGGCCCTTTGGATGGCAGTGGCCTTCCAGAACTATCAAACACTGGTTTCTCCAGAAGGACTTTGAGAGTATAACCTATGTGTACTTGTGTACTGTACTTACATTCATTATAAAGGAAGGGATTTCAAGAGAGCGAGCAAAGACAATGGAGAATATATATTGAAAGTGATGCATTGGGGTGGCAGCTGCGAGTGCACTTTAAAAAGAGCCTGATGCATTCCTCATTGTGTGTCTGCTTATTCCAGAGGTCTTCAAACTTGGCAACTTTTAAGACTTGTGGATTTTGACTCCCAGAATTCTGGGAGTTGAAGTCCACAAGTCTTAAAGTTGCCAAGTTTGGGGACCTTTGGCTTATTCTCTTGTAACCTCCTCTTCTACAATCTCTCCACTCTAAAAGGGAGGGGGGGAAAGCCCAACAGATCAGCATTGGACAAAGTGTACTGACTGCAACGCTGATTATGTGATCAAGGGATACTGCAAAGGATAAAAGTGTGGGTATTGGTTGTGAAGCTCTGTACTGTTGTAACTTCCAATGGTTGTTAAATGATGCACTTGGTAAGCAATGACTACCTGTATTGGCTTGGTTTTCCTATCAGCTGGATAGTATTGGGCTTCGGGGTTTGATGGCTGTGGCCTAACATCAGGAAATCGATTGCCTAGACCAGGGGTAGTCAACCTTTTTATACCTACCGCCCACTTTTGTATCTCTGTTAGTAGTAATATTTTCTAACCGCTCACCGGTTCCACAGTAATGGTGATTTTATGAAAACCTAATGAAAATGTTTTTAAATAATGCTATGAATTTTTTTTTTAAGTCAATTAGATTAAAAAAATGAAAGTGCTTCAGTATTGGACAAAACCCCTACCGCCCACCATGAAAGCTGGAATGTCCACTAGTGGGCGGTAGGGACCAGGTTGACTATCACTGGCCTAGACTATGATCACCAACCTCTGAAGCCCAGCAGTGATCTTTCTAAACGTGCTGTGTAATAATGAGAGCTTTAAGGCAGGGGTGTCAAACTGGTGGCCCACGGGCGCGGCCTGCATCACGTGTAGGCCACACGCATCCCAGCTCCACAAAGGAAGAAAACACATGACATGGCACGTTTGACACCGTGCTTTAAGATGTAAGATAAAACATTACCTGGTCTACAGCTGGTGCTTCCTACGTGAAGAAAGCAGAAAATAATGTCCACATTGTACCAACCATATCAGATAAAACAGCTTCGCTGTCATATCATATAATGTGTTTCACAGGGTGATAATAGGCAGTCAACCAGTGAATTCTGCTGCATCTATTTTCCTCATAAACCCCACATTTTGTGACACATTGCTTCCAGAGGTGGTATTCAGCAGGTTCAAACCAATTTTAAGTAGTTCGGAGAACCAGTAAATACTACCTCTGACTGGCCCCGCCCCATCTATTCTCTGCCTCCCGAGTCTCAGCTGATCAGGAGAGAATGGGGATTTTGCAATATCCTTCCCCTGAAGTAGGTGGGAATGGAGACTTTACAGTATCCTTCCCCTGCCACGATCACCAAGCCACGCCCACCAAGCCATGCCACACCCACAGAACCAGTAGTAAAAAAAATTGAACCCCACCACTGATTGCATCCCTTAATTCTTTCTTACCTGATGTTGTGTTTTATTTTCCATCTGTCCTAATTTGCTGTTCATCTTATCTTGCACTGCTACTAACTCAGCTTTTATTTCTTCCATAGCAGCTACCAGCTGGTTCTCTACTTTATGTATTAGTGGCTCACAACGACATCCATTTATAGGTGCCTACCGGAAATGACCACATACACACGTACATAAGCAAACATATTTTGCTAATGTAGCAAAGACAATCACAGAAGATAGCACCGGATTGGGGCCTCCTGGAAGCCAATTAATGGGAAAATGGAAACATGCCCGATAAGTTTTAAAATAAATTTGGACTACAATTCCCAGTCAACATGATTTCTAGATTTATACCTGCATGATTTTTCCATTCTTTCCACGGTACAGAGTATATAATTGATAGGCCCTGAATTCGTGGGGTGGTGGTGGAGATGCACAGCGATGTTTGCTTCTGCGTTTTGTTAGGTTTTGCTGTGGACCAGGAGGTATCTGCTGATCCGCTGGGGGCAAAGGATCAGAAAGTGCCAATACCTAATTTTTAAAGAAAGGAAGATGCAGCATTTTTATCAGCAAACAAAAGAATTGGGCTCTTTTAAAAAAAATCTTTTTACTTTGTTAGCTAAATTTTGAGGCATTCCCTGCTCATCATGATCTCAGTTGACTCCCAGAAGGAGTCTAACAAAACAGAAAATATGTTTTGGTCTGAATCTGGAATTCAGCAGAAACTAAACCCAGAATGTTTTGGTGAGCCTGGATTCCAGATGAAGTTATTTTTAAGACAATATATTCTACCACCATCTGATTCCTGAGTTTCTTATGGTTCCTTTCCTTCAATTTCCATCACCAATGTCTCAGCATGAAATCTCCCATCAACCCACCTGATCCCTTCATCTTTACCAGTATCTTCCCTTCCTTCTTCCTCTCCAACTTCCCTGTCACTACCACTAATGCTCTTGGCTTTTTCCCATTCCTGCTGTCACAAATGCACCTGCCAAACTATTTCTGCCTAGAACAGAGGTCTCATTCTCGCGGCCCGCAGGACGGTATCTTGTGGCCCCCACCGTGATATGAAAGTATAATATTAGTATTAATATTAATATTAATATAAGGAATCCCTTATGCAGCCCAGCCTCACCCAGATTCTGCCTCCAGCGGCCCCCCAGGTAAATTGAGTTTGAGACCCGTGGCCTAGAATAATCATATTTCATTCTCAGCATCAAACAACACAGCTCTGCTTTGTTCTTTGTATGGAACAAAATTTCCAAATTATATCTGCAACTTAATTTGGAGCTGGATCACCCCAAAATACCAACTATATTTGCACAACCCTAATTCACAGCCTGCATCCAAATTTATGTATCCTGTATTTTCAATGAAGCTAAAAGTAACACATAGAATATTATTTATTATTCTTCCTAATATTGTCCATAATAGGTGCAATATGTCCATGATATTGATTTATCGTAAGGAAGAGGCAAGGCTGATGTGTATCAAGTCCTCTCCTTCCTTCCCTTCCTCCCTCCCTCCCTTCCCTCAGCTGCTGAAAAGGTCTCCATTACATTGAGCTATTTTAAATTCATTAATTAAATTAATGAATTAAATTTGAACTAATTACCACCAAAGCTTTATTTCTATTTGCAATATATTTTCATTGATTGGAAAAATTGGCTTGAAATAATTGTTTGCTGGCAAACGTGTGCCTATGCAGCCTACTAAATACTCTTCACATCTTATAAACCTTTTTACACTGATTTGGACTATTATGTATCTTTTTTTAGAAATATAAAACTATGGCTGGATTGAGTGCTTTTGGCAAAGACTAACAAAAGCATAGGAAAGACGCATAGTGTTGATAGAAGGCGAAAAACACACTGCCTACATCAAAGAACTATTGTCTCTGTGGAAGTCCATCCTCTCATACCTTTTCTCCTGGTTTCTTCTTTTTACTCTTCTTCTCTCTCTGCTCTGACAAAGGCAATTGGCTTTCATTTTTCAAGTCACCTCCCCCTTGAGCAGGATCGCTGCTGTGGGTGTCTTCAGCAGCAGAAGCACTATCCTGTTCCAAATACAAGCACATCTGGACATGAAAAAAAATGGATTTCCATTTTTCCTTTCACGTTTTATGGCTTGATCCTGGTGTTGCACAAATTCCAAGCAGAGGACCAGCAATGAAAAGTAGCACTCCAGCTTATAATCATAAGTGCTAATAGTTGGGTCCAGGTGCTTGTGACACAACAGAGACGCCCATGGCAAATTCATATAGTTTCAACAAATGGAGTCTTTCAGTTCTCATATTGCTTTACTTCCTTCCTAAATGCACAGAAATGTCTATACCTTGCTTTGCACCACTTCGTCACGTGGCACGGACTGAGCGCGTCTTTCCTCTTTAAGTCTCTCCCTTTTCTTCCTCAGGCTCCTTCCACGATTAAAGCGTGAAATCTAGATTCAGCAAAGTTTTCATGAATGACAGAACTAGATCCAACGTTAGTTAAACTTTAAAAAGGCTCACTAAAGCTAAACTGACTTAATATGGTTGCAGCCAAGTTAAATCCTATTGAATTTTAATACTTCACCTAATAAATTAAACATCTATCTGGGATCAAATTTCAATCCAACCCATTATTGCTTAATTACAGGCAGTCCTCGAGACTTTCCATCACGGCTATAACTCATGACGGTTGTAGATCAGGTCACCCACATAATTGACCCGATTTTACTACCTATTTTTTGCACTGTTCGTTAAGTTAATCGCCACAGTCGTTAAGCAAATCCAGTGGTTGTTAAGCGAACCAATTAACTTACCGTGGGTGCAGTTGTGCTGAAAATCAGAAGTCACTACTGAAATACAGCTGAATACTTCTGAAAGTCAGAAGTAGATACTGGGTTTTGGCATTTTAAAACATTGTCATGTGACATTGGGACTCTGCAAAGAGCTATAAACACAGCTCGGCTGCCAAGTGCTACCATGTGAATCCAGGTTCCAAGTACTACCATTAATTTAAATTAACCTTCCAATTCAGCTATGGTGCATGATGTACCTGAGGGGCTTTAGTAAGTAGAAGAGCAACGTCAGGATTGTTGTGTTCCTGCGCAACTTCTAGTGGGGTCTGGCCAGCCTGTAATAGAAGAAATTGGTTTATACTCTTCCAAAACCATTCAACAATTCAAAAGAAAGGATTAGACGAAAGGACACCTTTAAGAAAGGATTAGACGAGTTCATGGAGAACAAGGGTATCAATGGCTATCATGATGGATGCCTAAGGACACCCTCCGGGTTGGAGAGATAAGCAGGATATCTCTCAATGCCATTTGCAGGGAATCATAAGCAGGTGAAGACATCTGCTTGGGAATACCCTGAAGCAAATGGTGAGCCACTGTGTGAGACAGAATGCTGGACTGGATGGGCTGTGGCCTGTTCCAGCAAGGCTGTTCTTATATTCTTAAAAGACTGGACATTTTTAAACAGGTGAAAAGTAAACAGTCTTTTTGAGCTGAGCTTCTTAAAGTGAAAGTGGTAGATTGACACCAGTTTTTTTAAATTCTCAAGTTAGTCTAGTCTTGGGAAAGGCTGGGGATTTTCCATTACCCTCTTGTGACTCTTCTTAGCTTATCAAGATTAGCCAAAGTCAACCAGGAGCTAGCAGCTACGATGATTATATTCATAACACTTCTCCTAATTTATGAGCCTGCAGTACAGGTAGTCCTCGACCCCAATTGAGCCCAAATTTATGTTGCTAAGCCAGACATTTGTTAAGTGAGTTTGCCCCGTTTTACAACTTTTCTTGCCACAGTTGTTAAGTGAATCACTGCAGTTGTCACATTAGTAACACGGTTGTTAAGTGAATCTGGCTTGCCTATTGAATCTGCTTGTCAGGAGTTTGCAAAAGATGATCACGTGATCAAAGGACACTGCATCTGTTATAAGTATGAGTCAGTTCCCAAGCATCCAAATCTTGATCACATGACCATGGGTTTGCTGTAATGGATGATTAAGCCTTGATGAAACAATGATCACAGATTCTTCACGAAGTTTATGTTCTGTAACGGTGGCACCATCATTATCTCTTGGGAATATGCAAGGAGCAACTGCAAGAATTGAAATGAAGAAGTGGAGAGCACCACCCCAACCAGTAATTCCATCCTTTTCTGTTGGGAAAGCTGAGAGAGAAGAAAAAATGCCAAGTGCGATTCCTCAAAGTTCATTGCAACAAGAAATAAAAAAGAAAAAGAGACGTGCTCCCCTTCCACCAACTCCTAAAATGCCAAACAGATTTGAAGAAATGGATAATAAAAGACAAAGTACAATTGATCCTTTTCAACTGTCATTTGTCGGCCATTTTGTTTCAACTGTCATTGTTGGCCTTTTTGTTTGCCTGGAGAGATTCCTGTTGTGGCTGTCACTGCTGTCTGTATTCCACCTGGTGCAGGTGTTGGCACAGCGCTCAAACCAATTTCATTGTAATTTTATTACAATATTATTACAATGACAATAAAGATTATTATTATTATTATTATTATTATTATTATTATTATTATTATTATTATTATTATTATTATTATTATGTAAGTGTGAAAACCAGTCACAAGTCATTTTTTTCCAGTAATGTTGTAACTTCAAACGGTCCTTAAGGTCAATGTTGTAAGTCAAGGACTACCTGTACACCCATATGACCTTATTTGGTGCCCATGACCTTCCTGTTGCCCACAGCAACATTTTAATTGGTATTTAACAGAAAATAAGAGCAGCAACACAAAAAAACTTCCACACTTACATTGTTAACAACTGTCCCATCAGCTCCAGCTTCCAAAAGCAATTTTGCCACTTTCTTATGATTCAATGCAGCAGCAACATGAAGTGCTGTATCGCCAACCTAAAAGTTACAAAATCAGAATGCCCTGTTCATCATGACCTTGATTTTCACATTCAGCCCTGGACAACACTGTCTGTCTGTCTGTCTGTCTCCCCATCTGTCCCTCTCTCTCCCCCTCCCTTTCATCCATCCATCCATTCATCCATCATCATCTATCTATATCTATACTTACAATATCTATCATGTCTGTCTGTCTGTCTGTCCGTCCGTCCGTCCGTCCGTCCGTCCGTCCGTCCGTCCGTCCGTCCGTCCGTCCATCCATCCATCCACCCACCCATCCATCCATCCATCCATCCACCCACCCATGCATCTAAGAGGCATAACAGCAGATTCTTCTCTATGCCCACTTTTAGGACAAACACATTTTAGCAACCAATAGTTCACTTCAAAAAATGGACACTGCACTCAAAACCTATTGGAAAGCCTTTCAAACATTCAGTTTGCTCAATATCACCTTGGACTCAAGAGTTTTTGCTACATTCGCCAAACAGTTGCCATAGCCATTCATTTCAAAAAATGTATTGCTTGGCAATATCACGTAAGCATTCATAAGGATGCTCATGTGATATCCTGGATAAGGATTTGTTGCTTTCTATGTCTGCTTATTCATTGCACCTGACAATGTTCCACCAGGGCATTTTCCATAGGAGCAGAAGGGAATGGAACGCACTGTGCAGTGCCCTATGGCACAGATATCATCTGTTACAATAATTCTACAGCCCCAGGGCAACCCTGTAATATACGAGACTATCAAGCCAATGGGGTTTCACAGTCAGTGAATTTTTTTTACATCTTGGCAGAGCTATTATTTCATGCCTCAGCTTTTGTTTCCATAACATTCTTACAAAAGAAAATGTTGCGGCAAGAATGGTACATAATAGCCAGAATTGTACCTAATTACTTGGTACTTCGTCAGCAAAACTGCATGACTGGAAATAATCCAAATTCTTGGGTTATTTTCTAATTATTTGAAATCCCTACAGTAAAATCCTGATATAAACAGATCAGCAGGGAAGAAGGAGTACTTGTTATTACATTCAAATTTATGTAAGTGGTGGATAATATTCATAAAATATACCATATCTTATGTAAAACAAATTCCTTTAAGGTTAGTATGCTTTGAGTAAATTTTCATACATTTACATTATGTAAATTGGGGGAATCTACCAAACCATAGACCTTCCTACGTATTATTTGAATATGAAATCTAAGTCAGATTTTTTTTCTACTGCATTCAAAGTCTGCAGAACAATAATCCATAGAATTGAATTATTACTACGCCGTACTTTGTTTTTGTTTTTTTTAATGACGAAAAAGTTCATTTTAAAGTATACGTGCCATGACAAACCAAGGCCAACAGAAGATGCCCAATTTCTTCAAGGCAATTACTCTACTCTACTCTACTCTACTCTACTCTACTCTACTCTACTCTACTCTACTCTACTCTACTCTACTCTACTCCACTCCACTCCACTCCACTCCACTCCACTCCACTCCACTCCACTCCTACTCCACTCCTACTCCACTCCCAATTCCAATTCCAATTCATCAAGGCCATTCTGAACACTGAAAGAATACCTTGGACGTAACTATAGGTTCCTAATAGATACTTACTTCAACTGCTTTCCATGAGATCCAGATTACTACAATTCTAATCTCAGCCCTGAGTAACAGAATACAGGTGAAAAGCTGACAGCAAATGAAATATGGACATTAAAATGCATGCACTGACCTGATTCTTTTCATGGACGGAACAGAAAGCAGTGAGGAGCAACCTAATGATGGGTAAGTGATTGTAACGAGCTGCAACATGCAGACAGGTGTCTCCTGCCTAAAAATAAAGGGGAGGGGCTAAGCAAATCCAGTAAAAAAAAGAGCTTCAGCTAATGAGATGTCCCATCTTAAAGCAATGTACACATTCCCTGGGAGGCTCTAAACCAACATGCACAAAATATTGACCACTATATTATTCAGCTAATGACAATTGAGAGTTCTTATCCTCAGATGTTAAGAGCCCATTAACTTGGTAGCTGCACTGTTATGATAGCCTACTTTGCTTATATTTTACTAATCACAAAGTAGCCACCTGACACCTTTAGTTGCAAGTGCTCCTTTTATGAAGGATCCCTGGTGTTCTCTGAGTTTGGTTGTTTTCTTATAAATATTTTCCTTTATTGCTGCTTTTATGCTCAGTGTACCGAGCAGAACTTTAAATCTTCACCAAATCCATACTTGAAAAATATGTTATTTGTCTCCATTCAATTGATGATTCATTTGTGATGCTCATTCCAAGAGCTTATAATTGGTATGTGTTCTTTTGGCATGGATCCACTAAAATCTCAAGTGCATATTTAAATGACTCATGTCTAATACCAACATACTTGCAACTATATAGATAATGAAACAATGAATGGATCACAACAGAGACTCAATGCGGATTCTGAAACATCTGTAGCTGAACAGTCAAAACAGTCGATACATTTGGTTTAATAATACTTTTTTGTTTAAATACCACAGAATATTTGGTAATACTCACATTGTTTTTGATATCAGTCCGAGAGCCTCCAAGCAACAGAACTCGCACACTTTCCGAATGATTGTTTTGGCAGGCCAAATGCAGTGGAGTGTTACCTGCCTTAAGAAAGGAGGAGGGGAACACACTAATCATCATTAGAAAAAAAGTATGGGTTTTTTTAAAGCGGTATTTCTATACTGGGGGTGGGGATAACGAATACCAATGTTACTTAATTAAAATTTGCTTGAGGAGGAAAAATATTTTTCCTGGTAAATGGCTCAATAATGACTGAAAAATAAAGTAAGAATATGGTTGTGTGTTGTGTATGTGTAGTTGTGTGTTGTGTATGGGTAGCATTCATGGGTTCCTACCGGTTTGGCTGGGTTCAGCCAAACTGGTAGTAGTTTGACGGCCTGGGTCGCTGGAACCAGCAGCGACCCAAGCTCGCCACGCCCCTGAACCAGTTCTCCGGGTGGCACCATAGGCGCCACCATCTTGTTTTTTCCTTCTGTACATGCGCAGAATAATTTTTGTTGAACTGTGCATTGCGCATAGTGTGCTCATGAACAAACCAGCAGTAGTGACTGCTGGAACCCATCATAAATGAGGATTTCTTGGAATATTAAATGGTGGTTGAAGACATGAATGTGAACATGTGTATATGCAAACCACACTGTGTTGTTGCTGCAAAGATTACATAAATTCTATGATGCAATGAATCATGATAAAAATTGTGATCTTCACTTACCTTATTAGGATAGAATTTGATAAATTAAAAATAATGGAATGTAGATACTTAAATTTCATACTACATAGTATCACTGTCTGCTAGTAAGCATACATAGATGCTTTTCTCTCTATTTATGACATAGGAACATTTTCAAAATGTTATCAACAAAAGTCCATTTCCAATTATATTAATAATAAGATGAGGCATCAATGCATTATAACAGGGATGTCCAAACTTGGGAATTTTAAGACTTGTGGACTTCAACTCCCAGAATTCCCCAGCCAGCTATGCTGGCTGGGGAATTCTGGCACAACAGTTTCCCCGTCACCTGGAGGAAGTTGATTATCTAGACCCGCGCCAGTCCGGCTTTCGGCCCGGGCATAGCACCAAGACGGCATTGGTCGCGTTGGTAGATGATCTCTGGAGGGCCAGAGATGGGGGTTGCTCCTCCATCCTGGTCCTATTAGACCTCTCAGCGGTTTTTGATACCATCGACCATGGTATCCTATTGCATCGGCTGGGGGGGTTGGGGGTGGGAGGCACCGTTTTACGGTGGTTCTCCTCCTACCTCTCCGGTCGATCGCAATTTGTGTTGGCAGGAGAGCAGAGGTCGACCTCGAGACCCCTCACATGTGGGGTGCCTCAGGGGTCGGTCCTCTCGCCTCTCCTGTTCAACACATATATGAAGCCGCTGAGTGAGATCATCTGTGGTTTTGGGGTAGAATACCACCTCTACGCTGATGATACGCAGTTGTATATATCTACCCCAAACCACCCCAATGATGCCGTAGCGGTGATGTGCCAGTGCCTGGAAGCCGTGCGGATCTGGATGGGAAGTAACAGACTCAGGCTCAACCCAGCCAAGACCGAGTGGCTGTGGTTTCCGGCCGCCCGATTCAACCAGTTGACTCCATCACTGGCCATAGGGGGCGAACACCTTGCCCCTGTGGATGGGGCGCGCAACTTGGGTGTCCTCCTGGATACCCGGCTGTCCATGGAAGATCAAGTGACAGCCGTGGCCAGGAGGGCGTTTTACCAGGTACGCCTGGTACGCCAGTTGCGCCCCCTATTGGATCGGGATGCCCTTTGCACAGTCACTCATGCCCTCGTGACATCCCGACTGGACTATTGTAACTCTCTCTACATGGGGCTCCCCTTGAGGTGCACCCGAAGACTTCAGCTGGTCCAGAATGCAGCCGCGCGAGCAATAATGGGGACCGCAAGGTACACCCATATAACACCTCTCTTGCGCGAGCTGCACTGGCTGCCTGTCGTCTTTTGGGTGCGCTTCAAGGTGCTAGTTATCATCTTTAAAGCACTCCATGGCTCGGGACCTAGCTATCTGCGGGATCGGATCCTGCCCCATACATCCTCACGGCCGATTCGCTCCCACAGAGAGGGACTTCTCCGGGTGCCATCCACTAGACTTTGTCAGTGGGCGACGCCCAGGGGAAGGGCCTTCTCTGTGGCGGGCCCAGCCCTCTGGAACGACCTTCCCCCCGACATTAGAACAACCACGGACCTCCGCTCCTTCCGTCAGAAATTAAAAACATACTTTTTCTGCTTGGCCGGCCTAGGTTAGTCTCTACCTTTAGGGTTTAGGGAACACTAGTTTTAATATAGGGATTTTAGTGCAGGGACAATCAAGTTTAATTTGTTTTTATTTTATTGTATCTATTTTTGTGTATATATTTTATGTGTTTTAATCTTTCCCTGTGCACCGCTCCGAATCCCCTTGGGGAGAGGACGCGGTATATAAAAATAAAATATTATTATTATTATTATTATTAGTATTAGTATTAGTATTAGTATTATTATTAGTATTATTAGTATTATTAGTATTATTATACAACTGAGCAAGATGAATATAATCAAAGCTATGGGATTCTTCAAGTAATGACAACCAATGGAACCTCTGCTTTTAATTGAACGACAGGAAATAGGGGACAGGAAATTCACAAATAGGGATATTAATGCTCCATCAAGAAGTAAATTATTCAAGTCAATTTTCTTTTGCTTTTCTACTTTTGTGGTTAAGTCTCCTAGTTCTGATAAATTTATTTTTGTTTCTTCAGTTTCCTTGTTACCCCAATTCCTGGGTCCTGTTGGAGAAGGGCGGGATATAAATTGAATAAAAAAAAAAAAAAAAATTCATATTCCTATTATAATGGATTTTTTCTGCCTTGAGTGCAATGCAAAGTCTTTTCAGCCAAAATGAAATGTAACTGTGTCAGCGATCAAGAAAATCCCCTTCTAACACAAAACCGTGTTCGTGAGGAACAACTGAGGCACAGCCAATTAAAGCAAAAGAAATGTATTGCCACTACTCAGGAAACATCATTGCCAAAACCAACGGATAAGTAAAAATTGATATCTTATTTATTGTGTCTCTTTTGTCAAACTACAAGAATTGAAAAGCTCCTTTTGGTGTGTAGCTCACCTTGTTCCTGGCAAGGACATTAGCTCCTGCTTTAACAAGCAGCTTAGCTGATTGGCTGAAGCCATGCCAAGAAGCTTCATGAAGAGCTGTGTTTCCATCCTGGGAAGCAAAGCAGAAATACAGGTATTTTATAGAAAGAATTAAGACTATTTACTTTACATGCAGTGGGCATCACCACCAAAGAAATGCCTCTTGTCAAACCTTGTTATAATAAAGGGAACATTCTGCCTTGGAGATTGGGCAATTGAACCACGTTATTCCCTATTTTTATTATTATCTGTTCCAAAAAATATGAAATCACAGCTGCCAGTTCTTTGCACTCTGCCTTGGAGATTGGGCAATTGAACCACGTTATTCCCTATTTTTATTATTATCTGTTCCCAAAAATATGAAATCACAGCTGCCAGTTCTTTGGTTGGTGTTGGCCTCCATGCACATTGAGTTCTTCCCAAGAACCTAGGATGTCATAATGTATCAGCGTGGTATATGTGTGGATCCAAGCAGTGTGGCCTTTTGCAACTGACAGATGGAAATGCTATCAATGCACAGATTTTCTAAGTGCCGTCCAAGATTTTTGGATATGGCACTCAGTATGCCAATAACCACGAGACCACTATGGCAGATTTATGCTATAAACTTTCAATTTCAATTTTAGGTTCATCGTTATCATTATTATTATTTTCTTTTATTCATTAAACATGAAACTCAGTCAACTGAACATTTAAAGATGTTACCATTGACTAGTGCTAATGGTTGACATGGGTTGCTGCCAGCGTCCTGGGTATCAACGAAGTATCTTCTTAAAATATATGATGCTCCTAGTAGCGCAGTTTTTTGCAGTCCCGCTGGTGCTATTGCAGGAAGTTGCTATTTCTTGATGTGTTTTGTAAAATTCTTGGACATGGAACCAAGTGTCCCGATGACAATGGGTATCATTATTACATGTTTCATCCATAGCCATGTAGTTCTGATGGCCAGGTCGCGATATTTTGTGATTTTTTTTCCAGTTTTTTCCCCCCCGACCCTAGCATCTCCTGGTACAGGGATATCAATAAACTGTATGCTTCGGTCCTCAACAACCGTGATATGTGGCATGTTGTGTTCCAAATGACGATCCGTCTATATTTGAAAGTCCCACAAGATCTTCACCTTCTCATTTTTTGGTAATTTTTTCCACTTTGTGCTCCCACGACTTTTTGGATACAGGTGGTTATTATTAATATTATCATACTACTTTATTCATGAAACATGAAATTCAGTCAACTGAACATTCAAAAATGCATCACAAATACCATTGACTGGTGCTAATGATTGATACAGGTTGCTGCCAGCATCCTAGGTATCAACCAAGTACCTTCTTAAAATATACGATGCAGTTCTTTTTTTTGCACAGTTTTTTGCAGTTCTACTAGTGTTATTGCAGGAAGCTGTAATTTGTTGATGTATTGTTTAAAATTCTTGGACATAGTGCCAAGTGCCCCAATGACAATGGGTGTCACAGTTACATGTTTCCTCCATAATTGGGTAGTTTCGATGGCCAAGTCGCAGTATTTCGTGATTCTATTTTTCAGTCCTCCACAACCATATCTGGTGTGTTGTGTTCCAAATGAAGATCTGTCTGTATTCTAAAGTCCCACAAGATCTTCACCTTCTCATTTTCAGTAACTTTTTCCAGTTTGTGCTCCCATGACTTTCTGGATATAGGTGGTTGTTGTTGTTGTTGTTGTTAATTGCACAGTCAGCCAGATGTTCAGGCTGGGTTTGGAATTTTTGTCTACCTGTTGAGTCCTTACCAAGGACCAGAGATAGGCAAATCTGGATGTTTGACAGTGTTACAGATATCATCGCAGGATGGAAGCAGTTCCAAGTAAATGATGATGATGATGATGATGATGATGATGATGATGATGATGATGATGATAATGATTTCTTCTACTACTACTACTACTACTACTACTACTACTACTACTACTACTATTCTTTTCCTCTTAGTAGAAGCTTAGCACATTTATTTTGCTTGCTTGGTGTCTATGGAGATTCTCACTCATCCAGGTTATGGTTGTCCCAAAGGTGCATTTTTCTTTTTTCAAGAGGCAGTTGGACTTTCTGGTTTTTCTTTGAAGACGTTTCACTTCTCATCCACAAAACTTGTTCAGCTCTGACTGGATGCTGGGGGATTGTTGTTTGCCTTTTAAAGAAAGCTATACAATTGGGGAACCAAATTTGGCAATATGCTACTAACATTTGATGAAACACCAAAAGACACAAACAGAGGACCTTGGCCAAAATTGTTACCTTGTCTTGCCTGTCCAGTGCACACCCTTCATGGATAAGAGCTGAGATAACATCTGTGTTCCCTACAACAGTCGCCCGATGCAAAGCTGTTTGATCACTCTGCAAAGAGAAGCAGTGATGTTTCTGTTTAATGAACCTATGTTACACACAGTGATATAGACCTTTTCATGGGGAGAACATACTAAGTGACTGGGAAAGACATTCAGCCCACAGATAGATAGGAAAGATATACTCTAGCTCAGAGGTCCCCAAGCTTTGCTGGCTGGAGAATTCTGGGAGTTGAAGTCCACAAGTCTTAAAGTTGCAAGTTTGGGAACCTCTGCTTTAGCTGTAACAGTCAACAGGCTTGATTCACACATTCTGCTAAGGTATAATGTGGTTTACTTGTTTTTGGTCACAGCAGGTGGCAGCACATGATCAAATTTGGCTGATGGAGAGGTGTTTAGGATGAGCAGCTTTCAGAAAATTTTAGAGCAGTACGTGAGAATGGGAAGTTTTTTCTTAAAAAAAAATCTGTGGAAAAAACAACAAACCTAGAGCTAGTTTGGTTTAGTGGTTAAGGATAGAAACCAGGAGATGGTGAGTTCTAGTCCCACCTGAGGCATGAAAGTCAGTTGGGTAAGTAGGGCCAGTCACACTCTCTCAGCCCAACCACCTCATCACAGGTGGAGAAAATAGGAGAAAGTGATATTAAGTATGTTCACCACCTTGAGTTATTTATAGAAATAAAAAAGGGGAAGGGAAAAACCACCTCTACGCCTTTTAAAACTAAAATACATGAACTCAGTAAGGTCGCCATGAAAGGACTCAACTCAAGGATCTATTTAGTTTAGTGTAAAAACTGAATTCAAAACATTATAGTTTATAGATCATAGTGCAGCAGCCCTCAACCTTTCCCACAGAAGATGGTGACAGAATGATAGCTTTTTAATGAGCTGCTGATTTTCCATTTCTTTGAGTTCTTTTTTTTAAAACTTTTAATCAAGTAATTTAAGTATTTTTTCCTTAGTTTTATGCCATTTCTCACCTTCCTTTTATTTTTATTTTATTTTTTAGCAAGTAGAATTAATATTTAAATTATTATTATTATTATTTTTAATAATTAGAAATAAGATGTTTTCTTATCCCGAACTCTTGACATGCTAACCAAGGGTACAAAATTATAAAGCAGGAACAAAAGTACCTGGGGAAAAAATGAA
The DNA here is from genome assembly GCA_039707465.1 of Rhabdophis nuchalis. NCBI lineage: Eukaryota > Metazoa > Chordata > Lepidosauria > Squamata > Natricidae > Rhabdophis > Rhabdophis nuchalis. Next base: position 280,812,395 of record CM077643.1, on the reverse strand, counting down.
AGGGAAATGCAAGCCAGTGATTCAGTTTCAGCAAAGACAAAATCCCAAACAATATAAGACTGTGATGGCCTCTGGGCAACCAAAGATAAAAAGACTTATTCCATCTTATTTAAGTCTCCTCTCCTTCTTCCTCTTTTCTTTCAACTTTTAATGCTTATTCCTCATTAGACCGGGAAGTGAATGACTGCCCTTCCTCTATAGTTGAAATTCTAATAGGAGGTTTTATTTTTATTTACTGATCTATCAAATTTTTAAGGCCCATCTACTTCATAGGCATCTGACAAAAGGGAGGTTGCGCTTTATACTGAGAGCAATTTAGATGGAGGCCTGGATTTGGTTGCTAAGAATTGCACTTTAGCAGCACAAACAGCCACTGTTACACATAATCAGCCAGAAGAAAAAATATGAAATCAGCCCATGAAAATATGGAGTGAGGGGGGATGACTTTAATGGAAAACTATATTTCCAAGCCAGCTATGAAACTAACTAGCAGCTCATAAATTTCAAAACCTACCTCTAACCCAGGGAACTCAAACTCAAGAGTGCTTAGATCTGGCTTGTGGGGCCACCTTGGAAAAAGTGAAGGACCAGCCTGCGGTGCCGCTGCCAGCAAAAATGGCGCTTGGGAGGGCTGCGCACTGCCCTCCCGAGCTCCATTTTTGGCTGTGACGACCTCCTGCAACCCTTTGCACACGTCCCTCCCAAGCTCCGTTTTTGCTGGCAGAGTGTGCGGGCCACTGCAGGTGCCCCCAGAATGAATGACATTGAGCTGGCCATGCCCCCCCTGGCCATGTCCCCCACACCCACATCCCAAGGTCAAACAAAATCCTGATGTGGCCCTCAATGAAATCGAGTTTGACACCCCTGCTCTAACCCATGGACTATAGAGATTTTTTTCCCCGTTAAAGAAACCACTGAGGGAAAACTAATTTGCAGAGACACAGGATCTTGCTTCAAGCTGCTGAAACTCCTTTGAAGGAGAGCAGGTGGCACAACAGACAGGCAATATTACTTCTTTGTTGTAAAGTGTGCTCTAATGCGCTTAGAGAAATCTCCTGCCTTCCTGGCAGACATGGCTCTAAAAGGATAATGCTACCTTTTAGGCAGTTTATTTTCTGCTTTTCAAACTTAAGAACTTTTTAAGCAGGTTTTATATTCTGCCAATACTTTCTTTATAACAGCTGTATCCAGCCAAATTCTGGGAGGAGAGCCAAGCCAGTGAGGGAGGATGGCACAAGACTATAGAGCTCCTAATCACAACCATCCACTATGTGTAAAACAGAAGACTCCTTTAACGTCAAGTCAGAACAGGACAAACCCAAGGAAAGAAATACCCTGGATTTAATTAAAGGAAAGATACAGGCTTCAAATGACTTTTTTTTTTGAAATGAGTATGTCTTAGCTCAGCTATTTGCCACTGTCTCCCCAGAGAAAACACAACTGATCTTAAGCAACCGTCAAATAGTTAAATTTATGGTTCAGTCAGCCACCATTGCAACTGGGTCTCCTAACACAGGGGTCACCAACCTGTTGCACCTCAGGGACCACTAAATTCATAATTTTAAATGCCATGGACCACTAATATGAATTAGTGACAGGATGGGGTTCTTCAGGCACTTAGCTTGTTAGCGGAGAGAAGCGCCCGTGGTCAACCCTAATTTTGCTGTCCATTGCACCTAGGAATCTCAAATACAGTCAAGAATGAATGTTTATTTTTTTAGCCAGCCCAGGTGCTAGATTGGCCCCTTGCAAACTCTGTCTTTTGAGGAGCCCGGACGAAGTTTCGTGCACTGCTCACTGAAGCGGCCTGAATTCCCAGGGAGGGAGGGTGGGAGGGAAAGGCTGGAACTACTAAGCGGGCAGCCAAGCCTGAAGGATCCCATCCCATCAGTGGGTGGGAATAATTGCTTCAGTGGGCGAAATCCAGCCCAGGGGCCGTAGTTTGAGGATCCCCAATTTAGTGCAATATAAAAAATGCAAAGATTTTTCTGTGGACCACCAAAATTTTCTCGCAGACCACCAGCAGTCCATGGACCACCAGTTGGTGACGGCTGTACTAACAGCTTATTTCCTTCTAGTTGCTCCTATGAAATGCTGCTAAGCCCAGCCTCTGAGAATACAAAATCCCCAATAAATAAAAAAGGTATTCAAATCCACTATACAAAAAGGGGGGGGGGGGAAACACCCAGCGGTTAATGTAGCATAATCTTCATATAACTGTTTGCGAATAAGTCTGTAGTTGATAATCTATTTACGAGTGGGCCCTGAGACTCAGTCTGAACAATTTACCGAAATGTTCCTATCAGCTGTCCAGCATGGAGATCCCATTCTCCAAAAGTGTGCTGCATCTATACCTTGGCATTCATCACTGAAAAACAAATGTATCTACAAGAGGTATGAATTGGAATGGTTTTCTGTTATGTGCCTTATTTTGCCCTAGGTTTAATGTTCCCAGCAGTAGGTGTTGGGCCCATAGATGCAGAGCTTTGAGTAGCAGATTGGAGTTTGGTAAACACTCACTTCTATGAGAAAGAACAGCGACAATCACAATAAGAAAGAGAAAAGCTGGATTTTATAATAACTGTCCATATATGGGAATTACTGAAAATATTGCTCCAGCCTCAGAAACAAACTGTCCACCTGAATCTTCATCTTCTATCCAACCACTCCATTCAAATTGCTTTATCTCAAAGAGATCTATACAAATTGTAACCTGAGGTGTAGCTACTTGGAAAAAAAATATTGATTTGATGAAATAATGTCTGAATTTGAGATACAAGCAGTCTTTGGCTTATGACCATTTGTTCAGCAACCACGAAAAGTCAAAACGGCACTAAACAAATGGTCGTAAGTGCAGGGCTATTTGTATCTCACTCCTATGTGGTCCTGTGATCAGGACCTGGCCACTTGGCAACTGGCTCACACAATCGATTGGTTGCAATGCCCTGTGATAACCTGATCCCCATTTGTGACATTCCTTGCTGGCTTCCCCAGAAAATCAATGGGGAAACTGGCAGGGAAGGTCACAGGTAGCAGTGAAACTCATCAGTTCCTACTAATATACACGGGGATAAAATTACACGCATATTCTTGTATGATTTTGACACAAACACTCTTAAGGAAACCATATTCATATTTTTTTTAAATGACAGATAACCTAAGAGAAGTTCAATTATTTTTTATTACTGGGCCTTGTATAACTTCTTACTATAAAATAGCTTAGACTGATTACTAATTCATAACAGAAGCTGACTTGCTCACTCACCCAATAGATTTTTGTTGTAACAGTAACTTTAATCAGATCAGTGCATGAACAAAAAGCAGCATTATGCTAACATTAGAGAAAGATAATGTCTGCTCTGGAAAAATTTCCCTCCAATTAAAAAGAATCTCAAGTCACACAAAATTGCTTTAGTAAGCGGAGCTGATAGTTTCTGCCCACATCAAAGCAGAAAAGCCTACAAAATAGTTAAGTCAGCCCAGCTTTCTGTGGCAATGATGCTTTCACACATGGGAGAAGAGCTGGTGTCTGCAATACAAAATATCTAGGACAGGAGAATGAAAAGAGTCGGATATAAAGAAGTATAGTTTTTTTTTAAATTATGAAAAAAAGAGTAATACAGGCGGTTCTTGCTTAATGACTGCTTCAAGGGACCCTTCAAAACGACAATGGTGATGAACGAGTGGTATTTATGACTGCTCTTTGTACTTATGGTGGTTGCAGTATTCTGTGGTCACATGATCACTATTTGCAACCTACTTTGCCTGCTTCCTACAAGTCACGTTACTTGGAAAGTTGTCAGGTCACAAATGGCGACTTCGTGACATTGCACTTAATAACAGTGCAGGATTCGCTTAGCAACAGGAACTGGAAGTCCTGGAACGTCTGTCACTAAGTGACATGGTCACATGACATCTCTGGGTCAAAAAAAGGACTCTTCTTTGGCAATTCAGAATGAACCAAATCCTATCGAGTGCAATAGCAATTGGAAGCTAGATGCTGCATTTCATATGTACATTCTACTATAAATCTGTGTTAATGTAGAAATAACAATATAAAGATATATAATCCAGCTATCAGAATAAGAGAATAGTTCCCTCTATTCAAGGTAACACTTATTTGGTGCCTGAAATTAATACTCTCATATTTATAAGAAGGGGAAATAGCAACCCAGGCTTTGTTTTATTTTTTAGTGCATGGCATAGATAGTCAGGGAAATCTACAATGCTTTTTACCACAGAACAGTTCAGTCTTCACTCAATGCTGGGAAAGATTGAGGGCAAAAGAAGGGGGCGACAAAGAATGAGGAAGCTGGATGGAGTCACTGAAGCAGTCAGCGTGAGATTAAATGGACTCCAGAGGATGGTAGAGGACAGGAAGGCCTGGAGGAATGTTGTCCATGGGGTCACAATGGGTCGGACATGACTTTGCAACAAACAACAGCAAGAGTTCAGTCTAAAATGTCCAGTTCATTTTGTTCACGCATGCATGCTATTCATAGTGCATCACGGGGGGCAAACTAACTTCACCCCAGCTATCTAGCAGCACTCAAGGGATGTCGGGTCATTCGGGCTTTCTTTCACTGACCTCGCCACGCACTGAGGCAGGTCCGGCACTGGCTTCCAATTCCACCTGGAACACTACTAGATTTCCCACCATCGTGGTAATTTATCTACTTGAATTTTTTACATGCTTTCGAACTGCTAGGTGGGCAAGAGCTAGAGGCAAATGACGGGAGCTCACTCCGTCACGCAATGCCAAGGGCTTGAACTGTGGGAGTACTGGCCCTCCCTAATTGACAAATCCAGTGTCCACTTTGTTCCCTATAGTAATCCAGTTAATAAGAATACATACTTGAATTATCTTAACCATCCTATTTAAATTTATTCGATGATCACCCAAAAAAAAAAAGGATAATAAAATAACACAAAAGCAATCAATAAATGAGAATACAAAAAGCCCATTGTCAAAACCTCCCTGCATAGTTTGGAAAGTCAGTAAATGCCTGCACAATTCAAACATTTTAAACATTCATAGCCAATAGTCCTAACCAAGTTATCTTCCAATACCTCAACCATTTCACAAAAATGAGCAACTCCTCATAGATAACATGTATTCTTCAACCATTCCAGATACTGATCCTGAGATCATATTCATCCAAGGAGACAGAAGCAGTGAAATTTGTATTGTGATGACTCCATCTTATGTACATGTTTATATATACCGTATTTTTTGGACTATAAGACATACCTTTTTCCTCCAAAAAAGAGGGTGAAGATCTGGGTGCGTCATACACTGAATACAGCATTTTTGGTCTCCCGAAGCCCCGCCCCTTGCATCCTGTTTTTCACAAAAATGAACGTGCAGAGGGTTTGGGAGGCCTGCGAAGTGTTCCTGGCGACTGGGGATGGCAAAAACAAGTGAAAATGGCCCCATTTTCCACAAAAAACGGGGGTGTTTTTCCCTCCCAAGCCCTCAGGAGCACTCTGCAGGCCTTCCAAACTCTGCACACCCAGTTTGTTGTTCATTTTCCCCCTCCCCAGCCCCCAGGAGCACTTTGCAGGCCTCTCAAACTCTCTGCATGCCCAGTTTTTCATACAAAAAATGGATTTGGGAAGCCTGCAGAGTGCTCCTGGGGAACGAGGAGGGAAAAACGTTTTTTTAAAATTTACCTCTTCAAAATCTTGGTGCGTCTTATACTCCGGTGCATCTTATAGTCTGAAAAATGCAGTATTTGTGTGCAACACTGTGACATAAAAATGAAAGGCTGGAGTTTACTTGCACAAGTTCTCATTTGGGCATCATCATGGTTCAGAATAATACCTGAGATGACACTCCTTAAAGACACTACAACCTGATTTATTAAAGCAAGAATTAAAAATGCTCCCAGAACCCACGGTTGCCTATGAATGACTCATGTACTCGACACTCAGATTCCATGTTTAGGGATGAGTCGATATAAGCAGGACTCTAGATAAAAGGTAAATTACTTTGTGGAGAAGCGTCTAAATAAGTGAGACATGCAATCATGCATTTTTGAAGTCGATCTGACATGCCAGATGGCTAGTCCCAATGCTACATGCAAGCTGAAAAGAGTTCTAACCTCTTTCTCTCTTTGCAATCTTCTAGGATCTTTTCTAGCTTTTTTCCTCTGTTTTTTCTTATTTTTTTCTTCCTCGACTTCTGTGACCAGGACCACTGCTCCCTTGACTATTTCTGGGGCGTGTGCTGTGTGAACACTCATTGACCAATCAGAGATGGCATCTGGATTCCAATAGGGGCTTGCGGGATTAGCAGGGAGAAGGAAAGAATTACTTCGTGGGGTTTCATAGTCTAGAGAACTGATTTCCACACGCTGAAATTCATAATAATCCCATTCAAGGTCACTGGAGGTCATTCTTCAATTAATGATTAGGTCTTTAACAAAATGTTAACGATCAACATCTGTAGAACATGAAGTCAGCATTTAAAATATTCTACCACATTTAACAAGTTTCTTTACATCATCTGGCAGAGGACACTGTAATTATAAGGATACTGGTCATGGTGATTTGTTACTTGTTGAGATTGGTAGCTTGAGATAGGTATATATACCAGATAATAAATACATGATTTATAGTTGGATATTTACAAATAATTACTTTCAGGACTTAGTGCAGGGGTGTCAAACTCGCGGCCCACAAGCCAGATGCATCACACACTGGCCACGCCTTCCCCTGGTTTAGCAAAGGGGGAGGGGGAAGTGACAATACATAAAGTTATGACAATGTGATATCGCAAGTTTGACACCCGTGGCTTAGTGGGAGGAAAAATCAAAATAAAAGGCAGCCTCTTGAAAGTAGATAGTGTTAGTTATCTTGGTTGCTGCAAGACATCATTATTAGTCATACTTATGGGCAAATGTTGGACTAGCATTGCAAAACCATGACAGTCCTCACTCAATTTGTCGCTGGCACATTAAATGCCACTCACTTTGACTATCCTACAGGATTGCTGTAAGGATAAATTTGAGGGAGGAAAAACATGTACATGAGCATAAGCTCTCTGAACAAATTGTTGAGTAGAAAATACAATTAATGAAAGAGAGTCCAAATATATTTTGTAAGGTAATATGTATAACTAATCCACTAAAGTCTTGATCTAAAAGAACATAGGTATTTGTGCAAAACTATACTTTATCAAAAGCAGCAGACAAAGTATTGGGATGCTACAGAAAAAAGAGAATGTCATTATTTAACCAAATAAATAGTAATCATTTTCAAGTTAAGATTACTTGAGTATCTTCATCAATTAATTAACTTTTGATCTAGGCTCAACAACATTGCTGGGAGAAATGCTGCCCAGATTTAATAATAATAATAATCAAGATTCTGTAAATACTGTGGACAGTAACAAAACCGCCATTTTTGTATACATGTACCCATTATTTTTGTAAAGTTTAAAAATGGCCAAGCTTAATCGACAAAGGGTGTAACTAATCAATCATGAACCCTCTCTTGCCCAAAGTTTCCTAGTTCCATGCACTAATGATATGCACTAACGTAGGGTTCCCCAACCTTTGCAACTTTAAGTCTGAAGGACTTCAGCTCCCAGAGCTGAAGTCCTTCAGACTTAAAGTTGCAAAGGTTGGGGACCCCTGCACTAACGCATTGCTATAAATACAAACCTTCTTGGACTATGTTTCACCCTTTTAATGCAACTGCCATTGACCGCTCGAACACAGCCAAACAGAACTTGCAGTGAAAACATTAATTGGCATTGTGGCCTCTTCCAAGTAGAAACTCCTCCCAAATGTTTTTCAGAGAAAAATAAATCAGCCCCATCCAATGTCCTTAATGGAAGGGCAAATGCATTTTTTTTTAAACGTCTAACATGCTTCCAACAGATTATAACTAGTCCTTAATCTACCTATGCTCATTTCTTCCTGCAACCACTTTAAAAAACGTATCTGGGAAACATTCATTTTTAGGCTTTTGAAAAGAATGCCTAAAGTAACTCATCTGCATTGTCATCATACTAGCTAATGTAGGGTGTCAAACTGGCGGCCTGCGGGCCAGATGTGTCACACGCAGGTCACGCCCACTCCAGCTCCGCAAAGGGGAAAAACATCACATAAAGGGCAACACGACACCACAAGTTTGACACCTGTGTGCTAATGCCTCTTGCAGGTTCACCCACAGAAGCTTGGAACCAATTTTTAAAAATGTATTTTTCAGGCAAGCATAGTTTCCACAGTGAGCCACACGTAGTTGATTCTTAAGATTAGAAATATGAAAAGCTCTCTGCCAGAATGGTTGTGACTACTCACATCATCCTGAAGATCCACGTCACAGCTTGCTTCGAGCAGAATCTGGACCACATGGAGATGACCTTTGTAAGCTGCAAGATGGAGAGGTGTCCGCCCATGCTGGAAAGCAAAAGATACCATCTGCTGAACAGGTTTTAACACCAAAGGTTGATACACATCACTGTAAAAGCTATAGTGTACAATGTAATTAATTGAAAGGAAATAAAGTGATCCAAGCTCACTGAAACAGATTGAATCTGTATTTCAGTATTTCAACCACAAAGATGTAATTTAAGTCATTTTACACTTGGCACTTAATAGTCCTCTTTAGGAGTCTCTCAGAATAAAACCATGCATCTCATTTGAGAATAAGCATTGCTTTAGTGTAGTTTTTAAAAAGATAAATTTAATGCAATGTGCAAATATTCATATATGCACAATGTGGTTGGATCTGACTATGTTTTAAAAAGAAAACAGGAAAAGAAAGATTTTGCATAAAATGGTGTTCATACCCTAACCAAGATATGGTGGGAGCAGGAAAATCCACCTTACCCCGATCTCCAAAGGGAACACACATTTAGAAACTTGCTTTTATTTATTTTAAAACACTCAAAATAATTCCAATTCTTTTTTGGGTGCCTTATCTGTCTTTGTGTGTCTTTGGTACATGAGTATGGATGTGTATGTACATGTGCATGTGCATAAATGCTTAACCTTCAAGTCAGTTTTAACCACATGGACAACTCCATGCTGTTTACCTGGCAACATTTTAGAAGTAGTTTGACATTACTTTTCTCCTAGAGGTGAGACAGATTGATTGGTCCAAAGTCACCAGCTGGGTTCAATCCTAGGACAGAATTAGAACTTTGGTTTTCTCTCTCCTAATTCAGCACCTTAATATTGAACATTATTGACTCTTTACCCTTACCCTCACATACAGACTTACTTTCTGCAGACCATTGGTGGTCCATTGAGGTGATCCACCACAGTCTCCTCATATTTATCAACTATCGGCTGACCAAAGCGTAATTCATGAAAATAGACATTAATGGAAGAATGCAAATATTAATATAAATAGTACAGTTAATACTCAACGTGAGAAAACTGTCAATTTCTGAACTGATTTTGAGTGCAGTTATCAATGATGAGTCAGCCACTCACACACCCCAACCTGAAGTAATGCTTGAGAGCAATCTTGACCATGTTCCAGTTCTGACTCTTCAACAAATGCCTGACATAATTGCAAGTCAAAGTGATAGGGAAATCCCCAAGTGCTTGCTAGAATCCATTTGGATGCATAAGAACCTAACTGAACCATCCTGATTAATCCTCCCACTCTGAGGAGGACCAGAATGACAACACATTTCATCTGGACCAGGAAGTGATCTGACTATGGCGAAGAGCTCAAAGCAAAGTCTTCCGTTTTCAGTTCACACAAGTACAAATGAGTTTTTATGTATGTCCACTTATGTGATCAGGCAAACCTGGTAGCAAACCCATGGTTACCATGAAGACCATGAATTCCTAAGTCTTTGCCGTCACTGACCTGAGGACAGAGGCTAAAATCGCCCAAAATAACTGGGGAACTCCCAAACAACCCAGTCATAAGGTCTAAAAGGCCAGGAAGGAGTCTACCAGGCAGCATGGCATATGGTCCATTAGCAGGAACCCAAATATCTCCCTATAGTTTAATTTTGTACTTCAGAAAGTCATATCACAGTTCCAGAACACTGGCACGACCATCATTTCTTTTCTTGGGGTCATGACAAAACCAAGGAATGCAAATATCTGAAATGGCTACAATCACCACTTTTAACTAACAAAATACATGATCTACCCATTCATACCTTCAAACCCTTATATGGTGGCACCTTTATTTTTAGGGGTATCATTACTTATATTACCTGCAGGGTTACCTCTGTTCCATGTAAAATGTAGCTATGACTCATCAAGGTCAAAATGCAATTTTCCTATCAATGGTACCTTTGATGATACATTAAATGCACCACTGCTTCCCTTGATTCAATCATGCTTTTCCAATAGCTGTCATTAAAGCAACAGGTGGGCCAAATATAAGCCATACATTTCTCTCCTGGATGATCAAGACTTCACATGAGTTGTTGTTAATCAAGAGGGAAGACAGTTTAGATGGCTCCAGGCAACATTAACCATTACTTCATTCAGGATTAATACTGATTTATAACATTTAAATTATGAATAGATTTCAAATGGATTTAAGTGAATGGTTACTGGTTGTCTGCAAATCTAAACTGAAATTAACAGGCCACTATAATTCTTTATTCTTAACAGATCACAGGAAGCTAATGAAAAATATTGGGATGAATTTTCTTGGAATGAACCTGTCTACTTAGCACATTGTTAAACCCTACCTTTCATCTTGTTAGGGAGAATGTACAAATCAATGATTAATCCAGCTAGGATGAGCAGCTAGGACACCACCATAGTTGATGAACAGACTATTACCATATTTTTCAGAGTATAAGATACACCGGAGTATAAGATGCACCCAGGTTTTGAAGAGGCAATTTTTTTTAAAAAGTAGGTCGGTAGATAGAGGGATAGAGAGTGCAGAGTGCTGGGGAGGGGGGGGCAAAACGAGGAAAAATGGCCTGGTTTTTTTGTGAAAACAGGCCGGTTTTTGGTCAAAAAAATAGCATGCATAGCCTTATGGAGGCTTATAGAGTGCTGCTGGGGGCTGGGGGGACAAAACGCCCTGTTTTTTGCTCATTTCTGCCTTCCCCAGCCCCCAGGAGCTCTCTGGAGGCCTCCATAAGGCTATGCACAGCCATTTTGGTGAAGGGGCGGGGTTTCAGGAGGCAAAAAAATGCTGTATTCGATGTATAAGACGCACCCAGATTTTCAGCCTTTTTTTTAGAGGAAAAAAGGTGCGTCTTATACGCCGAAAAATACGGCATGTGTGACAAACCCCAATTTTTGATAGCCAATAATGTTTCCCCCTGATATACAGTACCTAATAATATCACCTCATGCTGAGGCAAACTAGATGAGGTTTTCGCATAACGTCCGTGATAAAATTGCTAAAAAGGTTTTTTATGTCTGCAGCATTTCCCTCTCCACCAAGATTTATTGGAAGGTGAGTTCAGTTACAAAATAATTTATAATTTGCTGACTGGATCAAGGACATCAGCAATGAAGCATTTTGTTTGACTGGATAAAGTTACAGTCCATTTTCCAAGCCTTCAATTATCTTTCTTTAACCTTTCAATTATCTTCCCCCCCAAAAAGGAGGAAAGGCCTTTGCCTAAAAATACCTAAACAGAAGGCCCAGATGGTGATCTCTCTCTTACCATATACTGTTTTGAGCCTCGAATATGTACTGACATATAAGATCTTATTCAAGACGGCAGTATTGTAAGTAACTAGTTTAGCCAGCCTGACAGCATTGATTTTATTTAGAATAGCAGGTACGCAACTGTTGCCTTTCTTTGGTTTTCCTGTATTTTCCATTTTTCCAGTGATATCTAAAATACCATTCCAAATATCCAAAGATTTATCTGCACCTATTTGAAAAGGATAATTCTCATTAAAATCTTCCTTGTGGGTAGAGATGCATTATACATTGCTACAGAGCTGTCGCTGTAGTTCAGGATTGGCAGAAGGTCTATTATTTGGTTCTATATTTCTAGGCTTTGAATTATAACATCAAAAGCACGTTCTGCTCTCTTTTCCTATTGCTGGGATGAACGGAGGTGTCCTTCAAGAGCTAATAAGTTCCCCAATTAGATAGTCTACTCTAAACTAAGCCAAGGAACTGCTCTACCATTTCTCATCTGCTTGGGAAGACAGATTTTGTCACTAAGGCTTTACATTGCTTCCTCTTCCAACTTGTTATAATGTCTTATTCCTGCTTATTTAGACATGATCTCTCACCGGAGGACAGCATATTATCTACAGTACTCTGCTGTAGATATACTAGAAAGTGGATAGTACTGTCTCAATGTTTACCTCTGTCATTTCACTGCAAGAAATAACAGTAGGTATGTAGGGGGAGAAAGAGTGTAGATAGGTAGGTAGAGGGATAGAGAGAAATAGAGAGAGAGAGAAATACAGTAGATAGGTAGGGGGAGAAAGAGTACGTAGATAGGTATATTTTATTTATTTATTTCGGATTTATACCCCGCCCTTCTCCTTGTTAGGACCCAGGGCGGTACACAGGCATTTAAAAAACCATAACAAAAACTATATATATCATTAAAAACATATTAAATTATTAAACCCGTGCTAAAAACCCATTTAAATATAGGTAGATAGAGAGGGGAGATAGAGAAATACAGTAGGTAGGTAGGTAGAGAGAGAGTGTAGGTAGGTAGGGAGAGGGATAGAGAGAGAGAAATAGAGAGAGAGAGAGAGAAATATAGTAGATAGGTAGGGAGAGAGAGTGGGTAGGTAGGTAGGTATATAGAGGGGGGAGGGAAATACAGTAGATAGATAGGAAGAGAGAGAGTGTAGATAGGTAGGTAGAGGGATAGAGAGAGAGAAATATATATATATAGAGAGAGAAATACAGTAGATAGGTAGGTGGAGAGACAGAGTAGGTAGGTATGTAGGTAGGTAGATGTTTCCAGGTGTATTTACCCATGTGCTGGAGAAGGAAATCGCTGACCACCTTTGGAACAAATCTTTGTTTCTGCAGGCACAGCTTGACCAACGTAATTCTCATCAATCACTCTAACTAAACAGCTTTCCAAAAGGGAAAAAAGTACCTTTTTGCAGTTTGCAAACCTCCCCCAAACGGCCCGTTTTCCACACAAATGGGCCCCTTTTTTCAAATAAAGGGCATGAATAGCCTTGGAGGGGCTTGCAGAGTGCTCCTAGGGAGGGGGAGGTCAAAATGAGCAAAAAACTAGCACATAAACGTGAAAACGGGCCATTTTTTGGTCAAAAAAATTGCATGCATAGCCTTATGGAGGCTTATAGAGTGCTGCTGGGGGCTGGGGGGGGGGGAAACACCCTGTTTTTTGTTCATTTCTGCCCTCCCCAGCCCCGAGGAGCTCTCTGGAAGCCTCCATAAGGATATGCGTGTGGCCATTTTGGTGAAGGGGCAGAGTTTCAGGAGGCAAAAAATGCTGTATTCGATGTATAAGACGCACTTAGATTTTCAGCCTCTTTTTAGAGGAATAAAGGTGCATCTTATACTCCGAAAAATATGGTAAACTCCTTCCTCCTCCTATTTTCCCCATAACATCAATCATGTGAGGAGGGTTGGGATGAAAAAAAGGGACTGGCCCAAATTCATTCAGTCGATTTTCATGCCTAAAGTGGGACTAGAACTCGTGGTCTTCTGATTAATTTGGTCTAGTGCCTTAACCACTAGACCAATTTGGCTCTCATTATTCACAAACAGAAGCCTCCGGTTAGGTTGTACAAAATGTATGTCATCAGAAGTAACAACCTTTGCTTTTTTGGAACATACCATAGCATATTAGCTTGGTTAGTTAACAGGGTTTTACTTCCAAGTCATGGCTTACAGTCAAAGAAATCCAAACCACAGAATTCCATTTTAATGAAACCTAAATGCATAATGAGCATGAGATTTCAACTGACAATTGTGCAATACTACCTGAGAGGGAAAACTTTCTGGCATGTTCTGACTACTGAAAAATGTTATTACTTATAAAAAAATACTATGTACAATTAAAAAGCAAACATTAATACACAAATGAAGTGTCAGAAAATTTGTGTCTTGAATTTCACATCAAGCTATGGGGCGAAATAAAACAATAGAATCTTCTATTGTTTCAGCATTTTGCTGTTAAGCATACATAAACATCATCCTTTCATTGCAGATAGAAGCTGTGGCTGGGACCTAAACACTTTCCTAAGGATAGATAATCAGGTGATTTGGAGAGCCATTTTTGAGAGTTGCTCAAAAAAACCTACATGGACACGGCGACAATTCCTCCCTCTCTGCCTCCTTGTGTTAACAGGAAAGGGCAATTATGGTTGACACCCAGTATAGGTAATCCTCGATTTAGGACCACAATTGAGCCCAAAATTTATGTTTTTAAATAAGATATTTATTAAGAGAGTTTTTCCCTGTTTACAACCTTTCTTGCCATGATTGTTAAGTGAATCACTGCAGTTGTTCAGTTAGCAACACAGTTGTTAAGTCTGGCTTCCTCACAGTTAAGTGAATCTTGTTTCCCAGTTGTCTTTGCTTGTCAGAAAGTTACAAAAGTTGATCACATAACTCTGGGACACTGCAATCATCTTTTGTGTGTGTGTGTGGGTGTGTGTGTGTTCCAGAATAACTCTGGAACGCCTCGAGCAATTTCAACCAAACTTGGTACAAAGATGACTTACTATCTGTGGGAGTAAGACACCCCTAACGCCCTTCGGAATGTACGTTCTGTTAAGATATAACCTGTTGTTCCTTAAAATGGCTTCTACGGTACTGCCGTAAAATTACTGTACTCCCCCTTGTGGAGTTGCCATGGTAATGGCTTCACAGTACTCCACAAGGGGGCTCCCTCTGGTAAGGGGGAAAATCCAACATTAGAAATTACATTTGGTCCAGACATTTTCTCCCTATAAATAAATATTGGGGCAACACCGAGTTATCAATTAATCATAAATATGAGTCAGTTGCTAAGCATTTTGATCTTGTGACCATGGGGATGCTATAATGGTCATAAATGTAAAAACAGTCTAAGTCATTTTTTTCAGTGCCATTGTAACATCACTAAATAAACTGTTGTGAGTTGAGGACAACCTGTATTTCCATATATATGTTCCCACTGTGTTCCTCTCAACCACATTTAAACTTTCAGAAAAACACTTGAGGGCATCTGGAGCAGAGGTGGACAACTTCTGTTTTTCCATGTTTAGTCCAGCTCCAATTCCAACATCCGTTTTATTTATACTTGTTCAATTTATGTGCTACATTTTTTCCAGAAGCTCAAAGTATATATAGCACTTTTTGTTCCATTTTCCCCCTAATAATAATCCTGTGAAATAGGTTGAGCTGATAGTAATGATCTGAAGGTGAATTTGAACATCTGAAGCAGGGGTGCCAAACTCATGACCCGCAGACCAGATGCATCAGATGCTGGCCACGCCCACCCCCGGTTTAGCGAAGGGGAAAAAAGTCCCGATACATCATGTGATGACGACATGAATTTGACGCCCCTGAACTTTTCTTGGGAAACCCAATCTATTGATCTTCCTCTTGAAGTCACTTGCCTTTTTGACACCTTACCCTAACGACAAGCTACAAAGTCTTACAGAAATAGGCTATGGAGATTCTCAGTCATCCAGGTCACGGTTGTCCCAAAGATAATTTCTGAAGAACTGAAGAAGCTTCTTGGAGGAGAAGCGAAACATCTTCAAGGAAAAACAAAGAAAGTCCAGTTGCCTGGGACTTATAGACATAGCCCTCTGCTGTAAATTATTCTTTCTGTTCTAGCCATTTCACACAAGAAATGAGCATATATTTTTCTCCTATTGGAGACTTTCTATGACATGATAGCTGTGTTCCAATATCTCAGGGGTTGCCACAAAGAAAAAGGAGTCAAGCTATTCTCCATGGCACCTGAGGGCAGAACAAGAAGCATGGGTGGAAACTGATCAAGGAGAGAAGCAACTTAGAACTGAGGAGAAATTTCCTGACAGTTAGAACAATTAATCAGTGGAACACCTTGCCTCCAGAAGTTGTGAATGCCCCAACACTGCAAGTCTTTAAGAAGATGTTGGATAGCCATTTGCCTGAAACAGTATAGGGTTTCCTGCCTAGGCAGGGGGTTGGACTAGAAGACCTCCAAGGTCCTTCCAACTCTGCTATATTGTATTACTTTAGTCTTCTGGAAAGGAAGTCAAATCTGGAAGAAGTAATAGAGATGGCCTGGAACAGGGGGCAGGCTGCAGGAGGTTGTTGCAGCCAAAAACGGAGCTCAAGAGGGCCATGGGCAGCCTTTCCAAGCTCTATATTCACTGGCAGAGGTTTACAGGAGGCTGTCGCAGCTGAAAACGGAGCTCAGGAGCCCATTTTCACTGGCAGAGAACTTGGGCCACGACAGGCACCCCTGAGATGAGTGATGTCAAGTTGGCCACGCCCACCCTGGCTCACCCACCCCGGCCCCTGTGGGTGTGTCAAACACAACCCTGATGCGGCCTTCAGTGTAATTGCGTTTGACGCCCGTGGCCTAGAGCAGGGGTCTCCAACCTTTGCAACTTTAAGTCTGAAGGACTTCAGCTCCCAGCTTTGCTGGCTGGAGAAGTCTGGAAGCTGAAGTCCTTCAGACTTAAAGTTGCAAAGGTTGGAGACCCCTGGCCTAGAGCCACCTATTTCAAATCAAGGAGATGAAGACA
Source organism: Rhabdophis nuchalis (assembly GCA_039707465.1). NCBI lineage: Eukaryota > Metazoa > Chordata > Lepidosauria > Squamata > Natricidae > Rhabdophis > Rhabdophis nuchalis. The sequence continues at coordinate 280,795,758 of CM077643.1, read as the reverse complement.
TCAAGAAAGAGGAATAAACACCGTGATTTTTGCCTCTTGGCAGGGTTTAGGAAAAGAGCAATATGCTCCCCGTTTTGCTCAAAGATGAGGGAATATCAGTTGCACAAACTTTCAAACATGCCACGATAACCATGGCAAAATTAAAATAGGTAAGAGGGAAATGGGAAGAAAATTATCTGATTGAACATTGAATGCTATGGAAGCTCTGTAAGTAGGAAAGGAGAGAGAAGATTCACTGAAGCCAGAAGCTAATGAGAAATAGTTGGAGTAAAGCAAGAATTACTTGCAACGGAAAAAGGAACTGCCTCATAAGGTAATTCCTATTTAGGGACCACAATTGGGATTAGCAACTCTGTCATTAAGCAAAGCAATCGCTAAGTGAAACCATGCCTGTGCTTAACATCTTACTTCAATTCCCCTTGGCCTTTCAAGGCTGTGAAGAGTGTAAATGTGAGGTTTGATCGTAATTTACTTTTCATCAGTGTTGTAACTGAGCAGTTGCCATACAAACAGTCGCTAAATGAGGACTACCCACTATTTGCAAAATCATAGCTGCTTCTGCTGCTTGTACTGAAGACCCAGATATGCCTTTAAAATTTGTTTTAGATAGAAGATATTGTTTCTGGATCATGATCTCAATGAGGAAACCAACTTTTTGTCCCAATGTAAAAATCTACATGAATGACAATCAACTAACACAGCTGAATTACCAGACATAATTTCAAAACTTCCAGAAAACTGAATGAAATGAAAAAGAAGCCACTTAAATTGGCAAACTGCAATACATATTAGTACAAAGTGATAAAATGCCAATGCTGCATGACCTATTCGAAATGTTTAGTTAGCAATGGCATTTGTAAATATCCACAATTTTCTTCTGCATCTTCATACCATCAATAGTTTCTCAGCACTAACATGAAAATGAGCTATGTAATACTAATACTTGGCATGTTTTTCAGAACTATATGACGCACATACCACCAGAGAGTAACTGAAAGACACTCTTGTCAATAGAAATGTTTTAGGCTAGTCCTATCTTCTAAGAGCTATAGGGTTCAGAACAAGTTTAAGTATATGTCTGAACCTGCAGAACACTTATTATGAAGTGTTCACAAGATTATGCATACTGGAATTATCACTGAATCTAAACGTTCACCCTAGATTTCTTCAACCTGGCTTGATTTAATGACCTCCAGTCAAGAAAAGAGAAGGCAGAAATCTTTTTTCAATGCTGGTAAGCTGAGACCATGATGTTATTAATGTATGATGGTCTACATGGTTAGTGGTTGCTTCACCAAATTAGAATTCCCAAACGCTATAATGTTAAAAACATATAACTCAGTAAAAAAAAAAAAAAATTAGAAGAAGCAGAACAATGTCATTTTTATCTTTACAAAATGTTCTGCCCTTTTGAAAATCTCCTTCAGAAGCTTGGGGAATTTCCAGAGTGCTGTTGGAGATGGTGCCAGGGTGCTCCAGGGGAAGATAAAGCTGTCATCTCCATCACCAAGAGTATTATGGGACTTCTGGGAAGAAATAGTGAAATCTCTGTGAAAAGGAGAGCTGACAACTGTGGCAGAATGAAGAGATGGAGAGTCATTCCTCTCCATATAAGAAGAATGAGATCACCCACAAGTGCTCGGGATAGCTGCTCTTCATGAGGAGACTGCAAGATTTATCACACACAAGGCTAATGCAAAGGTTGGAATAGTGGCAAATGCCAGGCCTCTACTTCAGGCCCAGCCTCGGCACTGCTACAGAATGTTGCTATATGAGGTGGCGTACATCAAGGGGCAGATAAGTACCATTTCTCAATGGCAGAAGAAGCACTAGTGCTAATGTCAAGGCCTAAGGTGGTGGCAGCTGATTGAGACTACTGAAGGACCTAGGCCTCTACTTCAGACCCACAACATTGTGCCACTGTGCAGGGCAGCCTAGAGAGAGGTAGAGATAGATGGGGGGGGGGGCTGGGGAGAATTGCAGCACCCCCACAGTAATAAGAGTGGGCACACTACCAAGCTGTCTAATTTTTATCATGATGATAGGGCACTGCAACAACCATAATTTTGGGTATGGGTTGTAATTCCCTTTGTTCAGCACTGTCCTAATTTTGAAGTCAGTAAATGAATAATCATAAATCGAGGACTAGCTGTATTTGTTCAGAATGTCCACTAAGTGTTATTGGACTTCTATGAAAGTGTGGCAATTTGTATGTATCACCTGCTCCAAAGGCAATAAAGTTTGGAAGACTTACAAGGAAATCTTGTAAGCAATAATCAGGTAGATTCACAGATTAACCCGTCTGGTCATAACGCTAAACTAGCCTTCTCCAACTTTGGTACAATCCTGCTGTATGACTTCAATTTTGGAAAGTCAGCAAGTCCCAGAGTACCAATCTGTAGGACTTTCAGGTGAAAATATGTGATACCATTACATGGGGGAACCTTGTTGTTGTTGTTGTTAGTTGTGAAGTTGTGTCCGACCCAACGCGACCCCATGGACAACATTCCTCCAGGCCTTCCTATCCTCTACCATCCTCTGGAGTCCATTTAAGCTCACACCTACTGCTTTGGTGACTCCATCCAGCCACCTCATTCTCTGTCGTCCCCTTCTTCTTTTGCCCTCAGTCTTTCCCAGCATTAGGCTCTTCTCCAGTGAGTCCTTATGCCCTTCCAAATTCTCCTTAAGGATCAGCTTTCAATTGTTTTAACCTCTTAGCTATGTTTATTCTTTCCCACAGTTTGGGAAAACAAGCTATTAGGTTTATGCAAAGTTTGGACATTATGATCAACTGAAATTTGTTACGAAGAGATGTGAACATTTCCAATTGCTCCTTGAATACAAACTTCGGAGGGACATCCAAGACTTGGTTCGCATAATACAAAAGTGTGGTATTACAACCAAGTGAAGCTCTCAGGTGTGAGGAGACGATCTCAAGTAGCTGATGCTGATAGCAGTGGTTTTCCAGCCATTCCCCAAACTCCTCAGGCATTTCACACTAAGAGAATGTAACACGACCTTTCTTAGTGTTTTCCTTGCCTCCGTTGTGGTAAAGGATACCATTCTGTCACCAGCGCTGACAGATTTCTTCCAGCAGAGGTCAGAGGTTACAAAGTCTTTTTGTTTTCTTTTGTTTTCCTACCAGCTTGGCAGCAGGACATCTGGCATTGCGCCCCTCTTCTACAGACACATATTATAAATTCACTTCCCAGACTCTTCTGTTTAAAGTCAATGTCTTACCAAGATGATTTATCTTTGGGGGTAGGGAGGGTGAGGTTGGTTTAGCCATCTGCACCGATGGACAAAGACTTTCATGGTAGGGCAGAACTATGCGTACTTTTGAGAGCTCAAACACTTTCCTTAGAAGAAAGCTTAGATTAGGTGGGACCCTTAGGTTAGAAAAAAAAAGTTGACAATAAAAGGAAAATAATTGAATTATATAAAGTCATGCATAGCATGGAGACTGCAGACAGGGAATTTTTCTCCCTCTCGAAACATCAGGACTGGTCATTAGGTCATTCAGTGAAGCTGATTTGAACAGACCAAAAGGAATGAAAGGCAATCCTCAATTGAAGGCCAGAATTTCTGCTACTAAGCAAGTAGGTTGTTGAGTGAGACGCACCCGACTTTATAACCTTGTTTATGCCATGGTTGTTAAGCAAATGTTGCTGTTAAGTGAATCACATGGTTGTTAAGCAAATCCGGCTTTCTCCATTGACTTTGCTTGTTGGAAATCAGTCGGGAAGGTTGTAACTAATGATCACATGACCCCAGGATACTGCAACCACCATAGATACTGTATATGCCTGTGGTCAAGCATCTGAATTTTGATTACATGACTGTGGGGATGCTGTAACAGTTGTAAATGTGAGGACCAGCTGTAAGCCACTTTCTTTAGTGCCTTTTTAACTCTAAATCAGGGGTTCCCAAACTTGGCAACTTTAAGATTTGTGGACTTCAAGTCCCAGAATTCTCCAGCCAGCAGAGCTTTAAGCTCTGCTAGCTGGAGAATTCTGGGACTTGGAAGTCCACAAGTCTTAAAGTTGCCAAGTTTGGGAACCCCTGCTCTAAATGAATGGCTCTAAGTCAAGGATTGCTGTACTTCCTCACCCAGCATATAACCAACTTGGGGAATCCTTTACTGCAAGGATATGGGGATGGCCATATGTTGATATGTTGATGTTGTTTGTGGTGGTTATGGTGTTGTGTTAGGACTGGGGAGATCCAGGTTCAACACTGCTCTCAGCCATGGAAATTCATTGAATGATTTGGGGCCAGAGTTGCAAGAGAATATCAGGCAGCAAAAGATGTCTCTATCTCCTGCTTAGAAGCACTCTAGAAGGAATTGATTTGGCCACTGTAAGAATAAAATGCTGGATTAAAATGGACCTTGACCTGATCCACCAGGCCAATTCTTATGTTCTTTCCTAGGCCAGTTTTAAAAGGAACTGGTTAGCAGAGCAGAGGTTGGCCATTTAAAGAATGAAAAAGTCTAATGAAATTCTATTAGAAACGTATCTGATATATCTTGGGTTAAAGACACTTTATTCCAATTCTTAATAAAAAGTACCAAATAAAATGTAATGTTGTTTTTATTTATATTAATCGCATGGAATATCTCCCTTGCTTCTGGAATCATCCTATTTATAAAAGGCCATTTGGCTGCTTTCGTTGGAAAGTAAACAAAGAACACCATGCAAATTGAATTCACTCCCACAGAAACAAAACGTTTTCGGATTCAGCAAAAAAAAACACCCCCCCCCCCCCCCAGTAGCTTGTTACAAAACAACTGCCATTCAGATCACCAACAAAATAAAATAAAATAATTTCCCACTGTCCTTTTTATAAAGTATTTCAGTAGGGAAAATGTTCAGCTCCTGAGCATAGACAGTGTGGTAAGAAAATGGAGCATGGAGTAACTTAGGGCAGTGGCTCCCAACCTATTGGGCACCAGGGACTGGTTCGTGGAGAGAAGTTTTTCCCACGGACCGGAAGGGATGTGCTGTCTGCATCCCATGGATGGGGCTTTGCTTGTTTGCGCAGCCCAGTTTCTAGCATGCCGCAGTCCCTGCGCCGATCCACAGACTGGAGGTTGGGGACCCCTTCTTTTCAGGGCTGGGACTGCCTTGAGAAGCCCAGCACAGGCCACACACACAAGTGTCTCTCAATTCAAGGTCTGAAAATCCTACTTGGCACGGAGGATTTTCAGCTCCTAATCGGAGCCTCCCCCCCCCCCCCCCCCCCCCGGCGACACACCTTGCACTCCTTACTTGGGACTCCGTCTTTTTAGAAACCCAGACAATCACTAAACAATCACAATCAGGTGTGCTGGAATTGCGGTCACTGAGCAAAGCGCTTGTGTGACATCTCACTTAACAGCTGCTTTGCTCAACAACCAAGGTTCCAGTCAAATTGTGGTTGTAAGTCAAGGTACTGAACTGAACAGCACATGAAGCAGAACTTCTAAAAGATTATCCCGTTTTAAAACAGGATTACAACAATTACCTGTTTTCACCAGGCATGGCATCCCCTGCCAAATATTGATGGAATCGACCGTTCTGCCTTTTATTTTTCAGCTTTGCAACTATGGTGATTGGGTAAGTTGGCACTTTGACTCTTGTAATGGGCATAAATTATGCACTGCACATCTTAAAATTACTGTAACTGGCTGTTATTGAAATATAAAGCTAACTGCAGCGAAACCAACACATGCAAAAGTGTCTGTGCCAGCATCCAGCCATTATTCCAAACAATTCCAGGAAACTGAAGGTTTCAAAAGTAAATTTTAAAATTTCAACCAAACCAAATACAAAAAAAGGTTTAGTAAGTTATTTCAAAGAACTCTGATACATCCTGTCTGAAAATAGATTCTTCATCCACCATATATTCATTTTATTTTCCTAAACTGAGACAGGCTCCCTCCCCCCAACTTTCATTTACAATGTCATTTCAATACGGTAATTTACTCCAAGGTAAACATAGACGTACTGCTACACATGTTCACTTAACAATGAGTTGCAGCCAATCATCGCTTACTGGTAAGGTTATTTATATAATACTGAGGAATACAAACACATTTTTGTTTGCTTTGCCTTCTGGCTTTTCTTTTTCAAGTGTACACCTATTACTTTAATGTCTACAAATCTGAGCTGTGATGCACCAGCTCCAAAAAATTATCCAAAGAACCAGAATAAACATACAGGAAGGAAGGAAGGAAGGAAGGAAGGAAGGAAGGAAGGAAGGAAGGAAGGAAGGAAGGAAGGAGAAGAAACAAAAGAAAGGAGAGAGGAAAATAATTTCTTATCCTTTTATGGGAGCTGCACTAGCAGATAGTGGAAGCCATTTATTCTTAAATTTATAGATAAGTGAGCCATTCTGAAAGTCCCATCAGTTCTTCTGTCTTTTTTTAGGGCATTAAGACTGTCAACGTTGTCAGAATGTGGTTCCCAGATCTAAATAACTCGTATTGTTTTGCCCAGAGGAAGAAACTAATGTGCAACTCTGCATTCCTCTTCTATCTTTCCCTGATCATTGTGGTACCTGGAGTGGAAGCACAGAAACCCGGCAATTAAGTCAGATCACAGCTACTTGTCCCAGTTTACAGGATGAGATCCTGGCAGAATAGAGTCGGCGAGGAATTGTTCCTAAGTTCTGTCTCTTTGAACAATCTCAGAGGAATAAATCTTTCTCCCTAGAGATGGAGACAATTGGGGGCTTTTTGTATTTAGCATTCCCCCATTTTTAAGCTTCGTGATTGCAAAAAAAAATCTTATCTAAAGCTAAATGCTGATGGCGCTTGGGATCACTCAATGGACTAGTTCAAGGTTTTGTAAGTCTAATTCGCTGCTTTAAAATCCTCACTTGAAGAAATTAGTCGAATGGGCACAACATACAATGCACTAGAAGCACTCAACATGTTCTCAGTCATTTGAAAATACGGAATACATAATGTAGCACTTCCTTGTTCCCCCCAAAATGCTTTCCTCCTTCTAAAGTGTATTTATCTCCATTTTCCCCATCTCAGGAAGCCCAAAGGTCTGTGGTTCAATTTTGCCCCCCCCCCATCCTCCCCAACTTCACAGCAATTCATCTCTTGCCAGCACAAATGCAAAATCCGCTTTGAAAACTCTGCACATTATTAGCTGAAGCTTTTTGCTTCTTCCCCTTTCAGAGGGAGGGAAAAAAACAGCAGCAGAGAAGGAAAATTATTTGACACCTAAATACAACTGCAGAATGAAAAGAAAAAAGAAAAAACACACACACACACATTCATCCATACTGCTCTCTGGAACAATTACACTTTCAAAAGCCAGAAGACATTTATCACAGGGGGAAAAAGAAATACTTTGGGAGTGAGGTTAGCTCTCAGTGAATTTGTAAGGAGATTTCCCCCCCCCCCTCTCTTGTTACCTTGGTAACAGCTACCTTGGCACCCGTGTTGATAAGCTGCACCACATTATCCACTTGCCCTTTGTACGCAGCTATGAGAAGGCGTTCTGAAAGGACGGCGACCACATCCTGCTGGCTCATGAATTAGGGAAGAACGGCTTTGGGAACAAGCTTCTCCGGTCCCCAAAAAAACAAAAGATTCACATCAGTCCAACTGTCAGGCTCATAGGGACCCCAGCATGGGAGAAGGTTGGTCTGTTGCTAAGCCATCTTCTGCATCTGTGGATTGGAGCAGCTGGAAAGGAGAAACAAAATACACAGTCAAGCACATCTTGTAAACAAAAGAGAGCAGTAGCAATTCCTTTCCCCCCCCCCTCCACCCCCTAAAAAAAAATTCTGAAAAGGAGTGGCAAAGAAACTTGTGAAGATTACGAAGCTAGGAACCAAAAACAGCCAAATCTATGGGGAAGAGAGATATTTTTGATCCACCTCTCAGCAAGTCACACATTTAGTAAGAATTACAGTCGCTGGAAAACACCAGAGTACTACATTCTAATCCCTTGGTGTATATACAGCACAGACCCGGCACTTTTTGGTAACCAACCTGTATTTTGTAGAGACCTTACAGGATGTCCATTTGCGAGCCTGAACACCTCTTCACAGCCTTTCTGTTACAAGAGAGCAGCGCTGAATCTCCTTCTCTTACTGAGATGCTCACTTTCGCAAAGTACAACCTCCAGTGTGGGTGCGTATCCACCAGTCACCCATGTCCAAATTTCACCCGGCTATACTTTTGTGAGTTTTGAGCATATCATAAATCCAACGCAGACTGCGCTCTTGAACAACTCAGCCCACTGTGTGTCTCCTAGCTGTCAGACTTCATCCTTCAAGGAGCAGAGCTTTAAAGAGCAAAAAAACCATTGAAAGATGCTTTACATAAGAACCAGTGGTGGGATTCAGCCAGTTCGCACCTATTCGGGAGAACCGGTTGTTAACTTTCTAAGCAGTTTGGAGAACCAGTTATTGGAAGAAATCTCTTTTTGTTTTTTTCCACTTTACAGGGCTAATCCTGTAAGGAAGGCAGGAAGGAAACATTCTGGTGTTGTTTGTAGCCTAATCTTTATTGCCCTGCTTACAGAAACTGCCTCTCTGGTTAACACTTATTACATTTTAACAGCTAAGGTAAAGCGCCCATTGATATGAGTGATGTTGAATTGGCCATGCCCACCCAGTCACATAACCACTGAGCCACGTCTACCCAGCTGGTCATTAGGGCAGAGAACTGGTTATTAAATTATTTGAATGCCACCACTGAAGAAAACTAAACTATGGTGTAGTATAGTTTAATCTATATCCTTGGTGTTCTCTGAGCTTGCTAGTTTTCTTGCAGATGTCAATACCTAACCGTAACTAGGTAACATCATCAAGTACTAGTCCTGATGATGTTGCCTAGTTTGGGTAATGAAACATCTGCAAGAAAACAAGCAAGCCCAGAGCGCACCAAGGGCCCCTCATTTCAACCCTGAGCTACAAATATTCTTCTTTATTGCTGTTCTAAACTACTTCTCCACCTATTTGTGAATGTGAAAAGCACATTCTTAACTCCGATCAAAAATTGTCCTTTCCGGTTAACAAAAATGCCAGCTTCTTTGGAGGAACACTTCATGTCCAGATTGCTCATGCATCAAATTAAAAAGGGAGAACAGTCTGTACCACTTCAGAGTAAATAGATCACATTTTTATATTCCTCTTCTTAAACCAAAAGAGGGAGGAAAGTGCATTTTGCTATCAAAAACTAGCCCCAAAAATAAAAGGTAAGATAGAACATTTCCCCCTGATATTACACAGCTCTTAAAACTTTCTGGGATTACTTTTTTTTTCATAGTGGGAACATTATAATAATAGTCAAAAAATAGGCTTTGTCACAGGTGAATAAGTTTCTTACAAGTTTGCCATATTGTGCATGTTTGCCACCTAGAATTATTTACAAAAATAATAAAGGCAGAATAGAAGTAAAATAAATACATAAAAAAGTGAAGTCCATAATCTTGACACATCAAGCATTCTTCCAGGAAATCCATCAGGAAATAAAGAGAAAAAATTAAATTTGTCTATCCTGAAAAATAGTAAAACTGTCTCACTTCTCCTCTCCTAAACTGACTAGTTTTCTTGAAGTAAAAAATGTGGAGGTTTTTTCATTTTACTGTTGGAAGTTTATGTCTGTGTCTGCAAATTTTCTGCTAGTGATATTTGGCGGTTTTAACTAGGAAAAGTCCCAAACTACTTATTAACACAAACACATTCAAAAACTATATCCACACATCCAGAAACCAGCTTCGTGACTCTAAATCTTGCTGTTACCATTGTGTGTCTTTACCACACATACAGAACAGTTTCTTGTTGCATTGCTGCTTATACAATCTGCAACCTATCAAGGGTTGTGATTGGTAACTTTCTCAAATGAATTTCAACTTCATCCAGTACATCAAAACCTCTGGTTTCTATTTCCCACTACATCTTTAACTGGCAAACTTAAAACAAAAACAAAAACTTTGTGATTATTGGTCAACGAAAGGGCAGCAATGAAAAGATTTTCTCTCTCTATCTCTTGGCTGCCATCTACTTGCTGTCTGAAACTGTGTGCCAAGGAAAACCAAACATGCAGCCAGCAGATAAATTTACAGGAATTGGCAAAAAGGGACTAGTATGAGAGCTGTACCCTAGCAATATTACATGAAAAAGAAAAAAGAAATGAGGTCTTAAGCAGTGGTGGGTTCCTACCGGTTTGGACCGGTTCGGCCGAACTGGTAGTGGTTTGGTGGTCTGGGTCTCTGGAACTGGCAGCAACCCAGGCTTGCCACGCCCCCTGAACCGGTTCTCCACGCAGTTCCGTAAGCACGGGCATCTTGTTTTTGAGTTCTGTGCATGCACAGAACAATTTTAATTGCACTGTGCATGCGCGCACGCACAGCACACACATGAGTGAACTGGCAATGGTGCCTGCTGGAACCCACCCCAGTCTTAAGTCTTTCAAAGGACAGAGACCCACCATGCAGCATTTGCATAAGATCAAGCCTTTTCAATTATATACTATATGCCAGAAATGGAATAATTAATTTCAGGGCTTCACAATCATTTTCAAAAGGGACACAAAATGAAAAAGTGGCTGCAGAAGTGAGGATTCAAAATGCCTTCACACACCTTTCACTTTTCTTCCTGTTAGAAGGCGGGGCAAGATGGCTTCTCTTTGTTCTCTGCTTATAACCCCTTTGCATTAGTGAAGCTTTTCCCTCCATAACTACCATCGAAGAATTTGAAACTTTTACTTTTAATATTTCTCCCTGAGGCTCGCAAGTCTCTCCCAATACGTGGACTCCTGGATGTGGATTGCAAAGTTTTCCTTTTTTTTCTTAAGTGAACTCTTAAGACTGGACTCTCATTTGGATTACTCCGATACCTCGGACTGTCTCAGCCATCCGTTTCTCCGGCGCCATTTCTTTACCAACTTAGAATTTAGAACTGAGACAATGGCTTTTAGAAAACCGCCATCGGGAAAGTCAGCTTCCGCCCCGTCCTCAGCTGTCTCCAGCCCAATTACACAGCCGAAGATTTCTTCACTACTACAGAAAGAATCTGCTGGAGAGAGCTCACAGGAACTGTCAGTTAAAGAGATGTTTCGGGAAATTATGAAAAACGTGAATGAATTGCGGGGAAAAATGACAGAATTAAAATTAGAGCTCAGGGAAACGCAACGAAGCACAACGGAGAATAAACAAAAAATTGTGGTGTTAGAAGGGGGGGCCGCTGAGATGAGGGAAGAGGTTAAGGAGATCCGAAGGGAGAGTCTAGAATTAGGAGCTCACATGACCAAAATTGAATTTGAAAGAATGTCTTTTTTTCTTAGGTTCCAGAATATACCAGAGTCAGAAAATGAGGATCTTAAAGATGTTATGAGTACAATGTTAGCAGAATACCTTAAAAGAGATAAGGAGCAACTCTGGTGGGATATGGATCTGGTTTATAGAATTAACTCAGCGTATGCTAGGATGCATAATGTACCAAGAGAAGTTCATGTTAAATTTCTTAGGAGATCCACAAGGGATGAGATATTGAGGGCCCAATGGGATGGAATTTTAAAGTATCAAGATAAAGAAATAATCATTTTGAAACAAATTCCGAAAAAAATTAAAGAAATAAGAAGGAAGTATTCCTTCTTGTCTAAGAAATTATACAAAAAAGGAATTTGGTTCAAGTGGTTATTGCCAGAGGGAATGCTGATCTTCTGGGAGGGGGGTAGAGTAAGAGTTAAAACATTGAGGTGGAGGCCTTTATTCAAAAACATTCTTCCCTTCTAGGGGACGAAGATGGGGGAACAAAGGGAGGGACGGCCCCGCCCGGTGACGGGGAAGAAGAGTCAATAGCGAAAAGACTTAGATCTCAAAAATGATTTTATTGGAAATCTTATTGTAATTGTTGATACAAGATAAAATGGCAAAGAAAAAGATGATTGAATGTATGGACTGTACAATGTAATCTTCATATATGCCTATCCTTTATTCTTAAAATTATAAACTTATGAAGTTTTTTTTGGGGGGGGGGGCACCACCAATAGTATGGGAGCTACCAAAATGTTATACTTACCCTATACCTTTTCCCTATATGTATTTTGAAAACCAATAAAAAAAAATTATTTAAAAAAAATGCCTTCACACACCATTATTTCTCCTTGCCTGTTTAACTGAATCTCATACAAATTTGCACATACTTACTTATTCATTTTCTAATTTAAAAGACTCACTATATATAACCTAACTCTGGGCAGCTTTTATGATCGAAATATAAAAGGAATAATAAAAACCAGCATCCAAAAAACTCAATACCTGGTATCCTAAAAAGGCACTCCCCAATAAGTAAACTTCGCAATCCATGGGTTCTGTTGCATCCCCGAGGATGTACTGCCTTTAGGCATGCACACAAACACTTGTCCCATTGGCTGAGCTGTGATAGCTCACCTTGCAGGAAGAATAAACCCGCGCCATTGGCTAAGTCGTTGATATCTGCTATATATAAATAGCAACCTGACAGAATGTTGTTGTTGCTGGTTCCACAATTGTTTGTTCCCTGTTAGCTGCTGCACTATTAGATAGAGTTAATGTACCTCTGTTTCGCCCAGGGCTGGGTTGCTGCCGACATTACTGCTGGTTCAGCATGCAAAAAATTATGCGCATATGCGGAACTAAAAATCAAGATGGCGCCGCTGCTGATAGAACCGGTTCGAGGGCATGGCAGGCCAAGTTACTATCTACTCGGCCGAACCAGTCCGAATCAGTAGGAACCCACCTCTGGCCTCGCCTCAGTTCTTATCCACCCTGGTTCTACCGAATAGAACAGGTTCCACCTCACCCTGGGGGGAAAGCCAGCTTTTTAACCCTTTCTGGGATAGAAAAGAGGGGGCCTGCTCAGGAGGGGAGGGTTTTTCACAAGGCAGGACCCGCCACTGAGAAGATATGCTTCTAGCTGCTCCTAGTTGATATTTAGGAGAAGGGACCTGGAGTGTATCCACCCTATCTAACCAAATGGAGTGAACCGGTACGCCCTGGAAGAGGTAGTCCCACAAAGAAGCTGGTTCTATCTCATACAGGACTTTAAAGGTGATAACCTGCATCTTGAATTGTACCTGGAAAAGAGCTGGAAACCAGCAGAGCTCATGCAGCAATACATATATGTTTGGGTGTAATATGGGAAACCTTTGAGGGCAAAAGAAGAATGGGACGACAAAGAATGAGGTGGCTGGATGGAGTCACTGAAGCAGAAGGCATGAGCTTAAATGGACTCCAAAAGATGGTAGAGGACAGGAAGGCCTGGAAGAGCATTGTCCATTGGGTCGCGATGGGTCAGATACGACTTCCCAACTAACCACAAATGGGAAACCATGACGTGGCAAAACTTGCCTCATCTGCCTGACTCTCTGCAACTAAAGGACCTCCAGGTGCTTTATCTCACACAGATCACCAATTACCCTACTATTCCAGTTTAAAGGAAAGGAAGGGGAAAAATTGACCCAGCTGTCCCTAACAAGCTTAGCAGAGAAGACAACATTTTAAGACAACAATCACACTTCCTTCCAAAGAGTTGCTTATGGGAATACTATTGTAGCATTTAGCCAACTTTACCTGAAAAGAGCATGCAGGGTTGGATCTGATAAATACTTGAATGAGATCCACCTGTCAATCCCAAGATTGTGAGCTAGATCAGGAAGCTGGCAAACTATCTCAGAAAACTGGGGGGTCCTCGGTGCTTTCTGAGCTTTGTTGTCTTCTATCAGCATCTCAGAAAAAGCCAGTGATAAACCACTCTCACACTGTTGCCAAGGGAACTATGCAGATGTGTCCATCAGCCACGAAGGAGTATATATTCCATTCCAAAGAGGTTTTATGTGTAGCTGATAAAACAGATGAGAATTTCAGACTGCTAGCAATGAGGCAAAGCTGAAATCCACTTCTAAATAATGAATTCCAAGAACGGTCCTGGATGACTCATTCACTGCTGCTCACAGCTGAAGAGTACCCCCCCCCCCAAAAGAAAAGACATCTCAAAACAAACAATGTTAGCCTCCTTCAGAGATAAGCCAGCAACTGACAGTTTTCGGTACTTTTGAATAATGATTGTATACCATGGACCACATTTTATGTAACTGGATACTTTGGGCTTTTGGGTAGAAAAGCTTTTTAACTTCTCCTGTCTTGTGTGCATAAGCCAGCTGGAAATGAAAAAAGAGAATGTTTGGATTTCAACTCAGGGGTGAAATCCAGTAGGTTCTGACAGGTTCTGGAGAACCAGTAGCGGAAATTTTGAGTAGTTCAGAGAACCAGTAGCGGAAATTTTGAGTAGTTCAGAGAACTGGCAAATGCCACCTCTGGCTGGCCCCAGAGTGGGGTGGGAATGAAGATTTTACAGTAGCCTTCCCCTGCCGTGCTCACAAAGCCATCCCCATGCAGCCACACCATGCCCACCAAGCCACACCCATAGAACTGGTAGTAAAAAAAATTTCACCACTGTTTCAACTCCTTTTACAAGTTAAATCAGGGGAACCCCAACCCCCAGTCTGTGGACCAGCACTGGCCATGGCATGCCAGAAACCAGGCCGCACAAACAAGGAAAGCCCCATCCACAGGATGCAGGCAGTACATGAAACCATGCGGTCCTCAGAAAAACTTATCTCCCTGGAACCGGTCTCTGGTGCCCAAAAGGTTGGGGGCTACTGACTTAAGTCACAGTGATGGTCCGGTGTCCTGACTTGATAGCTATTAATTTGGGCCCCAGCTGGTGGATTTCCCTGTTTCTTTTCCCTTTTCACCCTGGCCCAGAAAGTAAATTTAATAAAATAAATAAATAAAAATAAATAAATAAATAAAAAATAAATCTCAATTGCTCGCTAGTCTTTTAAGAACTGGTTAAAAAAAGATAGTTCTTCCTGTTGTCATTGGGACTAAAAGGGGAAACTCTTCTTTTGTCAAGCAGAGCTGTTATCAGCTTCTCCAATTAAAAGCAAAACTATGACAAGCATTCCATTGCTCCTTTGTTGAACCTGTTTTTAAAAAGAAAACAGACCAGTGGTGGGATTCAATTTTTTTTACTACTGTTACTGTGGGCGTGGCTTGGTGGGCATGGCATGGATTGGTGGGCATGGCAGGGGAAGAATACTGTAAAATCTCCATTCCCTCCCCGCTCCAGGGGACAGTTACTGCAAAATCCCCATTCTCTCCTGATCAGCTGGGACTCAGGAGGCAGAGAATAAATGGGGGTGGGGCCAGTCAGAGGTGGTGTTTACTGGTTTTCTGAACTACTCAAAATTTCCGCTACCGGTTCTCCAGAACAGGTCAGAACCTGCTTGTTGTGTTTTGAGAGAGAGGGTCCAGACCCGGTTGATCCAACGGCTTTTATTAACAACAGTTCAACAAGAACAGCAACAGTAAGTTGTAATAACAAAAAGCGTGCGCCTTCTCTCTGACAGCTCCTTTTATATGGAGCTGTCATTGAGCCGGCCAATCCGCGCGTCTCCCGCTTCGGCTGCAGCCAGTCGCGTCTTGGCCAATCAGACGCGACTGGCTGTTGCCGGGGAATTCAAACGGGTGTCAGTATATAACACTCCTTCCCCCCCAGCGAGTACGCATGCGGGCCCATTAGCATACGTACTCGCTGAGGTAGGCGGGGCTGCGTCGACTCCGCCCCGAGCGCCTCAGATCGACCTCGGGAGATGGAGGAGGAGGACGTGTCCGAGCGGGCTCCTCCCTGCCGGGGGTGTAGTCCCGGACTACGTCAGAGAGGCCTTGCGAATAGCCGGAAGCCTCCGAAACAGGTAGGATGGGGCGAGGGGGCGTGGCGATCGGGTTGGAGTTAAAGTCAAGTCCCCGGCGCGGTGGGGACGGGTAGGCCGGGCCAGTCGGGCCTAGCGATTCGGAGCGAACAGGGGGCCGAGCTGTTTGTCGTTGGTAGGCGGCGTCCGGGGGCCCCCCCAGGCAGGGCTGTTCCTTCGCCGTCAGCCCCGGGGACGGTCCTGCAGTGGAGTTGGTGCCCGCTGCGGGCCAGGGCTCGGCCGGCTGTGCCAGGTCGTCGAGCGGGATGTCGGCCGCTTGGTCCGTGGTTGTCGGTCGGGGGCACGGGACGTCCGGCACTGGGTGGCGGCGCCTTAGTTGGTCCACATGGCGCCGCCACTCGGATCCATCGGGTCTCCGAACCCTATAAGAGCACGGCCCGGTTAGTGAGACTATGGTCGCGGGGACCCATCGGGGGTCTCCCGCAAAGTTCCGGGCAAACACTTCCTCGCCCGAGGTGAAAAGGCGGGGAGGGGGAACCCCCAGGTTGCACGGCTGCACTTCGTTGTAGAGGGGGTGCAGTCGATCCAACTCGGTTCTCAGGCGGCGGCCCAGCAGCAGCTCCGCGGGGCTTTTCCCTGACGCCGGGCAAGGCGTAGAATGCTGACCGAGGAGGTAAGCATCTACCCTTGCCTGCCAGTCCCCCCCGGCCATCCTGCCGAGGGCCTCCTTGGCCGAGCGAACGGCCCGTTCCGCCCGGCCGTTGGCGGCAGGGTGGTAGGGGGCGGTAGGCGCATGACGGATCCCCAGGGAGGCCAGGAATTCCTGGAAGGTGGAGGAGTGAAATTGGGGGCCGTTGTCGGAGACCAGGGTGTCCGGCAACCCGTGCGTGGAAAAGAGGCGTCGGAACGCACGCACTGTACTCTCGGCTGTGGTGGAGGCCATGAGAATGACCTCCACCCAGCGGGAGTAAGCGTCCACCACCACCAGGAAAGACCGGCCGTGGAACGGGCCCGCGAAGTCGATGTGGATGCGGGCCCACGGTGACTTGGGAACATCCCAGGAGCGGGAGGGAGCAGCGGGAGGGGCTGGGCGGGAGGACTGGCATGCTTGGCAAGCGCCAACGAAGGCGGCCACCTCCTCGTCCATGCCCGGCCACCAGACATAGCTCCGGGCGAGGGCCTTCATGCGAGCTATGCCTGGGTGGGTGGCATGGAGGGCTTCGAGTACCTGATGGCGCAGGGGCGGTGGAAGGATGACACGGTCCCCCCAGAGCAAGCACCCGCTGTGGAGCGACAGCTCCAGCTGGCGGGCCTTGAAAGGCCTGAATTCGGCGGGCACGGCGGCCGATGGCCACCCCCGCAGGACCCATGTGGAGACCCGAGAGAGGACGGGGTCGGATCTGGTCCGGGCCGCCACGTCCGAAGATGTGAGGGGAAGCCCGGCGTAGGCCACGGACAGGACGGAGAGGGCCGGCACCGGCTCCTGGTCCGCCTGAGGAAGGGGGCAGCGACTGAGGGCGTCCGCGTGCCCCAGGTGCTTGCCCGGACGGTAGAGCAGCGCGTACTCGTACGCGGCCAGGAACTCCATCCACCGCGTCATCCTGGGCGAAAGGATGGGTGGGGTGGGCCGGTCACCGGCCAGAAGCCCAAGGAGCGGCTTGTGGTCCGTGAACACGGTGAACGAGCGGCCGTACAGGTACTCGTGAAATCTTTTAATCCCGGAGACCACAGCCAGAGCCTCCTTATCGATCTGGCTGTAGTTCCGCTCCGCTGGAGTCAGCGTCCGGGAGTAAAAGGCGATGGGAGCCTCCGAGCCATCGGACAGGACATGGCTCAGGACAGCCCCCAATCCGAAGGGGGAGGCGTCCGCCGCTAGTGTCAGGGGCTGGCTTGCAGAATATTGCGCTAGCACGGCCTGTGACGTCAGCAGCTCTTTGACAGCCGCGAACGCATGCGCCTCGCGGCTGCCCCAGCACCAAACCGCCGAGCGATCGAGCGATCGATGCAGCGGCTCGGCTAGCGACGCCTTGTGCGGTATGAAGGGCGCGTAGAAGTTAACCAGGCCGAGGAATGCCTGCAGCTCCGGTTTGGAGCTTGGCACAGGGGCCTTGTGGATGGCCTCGACCTTGGCAGGAGTGGGGTGGATGCCCTAGGCGTCGACTACGAAACCCAGGAACTCCACCCAAGGCACAGCAAATTTGCATTTGCTGAGCTTTAATTTAAGACCCGCGCCCCTAAAAATGTGGAGGACCTTCCGGAGTACTTCGGCGAGGTCTGACAGGCTGGCCGCAGCTATCAAGACGTCGTCGAAGTACGGTACGACGCCCGGGAGCCCGTGGAGCAGCCGCTCCATGAGGCTCTGGAAGATCCCCGGGGCAACGGAGACGCCGAATTGGAGGCGACAACAGCGAAAAGCTCCTCGGTGAGTGACGATGGTCTGGGCATCAGCCGCATCGTCATCCACCGGCAGCTGCTGGTAGGCCTGAGCCATATCCAGTTTCGCGAAGATGCGCCCCCGCCCCAAGGAGTGGAGCAGGTGCTGCACCACGGGAACTGGATATGGGTTCGCCTGAAGCCCACGGTTGATCGTCGACTTATAGTCGGCGCAGATGCGTATGGACCCGTCGGGCTTGATGGGGACCACAATGGGGGTCTCCCATTTCGCCTGGTCGACGGGCTCCAATACGCCCTGCGCCACGAGACGATCAAGCTCCGCGTCAACTCGCGGCTTCAAGGCGAACGGCAGCCTGCGGGCCTTGAGCCGAATTGGGGCAACCTGGGGGTCGAGGTTGAGGGAGACAGGGGTGCCCCGATAGGAGCCCAGCGAGCCGTCAAAAATATCCTTGAACTCGGCCAGGACCGCCTCGACGGCAGAGGCGGCGGGCACCCGATAGACCCGCTGGATGGAGAGGCCCAGGGCGTCGAACCAATCGAGGCCTATGAGCGCGGGAAGGGGGCGCTCGACTATTAGGATGGGGAGGGCCCCGGAGAAGCGTCCGTACGCGACGCGGACCCGGCGTAGGCCCATGACAGCGATGGGGTTGCCCTGGTAGTCCCGGAGCATGGCGTCTGGGCGGGAGAGGTACCCGGGTGACAGGTTGGGGCACAAGGCCTTCAGTTGTCCCCACGAGATGAGGGACCGGGACGACCCCGAGTCAACCTCCATAGACAAGGGGCGTCCCTCAAGGGTCAGGGAGGTGGAAATTCGCCTACGGTCATCGGAAGCGATGGGAATGGTGTCCCTGAAGTCCGTCGTGGCGTAGCAGGCCGCATCCGGAGCCGGGCGTCGGTTCGGGGGCCGTCTTCCGTAGGCCGGAGCGGGCGGCGGAGCTGCCGCCATGGGTCGGTGGGGGGCCTGGTCCGCCTGGCGGGAGAGGACAGCGCGGCACGCGCGGGCGATGTGGCCCCGTCTATCACACCGGCAGCAGATGGTATCCTTATAGGGGCATTCGCTCCTCGCGTGGGCACCGCCGCACCCGGCACAAGCGGAGGCCCCTTTTCGGGAGGCGCTAGGCCTTGCGTTGCCGCGGCCGGAGGCCTGCAGGCGGGCAACGCTGTCGAATGGTGAGCCGTCCTCCAGGGGGTCGAGCGGTGCAAGTTCGTTCACGAGGCAGGCCCGCGGGGAAGGCAGTGGCTGCGCCGGCTGGCCCAGGAAGAGGTCGGACGTAGCGTCCGCTAGCTCCGCGGCTCTTGCATCCTCGATGGCCTGCTCTAAGGTAATGTCCGAGCGGGCCAGGAGCCGGCGGCGGAGCTTAATGTCCCGGAGCCCCGCCACGAACTGCTCGAGCAGGGATTCATCGAGGAACGGGGCTGGAAATTCACAGAGGAGGGCGGCTGCGCGCAAGGCCTGCAAGAAGTCGGTCACCGACTGCGTTGGCAGCTGGCGGCATTGCCTGTAAGCGCAGCGGCGCGAGATCTTAGAGGGCGCCGGGGCGAAATGGGCCTTGAGGCGGGCTTGCAGGACGCCCCACTCCAAGTCTTGGACCGCGGCCGGGGCAGCTATGTTGCGCGCGACAGCAAAAACAGTCCGGCCGCCGCAGCCAAGGAAAAGGCCCAGGCGCCTCGCGGGGGTGATGTCACCGGTCACGTCAGTGAGGAGAAAGCAATCGAAACGCGCCAGGAAGGCCTCCCAGGACTCCGCCGACAGGTCGTAGGTTGCGAAGGGAGGCAGGGTGGCCATGATCGTGAGGCAAAACAGGCTTTGCCGGTGAAACGCTATATCTCTTCGATCCGTAGGGTGAAGAGGTCTGGTTAGGAGGATCGATGCCGGGCCCCAGTCCTCGTCGCCAGTGTTGTGTTTTGAGAGAGAGGGTCCAGACCCGGTTGATCCAACGGCTTTTATTAACAACAGTTCAACAAGAACAGCAACAGTAAGTTGTAATAACAAAAAGCGCGCGCCTTCTCTCTGACAGCTCCTTTTATATGGAGCTGTCATTGAGCCGGCCAATCCGCGCGTCTCCCGCTTCGGCTGCAGCCAGTCGCGTCTTGGCCAATCAGACGCGACTGGCTGTTGCCGGGGAATTCAAACGGGTGTCAGTATATAACACTGCTAAATTCCACTTCTGAAACAGACCATGGTCCAACGTGAAGTGATTCCCGAAGGCAGAGGTTGGGAAGAAAAGGCTCAACGGAGCACCCACCAACGAATTGATCAGAAGAATCTGTGCAGAACAGACTGACGGGCAGCAAGCAAACTAGATTGCCTTGCTTGGGCCAGCAGAGGGAGAGAAAAAAATACTATGTTTGATGCAGAGCAAGAAAACTCAGGTGGAGGCTGTCTTCCCATAGGATAGACATGAGTTGAGGGCACCAACATCATCTGTTTGTGTCCTTCCAAAACAGGTGCTGGCCTCTTCTCTCACATTGTGGAAAGCAGGAAGTATACAATCAGTCTTTTCTGTACTCATTAGGCTACAACCACTCAGGAGTTGCTAAAAGCTGGATCGACGTTCATGGCAAATGTTTAAATAGCTTTTATTTAGCACCCTCACCAGGGACCAGCAATCATTAAGCAAAGCAGTCACTAAGGGAGACCATGAGTGTGCTTAGGATCTTATTTCAGCTTTCCTTTGCTTTATGGACATGTGAAGATCATAAATGTGACGATTAGCCATAAAGTTACTGCAGATGGTCACTGTACAAGACAGTCACTAAACAAGGACTGCTGTAATGAAATACAACATCTATGATCAACAGAGTTAAATGAGCTACAACTATACATATGAATGAAAGAAAGAAAGAAAGAAAGAAAGAAAGAAAGAAAGAAAGAAAGAAAGAAAGAAAGAAAGAAAGAAAGAAAGAAAGAAAAAGAGAAAGAAAAAAAGCAAACATTTTCCCCAAAGGTCTGTGATAGCATTACCCAATAAAAGCATATTCATACATAAACCTAAGATACAATACATATAATCATGATTTAGTGACTAAGCCTCAGCTGCCTGACTTTACAAAACATACACTAAGTTTGCAAATATAAACTACATTTTGCAAACCACAATGGTTGGGCACATACCACACACTGTGCCACAATTCTCAAGCATCCTCATTTAGCTGGCTCAACCTGGCTTAAGTTTCCCAGTCATTCCATGCTGGTTAAGAATTATTACCGCATGCTAGACCAACAATGCACTATAGACAGCAACTTGCCCTCTGACAATAATAAATCTTCAAGAATATGATCTTAACTTATCTGCTTTTATCATATGCAAGCATCAATCTTTCTGCAATAAAATAACCAGTGCTGCCAAAATTAATATATTTTAGAACTATTTGTTGCTTAATTTTTTCAATGTCAAGGATTTTATTTTATTTTTTAGAAAAGAACATTATGTTTCTCCAGTTAGATGAAGCTATTCAGCTTCAGCTTCATCTAGCCAATATAGTAATTAAATGGTGTACCTTTGAAAGCAGATACACTGGTGTGCCCAAATTATTTATTTCATCTCCAAAACAAATTTTAAATTAATCAATTCGTGAAACATTTCTGGAAAAAAAAGTTTGTTATTATAAACAAAAGAAAATGACATTTACAACTAAACCAGGTGGCTCCATTGCAGCTCTGGACAGCTAGCAATGCTGCCCCATGAGATCCTAAACTTTTAACATTATTATGGGATTTTTTAGCAATAGTTACTACCATATTTTTCGGAGTATAAGATGCACCGGAGTATAAGACGCACCCAGGTTTTGAAGAGGCAATTTTTTTTTTAAGTAGGCAGATAGAGGGATAGAGAGGGAGAGAAAAAGAGAAAAATACAGTAAGTAGGTAGGGAGAGAGAGAGAGAGAGTAGTTAGGTAGCTAGGTAGGTAGAGGAGGAGAAAGAGAGAGAGAGAAATACAGTAGGTAGGTAGGTAGGGAGACAGAGTGTGTAGTTAGGTAGGTAGATAAAGGGATAGGGAGAGAGAGAAATACAGTAGGTAGGTAAATAGGAAGAGAAAGTGTGTGTAGATAGATAAGTAGGTAGAGGGATAGAGAAAGAGAAAATGAGAGAGAGAGAAATACAGTAGTTAGGTAGAGGGGGAGAGAGTATAGATAGGTAGGTAGGTAGAGGGATATGGAGAGAAAAATAGAGAGAGAAATAGAGAGAGAAATACAGTAGAAAGGTAGGTAGGTAGAGAGAGAGAGAGTAGGTAGGTAGGTAGATGTTTCCAGGTGTATTTACCCATGTGCTGGAGAAGGAAATCACTGACCATCTTTGGAACATATCTTTGTTTCTGCAGGCACAGTACTTGACCAACGTAATTCTCATCAATCCCTCTAACTAAACAGCTTTCCGAAAGGGGGAAAAAAACCCTTTTTGCACTGTGCAAACCTCTCCCAAACGGCCCGTTTTTTGCAAAAATGGGCCCTTTTTTTCAAATAAAAGGCATGAATAGCCTTGGGAGGGCTTGCAGAGCGCTCTGGGGGTGGGGGGGGAGAACGAAGAAAAATGGCCCTTTTTTTCGTGAAAACCGGCTGTTTTTAGGTCAAAATAATTGCATGTATAGCCTTATGGAGGCTTATAGAGTGTTGCTGGGGGCTGGGGGGGGAAACGCCCTGTTTTTTGCTCATTTCTGCCCTCACCAGCCCCCAGGAGCTCTCTGGAAGCCTCCATAAGGGTATTCACGTGGCCATTTTGGTGAAGGGGTGGGGTTTCAGGAGGCAAAAAAAGCTGTATTCGATGTATAAGATACACCCAGATTTTCAGCCTCTTTTTAGAGGAAAAAAGGTGCGTCTTATACTCTGAAAAATACGGTATATTATATATTTTACACGCAGCCCAACTTTTACGAAACATTTCATGAGAAGCAACACTGATTATTCCCTTGACAGTGCCATGACACTCAGATCAGATGAGTTTGTTAGATTTTGTGTAACATTAATAACGAAAATGGTTGGCTTGCATTTGCAAGAGGGGCCCCGAGGGAAATGGGTTATCCAGATTCTTTCCACTCAGGTTTCAGACTGTGATACAGTACAGAGGTGGCATTGATTGCATCTGTAGATAACTTTTATTGGGACTAGAATGAGACGATGCATCCATCCTGCCTTCCTTGATCTTTCAGTGGCTTTCAATGCGATCAATCACAGTATCCTTCTGAACCAGCTCTCAAGGTTAATACTGTTTGTCAAATGTTTAAAAAAGCGACTGCGTTGTGACGTCCCATTTCTGCACAATTAAACTAGACTTGGCAGTGAGAAAAGCATTCCAGCAGAAGGCGATGGCAATCCACTTTCAAACAGTTGCCAAGGTATTTGTAGGGATGTGTTCACCAAGCTAAATACAAAGAATTTTATTTTAATAAAGATTTTTTGACTACCTACATTTTGGGTGAACTTCCACACATTTCTCAAAACATGCTACTGTTCGTTTTGGAAATGTGGGATGGAGACTACTTCTTTTGCTAAATAAATCTGCTCAGGGGTAGGATTCAAAAATTTCAACAATGGGTTCTCTGCCCAGTTTCTGGGTGGGCGTGGCTATGGTGGGTATGGCCGGCCTCCTGCACCATGGCGGGGGGGTGGGTGAGGGGCGTTTTCATATTCCTGGAAGGGGTGGAGTGGGAGGGGAGGGGGCAGTCGGGGCTGGGATTTGGAGGTACCAGCCATAACGTTAACTAAGGGTTCTCCCGAACTTGGGCGAACCCGTAGAGGTTCACCTCTGAATCTGCTTGACGCTAGTTAAAAAGCTCTCCCCACAGCTCTTTATATTTGGAAATATCTTTCCAGTTTTCTCTTTTCATAACATCTGTGCTTATTGGGGGGGACTTTTGTCTTAGACATGAGGAAAATGAGCAAGTGAGGGTACCAGTCAGCTATTGCCCTTGGATTCCTGCCAACCTCTCCCCAGGCTGCTTAGCATAAGAAACAGAGAAACAAGAAAAAGTAAAGATCAACACATCAGGAAATCCTTGTGTTTTGTTGGCCCAGAAAGTTCACATTTCTGCCTTTACTACAGAGACCTGTAATTCCCGCTTTGACAGATAATAACATGCACCAGTAGATGCCTGCTAACCTTTCCAGAGGTGATATCCAATATAAAGCCATCTTCGGTTCAACAAGGCTTGGGCATTTTGTTGCATAATTTCCATTGCAAAGAAGTGGGATTAACATTAAATGTACATGTCTGCTTTAGCAACAGTTACGTAAATGAAATTGACCAACAATTGTTGCAGAAAGTAAATACAGTAGAGATTTTTTTTTTATTTCGGGATCTATGAAAGGGAGGGTACGAGATATTTTAACATGCAGAATATTAACATTGCCCCATACATCCCTCAGACCGATACGGTCCCACAGAGAGGGCCTCCTCAGGGTGCCGTCGGCTGGACAATGCCGACTGGCGACACCCAGGGGGAGAGCCTTCTCTGTGGCGGGCCCAGCCCTCTGGAACGACTTACCCCCTGAACTCCGCACCATCTCCGACCTCCGCCTCTTCCGCAAGTGTCTGAAGACACACCTATTTCATCTAGCCGGCCTAGCATAACCTCCATACTGACTATTAGATAGTTTTTAAACTTGGGATTTTAATTCGGTTTTTAGCGCAGGGTTTATTTATTAGAATAAGTATTTTAAATTTCATATATTTTATATATTTTGTATGTATTTTAACATCCCTGTGCGCCGCCCTGGGTCCTAACAAGGAGAAGGGCAGGGTATAAATTTAATAAAATAAAATAAAATAATAAAATAAATAAAATAAAAAATTAGACCTGTATCGTGCTATCAACATAAGAAATAACATTTTTAACTTCAAGCCATCAAACTACAACTAATTGGAATTAATGTTGATTCGATCAATCAAACATCAAATTAAAATGGTTACTTCGCATCTAGAAGATAGAAGTCAAGCAATCTAGCCACATTCTTTCTGTCCTATAATGAAGATTACACACTTCAAAAATAAACATTCAAAAAGCTAATTGCTATATATGTGAAATAGAAATATTCTCCACTGTATTTAGTTAAGCTTACTGTCAAGTAATTGTAGGAAAATTGCCAGCTAAAAGGATTATATAAATGATTCGATTCTTTTCGGTTTTTAACACTCATATTACAATAATATTATGTAATATTATTACATCATCTATGAGTTGAATCATTAAGTTCTATACAAAAACTCATGTGGTCATTTTTTGCGACCTTCGGACAAGCAAAGTAAATGGGGAATCCAGATTTACTAACTTAACAAATGCAATGATTCACTTCACAGCTTCTAGCAAGAAAAGTCGTAAAATGTGGGGAAACTCACAACAAATGTTGCCCTTAGCAACATAAATTTTGGGCTCAATTGTGGTCATAACTCGAGTTCTACCTCTATTACATATGTAGATATACCTGTAATTACAAATTAGAATTCCTTATGTTTATGATAAAGGAAGAAAAAGTGAAGTCAAAAGTTATTTTATTTTCAAAAAGGCATGCTAATCCATGACACCTGGCAAGAAGAACTTAATTATTAAATTATTTTGGAAGATTTTAAAGTGTGTTCAAGTAAGCTTTTTCCATGAAAGCATCAGAAGACTGAGTAGCTCTTTAATCCTAGTATCTGGTTTTCTTCTCGCATGCACATTGAAGGTTCAGGTTCTTATTGGGTTACAGATTGGGTTAAAATAAGCATTTATTAGAAAGGAAAGAGGTTACAAAAGAGAAACAAAGTAGAGAGGAAGTTCAGGGTTCAAGGACTGTCTGACATAAAAATACATCACAGCAACTGCAATAATCCATGGTTTGAAAAGCTAAGGTCTTCTTTAAATGGAAAGAAAATATATGGAGACTTAGGAGCAGCAATCTGTTTGACTATGATAATCACTGAGTGATTTAGGTTAATTCTCAGTCTATTTCATTTCACAGAGTTGCTATTTTAGGGAGAATATTAAGGGAGGGCTTTTTTGTGTGTATATAACATTGATCTCGTAGAGAGAAGTCAGAATATAATTTGAATGCATGAATGTATTTCTTTTAGTAGTGCTGCTAAGGCATGAAACCCACCTACCATTAATGATAATAAATTGTATAAAAACTAACATAATTAAGTACAAATAAACACAAGATATCCATTATTTATCTTTGTTTTCGAGATGCAGAAAAGGGAGGCAACAAGAAATTCAAAGAAAACAAGAGAGCGGATATTTTTTTTAAATGTCATTTGACAGGATGTCTCAAAGGTGCTTTAGAACTGAAGAAGCTTCTTGGAAGCAAAACGTTCTCGAAGAAAAACCAGAAAGTCCAGTTGACTCTTGAAAAAGCACCTTTGGAACAACCATGACCTGGATGACTGAGAATCTCCATAGACATTTGTCAGGATATTGGATAAAACGTTTTTCATAGTGAAATAAGGGCCTATGGATTTTCAAGACTCCTTAAGGGGCACTTTTTCCAAAGACTGAGCTCCAGCCTTCAGATAGTACATTGGTTGCAATGTGCCAAGAATCAATTGCAAGTCATAATTTGATTTCAGTGGTATAAGTAACAATCCACTATGACATAATGATTTATTATATAAATGGATAAACATGAAAATGTGTCATGACACTTGACACAAGCATTAATCCACATTGTTTTCATGAGTATGCTATCATCAGTTTTCTTTTGCCACATCCTAGGCTCCTATGTTGAGTTTAGGCATTGCCTTTCACTGTCATCTTCCTCAATGCATTGACAAGATATGTCACTTGGGACACGGGAATTTAAATGGTGGCCTATTCATTTTTGTTCAATTGAAATGAATTTTCACAGGGTTTCACCCACAATCAATGATCAAGCTTGACCACACAGATCTAACCTACTTTTTCAGGTCTTCTTAAAACTGGCATTTTAAGAATAAGAATGACAATAGAAAATTAAGAATTATTTAAAGAAGAATGAACTTTTATCTTATATTCATCACAACCTTTATCTACTCATTGATTTTATGAATCATCATCTTATTCTTTAATGTCAGAACGTTTCTAGGGTATGTTATCCAAAGTACATTGAAAACAACCATAAAATCAGTATGTAAACCAATCTATTACAAATAGAAGTCCATCTTGCACAGATAATTATGCGGATTTCATATTGAGGTGGATTTATAGTTATCTAAGAGTGGTTTAGAATTACAGAGTCTGGAACTTTCCAAAAAGTTTGTTCTTCATATCCACTATTAATTATGATCAAAAACAATATTTTGTTTACAAACCTTATCCTCCCTGAAGAGAGATCTGTTTCATTCAGAATGATCATTGCTGCTGATTGTGTTCAACCTGCAAGACTTTTGCCATAATCAAACTGCAATTAAAATAACGTCTGAACTTTTGAATACTCTGTTGTACTATTGTGCTGACCAGATAGACTGTATTACCGCTTTTAGATTCTTCAGCCCAAACTTCAAGAGAACATTATGGTGAGGAATTATGACACAGATCCTCACTAAGTCCTCAGTTTGTACAATCTAAATTGTACATTAAAAGTCTTCAAACTAGGGGTAGAAATCAAGAGAGGAAACCAAAACCTATTGATAATACAGTTGTCCAGGACAGTGCCAATGGTATGTGGACACACATTTGCTCCTTTAACGTGTCTAGGTCAGGGGTTGGCAACCTTAAACACTCAAAGAGCCACAAAGGTCCTAACAGGAAGCCCCCCATTCAATTCTAGAGCCGACCGGAAGTCCGGTTCCCCCACCATAGAGTCTCCTCCTAGCATGGCATCCTTTTTCTTCTACCTGTCCTAACCAAAAGCCCTATCAATTGTGGAGCCGACCAGCGACATGGAGCCATAGCAGAGGGATAAAAGAGCCACATGCGGCTCCAGAGCCACGGGTTGCTGACCCCCGGTTTACGTTCTTCCTACAGCAGCATCTCCCACCTGCATCTGCATAGAACAAATAGTCACTGAGACATCACTTCTTTAACTCTGTCCTCAGAGTTCCCCTTAACCTGCCTTCCTGAGAAACCATCATGGGATTATAATATATTTTCAAGCACACATGAGTGATACTTTCTCAATAGAAGATGTTATGCTTCACCCAAAACGTATTTGCTTCTCAGGTTTACACAAGCAGCCACTGAAGTAGCTGTAAATGCTAGATAAATATGAAGTTCCTGCTTCAGTGGATTCTTGAACTTTGTATCCAATATGTATTTGTCAGGAATGTTTCTATCAAATAAATAAATGAAAGAAGAATTATAGCAATGTCTGCAAGCAAACAGCCAATTCAGAGGGAACCAAGAAATCTACAACGCAACACTGAACTAGAGACCTTTTCTTCTATTGGTAAATCATAATAATTAGAAAAAAAACTATATCCTGGTTTCCTTCTATTGATAAATCATAATAATTAGAAAAAAACTATATCCTGGTCCTATAACAGCAAGTAAATTAATTTAGTTCTGCTATGTTACACTTCAATATAGTTAAAAGTAAAGTCAAAGTTCATAAACATCTTATCAGTTATAGTCTGAAGCAATTACTTTTCCTTCTGTCCTTTGGAAGGTCAAACATATTTTGTGAAATAATATTTAACATCTTAAGCAGTTAGGAAGATGACGAACAGGGATTATTTCAAAGTATTTCCAAAATCCAGACGGATACTAAACACATGTAATGTTACATTTGATCGTTCTATAATTCTGTTCAGTCATTCACCTGAATGACAAGATCAAAATTGAAAAAATGGAAATACGCTCTCAACTCTGCCCATTCTCATGTTCAGGCAAGTAGCATGATAGGGAATTACACTCGCATTCACTTGAATAAAAATATAGTTCTCAGTGTAATCTAGAACAGGGGTCTCCAACCTTTGCAACTTTAAGTCTGAAGGACCTCAGCTTCCAGAATTCTCCAGCCAAGCAAAGCTGGCTGGAGAATTCTGGGAGCTGAAGTCCTTCAGACTTAAAGTTGCAAAGGTTGGAGACCCCTGATCTAGAATCTGAACAACTTTAAAAATCAAAGGCTCCATATCTAAATGAAGGTGATTTTGGAATGCTACTCTTGTATCATGTTCAATATCCTAAGAATAAACTACACAAGTACAGAATAGTTATGGCTACCATATTTGTAACCCACCCACCGCCAAAATGAAACCAGAATAAAAATCTCTTGGGAAAAGCAGCACCCATTGAAATGTTGTCTTAACATTTGCTTACTACTGTTAACAATTTAAGGCATTCCTCCACAAGTAAGCAAAACAACTCCTTAAAGAGATTAATTAACTTTACATGCAGCTCAAATGGGAAAGATGTCTATCCAAAGTTTCCATTCCATTTATACAATTCTCTAATAGAAAGAGCTACACCAAGCCACAACTTGCAGTATTTAATCTCCTGGTATTAGCACTGTCAATCAAATTCAAGAATCACTTCAAATTATGTTAAACGGAAAACCACAGGAGTGAATGAAAAAGGTTCATGTGCACACACATTATACACCCATATACATACGAATGCATATACTGTATATATCTCAAACTAAAGATCTAACAGTTCATAAAATTACCAAGAATCTTTATCTTACAGCTCCTGAAGCCTCAAAAGGGCGTTTTGCTTTGACAGATGCTTCCTGTAAAGATGCCTCTAAAAAGTGAAGCAGCACCTGATACCTTCTGGATATCTGGCATGCTTTGCAGGAAAACATGTCTCTGGTTCTTATCACTGCAAAGCTACATTTGAAAGAATCTGCATATAATTATCAGTAAATTAAAAAAAAATACAAGGACATACTTCTAAGGAGAGTGGCAGAATATTAGCCAAGCAGCAATTCTACAAAGGTGGGTTTCTGCCAGTTCGCCCTGGATCAGGCGAACCGATAGTCGCGGCGGTTGGAGGCTCTGCCCACCCGCACACTTCTGCACATGTGCAGAAGCATCGCGCGAGCACACGAGTGCGCGCACAGATACGAGCGAACCAGTAGTATAATAAATTGAAACCCACCACTGCAATCCTACCTCAAACATTCACAATCTCCTTTGAGTCAAGCATGATCTCAAATTTCTTTGGGTTTGCATGGATCATCTATATCACTTATTAGTAACAAGATTGAAATGGTTTTGCCAATTAACTTTTTCCAGGATTATTATTTTTTAATTCTCAATAGAGCCTACCCTCCTGGTGACCTACTCTAGATCACCGGAGTGTAAAATGCATACATACATAGGTAGAGATAGAGATACACACACACAAAATTTAGAAACTGCCTACCTCACAGAGCCATTCTGGGTGGCATATAACTAAAATACTAAAAGTAAAAGTAAAGGACAAGTAAAAGTATTCCAACTCTGCTTAAGCAAGTTCACTTTGTGCTGTTATGCTGCTGCCTAACTAGGTATGGATAGAGTAGACTTGAGGAAAGTGAGAGGGACATCATAAACAAGCAAACCAGTTAACCAGCCCTAGAAAATAAATGCAGAAGTACAGTCCCCTGTTATCTAGCAGATAAAGGTTCCCCTTGCACATATGTGCTAGTCATTTCCAGCTCTAGGGGGCCGTGCTCATCTCAGTTTCAAAGCCGAAGAGCCAGCACTGTCCAAAGACGTCTCCGTGGTCATGTGGCCAGCATGACTAAACGCCAAAGGCACACAGAACGCTGTTACCTTCCTACCAGAGGTGGTTCCTATTTTTGCTACTTGCATTTTTATAAGCTTTCAAACTGCTAGGTTGGCAGTTTGCAGAAGCTGGGACAAGTCATGGGAGCTCCCTCCATTATGCGGTGCTAGGGATTCGAACCACCGAACTGCCAACCTTTCTGATCGGCAAGCTCAGCGTCTTAGCCACTGAGCCCTATTTAGCAAGGTAGTGGCAAGGAAAGGTGAGAGATGAGGAGTGAGCCAGGTGGGAGAGAAAGCACAGGATGAAAATAAGTGGGCAGGAGAAAGATGGAAAGTGGCAGAAAGGAAATTATGAAGCAATACCCCAGGAGATGGAAGCTCCAATACTAGGTAGGCTAGGCCAACAGAGGCCATTTCTGTCCACCTTATACAAACCCTTAGCAGTTGCTTCTTCTGCCAGTAATGCCACAGATCAGGGTTTTTCATCCCTAGGGAAAAAAAGTATACAACACATCCAGAGGCATCCAGAGTCATTTTCCAGCACAGTGGAAATAGTGGAGCTTGTCAATTGACCTTCAGAAGTCCTACTTTCATGGGGGGAATTCATATTCCTAGCAGCTCATCACTTTACTTCTTCCTCCGGGAAACTAAAATATTCTCTTGCCTGAATAACTCTGAAATCTGGAGTGCACCAACAACAACCCCGCTCGTCCACAAATGTGCATATTTAAGAAAAACTCATGGTTTTGAATTTGGTTTGGATTTTATTTTTTCACTTTAGAGGCACAATATTCTGCTTGGAAAATCTTCTCCTATTCCTTGTGAGAACTAAAAAAAACACCTGCTAGTTTAAGGCCATATGTTATTTAAAAGCTATAATTTTTCCATTATTCTAGAACAATTAATACAAACTGTATCAGTGTTTTGTGTATGTAATACATATTTTAATAGCATTTAATTGCTTGTTATCATACATCAGATGCATTATTTAACAATTCCTTAATATAGTTGAAAATAGTTAACTTCTATATTACATTTCTCAAGTTTTCTTTGTCAAGCCCCGTTAGTATACTTGTAAAAAATAAATAGTAGAAACAGTTACATACCAGAGAAAGTGATGATAAATAAACAAAAAAGAACAGATAAGCAGTATCTTATAAGCAGTATTTAAGAAATAAAATCTGCAGCCGTCTTACTTAATTGCTAAATACAAAGGTTATTCTTTTACAAAGCACAATAGAAAGTATTTATTTATACTAAACTGCCAAAAAAGCAAGCTAGCTTACGACTGTTTGCCAATTACCACACAAAGTTTCCTGCTCATAAATAGTCTTTTATTTTAAGAGTGAAAAACCTTTAATTATTATTTTAGGCGGTTAAGGGTTCTTTATGAGCCTTAAATGGTAAAATATCCCAGATATTTAAATGCAAACCTTATCCTGGTAGCTACTTCTGGCCAACACCAGAATCTACCATACTACATACACAAAGATATACAGGAAGCAAACATTTACAACAGCTTACTCACATGTGTTTGCCTTGCTCTCAACAGAAGCAAATCTATGGGTCTGGTAGCATTAGAAACGAAGAAACAAAAGGATGCTCAGAAGAAGACAGCTGAAATGAATAACACTGGGCCTGCCTGACATAACATGGCAAACCAATTTCCATGTCAATAGAGGAATCCCCTGGGCGTGTTAGAATCTAAGGCTGTAGGTCTACAAGCAGAGTGCATACAAATACACACACACAGAGGGGTGGGGGGAGAGAGAGAGAGAGAGAGAGGGAGGCTTCCTTTTGTGAGGCTATTTGCATTTTTATATAATTTTTACTGAACGTTTTAACAGCAATAAGAAATAATACACAGTAAAATAAAACAGAAAAATGAAAAAGACAGAAATAACAGAAAACAGCTAAAGGTGCAAGAGGAAAAAAGAGTAGATGAAAGTAGGGGAAAAAAGATGTAACAAAAAATAGAAATAAGTAGCTTCCGATATTCTTCACAACAGATATAAGTACAATTATATTTTAACCCCTCTCTTTAAAGTTGCATTAAAATACTCTTTCTATAATTTGTTCTGGCTAATCATCATACCCTTAAATCACAAATTCATTTTTTTTTTCATTTTTATTCCAAAAGTTCATAAGGGGGAGGTTACTTGCAATTGATTTCTTGGGATTTACAATGTTCTCAGATTATGAGAGTACAACACTTTTTTAAAAGCGTCGCATTACATAGGACAGCGTTTTTCAACCACTGTGCCGTGGCACACTAGTGTGCCGTGAGATATTGTCTGGTGTGCCGTGGGAAAAATTTCTTTGTGTTTATTTGATTCCTATTCAAGAGAATTAATTAATATATAGTCAATATAGGCACAGAGTTAATTTTTTTTAACATTTTCTAATGGTGGTGGTGTGCCTCGTGATTTTTTTCATGAAAAAAGTGTGCCTTTGCACAAAAAAGGTTGAAAAACACTGACATAGGATACATTTTAATAGATACTGAAGCACAGTTCCAATATTTTTTGTACATTGTTGAACACATCCAATCATAGAACTCATAGCTTTCCTCGCTAAATAAGCACCACAGTTAACAGCTCTTGCAAAGAAACTTTCTGGTGAGAGCCAAGGTATGGGAGGAGAGAAAAATCAAGATCGAGTGAGGTACTAATACCACTCTATAAAGCCCTAGTAAGGCCACACCTAGAGTACTGCATCCAGTTTTGGTCACCACACTATAAAAAAGATGTTGAGACCCTAGAAAAAGTGCAGAGGAGAGCAACCAGGATGATTAGGGGACTGGAGACTAAAACATATGAAGAACGGTTGCAGGAACTGGGCATGGCTAGTCTAGTGAAGTGAAGGACCAGGGGAGACATGATAGCAGTGTTTCAATATTTAGGGGCTGCTATTTTCCAAAGTACCTGAAGGCCAGATAAGAAGTAATAGATGGAAACTGACCAAAGAGAGATTCAACCTAGAAATAAGGAAGAACTTTCTGACAGTGAGAACAATCAACCAATGGAACAGCTTGCCTTCGGAAGTTGTGGGAGCTTCGTCACTTGAGACTTTCAAGAAGAGATTGGACTGCCATTTGTCAGAGACAGTATAGGGCAGAGGTCTCATTGTCGTGGCCCGCAGGCCAATTGCAGCCCGCAGGACCGTATCTTGTGGCCCCCACCGTGATATGAAAGTATAATATTAGTGCAGCCCGCAGGGGGAGTGGACCTCTGTGGAATCCCTCAGCCTCACCCAGACTCTGCCTCCAGCGGCCCCCAGGTAAATTGAGTTTGAGACCCCTGGTATAGGGTCTCTTGCTTGAGCGGGGGTTGGACTAGATGACCTGTAAGGTTTCTTCCAACTCTGTTAATCTGTTTAAAATGATGATGGGTACAGAACCATGGCTTCAAGAAAATACAATGGAGGCCAGCAGATAGTATAAGCAAGCTATAGAATCCATCTGCTAAACAAAATAGCAGGATGATTACTGTATTTCCACAAGCTAAAAAAAAGGATAAATTATGTCTGGTGTCTATAAAAAAATATTTCTACTTCTACTACCAGCTCCTCCTTCCCATCCTATTCTCTCTATGGAGAAGAAATCATACAGAAAGCTGATTATTATCCTAATAATCTAACATTTTCATGAATTCAGAAGACAGTGTCACCCATGTATGTCCCATCCAATGTTCTTGGATGCAGGGAAATCAACTTAATATTCTGATCTTATTTTTGCACCTTCATTGTACTGCACAATTTAGTTTTCCTATTTAAGAATGTTCTGTAAACTGCCTAATAACAAAATGTTACTACGTAATTCATTAGCTGTAAGTCATTTGATTATCCAACTTGTGACAAACTAAACTATAAACCAAGTGATGGATGGATTTAAATGGGCACTATTTTTCATTACCGAAATAGCTGCTTTATTCTCAGAACGTATGATTCATGAGCCAGCCACTCTTTTTTTGTACAACTTCAATTTAAAAATGCATGTTTTCCTCCTGATTGCTTTTACAATGATTCTTTCGCTGCTTCACTGCCAGGTATAATAAATTTCAAAAATGTAGTTCTATCAATAAGTGTGTATTACTCATATAAGAAGAGAAAACCAAGATGGAGATCAATATTGTAAGAAGGACTAAAGCGGCACTATAAAATTGATTAACTTGGAAAGCTGGTAAAATGAGGTTGGCTACAGACAACCAAAATAAGGAAGCAATAGTAGGAATCCCCTCTCCCCAATCAATTCTTCCTCAAGAAATGAAGAGGCAAGAAAATATGTTTTTCATTAGAAACACTAAGTCAAACATTGTTGTGTCAACAAAAATGTATTACCTTTTTACAACCTCGTATTTCTGCTGCTGTTGTAAGATGCGCGACTTGTTCATAGACTGAAAGCACGGCAGAGTTAGGCTGTACTTGGAACAATGGTGGGATTCAAAATTTGTTATTACCAGTTCTGTGGGTGTGGCTTAGTGGGCATGGCTTGGTGGGCATGACAGGGGAAGGATACTGTGAAATCTCCAATCACACCCCACTCCAAGGGAAGGTTACTGCAAAATTGCCATTCCCTTGGGAGGCAGAGAATAGATGGGGGCGGGGCCAGTCAGAGATGGTATTTACCAGTTCTCTGAACTACTCAAAATTTCCGCTACCGGTTCTTCAGAACTGGTCAGCACCTGCTGAATAGCACCTCTGACTTGGAATATGTGCACAAACCATTCCATCCATAGGAGGGCTATTTGTATCTATGTAACAATAAAAACTTGTACAGATAACAGGCTTTGAAAATAACCTTGAGGAACAAAGGAAGAATTGCAACCAATATGAAGAATCAATTAAAGAAAGTTGAGTCTGAGGTAGAATGTAATTTGAGATCTCAGACTTGACCCTCTCTAGTTCATTAGAACATAAATGGAGGGAGGTGCGTTCAGACTTGCAATATTCGTTCACCTTCAGGGGTGGGTTGCTGCCGGCATTACTTCCAATTCGGTGCACACTCTGCACACATGCAGAGTTGCCTGTAAATAGGTCTGTGCATGTGCAGAACATTAAAAATGCCAAAAAAAACATGCAGCAGCAACCAGGGAATCAGTTCGTGGGTGTGGCATGCCTGCTATCCCTACCGGTTCGGTGACCCAGTCACATTTTCCACTACCAGTTCGTCCAAACCGGTGGAAACTGGTAGCAACCCACCTCTGTTACCTTATAATACAAGTAATAAATGTAAGGTGGTGGCTCACGAGGTTAGAATGATGGGCTGACAATCAGCAGGCTCATGTTTGAGTTTCATTACTGCCACGGGATTGGGTGAGCGACCATCACACAGCCCAGCTCCTGCAGACCCAGCAATTCAAACGTGGGTGATCATAAGTAGGTTAATGGATACTACTCCAGTGGGCAACTTCACGGGGACACCAAAGAAGTCCC
Organism: Rhabdophis nuchalis; assembly: GCA_039707465.1. NCBI lineage: Eukaryota > Metazoa > Chordata > Lepidosauria > Squamata > Natricidae > Rhabdophis > Rhabdophis nuchalis. Next base: position 280,759,617 of record CM077643.1, on the reverse strand, counting down.
CAACTGGGTGTCCTCTGGGCAACAGTGACATTACCAGCAAATTATTTCACCAAGGAAACACTTCAGGGGAAAAAATAGTACTAGTATTAGCGTTCATAACATTGGTTTCCTAATTTGGTCCACTTTGATGGGCTAATATCATCATACAAAATGTCTTAGGGATTTTTGGAATAGAGGCAATTCAGATGAGCTCTGGATACTTATTGGTTCTCCTGGGTTCAAGAGACTTTTGGTATATCTGAATTTGGGAGAGTGAGATGTTAATAGGGATTAAATTTTGTGCAGGCTACAAATACTGCAAAGCAACACCGCCCCCCAAACCCTTGCCAACCATTGCACTAGGGAAGCCTTGCAGAGAGATATAGCAGAATGCAAAAACATAGATCAATACCTTGATATGTATGAAGGCAAATATTATCAGAATATCAGAAATTTCCTGACAGTTAGAACAAATAATCAGTGGAACTACTTGCCTCCAGAAGTTGTGAATGCCCCAACACTGGAAGTCTTTAAGATGTTGGATAGCCATTTGTCTGAAACGGTATAGGATTTCGTGCCTAGGCAGGGGGTTGGACTAGAAGACCTCCAAGGTCCCTTCCAACTCTGCTATTGTATTGTATTGTATATGTGTCCCAGAATAATGATGCAGGATCCAATCTGAATCGGTCACCAACCCAGACTGGATCTTGCAACACCTTGATACTGATTTTTCAAAGTCTAGAGAACTCAACTACCATGCATGAACAGAAACGTCTTTCGAGAAACAGGGCCAATTTCACATTGCCCAAATGTATTTATTTGGTAAAGCACACATCAAAACTGTATCATAGAATTCCAAAACTATCTCGCTTTCTAATTTTATTTTATATTTATAGAGTAGGCTCCTTAAATATTATTTTATAGGATAATGTTGAACATACCTATGCAATAAAAATTAAAAATTTCTCAGAAAGAGAATGTTTGTCATCCATCTTCTACAAATATCAGTAAATATTGGATATGAGAATTAGCTTTCTACCTATAATCAATGCATAATGCAAAACTATATATCTTTAAACCCAATAGAAACACTTGTTATAAGAAAAAAAATCATGGAATACTATACTAATATATTATTGCTAACAATAAAGGCACATACATTTTAATTTGAAAGGGTTTACTGATGCAAGATAGTAAATGAAATATTTAAGGAGGAAAAAATTATAAGTTTCTTAGAGCGAAGGCATCACACATAATAATTTAAAGCCATAATGCTGTCTGACCAGTCAAACAAAACATCTAACTACATTTTATTCTGTATGCAGTTGACCATATGGCTGTACTATTTGTCAAAAATAATCTGTAACTTCTTTTTTTTACACAGTAAAGATACTGAAAAAGAGAATATACTTGTTGTGCTACGAGGTTTTTTTTCTTGTGCTTTTTATTTAACTACAGCCAGAGAGGAAGGATGCAGCTTCCAAATATTTAAATTAGTTCACTAAATCACAGGGCCACAAGGATGTATGTCACCTCACTACTCTTCATTTTCCTTTAAAATAATATTTATGGGTAAATAAAAAGTAAATTACAAAGGAACAGATGCTTATGGAATAAGGAATATTCTACTTGTAGAATGAGTTGCTCCTTCTAGATATATTGCTCTTCACGTCCTATCATCCCTTGCCATTGAGTATAATACCAGGAGCTGAAATGCATGCGGAAGGCATCACATGCCTACTATATTTCTACCCATATCTACCAGATTCGCTTAACAACTGAGTTACTAACTTAACAACTGCAGTGATTCACTTAACAACTGAAGAAAGGTCATACTCAATTAGCAAATGTCTCACTTAACAACATACTGTATATTGTGGGCTCAATTGTGGTTGTAAATTGAGGAGTACTTGTTTACAGGTTTCCCTTATATACATTGCCCACTTATACCAGTTACTAATAGTTTTGAAGCTATTATAATTCAAATACTGAACGCTTAATTAGACGGTGCATTCTTCCAATCCAATGAATGATATGCAACATTATCCTTAGCTTGTTGAACCCCATCCCTTGGGAATACTTTGAGGTGAATAGGACTCCCTGTGCAGACCACCTCTTTATCATGGAACTACAAGTAGTACTCAACTTACGACAATTGAGCCCAAAATTTCTGTTGCTAAATAAGACGTTTGTTAAGTCAATTTTGAACCATTTTACGATGTCTCTTGCCACAGTTGTTGTCAATCATCACAGTTCTTAAGTTAGTAACCCATTGTTAAAGTGAATCTGACTTCCCCATTGACTTTGCTTGTCAAAAGGTTGCAAAATGTAATCACATGACCCTGGGACGCTGCAATGGTCATAAACAAATAGGAGTCAGTCTGAGTTTTGATCATGTGAGCATGGAGATGTCGCAATAATCATAAGTGTGAAAAACAAACAGAAGTCACTTTTTTCACTGCTGTTGTAACTTTGGACAGTCAGTAAATGAACTGTTGTAAGTTGAGGACTACCTGTAGTGAACTTCTCTCTCTCCCCCCCCCCCTCCCCTACATGATTGTTCATGAGGACAAATAAAAGACAGGAAAGGGCCGATATTAGAAGGCATAGATCACGGAATAAAAATAAAGGATCAGTGGATCCTGGATTGTATGTATGTATGTATGTATGTATGTATGTATGTATGTATGTATGTATGTATGTATGTATGTATGTATGTACACATACACACACACACACACACACATATATATAACACATACATACATACATACATACATATATACATATCCATAATTGTTCCACAACACCCTGTTAGGGCCCCAATTAAGGGAGGAGACATACTGTTTCCTTTTCTGCCTTTTGGCTCATCACCAGAGACCATCTAGACAGAAAGCCATGAATTCCGTTGTGTGATTTTTTAAATATGTGTGTTAAGTTTTATGAGCTGATCAATAAATCAATCAGAGAGACTAGTATAGATCTAGTTTGAGCTTTTTAGCTCTCATCAGCTAGCCATGCCCCAGTTCGAATCCCAGTAAGGGTATGGTTAGCTGATGAGAGCTAAAAAGCTCGAAATAGATCTATACTAGTCTCTCTGATTTATTTATCAGCTCATAAAACTAACACACACACACATATATACACACACACACACACACACACACACACACACCTATGTCTGTCATGGATAACTAAATAGATAAGTCATAGAAAATGTGAAATGTGGCTTAGAAAAAGAATTAAAGAAGAGCCAGTCCCTCTTCTTTTGGCAAGCTCTTTCTTGGTTTTGGTTTTGGTTTTGGTATTTTATTTTAACAACTTATAGAAACAGATGGCAAAAACTCTAAATTGAAATATGCAAAAAAGGTGAGAACACAAGAGGTAGTGATATGAATAGCTTCAAGCTTCCATTTTCTCATGAATAGCATTAGGAGAAATGTGAGATTGAGCACACTGCTAGTTATTACAGAATTACAGAATAACAGAGCTGGAAGGGGCCTTAGAGGTCTTCTAGTTCAACCCCCAAGGTATGTTTATTATTTGTATATTATATTTGGAGCTCATGTACACAATCATCTTCCTGAAAGGCTTCCTTTCAGCACAACCAATAAGAACCTTGTCTACCAAATCCATCAAGTTATCCACTTTATCTTTTACTAAAGTTAGCATTTCACAAAATAAATTTTAAAATGTGCCAAGTATTTTGTAGTATTCAATAACAGAAATCTCATAATGTACTGTATTTTTCGGAGTACAAGATGCACTTTTCCCCCCCTAAAAGAGGCAGAAAATTATGGGTGTGCCTTATACTCCAAATGTAGGCCTGCCCACCCGCCGGCCCCAATCCTTTGGCCTCCATGTATCCTCTTCCTGGCTGCAGAGATTGCCATCAACAATGGCTTGTGTTTTTGGGCTAGACGTGTTGTGTTTTCAGCCTCCAAATGCTTGACGCGTGATGCCGAAAATGGCTACCCAGAATAGCTTTTGCCTTCTCTTATCCCTTATCCCGCTTTGCTTGCTTTAGTCACTGGAGCTCCCTCAAAAGATCAGCTGTGCTTTTGAAGCTGTTTTTCAGCCCAAATACGAGCAAAGCGATCTTCTGTGCTTTGCTTGCTTTTCTAATTGCTGCTCCCTCCGACAATCCGCTCTACTTTACAAGCCCGGCACCCACCACCCCCCAACCACAAAACCTGCAAGCAAACCAATGCACTGAAACAGGCTAAGGAGCAGCCAGATGAATACCTGGTAGGCAGAATTCCCCCGCCACCTATTTTCCTCCCCAAAAACTAAGGTGCATCTTATACTCCGAAAAATACGGTATTGATTTAAATTGCAATTGGCTTAATAGAGATATAGTCCGTGGTTTGGTCTTTACATTTTAAGTAGTCTTTCAACATTGGTATGTAGTAATGAAGATAGTTGTTCTTTATACTTTATGTTCCTTTTCTATAGTTTTGGCTTACTGTTGCTTTGATTGGATTCTATTCCATGTACAGCTTTTTTTTTAAATCTATCCTGTAAAAATATGTTAATGAGAACAAAAATATCATCATTCAAAAATATTGCAACAATGCTTTCTTTTTAATACATGTTTCATTACTCCACAAAACTTCTAATTTTATAATACTTAAATAATTCAGGCTACAGTCGTACCACCATTTATTTACCAGACAGTAAGCTTTATAGAATAAAATAAAGTTTACCAGACTAAGTTTTACAGAATGAAATAAAATGTATTTCAGAGTAGACATATGCAGGATTGCCTTATTAATTTTGCAATCTAAAGGCACACACTTTGTCTAAATCTGTGCCGTTCATCTATGATGGCTTATGACTCCCATCTAGCTAGGTATAACAGAAGTAACTATCCAACAAACTCCAGATGTTATTTGGGGATATATTATTCAAGATTGAATTTGGGTCAGTAATCGGGACAACAGATTTACTCTTTTTGATTCATGCTGGAGACTATCTTCAAGGAACTTCTGTCTACTAGAATGAGCGTTGGTCCTTACCTGATACGCCTATTTTCTTGTAGGGAAGTCAGCATCTATGCTGGGCAAGACTCCTGTGCTCTCATTGGAGGCTGAGTCTGGGCAAAGTCTTTAGTCCCGCCTATGCTGGCCGCACATGCCCAGTTTCAACGAAGACAATCCCAGACTCGCGGCGTCTTGATCACGAAGGTAGGTGTTGTAGCTCATCCGGATCCGAAACAATGAGAGCCCTTAGTACAAGAAACACTGAGAAGCCCAGTAAGATAACAACCAACACATAACTATAACCATAGTACCGAAAAAACACAGGTACCTGAACTCCAAGACGGATAACTACCCCAGGGCGGGGCAAGATGCTGACTTCCCTACAAGAAAATAGGCGTATCAGGTAAGGACCAACGCTCATTTTCCTTGTTAGGGAAGTCAGCATCTATGCTGGGACATACCAAAGCGGCAGTGTCCCTGGGCGGGAATCGTTACTGGTCAGGCCTCTCAGCTCGAACTACTGACTGTAGGACTCTCCTGCCAAAGGCTGCATCCGCAGAAGCGAACGAGTCCAATTTATAATGAGTGATGAAGGGCGAAGGGGAGGCCCACGTGGCCGCCTTGCAGATCTCCAGAAGGGAAGCCTGGGCAGCCCAGGCCGCTGATGTGGCCGCGCTCCTCGTGGAATGAGCAGTTAAGCGTCCCGGAACAGACGAGGAGCGAGCCTGGTAGGCCATGGAGATGCAGGCCCTGAGCCAGCGGCCAATCGTCGCGGACGAAACCTTCCTGCCCTGTGAGGCCGGCTGGAAGGAAACGAATAAGGCTTCGGAGGCTCGGAAGGGCCTGGTGCGTTTCAGATAAATCTTGAGAGCCCTACGTACGTCTAACTTGTGCCATTTGCGCTCCAGAGGGTGATCAGGGTCAGGACAAAAATTGGGGAGGACCAAATCTTGGGAACGGTGAAAGCAGGAACAGACCTTAGGGATAAAGGAGGGGTCTAACCTTAACACCACTCTGTCCTGATGAAAAACGCAGAGGTCCTCCCTGACCGATAGGGCCTGAAGTTCGGAAATCCTGCGAGCCGACGTAATGGCCACAAGGAAGGCCACCTTGAAAGTCAGGAAACGCAAAGACACTTCCCTCAAAGGTTCAAACGGGGGTCCCGTAAGGGAGTCCAGAACTAGGGGAAGATCCCAGGAGGGATACCGGTGCACCGCAGGAGGGGTCAAGTTCGAGGCGCCCTTGAAGAACTGTCGCACCGTGGGCACCTGGGACAATGACAGGGATCCACCACACGTGAGGACAGACGAGATTGCCGCCAGCTGTCGCCTGATGGTGTTTAGGGCCAGCCCCTTATGCAGGCCCTCCTGTAGGAAGTCCAGGACCTGTGGGATGGTAGAGTGAAGGGGTTGAATGGACTTACCCGAACACCATCGACAGAAGGCTCGCCAGGTAGAGTCATATATACGGTTCGTCGCCGGCCGGCGGGAGGCCTGGATCGTGTGGATGACCTCGGAGGAGTAGTTGTGACGCCTCAAGATGCCCCGCTCAATCGCCATGCGGTCAGCTGGAACCACCGCGGGTCCGGATGCTCCAGGGACCCCTGTCGCAGGGACACCCGGTCGTTGGGGATCCTCCACGGCCGCTCCACCGAGAGATTCCTCAGGTCCGCAAACCAAGGTCTGCGGGGCCAATGGGGGGCCAGAAGGATCACCTCCGCTCCCTCCGACACGACCTTCTGTAGGACTCGGGGAAGAAGGGGTAAGGGAGGAAAGGCATAAAGGAGGCCGAGGGGCCAACTGCACCGCAGAGCGTCCACCCCCTCCGACCCCCGCGCAGGGAAGCGAGAAAAGAACCTCGGGAGTTGGGAGTTGGAGGGGGAAGCAAAGAGGTCGATAATCGGCTCCCCGAAGAGAGCCACTATGTCCTGGAAGAGGCTGGGACATAGCTGCCACTCCGCGTTGTCCAGCACCTCCCGGCTGAGCCAGTCCGCCTGCACATTGGAAACCCCTGAAATATGCTCTGCAGTCAAGGTGGAGAGATGACGCTCGGCCCAGAGGCCCAACTGCCTGGCCTCGACCATGAGAGAATGCGACCTGGTGCCCCCCTGGCGATTGATATGGGCCTTGGCTGACATGTTGTCCGTAAGCACCAGGACGTGTCGCCCCCTCAGCAAGTGGAGGAAGTGACGGAGGGCCAGGTGGATCGCCCGGAGCTCCAGCCAATTTATGCTGTGAGCGAGGTCGGTGGGCTCCCATTGGCCTTGCGCCCACAGACCCTGGCAGTGGGCTCCCCAACCGAAGAGACTGGCATCTGAGGTGACTGTCACCAACTCCTGTTCCTGGAAGAGGCGGCCCTTGGTCACCGCTTGGGACAGCCACCAGCGAAAGGAACGGGACACCTCTCTGGGAAGGTTCACCCTGGCCAGGGAGCAACTGAGGAGGCGCCTCTGAAAAGGCAAAAGAAACCATTGGAGATCCCTGGTATGAAGCCTGGCCCAAGGCACTATCCCTATGCAAGAAACCATAGTCCCCAACAATTGGGAGAGGGACGCCAAGGAAGGTCTGACCTCCCCCCCGACCTGTCGGAGAAGGGCCCAGAGAGATTCCAAACGTTCCTGGGACAGGAACACCCTGCCTCCCACCGTGTCAATCAGGGCCCCTAGGTGAACCAGCCTAGTAGTAGGACGAAAATGGCTCTTGGGAACATTAATAGAAAAGCCATGGAGCTGCAGGGCGTGAATGGTGGAGGCCAGGTCCTCGCGAGCCCCCCCTGGAGAGGAGGATTGAAGGAGGATATCATCCAGGTATGCTGTTAAACGGATCGGGACCTCCCTTAGGCTAGCCAACAGGGCTGCCAGAACCTTGGTGAAGACCCTAGGAGCTGAAGATAACCCGAAAGGGAGTGCCCTATATTGATAGTGTTCGCCCAGGTAACAAAACCGCAGGAATTGCCTGTGCTGGGGGGCGATTGGTATGTGGAGGTAAGCCTCCGTAAGGTCGATAGAGGTGAGAAAGTCCCCCTGACGGATACCCCACAGAATAGACTGCAATGAGTGCATCTTAAAGCGCTTATAACGTATAAACTTGTTTAATTTTTTAAGATCTAAAATTGTCCTCCAACCTCCAGAAGACTTGGGGACCACAAAAATGAGAGAATAAAACCCCGTGCCCTGTTGGTCAATGGGGACCCTCTCGATGGCCCTAATTTCCAGCAAATGCTGAACCGCCTCCTGCATGAGACGGCGCCTCCCCTGGTTGGAGGAGACTGGACAAACCCGAAAATAGGACGGGGGAGGGGAGAAAAAATCCAACAATAAACCCCTACGAACCGTGGACCTAACCCAAACATCAGAGGTGGTGGTATCCCACACATCCGCAAAATAGGCCAACCTACCCCCAATGGGGAAACGATCAACTGGGGAATTAACTACGGCGGTAGGAGCGTTGTCCCCCGCCACGGAAGGGGCGCTTGGACTGCCTGCCCCTCTGGAATCGGTCAGATTGGCCCCTGTTTCTGGGGAAGTACCCACCCTGGGAACGAAACCCCTGGGAGCTATAATCCGCCCCCCGAAAGGACGACCCATAGTCGAGGGCGCGAAAGGACGAATTGGCCTCCTGACCTCGAAATGGCCGCCTGGGGTAGGGCGCCGCCCGGTGAAACCCTTTCTTGGGAGCAGTGGGCAAAACTTTGCGTTTATCCTTGTTTTCCACAAGGAAGGGATCAAGGGCATCCCCGAACAGAGATCCGCCCTTGAAGGGAGCGGAAGCCAGACGCCACTTGTGACGCACATCCGCCTGCCACTGGCGCAGCCACAAAAGACGACGAGAGGCCACGGAGGAAGCCATGGCCCTGGATGCGAATCTGGCCGAGGCCAAGGTGGCATCGGAAGTAAACTGCACGGCCGCCACCAGCTTGGCAATGTCCAGGTGGGCCCTGAAGTCGGAGACAGGAGTGCGCAGCTGTAAATCCTGCAGCCACAGAAGGCAGGGGCGGGTGAAGAAGGAAGCCGAGGTGGCGGCACGGATCGCCCACGCCGCTGCCTGATGACCCCGTTGTAAAGTGAGGTCAGCCTTCTTCTCCTCTGGCTTGAGGACATCCTCCGGGGCTCCAGGCATGTTGGCCGCCGTGTGGAGGGAGACGACCGGGGCATCCACGGTGGGCGTCGCCAGAAACTGTGCCATCTCCTCGGCCACGTTGAAGTACCGCCGATCCGTGGACGACGGGCTGGGCCCAGAGGTAGGGGTGGCCCACTGACGCTGAACCAGATCCACAAAGATCTTGGGCATCGGGATCGTCTCCGAAGGCAAGATGTCGTCATCGAACATGTTCTCAGCTGAGAGCAAGGCCGGCCGTGGAGCGGACGTGGACGGGGCCGTAGCCGGGCCGAAATTTGAAGCTGATTTGGCCTTGTAGAGCAGGGAGGTGAACAGGGCCGAAGGGAACAAGCCGGAAGATGTTTTCTTCTCCGGAGGCCTGCTTTCATCCTCCGAAAGACCACCTTCCCGGATCTCACCTTCCTCCGCGCTGGAAACACTCTCCAGGTCCTCATCTTCCTCCAGGGGATTCACCCCCGAAGGACCAGGCCCAGGTTGGAAGCCTGGTGCCTGATGTTGCAGGCCGGCCGCAAACCCCTGAGACATAGCCGCAGCGATGATGGCCTGAATATTGGCCGCATCCAGTGATGGCTGAGGCAGGGGAACAGGGAAGGCAGCAGAGGTTGAAGGGATTGCTTCCAAGCGTTGAATGCTCGGCGGAAGGAACGCAGACTGAGAAGGAGCCGGCTGATCTGGTCCCCAAATCCCAGAAACATCAATGGGGAAGATGGGATTGATGGCCGCTGCCCCCCCCTGTCCCTGGGCCGGGGAAGCCATGAGGGACAAGTGGGCCTGCGATATGCGGGAGAGGGGGGAGGCCTGGGCCTGAGCCCTGACTGCCGCTCTGCTGTGCAGCCTCTCCAGGGTTTTCTCACTCCTCTTCTCAAAGGTAGAAGGACTAACTCTGGAAGCCTTTGATTTAACAGACTTCTTTGGAGCTTTACCCTTCTTGGCCGGGGCCTTGCCTTTCCCTTTGGCCTGGGAGGTAGATGGCTGGGGGGACTGCTCTGTTCCAGGCTCCACACAGGCCGAAGAAGGCCCAGCCACTGGCTCTGGAAGGGGAGCGGAGGCCGAGGCAGAAGGCCCTTCCATTGCTTCCAATGCAGAGAAGCAGAGATAAAACTGCAGGAAAAAAACAACCTCTCTCTAGGACCCTGCGGACGCCTGGGTCCTCCCACGCAGCAGCAGTCTGGCGCCAGCCGCCCACGCTTTCCGCGCGCGCCCTGCAGGCCGAAAAGCCTGCCGATTAGGCCCAATCGGCCCGGCGCGACTTCCAGACCCCCTGCGGTCTCTCCGGGTCGCTCCGCGGCCGGGGGGGATGAAGATGGACGATCCCCCGGACCCCCGGTAAACCGCGGGTCGTCGCGCGACCTTCCGGGAGCGACGGAGCGTTCTCCCGGGCCCACGGACTCTCCAGGGGCCTCCGGTAGCCCAGGGCCTCTTCCCAGGCCCTCACCAGCACAAGCGGCAGCCTACGAGCCCAGAACAGGGCTTTGAGGCTTGCCGGTAGAGCGCGCTGCTCCAGGAGCAGTCAAAAGTGCTTTTCCAGTCCCCTGTACCTTTCCACGATCAGAAATCCTTTTCCAAAAAAACAAACGGATCCAGGAGCAGTAGAAAGACGCGTGTGCCTCAGAGATAGGCTGAGTTGAAACTGGGCATGTGCGGCCAGCATAGGCGGGACTAAAGACTTTGCCCAGACTCAGCCTCCAATGAGAGCACAGGAGTCTTGCCCAGCATAGATGCTGACTTCCCTAACAAGGAAAATATGTTCTTTGGACTATTCTATGAATCGTATTTATATAATGCCTTCCTATTGGCTGATTGGTGTGTTGAAGTTGGTGATTGGCTATTGCTTCCTTGTGCTGCCAAGCCCTTGGCACCTAGAGCTGCGGTGGCGCAGTGCTTAAAATACATTAAGTACTGCAGGCTACTTCTGCTGACTGTCGGCTGCCTGCAATTTGGCAGTTTGAATCTCACCAGGCTCAATGTCAGCCTTCCATCCTTCCGAGGTTGGCAAAATGAGGATCCAGATTGTTGGGGGAAATATGCTGACTCTGTAAACAGCTTAGAGATGGCTGTAAAGCACTGTGTGAAGTAATATATAAGTCTAAGTGCTATTGCTATTGCTAAGTGTTTGATAAACTGGTGGTAAATCAGCATTCGTTCACTGACAAGAGGCCTGTTCCCTAGGCTTTAATCATCTCCCTGGCTATCTTTATATCTGCATGGCCAACAATCTTAGTAGCTGTGTAATCAAATGTTAAATTGTTCAAGAACATACATTTAATTATGTACATAAGACGAGCAATGAGTTGGGTCTCCTCATCTGACTGCTCACTTGTGTTCTTGCACCTTAGTGGTTAGCTTCCATTCCATTTGTACTACATAGTCACAGTGGCAATCCATGCAGGTGATCTGGTACATTACACTGGAAATATCTCCCACCTCCAAGTGATCTTTACAATGCATAATTTGTCCTTGTATGGTAGCCTCTGGGCAGTGTGCGATGCCCACTTGCAGATCTCAGAAGCTGCGTTCCACTGATTCTGAAATATTTTTGATGTATGGCAGGGTGTGCCATAAAGTTGATATTTTATCTTCTTTTTTCTTTGTTCAGTTTAGTCGCATGAAGTCTATGATTAACAAAAACAAGTGAGACTTGCCTTGTCAATGAATGGGAACATTCACTCATCATACCCCTTTCAAATTTTAATTAAAATTAAAAATTTAAGTCTTCTCCATCTTGACAAAATACTGGAGGGGTGGCAACACAATTTTGTTGGTAGTTGGAACTTGTCTCTATAGAAGAGAGAAAGGTGAGGTAATTAGATCTAAGCAATACCCTGACACACTGTGCGTATAATTGTCTAAGACTTCAAAGGAGATTTCCAGGGGGCAACTTCTCCTGAATCAAAAATCATGGCGGAGGTGTTCTACGTTTCTTTCTTAACTGCAGCACATCATGGAAAAGCTATAAATCAAAACCCTGAAATGACTGAATATTATTTCCTATGATGCCTCATCTCCGTACGATGCCTGGCCTTCCACACAACCAGCTACTTGCACAGAAATCAAATATTTCCAGCCACCCATTTGTGATCATATTATAAAGTGTTGTTTGGACAAGACAATATTAGAATTAAAACAAACAAAAACCCAACACTCCAAGAATGCAATCAAGGCACTTTAAGAATATACAGTCAACTCCCACCACCAGAAAATTAAAATAAACAAGTAAGTTATTAAATAAACAAGTAAGCTATGTTAAATTTAAATTCTATGGATATTACCCAGTAGTGAAATTCATTTTTTTTTACTACCGGTTCTGTGGGTGTGACTTGGTAGGCATGGCAGGGGAAGGATACTGCAAAATCTCCATTCCCACCCCACTTCAGGGGAAGGATACTGCAAAATCTCCATTCCCACTGTACTCTGAGGCCAGCCAGAGGTGGTATTTGCCAGTTCTCCAAGCCACTGAAAATTTCTGCTACCGGTTCTCCAGAACCTGTCAGAACCTGCTGAATTTCACCCCTGATATTATCAATATAGGCTTTCTCCTCCAATGCAAATTAAAATTTAGCTATCTATACAATCAGTTAAGTAAACTACACACAGAAAGTCTGTGCAAGTATTGATATTGGCTGACTTTCAAGTATTAGAAAGTTTTCAAACCCATTAATTAAGAATGACTAAAAATGATTGCATTAGATATCAGTATTCCTTTCATGACATTAAAAGAATAAAATAATTATAAATTAAAGCCAACTTCAGTATGTTATGCTAAAGATAAACCGATGGTATATAAAGAAAGCAATGATGAAATGGTTGAATTATGCCTGAATGCTGATTATATTTTTAGATAAAGGTGGGCAGGGATGCCATGAAAATGTTTCAAGTTTCTCCAACTGAAATCAATGAAGCTAAAAATATTTCGCTTTGGCTAAATAGTGCCTGATGCATGTTATCTTATTACAATAGATGTATTTTTCAACTTATCTTAGGGAGAAGTGATAACTTAATTGGTTTGTTCAGCTTCAGGGGCCACAAATTCCTTTACAGCAAAGAATTTAGATTTGCAAACTGCCTTAATTGACACATTAAAGACTCCTTTCAACCCTCTTGCAGTCCAAAGACAAAATGATTTCAAAACCAAGAAATCATCATAAAAAAGGTTGATCGCTGAATCACTGAAATAAATTAAGCCAATATAATAATAATCATCATCATCATCATCATCATCATCATCATCATCATCATCATCATCATCATCATCATCTTTATTGTCATTGTAAAAATTACAATGAAATTGGTTTTAACTTCACTGGTGCAAAATTATAATAGAAACAAAAAAAAGAGAGAAAAGAAAAAAGAAAAAACTAGCATGTGCAGGGAGTGATTGCGGTTGAATTTAAAAGTCTCACAGCCCAAGGATAGAAGCTATCTTTAAACCTGTTTGTTCGGCTGGCTATACTTTTATATCTTCTGCCTGATGGTAGAAGGGCAAAGAGATACCAACCAGGGTGTGAATCATCTTTGAGAATCTTCCTTGCTCTGCTAAAGCAGCGAGATCTGGCGATGTTATCCAGTGATGTCAGAGGGCAACCGATGGTTTCTTGTGCCGAATTGATCACTCTCTGTAGTGCCTTCCTCTCCGCAACTGTTCAACCAGCATACCACACTGTGATACAATATGTGAGGACACTTTCTATGATGGACCGATAGAAAGAGGTCATCAGCCGTTGTTCCACCTGATTTTTGTACAATATGCTTTAATTCCTACGTCTCTTTCAGCTGATTTTCTACTTCAACCGTTTGTTGCAGGCAACAGTTTGTAAAGAACAAGTATGATTTCTATAAACACTTTTAAGAAACCAAAATCCTTCATATGTTTACCATTAGAGTCTCAAGAATAATTTCCTATGACATAATTAATGATGAACCATAAAAATCCCCACTTGGTAAATGTATCCCAAACTTTTCGTTATTCTTTTTCTTTGCTTGGATGCAGTAAGAATAACATCCTGAGGATGTGTTTTCAAGAGGAAACACAAGTCAAGTTTCATCTTCCATTTCCTGCAGTTACAATTTACCAGGAGAGTGTTTCTGAGCATCCTTTGAAGATATTCTCCACTCATTTTCCGAAGTACATTAAGTAATCTCTCACTTTTCTTATAAACTGTTAAAATTGGAGAGGTTTTCATACCAATGCAAAAAGCTTCCCAGTCATATATAAAAACCCTGCATCTATTAAATGGCTTGGCGGTTAAAACTTCACAGGCAACCCTCACTCAGTCAAAGACCTAGGAGTACTCATCTCAAATGATCTAAGCCCCAAAGCTCACTATAACAGCATAGTTATAGGCCTAGGTTAGTCTTCCGTCTTCTAATAGGGTTTAGGGCAGGGGTCTGCAAAGTCGGCTCTTTTAAGACTGGTGGACTTCAACTCCCAGAGTTCCCCAGCCAGCTATGCTGGCTGGGGAATTCTGGGAGTTGAAGTCCACCAGTCTTAAAAGAGCCGACTTTGCAGACCCCTGGTTTAGGGGATCTTAGTTAATTTTAAAATTGGGGATTTTAGCGCAGGGATAATCGTTGTTTAATTTGTCTTTTATCTATTCTATTTATGTATATTTATTGGTATTTTTAATTTCCCTGTGCACCGGTCCGAGTCCCTTTGGGGAGAGGATGCGGTATACAAATAAAATTATTATTATTATTATTATTGCCAAAAAGGCATTAAGAGTTGTTAATCTAATTTTGTGAAGCTTCTTCTCTGGTAACATTGTAGGGGACCTACAAAACGTTTGCCAGACCAATTCTTGAATATAGCCCATCTGCCTGGAATCCACACTGTATTTTGGGCATTAATACAATCAAGCGAATCCAGAGGTATTTCATGAGAAGAGTACTCCACTCCTCTGCTTACAATAGAATACCTTATGACACCAGGCTTGAAATTTTGGGCCTGGACAACCTAGAACTACGCCGACTACGGTCTGACCTAAGCGTAGTACACAAAATTGTCTGCTACAAAGTCCTACCTGTCAATGACTGCTTCAGCTTCAACCGCAGTAACACACAGGCAAACAATAGATACAAATTCAAGGTAAACCGCTCCAAACTCTATTGCAGAAAATAAGACTTCAGCAACAGAGAGATCAATGCCTGGAATAAACTACCCGACTCTGTTGTTATATTCTCAAACCCCTTTAACCTTAACCTTTTTAGCGTGGACCTCACCCCTTTCCTAAGAGGCCTGTAAGGAGACGTGCATAAGCGCACCAGTGTGCCTACCGTCCCTGTCCTATTGTCCTATTGTCCCCATTTATTTGCAGGGGGTTCCTGCCCACGCAGGGGGTTGGACTAGAAGACCTACAAGGTCCCTTCCAACTCTGCTATTGTATTATTGTATTGTATTGTATTGTATTGTATTGTCCCCATTTCCAGTGCTCATGCCCATGTTTATACTTATACCTGTTATCTTGTACATTTGACAAACTAACTAACTTGAAGGTGTAGAGGTAAGGCTATGTAAAGACATAGGTAGTAAGATACCATGGTCTTAGTAGCTGGCTACCTTGAATACCTACGAGCTCACCTAATTAGCACAACCAGATATGGGAAGAAAGGTAAGGTTACGTACAGACACGCACATTAAACTGCCATCTTCTCAGTAGCCCTTTTGTCTTTCAACCCATTATCTCACCCAGCAGAGACAGGCCGTCTAGGGAAGTTAGATTTAACCTTGGCCTGGATAGCTTTCTGGATACACAAAGTAAGGGAGTAAAACAAAGAACCATACAGTTGCTATATCTGTGCTCTATTCTGCTTTGGTTGTAAAAACTGTATAAAAAGCCAAATAAACTCTGCGTAAGGCAGACAGACATTTTGGACACAAACTGCCGTGATGGATTTCTGAAACCTACACTAACTAACTAACTAAATACCAAACGTTCTGGCCAATTAAAGGAATTTGAAGGAATTTTGCACAAACCCCAACCCAGCTTAATCCAGTATAGTTTAGACTCCCCATGCAAGCAATGTTCAAGTGAGAGGTCCTTGGTGCTCTCTGACCTTGCAGACTTTCATTATCCAAACTAGTAACATCATCAGTCTTCAACTGTCTCACATTTAGTGCTTCAAATATATATTTTTTAATTTGCATTTTTTAAAAATCAAAACTGCAAGAGTGTTTATTTTTAAAGGATGCTGCTTCAGTTAATAAGATAAAAATCAAACACGTTTTAAATCCAAAGAAAACTTAAATCACATTCAATTACCACAACTGGAGCCAAAAAACATCACCACACAAGAGAAAAGGAAATCTAGTAAAGTGCTAAAGAACCATTGTGCAAGTAGACACCAAATAAAAATGAATTTGCAACTCAATAAAAGTTAAAATAAATAAAAACAGAATATATTGTGAGGTTCTTCTTTTTGGAGAGATTTGGACACAGCCAATTATACAGGCTGGGTTTATACATCATATAGGCTGGGTTTTGTTTTATAAAACAAAACAAAGCAAAATGACTTATATAATTATGTAAACCCAGCCCTTGTGTAATTATCTTTGCCTTTCCTTCTTTCTCCTCCCATGGTCATTAGAATCACAAGATTTTTATGGCGTAGATTTCCTGCCTTTCTACCTTTAATTTTCTTTTTAAAGGAAGTTCTTATGAATGGCCTAATAACATGATGACGAACCTCGGGCACACACACCAAAGGTGGGACGCAGAGCCCTCTCTACGGGCGGACGAGTCGTTTCCCCAGCTCATTTCCATCATGCATGCGTGTGTGCCTCCCACCGGCCAGCTGATTTTCAAGTCTCTGCTGGAGGGATCCCGCTGAGCGGGTCACATGAACGTGTGCGGGGGATAGGGTACACACAGGGAGGGTTGCACGCACACATGCAGAGGGACATGTGCACACATTGCATTATGGGTGTGTGTACACACGCTTTCAGCACTCGGCACCGAAAAGGTTAGCTATCACTGGCCTAATGTAAGTCTAAAGTCATTAAAAAAAACCTGGATACTCAAGTTTCCCATCCATGAAACTTCCACTTTCCATCTCCTTGAAGCAACGTATGTTGCATGATCTTTTCAAGCAAACGAAGAGAATATTCTGATTAACCGTAGTGCCATCAGGGTTACAATGTTGGTAGACATCAACTGTGAACTGTGAGTTTTTATTTATTTTTATTTTATTTATTTTATTTTATTCGAATTTATAACCTGCACCTTCTCCTAAAAAAGGACCCAGGGCGGCGCACAGGAAAAATTTAAAAACAATACAAATATACAAAATACCATTAATTAAAAACCTATTAAACCCATACCCTGTGCTAAAGCAATGTAAAATCCCCCTAATTAAAATTTATAGCTAATATCAGGAACGGGAGGTTATGCTAGGCCGGCTTGTTGAAATAGGTGCGTTTTAAGACGCTGGCGGAAAAGGCAGAGGTCTGAGATGGTGCGTAGTTCGGGGGGCAGGTCGTTCCAGAGGGTAGGGCCCGCCACAGAGAAGGCCCTTCCCCTGGGTGCCGCCAACCGGCATTGCCCGGCCGACGGCACCCTGAGAAGGCCCTCTCTATGGGATCGGATCAGTCGAAGGGATGTATGGAGCAGGAGACGGTCTCGTGCTCCATACATCTTTTATTACTAAGGATTACCATGTGGTGATCAGATCAACATACGTTAACTATGTTTAACTATGTTTCTTTTCTTTTGTTTAACTATGTTTAACTATGTTTTACTATGTTTTGTTTAACTATGTTTCTTTTCTTTTTGCATCTGCAGATAGCCAGCTAGCAGCCCTGTTTGTGATCTGGTCCCTCTTGAGGGAGCCAGAAGAATACCTGCAAGTCCCCTGAGAAGAATATCCAGGAGTGGGATTCTACCAGTTTGGACAGGTTCAGGTGAACCGGTAGCTCCGATGATCAGCTGGGACCACCTGCCTGCTTACGCTATTTTCCTACCTTTATCTTCTCAGCTGATTTGCACGGCAGAGCAGATTGCCGCGCAAATCAGCTGTGTTACTCCTCCAAAGAAATCCATAAACTTCTAACTGTGTATGCGTGTGCAAATCGCACGATCACCGAACCAGTTGTTCAATTGGGAGGATCCCTCCACTGGGAATATCTGATGCATATATCACGTAGTCCAAGTTGGACTTCGGTTGCATATCCTGTGTATTTGACAAAGATACAGTCTAGCTTAGTTATTACTCAAGAAGAGTTTGAACCTATTAGCTCTGAGAAACATCTTTGGCACTGGGAGTTTAGCCTCCTGGGTATTCCAGCCATGTGCCTCTTGTTTGGCTGCAGCGTTCTAGGAGACAACATGTGATTAGGTCCAGGCAGTGGTGACTTCATCCCTGAGGGAAGAGTTTAGTTCCATCTGCACTTAAAGAAGCAGAGGTCTGCCCACTCCTTGAGAAGCTATTCCTGGTGGTATTGAGTAATTTTTGTCCTGTCTCCCGAAAGCTCTTAAAGTTTGCTTCCTTGAACTGCATCCAAGAAAATATACAGCAAATTATAAAATGCTATTAAAATATAATGTAACACTCTTAAGATTTTCATTTGAAATGCACTTATTTACTTACTTTAAAATATATCCACTCAACTCCATAAAGCAGTCTTTGGCAGAAATATCAATTTCCATCATTTAATTATAAATACACACCTCAAACCATGAGCCTAACTTCGCATATTATCTCAAGGGAAAACTAAACAGACCATTGAATTCAATAGCAATTAATTTAAAAATCAATCCATTGTTTCTTAGAATAAAATAACAGCATTGGTAGGGATCTTGGAGGTCTTCTAGTCTAACTTCCTGCTTAGGTAGAAAACCCTACACCATTTCAGACAAATGGTTATCCAACATCTTCTTAAAAACTTTCAGTGTTGGGGCATTCGCAACTTCTGGAGGCACATTGTTCCACTGACTAATTGTTCTAACTGTCAGGAAATTTCTCCTTAGTTTCAAATTGCTTCTCTCCTTGATTAGTTTCCACCCATTGCTTCTTGTTCTGCCTCAGGTACTTTGGAGAATAGCTTGACTCCCTCTTCTTTGTTCCTCGAGATATCGGAACACAGCTTTCATGTCACCCCTAGTCCTTCTTTTCATTAAACTAGACATATCCAATTCTAGCAACAATTCTTTATATGTTTTAGCCTTCAGTCCCCTAATCATCTTCTCTGCACTCTTTTTAGAGTCTCAATATCTTTTTTACATCATGGCGACCAAAACTGGATGTAGTCTTCCAAATGTGGCCTTAGCAAGGCATTACAAAATGGTATTAACACTTCATGTGATCTTGATTCTATCCCTCTGTTTATGCAGCCTAGAACTGTTTTGATTTTTTTTGGCAGCTGCTGCACACTGCTGGCTCCCATTTAAATGGTTGTCCCCTAGGACTCCAAGATCCCTCTCATAGTTACTACTATTGAGCAAGGTACCACCTATACTGTACCTGTGCATTTCGTTTTTCTTGCATAAATGTAGAACCTTACTTTTTTTCACCATTGAATTTCACTTTGTTAGCTAGCGCCCAATGTTCAAGTCTGTCAAGATCTTAAGCCTATCTTCTGGAGTGTTGGCTATTCCTGCTAGCTTAATGTCATTTTGAAATTTGATGAGTTCCCTGTCCCCTCATCCAAATAATTGATGAAGATATTGAAGAGTACTGGGCCTAAAACAGCTTTGGGGTACCTCACTGCATACTTCCCTCCATGTACAGTAGATACAGTTCCATGAAGACTACACGTTGAGTGCAATTGGTCAGCTAGTTACAAACCCATCTGGTGGTGATGCTGTCTAACCCACATTTTTCTATTTTATTAAGTAGTACGTTATGGTCTACTTTATCAAATGTCTTACTGAAGTCCAAGTAAATTATATTGACAGCATTCCTCTGATCCACACCTTTTTAATAAAACCCGGTTTATGGTTTGTAGTTGGTTAAATCTTAACTTCTGTTTTGGATCCTAAAGCTATATACATATAAAGCTTTATAATATACATATAAAGTTTCATCTTGTCTTTTGCTATAACATGATCATACATTCCAGCACTACATTATGGTGGACCATAAACTAATATCTTGTTAGTCTTGATCATAATGATCTTTTTCCATCTTGAGGGAGAAAAAAAACAACAATCAAGCAAAATACCTTTTGAAAAATATGTATAGTGTTGCTTTATAAAACTCCTAATATATAAAATGTGTGAATAATGCTTAGGATACATTTTGAGCTTGCAAAATTCCAGTGTTCAACAAGTAAGAAATTATTAGAACACACAGTATAAAGGAAACAAAATTCTTATTTTTTAGATAGCCTTCTAAAAGAAATGAAAAATAAGAGATGAATTAAGCAAATATTTTATGAGGATTATTAATTCAAGACAAGTAAACATTTCAAATAATTAAATGATAATTTAATGTTAGCTATGAATACATTTTACAGCAAAATGCACATAAATTATTTTAATCTAATAAAAGTTCCTGTCATGAAAAAAAAGACTTGGAATAATGGTTAGCTGCA
Organism: Rhabdophis nuchalis; assembly: GCA_039707465.1. Classification (NCBI taxonomy): domain Eukaryota; kingdom Metazoa; phylum Chordata; class Lepidosauria; order Squamata; family Natricidae; genus Rhabdophis; species Rhabdophis nuchalis. Next base: position 280,739,014 of record CM077643.1, on the reverse strand, counting down.
TATTGATGTATCGTGATTTATTTTTATGTTTACTTTTATCTAAAACAACCAGAACATTTTGCTTTTTAACAGCAGGTAATCTTTTGTAAATAATTGCATGGTTTAATAACTACCTTCGTTTACACAAAGATTGCAAGTAAGTTTTGTACAAACATATGTATGATATAGAAGATGTAGGGTGTTTTTTTTGTTATCTTTGATGTACTTTATGAAGTCAAAAGTTCAGACATACTTCGTGAAACAAAAGAGAATCTCTGCTCACTTACTGCTATTTCTGAGAGTCCATCACATGTAGAATTCCAACTTCCTACTCATTAAATGGACTCTGAACAAAACTGACTCCATTGACCTTACATCATGTTTAGCATGTAAAGATCAAAATGTTACCTACTGACAGTTGTATTAAGCTTTTAGCAACAAACAGGAGAAAACTGCAGGAAATTATCATCCATCTTGTAGCAAAGTAGATGTTCAAAATACAAACAATACTGTAAGGAGCCAACTTGGAGCACAGCATGCCAATCATGTCAAAGTAAGCACCACTGAAACATTCAGGAATTGCTGGGAGACTCAACATACAGAAGAATCAGACTTCTAAGGTAGGCATGCCCGTTAAAAAAATAATACAATAAAAGCTGATCTTTATATGATAAATTATGTCATTTGAAAAATAAAAAGCCACGATGGGCATTGGCAATCCCAAGTTTTAATTAACAACCCCCCCCCCAATTTTATATTTTTAAAAAGAATAACCAGAAAAGATCAACACAGTATTGCAATGTTGTAACTACTACAAATGCACACTAGTGAATACAAAATATATAAATTACACATAGAAAAACTGTTTTTCAGGCTTCAGGTGTGGAGAAAACTAGTCATAGAGATTGAGATGTAATTGATTTTCAGTCTCTTTTTTATCACCAAGTTGTTTTGAGTTTACCTGTAAGCAATAACGCTTTATTTACTTAGTTTTAGATTTATATCCTGCCTCCAAAATATCCTTGCCTTCAATTTTGTGTCACAATAATACCATGAGGTAGCTGGGCTGAAAGACAACAAGTGTCTTAAAACAATTCAGCAAGTTTTAATGTCCAAGTGTGGATTTGAACCTGGATCTCCTATCCCACTTGACTATCCCAAACATTGCAACTACCTCCTCACCACTGTATGTCAGCTATTGGCTGATCAACATCAACAGATGGTCCTCATTTCATAACCCCTTGTTTAGCCACTGTTTGAAGTTATAGTGGGGCAAAAAAGGGGACTTACAACGAGGCAGTTGCAGCACCCTTGCAGTTATGCGATTGCAATTTACCATATTTTTCGGAGTATAAGTCGCACCGGAGTATAACACGCACCAAGGTTTTGAAGAGGCAAATTACAAAAAAAAAGTAGGTAGGTAGTTAGATAGAGGGAGTAGAGAGGGAGAGAAAGAAAGAGAAATATGGTAGGTAGGTAGGTAGGTAGAGAGAGTAGGTAAGTAAGTAGATAAAGGGATAGAAAGATAGAGACATAGAGAGAGAGAAATACAATAGGGAGGGAGGGAGAGAGAGAGTGTTGGTAGGTAGGTAGAAGGATAGAGAGAGAGTGAGAGAGTGAGTGAAATACAGTAGGTAGGTAGGGAGAGAGAGAGTGTGTGTAGGTAGGTAGGTAGGTAGAAGGATAGAGAGAGAGAAATAGAGAGGGAAATACAGTAGGGAGGGAGGGAGGGAGGGAGAGAGAGAGAGAGTAGGTAGGTAGGTTGATGTTTCCAGGTGTATTTATCCATGTCCTGGAGAAGGAAATCACTGACAAACCTGAAAACTTTGGTTCTCCTGGCACAGAAACAGTTAAAGAGCCTTCCAAAAGAGCTTTCCGAAAGTGTTCTAACTCAGGAGTTCCCAAACGTGGCAACTTTAAGACTTGTGGACTTCAATTCCCAGAATTCTCCAGCTATGTCCACAAGCTATGCTGGCTGGAGAATTCTGGGAGTTGAAGTCCAAAGTCTTAAAGTTGCCAAGTAACTAAACAGCCTTCCGAAAGGAAAAAAAAAGGTTTTTTTACACTTTGCATACTTGCCCCAAACTGCTCTTTCTCCACGAAAACGTGGCCGTTTTTCTTCAAATAAAAAGCATGACTAGCCTTCGGGGGGCTTGCTAAGTGCTCCTGGGGGGGTGAAAAATGAGCAAAAAACCGCCTCATTTATCGCGAAAATGGGCCATTCTTGTGTCAAATAAATTGAATGCATAGCCCTAAGGAGGCTTATAGAGTGCTGCTGGGGGCCGAGGGGGCAAAAACCTCCCTGATTTAGGCTAATTTCTGCCCTCCCCAGCCCCCAGGAGCTCTCTGGAAACCTCCATAAAGCTAGGCACAGCCATTTTGGTGAAGGGGGTGGGGTTTGGGGAGGCAAAAAATGCTGCATTCGGTGTATAAGATGCATCCAGATTTTCAGCCTCTTTTTAGAGGATAAAAAGTGCGTCTTATACTCTTGAAAAATACGGTAGATGCTTGACAACCAGCATGCATTTACAAGTTGCAGTGACCTGCAATCACATCATGGCTAATTGCAATCTTCACAGGTGGCTTCTGGCAAGCAAACTGAATGAGAAAGCCAGCAGGAAGTCACAAGTCACAATCACAGTATGTTGCAATTAACATCCACACGATTCGCTTAACAACTGCAGCCAGAACTGATGTCATATAGTGTTTATGTTTATGCTTATTGGATTTGTATCCCGCCCTATCTCCCCGAAGGGACTCAATCATGATCCAATCATGTGATATTTTACTTACTAACTGCACTGCTTGGCAACGGAGGAGCCACTCACAACTGTAGTCAGGACTCTCTGTATTGAAAATACAATCCTGATATAAAACCACACTTTTCTCCCATTTCTCAATACAGTTCCTTATAAATATAGGTGTCTTTAACTGAGGTGGTTCAGTTATTAAATTAATTATTCTTTTACCGAGGACCTCCCTGCATAATTACAGTAGGTATAATTATACTAATAATTTAATAACAATTAGCCATAATAATTGTCATAAGCTTTTCACTCCACCAAAACAATTCTTTCATTTTTTTTAAAGACAACAATTAGTGGTATTTATCTGTCAAAACAAGGATTTCCACTCTCAGGAACTGAATTATATTATTATGGTTTGTTGCATAGTCAACCACATGTTTAGACTGGATTTGGCATTTTTATCCACCTATCAAGTTTTTCGAAAGAACTTGGCATAAGAAGATGTTGTTGTTTGATGTTTGGTGTTAAAAGTAACATTGCAGCATGCAAGCTGTTCCAAGTGAAGTACCTTTTGCAATTGACTGATGATGGTGGCGTTCAAATGACGCTCCAGATGTTTTGGGATTGCACCCAAGATGCCTATTATTATAGGTGTGTTATCTTTGCTTTAGGGATGCAGTGGCTCAGTGGCAAAGATGCTGAGCTTCTCAATCAGAAGGTCGGCAGTTCAGCAGCTCGAATCCCGAGCACTGCATAATGGAGTGAGCTCCCGTTACTTGTCCCAGCTTCTGCCAACCTAACAGTTTGAAAGCACGTTAAAATGCAAGTAGAAAAATAGGAACCACCTTTGGTGGGAAGCTAACAGCATTCCATGCGCTTTCAGCATTCAGTCATGCCGGCCACATGACCACGGAGACGTCTTCGGACAGCGCTGGCTCTTCGGCTTTGAAACTGAGATGAGCACACCTTCCCCTAGAGTTGGAAACGACTAGCTCACATGTGCAAAGGGAACCTTTACCTTTACCTATCTTTGCTTTCTTCTTATTAGTGTAATAAACAACTGCATTAATGAATATGTTGATTTAACACGTAGTGAAAGATAGTATAGAGCTTGAGATCAGAATGGTTTTGTGTACTAACATAACCAAAACAAAAGGAATTGTGGACGGCTTCATATACTTCACTGAGCCCTATTTTTCTTAACTATATTTTGTAACTGGCAACTGAGCGGATTCACCTAACACACAGGTAACCTTTGACTTACAATAGGTCACCTAATGACTCTTCAAAGTTATGACAGACCTCCCCAAACTATTTATTTATACCCAAATTCAAAGTTTTATCACACACACCATCCATGGCCATTTAACTGCATTTTGGGTGCTCAGCAACCAGCCCTCATTTATGACCATTTGCAGCACCCTGGGGTCACAACCACAACTTACGATAGTTTTGCTGGAAACAAGCATTTCTTCCGGCTTCCATCAGAAGTTGTGAACAATGTACAGTGGTACCTCGGACCACGAACGCCTCTCATCACGTCCAATTCGCTTCACGACCAAAAATTTCCCAAAAAATGTGCCCCGGTTCACGAACACCGTTTCGCTGCACGAACGGAAAAGTTCGTAAAAAATGCTCCGCTGCACGAACTCCGTCTCACTTCACGAACTCTGCCTCGCATCACGAACTCCGCCCTCGCATCACGAACGGAAAAGTTCGTAAAAATGCCCGGATTCACGACCTCCGTTTCGCTTCACGAACCGGAGCCGCGGACATTTTAAAAACAAGGTCAGAACGGATTAACCGGATTTACATTGAACCCTATGGGAAACTGTGCCTCGCATCACAACCAAAAAACAAGGTCGGAACGGATTAATCGGATTTACATTGAACCCTATGGGAAACTGTGCCTCGCATCACAACCAAAAAACAAGGTCGGAACGGATTAATCGGATTTACATTGAACCCTATGGGAAATTGTGCCTCGCATCACAACCAAATCGGATCGCGACCAGAGTCATTTCACGAATTAAGTTTGTGATCCGAGGTACCACTGTATTTGTTTAATGACTGTGGTAATGGCTTCCCCATTCACTTTGCTTGATAAACTAGTCACAAAAAGTGATTACATGACCTTGGGACACAGCAAAGGTCATAAATATGAACCAGTTGTCAAGCATCTGAATTTGGATCACATGATTATGGTGATGCTGCAAAGGTCGTAACTGTGAAAAACAGTCATAAGTCACTTTTTCAGTGCTGTTGTAACTTTGAACGGTCACTAAACAAACAGTTGTAAGTCAAGGACTACCTGTATATGATCTACTTTGTGAAACCCTCTTCCTACCCTCTTTCCCAGAAAGTAAGACAGGGTCTTATTTTCTTTTGACCCCTGAAATAAGAGCTTGGCCTTATTTTCGGGGAGTTCTTATTATTTTCAAGGTGCAGGAGGCGGCGAGTGTTGCAATATTTTTGGGAGGGCTTATTTTTGGGAAAACAGGGTACATACAAACAATTCCACGCTGATTTGCCTCTTAGCTCCTTGGGAAAGACCACCTTTCTTCTGAGATTCTGCACCACATTCCACCATACGATTTGCTTTACAATCATCAATGTAGGCTCAATTATGGTTGTAAATCACAGATTACCTGTACTAAGCCATAAATGGCAGTTGCTAGATTCATATGATATGAAGCAGTGGTGAGATTCAATTTTTTAAACTACCAGTTCTGTGAGCGTGGCTTGGTGGGCGTGGTGTGGCTTGGTGGGTGTGGCTTGGTGGGCGCAGCAGGTGAAGGATACAGCAGAATCTCCATTCCCACCCCATTCCAGGGGAAGGTTACTGCAAAATCCCCATTCCCTCCCAATAAACTGGGACTTGGGAGGCAGAGAATAGATGGGGGGTGGGACCAGCCAGAGATGGCATTTGCCAGTACTCAAAATTTCCGCTACCGGTTCTCCAGAACCTGTCAGAACCTGCTGGATTTCACCCCTGATATAAAGTCATTACTTCCGTAGCTTTACTAACCCTAACCCTATTGCTTGGCTCCTTCCAATCCATTCCTTGCAACTACGCCAAAGTGGATGGGAAGTAACGGACTCAGGCTCAACCCGACCAAGACCGAGTGGCTGTGGTTTCCGGCTGCCCGATTCAACCAGATGATTCCATCTCTGGCCATAGGGGGCGAACATCTTGCCCCTGTGGATGGGGCGCGCAACTTGGGTGTCCTCCTGGATACCCGGCTGTCCATGGAAGATCAAGTGACAGCCGTGGCCAGGAGGGCGTTTTACCAGGTCCGCCTGGTACGCCAGTTGCGCCCCCTATTGGATCGGGACGCCCTTCGCACAGTCACCCATGCTCTCGTGACATCCCGACTGGATTATTGCAACTCTCTCTACATGGGGCTCCCCTTGAGGTGCACCCGGAGGCTTCAGTTGGTCCAGAACGCAGCCGCGCGAGCAATTATGGGCACCTCTAGGTTTGCCCATGTAACACCGCTCTTGCGTGAGCTGCACTGGCTACCTGTCGTCTTCCGGGTGCGCTTCAAGGTGTTAATTACCATCTTCAAAGCGCTCCATGGCTCGGGACCTAGTTACCTGCGGGATCGGATCCTGCCTCATACATCCTCACGGCCGATTCGCTCCCACAGAGAGGGACTTCTCCGGGTGCCGTCCACTAGACTTTGTCAGCGGGCGACGCCCAGGGGAAGGGCCTTCTCTGTGGCGGGCCCAGCCCTCTGGAACGACCTTCCCCCCGATATTAGGACAACCACGGACCTCCGCTCCTTCCGCTTAAAATTAAAGACACACTTTTTTCGCCTGGCCGGCCTTGGGTAGTCTCTTTTTAGGTTAGGGGTTTTAGGGGTAATTTTTAGTTTAGTTTATGGGTTTTAGCGCAGGAATAATTTAATTCATTTTTAATTTTGTAGTTTGTATTCTGTATTTTGTTATTTGTATTTTTAATTGCCTGTGCCCTGCCTCGAGTCCCCTTGGGGAGAGAGAGCGGGATATAAAATTAAATTATTATTATTAAAGTCATCTTTCTGAACCTACTGCCTCATGATATCTAAACTTATTGTACTGGGTAATACTTATCACTGATTAAGCATGACCTGTTGCTCAATTATCTTCTTGTATAAATTATGATACATGTTGATTCAGGAGAGTTAGTCCTTCCAGAATTTCAGTAAAATAAACATGAGACTTGAGTAACCTTTATTGATCAACAGCAGAGACAGCGTTCAAAATAATCACTCAAGATGTGAGAAGTTCCCTTTAGATTTTTGAAAAGCCTGAAATATTGATGTTAATCCATTAAAGGTGGCAAAACACCAATAAACATGACAAAACTACCAGGCATTATGAATTCCTATGGAAAACGAAGAGGTGCAATGTAACTCGTAATTCATTGCTTCCATAATTATTATAAAACTTCATGTTTGTAATACCTAGATTGGAGTTATGTTCCTTGTAATAAATATTTATTCTGTGTGGCTTTTCCAGTTTCGATAAGGCTTTTATCAGATAATAGGAAAAAGGACAACAGTGAGCCAGCTGCAAACAAAATAATAACTATTATTTCACATGTTACCTCTGGCAGTACTAACTGTTATGCTTTCTTATCATTTCCAATTTGAGAACTTTGCTGTTTACCCAGCTAAAGAAAAAAATCAGTTTGGATTTTAAAAACATCTGGAATTCACAAGAGGTTACATTTTGCCACCGAAATAGTGAAATGCACTCATCCATGCCAGTGTTAGCTACAAAACCGATATTGTTCAGCTAAAACCTATTTAAAAACCTACAAAACCATTTTGCGGGTTATCTTTGTGATAAAACTGATGCAGACCATGCTACCTTACAGAAATTTATCTCCGGGTTACAATACAGCACTTTATGTTCCCAAGCATCTTTCCTTACATTATGTCAGGAAATAAATGGGAAAGTAGAAAAGACAAGATAGGTGACACCATTTTATCTGACAGCCTACTGCCATTTCAAAAAGTTTTACGTCACTTTCTTGCTTATAATAAATACACCAGGTGGATTTACTGCCATATCATAAAAATGCATCAAAGTAATACAAAAACAAGCAAAATAGTAAACATAGGTAGTCCCTGACTTACAACAGTTCATTTAGCGATGGTTCAAAGTTATAGAGGCACTGAAAGTGTATCAAAAATGTACATCAAGTGTATCAAAAATCCTGTGTACACACTGATTAATTTGTTATAGAACAAACAGAGTCCATTGAGATGTATATGAGGAGAGTCAATCTGTGTAGTGATTAAGGCACCAGGCCAGAAAACAGGATGCCATGAAGCCAGCTGGGTGATTTTGGGCCAGTCACTCTCTATCAGCCCTAAGGAAGGAGGCAATGGCAAGCCACTTCCAAAACTCTGCCAAGAAAATTGTTAGTCTTGTCAGGCTGCCACTAGGAGTCAACACTGATATGAAGGCACCAATATTATACAATATGTGAAGTAAGGAAGCTGCTGTGGTCTAGAGGTGAAGCTCTTGCCTCACAAGCAAAAGGTTGTGAGTTTGATCCTAGGTAGAGGCACATGTAGAGTGGACTAGATGATCTGCAAGGTCCCTTCCAACTCTGTGAATCTGTTAATGTTTTGATCAATGGAAAGGTAAAAGGATGCGGGGGTGGGGGAGGCAGGACTAAATAATGAGGTCAGAAATAAATGCAGAAAATAAAGATTTGCTCTCTGAAACCAAGATCAGATAAATTGTTAAAATAAGGAAACCTCTGCACAGAATATAATTTTAACTCCTCTCCAAAACAATTACAGGGAGAGGGAAATGACAATAGGCTTGTAAAAATTGAAATCACACATTTTATTGACTTGCATTAGATGTCATAACATCATACAAATGACATACTTATGTAATGTCATTAGACATGCACTGTCACTCTGATATCTTTATAACTTGCTACAGATGCTTATGTCTATAGGAGGAAAAAACCCTCTTCGCTGTATATTGAAAATCAGAATGCCAAAACCAAATGAAAATCCCAGAACAAAGGTATATTCTGCGTTTTCTCCCATTTTATGACCTTTCTTGCCATTTTTAAGTGAATGTGGCTTTTGTCAGAAGGTCGCAAAGGATAACATGACCCCAGAATATTGCAACTGTCATAAATACGGGTCAGTTGCCAAACGTCTGGATTTTGACCATGTGGATGTTGCACTTTTTTCAGTGCTGTTATATAACTTTGAACGGTCACTAAACAAACTATTGCCATTGAAGAACTATCTGTTTGTATTCCTTATGTCTTTACTCCAAATTCTGATTCAGAGAAAAATAATCATACCCATTTCTATACTTGGCTCTGAAAACACCTTAACTTCAGATCCAAGACTTGGTCCAATTTACGTCAATATGTCAAGTGCCAACAGCTTTACCAGGTCCAAAGTAGAGATTATTTCTCCTGACCTGAAAAATTATCCTTTAAATTGGAGATGCAACAGACTCTACCATCTGTCTTTTGGTATCCAGCTTTGCAAATACAGAGCTAGTCCAAGAAAGAGACATAAAGCAGGAATCTGTGCTCCAGGCACATGGATTCTCTAATTCATCTCTCTTACAAAAATTGTGCTTATAACAACAAGGTGTCATTGTGCTTAAAACATGCCCATGCCAATATACACATTAATAGAATGGATTAGTACTAAAGAACTTGTAAAGAATTAAGGTAAAGGTTCTCCTCGTACATATGAGCTAGTTGTTCCTGACTCTAGGGGGCAGTGCTCATCTGCATTTCAAAGCCAAGGACCCAGCACTAACCGAAGACATCTCCATGGTCATGTCGCTGGCATGACTAAACACCAAAAGCACATGGAGCGTTGTTACCTTCCCACCAAAAGTGGTCCCTATTTTTCTACTTGCATTTTTTACGTGCCTTCGAACTGCTAGGTTGGCAGAAGGTGGGACAAATAATGGGAGCTAATTCCATTACGTGGCAGTAGGGATTTGAACCACCGAATTGCCAACCTTTCTGACCAACAAGCTCAGCGTCTTAGCCACTGAGCCACCACATCCCTTCTTATAAAGAATACGAACTTTCTAATTTCAAAAATCAGCAAATGCACTGGATTCTTTTTTTCTCCCTACACATAACTGCATATGCATTCAATTAGCAGCTTCTCAGAAGATTTCCACACAATGAAAAATCCATCTATGGCTCAATCTCCTAAACTATGTACCCATAATATTTAATCTTCCATTCCAAGTGTCGGCTCTTAAGGCAGCTTTCCCTGATCTCACTCTTCTGAGGTGTAAACCTGCAACCTGAGGCAAAACCTGCATCTGTAATCCAACCCACGAGGATGACAGAGAGTTGGGGAAGAACAGGTTTAGGAATGGTGTAACACAATGTTCTGACCGAGGCTTCCCAAAAGCATAAAACAATGTCCTGGCCAAAAAAAACCCTTTTATTAAATTACAGTGAATTCTGCTCATTCACAGCCAGCAAAGTCTTTCAAAGGAGGATTTAGAGTTACAGACCTTATCTGACTAGGAGAGCTGGCAGGCCGATATCTGCAGAACTTGGCAAGGAGTCTCTAACCAATTAGCAAACTAATAGTCTCCTGCAAACTCCACTCCCCTTTCGTTCCTCTTTTATTTCCTCTGGGAGGAAATCATCTGGCCTCATTCCCAAATCGACCCCTACTCTTTAATTGTTCCCTTCGTCTGGCAACTCTGTGCATGCGCACACTGGGAACAGGTTCCAGCTGTTCGTCTGCCTCACTGATGTCTGACTCTGAAGGTAGCTGATAGCTGCTTTCAGAGAGCCCTCATCAAAGCCTTTCCCAGACTCCAGGACTGGCCCATGTTCCTTCCCAACTTCCTCACTGTCCAAATCTGCTGCCAGCCACAACACATGAGACCACTGAATGGCAGATGACAGGAAGTGATAAAGTTCTAAAAATTAATTTCCTAAATATAAAATGCTTTAGCAGCAGCCCTGCCTAACACAGATCAGATTATAGGCAGAGGATGCTTCTAATTAATGGAGACAGTGAACCAGCAGGGACTGGCTGGTCACTCAACATTCTTCCTTTCTTATGCCCCAGTCAAATGGATAAGAAAGGCCTCCTATCATGGTTTTGCAACAACTCCCATTCTTCTAGGTGGCAAATTCATGGGCTAGTGAGTGTGTTCCTCATAAGCCTTACATTGCACAATCAGTCCCCTGCCATTTCATCTGGAGGCCCAGATACTGATCCTTTACTGTCAGCGCTCCATCCAGGAAAAAGGGACAGGATGCTATACAATTAAAATAACCTGTAGATCAGTTGCAGCCTCCCATCTGGAAGCATCTTGTAGCCCAAATGAAGCACTTCCGGGGGCATGCAAGAAGCATACAGGTAGTCCTCGGTTTACAACATTTCATTTAGTGACCGTTCAAAGTTACAACTGCACTGAAAAAAGTGACATGACCGTTTTTCAGTTACCACCTTTCCAGCGTCCCCATGATCATATGATAAAAATTTAGATGTTTGGCATCTGGTTTACACGTTAACCGTTTCTGTGCCCCTGGGTCAGGTGATCCCCTTTGGCGACCTTCTGACAACCAAAGTCAATGGGGAAACCAGTTTCACTTAACAACTGGATTACAAATTTATTAATTGCAGTGCTTCCCTTAACCACGGAGGCAAGAGAGGTCGTAAAATGGGGCAAAATTCGCTTAACAAATGTCTCACAACAACAGAAATTGTGGGCTCAATGGTGGTCGTTAATTAAGGACTACCTGTATATGTCAAATGAGGGCCGGGTCATTCTTGTTTAGAAGCCCCTTTCACACACACACACACACACTTTCATTAAGCTCCTGTTGCAAGCTGCCCAACTCAACTGCAGAAAGCCCTCTACTTATACTCAAGGATCTGGTTTTCTCTATCCTTTCCTGTTTAGAACATACTATGTATATAGATTTGTTTCTGGGGCAGATTAAAATCCCTGGGAAGATCCTGGGGATAGAAGGCAGGGCAGGAGGAAAGGGACCCCTTTAAAACAATCTCACAATCAACCCGGCCGACAAGGGATTATTTCTACTTACTACTAGCAGCTGACACCCCCCACCCCCACCCCGCGCAACTCACGCTTCCGTAGATAGCGCAAAGAAGAGGCAGAGCCCCGCTTCTGGGTAAATAAGAAGTCCCACCTTTTCATTTTCCGCCAGGAGAATCTGCTACGCATATCCCGCTTCGGCAGATCGCACAAAACAGCTCTGCGTAGGTGATCGGCTTGTGTAAAAGGACAGCGGCTGAAGAAGAAGAGCTACAATACTTCACTAGTCCCAGTGGAGCGCGCGCTTTGCTTTCCTTTTCGCTCCACCCCCGGAGAAGGATTTGTAAAGTTACTGCGAAATCTCGCTCCTATTCTCTCCTCAGGTAACTTGGCGTCCAAACGCTGAGAACACGGGTTGTGCTTCGTTCGAAAGCCGCTCCCGCAGTGTCATCTAGTGGCCATGAGTGGAAAATACGACTCGGGAAACAATAAACAGACCCGTATTTGGAACGACGGGAGGAGGGGTGTGGGGTGTGTGCGTATTTGTGTTTATGTGTGTGTACACACACACACAGGAACAATTTGGTAATGAAACTTGTTGAGCAACCTTACACTACTTTTCTTGTGAAGGGTTTGAGCTGCCCAAACGCAAATGAAACGCAATGATGGAATTGTTGGATGAAAATACAATTCCATTCTCAGACAAAAACTCAAAATATATATCTTGAACAGTTTGCTTTATTTATTTGTATCCTGCCTTTATTATTTTTTCAAATATTACCTTTCCCATTTGAATGCGTTTTGCGTGCAATTTATGGAGCTCCAACGCTAAATCTATACAGTTGGTTTTTATTTATTTAATTTTATTGAATAACTTATAAGAGGGGAGAGTTGATGCAGCAGAGATGAAGTGGAGGACTAGAAAATACTTTTTCACTCTCAGTATTGGAAGAAACAGGAAATAAAAGACAGTAGAATGTCACCACAACTGCCCTAGTATTAGGATCACAATAGGTTATATTCTAACTTCTGAATAGTTGATCTAGCTTTCTCCTCTGTTCTACTCCTGTCTATTTGCCTAAATTGTTGGAAATTGACTACCAGTCTATGCAGGAAAGTGCTTGCACCTCTTTTACAAAAAAAAGATGAAATTTCAAAATGTAAACATCCTTAAAAATAACTTTTTGAGCCCTTTTATAGTCTTATTTTCATGTTCTGCAATATATAGCAGAATGATCACAATGAGACTTTGAATAAGAGGATTCTTGACATCCACAAGGGCAATATGGTGTGCCACAACAAGTGGATTTATTGAGCAATGGATCCGACATAATATTTCCTGGAAGCCTAGCAACTTCAAGCACTTCTTACAGGTACTATTTTTCTGGCACACAGCAATGAACAAGTAAGTGAAAAGTTAAATGGAAATAAAGTGTGTAGTACTTCAAAACCTCCCCCAAATAAAATAAATACAGGTGTGGAAGTATGTAAAATATCAAGTGTACTTTTTAAAGTAAATAGGATTTTCTAGAAAATAACCAGGGAAGGGACAGAATAATGGAAGATAATGGATATTATTCTAGTCTGAAAGCTACATATAACCTGTTTCTCCAAAAATAAGCCCTCCCCGGATAATAAGTGCAATCGGGCTTTGAGCACATGCACATAAGCCCTTCCCCCAAAATAAGCCCTCCCCAAAAATACTGCAAAACAGCATCAGCCATGAGGTGACCACACTTGCCGCCTCCTGCACCTCAAAAATAATAAGACCTCCCCAAAATAAGACCATGTTCTTATTTGGGGGGGGGGTCAAAAGAAAATAAGACCCTGTCTTATTTTCAGGGAAACACAGTAGCTGAAAAATTAAAGGAGCAAATATCTATAGAACATCCATATTTTGAGAGTTCCATTTTGGTGTATTCTAAATTGCTTTTTTGTCAAGAGGAAAAACAGATGAGGGTGAAACAGAATGAATAAGAAAATAATGTCCAAATTATACAATAAACACTGCATATTAAAATGAAAGCAATCTCACAAAAGTTTGATGCGCGCGCACACACACACACACACACACACACACACACACACACACTTGTTTCACAACACCCTGTTAGAACCCCAATTAAGGGAGGAGATATACTGTTTCCTTTTCTGCCTTTTGGCTCATCACCAGAGACCATCTAGGCAGAAAGCTCATAAAACTAACACACATATATATATATGTATATGTATATGTATATGTATATGTATGCATGCGTGTGTGTGTATGTATATATATGCATATGTATGTATTGGTATGTATGTATGTATGCTCACCCTAGGAGACTACCCAGGCAGAAAGCTATTTTTTTTGTTGCCTTTGTTATATTTGTGATACGTTTTTGTGTTGATAAATAAATAAAGAGAGACTAGTATTTTTTTTAATTTTAATCACATTTATATCCCGCCCTTCTCCACGAAGGACCCAGGGCGGCGCACAGGAATTTAAAAACATACAAAACAATAAATACAGAATTTAAAAACATATTAAATTACAATCCTATGCTAAAATCCAAATTAAAATCCCCAGTTTAAAACTATCTAAAATAGCCCCGACGGGAGGTTAGGCTAGGCCGGCTTGCTGAAAGAGATGTGTCTTTAGACACTGGCGGAAGAGGCGGAGGTCCGAGATGGTATGCAATTCAGGGGGTAGGTCGTTCCAAAGGGCAGGGCCCGCCACAGAGAAGGCTCTCCCCTAGGTGTCGCCAGTCGGCATTGCCCGGCCGACGGCACCCTGAGAAGGCCCTCTCTGTGGGAGCGGATCGGCTGAAGGGATGTATGGGGCAGGAGACGGTCTCGCATATAACTAGGCCCCGAGCCATGGAGCGCTTTAAAGATGGTCGTCAGAACCTTGAAGCGCACCCGAAAGACCACAGGAAGCCAGTGCAGCTCGCGCAGGATCGGTGTTATATGGGAGCATCTAGAGGCTCCCGTAATCACCCGCGCGGCTGCATTCTGGACTAACTATAGCTTTCGAGTGCACCTCAAGGGAAGCCCCATGTAGAGAGCATTACAGTAGTCAAGTCGGGATGTCACGAGTGCTTGAATGACTGTGCGGAGGGTAGCCCGGTCCAGTAAGGGACGCAATTGGCACATCAGGCGTACCTGATAAAACGCCCCCCTGGCCACGGCTGCCACATGGTCCTCCATAGACAGCCGGGAGTCCAGCAGGACACCCAAATTGCGCACCCTCTCCACGGGGGCCAGTGTTTCGCCCCCAATGGCCAGAGTTGGAGTAATCTGGCTGAACTGGGGTGCCGGAAACCACAGCCACTCAGTCTTGAACGGGTTGAGCTTGAGTTTGTTACTACCCATCCAGATCCGTACGGCCTCCAAACACCGGGACAGCACCTCGGCGGCATTGTTGGGGTGGTCTGGGGTGGATATGTACAACTGGGTGTCATCAGCGTACAGATGGTATCCCACCCCAAAACCATGGATGATCTCGCCCAGCGGCTTCATATATGTGTTGAACAGGAGGGGCGAGAGGACCGACCCCTGAGGAACCCCGCATAAGAGGGGTCTCGAGGTCGACCTCTGCCCTCCTGTCAACACATATTGCGACCGACCAGAGAGGTAAGACGAGAACCACCGTAAAACGGTGCCTCCCAGCCCCAACCCCCCCAGTCGGTGCAATAGGATACCATGGTCGATGGTATCAAAAGCTGCTGAGAGGTCTAACAGGACTAGGATAGAGGAACAGCCTCTATCCTGCGCCCTCCAGAGATCATCAACCAACGCAACCAATGCCATCTCGGTGCTGTGACCGGGTCGGAAGCCGGAGTGGCGCGGGTGTAGATAATCAGTATAGATCCATTTCAAGCTATTTAGCTCTCATCAGCTAGCCATACCCTACATACATACATACATACATACATACATACATACATACATGATTATATAAAACGTTATATAATCGATATATATAAAACATTTTTGTGCTGATAAGTGCTCCTAGGGTGAGCCGAAAGACAGAAAAGGGAAGCAGTTCTGCTCCCTCCCATATTTGTTGTGTCTATTTCCAACCAACTCCCTTTTCTAGACGTCCTAATCTACAAAAAACCTAATGGCTCCCTAGGACACACCATCTACCGGAAAAAAACACACACCAACCGCTACCTAAATGCACAATCCCATCACCACCCTGCAGATAAACTCTGTAGCCAAAACCCTCATACACAGAACCAAACGCCTAGCTGACAAAGACCATCTCAAAACCGAAATACACTTCCTCACAAATACATTAATATCCAACGGATTCCGAAGAAAAACAATCACCAAACTAATCCAACAAGAAACACCCCCCAGGAACCAAGACAAAGAACAGGAAAATGGCATTGCCCTCATCCCATACATTAAAGGTACCACAGACAAAATCAGCAAAATTCTCCACAAGCACAACATCAAGACAGCCTTCAACACCGACCAAAAAATAACCAATATCCTAAGGAACCCAAAAGACAAGATCCAGCTAGAAAACCAAGGAGTCTACAAAATTCCATGTAAAAGCTGCCCTGCCACTTACATAGGACAAACCAACAGAAGGATTAGTGCACGTATTGCTGAACATAAAAATGCTTTAAAAAATCATCTTAATACCTCATCTCTCTATCAACATTTCAAAACTACAGGACATGACATTGACTTTCAAGGAACTAAAACGATCTCCAAGGCGGAACAGCTCAACAGGAGAATAATCAGAGAAGCCATTGAAATAGAGAAACAATCTAGCAGCATGAACAGACGTGATGATACCTCCCGCCTACCAGATATCTGGAAGCCAGCATTGACCAGCAGACGAGCCCCACCCTCCAGCCAAGCCGTTGAAATTCAAAACAAGGAGAAACATACAAATGAGACCAATCAGCATCAATCTACCAGTCACGATGCAACTGCACAGCCAATCAACCCACTCACAACAATAGTCAGCACTCCACCCCCCCCACACCAAGATTTAAAGAGGGGCGATGCCTCCGCAGTCACACTCACAGACACAAGCCTGCCTGATGATGACAAGTGAGATCTTGTCGAAACGTTGCAACAACTTTTCTATGCCTTATACACAGGAAAATCCCCGAAGCCAGCTATGCCAGCATACCTACACCCGTGAAAATCTACCAAAACACACACACACATATATATATATATATATATATATATATGTAAAGATATTATATTATATACCAATGTAAAGATATTATATTATATTATATTATAATATATATATATAATATAATTATATATAATATAATATAATATCTTTACATTGGTAAATATTCTGAGATATGTAGAATGGGTCTCCCACATTACCGACAGATGCCACGAAGGGCGACAAGCAACAGAAGGCTTTGTACGTATGCTTATATGAATCATAACAATATCTGTAGCTCAGGGTGGAACTGTGGAGTCCTGTGGTGTTCTTTGGACTTGGTTGTTTGCTTGAAGACATTTCAACTAGGTAGCATCAGTATGTATTAACAATGAAATATCTATAAGCAAATAACCAAGCTCCAGACTGCTAAGCGCTCCACAGAAAGGAACAATGCATTTATCCACTGCACAGTATAGCAGATAAAAACATTAATGAACCTTGAAAAGAGATTAAGTTTCCACTTTAATGAGGCAAATTAAGGACAATTGTCCAGTCAGTCACCAGATTTATTAGTCAAAACAATAGAGCCAAAGAAATTTCATCATATTTAAGCAGTCTAACTAAGCAGGATTGAAGTTGAAAACACCAAGGTCCTATTATTGCACAAATACAAATGGGAAGGGAGAGTTAATGCAACTGAGAGATGAATCAGAGGACTTACAAATACTTCCTCCCACAGACAGGCTTTGGATTCAGTCCCATGACTGGAAGAAAGAGGAAAGAAGACACAGCAAAATATTCCCCAGCCCAAATGTATCTGAAATTATCTAAGTCTATTGATTCAAGAAAAGTCCCTATTTTAATAAATATTATGAATTACTATATCTGCACTTAGCTTTGCAGAACTTGGTTTATAATTGCCTGTTAAAATACAAGCAGTAAATTAAAATGATTAAAATGATGTATTTAACAAGTCAAGGCAAAAAGAAAAACAGAAACCAAAACTAATCCTCATTTGTCCAAAGGTAGCCCACAGTACATGAGAGCTCTCTTTATTTATTTATGCATTTTATATATAGTAAAATCCAAAATAATATAAAGTGAAAAGTTGGAAGGTGATAAAAGGGAAAAAGTTTAAGTGACAAAAAAATACATGAAACAAATATATGCAAACAGTGACCTCCAACTTTTTTCAGAAGTTGTATTTACTTAAGGGTTTCCAGCTCTACTCTTACTGAAAGTAGGAGAACCATAATCAAGGAAGAGCACACATCCTGAATATATGCCCTTTTTTACTTGGTTTGTTACTTAGAGATGTTTTTTGGCCTTTTCCTTGTGGAGTACATCATACCACAAGCCAAGTCGAAAGGGCTAGTGGCAATATTTTTCCTCATACTTACTGCATTTTTGATGCAAATTGCTTTGTTGGTTATGTCATAAGAAGGATAGAAAAGAGTTTTTGAAGATCAAAGCATTCTTGTGATGAAATGTATCCTCAAATCCTGTCACCTCCTTTTCTGTCCTCTATTTTGAAAAGGATGAAAATGAGTATATATGTAAGATTCAAGATAACCTAATTTTCAATTTCAATCCACTTTTGGTATACCTGCACTGTTATGCTGAAGTGCAATAATTCTGCTGCTTCTTCACATACTTTTCTTAGACCTACCCAAGGACCTCAATTAGCAAGTGAAATGATATCCACGCTTGCAGTATATAAGATTTTCTAATTTGTATATGACTCTCTACATTCCACACTAATAGTTTTAAAATATAGAACTAAAATGGCCAATGTAGTTCAGAAGACATAAGGCCAATCATAGGTCACAAGGCATGTGTTTCAGTTAGGTCTGAGCTCCGAGAATGGTTTTCTTACTCAGTCCATGCATGTTTATAGACAATATAATGTTGTGTTGGTGATTCTAGTTGGTGTGTGTGTGTGTGTGTGTGTGTGTGTGTGTGTGTGTGTGTGTGTGTGTGTGTAAAATAAACATAGGAAAATATGCTAAAACTCAAAATGATACTACGGAGATATTTTTTGGAATGTAAAACAAGATTTCTAATTAACTTTGATCAATTGTTTTCCCCTTTAATATTGGAAGAAACTGGGTAAAGGAACTTGGAATCATCCAAAATCTTAACAGAACAGGACCACGTTTGGGACAGCGGGAGGAAAGGCGAGAAAAAGAAAGGCGGACCTCAAAAAAACCCGAGCCGGATCAGGCCGGAAACTGTGGAGGAAAAACAAAAACTACTCGCATCCCTATGGGTGAAGCAGCTGGTCAGCTCCCTCTTCTATTGCTGTCATGTGATTCAGATCAGAATAGTACTATATAATAGCAGTTGGTCCGTGTTGCGCAGGGCACACAAACACAACGGGAGAGCACAAACGGAAGCAAGTTCATAACCTCACCCCATGGGAAATCGGCCTTTGAAAAACAGAACCCTGGATAAGCTGATTCTATGCAACACTGGTTTTTGTAGTATGACTGCATGCTTGTTTACTCACTCACGAGTAAGTTTTACTATCAAGGCTTCACACGCACACACAGCATTGTGTATTGCAGATACTGGCTCTTATTCTTCCTCTGGTCTCTTTGGAAGCCAATAAAATAATAAAGGATGCCGTCTGTGAATGCTCCATGCTTTGCCTTTTATTAAAGGCAAATTGCTCTTTCCTAGTGCCTCAGCTGTCGAGAAAAGTCCTCCTGCAAGCGAATCTTTTCACTTTATGCTGCCTTTGAGCATAAGCAGAGTTTTTTTTCCCCTTCACCCACCGTTAACCGTTATAAAACTACTACGTGCGTATACTCAAGAATAGGAGAGGCAATTTCCAGGCGTTGTCGGCCCCGAGCAGCCTTTTATATTTACCTACCGATTTCCCCCAAGCGCCCGCTGCAACAACAACAAACAGCTCCTGGACGGCCACCCCCTCCCTGCAGTTCCCACTTCTGTGCGCTTAACTATTATGTTACTCCATGAGTGTGTGTGTATGCGTGTGGCTGTCAGGTGACTTGGGTCACGCAGTTTTCTCTCCTCTGGGAGGGACTGCAGGGCCTCGGCTGACTTTCCTTTGACAACTGCGACGAGGAGGAAAAGGGGGGAAGAAGGAAGGAAGGAAACCACTTAGGCTCCAATTCCCCCACCCCGGGAGGCAACCTGGAGGGGCGACGCGGCGGGGAAAGTGGTGCTTGGCGAGGACGAAGCCGGGGCGGGATCAGGATGAGCGAGGTGCCGGGGAAGTTGAAGGAGCAGCAGGAGAACGAAGGAGCGGAGGAAAAGGGCGAGGAGGAAAAAGACGAGGAAGAGGAGGAGGAGGAAGAGGACGAGATTGTCGGGCTAGCCGACTATGGGGATGAGAGTGAGTCTTTCTCGGATGGCGACCACGAGAAAAGCGGGGACGGGGCGTGTAAGTAGTTCCTGCGGTTGCAACCGAGGGAGGACGAAGGAAGAGCGAGCAAGCCTGTTCGGGCGACTTTGCTGCCAGGCCTTTTGTTTGGGGAGGGGAGAAGCCCAGGCGGCGGCACCCGGGAGGTGCGCCCTTTGGAGAGCTCGCCCCGAGAGAGGGAGGATGGGGCAGCGGGGATCGAGGAAGGCTGGGGGCGGCTGGGAGTTAAACCTGGGCCCCTCCCAGCTTCGAAACGTTTGGTTCGGTGGTGGGTGGAAACTGCACCCTAACATTTACTCCCCCCACTCTTCGGCACACGTTTACTCGTGTTTAAACCGAATCGCGGTTGGCTCAGTTTACCCAATGGTCTGCGTAACTCGCTACCCCTCTGCAGTTCAGTGTGCCGTGTGAACGCGTGGGGAAAGGGGGGGCAGCAGCGGGGAATCAGCTGGCTTGAGGGGGAGAAAAGCAAAGATGGTTCCCTTCCACGATTCCAGTATTCAAGAGTCAGTAAAGGCTAGTCCTTAAGTCTTGTTTCACCACCAGTGAGTGAGATAATGCCTTAAAAATCGGAACTTGACGAATGACGAAAGGAGAAGTGTGCAAGATACTTGTTTTAAAAATTAAATTGGTATTCACCTTTCCTTCAGGAACTTGCTCTGCCTAGTTTTCCCTACCACAATCCTTTAAGCCTTAGTCTTAGATGCAGCCTTTCCTTTCCTCTTATAGCAAGGATTGGAGGGGGGGGGGGGGGGAAAGCTACTACCTTTTTAGTACCAGAATGGATAAGTGCCTTTTTTTCTTTTTCTTTTTTTTACAAATTGGAAGCTGGTGTGGTTTTACAGGGAAAAAATAGTGCCCTGATATTTAGGATAAGCCGGGATTCTTTTAAATTCCTGATCCTTTTGGTCAAAACAGGTCCTGGTTTCACTCTCCTTTAAGAGAAAGTTTGCACCTTTGGTAATAGAGTGGAATCATTTCTTATATCTAACATAGTTTCAATGAAATGATGGGAGTCCCCTGTATTCTTGGACAAAGACAAGAAACTCAGTTTGTCCATCTCTGCTGCTTACAAATATTTCCCACAATCCAAGCTGCTCCTTTTCTTTTCTTTCCTGTTATTGCTATAGTGAAGAGAAGGGATAGGAGATGCAGTAAAACCAGTGGTGGGATTCAGCTAGTTCGCACCATGTCAGGAGATCCTGTTGTTAACTTTCTGAGCAGTTTGGTGAAATAAATCATTAGGGCATAGAACCGGTTGTTAAATTATTTGTATCCCACCACTGAGTAAAACACACAATTGTTCCTAGTTTGGGATTTTAAGAAGAAATGGAAAAGAAAATCGCTTCCTGGCCATTCTTTTTCTTGGCCCTCTATCTTTAGCTTTGCTGGCTACACACAGCATTGTTTTGCCACGGCTGCCAAATCTGGACTGCAGAAATCCAAAGATTTCCCCTTAGTAATTCTGCTACTAAGTAGGAATCCTAATATTTTTCTCATGGACAATAAACTCTGGCAACACTGATGGGAAAAGTTTTGATGAGGAACTGAGTTTTAGGAACAAGGAGATTGGATTCTGGGGATAGAGAAGCAATTGAAGGAGAATGCTGTAAAGTGAAATTTAAACATATGTATGAGCAAAAGCAAAAATTAGTATTAAGTGAAGGAAGAAGGTGAAAAACGTGCAATAAATGAAATGGGATCATTTAGGAGCAGGTTGGTACAGATTTTTGAGAATTGGCAGGGAATTTAATAACTGAATATAGTTTGACTTTGAGCTGAGATAGCTTATAGTTGGCCTTTAATATGAGATTAGAATGATGCTAAGACTAATATGGGTTGGACAGCAGGCAATATTTGCCTAACTACCAATATGTGAGTGCTAGATTGAAATATATATTTGTATCATGCATTGTGATGATCTATAGAGAAATCTGACCTAGAATGTGCTCTAAATTTTTAATAGATCCTGATATTGGGACTGGAAATTATTTTTTAGTAAATATGTTTTTATTCCTATTTCAGAATATATATTTTTTTATTAAATTTATACCCCGCCCTTCTCCTTGCAAGGACCCAGGGTGGCGCACAGGCAATATTAAAAACCATACAGAATACAAAAATATTATTAAAAAACTATTATTAAAAAATTATTAAATTCTATGTCAGAGGAGAGACATTTTAGCAAGCTACGTTTTACAAAAATGTTGGAATTGTAGTTAATATTGTAGGTGAAACACTAAGCCTGGAGGCTGAGAATGTGTGCATTTGCCCTAGTGAACTAGGATTTGGTAATTTTTCAAATGCAGCTCAAACTCTTTGATACAATTACTTCACCAGCTGTAAAAGTAATTAATAGTGAGACGGTGTAAAATAATAAAAATAAATTCTTGTTCCTTACCTATATTTTAGAAGTAAGAACAAGAAGCACACAATTGGAGAGGACTTAAGTCTGAATAGACAGCTAACTGTAATTTCATGCACAACACAAATATCTCAAATCTCCATGGTGATTTTCCAAGAAATGGCCTTTTAAATTTGTACAACGTATGTATATATTTGTATACACATCTTACAGTTAAAAAGGTGTATTTACACATGACCCCATCTTTCATTTGAAAAATAAATTTATAACACTTGTGCTCCCCAAATACATATAAAGATGAATACTATAGGCAACTAATGCTTTGAAAGGTGAGATCTTTCAAAGATTACAGGGCTAGGTGTTCTGTTGACAGAGCATTGACTGACGGTTTGAAGAGGGAACATATAGATCACAAGTATTGTCAGTTGTAGCTGTGTTTTGTGGGAAAGAACAGGAAGAGAAGGGGGAGGGAAGAGGGAAAGAAATGTGCACGTGACTGACAACAACAATAATGAGAAGTCCTAGCACTAGTATGGAATTCATAGATTGGTGATCATTCAGTTTATAACGGATTTGTGTGTGTGTGTCATATACGAAAAAAACTTTGTTGAGGGATTGAGAGCTTAAGCACAACTTGGAGAAAAAAATATTTAAGCAAACTTTTAAAATTGTATAGTGGTGTAGGTATTCAATGTGCAGACAGAGAGCATGTATCCCAAAGACATGGACGTTTTTTTTTAAGGAAGACCCATTTCAGATCCATAAAAGGCAAGAACCATAGAAGGGTTCAGAGTCCCTCTGCAGCTGTGAATGTCAGTCTGCATATTGCAGGCTGTACTCCAGACAGTGGTTTCATTGGGTTTGTTTTCTTGTTTTAATAAAACCATTGCATTGGAGTGATAGCACTCAACACACAGTTATATAGGTACATTTACAGAAAAAGAAATTTCTGTAAATGGATCAGCAGAGCTAAATCTTTAGGCTTGAACAGAAAATACGTTTTACAACACTTTCAGGAACACATAGAATATTTTCCTTTTAGGCTATATTCTCTTTGCCTTTTCTGCAAATGGGTAGAACTGCTTCAAATGTTAGGTTTTGTGCAGTGTAGACCTAAATATTATGGTTTGTGTGTTCTCATATGAATGCATAGACTTTTTTTTCTCTTTGTTTCAGAGAGGCTGTATTAAGTAACATAGCTGTCATGCAGTAGATACTCAAGCAGAAATTGTTTTTAATAATAGTGTTTTGAGAAGCACTTGAACATAAATATTTGAAGTATACATGCCATACTTCAAATGGGTATACGTTTTCCAGTTTCTTCATCAGATGTATTCCTGTGATTCAGTGTTATCTAAAGTTTTTAAAGGGAGCATTGATAGGTTCGCTTCCATGATTTGTACATTAAAAAAAACCAAGGTGGGACATGTGTGTGTGTGTGTGTGTGTGTGTAAATCTTTCATCTCATTATTAAGGTTTGCATGACTATGAGATGGTAAGGCATGTGCAATATGGAGTTCTATTTGTAATCTGCATTTATTTCCACACTTTGGCTTATTTTGCAAGAGATATAAGTTTTTTCAAACTAGCAGGGAGAGATAGAAAGATTGGTGGAAAAATACTATTTAAAGATAAATATTGATCATTTCAAATTAAGCTGCCCTTTCTGGCGCCAGAAAAGAATCCTTAAAGAAGAGTTAAAATAATACATTTCAATTGCATTCAGGTTTGGATATAAAATATAGTTTTGTACATTAGGTACAGTATAAACTAAAAACATGTTTTTATTTGGTTCTAGATTTCAATGATCCTTTTAGTACTGAAGTTAAGCCAAGAATCCTACTCATGGGACTGAGAAGAAGTGGAAAATCTTCCATTCAGAAAGTTGTTTTTCATAAAATGTCACCAAATGAAACTCTTTTCTTGGAGAGCACTAACAAGATCTGCCGAGAAGATGTTTCCAACAGCTCCTTTGTTAACTTTCAGATATGGGACTTTCCTGGCCAAATTGATTTTTTTGATCCTACTTTTGACTACGAAATGATTTTTCGTGGCACGGGAGCATTGATATTTGTGATTGATTCTCAGGTAAGAAGAAGATGATGATGTTTAGGCTTGAACAGAAAATATGTTAGACAAATTTGACTGTTAAATCATTCTCAAACCTTGAATTTGCACAAATGAACACCACCTGACAGTAGAGGAATAGAATAGATGATGGAAAGTTAAGTAGAATGTGATTCTCTTAGAGAACTGCAAGCAAACTTTCCTTTTACAACACGACTCTTTTTCCATATCCTGGATTCTCACTGCAGCACATTCCACCTGTTTAAATCCTTTTCCTAAATGTTATCAGAACTGAAAACTGCAGAGTAAGATCTGCAATTGGTACAGTCGTATAGAAACCAGAATTCTCACCCTTGTGTGAAGAATAAGCCTTTTATCATAAAAGGGACTCATTTGGATTTTGCTGTACATTCTGTTTTTATTTAGATACTATTGCACAAATACCTTTGATTGCTTGCATTTCTATTTCCATATATGTAATCCTTCAATTTTCTGCAGTTTCTAAAGTTACCTATAACTTTATAGGTAAAATAAACCTTAAGATGATTATAGCTAGCCTCAGCTTATAAACACAATTGGATCAGAATTGGAGCAGCTGCTAAACAATGACACTGAAAAGATGTGTCTTATGACCAGTCCTCGCATTGTTAGTCAAAGCATCCCCATAATCACATAATCAAATTCAGGCACATGGCGACGCAGTGTCCCAAGATCATGTGATCACCATTTGCAATGTTCCTACTGGCTTCTGACAAAGTCAGTGGGGGAAGCTGGGTTCACTTAATAACCACACAACTCATTTAACAACTACAGTGATTTACTTGACAAAAAGGTCATAAAATTGGGTGTGACTCACAACTACCTGGCTTAACAAGCAAAACTGTACGCATATAATCCATAATTATGGATTATGTTTGTGCCGGTGCGGTAGAGTGCCTAAGGTCATCCAAATTCAGATCCACTGTCAGCTTCTCATCCACTCTCCCACTGTGCATCTGTGTGCCAAAATTTACAGATTGTTTTTGTGGAGAAAAAACAGAAAGGAGTGCTAAGTATATCAGCTCATGTATTTTGAGGAAAGATGTGATATACTGGTAAGTGTAATAAATATATACAGTATATAATGAGAAATCAACATGTCAAGGAACTGCTTAAATGAGGGAAATGAGGAAAGTTAAAGCTTTTTGTGATTACTAGTGATGATATCTATTATTATCCCCAATGTCAAATGCGGAGTATCTTAGCAACAGCTGCAAAAGAATAACAGCATGAGTGTTGGCCATTGTGGGAATAGAATACTGGATTAGGTACTCTTAAGGTGCTTGTAGTCTTTAAATGGAAGAGAGAGTTAATGATTAATAGCTAGTTGAAATATTCCGTCTTCTAAATGTCTATGGAGATTTGCAGTCATCCAGGTCATGGTTGTCCCAAAGCTGCTTTTTCAAGAGGCAAGTGGACTTTCTGGTTTTTCTTTGCTTCTCATCCAAGAAGTTTCTTCAGCTTTGAGCTGAGCAGAACTGAAGAAGCTTCTTGGATGAGAACCGAAACCTCTTCAAAGAAAAAACAAAGTCCAATTGCCTCTTGAAAAAGCATCTTTGGGATTCCAGCTTCTACTTTATTAATGAAATACTATTTAAATGGAATGGAAGTCCACCATAGAAAGTGTCTTCGCATATTGTATTACAGTATGGTATGCTGGTTTAACAGCTGCGGACAGGAAGGCACAACAGAGAGTGATCAATTCGACACAAGAAACCATTGGTTGTCCTCTGACACCACTGGATGACATCACCAGGTGTCGCTGCTTTAGCAGAGTAAGGAAGATGCTAGGAGATTATTCACACCCTGGTCAGCGTCTCTTTGCACTTCTACCATTGGGCAGAAGACATCAAAGTATAACCAGCCGAACAAATAAGTTTAAAAATAGTTTCTATCCTTGGGCTGTGAGACTTTTAAATACAACCACAATCACTCCATGCACACGCGGAAATGTATGACTAGTTTTTTCTTTTTTTCTCTTTTTTCGTTTCCACTATGATTTTACACAGTGAGACTAAAACCAATTCCGTTGTATTTATTTTGTACAATGACAATAAAGACTATACTATGCTATATAATGCTTTTTCAGTAAAAAGAATTCAGGTTATAATTTTAAGTCTTGTATTTTATCCAATTTTTTTTTTAGGATGACTATATGGAAGCATTAGCTAGATTGCACCTTACTGTAACACGAGCCTATAAAGTAAATCCAGATATAAACTTTGAAATATTTATTCACAAAGTAGATGGTTTGTCTGATGATCACAAGATTGAAACACAAAGAGACATTCATCAGCGGGCTAATGATGACCTTGCAGATGCTGGACTAGAAAAAATCCACTTGAGGTGAGGAAAGCAGTATAATGGTTGGAGTTTGCTGGGGAGAAAAAGGAAACTGCAAATAATATCTTAAAAAGTGCCATAGTATCAAACTTGGGAAAAGTAAGCTTTGTTTTACAGTATATCATGATCAAATAGAATAAATGTTTGCTGGGGTAGCCATGCTTAAAATATTATAATTATTTTTTTAAAATTCACAGAGGCAAATATTCCAGTCATTCTCAGTCAATATAGTATTGATTCCCAGTTGTGTACTTCTAATGAGCAACATTTTGGGGAAGGCTGTGCTAGGGTGATGCATTTTGCTAGCCTCAAGGTTGTTGATGCTCCTGACTCAGAGAAAACTATATTGAGAATGTATTTATGTAAAGATAAAGGAGTTCCTGTGGATTTTACTCTGCTAGTTGTTGCTGCCTTTAGGGAGCGGTGCTCATACCTGTTTCAAGCACTGAGCCAGCACTGTGCAAAGACATTTCCGTGGTCATGTGGCTAGCAGGGAGTGCTGTTACCTTCCCACTGAAGTGGTACCTATTTATCTCCTTGCATTTGCATGCTTTCAAACTGCTAGGTTGTCAGGAGCTGGGACGAGGATGGGAGCTCACCCCGCCACATGACACTTGAACCCAGGTTGCCGGCATTCCACCAGACAAGCCCTGCATCTTAACCACTGAGCCACCACACCGGAACATTTTAATTGACTTTGTATGATAATGAACTTTATGCATTCATTCGGCAACCGAAGTTATGACAGTACTGAATGAGGAAACTTAAGACCAGTCCTCAAAGGTTGCAGATGTTGCAATGTCCCTCTAGTCATGTGATTGAAATTTGGGTGCTTGGCAATCAGCTTGCAATTACAATGGTCGCAGTTTCCCTCAGTCACCTGATCGCCATTTGTGACCTTGACTATCAGCTTCCAACAAACAAAGTCAATGGGGAAGCCAGCAGGATGTTGTAAATGGCAATCCTGTAATATCCCACTTACCAATGTTCTGAACTGTTGTCATAAATCAGCAGGGTCACGTGACATTGCGTTTTACAACTGCATTGGTTAGCGAATACGTTACTAGTCCTAGTTGCTGTTAACAAACGACTCCAGTAGTCTTGACATACAACTGTAATGGATCCTGCCCATTATAATTATATGTCATAATGTTTGACTTTTTTGTGTGGTGAAGTGAAAGTGGTGACTAAGTGCAGTTGCCATGATTGTTAAGCAGACCCATTGTTGGCTGTGGTGTGGTTTGGCCCAAAACTGAAGGTAAGTTCCAGTTTTGGGCAAAACCCTCGAGACTGAGGTCACATGACCACAGGATGTGCAAATGGTCATAAATTCAGCCATGTTGCCAAGTGCCTGAAGTGCAGTTAGGTGGTCAGAGGGAGGGCCACCGTCAGAAATTTGAATCTGGGTCTTAAATCCCCTTTTTCAGGTAGGTTGTAAATCTGAACAGTCATTAAAGGATGAGTCATAAGTCAAAGTCTACCTGTAAGTCATTACAAACATCACTTTTATAATAAACCCAATTAGTCAGATAATCAACCATGTTACCATTAGTACACTATCTGGTGAAAATAAATTCCTTGAAAATTGTAAGATCAACTTCCAATTTTGAGAGATATTTTTAATCCAATGCTCTGTTTTTTGCCCTTCGTTCAGTTACTACTTTGCTTTCCATCAACATATTCTGTATGGCTTATAAAACAAGCCATAAAATAGAATATTGTTATTTTTTCAACATCTTTTTGTATTTTTATTAAATTCTTCACAGGTGTTTATTTCAAATGAACATGTTGATTGTTTTTCTTTTTGCAGCTTTTATTTGACAAGTATATATGATCATTCTATATTTGAAGCATTCAGCAAAGTGGTTCAGAAATTAATTCCACAGCTTCCAACTTTGGAAAATCTGCTTAACATTTTTGTCTCGGTAAATATGTATGCATGTGCATGTATTTCCTATGTTTTTCATGTTTATTGCAAATGGACATTTTATGTCTTGAAAAATATTGCTACTATTTAAGCCATTATGAGATTCTGTATGAAACACCAAAAGTGCATTCCAAGATAGGAATGGAAAATCTTCTGGTGTGGAAGGATAGAAGAACTCTACTACCAGAGTTCAGAGTTAGTCTTGCCAGATTTCAGCTGAAGCCTGTTCCTTCCCTCATTCAGACCCCACAGCTTCCAGATGTCAGGAAAGAATCTCGATTGCATTACTCGATTGGCCTGGGGCAGAGAAGTATAATTAAGCTACATAAGTCACAGAATTGTGCTGGCAGAAAATCTCCCCAGCAGCTTCATATAGATTCAAAATAGAAGGGGTGAGAGATTAAAGCCCAGAGAAACCCACAAAGCAGGGGCCTTGGGGCCAATCTTTCTCTAACACTAACTAGAGCCAGCCCTGGACAAAGAACCATCAGTGGTAGGATTCAAACATTTTTACTACTGGTTCTGTGGGCGTGGCTTGGTGGGCGGATACTGCAAAATCCCCACTCCTGGGGGAAGGATACTGCAAAATCTCCATTCCCATCCCACTCCAGGGAAGGGATACTGCAAAATCTCCATTCCCACCTCACTCCAGGGAGGGATACTGCAAAATCTCCATTCCCATCCCATGCCAGGGGAGGGATAATGCAAAATCTCCATTCCCTCTGCACCCCACTAACCTGCTTTCCAGCTCCGTTCTCCTGTGCAGGGCAACAAAAGAAGCCGAAGCTGATCAGCTGGCACTCGGGAGGCAGTGAATAGATGGGAGCGGGACCAGCCAGAGGTAGTATTTGCCGGTTCTCCGAACTACTCAAAATTGCCACTACCAGTTCGTTAAAACTGGTCAGAACCGCCCGAATACCACTTCTGAACATTGTGCCATGTACTTTCAGTCCCCTAATCCAATCTAGAAAGATACCATGATCAATGATATCTAAGGTTACTAAGAGATCAAAGAAGACCAGTATGGTGTACAATTCCCATTGTGATCCCACCAAAGGTCATCAAGAAGAACAACTAGTGCCATCTAAGTATTACAACTGAATATGAAGATTGACAAAAAACAGCCCAGATAATCCCAGAATTCTAGGAAAATTATTTCTATTGTATAAACTAACATGTATTATTCTATAATTATTCTTTAAATTTATTCTGACTCTTAGCATCTCTGGGCAGCTATGTTATACGGTATTATGTAATATATATAGAGAGAGAGTGTGGTAGAGAAGATGATTGATAGAAAGATATAGATGGATTGCTGGAAGATAGACAGGATGGATGGATGGATTGTTGTGTTTGTGTATATGATTGTGTGTGTATGTGCATTATGTACAGTATAGTATGCATTGCATATATATTAGGTTCTTTGTAACAAAATCCATGTTCCCTTGTAGAATTCTGGAATTGAGAAAGCATTTCTCTTTGATGTAGTAAGCAAAATCTATATTGCTACTGATAGTACCCCCGTGGACATGCAAACTTATGAGCTCAGCTGTGATATGATAGATGTTGTCATTGACATCTCTTCCATCTATGGGTAAGTTGGAGTATTTTTGCTACCCTTTGTGCTTGTTTGCAGCTAATGTACTGTATAATCGTCAAATGGCAATGGATTTGTTTTGAAAAACCTAATATTTGCATATACAATGATATGCAATTTGGTGTTTGTCAAAGTTGGGAAAAATAGTCCCAAATTGTCTTGAAAATACCAATGAGAATCAAGCAGCCATATTGTGTGGTTAAGTACATGTACATATAGACCTACAAACATATATAAAGTTCAGGATGATCCTATGATGAATTTTGAAGTGCAATGCTTGGAGTGGAAAGATTTGGGATGATGTGAAGAAAAATTAATAAAGAAGAGGATACGAGAATCAGGCTACCGTACTTTTTGGAGTATAAGATGCACCCAGGTTTTGAAGAGGCAAATCTTTTTAAAAAGTAGGTAGGTAGATAGAAGGATAGAGAGGGAGAGATAGAGAGAGAAATACAGTAGGTAGGTAGGGAGAGAGAGAGTGTAGATAGGTAGGTAGAGGGATAGAGAGAGAGAAATACAGTAGATAGAGAGAGAGAATGAGTAGGTAGGTAGGTAGGTATATAGAGGGGGGGGAGAGAATTACAGTAGATAGGTAGGAAGAGAGAGTGTGTAGATAGGTAGAGGGATAGAGAGAGAAATAGAGAGAAATACAGTAGATAGGTAGGTTGAGAGAGAGAGAGTAGGTAGGTAGGTAGATGTTTCCAGGTGTACTTACCCATGTGCTGGAGAAGGAAATCACTGACCACCTTTGGAACAAATCTT
This sequence comes from Rhabdophis nuchalis, assembly GCA_039707465.1. Taxonomy (NCBI): domain Eukaryota; kingdom Metazoa; phylum Chordata; class Lepidosauria; order Squamata; family Natricidae; genus Rhabdophis; species Rhabdophis nuchalis. The sequence continues at coordinate 280,707,645 of CM077643.1, read as the reverse complement.
TGTTTCTGCAGGCACAGTACTTGACCAATGTAATTCTCATCAATCACTCTAACTAAACAGCTTTTCAAAAGGGGGGGAAAAACCCTTTTTGCACTTTGCAAACCTCCCCCAAACTGCCCGTTTTTCACGAAAATGGGCCCGTTTTTTTCAAATAAAAGCCATGAATAGCCTTGGGAGGGCTTGCAGAGTGCTCCTGGGGGGGTGTCAAAAATGAGCAAAACACCGGCACATTTATCGTGAAAACAGGCCATTTTTGGGCCAAAAAAATAGCTGAAAATCTGGTTGCGTCTTATACATCGAATACAGCATTTTTTTGCCTCCTGAAAACCCGCCCCTTCACCAAAATGGCCACATGCATACCCTTATGGAGGCTTATAGAGTGCTGCTGGGGTTGGGGGGGGGCAAAAACGCCCTGTTTTTTGCTCATTTCTGCCCTCCCAAGCCCCCAGGAGCTCCCTGGAAGCCTCCATAAGGATATGCGCACGGCCAATTTGGTGAAGGGGTGGGGTTTCAGGAGGTAAAAAAAATGTTGTATTCGATGTATAAGACGCACCCAGATTTTCAGCCTCTTTTTAGAGGAAAAAAGGTGCGTCTTATATTCCAAAAAATACGGTATGTTTTAATTATATTCACTTCATAAATAGATTAAATGAGAACGGTTCCCATTTTATATACTGTATATTTATTATTGTAGATTGATTCTAATGTTTTCCTGTATATTTTCACTTCTTAGTTTATGGCTTAGTATTGTGGATTATAAAAAATTGACATTATAGCACTATGTTAGTAAAGCTTTTATGTATCATATAGGTTCCATTGTTATATTTAATATGAATTATTTTAATTTACTGTGGTTATCTTCACCAATACTATCACATTTGTTTTATAATTCTGTAGATTATATTTGGATATCCTCTAAGCACATAATATGTAATTTATATTTAAATAATGCTTATAAGAAGAACACAGCCTCTAGACCATAACAAATTAATGCTGAATTTTCCCAACTCTTTTCTTTCATGATCTTTTGCTATTAAGGCTCAAAAAAGATGGTGCTGGAACACCTTATGATAAAGAATCAACTGCAATTATAAAATTGAATAACGCCACAGTCCTTTACCTAAAAGAAGTGACAAAGTTCCTTGCACTAGTCTGCTTTGTCAGAGAAGAAAGCTTTGAGAGAAAAGGTATTAAACTTTTCTGCCTAAACCTATCTACAGTCTTGTTTTCCTTTGTATGAAACTGTTTCCCTGTCTTGATCCTAGAGACACAATGTTTTTCAACCTTGGCAACTTTAGGATATGTGGACTTCAACACCCTGAACTCCCCAGCTAGCATGCTTCCAGCCAGCCTCATATCAAAATCAAAATATCAAAAATGTGTAATTACTCAGTAAATGTAATAATTGAGATACTGTTGGGAATGGTTTGAAGAATGAAATGAATTTCAGCATTCTATGTTAGAATGACTAGATTGTGGCAGTATACTTTGCTATGTAGCTAAAAGGATAAAAACAAACAAAAACTTCTAATTATGTGGATTCGTAAACAGAGGTAAGGCAAATGATGTAAATTTAGATTTAATGAACATTTCCTATAACAAAATAATTTGTTAAATGTTTTATTATATGTAGTCATTGAAAAACAGCTAAATTATTAAACCTAACTACATATTGAAGATTTCCAAATGAACACAAGAAATCAAAAATGTTTCTAAATGAAATCAGGTGATATCGTTTCTTATATTTTCTTTTCCTTCCTTCTTTCTCCCCAGCGCTGATGGGTCTTCTGTGTCAGCATAATAGTGAATAAAATGTGTCATTTACATTCTTCTTTGTAAAGCTGTTGGGATGTATAAACATATTTAAGCAATTTGTGGATAGAGTGGCAATTTAAAGTGTTAGCCGGGATAAGGGAAAACCAGATTTAGATCCAGTCACAGTCATGGAAACTAATTGGTGACTTTGGGCCACTTACACATTTCAGCCCAGTGTACTTATTGTTATGGGGGAAATTGGAAAAGAGAGTGCAATATCCATTGCTTTGAGCTTGTGGAGGATTTATGAGATATAATTTGTGATTAATAGGTAAACAAACAGTTTGCTCCTTTTTATTGGCCAATGAACAGAAAATTACATTAATGCACACTTATTTTAGAATAGGGAATCATAATATAGGTTTCAGCAAACTCTTATATTTACAAGAAGTTTCAAAATTGCACAAGAGTCTGTTCTTTCAAGGGAAAAATACCACTAGATATGCCTTTTGTGATCCTGTCCAAAGGTTTTTCTCTTTGTTTATTGTTTCCTTTCCCCAAAGCTTCTGGAAAATACTTTCTCAATTAAAAAAAAATAATCAGTGGCTCAGGATTATTTTGTTTTGATAAATAAATAATGATGGTACTGTCTGGTGATTAAAATTAAGCTAAAACCTATTTTAATAACACAAAATTAGATCTAGTGAGTATATTTGTTGTGAACTTTCACATTTTAAGGGAATAAGGAAAAAAAGGAGGGGGGAAATGGCAGTTGCACTATGGAAATTAATTTGTTTTTCATGTTTGACTTCGAGGAAATTACAAATATTATAAATAATAATGAGTTTGGGCAGGAGCTCAAAAGAGCAAAACAAAAGCAATATAATAATAACAGCAACCTAATAAACAAAAAGAGTTGCTCCATTCTTCAAGCTAAAAAGTACACTTGAACAAGACCATTTTTGGACCCTTAGGAAATGCAAGGAGGGAAAGAGCAAGACATATGTTTGTGACGAGAGTATTCCAAAGTTTGAGGACTAGGATTGAAAAAAGCTGCTTTGTGGCTCTATAACCCATGAAACCTTGGATGATACATTCAGCTCTTGGTTTTCAGATTGGACAAACAGATTCACATGTGTTTTCTTTTTCCTTAGGACTAATAGACTACAATTTCCACTGCTTCCGCAAGGCCATACATGAAGTGTTTGAAGTGAGAATGAAAGCAGTCAAAACTCAAAAGAATCAGAACCAAGTACAGAGGAATAAAAGGGCCACACATAATGGCACACCTAGGATGCCACTGTAATTGAACTCTTAATGCCCACTGGTAGTACCTAAGGCCTATTATTTGCTGTAATGGAATCAGATTTGACAACCGGCAGACAGATGGGACTGGTGTACTCTTCAGTTGGAATTTTCCACACTAGCCACTCCTCAAAACACTGTAAATCATATTCTGTGTTCATATTAAGGACAGACCTGTTTTGCACTTTCGCCTGATTTCATGATGAAAATGGACTTTTGATAAACAAAATATTACTTTTTATGTATAGTCTTGAGTAGAATATATATCATAGTATGCCTACATGCTGCACACAAATGAACAATCAAGAAAACGTGGTAAGATGACTTTTTAACATATGTGAATATCTATTTTCCATCTTGTAAGCTGGAAATTAAAAGTACAGTACAATAGCAATAAAACATTTGTTAGGTGTCCTTACTGGTACACTAAAAAATTTGTTTTTTAAAAAAAATCTTTGAAATTGAGTATCTCCCCAATCATTCCATAAATTCTGGGGAAAAAATCCTCTTTATTCTTTATATTGTCTCTACATAAAAGTAACTTTCGATAAACAGACTTATTTTGAAATGGATGCATGCTGTGTCTGGTTTGTTCATTTTTACATTTGAGAATGACAGTGGAAAAATGTACCCTGATTTAATAAAAATGGGGATTTTAATAATTTTGTGCAGAAAGGGTAATGTCCAGTCCCTTTTAAATGTGAGATTGAGTGACGTTTACTCCTGAGACTTATATGCTATAAAGTGTATACTGACAAGGCAGGATATCTAGATTCTAGAGCAGGAGTGTCAAACTCAAAAGCCTAGGAGCTGGAGCTGCCCCATGGGGTGCTTATATCTGGCCCGCGGGGCCACCCTGGAAAGAACAAAGGACTGGCTCATGGTTCCTCTGCCTAGCAAAAATGGAGCTCTGAAGGGCTACAGGTGCCCCTCCTGAGCTCCGTTTTTGCTTGCACGGTGTTTCAGGAAGCCTCACAGCCAAAACCAGCTTGGGAGCCTGTTTTGCTGGCATATTGCTCAGGCCACCACAGGCCCCTCCCTGACACAAATGATGTTGAACTAACCATATCCACCCTGCCCCCCCCCAAAGGTCAAACACAACCCTCATGCGGCCCTCAGTGAAATCGAGTTTGACACCTGTTCTAGAGGGATCCTGCCTTTAATTGCAAGATTGGTGTGCTAGAAAACTCCAGTAATTTGTAGAAATACTAATTGGTAATAACCAGCATTGAAAGATTGGAGAGTTGACTTTTTCTTGGAACATTTCTGAGAATTCCAGAAGCTGTTTGCAGTATTCCAGAAAGGATATTTCATATGAAACATCTTGGCTGGAACACCTGAAACCATTTTCAGTTTGGATGATTTACTTCGGGAAACTACTCCTTCAATGGCATAGTTCAAAGAGACACTGAATATTTTGAACTGATGGATTTTGCATATGCTTGCTAGAATTCTGGTAAACAGTAGTAGTACATTATAAGGATCTGAAGACATACTTGTTTTGAGTTAAAAAATAATAATGCCTAATCTCAGGATTCTCTCTAGTTTTGATTATCTTTATAAATATATACAACATTTTGTCTGTTTGAAAGGTATATCAATTTCTTCTGGTTTTGTTCACACCAGATACATGATTGGGCAATTAAGGATAGCTTGTTCTTTCCAGTTAATGAAGTTAAAAATGAAAAAGAAGCTTAAAAGAAAATCATCCTTCTGAAGTCAAAGCAAGAGATTATTCAGCAATTACGCAACTTTCTCTCTTGCAATTGTAAAACTGTTTCCAGTTTTTCCAAAGAGTGGATTTAAAATGTTAGTATAGTATTTGAAATGCTCATGATTATGAATTGAGGTGTACATGTAATAATCAATTTTACAACCATTTTTGTCATCATTGATATGTTACAATCATTGAAAGTGACCACTAGAGACTGCTAATACAGTAAAAAAAAAAGTACCTTAATAGTATGATTTCAGGGAAAGACACAAAGTTAGATTAGTTATTCAAATCTCACGTTTTGTAAAGATTCCCCCCCCCCCCCATAGTCTGCTACTTTTTAAATTCTGATTTGAATGATTAACCCATTTGAATTATATAAAGGTATTTTCCCTCCTTTGGTAGTATGTGCATATGCATATGTACGAATGTGTATTAGTGTATAGACAAACTCATTCATATATAATTAGAGCTACAAATTGCCTAAGAATTGTAACATCATCTGTGTTGAACAAAACAAGTATCTCCAGATCTGCTCATCTGAAATAAATCATCTCAATTCAATGACAAGCCTTACTCATGGATATGGTAGGCCTTTTAGAATGAGGAAGGCAGCAATTTATCTGCCATTCTATAATTCAAATTCAGCTCAACCGAGAAAAGAATACTGTACTCGAATGATATTTGGAGGCATTTGTTCAGCATTTTAGTGATCTAAACTCCAATGATGTGAACAGAGAACTGCATAACCCAAAATGAATCTACAGTGGTACCTCGGTTCACGAACGCCTCTGTTCACGACCAATTCGGTTTACGAACAGAAATTTTCCTCAAAATGTGCTTCGGTTCACAAACTCTGCTTCGGTTCACGAACAGGAATGTATTCCTGGCTGTCACATGGTTGTGACATCCTGTAGGAAAATCGTAGAGAGAAGAAAATACAGAAAAAAGCCCCAGCAGGCACACTGTGAGTACTTTCAGTGACTTTTTTTAAATTTTTGTTATGCTTTTAGCATATGGAAAACTGTGCCTCGGTTCACGACCAATTCGGTTCGCGACCAGAGTCATTTCACCAATTAAGTTCGTGACCCGAGGTACCACTGTACTTAATTCATTAGAATACTAGCCGTGCCCGGCCACGCGTTGCTGTGGCCCAGTCTGGTTAAGTGGCCAACCAATATGTGTGTAGATCTACACCTGCACACATACACACAACCACCGTATAACCCCCAACCTACCTACCTACTGTATTTCTCCCTATCTATCCCTCTACCTACCTACCTACCTACTGTGTTTCTCCCTATCTATCCCCCACCTACCTATTGTATTTCTCCCTATCTATCCCTGTACCTGCCTACCTATCTACGTACTGTATTTCTTACTCTCTATCTATCCCTCTATTTATCTACCTACCTACTGTATTTCTCCCTCTCTATCCCTGTACTTACCTACCTACCTACTGTATTTCTCCCCTCTATCCCTCTACCTACCTACCTACCATATTTCCCCCTCTCTCTGTATCCACCTACCTACCTACTGTATTCTTCCCTCTCTCCCCCTACCTACCTACCTACCTACCTACCTACCTACCTACTTACCTATTGTATTTCTCTCTATATACCTGTACCTATCTACCTACCTGCTGTATTCATCCCTCTCTCTATCCCTCTACCTACCTACCTACTGTATTTCTCCCTCTATTTATCCCTCTACCTACCTACTTACTGTATTTCTCCCTCTCTCTGTCCCTCTACCTGCCAACCTACTGTATTTCTCCCTCTCTATCCCTCTACCTACCTACCTACCTACCTACCGTATTTCACCCTCTCTCTATCCCTCTACCTACCTACCTACCTACTATATATCTCCCTCTCTCTCTCTCTCTATCCCTATAACTGCCTACCTACCTACCTACTACTATGACATAATACCAAATGCCATAAAATAATTCCTGTGGGTCACTGCTCTCTCTGTATCCATCTACCTACTTTTTTAAAACATTTTTTACATTTCCATTGCATGTACGTGGCACAGATGTGACATCTACACAATCTATATATATATATATATCATTGGTGCAGTATTTGGAAGGAACATTGTGTGAAAATTTGGAAGTGATTGGTGCAGTACTTTCTGAGATTACCTGTTTTGAACAAACTCATAGTTACATTTATATTTATATACATTGCAGTCCACAATTCAACAATTACTGTACATTTCTAACATTGCCAGAGGGGAGAGCTGTTTCTCTACTTCTAACAGTGTCTTGCTTCATTCATTTTCAGAAGGGAATCTATACAAATGGGATGGGGTGGGGAAATAACAGCCCATTTTTCTGTCAACTGTTCCCCATGAGTCTGGATTTATTTATATGGTTGAGGAGCTTTTATTTCACTTCAATCATAGGATTCCAAGTGGTGTATAGCTGTAGCCTCAATGTCTGTAATGTACAATATTACAGCAAATTCAAGAAATTCTAATCCATAATTGCATCTAATGCATTCAGGCCAGAGGTGGTATTCAACAGGCTCTGACTAGTTCTGGATATTAATCATCTAGACCCGCACCAGTCCGGCTTCCGACCCGGTCACAGCACCGAGAAGGCATTGGTCACGTTGGTGGATGATCTTTGGAGGGCGCGGGATAGGGGATGTTCCTTTATCCTAGTCCTATTAGACCTCTCAGCGGCTTTTGATACCATCGACCATGGTATCCTATTGCACCGACTGGGGGGGAGGGTTGGGGCTGGGAGGCACCGTATTATGGTGGTTCTCGTCCTACCTCTCTGGTCGGTCGCAATATGTGTTGGCAGGGGGGCAGAGGTTGGCCTCGAGACTCCTCTTATGCGGGGTTCCTCAGGGGTCGGTCCTCTCGCCCTACTGTTCAACACCTATATGAAGCCGCTGGGCGAGATCATCCGTGGTTTTGGGATGGGATATCATCTGTACGCTGATGATACTCAGCTGTACATATCCACCCCAGACCACCCCAACGATGCCGCCGAGGAAGTGTCCCGGTGTTTGGAGGCCGTACGGATCTGGATGGGTAGTAACAAACTCAAGCTCAACCCGTCCAAGACTGAGTGGCTGTGGTTTCCGGCACCCTGGTTCAGCCAGGTAACTCCAACTCTGGCCATTTTGGGCGAAACATTGGCCCCCGTGGAGAGGGCGCGCAATTTGGGTGTCCTCCTGGATTTCCGGCTGTCCATGGAGGACCATGTGGCAGCCGTGGCCAGAGGGTGTTCCATCAGGTACACCTGATGCGCCAATTGCGCCCCTTACTGGACCGGGCTGCCCTTTGCACAGTCACTCAAGCACTCGTGACATCCCGACTTGACTACTGTAATGCTCTCTACATGGGTCTCCCCTTGAGGTGCACTCGAAAGCTGCAGCTAGTCCAGAATGCGGCCGCGCGGGTGATTATAGGAGCCTCTAGATGCTCCCACATAACACCCCTCCTGCGCGAGCTGCACTGGCTACCTGTGGCCTTTCGGGTGCACTTCAAGGTTTTGACAACCATCTTTAAAGCGCTCCATGGCTCGGGACCTAGTTATATGCGAGACTATCTCCTGCCCCATACATCCCTTCGTCCGATCCGCTCCCACAGTGAGACCCTTCTCAGGGTACCGTTGGCCGGGCAATGCCGGTTGGCGACACCCAGGGGAAGGGCCTTCTCTTTGGCGGGCCCTACCCTTTGGAACGACTTACCCCCTGAACTACGTACCATCTCAGACCTCCGCCTCTTCCGCCAGTGTCTTAAGACACACCTTTTCCATCAAGCCGGCCTAGCATAACCTCCCGTTGTGACTGCTCCTAGATAGTTTTAATTTGGGGGATTTTAGTCGATTTTAGCACAGGGTAGGAATTTAATATGTTTTTAAATTTTGTATTTTGTAATATTTGTTGTGTTTTAAATTTCCTGTGCGCCGCCCTGGGTCCTTTCTGGAGAAGGTGCGGGGTATAAATCTAAATAAAATAAAATAAAAATAAATAAAATAAGATAACCAGTAGCAGAAATTTTGAGTAGAACTGGTAAATACCACCTCTGACTGGCCCCGCCCCCATCTATTCTCTGCCTCCCGAGTTCCAGCTGATTGGAAGGAAATGGAGATTTTGCAGTAACCTTCCCCTGGAGTGGGGTGGGAATAGAGATTTTGCAGTAACCTTCCCCTGGGGTGGGGTGGGAATGGGAATTTTGCAGTAACCTTCCACGTCCACAGAACTGGTAGTAAAAAAAATTGAATCCCACCACTGATTCAGGCTAATGGTATATTGCTTATTACAAATGCAACCTTTCCATTGCCAAAGTTCCAACAGCTTCTTAAATACTAGGGATATGCCAGCCTTATATCTAGTGAATATTCCACAGATGGGGAGCTTCTAAAGAAAAAAAAATGGTCATATGTCTTCCCGTCACAGTTCACAAAAGATAGGGACTCTCGTTAAGCACTCTGCAGGCACACCTTGAGCCTTCAGTTTCTGAAGCTTCTGAGTTTGCAGGGTCCAAGCTATTGATGGGCTGGCTGCTAAAATAAAGCAAGGTTATGGCATACACTTGAAAGGAGACCCTGAAAGCCTGTAATTGTGGTCTGTGCACATGTAACACTTGTCGCAATAAGTATTCATTAGCCAAGACTTAGGAATAGGGATGGTTGGAGAGCATTGTTAGTTCATTACTAAAATGTCTTTTAGATCATATTTTTTTATTATCCCCACTTGTCCCGCCTTCTGCTTTAGCAAAAACATATAAAGCTTTCTTAATCCTTTGCCCTGGGTTCTTAGCATTTTGGGACCCCTTTTCTTGGAGCACTCCAATAAAAAGAAAATGAAATCTTTACCTCTTGGTCTGGTTTCCTTCATTGGCCTCGGCACCAGGCTTGGACCCAAATTGGGGACAACACTGTTGGATTTTAAAAATGGTAACCAACCTGGAAGCCAACTGGCAAGTAACATAGTTCTGATAGTATTGGCATTATATGGGACATCAGAAATTATAAGTAAAAAAGCTGGAGCAAAGCATCGTGTGACCTGCTACATGCAATATGTCTAAAAAGAATTGTGTTTGGGTTCATATGTGACACTTAGTAATGTCATGGTTTGCAAACTGCAATTGTGGTACTTAACAAAAGCAAACACATTATGGTTGAGTACATACTATGTGTATGCACCTGTTTTGTACAGATTCTCAGTCATCCAGGCCATGGTTGTCCCAAAGGTGCTTTTTCAGGAGGCAACTGGACTTTGTTTTTTCTTTGAAGATGTTTAGCTTCTCATCCAAGAAGCTTCTTTAGCTCTGACATGATAGTGGGGAATGGAAGGATTTATATTCCTTGCAGACAGCTGGTCATTTGCATCCTTTTAGAGGCTCCTTGAAGCACTTGAAAGTGTATCTGTGTCCTCAGACTACAGGAAGCAGGAGCATTACTCAGATGACCCTGAGGTTACAGACAAACCTCCAAGTGCTTCAATGACCCTCTAAAAGGATGCAGCTGGTCAAGCTGTCTGCAAGGAATATAAATCCTTCTGTTCCCCACTATCCTGTCAGAGCTGGAAAAGCTTCTTGGATGAGAAGCAAAATGTCTTCAAAGAAAAAATAGGGAAGTCAGTTGCCTCCTGAAAAAATACCTTCAGGAGTCACCTGTTTGGGTTCTGTATGAAGGAAACAATAGAATAGAATATTTATTTTATTAAATTTATTAAATTAATAAAATAAATATTCTATTCTATTGTTTCCTTCATACAGAACCCAAACAGGTGACTCCTGAAGGTATTTTTTCAGGAGACAACTGACTTCCCTATAGAATAAGGATAGGATAGGATAGGATAGGATTAGAATACAATTAGGATAGGATAGGAATAGGATAGGGTAGGATAGAATTAGAAAACAATTGGAATACAATTAGAATAGGATAGGATAAAATAATAGGATAGAATTAGGATAGGATAGGATAGAATTAGATTACAATTAGAATACAATTAGAGTAGGATAGGAATAGGATAAAATAAGAATAGAATAGAGTAGAATAGAATAGAATTAGGATAGGATAGAATTAGAATAAAATTAGAATAGGATAGGATAGGATAACAGAATAGAATAGAATTTTTTATTGGCCAAGTGTGATTGGACACACAAGGAATTTGTCTTTGGTGCATATGCTCTCAGGGTACATAAAAAAAGATACAGGACCTAAGCAAAACTAACCTAGCTGAGAGAGGCTGCACTATTCTGTTTCTTTAAAAGTTACATGGAAACCAAATGCAGAAGAAAGCCATTAAAGGGCTGCCGCCACGTCAGGGGAACTTCCGGGCGGCGGCGACTGCAAAGCTTACGAGGCCGCCGGGAAGAAGCGAGGGAGGGAGCCTGGCCACTTCCCTCCTCCTCGCCTCGACGCCGCTGCCGGCGGCGTTGTTGTCACTGCGAAGCGCCTTACGTGGCCGGACCGCTGGAAGGCATCCCAACAGGCAGGCTCCGCCATGGAGGCTCGCTACAATCTCAAAAGCCCCGGTGAGTCGCCGAAGACAGGGGCAAGCGAAGGCGGGCAAGGCGCCGGCCACCGCGGAAGTCTTTTGCGGGAGGCAGTTGCTTGGCTGACAGCGCCGGGCGGGGGGTGGGGGGGAGGGAGGGAGGCACCGCCAACGCGAGCCCGAGGCTTTGGTGCACGGCTAGGCCGGACTCCCGGCGGGGGCTCCGTCTTGCCTTTTGCATCCCTCCCGTTTGGTACTTGAAAGGGGGTGGGTGGGGGAGGCTCTTCTGAGCTCTCGTGGGGGCTGCTCCGACGTTTCCCCCATCAGGACTTTTCCTCCACCCAAGGAACATGGTTTGTATGTCCGTCTCCGGCTGCCGACTTCCCTCAAGAGGCAGGGAGAGGAGCCGGAGACCCCGGAACCCATCGGGCGGATGATGGGAGGGGAGCGGGACAAGGGTTCTTAGGTTCGTCCTTGTATCTAACTTCTGTTATTACTGTCATGAATATGTGTATAATATTCTCTCTCTCCCACCGCCCTACACACACAGACAACCCCCCTCCCCATATCTTTAAAAGCCTTAAAAGACAAATTTTAAAGAACCTTTAAAAAGAAAGGCATAATTGCACAATATTGCACTATCCATTCCACTGCCAAGTGTATATTAATTTGAATATACATATCCACAAGGATATTAATTGAGTGGCTATGCTTATGTTTGATGGGGATGTAACAATTGATTGACAGTTGGGTTTTTGTTTTTGTTTTTTGTTTTAAATAAGTTGGTGCAGTATTGTCGAAAGATAACCCAGCAGACATAATGTTTCATGCAGATGTAAAATTTCTGGATTATCATGGTGGTGTTTTTCATTTTTTACTTGAAGAATTGCACTGTCATATTTAGGAAATCTTCCTATTAAGTATTTTATTTCAAGGAAGTCCAGTTAATACCGTGTAAGAGATTATTTAAATGTACTTTGACTTTAGTGTTATCTATCTTCTGTTCATCTTCTTCCCTGCCCCTCTCCTTTTTAGTACCCTGAAGACACAAGGACACCCAGAACTTCTGAATATTTCAGCTATTCAGTTTCCTTTTTTGAAGTCTCCTATAAAGTATAATAATCAACAATGACATAACTTCTCTGCAACAAAAACTGTCATGATAGGACAGATAGAAATCAGATCTGGCAGATTAATAATTGTCTCAGGAGAATATGTGTTCAGATTTTATTTGCTGAAAGAGTGACCATTGCTTTTCATGCCTCTCTGTCTTCCTCAGAATAAATGTTACCATATGATTATGCATTCACAGAAAAATATTCCATCTGCTCTGAGTAGAAAAACAAAAATAGTCTTAATAGAAAAGAAGAAAAATATGTAAAGCCAAGATGCTGCTATCAAGAATGAAAGTTACTATAATTATTGCTGCCCACTATCATTTTCCAACTAGAGCTACCCATAGTAAAGCTACACTGTAGTATGCCTGTCTGATAATAGCATCAGATGTTAATTGTGCACAGGAATAACCCCCACTAATTGTTATACATCCAGCCAAGTTGGACATAAGTTGGAAATGTAGAATTTAATTAGACCTCACTGTGTTATCCATAAAAGTAAAGGAAATCTACACTCCCGCAAATGTAATGTTAAAAAGGAAAGATAACTCAGCTAGCTACAATAATAGAGCCAATTTGCACGAGTGGCAACCTTGCCACATCACATTGCTGTCATGTGATGTTTTGCAATGTTTTTCCCATTCACATTGCTGTGGTAGGCATGGCCTGCACATGACGTATCTGACCCGTGGTTTGACACCCCTGGTCTAGTGGTTAAGGTTCTAGCCTAGAAACCAGGAGACTGTTCTAGTCCCACCTTTGGCATGAAAGGCAGTTTAGTGACTTTGGGCCCATGGCCCTCTCAGCCCAACCCACTTCACAGATTTTTATTTATTTATTTGTCAAATTTATATACCGCCCTATCTCCCCGAAGGGACTCATTGGTTCTTCTGGGAAAAATACAAGGAGGAAAGAGTACTAATTAAGATATGCTTGCATCTTAAGTTATTAAATATTAAAGGTGTGATATAAATAATAAAAAGTTAGGTTACACAGATACAAACACATCAAAGATAAGGAAAGTACCGTATTTTTCGGAGTATAAGAGGCACCGTTTTGAAGGGGCAAAATTTTTAAAAAGTAGGTAGGTAGATAGAGGAAGACAGAGGGAGAGAAAGAGAAATACAGTAGGTAGGTAGGTAGGTAGAGGGATAGGGAGAGAAATAAAGAGAAATACAGTAGGTAGGTAGGGAAAGAGTGTGTGTAGGTAGATAGAGGGATAGAGAGAGAAATAGAAAGAAATACAGTAGATAGGGAGAGAGAGTGTGTATGTGTAGGTAGGTAGGTAGGTAGAGGGATAGAGAGAGAAATAGAAATACAGTAGATAGATAGGGAAAGAGAGTAGGTAGGTAGGCAAAAAAGAGGAAAAAAGTTTTTTGTTAAAAAAAATTCATGCATATCTTAGGGAGGCTTATAGAGTGCTGCTGAAGGGGGGCAAAAAACAGCCCATATTTTGCTCATTTCTGCCCTCTCCAGCCTCCAGGACCTCCGCAAAGCTTCCATAAGGCTATGCACGGCCATTTTGGTGAAGGGGCGGGGCTTCAGGAGACCAATAATGCTGTATTTGATTTTCAAAAGATTTTCAACCTCTTTTTTTGAGGAAAAAAGGTGCATCTTATACTCTAAAAAATACAGTATATAAACTAATTTGTTCTTATACTGAAGTTGTACAGATAAGAGTAATAGAACTGCAAGTAAATAATGTCTTTTCTTACTATATAATGCCGAATTGCTTCTATCAGACCTGTCTTAACTGATAAGGCAAAAACATAAAGAGATTTCCAAAGGGATAAAAGCTTGGAGGACTAGATTTATTATAGAAAATGTATGAAGCCACCTCAAGAGAATGTCAGTGATTACTGTGTATCAGATGTGCAGCCTATTTATACTAAGATTGAAGTTAAATCATCATTCTTCTTATGAGTGATGCGGCAGATTAGAGACCTTTGTCTTTTGGGCTTGGTTTCCACGTCTTTTGTTTGAAGAATGAGTAGCTTAGTCAACAGGCAGTTTACATTAAACAAGAGCAAAACATACTGTCCTACCTTTTTTAATGGGCATTTGTTTCAGAAAGACTTTGTAGCTTATCCAGGAAAAAAACCTACAGTCACAGTGCATAGCTGAATGCACAATAATGGTGAAAAAGGGGAAATTCTATCTTAGGCCTTTATGAAAAAGATTGGAAATAAAATTAAAACCTTTGTAATGTTCTTATACCAATTTATGGCATTTCATATCTAGAATACTATGTACAGTACTGGCCACCACATTTTTAACAGAATTAGAAAAAGAGACAAAAGAGGGCTGTCAAAAAATCAGCTTGAGCATTTTGTTTAGGAGAAAAAGCTAGAACATTTAGTTTTGAAAGAAAGTGACTAGAGGGACATGATAGAGATGTATTGTTGCATGAGGAAATTGGTCAGGGAAACATTTTTTCTCTCTTTCTTGAACCTCTGATCATCCCGTGAAGTTGCCTGGAAAATTTAATACAGACGAATATTCTTTTTCACACAGTGCAGTAACTTGTGGAAGTCATTGTCACAAGATATGATGATAGTGTCGAACATGATAGTGTCTCATGATAGTGTCTTAACCTTTTGGTTTCCCTGGGCTGCATATAAAATATAAATAGTAAAATTGATATATCCTGTATATACATATAAATCACATAATATTAAAAGTTTACGATCTTGTGGAGCCACGTTATCAGCTGCCCCATGGGCTGGACACTGATGTAGGAAGAAAAAGGATGATCTTGATGAGAAGCTCCATTATCAAGGCAGCAAGTAGGTAAATATTGTGGAAACCCAGATAAGGACGGAGCGTTATAAAATCAACTTAGAAAAGTACTCCACTAATTCATATGAATATAAAAGTTGGAGGAGGAGAAATACATTCAGACTTGCAAGTGTGTGACAGTAGCCAATCTTTAAAAAAAAAGTTTTGGGCTATGTGCCATCTATTTTTTAATCTAGTCGGCATTGTATTGCAGTTTGTTGAATACATATTGGCCTACTTAAGTAAACATTTAGAATCTATACGGCTAAGATCCAAAGAACAATTCATTAGTTCTTTATATTCAGGGAACTTAGAACAGGCGTTTCTTCCTCATGCCTCATTTTAACCCTGTCTTGAAACTTGAAACTTTTATTGTGTAATACCAAATCAAGTTTGTGGTTGTTATGCCCAAGCTTTTGGATTTACACTAACCAAAACAAACTTATCTGGTTACAAGGGAAAGAAATCCTGCAATAAAATGTAATGATCCATTGTTAATACAACTTTTTAATAAATAAAAATATATTATTAAAAAAACCCTAAAATAATATGTAGAAAATTAAAAGACTAGAGAAGCTAGACAAGAAAGGCACTTGGTAGCAATTTGGAAAACCAAAATTCAGAAATGAATTAGATGATGAAGAAATATCATGTAGAGACCACAGCCATTAAACATCCTGAGATCTGTTGTACACACCTTGGCTTTATTGCTCTTGTCTTCTAGTCCCTCTGATTTCTTTTTTAATTCTCCTGAAATAAACTTTTTCTCCTGCTGCACATTTCTTTAGGATTAAGTTAACACTGCAGAGCCTTCTATGTTGAATGTTTACTGTGGCATAGTCATGGGGAAGCAAAGGCGTTTATATTGATGAAAGTAGTGTTCCAACATTGCAACTGAATTCCCACCACTATTTTTTGTGCTTTTTGATGACTTGGGCACACCATAAAGACTCAAGAGCTTGCACCATAATGTCACAATAAAATGATGAAAGTGGCAGGACCTCGCGGATGCCACTGAAATGTTAATTAATCAAATCTATTGATTCTCCTAAAACTTTGAGGAAAAAAACACCAATTCCACTCTAGGTTTGACCAATAGCAAAGGTGATAGAATCCCTGAAAATGGGAACCAAATTTTGCATTTTGATGTGAAAGAATGGAAGATTATTAAATACATGAATAGGAAAATATACTAACTATGGTTAATGTTAAGTAAATGTATAATAAGTGTAATCAAACCTAATGTGTCTTGATTAGCTAGTGCTTTTGAATATACAGCTGCCTTGGATGCCATTCCAAATCCAAGTAATTTTCTTTGTTAAAAAGTTTCCGATTTTAGCTACAATTCTTCCTGGTCTATGTATGGCTTTTTGAGACTGGAGCTTGCATTATGTTTTGGTGTAGCAGTGGTAAGATATCAGACTAGAAACCCAGAGAGTTTTTGTGAGCCCAGCCTTTAGCAGGAAACCAAGAGAGTGACCTTAGGCCTCTGTTTTTGTTTCTCTGTCTCCCCTCCCCCCAAATCTCTCTCTCACACACACACCAGTAGGAAGGAGTTAATCCAAACCACTTCTGAAAAAACTTTGCCAAGAAAACTGCAGGGACTTATTCAGGTAGTTGCCCAAAATAAAAAACTGACTTGAACACCCTCTTAAACCCATAAAAAATATAAAATTATTTTTACTTTACCATACTATTACAAATAATGGATATATTTGTAATCATACAGTACTTGCTCCTAGAGTTCAAATTACCTTGATAAGGGTAATTCTTGAGAAACTTTTACACATACCGGTAAATGGTTGCCAAGAGTTGAAAATGCAAAGTCTTCAGGTTTATTTTAAAAGCTGTGGTTTCTATTTAGTATAATTCTTGACTGTCTATTAATGTCTGTTACTGTTCTGTTTCGTAATCTAGATGAAGAACAAAGTGTTTTAATCCAGCAGGTGGCAATCTCTCATCTGAGGACAAGGCATTATGATTTTTATGATTTGCAAAATTTGTATAATGTGAAAAGCAAGCCCACTCAAAAATTCCTGTTACCCTTGCAGGAGTACCTAATAGCAAGCTGTTTTTATTAAAAGTACAATTAGTCCTTGACCTGCAACCATTTGCTTAATGACCATTCGAAGTTATAATGGCCCTGAAAAAAATACTTTATGACCAGTTTTCACATATATGACCATTGCAGCATCCCATGGTTCCATAATAGAAATTTAGTCATTTAGCAATTGGCATGTATTTATGATGGTTGCAGTATCCCAGGGTCAGGTGACCATCGTTTGTAACCTTCCCAGTTGGCTTCCTACAAACAAAGTCAATGGTGGTAAAACAGATTCATTTAACAACCACATGATTCACTTAATAGCTGCAGTGACTTGCTTACCGGTGGCAAAAAAAGTCATATAAATCAGGTGCTTCAATTAACAACTGTCTTCCTTAGCAACCAAAACTTTGGGTTCAACTGTCGTAAATCAAGGACTACCTGTATTTTAATTCTGATTATTTAGAGTTCCTTGAAAAGACAGTCTCCTTTAGGTTGATTTTGATTCCTGGTCTGAACATATCTATGCAGGTTTTTTTTGGCAACAGTATAGTTTGTCATTACCTTTTTCTGGAATAGTCCGGAATATTTTTGGAATTTTGCAGTTTAGTCTATAGTTCTCATTCAAGTATTAACTGAATCTGTTCTGCTTAGGTTGAACCTAGAATGATTTAGTCAGGCATGACCACTTCCTAAGACAAAACTCCCTTAATGCCTTTTCAAATATTATGTCAATTTCTTTGATTAATAACTGATCCCAGTGAACTGCAATTGTACCTTAGAAGTATTTGAGCCAAGATCTAAATAGAACTAAGAAAAATGTGTTTGCATAGTTATGGTGAGAATCCATTAAGCTTAGCTTTTCTTTCCAGATTCACCCCTGCATTTCTCAAAGACTTCTTCATAAACCAGGCATGTCCAAAGTCCGGCCCGCGGGCCATTTGCGGCCCGGGGGTCGGTTTAATACGGCCCTCCAACAGCCCTCCCTGCTCTGTGTAAATGTGGCCCTCCCTTCCTCCCTCTGTCTCTGGGGCTGTGTGGCTGGGAGGGAGGTGGACACGCGGCCCCAGAACGTGCGCTTGGTGCCTGCCGGAGGGAGCCGCGATGGAGACGCGACCGGCTTCCCTGCCTGACGCCCCTGCCAGGCGACCTGCCGGGCGACAGCCTCGGTGGTGCTTAAGATGATGGTAGCCTTGGGTGCTCGCACAAGGTCGCCCGGCAGGGGCGTCAGGCAGGGAAGCCGGTCGCGTCTCCATCGCGGCTCCCTCCGGCGGGCACCACGGCTTACGTTCTGGGGCCGCGTGTTCACCTCCCTCCCAGCCACGCAGCCCCAGAACGTGCTGCTCCCACCGCACAAGGTCGCCCGGCAGGGGCGTCAGGCAGGGAAGCCAGACGCGCGGCCTCAGAACGTAAGCCGTGGTGCCTGCCGGAGGGAGCCGCGATGGAGATGCGACCAGCTTCCCTGCCTGACGCCCCTGCCGGGCGACAGCCTCGGTGGTGCTTAAGATGACGGTAGCCTTGGGTGCTTACCCCGCCTGCTCCCTCGCCCGCTGCGGGAGGAGGCATCCGTAACCTCCGGCATACCGGCCCTTCTGCTGCTTCCCGGGTGGGGGAGGGGAGGAGAGAGGAGAGAGGGAGTGACTGACAGACACAGAGAGAGACAGAAGGGGAGGGAGGGAAAGACTGAGAGACAGACAGAGACAGAGAGAAAGAGAGGGAGGGAGACGGAGAGAGACACAGATATAGAATGACACAGGGAGGGATTGAATCGGAGACAGACGGGGAAAGAGGGAGAGACAGACATACAGAGAGAGGGAGGGAGGGAGAGAATCAGAGTGAGTGACACACACAGAGACAGGGAGAGACAGAGAGAGGGAGGGAGAGACAGATAGAGACTGATTAAGTGAGTGAGAGACAGACAGACAGACACACACACAGAGTGACAGCGAGAAAGAGAGAAAGAGAAAGAAAGAAAGAGAAAGAAAGAGACAGAAAGAGACAGAAAGAAAGAGAAAAAGAGAGAGAAAGGAAGAGAAAGAGAGAAAAAGGGAAAGAAAGAAAGAGAGAGAAAGAAAGAGAGACAGAAAGAAAGAGAGAGAGAAAGAAAGAGAAAGAGAGAAATGGAGAGAGAGAGAGGAAGAAAGAGAGAAAGAGAGAGAGTGAGAGAGAAAGGGAGACAGAAAGAAAGAGAAAAAGAGAGAAAGAAAGAGAGAGAAATGGAGAGAGAGAGAGAAAGAGAGACAGAAAGAAAGAGAAAAAGAGAGAGAGAGAAAGAGAAAGAGCGAGAGAAATGGAGAGAGAGAGAGAGGAAGAAAGAAAGAGGTAGGTAAGTTTTTTTAAAATTTATTTTCAATACATTGTGAAAACTCAACTGTCAGTTGATCTTAATGTTATGAAATGAAAAGTATGTCATTTGCAATTAACTTGGCATAAAATAATTTATTTGCATTTAATTGTAATGGTTCAAAGAATGTTCGGAAAAATGTTTGGCCCTCCACCATGTTCACTTCATCCAATCTGGCCCTCTTTGAAAAAAGTTTGGACACCACTGTCATAAACCCTGTCCCCAAAGATTGGGGAGCAATTACAAGCAGTTTAGTTGTAGTATATATCATTCCCCAAAAAGGAAAGCTTGATAATTCCTTTGTGCATCTTTTTTAAGTAATACAAGGAGTGCTTTGGATTCTAATTCCACTGACAGAACATCATTTTTATTCCATTACCTCATGCTGATTCACCTCTCTCCTTCCTTCCCTTTTCATTTACAACAATTAAAAATATCACTTATGTGATTAGCAAACTTGGAAACATTAACATGTTTCCTTTGTAGATTAGTCGGAATCCAATTACTGAAACAAAAACTTCCATATTACATTTATTTTCAGATGTTCTATTACCTTTCAGGACATGAATATTTTCCCCATTAAATAACTAGAGTATAATATCATTTAATATCATGATTTATGTTCAAGTTAACTATCTCTTCCTAAACATGACATTTGAGAGACAAATGTACATTTTGTAACTTTATCATTGAGTGTTGGGAATAGGTTTTGATGTGTTCAGCCAATAGTTAGTAATATTTCACCTAGTCATATACTGTAATTTTTTTTCTTTCAGCTGTAAAACGTTTAATGAAAGAAGCTGCTGAGCTGAAAGAGGCAACAGACCATTATCATGCCCAGCCTTTAGAGGTTAGTGGATGCCCTTTCTGTATGCAATTCATAGCTAAGGAATTTGGAGAAATTAAATTTAGAGAATTAAAAGGAGGCAAGCATGGGCATTCTGATTCTGAATCTCTTTTTAGTGCCCTCTCCCCCCAATCATGATGGTTAAAAATCAGAATAATGGTTGCTAACCATTTCTGATGGAAAGTAAACAGATATATGCTCTAAGAAAGGCTTATGGTGGTTTTTACCAAAATAAAACACTCAATGTTCTACCCAGCACAGGGGGGGAAATCCTGACCTCACCTACGGTATGTACAATATTCACTTTTATTGTTAACTATTGATAGCTTTGCTGCCCCAACCAATTTTGAGTATGGCCCTTAAACAAGTAGACCTAGAAAACAATGTTACAGATATACTTCATTGAACAACTGCCCTGTTTAGCAACCATTTGAAGTTATGTCAGAGATGAAAATGTAGTTTTATGGCCGTCATTCAATTTTCGTGTTCTATAACTGGTTTCCAACAAGAGTCAACAGAGAAACTGGCAGTAAAATCGGAAGACATGATCATGTCTTTCTTAACAATCTGTGGTGACTTGCTTACCAACTGAGTGGGACTATTAAGTTGGGATGGTAAAGTCAGATTGTTGATTCAAGGAAATAAACTTTAATATGCCAGTTATGGCCTATTTAACCATAATGATGGCAGTCAGGGAAATGTTACCTCAAATTTAATTTGATGTATTTGTGAGTGAGAGTGATTGGCTGTTTATATTTCCATTTTTTTCTTTTATAGGACAATCTTTTTGAGTGGCATTTCACTGTAAGAGGTCCTCCAGATTCAGAGTTTGATGGAGGAGTTTATCATGGAAGAATAGTGCTACCACCAGAATATCCTATGAAACCACCAAGTATTATTCTCTTAACGGTAACAAACTTCAGGTGTCAGCTAGAAAACCACAAATGCTTTGTTGGAGTATTAGATCTAAGTCTCAATTACTTAATATGTAAAATAATTGTAAGGAAAAAAATTAAGTAATTGTTTTTCCTAACCTTTCACTGTCAACACACTGCCATTAAATTACACTGGATTTTTAGGATTAAGCTATAATCCCTTTTCCCCTCCCTTGTATGACATCCACTGCATCAGGCATGGTTCACAACAATGACACACCTATAAAATCTTTCAGTAGTAAAATCGCCATGAAATACAGAGTCATGTTTTCATCTAACAGTTAAAAAAATAAATCAACCTCTAATCCCTCAGGGAAACTAGCAGTTATCTGCATTTTTATGCAGGAAGAATTGGAAATGTTTGAAGAATGGATGGGGCATGGTTGCTTTCGCATACAAAGGAAAAATAAGTTTAAAATTTTTGGAAATGATTATCAGCAGCAAGTGGTATTTTGGACCATTCCAGTTGTTTCCTTTTTATTGGTCTTGAGAGTTTTACTATATTAAAATAATAAACAGATCCATTATTTAGGAAATCATAAGTAGCTTTTTATTCATGTATGCTGGAAAAGCAGTTTTAGCTTTCTCCCTCACTCTACCAATGGGACTGCTCACTCAGAAGTTTTCCACACCACCCCTTGATAGCAGCCAGGTCATCTCATCAAGACTGTGACGACACATCTTCCCTTTAAGGCCACAACTGAGCTGTTTTTTTCTGCTTTTCTGACATTCCACATATAGCTCACTTCAGCAAAACCACAACCATAACACACCTCAAATCCATGTGTCATATCGTGAATAATGCTAAATCCTAGTTTAAAAAAAAAAAGTTTGATAAAATGATTTTTTCTTCTTCTCAATTTGTCTTTTTAAGGCCAATGGTAGATTTGAAGTGGGAAAGAAAATTTGTTTAAGCATCTCAGGACATCATCCTGAAACATGGCAACCATCTTGGAGCAGTAAGTATCAACAGTGAGGAAAGTTTGATAAAGAAGCATATCTGTTAAAAAGACCACAGTACAGCAGATTTTATAATTCATTTTGTCTCTGTCTCTGTTTCTCTCTCTCTGTATATAATAGCTAATTAAAGTTATTTTTATTACAGTAAGAACTGCCTTACTTGCTATTATTGGATTTATGCCAACAAAAGGAGAAGGAGCCATAGGATCTTTAGATTACACACCTGAAGAAAGACGAGCACTGGCTAAGAAGTATGGGTTAGGTTTTATGTGAAACAAACAGTTATCTGTTGCATTTCTGAATAAAAATGTTCTTGGATTTTGAAATTGATTTTCAGGCCTTTCAGTATCTGAGAGTATATTTTAAATCAAGATAGTACAACCTTTTCAAAACTGCTTGTGAACATTATACTGGGGGTTATCTGTGGGAGGGCAGGGAGAAATGGAGTAGCAAAAGCCACATGTTCTTAGCCTTATCATTTTTTTAGCCTATATTGATTCTTCTCCTTTCAACTTGCCTAGTTTTTAGCCACTTATCCAAATCTTTTTGGGCAGGTGAGAGGCAGCATAAAAATTTGGGGGGCAGCACAGATTATGCCTTTTTGCATAGACTACTAAGTATAATTTTCATTTCGAGAACCTCTGATAGAAATAAAGCATCTCCTTTCCCCTTTAATTTCTGATAGAAAATCTATTTTTTTCTAGAATTTTTTCAGCACATTTTTATTCTAAATACCCACTGAGAGTCACCTTTTTTTGGACTATGAAATTGTAAAGGTCTTAGATTGTAGTCACATTTAATCCTATGGTATCATAATACCAGAGGCTTCTACTGATGTGTGATAAGACCTGCTGTATTACTGATGCTTCTAGAATCACATATCACATTATCTATTTAACCCTGCCATTAGGTTCTTCCCTATTTATAATCTCAAGTTTTTGTTGCTGTGGAATTAGGCATTTGATTCTGTTTTGGCTCTATTATTCACTTTTTCAAGTATTTTATATAGACAGTAACAACACTATAGACCAGAGGTCTCATTCTCGCGGCCCGCGGGCCAATTGCAGCCTGCAGGACGGTATCTTGTGGCCCCCACCATGATATGAAAGTATAATATTAGTATTAATATTAATATAAGGAATCCCAGCCTCACCCAGACTCTGCCCCAGTGGTCTCCAGGTAAATTGAGTTTGAGACCCCTGCTATAGACTATTAAAGCTGTCTTGTCTTTAACTGGGCAAAACACTGCATCAGAAGGCAACGATTGTTGAACTAAGGTGGGCTAATTTACAGAATGCATCAAAAATCTGGGATCTATTACATCCATGGGATTGAAATTTGGCAAATTTGTGGTCACTTCAGCACTGCCACCCAGAGGTTCAGTAGACCAGTTCTGCCTTACCTCTGCCTTTTCAGCTGGAAATCTGGTAGAATGGTACCACCCAAGCCTTCTGGAAGCCAGAGAGATCAGTCTCAGCATCAACTGCCACAGGGCAGTCAGCTCCAGGTTAAGCTACCTACTGCTTTTTTGCTCTTGCTCATTCTGATTCTCTGTTTAGGAAATGTCTCTGAAAAGATGGCCCCATAGGTTATGGGTTGTCTAGTCCTATATACATTCAGAATTGTTCCATTAATTCATTCACCGCTAGATGAGGGAATTCAAGATTTCAGCCTTAAATTAATTTAGTAGGGCAAGAAAATCGATTTTGTACAATTACCTAATTGATCAATCTCTAGATAGGAAAATGAAATTTTAATTAGTAAAATGAGTAGCCAACCTGTCCTAATTTTTTAAGATTATCTGAATCTATTTGCCTGAGATGACAGTAGGGTTGTTTGTTCTTTAATCATAATATCTTGTGGTTTTTTTTTCCTTTATAAAATGGAACTAGTCAATTACACACTTCTTTATTTAGTCCACAGTGCTTAAGTCAAGAGCTATGTTCAGGTAAAGCCTGGATTCAGAAAGAAATATGGTTTTCTGTGAGTAGAGATTTTCCAGGAATGGAACATTTACTAGGGTCAAAATTTTATGCAGAAAATATTTACTTCAGGTTGGCGTGGTGATTGCATGATGTTTTCTTATTAAACAATGGTTCTAAAAGATTAAAAGCCAAAAGTACATCGCATATCACTTTATTACTTATTCCCTAATATTGTATCCAGTTCTGCAACAAAGTATTTTTTCCATATCAGAGTTTTTGATTTTTTAAAATGTAATTTTGAATATAATGTATTTCAAAATTCATACAATAGGCTGATTTTTTTTCACAGAAAATAGTGTATTTTAAATATTTCTGCAGACTATAGACTTTCAGAAAAGAATGGCAATTCAAGTCATATTAGTTTGCATTGCATTTTCTGGAAAACCCATAGCTAAACCTGTCCTTTCTGTTTCTGTTTCTATTCTTGACCATGGGAGCAGCTAACAAATCATGGTCTGTGATTTATTTTCCATGAAATGTGAAGGAACACATTTGGTTTTTCTGGCTAGTCAAGTCAGGGCAAGCAATGACTTCTAATTCTATCTGGTTAGGAGAAGAAAAAAAATAGACAAACAAGTCATCAAAGAAATTTGCTTAGCTGTTTCTGTGGGCAGAAGGACCAGATGAGAAGGTTGATGGAGAAGCATTCTATCTTAGTATGTCATGCAAATGCACTTATTAACTGGTCAAACTTGTTTCAGAAGTAAATCCCATTGAGTTAGTATTGCCATTTTAATTTGTTTGTCATAGTTAATTCCCTGTTAATTCCAAATAATACCCTGTTATTCAGGTTGTGTTTTATACTTCAAATAAACCAAGATTTGTTTCCTTTATGATTTGTTGAACAGTTAAAATACTGCAAATGATTGAAGGAATCATGACTTCACCCTGGGTTACTCTCCCTCCTATTTTGCATCTTTGTAAATCACTTAAAACTTAGCTGGGGCACAAAACCAACCTAGATTAAGAATTATTCTGATGTATGTGGATAAAATGTTGGTGGTTGGTTGGTTGGATGAATGGGTGGTTGGTTGGAAGGGAAGGGAAGGAAAGGGAGGGGAGGGGAGGAAGGAAATAAGAGTGTTTCATCGCTGAGCAGATTGCAAAATTTATTAGAAATTGGTTGCTGTGCTTTAGAATATATTTTGTTGGATCTAATATAATTCTAAAAGACTCTCTAAAAGTAGAATTAAAGATGTCGGCTTGTTTTCTGCTCTTTTTACAATCTTAAACATCTGGGTATAGAGTTATGCAGCAGATGTATAAACAGAACTACCCTAGCAGTTGTCTGGGGAAAGATGTGATCTTCTGCCAGCTTGTGTGCACTGCTGCATCCCCAATTGAGCCTTCGCGAAAACACAATACATTTCACAGATAAATCGTTTATCCAAAGTTAATGCTAGCAAGGCTTAGCATTGCATGCAATATGTTATGTTGATGCTTGCTGATTGTTAAATTAACATATGGTCTGCTATTATTCCCTAGGTCTCAAGATTTCTATTGTGAAGGATGTGGCTCACTTATGAAAGAAGTCCTCTTACCATTAACTTCAGGGAGTGCCTCAAGCCAGGCTGACCAAGAAGCCAAGGAACTTGCCAGGCAAATCAATTTCAAAGTAAAATAACTATTTGTTCTTCTTTTCTCTTGATTACTTTGGTGCATAGGACAATACCTAGGGAGGTGGATTAGTGCTGCCCAAGGCAACATGGATTAAAGGGGAAAATTGCTCCTGAAAGTCATTGTTCTATCTCCATTTCACAGAATCCAAACACTGCCTTCTTTCTTAGCTATGTTTGATTTAAAAATTGATCCATCTAATATGCTTGATGAAATATATCAGGTCCTGCACCCATAGCAGAATTTTAATTTTTCCTCATGTTCCCCTTTTCTCTAAATTTATTCCAAATAATTCTACAGTGTTTAGGAGCAAGTTGTAGCAGGTTTCAAGAAGGATAAGGAATCATACCCATTTTTCATTGTTATTGGAGTATTTTTCATGCATTTAATTTGATGCATCCTATTGTTTTACAATTATAATACTGCTGAAAGAGTTGGGTGTCAATCTTTACAAAAAATAACTAATTACAATCCTGTAGTGAGACTAACTTGCAAAGCAGGATTTTTAAGTGTTGCTTTGGTTGCTTTTTTTAAAACAAATAAAATTTTGAGCAAAGTTAACATTTTTGAGTAGAATACCAGTGTGCCTTTAAGCAAAGTAATAGCTATCATAAAATCCCTTGGTGACTTTAGAAGCAATATCTCCATTGTGTTTTAAATAATAAAAATAATGCAAACATGACTATAGACCAGAACTTTATATGTGGCTGGAAATTCTGTTACCTTGTTTTTTAAAAAATCCTACAGCACTCTGCGTGTAGAACTGAAATCCTCCGTAAGACGTTTAGGGATGCAAGTGTGTGGTGCTTGCCAGGTTCTGTATTAGGTGTGTGCATGCATATTCTGCAGAGCCTCCATGTCCCAGATAGAGCTTATGACATTTCTGAGAAAATAAAAATGATAGATGACTACAGCCCAGTGACTAGTTTTGAAGCTGATCCAGTTTTCTAGAAGAAAAAAGATAAGTGGGAATAAAAGTAGGATGAAGAAAGAGTGGGGAGGATAGATTGCATTCTGGAAATAGGTGCATTATAACTGGTTATGAGGTGTGATGGCTCAACAGTTAAAGATGCTGAGCTTTGTAAGCTGGAAAGCTGATAGCCTGGGATCAAGACCTGAGTGCTGGGCAACGGGGTAAGCTCCTGTTCCTTGTCCTAGCTCCTTCCCAGTTTGAAAGCATGCAAATGTGAGTAGATAAATAGGTACCATTTCTGTGGGAAGGTGTTGTGGCCCAGCCGGCTCCGGATGAGCTGCTGATGGACTCCTCTAGTGAGGAGTCCTATGAGTCTGCTCTGGAGGAGGGCAACCTTGAGAGAGCAGAGAGCCCGGCTGGTCTTCAGGAGGCACCTGGGTCTTGGAGTAGTGAGGAGGATCAAGGCCAGTTTGTCCCTGATGCTAGAGTGAGAAGGGCTGAAAAAAGGAGGCTTCAATTGCATCCGAAGCGAACTCGAAGGAGTTGAATTAGTCCCAGCTGCCTAATGACTGGCCCCTCCCAAGAGAGTTTAAAAGGAAGTCTTTGCTAAGAAAGTACTTGCACAGAACAACGTTGGATTTCTAGGTTCATGTTTATTCGTGTTGATTTTCAGGTTCGTGTTTAATCGAGTTAGGAAGCTTCGTATCTGTTCAGAGTCATTCAGGCAAGCAGCCAAGAGAGTCAGTGGCAAGCAGCCAGTCTTGTGTTAGTTGGAGAAAGGGGGGTGAGAAGAGGAAGGTAATACTGTTCCATGCATTTTTGGCACATAGTCGTCCCAGCCACATGACCATAGACAATGCTGGCTCCCTTGTCCAAGAAACAGAGATGAGCACCGTGGCCTAGAGTTAGACACCGCTGAACAGGGAAACCTTTGCCTGTACTTTAACTGGTTATATTTATAAGTGAACATGCCCCTTTCCCTCCCCAGCAGCTATTGCACAAGACAAAATACAGCAAGTTCTCAAAGTCAATAATGCTGCAAGCACTTCAGAGAGGTGAGGGCTATGGGAGTAATGTTTTCTTCCCATAAGAATGGAAAGGCGTTCAATTGGAGTTCATCTCATTGCTACCTCCTAATATCTAGCATTGTTTATATTTTATGGATATGGGAGTTTTTTTGTTTGCTCCTTGGGGATTTAATAAACTAAAACCTAAAAGGGACAACTTGATTTTCTTTCTGTGTCGTATTTCAATCAATCATCTATTCCAGAATCTTTGCCTTGTTTAATAACATCTTCTCCTAAATTTAACAAGGTGCCTAAGCAGAGATATAACTCCTACCAAGTGTTCAATAATGTTGCAAGAAAAATGCATTACATAACATATGTTTGCAGAATTGATTAGAATTTCAGTGTCCCTTTGATGTAATAATTTATGGTGTTTTCTCATTTTGCTTAAGGCTGAAGGTAATTCCTCTAGAAAACCTGTTACTGAACCTTTAGATATGTCAGAATTTAATCACCTTGGGACTTCCTCTGAACACCAACAAGAAGTTACCACTCCAGCATTCCAGGATACCATCACCAGTGAAATGGTGGGTATTTCATAAATGAGGCACAATCTTGGAAAAGTCAAGTTAATACTGCTTAAATGCAGCTAGAAACCTTTTTAAATACAGGTAGTCCTCAAATTACAACAGTTCATTTAGTGACTGTTCAAAGTTACAAAGGGTCTGGGGAAAAAAATGACTTATTCATTGTTTTTCACATTTATAACAGTTGCACCATCCCCAAAGTCACATGATCGGATACTTAGCAACTGACTCATATTTATGATGGTTGCAGTGTCCTGGAGTCATGGGGTCACTTTTTGTAACCTTCTGCCAAGCAAAGTCAACGAGGAAGTCAGATTCACGTAACAACCTTATTACTAACTTAATAACTGCAGTTATTCAGTTAACTGTGGTAAGAAAAATCGTAAAAGGGGGTAAAATTCACATACCAAATGTCTCATTTAATAATGGAAATTTTGGGTTAAGTTGTGGTTGTAAATCTAAGACTGTACATGTTAGCATTTGATTAAAAGCAGCGGTATCCATGGGAGTGGATCACTTATGTTGAAATGACAGGCATGACTGGACAAACTCTTGCCTCTTTTTAACATCTATTGCATACGTGTAAAAAGCCTTCAGTTGTTCCGTTACATCTACCATTTTGACATCATTGGTCCTCCCAATAGCCTTGATTAAAACCACTGAGGGTTTTTTTGCATGTCCCTATGGTCTTTCCTTTTTCTGACTCTTACGTGTATCTAAAAGTAAAAACCACTGAATTTATTGTCGCTTACTTCTGAAGGTACTGTTTGTAAATATTTGCTTTCAGCTTCTTTGTCATCAGCTGTAGCTCCTCGTTACTTTTTCTTCCAACTTCCACTTTCCATTTGTAATATGCTTATAATCAAATAAGATAGCTGTTTTCCTTTGAGCGACTTTACCTTTTTAGAATACAGGTAATCCTCAACTTACGACCACAATTGAGCCCAAAGTTTATGTTCCTAAGTGAGAAATTTGTTAAGCGAGTTTTGCCCCATTTTGCGACTTTTCTTACCACATTTGTTAAGTGAACCACTGCAGTTAAGTTAGTTACACGATTGTTAAGTGAATCTGGCTTCCCCATTGACTTTGCTTGTCAGAAGGTCGCCAAAGGGATCACATGATCCTGGAACACTGCAACCATGGTAAATATGTACCACATACCAAGCATCTGAATGTAAATCACAGGACCATGGGGATGCTGTGTTGGTCATTCGTGTGAAAAATGATCACAAGTCACATTTTTCAGTGCTGTTGTAACTTCGAATGGTCACTAAGCAAACTGTTGTAAGTTGAGGACTACCTACCGGTATACCTAGAGAAATGTTTTTGTCACCACAGTAAGGACTTATTTATAGACCCAATCTCTTGTTAGCCCAAACCTTTAATGATATACAGTACATAAGAAATGTGAGTTTTGCTTTGTTCTTTAATGATTTTCAGCATTTACTTATGCTTCCCATTTCTTTGCAAACACTTTAGTAAATATAACTGCATGAAGGAAGATTAATTTTATCCATTTTACATTATTGTGTGTTTTTTAATTATGACATATTGTGTGGTTTTTTAATTATGACATATTAATACAACCAAGAAGAGCTGGTTATATAATCTTTCCACTTTGAAAGTAACTGAGACTTGCTGTTGATCCAGGACAGCTGCTGCTATGACTGTAGATGCAATCTAAATTCACTGATAAATTGTAGACAAATCCCAGTTAAGCTGTATGAGTGGGTGTATGGGTTTTTAGAGTTGATGGGCTACAGATTGGTTAAAAAAAATCATGTCAAATCACATCAAAGCATCTGTTCCTGGGTACAGAGCATTTTCAGCTTTTTAAAAGATGTAGACATGCTAATATTACATAGATTTTCCCAATAAAGTTTTCTTGTTATGCAGTTGCAATTTCATGGCATTTAATTTTATTTTTCCTCTACAAGGCTCATCATTTTTGAATGTGTGGTTTGATATGTGTCACTCTTTTACTTTCTTTTTGGAAACTGACCCATCGTGAACACCAAAAATAATCACCTTATTTTATGTTGGGGGGAAAAAGTAAACAGAATGCTATTACCTTGTTTTAAGTAACATTATTTATTCCTATTACCTTTTTCCCAGACTATTCGGAGTAAGCACCCTCCATAATCAAAAGTCTAAGTTTGTTAGTTGCATATGATCAATGCATACTTATTCAAAGTAAATTAATATTTTAAAGAATCCCCTTGTTGATCTCTTTCACCCCCTCTCCGTCCTCCCACTCCTCCCCCGCCACTTGATGATGCCTTATATAATCTCTTCCAGTATCCTCGTGTGGATATTAATACAATAGAATGAACAGATACCTGCAGAAACTCAACCCTTGTAGGCAGTCCAAGTAGTTCATGGTATCTTAACATCAGTGAAAGTTAAGTTTAATTAGGATAGGTATAATTCATCCATATTTTGATGAGGGTCATCCATCAGTGCCATTCTCTGGGTATGGACTATGATTAAAAGAGGTCCAAATATAGAGTACTCTATATCTGAAGCTTATATGCCTGCTCAACAATTGTCTTTAAATAGGAAAGGAAGCAGGGAGATAATTGTGTAATTTAACTGGATCCAGAGAGAGCTTCTTCAGTACCAGCTTTAGAAAGCTCTCACCCCTTGCCAATCATCTTCTGCTTTTCTATAGACTTTCAAAGATCTTTGTGTTAAAATATAATTGATTCCCATTGTGCTGGGAACAATTAATACTAATGTATTGATTCTGATTGGCAACATTCTACTTATATAAATAATAGCTAACTCAAGCAAGATGACAGCTTGCTGTTCCAATTGTAAATACTGGCTAAATAATTCTATGTAGGACATTTTGTTTTCAGTTCTGTTTTGCTGAATTCATTTTTCTCACCTTTAGTCTGGAAATCCAACCAACTCTGCCACTTCAAATCAAGAAGAACTCCATTCTCAACCTGCATCCAATAATACTTCCGTGAGCCCCCGCCAAAGACATAACCAGCACAGAAGAGCACCAGGTTCAACCAACTTCAATCAGGTTCAGCAGCCAAGAGTCAACGCAAGCCACATGGGATCAAATATGCTGATTCTCCTTCTTATTTTAGCATTGGCAGTACTAGTCGTTAGACGTATATATCTAGCCAATGAGTATGTATTTGAATTATGAGATTCTCTCATTTTGAAGACCAGTGACTTGAACGTGTTATTGAAATGTTCTATGTTTGGTATGTCATGAGGATTGTTTACATAAGATTACTTTTTGTATTTTCTCATTTTAAAAGTGAATGCCAATGTACCTGAGGAGGTACATTAATATTTTCAAGGAATATACACTTTGATAGTGATGAAAGTATGATTGATTAATAACCTGTACAAACTGACAGATTACCCAAAATGTCTTTTGAGAATATTCTGCATTAGCAGGATATTTAAGGGTGAATGGACTTACTGCGTTGTGCACAAGCTTTGATGGGTATTTTTAACTGACAGAGCCCTAAAATTGTGTTTTATGCCAATATGATGGATAATTATTCAAAATAGCAGGACAATAAAGGTTTATTCATGACAGGGCTCCTTAAATTGAAATGAAGAAATGTTTGCATAATAAATGTTATTAAATAAAGGAAAGTTGGTAATATATAGTAGGCACATTTATTTCCTACCTAAAAATTCCAGGAAATGAAATGCTGTAAATTGTGAGCATTTTTTTAAAATGTGGGGAGAACATAATATACTTTACTTTTTACTTTTAATTGTCCTGAACCTAGAATAATCTTTTGCAAGTTTTAAAGGCTACTTTTAAAATATTCAGTTGTGTATATTTTGCTTTTTTAAAGCTGAGAATCCCCCAAATTGTTATGTAATATTTACCCAAACATTATTGACTATAATTTATTTCACAAATATACATAATGCATTGAATTGATTGTTCATGTGCCCATCATTAAAAAATAAAAAGCTTTTTAAAAACACATCAACAAAGTTAGAATATTTTCATAAGTTTATTTAAGAAATGCTTCGGGAAAATTAAGTTTTATTATTAGTTGAGCTTGCTTAATTGCTTCATTCATTGACTTTGCAAGCAATTGTTCCAAGTAGGAACTAGAAAGGCAGTGTTGTCAGACCTTCAGAGTAGACAAGATCAGGAAACTGACTCCACAGGAAGACTGGAACTCTATTGAAATGGGCTCTAGTAATGGAGCCTTGCAAGCTGGCTGTGCTCCCCACCTCAAGCTTTTATCCTGGGAGGAGCCAGTCTGAGCTTCTTCCTAGTACTATCTCTTTTCCCAGGTTTTAAGGAATGCTCTGTCCTCTTTGTTCACACACAGCAACAGTTTATGAATATTTTTTTCAAAGCTGTCCCCTGGCTCTCTCCCTTCTACACCTCAGGATGGAGTCAGCTTCTAATTTGTTTAACCATTTCCACTGGCAATTAGTCAAATAGCAATGATCGGGTTATGTGCACAAACACATCATTTGTGGATAAGCAAGAAATCTCTGGAATTAAAATCAAATCAATTTTAAATTAATAAAAAGTTGGTATCGACAAAGTGAGTCAGTATTTGAAATACAGTGAACAGATGATGAACATATACATTGCTGAAATTGCAAACTTCTGTTGAAATTTAAAGCGGGAAGAACAGGTTAAAGAATATATGATCAAATGGGCTAATAATGTTGGTTATAATAGATCAGTGGGAAAACATGTGGCTAAAAGGGTTGAAATGTGTGAAACAATCTCAAATATATTTTTTATAAAATGATGTATTTTATTTATTTATTTATTGGATTTATACCCCGCCCTTCTCCAAATGGACTCAGGGCGGCGGACAAGAAATCAGAACATACAGAACATATAAACATTTTTTTTTCTTTTTTAAACTTATTCCGTTAGGGGCCTGTGTTCAACCGAATTAAAATCCCCATTTTATAACTGGCGGTGTTGGGGACTGCGCGAGGCCGGCTAGTTGAAAAAGGTGTGTCTTCAGACACTTGCGGAAGACACAATGCCAGAGAAGGTATCTAGAATGTAGGAAAGCACTTCAAATGTATATTGGAAATATGAACAACATGAGACATTTATTATATTTGGTAGTAAAAAGGTAAAGGAGTCCCTCTGGATTTTACTCAGCCAGTCATTGCTGACTGTAGGGAATGGTGCTCTAGAAAAAGTGCACAGAAGAGCAACAAAGATGATTAGGGTTAAAACATATGAAGAAGGGTTGCAGGAACTGGGTATGTCTAGTCTGGTGAAAAGAAGGAACAGGGGAGACATGATAGCAGTGTTCCAATATTTCAGGGGTTGCCACAGAGACTATTCTTCAAAGCACCTGAAGGTAGGACAAGAAGCACAAGGTGGAAACTAATCAAGGAGAGAAACAACTTAGAACTGAGGAGAAATTTCCCAACAGAACAATTAATCAATGGAACAGCTTGCCTCCAGAAGTTGTGAATGCTCCAACACTGGAGTTTTTAAGAAGAGGTTGGAGAACCATTTGTCTGGTGTAGGGTTTCCTGCCTAGGCAGGGAGTTGGACTAGGAGACCTCCAAAGTCCCTTCCAACTCTTGTTATTCTATATTCATCTCCACAGCACTTTTCCACATCATGTGGCCAGCAAGACATCATGGAGCGCTATTACCTTTCACCAAAATGGTATCTTTATTGGCAGTTGCATGCTTTCAAACTGCTAAGTTGGCGGGAGCTCTGGGGCAAGGAAAAAAGCTCACCCTGTCGTGCTGGGCTCCACTTTCAAATTGGTTTGCTGGTTTTCCAACCATCAAGCCGAGCGTCTTAACCACTGAACCACCGTGTTTGGTGGCATTTAAAATAGACATTCTGGATTCCATTGAGTATTAATCTTTTAAATCTTCTAAATCAAAGTATGCATTTGAATCCAAATTCTTTTAGCTTTTAAAAAAATGTTTGGTGGACATGTAATAAAGCTGTAAAAAGTTTGTATTCAGATACATACTTTGATTTAGAGGATTTTAAAGACCAATACTCATTGGAAGCCAGAATTTTTAATTTTAGGATGAATAGATAAAATATTAGAAAAATGTTATGCAAGATTATTTTAATAGAAGAGTACTGAGGCAAGTTTAATATATGTACAGAGATAGAAAGAGACAACATAACCCACTATGGAAGTTTTGCTGAAATGGCTAAATTGTCTTCTTTGTTTAGAGAAAATATATTATATATATTTATTGGTAACTGGAAGCCTTCCATACTTTTTGCATAAAATTGAAAAAAAATATGATTTTTCTGATTAGACCTAGAAAAAAAAAGAGTAATATGATGTAACTTTAAGACAAGATTAAAAGATACCAGTACTTATAGCTGCTATGAAAAATGTTGGAAGTATTTTATAATTTTCTATTTTCTTCAAGGAGATTTTTGGAATTTTTTGCTTTTGCTTTTTTCTTCCTTACTTTGTTAGTTTGGATTAGTTTTTATCTTCTTAAAACGCTTTAATAAAAATGATATACTGAAAAAAGAAAAGTAGGACACCAAGTAATCCCAGGAGGAAAAGAACTTGGTTGGATGTGGACAAAGTATCCAACGCCTTCACCAATTCCGTACTTTTCTTAAAATCTTGACCAACACTGCACTCAAAACCTTATCTACAGCCAACACAATTTTTACACACCACTGATTTGTAAACTACGGCTTATGGCTTAATGTCTTGACCTGTAATTTAAACTACGAAATCTTTAAACAATGGTTGACGCAAACAACCCATGGCTTTTCGAGTAGATTCAGCCACAGGGACAGATACTGACTGACACAAAACAGAGAGAATGAAGGTAACAGTGGACTTTCTAGCTGGCTGGAAAAGTAAAGGGGAAAAAAAAGAGGAAACAGACATAAAAGGTTAGAAAGAAACGACCAACTTGCAGTGTTTCTCAACCTTGGCGACTTTAAGTCCTACGGACTTCAACTCCCAGAATCCCCCAGCCAGCAGAGCCGGCTGGGGAATTCTGGGAGTTGAAGTCCGCAGGACTTAAGTCGCCAAGGTTGAAAAACACTGAACTAGGGCACTTCCAAATTCCCACTGAGCAGCTATTTCAAGTGCCCCCTCCCCCCACCTCAGGGGGGAGAGCCTCGCTCTCCATAGGCAGCAATGGAGAAACGTAGCGGACAAATAGCAAGCCTTAATAATAATGATAATTTTAAAAAAAGAGTAGAGAGGCCGGAGAGACGGGCATTCCCGTCCCCGAGGTGCGCCTGATTGGCCCAAAGCCTGGCGCATGGCATCCCATCCCGCGTTTCCATTGGCTGTTGGCCACCCATGCAGATCTCAGTGGAAACGCGGCCAGCTAGGATTACTTTCTTTCCCGAGGGACGGCTAATCGGCGAGCAAGGAGGGGACGAATGGATGTGGGGTAGACGGTTTAGGAAGCAGGTTTAAAATCTGTAGGGGGAAAAAAAAGCAGCTTTTCTAATAAGAATGGTCGCTCGGACAAATGCAACGCTTGAGAGATGCAGATAGTTCGATGTTTAAACCGGAGTGCATTTTACCCGTCGGGAGGCGGCTGGGAATCAGGGAGAGCTGATTCCCAAAGTATGCTGTATTTTGCAAAACTCATATTGCTGATCTTTTGCGGGGTCCTTCTCGGAGAAAGTAGGAAGCACAGAAAAGGGAGATGGACGGCAGAAGCGCAGGTGCAAAAAATAAGGTAAGGAGAGCCTTACGGTTAAATCCATTTATTCCCTTTCCTTTGATTTCCCTCTACTTGTGTGTGTTTGCGGGGAGGGGTAATTTTTGCGAGTTTTATTATACGGTCCTGCGTAAGAAGTTTGTAAAGAGTGCGCACTGTACTAAGAGTTATAGTAACTCTAAATGCTTATGGTTTCCAAGATTTCTTTTCTCGACTAGCATTAACAATGGCACAGAAATCCGTGTGGTTTTCATTCTTGAGTTTGTGAGTCAAGTGGAGTTCGACCACAAACCAGGTTGTTGCTGATGAAACACGAGCTCGGTTCAAAGCACTCTGAAAACACACAATGCTTTGGTAGGAAATCCTTGATTGTTTTTATGCTGTTACACTGTTATGTAGCAAGTCGTATTTTCACAGTATTTAATAGAGAAGGCAGCTTCTGGAGAGATGCTAAACTCTGCATTTAGCACAATCTTCATCTGGGATTTCACTTAGAATCTTGCACTGGGCACTGTTGGGCCAAGGTTTTGAGGTAAAAAATATATTTATCTAAAGAATTGCTGCAGTTTCAGAAATTACAATTTGAACATGTTTAGTTGGAGAGAAATAATGTTTAAATGACTAAGTTTTATTACTAAATAAATTTGCAACTGTCCTGTTATTCATTTGCAAATGAATTGAGTATTAATGATGAAAAACAGCTGTGGAATAGCAAGAAAGATCTTTACACTTATCAGATTTCATGTCAAGATAGCATGTTTATTATATAGTTGGAAAAAAACCCGAAATAGTTGCCAAACCCTGAATACATCTTGGTCTTGAATTCTGCTGTCCAGTGAGAAATATGGTATTTGGCTCTGCATGGTTAGCACGCAAACTAACTAAAGTCTTCCGAAACATCTTATGTAAACCTAAAGACTGAGTAGCTCAAAAAGAAAAAAAAACAGTGTGTTGTCTACAACATACAGTGTAAGGATTCTAACAACCACTATGTAGGATGGACAGACAGAAGATTAGCAGAGCACATCCATGAATACCAAGTAGCAATGAGAAGACCAGTTAAAACACTCCTTAATTTCACAACATATGGACAGACTTAACCATAGTTTCAACTGGGAAAACTGTGAACATAGACCAAGATAAATTAAAAAATGCTAGGAAATTCAGCTTGACACTCAGACAAATCAACCATCGATATATACATAGGCATAAACATCATTTACAGACCATTCAAAAGAGACAATACAAAAAATAAAAAAAGGAAACAAAAAAAACAGAATGCTACTTTGCCAGCGGTCAGGATTGAAACTAAACAATCAAGCAGCAAACAATTCCTAATGAAGGAATTACCAAAGACAAACAAACAGCCTAATCAAGGAACTAACCAGGTGAAAATAACTTCACCAATACAGATAGGACAAGCTACTGTATATAAATAGAGAGTAAAGTCCACTCTTTTAGCACTGGCTGAAGATGTTCCCTAGTTGGATAAAAAACCATCTGCAAACAGCTGATTTTAGAGAGCACCAAGAATTCGTAGATACGTATTTAATATTCTATCCATAAAATCATGTAGAATGTATTAGTAAAATATGTAAAATGAGCCAAGTGGTCCTTCAGGTGCAGCTTTTCTCATTTCGGTTGGGCAGAGAAGGCAAATTTCTCAGGCTTTTCCTATCTACTCATAGAGTACTCTATGTACATTGATGTTAGTTGGCCTTACTTATTATTATTACATTTTTAAATTATTATTACATCTGTATACCCCCTATCTCCCTGACGGGACTCAGGGCAGTGCACAGGAAATGATAAAAGCAACAACAATAAATACAGTAAAAATATTAAAAATAGATTAAATTTGAAAACCCGTGCTAAAATTCACATAGCACATATGTGATGTAGTTTAATTTCTAAGCATCCTTAGTGGTGCAGTGGTCTAGAGGTGAAGCTCTCGCCTCACAATCAGGAGGGTGTGAGTTTCATCCTAGATAGAGGCAAATATTTCTCTCTCTGGGCATAATGAAAATATATCTTCTAAACAAAACTCCACATTGGTGACAGGAAGGTCATCTGGCCATTAAAAAACTCCACTAGCAGTAATCGCTTCATGGATTACTGCTTTGCTGTGGTGAAGGGGCTTTCATAGCTCAATGAAGCTATGAGCTGTGCCGTGCAGGGTCACCCAAGATGGACAGGTCATACAGAGAGCTCTAACAAAATGTGATCCACTGGAGAAGGAAATGACAACCCACTCCAGTATCTTTGCCATGAAAACAGTACCAAAAGGCAAAAAGATATGACCCTGGAAGATGAGCCCCTCAGGTCCAATATGCTACTGAGGAAGGAAGCTCAGTTATGGATGTATTTGGTGGTGAAAGGAAAGTCCGCTGCTATAAAGATCTATACTTCATAGTAACCTGGAATGTAAGATCAATGAATCAAGGCAAGCTGGACATGGTCATAAAAGAGAGGACAAGACTGAACATTAACATTTTAGGAACCAGAGAACTAAAATGGACAGGAATTGGTGAATTTAATTCAGATGATCATCAGATATACTACTGCAGGCACGAATCACTCAGAAGAAATGGAATAGTCTTCATCTATATAAATAAAAATGTAAAATAGTTTGTGCAAAGCCACTAATCTCAGAAAGTACTTCACTGATCAACACCAAATTTTCACACAATGTTCCTAAGGACTTCCGATGCAATCATACGTACATTTTGTGTGGCTGGCACATGTGTGTCATGTGCAAGCAGCACAAATGTAAAAGGTACGCACTTCTCGGGTTTTCACCTCCCTGTAGCTCTTCCATCCGGCTGCTTCTTATGATGTGTCACGCACAGGCCCCTCACATTTCCAAAAGTTGTTTCCTCAGCAACTGAATAAGCTTCCAACATTGCCACACTGCATGGAGGCCTGCTAGGCCCAAAACTAGGCATGGGGGGTGACACACTCCCAGGTGACCCATTTTTGGTCCCAGGAGGCTGTATGGATTCGTACTAGGCCCAAAACTAGGCATGGGGGGGTGGGGTGGCACACTCCCATTTTTGGTCCCAGGAGGCTGTATGGACGCCTACTAGGCCCAAAACTAGGCTTGGGGATGACACACTCCCAGGTGGCCTATTTTTAGTCCCAGGAGGCTGTATGGACACCTACTAGGCCCAAAACTGGGCATGGGGGTGACACACTCCCATGTGGCCCATTTTTGGTCCCAGGAGGCTGCATGGTAGGTAGGGAGGGAGGGAGGGAGGGAGAGAGAGAGAGAGAGAGAGAGAGAGAGAAATACAGGTAGGTAGGTAGTTGGTAGGTAGGTAGGTAGGTAGGTAGGTAGAGGGATAGAGAGAGAGGGAAAATACAGTAGGTAGGTAGGTAGGTAGACGATTAGAGAAAGGGAAAAATACAGTAGGTAGGTAGATAGGTAGAGGGATAGAGAGAGGGGGGGGGAAATACAGTAGGTAGGTAGGTAGAGGGATAAAGATAGAGAGAGGGAAAAATACAGTAGGTAGGTAGAGGGATAAAGAGAGAGGGAGGGAGAAATACGGTAGGTAGGTAGGTAGAGGGATAGAGAGAGAGGGAAAATACAGTAGGTAGGTAGGTAGAGGGATAGAGAGAGAGGGAGAAATACAGTAGGTAGGTAGGTAGAGGGACAGAGAGAGAGAGAGTAATACAGTAGGTAGGTAGGTTGGGGGCTATAAGGTGGTTGTGTGTACGTGTTTGTGTGAGCAGGTGTACATCTACACACAGATTGGTTGGCCATTTAACCAAACGCATGGCCGGGTACAGTTAGTAGTCAATAAAAGAATAAGAAAAGCAATACTGGTATACAAGCCCTAAAATGACAGAATAATCTCAGTTTGAATCCAAGGCAAACCATTCAACATCACAGCAGTCTAAGTCTACGCTCCATCATTGGTGCTGAAGAGGATGAAATTGACTGGTGCTATGAAGCCCTACAGCACCTTATTGAAAACACCAAAAAATGATGTCATCATCATGGGAGATTGGAATGCTAAAGTAGGAAGACCAAAGATAACTGGAATAACAGGCAAGTTTGGCCTTGGAGTACAAAATGAATCAGGGCATAGGTTGATAGAATTTTGTCAAGAGAATAGAATGGTCATAGCAAACACTCTTTTCCAACAACCCAGGAGACAATTCTACACATGGACATCACCAGATGGTCAACACAGAAATCAGATTGACTATGTACTCTGCAGCCAAAGATGGAGAAGCTCTATACAGTCAGTAAAAACAAGACCAGGAGTTGACTGTGGCTCAGATCATTAGCTTCTTGTTGCAAAATTTAGGCTTAAATTGAAGAATGTAGAGAATAACAATAGGTCACTCAGGCATGAACTAAATTCAGTGGCTATTTAGTTCATGCCTGAGTGATACAGTGGAGGTGACAAATAGATTTAAGGAATTAGATCTGATAGACAGAGTGCCTGAAGAACTATGCACGGAGGTTCGCAACATTGTACAAGAAGTAGCAATTAAAACCATCCCAAAGAAAAAGAAAGGCAAGAAATGAAATGACTGTCTGAGGAAGCTTTGCAAATAGCTGAGGAAAGAAGGAAGGGAAGCTAAAGGCAAGGGAGAAAGAGAAAGATACACCAATTGAATGCAGAATTCCAGAGAATAACTTGAAGAGATAAGAATGCCTTCTTAAATGAATAGTGCAAAGAAATAGAAGAAAACAATAGAATAGGGAGGACCAGAGATTTTTTCAAGAAAATTGGAGATATGAAGGAAACGTTTCATGCAAAGGTGGGCATGATGAAGAACCAAAATGGCAGGGACCTAACAGAGGCAGAAGAGATTAAGAAGAGATGGCAAAATTGCACAGAAGAACTATACAAGAACGAGCTTAACGTCCCTGCTAACCAAGATGGGGTGGTCACTGACCTTGAGCCAGGCATCCTAGAATGTGAAGTCAAATGGCCCTTAGAAAATCTGAGCAACAACAAAGCTAGTGGAGGTGACAGTATTCCAGCTGAGCTATTCAAAATCTTAAAAGATGATGCAGTAAAAGTGCTACACTCGATTTGCCAGCAAATTTGGAAAACTCAACAGTGGCTACAGGATTTGAAATGGCCCGTTTACATTCTAATTCCAAAGAAGGGCAATGCCAAAGAATGTTCAAACTCTCACACCATTGCACTCATTTCACATGCTAATAAAGTTATGCTCAAAATCCTACAAGCTACGCTCCAGCAGTATGTGGATCGAGAACTACCAGAAGTACAGGCGGGATTTCAAAGAGGCAGAGGAACTAGAGATCAAATTCTCCAGGAAGGCCTGGAGGAACATTGTCCATGGGGTTGCGATGGGTCGGACACGACTTTCCAACTATCAACAACAAAGCATCCTTGACAAATTAGAGTTCCCAAGATTCTTTGGGGAGAAGTCAGTGTTTTGACAGTCCTCAATTTATCATCATAAGTGAGCCTGGATTTACAGTCCTAAATTGTGCCTGTTGTTAAGTGAGTTACAATGTAAGAAAGCCTGATTTACCGACCTTTATTGTGGTAGTGAATAACTGAATCACCACAGTTAAGCGAATGCAGTGAATTATTAAGCAAATCCATTGTTTATAGTGAGATTGATTTATTTGCCAGAAAGTATAATTAAATGGTTACTGACAAAAAAACCACCATGAATTTAAGTCACATAACCATGGGGCATTGCAACCAGCCGTAAATGGGGGACAGGTTGCTAAGTACCCAAAATTCAATCATCGTGACTGCAATGGGAAGAGGATGTTGGAATTTCAAATCTGGGTTGCAGGTACCCCTGGTGAGCTCTGTTGTAGTTTACATTAGTTGCTATGTAACTGGTTGTAAGTAGAGTACAGGTAGTTCTTGACTTACAACAGTTCACTGAAAAAAGTGAGTTATGACCATTTTCTACACGACCGTTGCAACATCCCCATGGTCATGTGATTTACATTTGGATGTTTGACAGCTGACTCACATTTATGATGGTTGCAGTGTCCCAGGGTCCTGTGATCACACAGGACCCTGGGACACTTGCAACTTTCTGACAAGCTAAAACAATGAGGAAACCAGATTCATTTAACAACCGAGTTACTAATTTAACAATTGCAATCATTCACTTAACAAATGTGGCAAAAAAAGTTGTAAAATGGGGCAAAACTCACTTAACAAATTTCTCACTTAGCAACATGAATCTTGGGCACAATTGTGGCCGTAAGTTGAGAACTACCTGTATTTGTGCATGCTTTGTTTCTCCATGCACTGAGAAATAATCCAAAAAGGATTAAACTGCAGTTTGGCTGTTTGAATTCCCCAAGATAGAGGAAATGAACCCCCCTCCCCTCCCCCAAGGAAAAAAAGAGGAGACAAGTTGAATAACATTTGCATGATATGTACTAGATGTAATTATATTGCTCACTAGGCAGTGTGTGAGCAAATGATTTCTATATTGTTTTGGTGTAATTGGGGGCAGATTTAATTGTTTTACTCACTTTCCTGTGGCTCTCCAACTTGGACTTCTGTGGTCTTGAGTAGACAGATCAAGCCTAAAGGACAGGCTGTCAAAATGCAAGATTCTCCTCTAATTGCTGCTGAAATAGAGCATGCTACTCTGTAGACTAAAATTTAGGGTTACCCTAACTTGAAGTAACTTTCCCAAAGATTTTTTCTGTGGGAACATAGAAGATTGTGCAAGGAAGGAGGAGGAAAAAGACAACTTGAAGATAGCCTTGTAAGTAGCATCAGAAATGCCCAGATGGTTGACTCTGGTTAATCTGTTTTTAATCTGCTATCAAGCTGTTAATCAATGCATGCATACAGCAATGTTATTTCACAGGGAATTGGGCTCCGTAAACCCTTCCTTTTCCTACTATTTCAACAGTAAAATTGGATGAAAACAGTTATGTATTGTTTTACATTGAAATCTCTTTTTCTCCCAGGCAGGGAGAAATGGTGCTACAAACTAAGTTTTCTCTTGAGTTTTATAGATAATGCACATATTCTTGGAGATAACTTATTATAAATAGCTCATTTTGGAACTTTCTGCACAATTTTAAAATTTTGGAAAACATCATTTTTTAAACATGCAGTCCAAATCATGTTCCCAAACTTCAGAGGTTTTGACCATATTTTAGTGGAGCAGACATTTGGAGAATTGTGATATAAAGGCAGTCCTCAATTTATGACCCACAAGTGAGCCTAAATTTTCTGTTACTTAGTGAAGACAGTTAAGTGAATTTTGTCCCATTTTATGATTTTTCTTGCCACAGTTGTTAAATGAATCAGTTAAGTTAGTAACACAGATGTTAAGTGAATCTGGCTTTCCCATTGAGTTTGCTTGTCAGAAGGTCACAAGATGATCACATGATCCCAGATCACTGCAAAGCTCATAAATATGATTTTGTTGCCAAGCATCTGAATTTTGATCACATGACCATGGGGATGCTGCAATGGTTGTAAGTGTGAAAAATGGCCATAAGTCATTTTTTTTACTGTTGTAACGTTGAACAGTCACTAAATGAATTGTATGTTAGGACTACTGTATAAGATACACACATACAGTAAATGAAGAATGTAATTTCATTTAGTACATATTAGTATAATTTTACAGTTCCAATATCAAATCAGCGCAAGGATCAGATATTTAGCAAGATTAGCAACAATACCGGTTTACCAATGTGTTCTGTAGTTTGGGAATGAGGCAAGTCAGTATCTTTTTTTTAAAATTTATTTATTTATATTTATATCCCGCCCTTCTCCGCAGAGGACCCAGGGCGGCGCACAGGAAATTTAAAAAACATACAAAATACAAAGATAAATACATAATTTAAAATATAAATTAAACTGTCTTATCCTATGCTAAAAGCCAAATTTTAAAATACCCAATTTAAAACTTTCTAAAAAGTCCCCGTGGGAGGTTAGACTAGGCCGGCTTGTTGGAACAGGTATGTCTTTAGACATTGGCGGAAGAGGCGGAGGTCGGTGATGGTGCGTAATTCGGGGGGTAGGTCGTTCCAAAGGGCTGGGCCCGCCACAGAGAAGGCTCTTCCTCTGGGTGTCGCCAGTCGGCATTGTGATGACCCATCTGAGTTCTGTGGAGTCTCCTTGTTTGGAGGGGGGTCAGCAATCGGACATTGCGTCATCTCAGAATTTGGATGTAGGACATTGCACCTTGGCTGTACATGCTTTGGCTATGTGACCTGTAGAATCACAACACTTATAGCAGACTTTGTACTCCTTAATTAGAGCTTTCCTTTCCTCCACGGGCTTCTTTCCAAATTCTCTACACTTGTTCAAAGAATGGGAGGACTTGTGGAATGGACAGAATGGGTCTTTGCTTGTTGTTGGGGTTTTAATTGGAACTGTCCTTGACGGTTGCACATCTAAGTTGTTCCTGGTGGAGTTGGAGACTTGTTTTGTGTACTGCCACAAAAGTTTTTTCTCTTGTGTTTTGTACGGAACTGTTAGTCAATCCATAGTTCTGAACATGTTTTTGCCCCCCTGGGGACCTTGGCCTTCTAAAACCTTGAGCTT
Organism: Rhabdophis nuchalis; assembly: GCA_039707465.1. Classification (NCBI taxonomy): domain Eukaryota; kingdom Metazoa; phylum Chordata; class Lepidosauria; order Squamata; family Natricidae; genus Rhabdophis; species Rhabdophis nuchalis. The sequence continues at coordinate 280,663,082 of CM077643.1, read as the reverse complement.
GAGAATCATTGCGCATCACCGCCCCGAGTCCCTATGGGGAGAGGGAGCGGTTTATAAGTATTAAAATTATTATTATTATTATTATTATTATTGTTGTTGTTGTTGTTGTTGTTGTTGTTGTTTGTTGGTCAACAAAATTTGCAAGGGCGGCAAAGGTGTGTGTGTGTCTTTTTCCATTCTTTGTACTTTGATCCATTCTTCAATTAGCTGTTCTGGTAGCTTTTGAACGATATGCTGCAGCATTGTGTATTGGTCGAGGCATGTCATTCCGTCTAGGTCGGGATCCTGTTGAGCTACCCGTAGTTGCTTAAGGAGTATAGAGAATGACCATAACTGGTCATGGCCGTGCAGACTGATGGCAGATAAATTGTTGACCTGTTTCAAGAGTGCGGCTTTGATCATCATAGATGTGCCATACCGTCGATCAAGTTCTTTCCAAGCTTCTTTACAGGCTGTCACTGGATCCTTTAGATAAGTGTGGTAGATATTTGCAACCATTTGTGTGGACTTTGGGCCTAGCTAAGCCATCATATGTATGATCTCTCCGTCAGGCTCTACCTTCTCGGCACGGACAGCAAGTTGGAAGACATGCTTCCATATCCGATAGACTTGACCTGGCTCGTCAGAGAACATCTGTGTCCCTCTAGATGCCAAGTCCACCTTCCTCTGGCAAGGCTGCCATTTTGCTCTGGTGTTGTATGCTGGGGGAGATGGTAAGGTGTGCCCCAAGGCTTTGGTGGGATCAGGACCAGTGGTCTCCCATTGGTTCGAGCAGGTATGGTCCTTGGGAGTAGGCACGGTCACTAAGGACAGCTGGTATTTTTCTTCAGAAAGGTTCTGTGCAACTTCATCTTGCCACGGTGTGAGCAAAGATTGTTCTCGTTGTTGCTCTGCAGGCTGATCATGTTTATTACTCTGTTCGTGTTCAAGTTGCCTTGAAGTATTGGCTGGAATTCCTTTGCCTCGATGTTGAGGTTGCTACTTGCGGCTATTTGTGATCCTGCTGGCTGAGGATTATTTGCCATCGCTGGGGAATTGCTGTGATCGCCCCGTGTGTCTGGGTTTGTCGGGGTAAGCTCTCCAATTCCAAGGGAGGGTTCGAGTGATGCAACTTGAACAACGTTATCTGTCTCATTAGCGTGTGGGTTTGGTAATTGTCCCTGTTGTGCACGTTGGCCGTCTACGTAGGCTTTTGACACGTGCATCTGGGTTTTCTTCTTCTAACTTTATAGGATCGAAGTTGCGGAACTTAGCCTCTGCCTGTAGACTTTGGCCCGTATTAGTCTTTCTTTCGCTTCCCGCTTGCACTGAACATGGTTGTTAAGTGATTCTGGCTTCCTCATTGATTTGGATTTTCAAAAGGTTGCAAATGGGGATTAAATGACCCTGAGACACTGCAACTATCATACCGTATTTTTCGGAGTATAAGACGCACCAAGGTTTTGAAGAGGCAAATTACAAAAAAAAAGCAGGTAGGTAGAGGGATAGAGAGGGAGAGAAAGAAAGAGAAATACAGTAGGTAGGTAGAGAGAGTAGATGGTTGATAGATAAAGGGATAGAGAGAGAGACAAACAGAGAGAAATACAGTAGGTAGGTAGGGAGAGAGAGGGTAGGTAGATAAATGAATAGAGCAGAGGTCGGGAACCTATGGCTCACGAGCCAGATATGGCTCTTTTGATGGCTGCATCTGGCTCGCAGACAAATCTTTAATAAAAAAAATAGTAACGTTAAAAATATAAAACATTCTCATGAAGACTAAGACTAGGTCCTAAAGGAAACCCCAAGGATTCCCGAGCTAATCTGGCGAAAACGCGAGATGTTTTCGCACTGGACTTTTAACGACGCACGCTCCAAGCAGGGTGTTCCAGCTGTCCTTCCCCCCCCCCCCCCCCGGCTTACAGGAACTCTCTCGGGCTCCGGAGCGGGAATTCTCCGCTCCCGGGGTCGACTTTTTAAACTCGTCTCCGCCAAGCGGCTCCTTCTGGCGCAGTCGCCCCGAAGTGAGTCTTGCCTGAAACTTTGGGATCTCCGAATGGGGAGCGCGAGCTAAGCGGGCGTGCAAAATCTCGCGCCAAAAAGTTTTCCCCGAAATGAGAGATTTTTAAGACTCCAAGCTGAGAAGGAAACTCCTACCTGGCTGGCTGGGTGGCTGAGCAGGGGCGTGTGTCCTCCAGGTGGTAGGCGAAGAGGCTGCTAAAAAGGCTGAGGCAAAGGCAGGAGAACGAGATCCCCCCCACCTCCCCTCTCGTCCTCTTCTTCCTCTTCCTCCCTCCTCTCAGGTGAGGCGAGCAGGCGCCCCGGTCAGGGGCTCTTCAGCTTTCCAAGCGCACGCTAATTGCCTCTGGCAGCTGGATGCAGCTTGCACCTGTGTGGCAAAAGGCTTCCGCTTGGCCCTCTTTCTCTGTGTATTTAGTTTTAAACATATTGTATGGCTCTCATGGAATTACATTTTAAAATATGTGGCATTCCTGGCTCTCTCAGCCAAAAAGGTTCCCGACCCCTGGAATAGAGAGAGAGAAATAGAGAGAAATACAGTAGGTAGGTAGAGAGAGAGTGTGTGTAGTAGGTAGGTAGGTAGAAGGAGAGAGAGAGAGAGAGAGAGAGAGAGATACAGTAGGGAGGGAGGGAGTGTGTGTGTGTGTGTGTGTGGGTAGGTAGGTAGAAGGATAGAGAGAGAGAAATAGGAAGAGAGAGAAATACAGTAGGTAGGTAGAGAGAGAGAGATAGTAGGTAGGTAGGTAAGTAGGTTGATGTTTCCAGGTGTATTTATCCATGTATTGGAGAATACATCGCTGACAAATCACTGTTTCTGGCACAGAAACAGTTAAAGAGCAGGAAAAAAACCCTCTTGGAGTCTGCAAACCTCCCCAAAACGGCCCGTTTCTCCGCGAAAACGGGGCCATTTTTTCCCAAATAAAAAGCATGAATAGCCTTGGGGGGGGGGCTTGCAGAGTGCTCCTGGGGGGGAATTGGGGGGATCAAAAATGAGCAAAACACTGGCTCATTTATCGCGAAAATGGGCCATTTTTGTGTAAAATAAATTGCATGCATAGCCCTATGGAGGCTTATAGAGTGCTGCTGGGGGCAGGGTGGCGATGCAAAAACAGCCCATTTTAAGCTAATTTCTTCCCTCCCCAGCACCCAGGAGCTCTCTGGAAGCCTCTATAAGGCTAGGCACAGTTAGTTCGGTGAAGGGGGCAAGGTTCCAGGAGGCAAAAAATGCTGTATTCGGTATATAAGACGCACCCAGATTTTCAGCCTCTTTTTAGAGGGAAAAAGGTGCGCCTTATACTCCTAAAAATACGGTAAATATGAATCATCTGAATTTTGATCATGTGACCATGGGGATGCTGCAATGGTTGTAACGGTCACTTTTTTCAGTGCCATTGTAACTTCAAACAGTCATTAAATGAATGGTTGTAAGTCAAGGATTACCAATAGTTGTGTTGGTCAGTATAAAAGGTACTAAACTAATTTTCCCTGATCTAGTGCCCTGGGCATTTGTTGATCTATAATACCCATCAACCTTAATGCCATGGGGATCATTGTTGTCTGGATGACGTCCAGGTTGGGGAAAGGCTACTGCTGTAACTGATAGTATCAGTGCATTCAGTTTTCATGTTTTCAATTCCTACATTTCCACTTGTGCTCAGGCACAACTAGAGATCCAGATATATGATATTGTAAGGATTTGTCTTATGCTACGTTTTTTCTGCTTCTTCAGGAAAGTTCTTTATATTCCCAATTTAGCACAAAGGTACCATGTTGGGACTTAGACCTGACTCAATATGCTGACATGCTCTTCCATCATGATAACTTTGGATAGTGAGACAGGCAGCATATACATATAATAAATAATGAAAATCATTTCATGGTCACTCCAATGCATAGAATCCCTTTGCAAAGATGTAATTTCAGTATATTATTATTGGCAAATTACCCCTCAGCTTTTTAAAGTGGTCCTTCCCACAGTTATCAGAAATTATAACTTGTGTTCTTGTTTTTCAATTCAGTTACTCATATAAAAAGAACTATGACATGACCAAAACTTGGCCAGGGAGCAGCAAAAGACTTCTGAGAGTAGATGACCATGATTTCTCCATGAGGCCTGCCTTTGGAGGTAAGAAATGTGTTTTTACTCATCTCTGTAAAGTTTTTTTTTTTTTAATTTAAATTTATATCCCGCCCTTCTCCACAGAGGACCCAGGGCGGCGCACAGGAAATTTAAAAACATACAAAATACAAAAAATAAATATAATTTAAAATAACAATTAAACAATCCTATCCTATGCTAAAACCGAATTTTAAAAATACCCAATTTAAAACTTCCTAAAAAGTCCCCATGGGAGGTTAGGCTAGGCCGGTTTGTTGGAACAAATATGTCTTTAGACATTGGCGGAAGAGGCGGAGGTCAGTGATGGTGCGTAATTCAGGGGGTAGGTCATTCCAGAGAGCTGGGCCCGCCACAGAGAAGGCTCTTCCCCTGGGTGTCGCCAGTCGGCATTGTCCGCCCGACGACACCCTGAGAAGGCCCTCTCTGTGGGAGCGTATCGGTCTAAGGGATGTATGGGGCAGGAGGCGGTCTCGCATATAACTAGGCCCCGAGCCATGGAGCGCTTTAAAGATGGTAGTCAAAACCTTGAAGCGCACCCGAAAGGCCACAGGAAGCCAATGCAGCTCGCGCAGGATCGGTGTTATGTGGGAGCATCTAGTGGCTCCCATAATCACCCGCGCGGCTGCGTTTTGGACTAACTGTAGCTTTCGGGTGCACCTCAAGGGAAGCCCCATGTAGAGAGCATTACAGTAGTCGAGTCGGGAGCCACTAGATGTGGAGAGGGTTTCCTCTTTTAAATTCTTAGGAGTGATTATTAGCCAAGATCTCACCTGGAAAAACAACATGTCTCTGGTGATTGGAAAGGCCCAACAGAGACTTCATTTCCCTAAAGTCCTGCAAAAAAATCAGGTGGAACAACGGCTGATGACCTCTTTCTATTGGTCCACCATAGGAAGTGTCCTCACATATTGTATTACAGTATGGTATGCTGGTTTAACAGCTGCGGACAGGAAGGCACTACAGAGAGTGATCGATTCGGCACAAGAAACCATTGATTGCCCACTGACATCACTGGATGACATTGTCAGACCTCGCTGCTTTAGCAGAGTAAGGAAAATTCTCAGAGATGATTCACACCCTGGTCGATGTCTCTTTGCACTTCTACCATCAGGCAGAAGATATCAAAGTATAGCCAGCCGAACAAGATAGTTTATCTCCTTTGGGCTGTGAGACTTTTAAATTCAACCACAATCATCCTTGTACATGCTAGTTTTATTTCCCTCTTTTTTTCGTTTCTGTTATAATTTTGCACCAGTGAGGTTAAAACCAATTTCATTGTAAACAAGTACAATGACAATAAAGATTATACTTATACTTATCTATATAAATAAAAATGTAAAATAGTTTGTGCAAAGCCACTAATCTCAGAAAGTACTTCACCAATCAACACCAAATTTTCACATAATGTTCCCAAGGACATCCGATGCAATCTTACGTACATTTTGTGTGGCTGGCACACGTGTGTCATGTGCAAGCAGCACACATGTAAAAGGTACGCACTTCTCAGGTTTTCACCTCCCTGTAGCTCCCATCTGGTTGCTTCTTATGATGCGTCACGCACAGGCCCCTCACATTTCCAACAGTCGTTTCCTCAGCAACCGAATAAGCTTCCAACATTGCCACACTGCATGGAGGCCGGCTAGGCCCAAAATTAGGCATGGAGGATGACACACTCCCAGGTGGCCCATTTTTGATCCCAGGAGGCTGTATGGGTGCCTACTAGGCCCAAAACAATGCATGGGGGGTGACACACTCCCAGGTGGCCCATTTTTGGTCCCAGGAGGCTGCATGGTAGGTAGGTAGGTAGAGGGATAGAGAGAGAGAGAGAGGGAAAAATATAGTAGGTAGGTTGGTAGGTAGGTAGAGGGATAGAGATAGGGGAAAGTATAGTAGATAGGTAGATAGGTAGAGGGAGGGAGAGAGAGAGAGAGAGGGAAAAATACGGTAGGTAGGTAGGTAGAAGGATAGAGGGGGGGAATACAGTAGGTAGGTAGGGGGATAAAGATAGAGAGAGAGAAAATACAGTAGGTAGGTAGGTAGAGGGATAAAGAGAGAGGGAAAAATACAGTAGGTAGGTAGGTAGGTAAAGGGATAGAGAGAGAGGGAGAAATACAGTAAGTAGGTAGAGGGATAGAGAGAGGGAGGGAAAAATACGGTAGGTAGGTAGGTGGATAGATAGAGAGGGAGAAATACAGTAGGTAGGTAGGTTGGTGGTTATACGGTGGTTGTGTGTACGTGTTTGTGTGTGCAGGTGTACATCTACACACAGATTGGTTGGCCATTTAACCAAACTGGGCCACAGCAATGCGTGGCCGGGTACAGCTAGTACTTAATGTAGTGCATTTTGCTCAGCAATAATTTAGAACCCAAGCTTGGTTTCTCTGACTAGATCCCAAATCCTGGGTTGTGATTCTTTGTCTCAGTCAAGTTGATTCCTGCACCCTATTTTGTGACAGAGAAGTACAGGGTCATTTGCAGTATACAAGCTCCTCAATTGAGCTGCTGAAGCCCTCTAACTACTGTTGCTGCAAATCAGTTGGGCAGTTTGCTGATATTGGCCGATCAAAGCTTGCCCTATTTTATATGTGAGAAGCATGTTAAAAGGGAGCTAGGCTTCCATAGTCCAGTGGCATCTGCTATTTCAGTCTTGTTGACCACCTCTGCAGGTGCCCCTACTTCTATTTAGGCAGGAAATTACAAAATGCTACAGTGTAAATCATAAAATAGATTACATAATTGATAAACAACCCTTCCCCTTTAAGTTGAATGGGAGGGGGGGGGGGGAAACCCAGGAAATAGCAGCCTCTTTTTTTCATCCTTTATGCTGTTTGACCCCCACCCCCAAAATGCCATACTTCCATGGGAAAAATAGATTCCATATGAACCTGCATTCAACATTTCTGCTTGCCTGTGGCCTCTCCTTCCCCTTCAACCAAATCCTTTTCTGCCTAAATAGGAGACACAACTTGTTTTGACCCTTCTTAAGTGATTCCAATGACTTCGCTATTGCTAGCAGATGTTCAGGCATTATTTGTTACAAATATTAACCTATAGCCCTTATGTAAAGGTTGCTCTTAGACTCCCTTCCTCAAATTCTGAGTCAAAGCATTTTCATCTAGGTCAGCTCATTTTTCCACGGAAAGCAACTGGGATTCCATGAATAAGCAGCTTTAGCTGATACTTAAAATAGCGCTATCTTTTCTGTGGAAGAACAGCCCAATGTGTTGTAGCAGAGTTGTTATTCATTTCCTCTATCCCCAACTTAGAACACACAGCTTCTACCGGAGGGCCTTTAATCTAGACGTATGGTTGAAAATATAAATGGGCCCACTTCAAGGGCAAACCTAATTGCTTCATGTTATTGTTGTTAATACATTGTCATAGGTGAAAGAATACCACCGTGTCCTATAGTATCTAGTATATAACTACCCAGCCGTTTCCAGAGCTTTGGGAGGTTTCCTTGGGTTTGGTTTTCTACATGGAAATTTGGCACTGCAGGGTCCCTGGCCTACATCCCACCTAGGTGCGTCAGGTAAAATTGAGTCCCAGGCACTGCATTCTTCAAGAAAAGAGGCAATATAAAGCTTCTGAATTGTACTGTTTTCCATGAAGAGGTTATTACTGTGATTGCACACTATGGCTTGCCCGTGCAGATCTTTTAACCATACCAGTTAAACACCCAGCACACAAGGATAAATAGGTACCTTCTGAGCAGTCTGAGTACAGCTCAGCCTCCTGGTTGATTTTATTTTATTTTTTTGAGATCTGAAGGTTTGATGTGAATGAAACTTTTTGCTCCTTTAGGTGGGGGATCTCTGGGGCCGAAAATGAACAGGAACAACCATAACAGCTGAACTACAAGTTCCATGGAATTGGAATGATTCTTATAATCTTGGAATGGAAACTTGGAGGCAGTCAAATTTGCTTGTGCAGGATTCAAACATGTATTTGTGTTTGTGTGAAGCATTGTCCTCCATCACCTGTTTTGCTTCTGGCATGAATAAAAAAGATTAGGTCAGACTAGATTTATTTGTTTAAGTACTACAGAAAAAGGCTGTATTGAAAATTGTATCTAAAAGTATCTATTTTAGTTCCCTGAGCCAATTGCTCTGGGAAAATAGGAAATCACCTTTGTAATTGATGCAGCAAAATCTGATAGCTAGGCTTGGCAGTGCATGGTCCAAGAACTAGCCCTAAATGTACATTACAGAGAGAAAGAACATATTTCAATATTACAAATACAAAGAGGAAACCATTTACGCGCAGCTGAAATATAACTTAAGGCGGACACCTGTTCTTGAATAGGCATTTCTTTCATTTTTTTATTCACAAGGAAATGTTAATCCCTTTCAACTCTCAGTTGGACCCTGCCCTCTGTTTGCTTCAACAGTGCTCTTTTCCATTGACAACTCTACCTTTACAGCCAATCCCCGCCCACCCCCATTCCTGGAGGGAAGACATATTAACACTTCGATGTCTCTACAAAGGAGCGGTTCTTTGTTTAATAGATGTAGGAAAAGAAAAACCCTGTTTCAGAAGTTTCATTTAGTCATTGGGCAAGAACTACTTATGTTCAATATCTCAGTTTCTTTCTCTTGTAGGTCCAGCTATTCCTGTTGGAGTGGATGTGCAGGTTGAAAATTTGGACAGTATTTCAGAAGTCAATATGGTATGATACTGTTAATGTTAGCTTTCTTATCCAAAACCAGATGTGACTTGGATTTTCCCACAGATTAAAGAAAACATATTATTTCTCCTCCTCCTCCCCTCCATCAAGGGAGATACAACGTTCTGGTTTTTGCCTTTCTGGTGGCCTCAACCATTGTTATTTGATGCTTTGATGTTGTCTCTCCATCTTCTTCTGGGTCTGGCTTGTGTTCTTGATCTTCTCTTTTTGTGTATGCCTTATATGTATAGAACTGTGATGGCAAACCTATGGCACGGGTGGCACATAGAGCCATTTGTTAGGGCACGTGAGGCGTTGCCCTGTCAGCTTCAGCGTGCATTTCCAGCTGACTTCAGCCTTCTTTTGAGACTGTTTTCCACCCACCAGAGGCTTCCCTGAAGGCTCCGGAGGGCTGAAAGCTCCTGAAGGCTCCGGAGTGTGAAAAATGACCCTACGAGCAACCAGAGGGGGAAAGCCTGCATATGTGTGGCACGCCCATGCACGACCCCCCCCTGCGCTCCCCCCACTTTTGGCACACGAGCCAAAAAAGGTTCGCCATCACTGGTATAGAACATCAAGACATATGTATGTTTAAATATTTATTGCAGTAACTGATTTTTTTATGGTGCAGCAATCAAAATAATATGATGTTGTCAATGGGATAATTGTTATAAATGTTCTTAAAAATGAAGCCTAGTTGGAGCTGAATAAAGCCTAATGTGTGAAGAAGTAACATTGAGAGATTGAAATTAAGAGAATGGTCTGTGCATCTGAGGATGCAGAACTAGGTCTCTCAGGAAACCTTGACCTATTTCTTGGCTTCAAATGTTTGCTTGTTTATTTTTAAAAGGAAATCAAGCTCTTGAGTTGATTCTCCCAGGAACTAGTCACATTTGTGCAAGAAATGCAATAATTGTTGGACTTACAGATCATCCTAATGGTTTAATATGTTCCCAGGCAACTATAGCCTATTCTGTAAACCATCATTAAACCAACCATGTGATATGTGAACTAAGGTAATATTGTTTGGAGAGCATCTAGGATGCAACAGATGGCCATTGGGAGTTAGCCTTCTTCACGGTGAAGGGATGGTTCAATTTCTTCTGAGTTTTTCCTGATATCTTTAAAAACCCACAATTATCAATTGATCTAGTTTTTTATAAGTTCAAGCGATATAATCACAAGATATCTCCCACCACCCCACACTTCATTGCAGGACTTTACAATGACACTGTATTTGAGACATTATTGGAAGGATGAGCGTCTCTCCTTTCCCAGTCGTACGAACAGGAGCATGACTTTTGATGGACGGTTGGTAAAGAAGATCTGGGTGCCAGACATTTTCTTTGTCCACTCTAAAAGATCCTTCATTCATGATACCACCACTGACAACATCATGTTGCGGGTGTTCCCAGATGGCCATGTGCTCTATAGCACGAGGTAATCCCACAGTTATTTCTATATGAACTACTCCATATTCTTCCTCCATTATTGTAATTCAAGCAGATCTTTGTTTCATGAACAGATTTCAAATATGAATATGTGGCTTCATATATACCTGTATTTGTCTTGTCCTTATTATACACTAGCTGTACCCGGCCACGTGTTGCTGTGGCCCAGTCTGGTTAAATGGCCAACCAATCTGTGTGTAGATGTACACCTGCACACACAACCACCATATAACCCCCAACCTACCTACCTACCTACTGTATTTTTCCTTCCCTCTATCCCCCTACCTACCTACCTACCTACCTACTTACCTACCTACCTACTGTACTTCTCACTCTCTCTCTCTATCCCTCTACCTACCTACCTACCTATTGTATTTTTCCCTCCCTCTATCCACCTACCTACCTACTGTATTTCTCCCTCTCTCTATATCCCTCTACCTACCTACCTACCTACCTACCTACCTACCTACCTACCTACTGTATTTCTCCCTCTCTCTCTATCCCTCTACCTACCTACTGTATTTTTCCCTCTCTCTCTCTCTATCCCCCTACCTACCTACCGTATTTTTCCCTATCTCTCTCTATCCCTCTACCTACCTACCTACCTACTGTATTTCTCCCTCTGGCTTCCCAGCGTGCACTTGTTTTGAGTGTGCGGGCTAATGGGTAATGGGATGGGGTCAGCTTCAAACAATATACTCAGTATTTGTCTGTCTGGACACTAGATGGGACTAGAGAGCAACAACAGTATATAAAAGTTATATGCTGGGGCATGACAGTATTTATCACACGGCTATAGCTCCTCTTTTGTGATAAGATCAGCTCTTATTTTTCTACATGGATTCATTCATATATTACTCTTACCGTATTTTTGGGAGTATAAGACACAACTTTTTTCCTCAAAAAAGAGGCTAAAAATCTGGGTGTGTCTTATACACTGAATGCAGCATTTTTTGCCCCCTTCACCAAAATGGCCATGCATGGCCTTTAGGAGGTTGCCTGAGTGCTCCTGGGGGCTGGGGAGGGCAGAAATGGGCTAAAAACAGGCCATTTTTTGCTCAATTTTGCGCCCCCCCAAGCCCCCAGGATACTCTATAAGCCTCCTAAAGGCTATGCATGTCCTTTTTTTTTGACAAAACAGGACCATTTTCGCAAAAAATGGGCTGGTTTTTGCTCGTTTTTTTGCCCCCCCCCCCCGGAGCACTCTATTCATGCCCTTTGTTTTGAAAAAAAAATGGGCTTGTTTTCATGAAAAAACAGAGTTTTTTGGGGAGCTCTACAGAGCACAAAAACTTTTTTTTTAATTTGCCTCTTCAAAACCTTGGTGTGTATTATACTCCGGTGCGTTTTATACTCCCATGCCTGTAGCTCTTTCTTTGTAATGACATCAACTCTTAATTTTTTTATATTTCTAGGATCACAGTGACAGCAATGTGCAATATGGACTTCAGCCGTTTCCCTCTGGATTCACAGACGTGTTCATTGGAGCTTGAAAGCTGTCAGTAGCTTTTATTTATCTTTGGTGGTAAAACTACAGGGATAACAAATTAAACAGCAGTCAATCTGTTGACTTTACTGATATCCATTATTTCTGCTTGAGCTGGTTACTTCTGTGCTTTAAGGCAGAGCCAACCTACAGTATCCATTCTTCTGCCTTTAAAAATACACTATTTCCTCTGCCTTTTCATGTTCAATGAGTGTTTAAAAAAGATGTTTGTGAACGGGGGACTCACAGAGTGCTTTAAAAAAAAAAGCAGGGAGTGCATTGGGGGAGACCATGTCCAGTAGATTAATAATAGATGGGATTCTGATTTTCTGGACTACTTTCTCTTTGGAGAACTACTTTTGTTTCTCTTAACTGCATGAAACCCATTTGAAGCTTTTAAATGTAGTTTTCATTTATTTCTAACCTCTAAATTTAGAAAACCAGAGTACAGTGGGGTAGTCTGATGGGTTTTGGGGGAGTCACAAAACACATGGCTCTAATTAATTGCCAATTTCATAATTTGGCTGCTGACTGGTAAAATAATTATTTTACTGTTTCTACATCTTACCTTTGCAGATGCATATACAGATGAAGATTTGATGTTATACTGGAAAAACGGGACCGAATCTCTAAAAACAGATGAAAAGATTTCCTTGTCTCAATTCTTGATTCAAAAATTTCATACAACCTCCAGACTTGCTTTCTATAGTAGTACTGGTATGGCAAGAACATTTCACTCCATTCTTTCATTCTTTATTAATTTTTTTGACTCTATTTCCTCTGACAAACTCAGGCAGCGCACTTGGTCTTCCAAGTACTCTTTTTAATTCTCCCAACTATCCTGTGCAGCATATAGTGTTAGAGGTAACTGACATACTAATTTTTTCAAAGTCGCTTAAGTGAGCTTCATTGCTAAGTACATATTTAAATCTTTGGTGCCAGTACAGAATTTCAAATACAACATCACTGTGATCTTGTGTTCTCTAGTCATACAGTTGCTTGGTGAATGTAAATAAAGCATCATGTGTAAAGCAATGATCAACAACATTTATTTAATCATACCGTATTTTTCAGAGTATAAGACGCACCGGAGTATAAGATGCACCCAGGTTTTGAAGAGGCAATTTTTTTTTAAGTAAGTAGGTAGATAGAGGGATAAAGAGGGAGAGAAAGAGATAGAGAGAAATACAGTAGGTAGGTAGGGAGAGAGAGTGTGTAGATAGGTAGGTAGGTAGGTAGGTAGGTAGGTAGAAGGATATAGAGAGAAAAATAGACAGAAATACAGGAGATAGGTAGGGGAGGAGAGAGAAGGTAGGTAAGTATATAGGTAGATAGAGGGGGAGAGAGAGAGAAATACAGTAAGTAGGTAGGGAGAGAGAGAGTAGTTAGGTAGGTAGATAAAGGGATAGAGAGAAATATATATAGAGAGAAATACAGTAGGTAGATAGGTAGGGAGGGAGAGAGTATAGATAGGTAGGTAGAAGGATAGAGAAAGAAAAAATAGAAAGAAATACAGGAGATAGGTAGGGGGAAAGAGGGAGAGAGTAGGTAGGTAGGTATATAGGTAGATAGAGGGTGGAGAGAGAAATACATTAGGTAGGTAGGGAGAGAGAGAGAATAGGTAGGTAGGTAGGTAGGTAGATGTTTCCAGATATATTTACCCATGTGCTGGAGAAGGAAATCACTGACCACCTTTGGAACAAATCTTTGTTTCTGCAGGCACAGCACTTGACCAACGTAATTCTCATCAATCCCTCTAACTAAACAGCCTTCCAAAAGGGAAAAAAGGAAGTGTTTTTGCACTCTGCAAACCTCCCCAAAATGGCCTGTTTTTTGCAAAAACGGGCCCGGTTTTTTTTTCAAATAAAAGGCATGAAGAGCCTTGGGGGGGCTTGCAGAATGCTTCGGGGGGGGGGGGGATTAACAAAAAACCCGGCACTTTTTTGCGGAAACAGGCCATTTTGGGGGGGGGGGAATTTGCATGCATAGCCTTATGGAGTCTTATAGAGTGCTGCTGGGGGCTGGGTGGGGGGTGCAAAAAAAAAGGCCCGTTTTAGGCTCATTTCTGCCCTCCCCAGCCTCCAGGAGCTCTCTGGAAGCCTCCATAAGGCTATGCACAGCCATTTTGGTGAAGGGGGCGGGGTTTCAGCTGGCAAAAATGGCTGTGTTCGATGTATAAGACACACCCAGATTTTCAGCCTCTTTTTAGAGGGAAAAGGGTACATCTTATACTCTGAAAAATACGGTAATTTAAAAGCATCTTTGCTGTCTCATCTAATATAGCTGTAATAAGACTTCCTAACATTCTCTCATGTTATTTACAAAATGAGGTAGATATTGTTAAAGCAGCATATATGATTTTTTAAAAATCAAACACACTTTTTGTATAATTCAGGCTTCAGAACAAAAGGGCAAAAAGACAGTAACTTTCTTCAGAAGACATCTCTCCAGATACTATAGAATTAAACTATCAATGCCTTCACTATTGAACTGGACTTTCTTTCTTTTTTTCTTTGAAGACGTTTCGCTTTTCATCCAGGAAGCTTCTTCAGCTCAGATAGGATAGTAGGGAATGGAAGAATCTATCCTGTTAGAGCTGAAGAATCTTCTTGAATAAGAAGCGAAACATCTTCAAAGAAAAAACAAAGCCCAGTTGCCTCCTGAAAAAGCACCTTTGGGACAACCATGGCCTGGATGACTGAGAATCTCTACAGACCTTCATTATTGAAGAATTTGCTGGGGCAGCTAGGCTGTGTAGTTCAGCATTGTTTCCCTTTTTTATGGAAAATAGGTGGTTTATAGCAATAAGATTAAGTTACTGTATTTTCAGTGGTGTGTCTTCAGTATTAGTGCACTGTTGTAAACAGCATAATTATTACAAGGACAAATTCCTGCCCACGCAGGGGGTTGGACTAGAAGACCTACAAGGTCCCTTCCAACTCTGCTATTGTATTATTATTAAATACTGTACTTAAATTCTCTCCTCTTGCCTCCCCCCTTCTCTCATTCTCTGTCTCTCACACACACAATTAGTCTATCAACATTTTTATTTTATTTTTGTGTTCTTCCAATCTATCTTCCTTCCTCCCCCCCCCCCCCCCCCTCTTCCCCGATCTTTATATTTTATCTGTGTGGCCTTTTCTAATGACTGCTCATATTTCTGCTCACTTTACATTTTAACATTTTTCAATAGGTCGGTACAACCGCCTTTACATTAACTTTATTCTACGTCGCCATATTTTCTTCTTCCTGCTCCAAACATATTTTCCTGCCACATTGATGGTCATGTTATCCTGGGTTTCCTTCTGGATAGACCATAGAGCTGTGCCTGCAAGAGTGTCATTAGGTGAGGGATTCCTGTCTAGACCCATAAGATATGGCATGACTGTTTCTTACAACATATCTCATTTAGAAAATTATATGCATATGTTTTCATTTCAATGTCTAAGATTTTTATTCTAAAAGTAAAATAGGGCAAGGAATGCAAAAGTTATATATTATGCTTTGTCTTCACAGAAATAAAAATATACCATATTTTTCAGAGTATAAGATGCATATTTCCTCCCAAAAAACGTGTCTATACATCTTATACTTGAGGTGGGGTGGGAGGGAGAGGGGCTGGTGCAACACCGATCAGCTGTTCTAGAATGGGCGGTGGCGGCAAATGGGCCCTGATGAACAGGCAGCGGCAGTGGCAAATGGGCTGTGGTGGTGAATAGGCCGCAGCGGTGAATGGGCCACAGCAATGAATGGGCCACAAGAAGCAGGCCACGGTGGCATAAACCAATGTTTTATTCCTTAATCTTTAGTGCATTCCAATAACATCATAGATTTATTTTTTCTTTCTGTCCTTTCAAAACTTTAACATGTCTCTTTTGTAAGACCAATTATCCAGGTCCATTCTCTTGGCTTGTTTATATTCAATTTTAATTGTTAAAATATCAGTCAGTTTCCTTTGTATATCCAGAGCAAAATCTTTTTCAGTAGTACAGTATAGTTTTCTAGCCTGTCATTTGTAAATCCATTTTCAACTCTGTCTTGTAGGTAAAGCTTATTTCTCTTTTGTAATATCTTTAGACGCAGTCTAACTATGGAGGCTATTGTCATTGTTAATATTAATTTTTAGTTCCATTTTTCAAAAATGTCCAATATTTAGAATATTTTATGCAACTCTGTAACACTTAGTCAAGTTTATGTGTTCTTCTCTTTTAACTGAAATCTTTAGTTCCCTCTACTGTCCAATTTTTGAAATGTTTTTTTTTTAAATCAAAACAAAACCATTTTTCTACAGGAAAATTCTTTATAATTAATTCCAAAATCTTATTTGAAATTTATATTGACCTGTCTTCATTTGTAGCTTTCTAAAATCAAAACTTTTAATCAACCTTTTGCTGTTGTTGTTTTTTTAATTAAGCTTGTACAGATAGTCCTTGAGGTACAATCTTAATGGGACTTGTCCATTTGGCTCATAAATCTTGTAAATCTGTTGTAAAATGAATCAGAATTATTTTATTGACAGTTTTTTACTACGCTCGTTAAGCAAATCAACCGGGACTTTAAGTGAAGGAAGATCAGATGTGCTATTTGCTTCCTTTTGTGAAGTGACCTCTGCGATTGTTAAGTGAACCCACAAGGTCGAGAATTTGCAGGGCTCCCCAGTGGCTCCAGAAGGAACTGCTGCCGTCTACTCATCAGCTACTCTGGCAAGGCGAGTTGGCCCTCTGCCTCCAAACTGCAGCATTTCCACGCAAGTGCCTGGACTTAAATTGGGATGGAGGATAAATTTGCAGAGCTCCCATGGAGCCTCCAGAGGGAACCGCTGCTCCCCACCCATCAGCTGTTCTATAAGCAATTTACAGTAGTGCTGTACACACCAAGCCTCTAAGCAAAAGCAAGAAAATGCAGTACAGTAGAATGCAAAGAAACTTTCTTCAATCAATCTCAAAACATGTGCAAACAAATACAGTATAGTACAGTGATGGCTAATCTTTTTTGGCTCGTGTGCCAAAAGCGGGGGGAAGCGCAGGGGGGGGGGCGTGCGTGAGCGTGCCACACCCATTATGCTATGTGTGTGACCCCCCACTTTTGGCACGCTTTTTTCGCCCTCCCCAAGCTCCAGAAGCTTTATAGGAGCCTGGGGAGGGTGAAAACAGCCTCCCCTCCCCACCTCCAGAGGCTTCAGGAGCTTCCCTGAAGCCTCCAGAGGGCGAAAAACAGCCTCAAAAGAAGACCTAAATCAGCTGGCCAGCACACACATGCGCACTGGAGCTGACAAGGCAACGCCTTGCGTGCCGTAAGAAATGGTTCCATGTGCCACCTGTGGCACCCATGCCATAGGTTCGCCATCAGTGGTATAGTACGCAAAGGAATTTTACTCAGTTTATTGGCTAGTATTTCCGCAAGCAATTCCAAGAAATGGAAAAAAAAACCTTTGTAAAATATGAACAAACAAGTGCAGTATTGTAATGAAAAAGGCATGTACTCATAAAGGCAACTGGCATCCTCCAATCCTCAAGGCAAAAGCAACAAAAGAAGCCAACAAGAGTAGTAATGAGAGACTCACTACTCTATATGGTATCAATGAGAAGGTGGGGGGGGGGGGAGCATGGTTGATTGGTCATGTGATGGGGACAAATGTGCTTGACTACATGGACCTTGGAAATAGTGTCATAACTACAGGCAACTTCTGGATCCTAAAAAGGGAGGTCACACCAAAGGTGGTTCCTATCGGTTCGGATTGGTTCGGCCGAACCAGTAGTAACTTGGCGGCCTCGGTTGCTGGAACCGGCAGCAATCTATGCCTGTCATGCCCCTGAACCAATTCTCTCAGCGGCACTGTAGGCCGCCATCTTGTTTTTGCCTTCTACGCATGCTCAGAGCAATTTTTGTTGCATTGTGCATGTGCATGCATCAAGTGCATGGGCACACAGCACGTCCCTGAGCGAACCAGCAGTAGCGGCAGCCAGAACCCACCCCTGGGTCACAAGTATAAAAATGGCTGCCGCTTCAGGAGTGACTATATCCAGGTCTCCTGTTGGTTGCAATTTTAAATGATATTTTTGTAAAATAAAAATAAAAATCTGGCAAGCAACAGGGCCTAGAGGATCTCAGAAGCCTCAGTTATTGGATACTTAACAGGTAACGCCTAGGGGTGGTAGTTACTGTCTGATGATAGTTATTTAGTATAAGCTCAAGAGGTTTGTATTTTGCTATTTGCGGGATCGGATCCTGCCTCATACATCCTCACGGCCGATCCGCTCCCACAGAGAGGGACTTCTCCGGGTGCCGTCCACTAGACTTTGTCAGCGGGCGACGCCCAGGGGAAGGGCTCTCTCTGTGGCGGGCCCAGCCCTCTGGAATGACCTTCCCCCCGATATTAGAACGACCACGGACCTCCGCTCCTTCCGTCTAAAATTAAAAACATATCTTTTCTGCTTGTCCGGCCTAGTGTAGTCTCTCTCTATGGGGTTTTAGTTGTTTAGTGGGAATTTTAGTTTAAAATGGGTATTTTAGCACAGGTACTGTTTAATTTGTTTTTAAGATGTTGTATATCTATTGTATATTTATGGTTTTTTAGTTTCCCTATGCACCGCTCCGAGTCCCTACGGGGAGAGGGAGCGGTCAAGAAATTAAATAATAATAATAATAATTATTATTATTATTATTATTGTTGTTGTTGTTATTATTATTATTATTATTATTATTATTATTATTATTATTTTATCATTTCCACAAAGACTTTGAAATTAACTGTATCTGGTTATTGGGCTTGATTCAGATAAGCTGGTCGCTTGGCTTGTGTTAATAACATCTTTGTGCATGTGGCTTCTTCAGGAATCACCATAGTCCTGACCATGTCTACCATCATCACTGGTGTCAATGCCTCCATGCCTGGCGTTTCCTATATCAAGGCTGTGGACATTTACCTCTGGGTCAGTTTTGTGTTTGTCTTCCTCTCGGTCATTGAATATGCAGCGGTGAATTACCTGGCAACAGTACAAGAGCGGAAGGAGCAAGAAAAGGTGAGAAATACTTATCATGTGCCTGGGTTTATGACTGTATTCCAGCAGCTTTCTCCAACCTAGCTGGCCTTTTTTGGGAAATCCATAATAGAAATTTCTTCTTTTTTTATAATTTTTATTTTTTTTAGACACAAATAATGCAAACAGTACATGTACAACTCAATAGAGAAAAAAGACAAAAGAAAAAAGGGGAAAAACACATATTACACTCCACCCCCTCCCCCAGGAGACCTTTACCCCCCTTAAATTTCTTAAGATATACAATATATTCCAATTGTGCCCTTATACCATCCAAAACAACACAAATTCTTGAGTAGATTTATTCCCTTTGCCTTTTAACATGCTGATTTTATAAAATCCCCCCATATTTCATTATAATTATTTACTTTAATCATCCCTTTTTAAAGTTTACTTTCTGCTGTTAATTTATCATTTGTTGCCATACTCCAAATTTCATTATAACACTCATTTCTTTGAATATCCCAATTTCGTTCTCAATATATAGCAATCACTTATCTAGCTGCCATTATCAAATTTACAATAAATCCATTTTTTGTTTCATTTATATCCCGTTTTTCCACCAGCAACAATAATGCAATCCTTGGTGATATCTCTAGATTTACATTCAACAGTGCTCTAATTTCTCTAAATACCACATCCCATATTTTTTGGGCACTATCACAATCCCATCACATATATTTATAGGTTCCAACCGCTTTCTTGCATGTCCAACAAATATTTGTATATTTACCATCTATTTCTGATGTACATACAGGTAGTCCTCAATGGCCACAATTGGGACCAGCCACCTCCTTGTTCAGCAGTGAAGTAGTTAAGTTAGACAACACTACTGTAAACTATGTTTCCATCATGTGTCGACCCTGAAGCCATTTTGGGAGCATCTTCAGGGCTGCCATAGCTACATTGGTTGAAGCTGTGGGAACGGGAGGTGTACAGATAGCTGGGGACTTGTAGCCAAAATAAAATTGTTTCTCCTGAGAATCAAGGACATTTTCACGTCCTTGGGGAGGCATGGACTGAAACCAACTGGAGTTGGGAATGTGATCAGACTGGACTGTGCAATGGACATGTGGATTGGGGGAAAGAACTTTGACTTAATTTGGGTGGGGAAAACCGCTGGACCTTCAGAGTTGGGTTTTCACCAGATGAGCCAATATGACATGCCTAATAAATCTGTACTTTGAGGAATACCTAGGCCTCAGAGATTTGATTGTATTGGGTCTGTTACTTGGAATCCTGACACCATGGTCATTAATAAAATTATCCATTAGGGCCCAGCTTGTGATTTTATCGCTGGCTTCTCCATTGATTCTGTTTGTCGGAATCCAGTTGTGAAACGTGAGAATATATTACAAAAGTAGGATTTTTATGACAATAGGAGTAACAGAGGCAAATAAAATTCTAAGAACGGAACTGGTTAAGTCTGGGACTTTAGCAGAAACAGTTTTGGAGATTAAGAATGGGGAAATTCAATATTGTATTTCTCTAGTTTTACTCTTTCAGTCAATGCTGATGAATGGCAAGGAAGCTGTGACTAAACTGACAGGAAAACAAAGCAAATTTCCATGCACAGAATGTACCTATACAGGATGC
This sequence comes from Rhabdophis nuchalis, assembly GCA_039707465.1. NCBI lineage: Eukaryota > Metazoa > Chordata > Lepidosauria > Squamata > Natricidae > Rhabdophis > Rhabdophis nuchalis. Next base: position 280,642,729 of record CM077643.1, on the reverse strand, counting down.
TTGATGTCATCGGTATGAGATGATATGTTACCCCATTAGTGCTGTGGATGTTGTTGTTATAAATTGCATAATAGCTGATACAAGCCAAATTTATTTATTTATTTATTTTTTAAATTCCTTAATGTATAACCAGTGTTCCCCAATAAAATGGTAGTTTTAATTGTTCAAGGAACGGCAGACTAGAAAGCATTTGAGAATCCTATGGTAGGTAAAAGACCTCACACAAGTCTCAAACCTCAGATTATATATATAATGCTTTTTCTCTAAACAATTGTAATTCAAATGCAAATCCAAATTTCTTAACAAAATCAAGATTAATTCTTTTTGCACTTAATGCAACTATTAATTTTCATTTTATTTTAAGTTTTCTGATTAAGATCACGAGTTATATTCAGGGTTATCTGTCTGTTGAGTAGAAGAGCTTAGTCTGCTGGTTGTTTAGCTTTAAGAGAACAGTCTTGAGTCGAAGACGGATATCGGATGACCATTCTTGTCATTTCCCCTTTTCTTCTATACTGTCACAAACCAATTCCCAAACCCGCAGAGAAGACTTGGGAGGCAGGTACAGGCTGCAGATAGAATAAGAGATGGTGAAAAAAATAATCCCACCATTCCATTCTGTGAATTCTGTTCAATGGAGATCGTGGATTCAATCAAAGTTTAAAAGAACTTGCGAATACAAGGGTACTTAAATTTCACATGAAACTGCAGTGCAATCTTTGTCTTCTGTTTGATTCATTTTGTGCTTACATTTTCCTTCTCTCTCTTTTTTTATTTTAGCAGTTTCCATGCATGGGTGAAATTTCTTCTTCAAAAGGAATGACAATAGATGGTATATACAGTGAGTTGGATGCTGGTAGCCCCGAGGGAGATCCCAAAAATCAAATGGTATCTGAGGTAACTGAGGAGGATAAACAAGAGAAGATGGTGATCCATTTAACTATGAGTAATGAGTCTAACTCATCAAAGAAGAAAGGGCTCAAAGAGCATGTTAGCCTACGTATTATTCAGAACACTCATGCAATTGACAAATATTCAAGGTTAATATTCCCAGGCACCTATATATGTTTTAACATAGTATACTGGTCTGTCTTCTGCTGAACATGCTGTAGCTCTGATTAACTCAGGAGATATGTAGAAGATTCCGGTAATAAAATTTTGGATTCCAAGTGAGAAAATCCATCCTGTATCAGCTGTGGCACATGGAAACACTGGATATTTTTCTAAGAAACATTTTATACGATGGTGTTGGAGATGATTGACTCAAGCTGGATACTTCGTGCTCTCTGTCCTTTCTTAACGTATGATAAGTTTGCTTTTCATATGTGAAAATACTCAGCTGTTGAACTTTAGTCTCAGCCATTGCATTGTCATCATAGTAAGCATAAAGGCTATACGTACGTATAAAAGTGGCTAGGAATCTGCTCTGTGATCTTTATTGAGACAGTTGGAGAAAGATATATCTGTTCCATTTGATCACCCAGCACAACGGGGTGGTCCATCTTTATCATAAGGGATTGTTGGCACCCCATATGAAATTTCTTTTGTTAAGAAGTAGGCGTTGTGAAGCAGTCCCCAAACTAGATTGACAGGTTAGAATGCATCAGGATACATGCCAAGGTCTTGGAGAGGACTGCCCTTATCAGGATGATGCACTTACAATTTTTCTCAAAAATACATTCGTTGGGGAGGATAATGAAAAAGTTCCACTAAACTGAGCAGTTGATAAGCAAAAAGAAATAAGACATGTGCTTAAACATTAAATATACTTCTAAAGAATGACTTCAGAAGCAAATTCTTTGCACTATCATAGATATCTCTCTTCACCTGGGGCTATACAGTTCTGTTGTGTTTACTGGTCCATACACGTATTCTGAATCAAATACAGGAAGCCCGCGCTTAGCAAGTGCTTTATTTAGCAACCATTTTACAGTGATGAAAAAGTTTGCAATCACTCCTCACATTGATGACCTTCACAAGTCTGTGAAAGCACAGGAAAGTTGAAGTGATATTGTAAGGACAATGGCAATTTCAATTAGCAACCACTATCCTGAACAACCTTGTTGCCAGGCTCAATTGTGGTTGCAAAATGAGGAGTACTTGTACAGTGAGACCTTGAGTCCCAAATGGCTCAGACCATGAACAATCCAGGTGCCGACCGAAAAATCCGCTAAATATTTCACTCTCACATCACTCTCACATCCTTGGATGCCAAATAAACACAGCTGCGTTGATTTTTCCTTCCGCGCCATTTTTGTGTGTGTGCACACGCACAGTCAGTCTTGCTTCTGGTCACGACCAAATTGGGTACCGACCGAAGTCCTGGAACGGATTACGGTCGGCACCAGAGGTCCCACTGTATGTCTGGTGTTCTGTAACCTGTTTCAGTGAAGTTGAAGGAACCATTAGGCTTAGGTATTTGGAAGCAGCACAGGGCTAGCCCAAGACATTTTGCTGCCTCATACGGAAATTGATGGGATTGGTAGTTTTATCATACCTCAAGCCTTCTATCCTTTATCTTACAGTAGGCAGATGACATCTGTGACCTCTCAGAGCAATTTTTTTTCTTGTTCTTTAAAATTTGTCTATAAAGAAGCATTGTTACTTGTGCTTTATAATTCTGCTGCATGTAGAATATATACTATTTTATAAACCTTTTCAGTAGTTACTTGATAGAATGCTAGTATTCCTTTTGAAGGTAGGATTACGAGGCATTATAAATAGTTTCTTTTGCAGTAGCAAAACTACATTTTCAGGCTGCACCACTCATGTTTTACTTATTTAGATAGTGAATAATAGAAAAATGAATTGGAAACTCGTCTGATTTTTTTTAAAAATAACAAAGAATCAGGAGAGAACATTCCAGCCTGAATTCACAGGATATCCAATCTTTGGAACAGGTGGCAGGTTGGCAGGACAGAAGTGAGATTAGGGAATCTAATTAGGGAGTTTCTGCCGTTTTCCATCGATCTTAATTTTCTTGTCCTTTCTGTCCAGTTACGAACAATAGGAGAGAATAGATTCAGACTAAGCCATTGTTTGTTTACAATTTCTTCTTCAAATTGGGCAAGAGGAGGAAATGGAAATGGAAATGGTAAAATGCCATGGAATAACAAATGCCCAACAATAAATTTGTAACATAAGGAGACTCTAGTCCACAGTTTGTTCTCTTCTTTCTGTGCATACACGGCAACATAAATGACAATTCTTGCATTTAATGAACAGGGGAGATCCTTTCGACAAATACTGCCTGACTGATCTAAGTTTCACTCCTTCTCAAATCTGCTTCTTCAACCCAGGAGAGAGGCAACATATATGAATCCCTTGGAGGATTTCAGAATAATCGATTACATTTGTCCATAGTGCTGTTGCCATTTTTTCTACTCTCCCTGATCACGCCATTATTACATAGTTATAATGTGGAAGAGGGTGTGGGGAAGTGGTCCTTCTTCTTTACCCTTGTCCTATAAAAGGTAAAGGTTTCTTTCACACATATGTGCTAGTCGTTCCCGACTCTAGGGGGCAGGGCTCATCTCTGTTTCAAAGCTGACGAGCCAGCGCTGTCTGAAGACGTCTCCGTGGTCATGTGGCCAGCATGACTAAATGCCAAAGGCTCATGGAACGTTGTTACCTTCCCACCAAAGTGGTCCCTATTTTTCTACTTGCATTTTTTACGTGCTTTTGAACTGCTAGGTTGGCAGAAGGTGGGGCAAGTAATGGGAATTCATTCCGTATTCCAGCACTAGGGATTCGAACTGCTGAACTGATGCCCTTTCTGATCGACAACTCACTGCGTCTCTTGTCCTATATATAACCACTAGCCATTCCCGGCCACGCGGTGCTGTGGCCCAGTCTGGTTAAATGGCCAATCAATTTGTGTGAAGTTCTACACCTGCACGCACAAACACGTACACACAACCACCATATAACCCCCAACCTACCTACCTCTCCCTCTACCTACCTATCTACTTTGAAGTGGAGAAGTGCTCCATGTGAACAGCAGTTGAACATGGGTCAGTCGGTCCTGAGAGATAGGCAAGTGCTGTTTCAAAGGGACGGACAATGGCCTCTGTCGCCCTCGGCCTCTCTCTATCCCTCTACTATATCTCTCCCCCCCCCTCTCTATCCCTCTACCTACCTACCTACTGTATTTCCCACCCCTTTCTCTATCCCTCTACCTACCTGTTGCATTTCTCCCTCCCTCTCTATCCCTATAGCTGCCTACCTACTTACCTACTGTATTTCTCCTTGAATCTTATGGACAGAGTATTATGACATTTTGTATTATGTCATCCTGTGGCTCACTGTTCTCTGTATCCATCTACCTACATTTTTTACATTTCCGTTGCGTGTACCTGGCACAGGTGTGACATCTACACTATATATATCATTGGTGTCGTATTTCTAAGGAACGTTGTGTGAAAATTTGGAAGCGATTGGTGCAGTACTTTCAGAGATTACCTGTTTTGAACAAACTCATAGTTACATTTTTATTTATATATAGATAGATTAGCTGGTTAAAAAGATAATCAAGAAATTGGATGCCCTCATTTTACAAGTATGTTTCCCTTCGGGGCAGAGAGAAATTCTGAATGAAGGATGATTCAGGTAAAAGCATATATCCACCCTCTGACTTTTCCGCACTATTGGATACAGATTTCCACAATTACTCTTACGCTATAGGAAATGCTATTTCTGTGATGACATCTTCCAGTGCACATCCTACATGGTGACTGAGAAGTTGCAATGTTAAGTCCCATTTGAAAGTCAAATCCTCCAACTGGGAAATCAGAATTCTAACTAGTCCTAAGAAAAGATGGCTATGATAGGGAGAAGGACTCCGCATGTGTTACAACCCATTAATTCTCCATAACCTCCATGAGGTGAATGGTGCTCTGAGGCAGATAAGATTGCAGCTGTTGGGAACATGTACTTCTCAAATGTACCAGCTGAAACGGGGGCATTGTAGTGATACAATTTTATAAGAAGAGGCAGGGGTAATGGTGTAGTTTTGATCGTGAACCAGACTTGTGCTCTAAAACAGGGGTCCCCAACCTTTTTTGCACCAGGGACCGGTTTCATTTTAAAGAAAATTCTGCGGACCGGCTGAGTGGCTCAGCAGTCATGTGACTGGGTGGGCGTGGCCAACTTGGAAAATGTGAAACTCACTTAACAATGATCTTGGTTAGCAATCAAACTTTTGGCCTCAACTGTGGTCATAAGTTCTTTCTTTCTTTCTTTCTTTCTTTCTTTCTTTCTTTCTTTCTTTCTTTCTTTCTTTCTTTCTTTCTTTCTTTCTCTTTCTTTCTCTTTCTTTGTCTCTGTCTCTTTCTTTCTCTTGCTATTTCTTTCTTTCTCTCTCTCTCTCTTTCCCTTTCTCTCTATTTCTTTTTCTTTCTTTTTCTCTTTCCCTCTTTCTCTCTTTTTCTTTCTCTCTTTGTATCTTTTTCTGTCTTTCTTTCCTTTCTGTCTCTTTCTCTCTGTCTGTCTCTCTCTCCCACTTTCTTTTTCTTTCTTTCTCTTTCTTTCTCTGTCTCTCTCCTTCATCCGCCCATCTCTGTCACTCTGTGTGTGTGTGTGTGCGTGTGTCTGTCTGTCTTGCATTCACTCAATCACTCATTCTGTGTCTCTTGTCTATCTTTCTCTCTATGTGTGTCTGTCGTCGTCGTCGTCCCCAGCCTCCTCAGCCTGCCTGCCGCGCTTGGTCGCTCATTCACTCGGTCAGCCTCCGTGGCTGGGTAGGAGCCGGGCTGGAGAGGAGGAGGAGGGAGGAGGGGGCAGCCCATTGGGCAGAGCGCGCGGGAGAATGCAGGAGGATGGTGGGGGCTCTTCCTCCACCCTCGTTGATGGAGGGACTCCTGTGCGCAGCCGGAGCAACGGCCGCCAGTTCCCTCCACCGCCCGCGGAGCCTCCGCAGCCCCTGGGAGAAAACGAGTGGCCGGCATGCCAGCAGGGGAGGGAATCAGTGGCCGGTCCGGCGGCGCCCAGGAGTCCCTCCGGCGACGAGGGAGGAGGAAGAGCCACACTCCAACGGCGCGAATAGCCGCGCCTGCGTTCTCCCACGCGCTCTGCTCGGGGCTGCTCCCTCCTCCTCTCCAGCCCTGTGGCCCGGCTCCCACCCAGCCACGGACCGGCACCGGTCCGCGGCCCGGGGGTTGGGGACCCCTGCTCTAAAATACAAATATTTTAAACAAGTAATTGAGAAATGAAGTTTTTGTGGTGGTTTATCGCATTTTTGTTTTGAGAGAAGGGATTTCCCCCACCTCCCACCCCCAAAGAGGTTTATAAAGAGCCAGCTTGGTTTAGTGGTTACAGCACCAAGCTAGAAAGTGGAGGTCCGTGAGTTCAAGTTCCACCTTAGCCATGAAAGCCAGTGGGTGACTTTAGGCCTGTTACGCACTCTCAACCAACCCACCTCAGGGCTGTTGTTACAGGGAAAATAGGAGGAAGGTGTGTCAGATGTGTTCACCACCTTGCGATATTTGTAAAAGTAATAAAGGTAAATAAATAGGCAAATGAATGCAGGTGTAGTGAAGGTTTAAAAGTTTTAAAATGCTCCTGCTCCTCAGTATCTGCCTGCATCTTCTTGGGATCGTATGGCTGCAAAGATGAAGTGGGCGGGGAGGTAAAATTACTGCCTAGATAAAGTTACACAAAGCTCATAGGAAGTGAATTGAGTTTAGAGTGTTTAGAGTTTAGAGTGTATTGGTTTTTTATACGGCCCTACTCCCGAAGGACTCAGGGCGATGTACAGCCAGAATAAAAACAAATATATAAAAGTTAAAAGAAGGCTTTCAAAAGACATAATTAAACTATTGGCTGAAACGTGGAAAAACCCAAACTAACCCTGATTAAAACAATAAAAATTTAAATTTAAAAATCATGTTTTATGCCAGCCTGGCTTGTTGGAAGAAAAAGATTTTGAGACCACAGCGGAAGGTGCGTAAGTCAGGGATAGTTCTTAATTCCAGGGGCAATTCGTTCCAGAGGGCAGGTGCTCCCATGGAAAAGGCTCTCCCCCTGGGTGTCGCCAGACAACATTATCTAGCCGACGGCACCATGAGGAGGCCCTCTCTATGGGAGCGTACGGGCCGGTGTGAGGCTCTCGGTGGCAGAAGGCAATCTTGTAACTAAGAACCCTAACCCTAAATGAGTTTTCCCACCTATGGGATTTTACCATGTATTTTACCAGGAAACATAGATACCACGGGTTGGAAAAGTCAGCACCCTCCTAACCATACGATTGAGCTCCGAATCCATTGGAGGTGTCTATTTTCCTGTCTGAGTTCATGGGGACCTAACCCTAATTGGGTTTTCTCCCCTATGGGATTTTCCCATGTATTTTACCAGACAACATAGATACCATGGGTTGCAAAAGTCAGCACCCTACTAACCATACCGATGGGCGAGGAATGCGTTGGCGGTGTCCATTTTCCTTTCTGAGTTCATGGTGACCTAACCCTAACTGGGATTTCCCCCCTATGGGATTTTCCCATGTATTTTACCAGGAAACATAGATACCACAGGTTGGAAAAGTCAGCCCCCCTCCTAGCCATATTGATGAGCTGTGAATCTATTGGTGGTGTCCATTTTCCTGTCTGAGTTCATGGGGTTCTAACCCTAACCCTAAGTGGGGTTTCATCACTCCTACAACAGTTATAAGACATGAAGTTTCATCCCGTGGTGAAATTCAATTTTTTTTTTACTACAGATTCTTTTTTTTTATATTGAAAAAGTTTTATTGGGTTTTTACAATTTTTCAAAGGGTGGGGTAAGGGTTACAGAAAACATTTTGAGAACTTTCACGTCGGGATCATTGGCCCTTCCCGGGCTTCATAATAAAACATTGGTAAAACATTTATCAAAAATACTACAAGGCTAAGATAAGTGCATACATCATAAATTCCCAATTCTCTGCTGACAGTCATGTATAAACATCCCGGTACAAAAGGATTAAAACATGTTAATAATAAAAAAAAAGCAAGCAAAGTCATTTTTTGGATCTAAGTCTCTTGGCAATTGTATCTTCTTTTTCTCCCCCCTGGCCCCCAGCGGGCGGGGCCGTGGCCCCCCCTGCCCCCCCTGGATATTTATTATATTTATATTTATTAAATTTATACCCCGCCCTTCTCCTTGTTAGGACCCAGGGCGGCGCACAGGGATGTTAAAATACATACAAAATATATAAAATATATGAAATTTAAAATACTTATTCTAATAAATAAACCCTGCGCTAAAAACCGAATTAAAATCCCAAGTTTAAAAACTATCTAATAGTCAGTATGGAGGTTACGCTAGGATCTTCCCCCAGGGCAGAGGAATGTTTTTTAAGAAAGGCTTCCGCCTCAACAACTGTTTTAATCCTTACTCTTCCTCCTTCCCAGAACACCAGCATCCCTTCGGGCATCGCCCACTTGAACCAAATCCCGTGGTCAAACAATTTTTTGGATAAGAAGGAAAATTTCCTTCTCCTCTCTCTAATCTTTTTTGGGATCTGCTTCAAGATGACGACTTCCTTTTGTTGGTAAAATAACGGCCCCCCTCTCTGCGCCTTCAAAATTCACTCTCTGGTTGACGTTCTAACAAATTTGATATGTATCTCTCTGGGTACTTCATTTATCCTGGCATATGCAGAATTTATTCTGTAAACTAGGTCAATGTCCCCCCTGATCTCATCTTTAGGTTTATGTAAATAATCTGCTAAAATTGTACTCATGAGTTCAGGGAGACATTCACCAGGTTCCTCAAAAATGTTCTGAAATCTTAAAAAATATGACATCCTTTCAAAATCCATCCTAGCCATATGCCCAGTTAGTTCTCCAACCTCACTGTTAACATTTTTAAGCTCTCTCTTTGCCCCAGCCAGCCCCCCTTCCAACTCTTCAGTCTTCTGTGTGTTCTCCAGCACTTGCTTCCGTGTTTCCAGAAGTTCCTTCTTAAAGTTGCTGTTATCTTCTCTCAAGGCCTTAATTTCTTGCACCAAAGTTTGTAACACAGATTCCAAAGATGACATTCTTTGTTCCAAACCTGCCAGTTCTGATTTTTGTGCCATGGTGAAGTCAGTGTCACTAAAATGGCGTTTTTTTGGGTGGGGCCGTTGAGGCAAATCAGGAGATGAAAGTTCAAATCAGGGTTGTAAAAAGTTCAGGAACCAGAAGAGAAACACTTTTCCAAATCAATAATTATAGTAGAGAAGGCACTCCAGGGAAGGAATCAATTAATCCAGAAATTTCTTCATTAATAGCCAGAGGGAGTCCAGATCACAAAGAGATGTTGGTAATTTTCCATAAATAAAATAGTCATTCAGGAACAAAGGGAGCCATCTTCCACCGCCCAGACTGAGAGCCAGCAGGAGAAAATAACAAAAAAGAAATTGTTTCAAGCCAACCGGACTTCGATACATTGTGAAAAAAAAAACAAGCCGCAAAACCACTTTCACTTGCCTTCACTTGTTTCCAGGCAATCCACATAGAAAACGTCCGCTTCCTCGCAACGAGGAGCCATTTCTAAGCGCCGCTTTAAATCCGAGGGGGGGTTTTAACAAACAAACACCCTCCTCCAAGCTCTTTAATCCAGGCTGTCAGCAGAAATAAAGTCAAAATCACTCACTCTTCACCTTGCAGCCAAAGCCCCGGGAGAGCCTTCCGACCCGAACATCCAGCTCTCTCCAAATTCACCATGAGTTGCCGTTCTCCAATGGTGAAGGGGAAACCCCCCGCAGCATGCCCTTCTTCGCCTAGGCTGAAGACAAGGGCCGTTTCCCTGCTGCCGCAGGGGTAAACTGACCCAGGCAAGCCAGCCCTACGGGAGACCTCCAAAAAGGGGTGTCTCGCCCCCGTGGGGGGGCAGAAAAAGGAACACAGCGGCGGACGAGTCCAGGACCCGTCCGTCGCCGCTGGAAGGCAGAAGCGGAAGTCTTTACTACAGATTCTTGTTGGGTGTGGCAAGGGAAGGATATTGCAAAATCTCCTTTCCCACCCCACTCTGGGGCCAGCCAGAGGTGGTATTTGCTGGTTCTCCTAACTACTCAACATTTCTGCTACCGGTTCTCCAGAACCTCCAGAAACTGCTGAATTTCACCCCTAGTTTCATCCCCCTTTATGTCCCTGCCACAGAGTCGCATTTATTAGATCAATGTGATCGACTAAAATTATTTTCTGAAATGAAAGCAATATGGGCCTGCAACTGAGTTTTGTTGTAGTCTAAAATTTACTTAAAATTGAGTTTTTGTTTCAAGACAATAAAAAAAAAACCAATGAGGTTTGTGTACAACAGTACATCATTGTTGAACATTGTGTACCTTGATTCTGAATTCCTTGGCATCAAACATGGCTTCCGGTTGACACTGCTTCCCTTCCAGTATGACCGGAGAACTCTGCACTTTGCAGTCTCAATCGAGAACTTTGCAGTACTGGAACTGAGTCGTTTAAGAAAGTAGAATAAGGATTATTGATTAAAAACCACAAATCCTATGCCCTAATTATTTGCACATTAAAAACAAGTATATATTGGAGAGTAGCTATAAGCAGAGTTGTAGGACCTCAATACAAATCTAACCATAATTTTTGAAGTGTAACTTAGAATGTGTCTGGAAGATAGAAACTATCCAGTTCAAAAGTGCTTCCATCCAGGAAGTCCAGCCTGGGCTCTCCTGGTTTCGTGTCAAAATGCCCTGTTCAAATTAAAGCCCCATCAGTTGGGTTTTGCACCAGCTGAATTTAAATGTGCATTATATTACATGGAAAAAAAGTAATTTGGGTATGAAACCTGCATTTTCAAGTATGTTCCACAAGGGGGAAATAAATCCACACACATTATTTTCCCTTTGGTCTTTAAAGGTCTTGTTTGTTACAGTACTCCCAGCAGAAATCAATCTTCCAGCAAGACTCAAGATGACCCCCTAAAAGGTTCTTCAGATCTTTGCAGTTGATTTATTTAGCTTTAAAAAGGCTAGTTCACTCAAAGTTTCAGAGATTTTTCAGCTATTTTTGAAAGTGATTTCTCCCACTTCTGTGCAAGCACTGGCAGTTGTGGCTTAGCATCTTGGGTGTTCCCAGCCACTGTGGTTTAAAAGCCATGGTTTAGAGATGCTGTTAAAAGGAAGACACCTCTAATATGGCAGCAAAGAGTTAGTGTTTTCTGTGTCTTTCCTGCCATCTAGTGTTGCATCCAGATGTTTACAGTCAAGATATACTAATCCTCTTAACTGTAGGTAGTCCTCGAGTTGTGACCACAATTGAGCCCACAATTTACCTTGCTAAGTGAAACATTTGTTAAGTGAGTTGGCCACATTTTATGACTTTTCTTGCCAGTTATAAATGAATTATTGCATTTCTTAAGTTAGTAACACAGTTATTAAGTGAATCACATTGAATTTGCTTCTCAGAAGGTCACAAAAAGGTATCACATGACTTTGGGACACTGCAACGGTCATGAATATGAACTAGTTGCCAAGCATCTGAATTTTGATCATGTGACCATGGGAATCTGCAAGGGTTGTAAGTGTGAAAAACGGTCATAAGTAACTTTCTTCAGGGCCGTTGTACCTGAACGGTCACTAAATGAACTATTGTAAGTTGAGGACTGCCTGTATTGCATAGTTCAGCTAGTAACGGCTTCTGATCATAAAGCAACTGAGGAAACTATGAAACCCACCAAATATTCCAACCCTTCATTGGTTTTCAACAGCACATTTCGGGATGGGTGTATTACACAACTCAAGATGTACAAATTTTAATTAATTGATTTTGCTATACTTCTGGAAATGACAGCAATTTACAGTCTGGATGGCAGTGAACTGGAAACGAAGTGATCAGAAGATCTCTAATGCCTTATTGAACCTGTAAAAAAGACCCTTTGCTTCTAGTAGTACACCGTTCATTTCCTTGATACTTCTTGGAAATCCCATGTGACAATGCAATCTCACAGAAATCCACACTGGGGTAACATAATCTTTAACCTGGATTTAAAACCCCCAATTTATTAAAGCCTAAAGATTTGTTGGCACATAATATTGCGCCATAATGAGAGGAGCAGCTGACACAGAAACAAGAAAACCACCTTATGAATTAGCAACCTTTTTACTTTTCTCATTCAACTAACCATGCATGTCAACATACAATGACAACCGTTTTCATAGCAAACATTTCAGGGCACCAACTTGGCTAATGGTGTTTAGTATTCTGTCTCTAAATAGAAGAAGAACAACATGGCTTCAAAACCTAAGGGACTGGTTTGGAGAAAACCCGGCAGCACTTTTTCATGGGGCTGTTGACAAAAATAGGATTGCCAACATGATCGCCAATATCCGATGACGGATATGGCACAAGAAGATTCTGTGTCTAGAGTTCTTACTCAAACACAAATGGCTGCACTTGGATACATTAAGCAGAGTTCTAGTTCTCTGGAGAAGGCTCTGATGCTGGGAAAGGTGGAAGAAAACGATGATTAGCAACAAGATGGTTGGACTTGATTACAGCACAATGGGTACATCTAAAGCAGGGGTCTCCAACCTTTGCAACTTTAAGTCTGAAGGACTTCAGCTCCCAGACTTCTCCAGCCAGCAAAGCTGGCTGGAGAAGTCTGGGAGCTGAAGTCCTTCAGACTTAAAGTTGCAAACGTTGGGGACCCCTGATCTAAATTGAGAAGACATCATCTTATAAGAATTAACACCATCTTGATAGCACATAATGAGTTACATCAGTCCGTTTCCAGTTAGGACAGCCCTTTGGGCTGGGTGTCCTGCTTACAGAGCCTCAAATTTAGGCTCTTGCTGTTCATTTTTGTAATTAAAATTTCAAATTATATTTCATTTGGTTTTATATTCTTGGTATTTCTTTTTTTTTTTTAATTATCGATAGGTATCTCAAAAACCTGAAAGCACCTTCAACCTTTCATCACTTGCCACTCTAAAATTTAGTGTAAACAAACAGCCCAAAAGTTTCATAGCAAGAAGGGGGATTTACTGTTTCAGTTCAAAAATTGAATTGTCTACACAGGGTATTATGTTGGGGACTATGTGCTAAAGGAAAATACAGTAAGAAAATAAGGAACAGTATGAGTCAGTTTGGTCTAGTGGTTAAGACAGTAGATTAGATTCATTTCAAGATGGTGGCGTGCTTAGGTGCTGCGGCTTTGAGCTCCTGGTGTCACAGTAGAGTTAGGCAAAAACTTGTCTATACCCGCAGGGAGTTATTAAGTTATTATTAAAGATTGGATCTTCTAGTTGACTCAATATTACCAGCGACTTTCAGCAGTCTCATAATATACCGAGTGACATAGTAAGACTGCCAGGCTCTCCATGGATCGTTGTTTGGCCTAAGAGGCAGCGAAGAGAGCCAAAGCAGAAGCGGGGATGCAGAGCAGGTTTGCTAGTTCGATTACGGAAGCAGCCTCACAGACCAGCATTACCAAGCATTTCCTAACCAAATCTAGATCCTTTGTCCACAAAACCGATGAACTAGGGCTATGGATGGCAGTGAATAAGCTCATTCATCACTGCTGTGTGATGATCATCACAGAGACCTGGCTTCATCTATCCCCCTACCTACCTACCTACCTACCTACCTACCTACCTACCTAACTACCTACCTAACTACCTACTATATTTCTCCCTATCTATCCCCCTACCTACCTACCTACCTACCTACCTACCTAACCTACCTACTGTATTTCTCCCTCTCTGTCTATTCCTCTACTTACCTACCTACTGTATTTCTTCCTTTCTCCCTCTACCTACCTACCTACCTACCTACCTACCTACCTACCTATTGTATTTCTCCCCCTCTATCTATCCCGCCACCTACCTAGCTACCTACTGTACTTCCCCCTCTCTATCTATCCACCTATCTACCTACCTACTGTATTTCCTCCTTTCTCCCTCTACCTACCTACCTACGTACCTACCTACTGTGTTTCTCCCTATCTATCTATCACCCTACCTACCTACCTGCCTACTGTATTTTTCCCTATTTATCCCTCTATCTATGTACCTACCTACCTACCTACTGTATTTCTCCCTCTCTATCTATTTCCCTACCTACCTACTATAATATAATAATACAATAGCAGAGTTGAAAGGGACCTTGGAGGTCATCTAGTCCAACTCCCTGCCTAGGCAGGAAGCCCTATACTGTTTCAGACAAATGGCTATCCAACACCTTCTTGAAGACTTGCAGTGTTGGGGCATTCACAACTTCTGGCATTCACAACTTCTCAGTCTCTCTCTCTCTCTCTATGGGCCACCTGGGAGTTTGCTATCTCAGTGCCTTCTTTTGGCCCTTTTAGGCCTCCATAAAGTGTTCCTAAGGAAATGACTGTTGGAAATGCCTGGTGGGCGGGGCTACAGGGAGGTGAAAACCTGATCAGTGGGTACATTTTACATGTGTGTACCTTGCACACGATACATGTGTGCTAGGCACAAAATGAGTAGGTATTCTATTATCGGAAGTACTTGGCAACATTGTGTCAAAATTTGAGGCAGATCGGTTCAGTAGTTTTTGAGATTAGTGGGTTCGTACAAACTATTTTACATTTTTATTTATATAGATAGCCTGCAAACACCTCTGATTTAGACTGTACCTACCACATCACAGAAATGTTCCTTTATTGCTATGAATAGGAATATACTTGCTCATTGGAAGCATTTATTCAACTGTACCATGGATATTCAGTGTAATCACATCTACCTATGAGGTTCTTATAGAGATGATGAAATAAGAGGACGACAAGAAGAAAGTCTAGGATTATTTTGGACTTATGAAGAGCCAAGATGATGGAGGCTCCGGAGAAAGTGAAGAGCATTTGAGAGGGTGCAGACATGTGTCTTTCTGCTGTTTTTCCTGCTTAATTAAAAAGATGGCAAACGAAACACAAATAGTCTGAATAAGAGACAGGTGAGGGAGATGATGTGAATTAAATCTAGCCTTTCAGTTTGGAGGTCATTCCTTTACACAAAATAGATGTGAGCCACATCCAGGCAAGGGACATTAGCTCACTTTAGCCAGTGGCCAATCTGGAGGCACAGCAGTGGAGTTGGCTGCATCTTGGCTGCACTCTGGCGTATCCCCTTTTTCGTTAGACAGCATTACGTCCATTTAGGGATTTACATAGACTTAATGTACATGAAGAGCTATAGCCTGCCTCTCTCTTACTTTATCTCTGGCTTAAGGAAGCCAAGGTCATGGACACTCTGGATCTTAATTTTAGCCAGATATGTGAGGACAATGTGAAGCTTTCTTCTGTTTTCTTTTAAATCCTTGAGGCAACCAAGCTGTGCCAGGCTGGCAGACCGATCACATTGCAGTATTTTTCTTGCGGTCCCAAGGAGAAAACGGGGCATGCTCACCTGCTGATGTTTGCACGGGCTATTTGCTTAGAGTGCTTTCTTATTTTGTTTTAGGTGTTTTGTTTTCTATCATTAGCCACTTCCTCAGTTTTCAGATTTAATTTGACTTCTTTCATTTTAGAAAAAAAAATCACATAAGGTATCATAATTTAAATATATATATATATATAATGTCTGTATTTGTGCGAATAAAAACATTTCCACATATGGTAGGTCTAGGAAAAACAGACTAAATAGAGAATAGGAGAAAAGAATATGTGTGGGAAACCTTATGTTTGAAATGTAAAGAACACCGAAAGAAAGTACCTGTGGACATTGAGCGGCTTTTTGGACATTGAGCGGCTTTTTGACTTCTTCGGGTGCCGTCCACCAGGCAATGCCAGCGGGCGACGCCCAGGGGAAGGGCCTTCTCTGTGGTGGGCCCAACCCTCTGGAACGACCTACCCCCTGAAATCAGAACAACGGCGGACCTCCGCTCCTTCCGCCAGAAGTTAAAGTCTCACTTCTTCCATCAGGCCGGCCTGGCCTAATGTATTCTGGGAGTTGAAGTCCACCAGTCTTAAAAGAGCCGACTTTGCATACCCCTGTTCTAGGACATCTAATCTCAGTGCTGTCACCAGACTGTGATATCAGTGGACTGTGCTATTCCCTGTAGGCCTATTAACAAATAACAAACTGTGCTTGGCCATGTTGATTTCCTTCTTCTAAGTCATTGACTAGTCACCAGCTTTGAATAAACAGGTCAGTTCTGAGAAGAAACTTGACTCTTTGCCTGACTGAGTTCAAATGAGCAGTGATGAAAATGAAGGAGGCCCACTCAGGGATGGGGTCCCCTAAAAGCTTAACCCTCCCTCCCAAACCTGAATCCAAATAGCAAGTCATTTAAGTACTTCACTCTATCATCATTTTATTAATTGGCAAATGGTGGCATTGTTACTACTGTGATTAAAGTTAAAGGTTCCCCTCGGGCATATGTGCTAATCGTTCCCAACTCTAGGGGGCAGTGCTCATCTCCATTTTAAAGTCGAAGAGCCAGCGCTATCTGAAGACGTCTCTGTGGTCATGTCGCTGGCATGACTAAATGCCGAAAGCACACAGAATGCTGTTACCTTCTCACCAAAGGTGGTTCCTATTTTTCTACTTGCATTTTTTTACATGCTTTTGAACTGCTAGGTTGGCAGAAGCTGGGACAAGTAATGGCGCTTATTCCGTTACACGGCGCTAGGGATTCGAATTGCCGAACTGCCGATCTTTCTGATCGACAAGCTCAGTGTCTTAGCCACTGAGACACCATGTCCCTACTAGTATGATTACTACTGCTATTGAAGGACTCTTCAACCCTATGATTTATTCTAATTCTTGGATGTATTTTCCACTGGACTATTTTGCTCAGTTGAGAACAACAAGCTACTACAACAGCTTACTAACATCCGCCTCTCTAGGAATGGGAAGGCATTCGGCCTTCAAATAGCTTTACTGTTTTCACAGGATGTATTTGAACACCCCTGCAGGCCTCTAAGCAGCTTTAGCACAAAACTAATAACAGGCTAACTAGAAACAAGTATCAAGTGCCACCAGAAAACAGAGCCGGGGGAATAAAACATTTCTCATTGCCTAGATGCCAAGCTACAAGGATGAGGCACTGACCTAGGATAGAACTCAAAACGACTTTGTTAAAATTAGTGCTGGTATTTAAAGGCCTCTCAACAGGTGCCTCTGTTGCCATTGGATCCTCTCTTGCTGGATAAAGAGCTCTGCCAAATCCTTTTGTACAATGCTGACTCTCCTGAGGGACCCTTTTAAAAGCCATTTCCTAAAATACCTTAAATGCTTCATTTTAGACCAATTTTTAACACAGCCCTTTTCAAGCGAAAGAATTCTTATCTGCAGTTTCAGGAATTCTGCATGGTTTGAAAATCCCTGCCACTGACGTAGGAGGATTTATAGATTTAGTGCAAATTGCTTTCTCTACTGTCCAGATTAAACATTGTGGGATGCCTTTTTCCCCCTCCTGCCAGTAAACATCCTCCCAATAAACGAACAGACGGATCATGTTTTAAAAAGATAAAACGAACCTTCGTTTTGCTTTTTTCTTCTTCTTCTTCTGTTTATTTTGTGGAATACGTCTGGATGCAAGAACAACAGCTATTATGTTGACGATTTATAAAATGCAAGCAAGCGTCTTCTTGCTGTTTTGTGGATGGGTTTTATTTGGAGAATGCAAAGCTAATGGAAAAGAAATCCATGAAGTCTATAAAAAAGGCAGGTGAGTGAAAACCTCAAAAATGAAAAGTGATGCAGTTTTCAAGAGAATATACAGCCCAGATTTAAGATATCCAAACATCTATCTCTTGTTTGTACTAAAACTATTTATTGTAGAAGTATGTCCCTTTTTGATGTGATGTTTATAATCAACACACTAAATAAATATAAATCAGTTTAATTTCACACGAACATTATGAGGAAGAAAATCAGGAGAGATTATTTGATAGCAGCTGATTAACCATTTAATTTGATGCAATTAGAATAATTAGACTGAATGAGAAAATAACGCACCTTCTTTTCTCTCAGTTTAATATTTTGAATATATTTTTCAATCCATTCATACTCACACCAAGTAAAAATGTCTCTTGCGTCAAACATCCATGATACGTTTCTTCCAGACATCATATATACATATATAAGATGAATTATATGAATTATATAATGTATAATTCATTACAATTATTTAACATTCCATTATCATAGAATATAATACAATTATTACATGATTTGAATTTTAAAAGACTTGAACAATTTACTTCTATATCCCTGATCTAGGTTTGCTTCTTTTTCTACCAAGGACATATAGTTTCCTTGAGTTTTTAATGCCAATTTTCTGTTGTTGAGGATCTTAGTAAAACCAAGGGGCTCCATTTTGCATGAGTTCAGTATGTCAAATTTATGCTTCTATACATTGGTTCATAATATTGTCACTTTAAACAAAAAGTATAAAAAATATAGCAAATAAGGTTGTGTTAATTACAAGGCAAACTCTCCTGAACTCTGTAGAACTATAGAATTTGTACCATCTTTATGTGCTGTAAGGTGTCCATTATACTTGGAAATTATTTTAATTAAAAAGACATTTACTGTGAATTTCCCAATGAAGTATTTTTCTTTAGGTAGATCAAAATTGTGTTAGTGCAAAGAGGTTTAGTGTAGTGAATGTATTAGCATTAATTGCTTGAATTTTTAGATAAGTTAACTTCAGGAAGTTTCAGAAAGATAATCCCCTTCCCCCTTCCTCTCTCACAATTTTGCATCCAACACAGTCTCCCTGAAGAATTCTAGTTAAAGGGAACAAGGAATAAACTACCTGCCATGTAAAACAAGCACCAAGGGTTGCTTTGTTGAAGTTCCTGATTTTTTAATTTGTCTGAGTCAATTCAAAATAGGAATCAGTAGAACGTTTCCTCCTCATGTTTTCAATAAATGTTATTTTATGAAGTGAAATTCAACATGAAATGTTATTTTAAAGAAATAGACCTTCCATCTCCTGACTTTGGAAACTTTTCACATTGCCCTAAAATAGCCTCTTCCAACTTAGTATAATATATCTCCAAGTGTATTATACTAGAAAACAACAACCAGGTGCTGGCTGGGAATTCTGTGATGTGTCATCTGCCATATCTTGGAGATGCCAGTTTGGACACATCTGTCTGGAGGGTACTGCCTGCCAAATCAAGTTCTTAAGAGGAAAATTGAACGAAAGAAGACTGCAAAGAAGCTGGCAAAATAAATTTTTTGGGATCTTTATCACGTAATTTTTAAGCTGTTCGTGAAAATGCTCATGGAAATAGAAAGGCCAATTTAAGGGGACTGCAGTGTATATAGTTGTAGGCTGAGGAGGAGTAGGTTGATGCAAGCTGTGAGCCAGCAGTGTGCAGCAGCTGCCAAAGAAGCCAACACAGTTGTAGGCTGCATAAACAGAGGGATAGAATCAAGATCAAGTGAAGTGATAATACCACTTTATAATGCCTTGGTAAGGCCACACTTGGAATACTGCATACAGTTTTGGTTGCCACAATGTAAAAAAAGATGTTAAGACTCTAGAAAGAGTGCAGAGAAGAGCAACAAAGATGATTAGGGGACTGGAGGCTAAAACATATGAAGAATGGTTCCAGGAATTGGGTATTACTAGTTTTATGAAAAGAAGGCCTAGGGGAGACATGATAGCAGTGTTCCAATATCTCAGGGGTTGCCACAAAGAAGAGGGAGTCAAGCTATTCTCCCAAGCACCTGAGGGTAGGACAAGAAGCAATGGGTAAAAATTAATCAAGGAGAGAAGCAACTTAGAACTGAGGAGAAATTTCCTGCCAGTTCGAACAATTAATATGTGGAACAACTTGCCTCCCGAAGTTGTAAATGCTCCAGCAATGGAAGTTTTTAAGAAGGTGTTAGATAACCGTTTGTCTGAAGTGGTGTAGGTTTTCCTGCCTGAGCAGGGGATTGGACTAGAAGACCTCCAAGGTCCCTTCCAACTCTGCTATGCTATGCTATGCTATGCTATGCTATGCTATGCTATGCTATGCTATGCTATGCTATGCTATTCGCACCTGAAGGTACAGACATGCCTTCCTGTGTCTATCATTATGTACCTGAGAGCAGAGTGTTTACCTGAGGCCATTGAGGTTTTCAAGCAAGCCACCCTATCTATTAGCTAATGCAGCTCCATTAGGCAAAGTATTTTTCAATCTAAGAAGGCTTTCAGGGAACCAAGTCTTCTTACAGAATAACATCTTGGCCAATGAGACTATTCTCATAAGGTGTTTTTTGTAGTGTGGTGACTTGTGTAACTTATGTTTCTTTAAGACACATGTTCAACTTTTAATTCAGATATGTGAATATTCCAGTTTAAGTATTTCAGCATCTCAATTTGAAGGAATTCTTGTGTAATATTAATCTAGGTTTGGGAGAGGGAGGTGTTTGATCAGACAAAGGATCCCGACTCAGGCATGGTCAAAACAATAGGAACGTTTATTCACACTATTTACAACACACACAAGATTCAACTGGCAAGGTTTCTTGTCAGGAGCCTCTTATATAGAGTTCCTTAAGCAGGAACTTCTGACAAGCACTTGCAACATTGTAAGTATTTTCCCGGGCAGATTCCAGACAGCTTGTCTCTGTTAATCACTGCAGCTGCTGGCTCAGCTCCGGAATGCGGTGACTCACAGGTTACCAGACGAGTTGTCTGGGACGTAGGCTTGAGGACACAACAGGAGGGATACCAAACTTTATGTTACATTGGGCCTCCAAATTCTTTAAATCAACCATGGCAATAGTTTAACAGATGTCTTAATTGTCAGCATTGTTTTATCATGGGAATAAACATTCATTTCTATTTAAAACTGCACACCTTGCAAAGATGAAGCTCTCAGGAGTGTAGAAATGCCAATAGTCTGCTGGCTGAAAATCAGGGT